>JARBWK010000008.1:97010026-98369046 GCA_030556195.1 Anolis apletophallus
TCCAGTTCAAAGCAGACAATCTGGATTTTATATGGCAATGTAGATGGGGCCAAACACAGCCTTGTAGCATCCTTGCCTTGCCCACCCCTTATTTAATGTGCACTTTTCTGTTGTAATGCTTTTAAAACTGGATCTGCACTGCCATATAATCCTGATTATCAAAGTAAATAATCTACATTATCTGCTTTGAACTAGATTATATGAGTCTACACTGCCATATAATCCACTTCAAACAGATCATCTGGATTTTATACAGATTGTTTTTGCACTGATGAGACATTATGAACAACTTGTTCGATGTTACCTTCCAAAGCATTATTTAGCGTGATAGTTTTGAGATCTTTGCCTTCTTACTATTTTATGTAAACTCAAAGTCACCTGGTGGGTTTTCATTGCCGAGTAGGCATTCAAACCCCGGACTCCAGAGTTGCAGTCCAACATTAAAACCAGTGGACATGCAAGCAACCAATAGATCAATAAAGGTTGGCAAACTTGTAGTAGTAAAATCGAACACAGCACTTAAGAATCATGGAAGACAACAGCCCCTTCTACACTGCCATATAATCCAGATTATCAAATCAGATAATCCACATTATCTTTGAACTGGATTATATGAGTCTACACTGCCGTGTAACACAGTTCAGAGCAGAAAATCTGAATTTTATATGGCAATGTAGAAGGGGCCAAAACTAGCAATGGCCATTACTAGTTACTCAGCATTACCTCTAGTTATCATAGGCTTTGCGTTTCTTCCATCTTTATATTGCACCAGAGTTCTCCAGTTGTAATGCTTCCTAAACTGCTTTAATGCTGCAGTAATCCAGAATATAATGAGAGAGAGAAAATCAACTTTGATGTGTCTCTCTTTTAGAAGGTAGGCCCTGTCATGAAAGATGCAAGGCAATTTTCATGAAAGTCANNNGTTTTTGTGGAGTCCGCCTCATATATGTGTGTGCGTGTGTGGGAATGTGCATGCGTTCACTGAAATAAGCATGCAAATCAGACGCAAGGGATGAGGAAGAAGCTGACGGGCAGGCCAATTAAGTGTTCTACTGGAAGGAGAAAGGCATCACCTGCTTGGCATGGAATGTGCACATGGCCACGTGGACGCCTTTGGAACGTTTCCTTGGCATGTCTTTCGAGCTCGCCTAACCTGTTCCAATAACTCTGAAGAGCCGAAATCTGGAGAGGAGCCGTTTGTCCTCTGTACACAGCTCTGTGTTGTCTGTATAGCCAAGGATAGCCTCTTAGAAGCACAAAGTCTTTTATCTGGTTTTATCCTGAAAGATGCAGGCCTTTGAACCGATGGTGCAAACTGCTTTCGAAATGCTGTGTCAGGGGACCCTATTGTGTTCGCTTTAAAACTGAATGATTGTGTTGCGAAAAGACCCAGTTCAAAGCTGATATTGTGGGTTATGTGGCTGTGTGGAAGGGCCCTGAGTCCACACTGCCATATAATCCAGTTCCCTTTCGATGGATTATCACCTTGCCACGTTGTCCGAACGCCCAATCACGATCTCCCAAAGCAGTTACTCTACTCCGAACTCAAGAAGGGAAAATTGAATGTTGGTTGACAGGAAAGAGATTTAAAGTTGGGCTCAAAGCCAACTTTTAAAACTGTGGCATACACACCAAGAACCGGGAAGCTCAGTCCATTGAGTGTTCTTACTGGAGGTCAGCTATGACCAGCAGTGCTGCAGAATTCAAAGAGGCACAAATGGAGGGCAAAAGGGAGAAATGGGTCAAGAAGAAGGCACGTCAAGCCAATCCGGACAGCGTGCCTTCCGCCTGGAAACCGATGTCACTGCGGGAGAACATGCGGATCAAGAATAGGGCTCCACAGCCACCTATGGACCCACCGCCAAGACACCACATCTGGAAGACAATCATCCTGGAGCTATGAGCGATCGCCTAAGTAAGTATAATCCAGTTCAATGTGGATTTTATACAGCTGTGTGGATGTAGGATATATGCAATTCTTTAACTTGTAGTATTTGTTCGTTTGGGCAACTGCTCCCAGAATCAACAAGTCATGGTGCTTGGGTAATTCAGGGACCTGTAGTTCAAAAAGGTAAACAAACATGACCCCTATACCTATGTGAGATTCCAGTAAACTCTATTATTTCCAATGGGGCAAACAATGGAGGCATAGCTTGCAAGTAAATAAGTGAATAAGTTTAACTATAGACAAGTGAAATCGTGTACTGTATATCCGTTTTGCAGATATGTAATTTCCCCGAGCTCTGCTTTATATACGTAATGTGATGCAAGCCTTTGGGATTTTGCAGATAATACCTTCTTTGTCTTCGATCTCCAGGCATGCACCTTCTTGACCCAGTGTTTGGTTTATTCGTCATCCATCAGAATATTTTCTCATCTTTTGCAATGCCAGCGGTGTGCCCTCTGTTTTTGGGTTGGCATGTAAGGAAATAGGGGGCGTGTAATGAACTGAGTACGAGGAGTTCTTTTGGGAAATGGACTAGTGAACCTTGCAGATGGGTGATGTTGTTTGAGAACGGACTGGGTGACATTGCGGAGTAATTGATTTTGGAAAATAATTTTGCCTTGGATCTTGAAGACTCCTCGGGTTCTCCCAGCAAAGTGGTTTTTCAGGCCCGAATGGGAAAGGTCAGGAGTGTAATGCTATTGAAACACTTCCTACAATGTCATGCAGTGCTCAAAAATAGCTTTAGCTGCTGTTTCATATCTGGAATTATTCATGCTGAGGCTTGAACGTGCTTGAAAGCTGCAATGCTGAGTCCTGGAAAACCCCATCCTCAACATTCAGCTGTCCTTCCCCTCATTTTTAATAGACCAGAGATTATTCTAATACAGTGGTTCTCAACCTTCCGAATGCTGCGACCCCTTAGTACAGTTCCTCATGTTATGGTGACCCCCAACCATAAAATTACTTCTGTTGCTACTTACTGTAATTTTGCTACTGTTATGAATAGTAAATATCTGATACACAGGATGTACTTTCGTTCACTGGCCAAATTTGGCACAAATACCTGGTATGCCCAAATTTGAATACTGGTGGGGTTGGGAATGGGATTGATATTGTTATTTGGGAGTTGTAGTTGCTCGGATTGGTAGTTCGCCTACAATCAAAGAGCAGTCTGAACTCCACCAACAATGGAATTGAACCAAACTTGGTACACAGAACTCTCACGACTAACAGAAAATATTGGAAGAATTTGGTGGGGACTGACCTTGGGTTTTGAAATTGTAGTTTACCTACATCTGGAGAGTGCTATGGACTCAAACAACGATGGTTCTGGACCAAACTTGGCACGAATACTCAATATGCCCAAATGTGAACACTGGTGGATTTTGGGGAAAATAGACCTTGACATTTGGGAGTTGTAGTCGCTGGGATTTATAGTTCACCTGCAATCAAAGAACATTTTGAACCCCACCAACAATAGAATTGGGTCAAACTTCCCACACAGAATCCCCATGACCAACAGAAAATACTGTGTTTTCTTATGGCCTTTGGTGACCCCCCTGACATCCCCTCGCGACCCCCCCAGGGGTCCCGACCCCCCTGTTCTAATATGTAGCATGAGATATCATCTTGAATGAAAAGTAATGCCTCCACCTTCGTTACTTGGGCTTGGATGGGAATATTTTAATAAATCAAACGCAGAAATAATCCTTAGAACGTGCTCTTTAACTACCACTATTCACTTTTCCACATAATCACCAGACAATTGAATACATTTCTAACAACGATGAACACGTTTTCTGAAGCCATCACAGAAGAAGTCTGTTTCTGCAACTAGCGTTAGCATCTGGGTACCCATCGTGCACAGATCTTCCGATAGCCAAGCAAAGGTGGTTGCTGTCACAGGATGTCCAACTCTTTGTTTGTCACACAAGTCAGATGTTCCCACCTCAACATCTTAAAACTTACTCACCCAACGACGCATATACTCACATCAACACAATAACCATAAAAAGCTTGCATTCTCTGATGAATCTCCTTTGGGGGGACACCTTCTGCTGTCAAGAATTCAATGACTGCACATTGCTTAAGTCGCATTGACCGACTATCTGTGCAGGGTTCCATACTTCGCACTTTAACAACACAACTGTTCAATGCCAAGGCTTCCCGCCAAAATGGAACTGTAGAAGAGAGTCTACTGAACAAGCCAGTACCTGCCACATACCAGTACTGCCATCTATTGAGGAGTTACGAAGGTGGAGGCATTTCATTCAACCGTTGTATTGTTCCCTCTATCCTCCTTTTTCTGTGTGTTTTTGTGCTGCAAAGCCATTCCTCACTGGAAATCTGGGGGGCCTTCCACACAGCCCTATGTTACAGAATATCAAGGCAGAAAATCCCACATTACCTGAGTGTGGACACTGATAACCCAGTTCAAAGTGGATATTGTGACAAATTGAGGCTGCAATTTGTATGTTTTTAATTGTTAAATTGTTATTATATGTGTTTTGGGGGGGGGGGGGACTTGTTGCTGTGTTGTATTGAGGGCAGAGACTGCCTGTGTAAACCGTCCCGAGTCGCCTTCGGGCTGAGAGGGGCGGTATAGAAACATGGCAAATAATAATAATAATAATATAAGGCTGTGTGGAACAGCCCTAGGCAACAATAGATGCAGAGTGGAATTAGCAATCACTGGCCCCTTCTACACTGTAATATAATCCCGATTATCAAAGTACAAAATCCACATTATTGGCTTTGGACTGGATTTTATTTATTTCGTATCAAAAGCATTGCATAAATTAGTATAAAACTGATACAAAATAGAAGGTGTGCAGGTGGCTAAATATCTTTTGACCAAAAACGGAGGATGATGGGAGTGGGGACAAGGAGCAGTCATCGGGAGGTATGGATGAGGGTCCACAGAGTACTGAAGGAGACTCTAATGAGATGGATTGGACTAAGGTGCAACCAATACAGGATGTCTGCTTGGAACCCATTAGCAGTGATTCATTTGCAGGGTTCACGGGAGATGGGAGTTGGAGTGCTGGGAATGGGTCTCACGGGGGTTGTTAGGGAGAGTTGAGTCGTCGCAGGAGACGGATTGCCTGGAGAGAAAGACAAAGGGCGGCACAGGAAGAGATGCTGGCAGCTGAAGGAAATGGAGAAGGAGCGTAGGTGCAATCAAACCCAGCTAAGAAGAACAGGCTACTCCAAGGCAGAGCAACAAACAGATGGTAACAGCGTTGTTAAGAAGTAGTAATGTCGTCACACAGTTCCAAACGTCATGCCAGGAGGAAAACAGGATGAATAGAGTGGTCAGTCAGTCCTTACGTCAAACCAGGAGGGATGTAAACGAAGCAGCGAAGTCAGGTCAATCTGGAATCCAAAACGAAGAAGCAGGGAAATCTAGCACAGAAGGGATTTAAGGTGGAGCAGCAAAAGCAGGATACAAAGATGCAGAAGCCCACGAAATACAATACCAAGATCCAGAATTCCACATCCACAGTCCAACGACCAGTCCAGCAGCAACCCAGCACATAAGGCAACGGCCTAGATAGCAAGAACAACACCTTGCCAGCTGCAAGGAATGGTTAATTGCAAGCCCTGAATAAAGAGGGCTTGCAATTAACCATTCCTTGCAGCTGGCAAGGTGTTGTTCTTGCTATCTAGGCCGTTTGTTTGTTTGTTGCTCTGCCTTGGAGTAGCCTGTTCTTCTTAGCTGGTTGTGACCTTGGGCTGCTCGCACACACTCTCTCAGCCTCATTTCCTCTTGTGAAGGAGTTGGAACTTGGAGTTTTCGACCTATTGATTTGTCTCATCATTTTGGTGTGCCTTTTGCCATATTTGAGACGCCGTGAGAAGCTTTGGGGCTATTGCTAATAAACTGTAACTGTTTACTTTATTGTGCCTGGCTTCTTAAGGTGGTCTGGATCATGACACAAACAGTGATTGCCTCCATCAGAAACAGGATGGCCATCAGATGGATAATGAGGGTTTAAGCGTTCCTACCACATTCTCAATAGAATCACTCCCCCAGTTTGGCTGTTTGTTTAACCTCATGATTTTTTTTTAGTTTGGTCCAGTGGGTGAGAAAACCCTAATTAAAATTGGAGAGAGAAAGAAGTAAGAGGGGAGAGTAGTTAGTCAGAAATAAGCAATTAATCCTCGAAGTAACTCAAGGTTACTCCCAAAGCTTAGCAATTATTGGGATCCTTTTTTCAGACAACATTGCAATATTTGTAGGTACATTGATCATATTGATATTTTCCATGTGTAGATGTCACAGTGATGTAGCATTAGGGGTCATGCAGCCATGATTAGAATGTGAAAGGATGGATGCTTCGTTTTTTGTCATTCTACATATACAATGTGTATCAGGAATGGCATTTTATTTTGTTGTACGATGCACAATGACAATAAAGTTATTCAAGTCTTCTTAAAATAGCCGCATATTTGAAAGCATAATGCTAGTGTGATATTGTGCACTAACATGGGTCTTGGAGCTGGGAAAAATAATGTAGCTTCAAAACTGCCTTTAGCTGTAAGAGTCACTCAGGCCCCTTCTACAGTTCCATATAACCCAGATTATCAAATCAAATAATCCACATGATCTGCTTTGAACTGGATTATAAGAGTCCGCACTGCCAGATAATCCAGTTCAAAGCAGATAATCTATATGTTATATCAGGGCTGTCCAACTGGCGGCCCGGGGGCCGTATACGGCCCCCCAGCCCCTTCCCTCTGGCCCCCTAAGCTTTTAAATAAAAAATAAAAATTGAAAAAATATATTTTTTTTAAAAAACACCTACTTCCGGGTTCGGAGCAAGTATCGCGAGAATACGCAATCCACATGGGATTTCGCTGTCAACGCGAGATCACGGCGGCGTTGACAGCGAAATCCCGTGTAGTGTGGATTCTGCGATATTCTCGCAATACTCTTCGGCTACTCTACTACTGGATCGCTGAGGCCCACAGACAATTAGGGGACTCTTCAGGGGACTCAGTCATTCCCCCATCTCCCCTCGTCAGTCCGGGTAAACTTAAATATATTGCGCGTTTGAAAAAAGATGGGATACAGCAGGGGGGGCTCCTCAGGGGAATTAAATCCCCATCTCCCCTCATAAATTAAAATATAAAATTAAATATATTTAAAGATGAAATAAGGGGGGGAGATGGGATTACATTTAAGGGGAGGGGAGGATGGAATTAAATATATTCAATATTAAATTAAAATAAGGGGAGAGGGGAGGATGGAATTAAATATATTTAATATTTAATTAAAATAAGGGAGAGGGAGGATGGAATTAAATATATTTAATATTAAATTAAAATAATTTAATATCTTATCCCTGCATTTTATCTCAGTAAAAGATTATATTTGACTGTATGGATGCCCCTTTTGAATGCCCACCCTGCATTTAATGTTAGTAAAATATTATATTTGACTGTATGCATGCAGGGGCGGGGGCAGGGGCGGAGCCGGGGGAGAGGGCGGAGCCAGGGGCAGGGAGGGGGCGGAGCCGGGGGCGGGGCAGACCCTACGGCCCCCCAGATCATCAGTGACCAGAATTCAGGCCCCTGGGCCGGTAGAAGTTGGACAGCCCTGTGTTATATGGCAGTGCAGAAGGAGCCACAGTGCTCTCAAGTACATTATTGAAGTTCTCTCATAGAGCATTCTATGTGTTTTACCAAACTGCGAATCCCCCAATCCCCTTGAATTAGGTAATATAATTTTAATGTACAGTCCTGTTTTTATGGCATGGGGGAATTAACGGATAGCCCAGATTACTTATTACACTCTTGCCTATATCAAAATCTCAGGGAACAATTTCTTAGACAGATTTTGGCATCATTAAGGGATGGGAGTGCCCTCGCGAAGATATTATGGTTGCTGTCAGGTTGCGACCCTTAAATTACATGTAAAATGTTTGTGTTTTCTGCCAAAAATATGCATGTAGTTGCTCTGAATGCATTGCGGTGTACAATACCTTCAGTAACCTGATTTTGATTTAGGACTGTAAAGCTTATTTTTTCTAATTGTAGTTTATCATAGCAAATGCAAGAAAAGGCAGGGAAAGATTTTAATGTACAGATTTAGGGGAGATTGGAAAAATCAACTGTCTATAGTGGAATTTGAATTACAGTGCAACCTCTACTATGAGCAAATAGCATAACTTAAGATGGCCCTGATTTTGCTTTGACATAAGAGCAGCAATTTGAGTTAAGAGCTAGTGCCCAAGGGAGTACAGGGCTTTAGGTTTTCAAGGGAGCAGCCTCCGTGCCTCGTCCTCTTGTCCGCTTTGGGATATCGCTGTCCACTTTGCTCTTGTCCACTTTGAGGAACTTTGGGTTAGTTTATTTTGTGTGGGTTTTATTCCTGGTATGTTTGGCTGCATGGAGGGGGGGGGGGGGAGCAAGACAAGGAGGGAAGCTGGAATGAGTACGGCATTAAGAAAATTATTCTTCTGCCTCTTCTCTTTATGCTTTGTACTTCTGTTTGTGCCACAAGTTTGCTTTGAGATAGGAACATTTTAGCTCAGAGCTTGGCCACAGAATACATTTAACTCTTAAGTCAGGACATCACTATATATAATTTATCTGTTTTTTAAAAGAGTGTTAAAGTTGTATCAAGTTACTGTAAAATAGCAAGATTTCTGGTATAAGATGTGCACTATAGCTGCTTGAGGCAGAGAGATTAGGCTTTAAATTATTTAAATGTTTGTTATTGTATTTGCAATATTATAAAGTGGCCCTATAGAACTCAAGGAGAGAGTCAGCATATTGTGGAAGAGTTGGGCGCCTTCTACACTGTCAGTCAAAATCCAGATTATCTGCTTTGAACTGGATTATATGGCAGTGTGGACTCATATAATCCAGTTCAAAGCTGATAATGTGGATTATCCGCTTTGGTAATTTGGATTATATGTCAGTGTAGGCTCCTATAATCTGGATTATATGGAAGTGTAGAAGGGCCCTTGGACTACAGTTATGGAGACCAGGGTTCAGATCCTCATTTGCTTGTAGAAACCCATTGAGTGACACTCTCTCAGCATCAAAGGAGGACAAAGGTCTCTTCTACAATCCATATTATCTGCTTTGAACTGGATTATAGGAGTCTACACTGCCACGGAGCCCCCAGTGACACAGTGGGTTAACCACTGAGCTGCTAAACTTGCTGACGGAAAGGTTGCAGGTTAGAATCCGGCGAGTGAGGTGAGCTCCCGCTGTTAGGCCCAGCTTCTGCTAACCTAGAAGTTCGAAAACATGCAAATGTGAGTAGATCAATAGATACCACTCTGGCGGGAAGGTAATGGCGCTCTACAGGGCTGTAGCCAGGATTTTGATTCGGGAGGGGCTGAGTTTGCTTCGGGAGGAGCTGAGTCTGAGTGAGAGAGGGTCTACCCTAGCAAACCTTTTGTATCATTATCCCAACACCCCCATGCATATGGGATATATTGAGCATGGTGATCAGATCATGATATGAATAAACATAACAGTTTAAATAATGTACCAGTAAGGCCTTCTCGCGGACCACCCTGAGAATTTCGGGGTGGGGGGACTGAAGCCCCTCAAGCCCCCCCCCGGCTACATTGTTAAATTGTTATTGTTAAATTGTTATTATATGTGTTATGTTTTGGGGGTAAGGGTTTGTCTTGTTGCTGTGTTATATTGAGGGCAGAGACTGCCTGTGTAAACCGTCCCGAGTCGCCTTCGGGCTGAGAGGGGCGGTATAGAAACGTGACAAATAAATAAACAAATAAATAAATAAATACATGCCTGGCACTCTATGCAGTAATGCTGGTCACCTGACCTTGGAGGTGTCTACGGACAACGCTGGCTCTTCGGCTTAGAAATGGAGATGAGCACCAACCCCCAGAGTCGGACACGACTGGACTTAATATCAGGGGGAAACCTTTACCTTTACCTACACTGCCATGTAAGCCGGTTCAAAGCAGATAATCTGGATTGTATATGTCAGTGTAAAAGGTGCCAAAGGCAAAGCTCCTCTTAATAAATCTTGCCCATGGCAAGGTGATAATAAATCAGAAACGACTTGAAGGCACACAACAACAAAGGCGTTAGGATTAAGTGATGTATTTGTATTTGCTGGCACGCTCTTCTTGATCCACTGAGACTTGGTTCATTCAAAGCAAGGAAATAAATAAAACCGAACAAAGTGACAGCTCCCTCCCATCCACCCGGCAATACAAACATGTCATTTAATTCTTCGCCATTTGCCCTGTATGCCTTAAACTTGAAACTTCCCCTCCCCCCAAATGCACTTTGGCAATATGCTCCCAAGTTCTGCCATGAAGGGGGCAGGCAGCGTATGGACTGGCTCCCCGTCCACCTCCCGCCTTGTGTCACACAGAAGATTTAATTGGAAGTGTCACTTTGCATCAGGCTGCTTTCAACTCAGCTATCAGACAGAACCATACCCCACTCCCCTCCTGGCCTTGCCTTGCCCCCTTCCTCTCCCCACTTCTTATGCCTTCCCAGCTGTCTGTCTGGAGAGGTGGCCTGTATAATAGCTAATCTGCAGAAAGGTCAGAAAGGAAGGTCGTTGTGTTCCTTCTGTGGATCTGCCTGCTCGGCTTGGGCCATACAGGATCTGTGGAGAGAGGGGCATAAGGCACTCTTGACAGCTGCTCTGGGGCGCCTCTGGGAAAACCCCAAATTTGCCCCCTCCCCAGATTGTTACCTCCTCCGAGCTTCCACCGCCTCTAGCTTTCTCTCCCATTCTGCTGAAACATCAAGAAAGGTAATACAGGACCAGGCATGTAGCCGGGGGGCTAAGGGGGCTTCAGCCCCCCCCCGAAATTCTCAGGGTGGTCCGCGAGAAGGCCTTACTGGTACATTATTTAAACTGTTATGTTTATTCATATCATGATCTGATCACCATGCTCATTATATCCCACATTAATGGGGTTATTGGGATAACAATACAAAAGGTTTGCTAGGGTAGACCCTCTTCCACCTAGTCTCAGCCCCCCCGAACCAAACTCAGCCCCCCCCCCAAACCAAAATCTTGGCTACGGCCCTGTACAGGACTCAGTGTAGAAGTGGAATTGTTATGTGCCTTCAAGTGGGCTCCAACCTACATACAAGCCCGGATTACCCATAAGGCCACCCTAGGCCATGGCCTAGGAGCGCAAGCCAAGGGGGGCACAATTCACACTGACCCCCCCCCAAAAAACCCAAAACCACAACGCAACTCTCTCTCTGTTGGGGGAGGGCGGGGGGAGAGCGCTGCGAGGGGGTGGGGGAGGAGGGAATGGTGCCCCCCCTCGCCATTGCCCCCACCCCCTTGTCAAGGAAGGAGGGTGCGAGGCACGCCGTGAAGAGGAGGAGGCGGAGGGAAGCCCCACCCCCGGGGCCGATGCCGACACTGGAGGCGAGGCTTCCCTTCCTTCCTCTTCCTTGCGTGCGCCCTCCTTCCTTGACTCAAGAACACGAAAGGAAGGTGCGCCATGAAGAGGAGGAGGGAAGCCCCGCCCCCGGGGCCGATGCCGACACTGGGGGCGAGGCTTCCCTTCCTTCCTCTTCCTTGCGCGCGCCCTCCTTCCTTGACTCAAGATCAAGGAAGACAGGTGCGCCGTGAAGAGGAGGGAAGCCCCGCCCCCAGGGCCAGGCGGGGCTTCCCTTTCTTCCTCCTTCTCGCGTGCGCCCTTCTTCCTTGACTCAAGGAAGGAGGGCACGCGGCGCCGTGAGGAGGAGGTGGTGGTGGGGGTTGCGGTAGAGGCTGGTTGGGGGGGGGGGGCGTAATTCCAAAGTGTGGCCTAGGGCGCCAAAAGGTGTTAATCCGGGCCTGCCTACATTGACCCAGTCATTGGGTTTTCTTGGAAAGATTTATTAAGAAGAGTATGCAAAGGGATCTTGTAACACCTTTGAAACAACCTGTGATCAAGAACTTAGTAGAACTGGCTTTTTTAGACATTATATGCAGTTAAACTGCATTGTACTTCTTAGGCGATCCCTCATAGCTCGAGGATGATGGTCCTCCAAGTGTAATGTTTTGGCGGTTGGTTCGTAGGTGGCTGTGGAGCCCTATTCTTGATCCGCATATTCTCCTGCAGTGAGGACATTGGTTTCTTGGTGGAAGACGGTCCCGGGCAGTGTTGGCTTGACATATCTTCGTCTTGGCACGTTTCTCCCTTTTGTCTTCCATTCATGCCTCTTCGAATTAAAAGCACTGCTGGTCACAGCTGACTTCCAATTAGAGCACTCAAATGGCCAGGACTTCCCAGTTCTCGGTGTCTATGCCAGAGTTTTAAGGTTAGCTAGCTAGCTTTAATCTCTTTTACTGTCCACCTACATTACATTTCCCATTCTTGATTTGGGAGTATAGTAATTGCTTTTGGAGGCAGCACTGATGGAATTGTTCCAGGAATGCTGGTGGTCTTTGCTTCTTTCAACACACTGACATCCATAGACAGTCCTGATGGAATTGTTCCAGGAGTTTGACATCTGTAGACATCCATAACAAGGTATAACAGGGTTGGGAGGACAATAGCTTTGTAAACAAGCACCTTGGTCTCCCTAAGGATGTCCTGGTCCTCAAACACTCTTTTCTTCATTAGGAAAAATGTCTACACTATACAGTAAGTCTACACTGACTGTCTAATGTAGGTTCAAACCGCATTATATGGTAATGCCGATGGGGCCGCAGTTAGTTTCAAAGGTGCATCAATATCCGTTTATTTATTTATTTATTTATTTATTCTGTTTGTTTATTTTTAATTATAAAATAAATAAATTAATAACACTTTATTTATATTCTGCCCTATCTATCTATCCAAGGAGACTCAGAGCAGATTACAGTATATACAAACAAAGAATACAGGCACACATTCAATGGCTTGATAAAATTAACAGAAATTCACAGACACACACAAAGGCAAAGGCTTCTCCTTTCATCTCTGGCTTCTGGAGTTGGTGCTCAACTTCGGGCTCTGGGGGAGGTGTTCATCTCCATTTCCAAGCCAAGTTGTCCAAAGACACCTCCTGGTCATGTAGCTGGCATGACTACTTGGAGTGCCTGTTTGTCTTCCCGTCGAGATCAATTCCTATTGATCTACTCACATTTGCATGTTTTCGAACTGCTAGGTTGGCAGGAGCTGGGGCTAACAGCAGTAGCTCATGGCTCTCCCTGGATTCGAACCTGCAACATTTCAGTTATGGAGGGAAGTTATAAGATCCAGCATTCCCCTCAATGATATTTATCCATTTTAGCTATTATATCTGGTGTTCTATAGAACATTTCATGCATATTTTCTCTGCTGGAGCCAGCTAATGGGAATGCTAATCCTCTTTTCCATAAATGTTCCCAATTCTTCAAATCAATATTATCCTACGTCTTTCGCCCAAGAAATCATTTTATTGAGCCGGTATGGTGTAATGCTTTGAACACTGGACTAGACGCTGAGGACTAGAGATCACATCTTGTCTTGGCCATGAAATCCAGTGAGTGACCCTAAGTGAGTCACATTCTCTCAGCCTCAGAGGAAGGTGATGGCAAACGACTCTGAACAATTCTTGCCCCAAAACCCTATGATAAGGTCACCAGAGGTTTTCCATAGTTGGGAAATAACTTGAAGGCACCTCAATAGCAGCGGCATCGATAACAATACCTCTTTGCCTACTGGTCCAGAGCAAGATGGCTATGTTTTTGAGTTATTCAGAAGAGATTTGCTTTTGACATGCTCTAAAGATAGGAAGACTGCGGAATTCCATGGCTGAAGACTCCAGTAACCAACACTCCTAGTCCAATATTATTGCACTTCAGACGCGGAGTACCCCCCTAGTCACACACACAACAGACAGTCTCTGATTAATAGGCTTTTATTGAAACAAATATAGTGCCCAACAAAAGGGTTAAAAGAAGACCAATAGTAGAATATATCCAAGGTAAAACACACAGTTCAAATAGTACAAAATCCAAAGGCAAAGATATAGTCCCAAAATCCAAAGGCAAAGGTAAAATGCTTGATGAAAATCCCATGAGTAATACAAGGCAGCTATAGGAGCAAAACGTGCCCAAAGGCCTAGGAAAAAACAGGAGCTTGGAGACAAAACAAGATCTGGCATGGTATTCTAAATGAAGCCTAGAAACTGAAGACAATTTCTCTAGCCAACTAATATAAAGACAATTCAGTTTCGGTTTACAAACCGTTGCTACGTCGCAGGCTGGCAGCCTGCCTAGATTGCCGAATGCTATCTCGGCGGTTAAATGTAAGCTCATTAAAATTTCCAGGTGTCCTGTTATCAACATCAAGACCTTCAGAGTCCCGAACACAAGAATTCTCATCTAATGAAGCCCTGGGACGAGAACTGTTCCCAGGAAAGCAAGCCTCATCTGAAAGGTCATTTGCAGGAACAATTCCATCATCAGCATTTTCAGGAACATTCCCATCATCCCTAGCATGCACATGAGCACCAGGCTAAAACACCACAAATATTATACCACAGTGACTCTTCCGCAATTGTTTGGAGCAAAACAGAGAGAAAAAGGGATAGCAGATAAGCTTGTCTTACCAGCTGTTACATCATTTTATTTTTTAAAAAAAGGTTTGGCCACCAAAATGGACATCATGAGAAAAATGGGAACTGGAAGTGGGGGATCATCCCTAGATATGAGGGTTGAATGAAAAGTCATGCCTCCACGTTCGTTACTTGGGTTTGGATGGGAATATTTTAATAAATCAAACACAAAAATAATCCTTAGCATGTGCTCTTTAACTACCACTATTCACTTTTCTACATAATCACCAGACAATTGAATACATTTCTGCCAATGATGAACAAGTTTTCTGAAGCTGTCAAGGAAGAAGCCGACACTCTGTTTCTGCAACCAGCATCTCACAGTTCTCTCAACATCTTCATCAGAAGCATAATGATGTCCCCACAGATCTTCTTTCATTATCAGAAACAGATGGAAGTCAGATGGTGCTAAATCTGGACTGTATGGAAGATGCTGTACGGTGGTGTGATCCAGTCTCTGAAGCTCTGCTGTGTATCCATCGTGCACAGATCTTTTGATAGCCAAGCAAAGCAATAACGTTCTTGTGAAATGCTGATTATGCTTGAAATTTCTCTCTGAGTGATACGACGATCGTCCTGAATCAATCTGTCAACCTTTTGCTTGTGAAACTCAGTGGTTGCTGTCACATGATGTCCAACTCTTTGTTTGTCATGCAAGTCAGATGTTCCCACCTCAACATCTTTAAACTTACTCTCCCAACGACGCACAGTACTCACATCAACACAATCACCATAAACAGCTTGCGTTCTCTGATGAATCTCCTTTGGGGTGACGCCTTCTGCTGTCAAGAATTCAATGAGTGCACATTGCCTAAGTCACATTGACCGACCGTCTGCACAGGGTTCCATACTATGCACTTTAACAACACAACCATTTAATGCTAAGGCTTCCTGCCAAAATGGGACTGTAGAGGAGAGTCTACTGAACAAGCCAGTACCTGCCGCATACCAGTACTGCCATCTGTTGAGGAGTTACGAAGGTGGAGGCATTACTTTTCATTCAACCCTCGTACATTTGGATGAAGTTTTCTTGTGGTCTCTAGAAGTTTCAAGCTGTTTTTATTTATTTTTGCAAGACTTGCCTGACTTGGGTGTATCTCTTCACAGATGCACATTTTTAGTTTCGAATGTTTGCTGAATATTTGAAGTGCTCTTCATTTGTGTGGCATGCGAGCCTATCCCTGGCCTTTCTGTATTACTACTATTGGAACCAAATTTTCTGTGCAGGACGAAATGTCCAGGAACACATCTGTCTTTGTTAACTGAGCTGCACCTGTAAATAACAGTATTCAATATCAAAGAAAAGTTCTTCTGCAGAAGGGCAGAGGCATCCTGTCATCACCGTTATTATTAAACTAGTTCAGGGTTGAGTCCTGGTGCTTAAAACAGATTATGAAACTATGGCCCCTTCTACACTGCCATATAAAATTCTGATGATCTCCTTTGAACAGGATTATATAACAGTGTAGACTCATATAATCCAGTTCAAAGCAGATAATGTGGATTATCTGATTTGATAATTTGGATTATATGGCAATATAGAAGGGGCCGTGTAGGATGACCGCGAGTAAAGCTCGGAAAGTTACTTTTAAGAGGAAGAGGCAGGCTCAGTTATGCATGACTCTGACATGCCTTTATAGTATTGTGCTTGGCCGACTTACCGGCCAAGCGGGTTGTGGGGCAGGGTTGTTCTCGCCGCCATCTTGCGGAGAGATGTAGGGGCTTCTCCTTCACAGAAGCCCCTGGGGTGGCGGGAAGGTTTCCCGCCACTAAATGCCAGCCGGCCAATGACGGGGCTTGCCCCCACCCCGCCCCCTCTTTGTGCCGGCTGGCCTGAACTTCTGCCTGGGCAGCCTATTTAAGGCCGCCCGGGGCTGCCTAGGCTGCACGTGGGGGCCAGCTCTGTTTTTTCTCCCACCCTCCCTACTTATTGCATTGCTTGTTGGTGACCATTTTGTTCATTCTTCATGTCATTGTTGCACTGTTCATGGGTATGCATTATTATGTTCTTTGCAGGCCCGGACTAAGGCTTGGGGCCGCCCGAGGCCACACCCGGTAAGTGCCACCCCTGGGGGGGGGGGTGAGGGGGGCGGGGCCACCTGAGGGGGCAGGGCCAGTGCGAGCGAGGAAGCGGCGGGGGGAAGTCCCGCCCCTCGGTGCGCCTGATGTGGCTTCCCCCCGACCCCTCCTCGCTCGCACACATGGGCGCCCCTTCCTCCTTCACGGCGCATGTGCGAGCGAGGAGGCGTCGGGGGGAAGCCCCGTCAGATGCCCTACGGGCGGCGGGGCTTCCCCCCGACTCGGCCTCTCTCGCGCAGGCGGCATCACAAGGCCTTCTTTCACGCCCTAGGCGCCTGACGGGCTCCCCGCCGCCCCCTGCTCGCGCCCCTCCTTCTTCCAGTGAAGGAGGGAGGGGCGTGCCCGTGCATGCGAGCAAGGGGCGTCGGGGGAAGCCACCGCCAGATGCCTAGGGGCGGACTTCCCCGGCTCCTTCTCCCTCAGGCGGGAAGAGGGAGAAAGGGAGGAAAAAGGCCGGCCTGGAACCCCACTCTCCTGGCTCCTCACCTCGGCTCCTCCTCCCGCTCGCTCGCTCCCTCCTCAACAACTGCAACTTAGATGCCGTGGCGACCCGAATGTCCGGTTGCCATATTGCCGCCCCCCCATGGCCGCCGCCCGAGGCCATGGCCTCATCTGGCCTTATGGGTAATCCGGGCCTGGTTCTTTGTCAGAACTCCGTGTTTGGCGTGTGGCATGGCCCCTGGATCAGGCTGGCTTATCGCCCTTGGTTGTAAGGGGGATAACGCCCAGGCCCCCTGGGGTGCCGAGTTTCCGTGGACAGGCATTGGGCCGCTCGCACCCCAGGCTTGCAAACGCCTTTGGACATTCGTGGGGGCTGTTCAATCCTGATCCAGGACCCATGCATGGCCGCCAACCCTTTGTTCCTGTTTTCAATAAATGAGTTGTGGCCATTTTCATCCAACCACTTGTGTCTGTGTTATTGTCCTTGGCGCAAGGTGTGTCACCCTTGCACATGCAATTTTTTTTTAAAAAATGTAACATTAACATTCAAAATTGGGGAAGAGAAAAATAAGCCCCCTTTCAAATTACATTCATATTCCCAGAGGTGCAATTCTTTGTTCATTATGACTTAACCAGAGGCATTCTTCTCCATCATTATTGCCCCTCTCTGTCATTATTACTTTATGATTATTACTTGTTATTCAGGGAGGCTGGCACTGATAGTGCGTTCTGGGCCTGAGCCCTGCCTGGAATAAAGCAAGAGCAGAAACACTATTATTTTAATATGCTCATTTCTTTCTCATCCCTCACTCCCCCCTTCCTCCCAAAAAGGTCTAATGACTGCTAAATGGCTGCCATTTGTTCATAACCCGCTTGCATCTGCATCCCTCCTCCCTTCATTTAATTGCAGCAATTTGTGGTTGAATGCAATTTGCGGCAGGGTCCCTGCTGTGTGGCAAGGATCAATTAAAGCCGCATCTAACTGGGACACTGGGGGGGGGGGGGCAAGGATTTTTGGGGCGTGTTGCCAGCTGTCACCTCTGTAGCACTTGCCCCTTTACAAAGAGGAGAGTGCTGCATTTATAGGGGGCAGGAGACCCATAGATCAAGCTGGGCGGATACTTTTCGGACCTTCATCCTCCCAGGTTCCTGCTCTTACTGTGCACACACCAATAACTGTGAAACCACACCTGAGCTATGTTGGCAAAGGGCTATTGATTCCTGCCTGCCACTTGATTATATGAGAAAGCCGAGGTTGTCCATGGTCTTCAATGTCTTGGCCCATGTCTGTTCATTGCCTGGAGGCTTCTCCTATGGTTTGCATTGAAAGCACAAGGAGCACATCACATAAGTAAGTACTCAAGAACATAATATTACGGTGACGTTTTCCTAAATATTTGAATATTTGGAGTTTAGGTGTACAGTAGAGTCCTGCAAACGAACGCAGAGGATGCTCACCATAGTTTATTTAATTTTATTTATTTATTTATTTATTTGGATTTGTCCGTCGCCACTCCCATCCGGCTCGGGGCGACTTCCACACAGTAAAAAACACAGTTAAAACACAATTAAAAGCATATGCAAATACATAAAAATCATACAAGCAATACAAGCAACCCGACAACGTATGGCAGTAGGCATCAGAGGCCTGCAGTTATAACTGCAGAGGGCCTGCAGTTTTAAGGGCCGAATGCCTGTTCAAACAATAAGGTCCTGCAGGCCTTCCGGAAAGCCAGCAAGCTAGTCAAGGCACGAACTTATGGAGGGAGCGCGTTCTAAAGTCTTGGAGCGATGACACGGAAAGCCCTCCTCTGCGTTGAAGTCAAGTGATAGGTTTTACAACTTGGGATTACGAGAAGGTTGTGTGACTCTGAACACAGTGGTCTGGTGGGACAATATAGGGCAAGGCGGTCCCTTAAGTACACTGGCCCCTTCTACACTGTTTCCTCTTCATCCTGGAAAGAAGTGACGAAGGATTCCGTCCTGGGCCCGGTCCTGTTCAACATCTTTATTAATGACCTAGGTGAAGGGTTAGAAGGCATGATTATCAAGTTTGCAGACGACACCAAATTGGGAGTAATAGCCAATACTCCAGAAAACAGGAGCAGAATTCAAAACCATCTTAACAGATTAGAGAGATGGGTCAAAACTAACTAAATGAAATTCAACAGTGACAAATGCAGGATACTCCACTTAGGCAGAAAAAAAGAAATGCAAAGATACAGAATGGGGGACGCATGGCTCGAGAGCAGTATGTTTGAAAAAGATCTTGGAGTCCTCGTGGACAACAAGTTAAACTTGAGTCAACAATGTGATGTGGTGGCAAAAAAAGCCAATGGGATATTGGCCTACATCAATAGGAGTATAGTGTCTAGGTCCAGGGAAGTCATGCTACCCCTCTATTCTGTTTTGGTTAGACCACACCTGGAATATTGTCTCCAATTCTGGACACCACAATTGGAGGGAGATGTTAACAAGCTGGAATGTGTCCAGAGGAGGGCGTTGTGTGGTGGCAGTGAATTCCACAGGATTGGGGCAGAGGTTGAAAAAGCCCTACGTCTTGTGGATTCCAGTTGCACCTCTCTGGGACCTGGTGTGTTGAAAAGATTTTCTTGAGTGGGATGTGGAGATTGTTGGTGCTGGTAAGGGGAAAGGCCGTCCCTAAGGTAAAGAGGTCCCTGTCCATGCAAAGCTTTAAATGTCAATATCAGTACTTTGTAAGAGATCCGATGTTCAACTCAGGCCCGGATTACCCATAAGGCCACCCTAGGCCATGGCCTAGGGTGGCAGCCGTGGAGGAGCAGCAGGTCCGGACCCCCCAAAAAAAGTTTTTTAAAAATTCAAAAAAAATCCCCAAACAAGTGTGCATGTGCACGGCGGCGGAATTGCCATCCATGGCCGCCCCGCCGCCCCCCTTTGCTCGGCTCCAAAGGCTCTGCCCCTGGCTCTGCCCCGCCCCCAGCTCCACCCCCGGCTCCGTCCCCGCCTCCTCACCGGCACGGCCGTAAAAGCCCTTTTCAGGCCAGCATGACGGCTTTAGGAGGGAGGGAGGAGCCATGGGGAGTCTCCCCTTGGCTCCTCCCTCCCTCTTAAAGCCGTCATGCTGGCCTGAAAAGGGCCTTTTCGGCCGCGCCGGTGAGGAGGTGGGGGCGGAGGCAGGGGTGGAGCCGGGGCAGAGCTGGGGCGGGGTGGGGGCAGAGCTGGGGTGGGGTGGAGCAGGGCAGGGGCGGGGGAGAGCCGGGGGGGTGGGATCAGAGCCTTTGGCCTAGGGCGCCAAAAGGCCATGATCCAGGCCTGGTTCAACTGGCAGCCAGTGTAGGCGCTTAAGGATCGATGTTATGTGGTATCTCATGGATGTTCCTGAGAGAAGTCTGGCCGCTGCATTTTTCTCAACCCGAATCTTCCGAGTCACCGACAGAGGGAAGCCAATGTACAATGCATTTCAGTAGTCCAATCTTGTGGTGATGGTTGCGTGGATCACTGTTGCCAGAGCCTCAGTTGGGAGGTAGGACGCTAGTTTCTTAGCCTGGCGAAGATGAAAGAAAGCTTGTTTACTTATATTTGTGATCTGGGCCTCCCTTGCCAGTGATGAGTCCAGCATAACTCCAAGGCTTTTGACAGTGGTCGATGGGGCTAAAGGCTCCCCATTGATGGTGGGCAATGGCCAAGTCAATTCTGACAGTCTTCCGGGCCATAGAATCTCAAAGATTCCTAAAAATGTGTTTTCTTGAGTAAAAAAGTCTTTTAAAATTTTTCACTTGTTTCACTTTAGCAGAGCCCTTGAGCTCCTAAAATCAGTGAATGCGGAGGACTGTCTGTAAGTAATATTCAAATGGCACTAAGTAGCTGTTTTGTGATGACAGAAACACATTATATGTCCCGAGTTTTCAGAAGGGATCAGCCTCTAGACTATAAATACAAGAAAGATATAATTATTTTTTTTATAAAGAAGGAAGATAGCTGTCAGTCGGTTTATGACTAGCTCTTCCTGCCACAGAGGTATAATGATAGGATCTCCAGGTATGTGCAGAAATCCATGGCTCATTGCTCTTGCATAACTGCAAAATGTGCTCAAATGCATAAAAGGATTAAAGCCCTGGCTTACAATATTAAGTATATAGCTGAGACATGGCTTTAGTCATATAGCAATCCAATCCTTGCTGTCACAGAAAGAGCAGAGGAGATAGAAAAAGAAGCTACCTGCACAAAATGGGTTTATTCTGCCACAGTTTACACCTCCCCTTTGACCTTTCCGCTTCTCCAGCCCTGGATTAGTTTGCTTCATGTGCTAAATTTTTGCTTCACACCTACCTTCCACCCTTATCTATAATTTTCAAGATTTCCTATAGAAAATACTCTTAAACAACCCCAAATGCAATAAAATGTTTTGGTTTTCTTTCTGAATTCTGTATTTGGTATAGCACACACAGCATGGTATAATTGTATGAATATTGGGTGATTCTGGACACCAGAGTTTGATTCCTTGTTTGGCCATGGGAATCCATCTTGGGCAAGCCATACACTTTCAGCTCCTAAACCCATGATACAACCTTAGGGTTGCCACAAGTCAGAAATGACTTGAAGTCACACAACAAACAACAGTACCTTTTGCATTACTTTGGTTGCCGAATTTATCTAGGTTCTTTTGTTCCATTGTTATTCAATTTCAGCTCTGCTAAGCTTCCAAAGGACCAGTTAAGACACAGATGGGCTGAAGGCAAAGTTAGAGGCTTTATTCTCAATGGCCAGAGAGGATGTCAGCGGAAACTTCACTCCAAAGAAATGACATATTGCAATTTTGAATATGTACCATGTTTATTGTAGTTTGACAGCTATTCAAGACTCCTGCTCCAGCTTCTGATTGGTCCAGAAAGTGTCCAACTAGGATCTGCTTCCTGGGTGGTTCAGGGCTCCATCCGACATCATTACTATTGAGTCTTCATCATGGCTGGAATATTTAATAAATCGTCATCGGCATATTTTGAAGAGTGTGTCCATTTATTGATCTCCCCACGAGAGGGGCATGATCAGAAAGGAATGCAGTACAGCCAGCAATAATGAGCTTAAATGAGTCTTGATATCTCACCTCCAGTTAATACAATGGGTGTCAGACTGGGAGAACAAAAGTGTTGGCCATTTCAATGGGTGTCACATTGGTGGGTCTAGTTTGGGAGCATAGACTTGGAAGTGTTGGCACACCAAAACTTTTTTATTTATCACAAGAGGGTTATTTCCAAAGACCCGAAACCGGCTATGCAAACTACATCTCCTAACACAGAAAACACCCAAGCTTATCAAGTGACAGATTCCGGACACTAGCAAAGACAATCAGGAAACCAATTTATCGACAATAGGAGGTGAGATCGAGGCACCCCAGGGAATCTCTCTCGCCACCCAAATCTCCAGTAGCATAATCATAAGCTCATTACCAAAGTTCCAACCTCATTGTTCTTCATTTTCTCCCACTTCTCATCCCTCATTGGCCCAAACAGCGAGGCGAGAAACCTCTCCCATTGGCCAGAATGGAGGCGGCAATGGCTCACCATTGGCTGCAAGAAGCCGGCTGGCGTTCCGCCCCTCAGCTGTTACGAAAGTTCCATCCAATCAGAACGCAGTGCGGGAATGGGGGCAGGCGGGAAGTTTGAATCTGGCGACTCCAAAAAATGTATTAAAATGGTTGTAAAATGCACAATAAACACGTCAAGCTTTGCAAACATCAGGAAAATTGCGGCTTGTCATCCTTCTCAGCTGGGAAAGGTCTCTCATTGGCACACTTCCGGATTTTGGTGAGATATTATTCTGGGGTCACTCTGGGGGTCTTTCTAGGCGCTTGGATCGCTCGCCAAGATTTTTTACCATGTAGAATCCTCGCTTTTAGGGGTGCAGGGCCTTGACCCATAAGGCAAGGCCCCCTAAATTTCTCATCAGTATCAGTAGGACTCCCAGAGATAACCCAGATTGTATTGGGTAAAACAGGAAAAAGGACTCAGGTTCTTATGCAAGCCCACTGTATGTCTTCCAGAATCTTCCAGTGTATTGTGAAGAGATGATGATAATTGGGGAATCATTTCCTAAAGTCCAAGGTGTGGTGAGGCGGCATTCCAAGAAAATTCATGAAAGGACAAAATGGAAAACGTGATGTAAGAGCGCCGTATGTCCCAGTGGAGCAGCTTCTCATAATTCATAAATTTGGGGTCTAATTTTCAATAACATCATTCCTTACTCATTGTATATTACTTTAATTCAAACTGTTTTCACTGATGTGTGTGGGCTACCAATGAAAGGTTGGGTGTAGATATTTGCATCAATAAATAAAGGTTGCTGGTAGGAAAGTAAGGTTGTGAGGGAGTGGGTTGCCTAATGCCAGCCACAGAGTTTCTGGCTGAGTTTCGGCCGTATTCCCTCAACCACAATGCTACCCCAGCTTCCATAAAAGAACGAGACATCTGTAATTTTTGAGGGTGCTCTCCGCCCCATTCCTCTCACCACTGAATGTGATTCAGTTGCAGGTTTCTCCAGACACACTTCCAACAGATTTGTTGCTGGGCCCAGAATAATATAACAGATGGTGAAATTGAACAAACGGTTTCTTCTCCCACGTGATCCTTGTTGAATAGGGGAATTAAGGGTGGCCCTGGGCAGCAGAACACTGTTGCAAATATTCAGGGAGAGAGGTAGAAATCAGGCAAATATTAGAGGTGCTGTAGTTTTGTGTTGCAATTCTTATTGTTGTTAGGAGAGTGATTGAACATTTGCTCAGAGCAAGGCAATAGCAAATCTCTTCTGAACAAATCTTGCTAAGAAAACCTTGTGATAGGTTCACGTAAGAGTCCCCAACAATCAGAAAAGTCCTTTTCAGAAAAATAATTATTTCTTCACAGGGAAAATGAATTCCTCAAGAGGAGCCATGTGTCAAAAGCCAGAAGTCGGCTTTTAGATGTCAAATCCAAAAAGTGTAACTTCTGCAGAAGGCAGTAGATTTGTGTTTCTTCCATACCTGCCAGCATTTCACAGATGAAAACTGGGATATCTGTGAGCAACCAACAACAGAGAGTAGTCAAAGTGGCAAAATATATTGATGAGGGTGAACAAGGATATGTGCTGGAAAATCTGGACAGTAGACAATCAAGATTGTTCCTTCAAGATGGGGACAGTTGGATACTACGTCTTTCCATTGCTTAACACAGGCGTGGGAAATTGGAACCTCTTGAGTCTTGAATAAGCCACGCCCCTTTATTCCCCATGGGCCAATTTCGTCATGGTGGCCTTGAACTCCCGCCCAGCACCAAGATGGCGGCGGCAGAGGCGGCGGGACCGGAAGCGCCTTCCCTGAGGGGACACCAGTGGAGCAGAAGTGCCTCGTCTGAGGTGATGCGGCGGTGGGTGTGCCTGGCAGTGCTGGGCTTGGCGGTGGGCCTGGTGCTGGTCTGGTTGGCTGGGGCAGTGGAGCCCTTGAGCCTGAGCCTGGCCCTGACCAGCACCAGCACCTCCGCCTCCACAGGCTTTCTCTCCTACCCGCGGCTCTACTGCCTCTTCATCCACTGCTGCCACGACGCGGGGAATAACAGGGCCCGCCTCCGGGCAGGTACGCGAGCGGCCTACCGGGCCTCAGACAGTGTGACGTGACGTGGAAGGAGCCTCATGGGCTATATTATTATGATTATGATTATTATGAACTATGTATTAACATAATATTATTATTTTCCCTTAGTATGTGCTATTATATTGTTATATTATCAGTATTTGTCATAGTCATGGTGTATATCGTTATTGACTATGAGAGTCAGGATTAACTCCTGTGCTTTACTGAAAATATATTTTATGTATCTATAATATTTATATTATTATAATGTAATACAAGATAACACTTTAAAAATAATACAATATTAAAATTATGTATTTTATATTACTTGTAATAGTACTAATAATATTACAGTATAATGGTATAGTACAAGATAGTAAGTTAGTGTGTCATTTTGGTTGGTGGTATGCCCCAGGATTCTGTAAATGTAAAAAATGTGCCACGTATCAAAAAAGGTTGAAAAACACTGGCTTAACACAACCAAGA
This sequence comes from Anolis apletophallus, assembly GCA_030556195.1. Classification (NCBI taxonomy): domain Eukaryota; kingdom Metazoa; phylum Chordata; class Lepidosauria; order Squamata; family Anolidae; genus Anolis; species Anolis apletophallus. The sequence goes on from JARBWK010000008.1 coordinate 97,035,103, forward strand.
CTATGACGAAATATGCAATAATATCTAGACTTTGATGGGTTCCTGGTTTAAGAACAATAAAGGCTTCAGTTCATAAAATCTGTGACTACTATGGGGAATTATTTTCTTTCTTCTTTTATTACCAAGCATTGCATGCACAGGTTTTGTTTATTGAAGTTTTTATTTGGGGATTTGTGGGTTTCCTTTTCATAACAATGGCTTATACTGGCAGTATAATATTAATTCAGAGCAGGATGGGAATTGTGACGAGTGCATGCAGCTCACCAAGCCTATCTTTACAGCTCCTGGTCCTCTCTCCAGCATCCCTCAGGCCCATTCTAAAAATCTATGTATATAATTAAAGTCAGTGTTGCAGCGGTGCAGAGGGCGGGAGGTGCGGAGGAATATGTGCCAGCTTTTCGATTGGCTACCACTGTGGGATTATTTGCATAAAGCACTCTGATTGACCAGCCTCAGAACTCCAGCACTCCAAGGCACTAGACAGAGGGAATTGGTTGCCACTGAGAGACAATTTGCATAAAGGACTGATTGGCCAGCAAAACAGAATGCTACTGAATTCTTGAGTTAGCCAAATGACAGTTTTTTTCCGTTAGAAATGCAATGTTCATTTTCTGAGAGGTGCGGAGGTGTGACAGCATTTCAATAGGTTGCCACTAAGGGAATATTTGCATAAAGGGCTCTGATTGGCCAGCCTCAGAACTCCAACATTCTACGGCCCCAGACAGAGGGGATTGGTTGCCACAGAAATGGTATTTGCATAAAGAACTCCGATTGGCCATCCACATTCCAACATTCTAAGGTGATGCAGAGGGAAAAGGAAAGGCCTCAGGCAGTCAGACACTGCGGCCCACAGCACTGATGGATCAGGACCAAACTTGCCACACAGGGGCCCAATGGCCCACTTCACAATGCGACCCTCACCCAATGACCACTACAGACCAAAATTAGCACACAGAGCCCCCTTGACCCACTCTACACCCTGGTGCTATTTTAAGGAGTATGGACCACAGATGATGGGACTTGAAATACCTTCACTCGCCTTCCGAGACCGCTGCAACCCTCATCCAAAGAATGATCAAGACCAAATGTGAACCACAGAGCCCCCATGACCCACTCTACATCCTGGTGCTGTTAGGAGGGGGCTGGACCATGGCCAATGGGACTTGCAGTACCTGCACTAAGTTACTGAGACCTCTGCAAGCCACATAAACATCTAATAGGAACCAACCTTGGTACACAATGCCTTCCTCAAATAACCCGGGCACCGCGAGATCCCCAAGCTAGTATAAAAATAAACAAAAAAAAATCCCAATTCCATCCTCAGGAAAACTCCAGGGAGTTAATTTCAGCTGAATTTTTTTTACAAGAAAGCAGAAATGAACTTCTGGTTTCATCAAGAACTATGGTTTTATCCACACTTCACAATTATAACAGTCTCATACCACTTTAACTGCAGTTGGATTCTATGGAATCTTGGAATCTACAGTTTAGTGATATTCTTAGAATTCTCTAGTGCACTCCCCTGAGCTACAGCATTAGAGCTCGTTGGCAATTCTGAAATTTAAAATATACTGACACGTTGACTTAAGAATTTAATTTGTTCAATGACCATGTTCTTAAGTCAAAACATTCTTATCCCAAAGTGAATTTTCCCATTGAAATGCTATTAATCCGTTCTAGGCCGCCGAAAACCACCCCAGTTTTTAATGTGTTTTTAAAAATGAAAATGGACTTTATAAATGACAAAAATGCATAAAATGTTCAGAAATAGACAGTGCTTGCTTCCATCCAGTCGCTGTGGCAAGGAAGCACATTTGAGGCAACAAAATGTGTGTTAGCCAGTGTAACAGCAAGGCAAACAGCATCATTTTCTTCATACTTTAATTCCAGCATCCCTCCTTCCATATCTTGCTCTCTCTCTCTCTCTCTCTTCTTGAAGCAAAACATACAGTATCAGGAATAAAAAGCACACAAGTGAACTAACCCAAACTTCCTCATTGGACAGCAATCTCCCAAAGTGGAGAAGAGCACGCAGGCTAAAGCATGCAGGCTGAGGCACTGAGACACGAGGTACAATGGGTGCTCTTTCTGCACAAAGCACTGTACTCACTGTTTGTTTACTTCGTGTCATAGGCATTGCATAAATAAATTAGTATAAAACTGTTAAAATAGAGGAAACACAAGTGGCTAAATAATTTTAGACCAAAAACGGGCAACAGTGACCGCATTGTCTGCAGCTTTAAACAGTTCTTCCTCTGTGCATGAGGCAGGGCTTTGTGGGCAAGCATACAGATACTGAGTTGTTTGTTCTGCTCCACAACCACACAAGGTGGAAGATTCGCTGTTTAGGCTGAAACTCTGCTGCACCAGGGTGGTCTGCCATCTTTGAAGTGGAATCTCCAGATAGGACTCCTCCCAGAATGTTTAGGGAAGCAATAATAATAATAATAATAATAATAATAATAATAATGTCAACACATAAAGGCTCATATGGAGCTGGAGTTTCTGCCTTGCAGGAAGAGTCGGAGCTGCTCTGGCTAGGAATCCAGTCCAGGTTTTGTTTCTCTCTGCCTTACTGTAAGAACAGCTTTAGGGAGCAAAGAGATCTCTTTTGCACTGTTCATAGGTCAAAACAGTGTTCTGATGTCAAAACATCACTCTGGGCAGAGTGAGTATTTATAAGCTAAAGTGTACTTGTGTTGGGACATTCTTATGTAAAGGTTTTACTGTATTCCAAAATCCAACATTGTCCATTGAGACAGTAACATCTTTGCTTTCTGGTCGTTCAATGAACACAAATTTTGTTTCATGCACGAAATCATTTTTCAGAAGTGTATAAAATTGCACTTTTACAACTATTCAAACTGGCACTTTAAGGCTCATATATTAATATAATATATTATAGTGTCAATATATTACTGATATGCTGTGGTAATAATATAAAATATTGTATGCACATATAATATTTATAATAATATTATGATGTAATACAATATAATACTAATAATAATACAATATAAGAATTATATTTTTATATTACACGTAATATTACTAATAATATTACAGTATACTAGTATAGTACAATATAGTAATACATAATATTAATATTGTGCTGTGCTAATAATATAATATATTGTATAAACATGTAATATTGATAATATAATGTAATACAATATAGTACTAATAATGGAGTACACTATCTTCAATGCCCCTTCCTTTCGAGAAGACATTGTCTGTATTGTTCTTTTGTTTGTTATATTGACAATGTAATTCTCTGTGTTGCCTTTTTTGGCTTTTCTAACCGCTTGTCTATCTTAGAGTTGGCCTTTAAAAGTCATCAAATAAATAAATAAATAAATAAATAAATAATACAATATAATAATTATATATTTCATATTACATGTAATATTACTAATAATATTACAGTATACTGGTATAGCACAACATAAGAATGTATGTTACTAATATTGTGCTATGCTAATAATATAATATATTGTATTTACATATAACTTGTAAGCCGCTTTGAGTCCCCTTTGGGGTGAGAAGGTAGGCATATAAATGTAGTAAATAAATAAATAAATAACTTTCAGGCTAAGTGTATCAGATTTATAGATGTAAATAAAACATAGATATATGGAATTTGGCATACAGAAGCACATTGCAGGGAAATAACAGCAATGACATCTAGCAATATATGCACCAGTAGTATATACAGTAGAGTCTCGCTTTTCCAAAATTCGCTCATCCAATGTTCTGTATTACCCAACGGAGTCTGTCTCCTGGCCGGATCCACAGCTGTTTCAATACATTGCGATATTTTGGTACTAAATTCATAAATACAGTAATTACTACATAACGTTACTGTGTATTGAACTGCTTTTTCTGTCAATTTGTTGTAAAAATGTTTTGGTGCTTAATTTGTAAAATCATAACGTGATTTGACGTTTAATAGGCATTTCCTTAACCCCTCTTTATTATCCAACATTTTTGCTTATCCAATGTTCTGCCATTTATGTTGGATAAGTGAGACTCTACTGTAACAACATTCAGAATAATTGTATTGTACAAGCCCAAGGCCATGACCAAAAGGTACAAAATGTACAGAATACTACCTTCAGAGTAAATATGAAACAGACGATGATGACACTAAACAAAGGTTATAACTTATTATCATTCTCACACCAAGTGTAAAAACAATGTGAATTATTGATGATTACAGAAACATTTGGGGGAGGTGTTCAAATTAGCACTTTGAAGCTCCATGGCAATTTATGATGATTTTATCTACCGCTTTCTGATACTTTTTGCAGCCAAAGTAAAAAAAAAAAAAAGGGAGGGGGCACTTTATATGTTATGTAGTCATTGGAGTCAACTCAGCAAAAACCGAACCATTTCTACAAGGGAGTTCCCATTTTTATTTGTCAGCAAGAGTTTTACAAATGTGTCTCTTGGCATCTAGCAATGTGTGCGTCAGTTGTGTAGAACAATATAGGAATCCCTATGCATGCCACTTTTGTCCATATGTGCCCCACCTTATTTCATTCCTATGACTCCTCTAATTGAAATGCATTGCCTGGGAAGAGGGTTTTCCCCACCTTTGTTTCATGGGAAGTGTTGGGTGAAAGTTTTGTTAATATTCAGTTCCCATTTCAATTTTGAAATGCAGTGTCCATGTTGCATTTCTTCCACTAAGCAAATGCATGCATTCAGACGCCAAAGAATCTGCTTGCTGTTTGATTCTGCCAGTCTGATCAGTGTCCCAACATGACCTTCCAGTCTCAACGGCAGAGCCTTGTTTGCTTTCCTTCTCACTGACACACTGGAGCATATATCTTTCCCTTACTTCCTCTGCTGACATCCATAAAAATGTGCTTATCAGTTGGGACTGATGGGAATAGTCTTCGCTTTCTGTGCCACATGGAGAAACAAAGAAACACAGACAAAGGGTATTGATTGAGGCTGCTCAGAATGGTGATCTTATTAAAGATTAAAACGGAGGGTCTCGGGAACAGGGACAGAAAAGAAATTAAGGCAGAAAACATAACTGACAGGTAGATTCTTTACCTTCAGAATCAATATTATTTGAACAACGTACAAATGAGAGAGGGAAATGGGCTGGATTCCTGCATCAGTTATTTCGTTACATATCAATTGTGGATACAGAACAGTTACCCGGATTTACACCTCCATAGCTATTTCGTATTCATGGTTGCTACATAGTTATGATTATGATACTATTGCCATGATTGTCAATTCCTACTCAAACTTAATTTTGCAAGTATCAGATAAATGAGGAGATCCATTCTGCCAGCAATTGGAGAGTGAATTTGGAGAGATGTAGGCAGTCCCTGAGTTACAAACTGTGAGGTAGATGATGCACTGTTAAATAGGATTGCTTAGACCAGGGGTGCTCATTAGGTAGCTCGGGAGCTACTAGTAGATCTTTGGCCCTCTTCCAGGTGATCTTCGGGCCTCACCAGCCGGATGGGGCGCTCCTGCCATGTGCGCGCACACCCTGCGCGCACGTGCGCTCCTGCTGCTGACTTCCGCTCTCGCGGTGCTTCTTTCTCCTGCGGGGCATTGCAGGAAGAAGGAAGCACGAGGCGGGGGCTCTGGAGGGAGCGCCCTGCCTCTCTCTCGTCCAGAAGCAGCTGTGCAGCCTCCGTTGCTGGCGAGACAGGCAGGGCGGAGCACTCCCTCTGGATGCCCCGCCTCGTGTTTTCTCCTTCCTGCAATGCCCCACAGCCGGAAGAAGCGCTGCACGGGCAGAAAACAGCAACAGAAGCCCGTGCGATGGCAAGAGCGCGCGGCGGCGGGAGCGTGCAGGAGCGCACAGCGGCGGGGGCAGGTAGATCTTTTGGACTTGGTTGCTTTAAAAGTAGCTCGCATGCTGAAAAAGTGTGAGCACCCCTGGCTTAGACTGTAACCCCATTGTGCAGTTCTGTTTGAAAATACAATTCTAATGGACATGTGGTCACATACCTACTGAAGGGTTAAGTAGGTAGTGATGTGGAACTGAAGGGGCAGGCAATAAACCTGATTCATCGATTAGGGCTGGTTGATCCATAAAAAATTTGATTCTAAACTCGTGGGGGGGGGGATTTCCGTTGCTGGGTCGTTATAGAAATTAATCCAAGTTTTTTAAAATAAATTTCATGATTGAAACGTAATTAATAACGAATTGTTGTTATTATTCCTTACGCCAGCTGGAAGGGAAAAATGGAGGGCAAGCCCTCTGCCCCCCCAAGGCAGGGAGGGAGTTCCCCTCTTCCCTCCCTCCTTCCCCAGCTCAGAAGCATCACAGGTTATATTTAATCTGGGATGCCTCTGAGCTTGCTGGGGAAGGAACAGAGGAGTGGATGGTCCTCCCCTCCTTACCTGCCAAGAACTTACCCACGTCAAGCCTTGACACGGTTTAGTTCTTGGCAGGAAGGAGGGGACGGATCCACTTCCTCCGTTCCCCTCCCCGCATGCTCAGAGGCATCCCGGGTTATATTTAATTCAGGATGCCTCTGAGCTTGCTGCGGAAGGAACGGAGGAGTGGAAGGCAACAAGCCATCCACTCCTCTGTTCTTCCCCCCGCAAGCTCAGAGGCATCCCGGGTTATATTTAATCCAAGATTCCTCTGAGCTTGCGGGGGGAGGAACAGAGGAGTGGATGGTCCACCCCTCCTTCCCTGCCAAGAACTAAACCGCGTCAAGCCTTTCGTTCTTAGCAGGAAAGGAGGGGTGGCGCTTGTGAGGGAGAGCCTGGGGAAATGGAGGAAAGCTCGGCCGGGCTGCTTCCAAAGCGCCCACCTCAGCTCTCAGCTGGTGAGAGGAGAAAGGAGGGTGCTGCTGCCCTCCAGTCTCCTCTCGTGGGTTGAGAACTGAGGAGGGGGAAAAACGACCTAATAACGTGACCTTTACAAAAAATGGCAATCCCAGGTTCGGTTTTGAAACTTCACTTCCAGGTTGGACGCCGGTGGTCAATATAGGGTCAAAATAATTACAAATACGAAATATTAACGGGTTTCAAAGTATTTAAATTGGAGATATCCACCCCTATCATCTATCTATCCTCATTATTATTGTGATTATTATTATTATGTTTATTTCTATCCTGCTTTCTCTCTCCACAAAGTAGATTCAATGCAGCTTACATTAAATACATTTCAGTACAATTTAAAATCCACAAATATACAATCATTAAAACAGAATTAAACCTCAATGGCATTAAAAACCTTCTTCTTTGACTGCAGGGTCTAGGACAGTGTTTCTCAACCTGGGGGTCGGGATCCCTGGAGGGGTCGCAAAGGGGTGTCATAGGGGTCGCCAAAGACCATCGAAAACACAGCATTTTTTGTTGATCATGGGGGTTCTGTGTGGGAAGTTGGGCCCAATTCTAACTTTGGTGGGGTTCAGAATGCTCTTTGATTGTAGGTGAACTATAAATCCCAGAAACTACAATTTCCAAATGTCAAGGTCTATTTTCCCCAAACTCCACCAGAGTTCACATTTGGGCATGTTGATTTTGATGCAAAGTTTGGTCCAGATCCATCATTGTTTTGAGGCCACAGTGCTCTCGGGATGTAGGTGAACTACAACTCAAAAACTCAAGGTCAATGCCTGCCAAACCCTTCCAGTATTTTCTGTTGGTCATGGGAGTTCTGTGTGCCAAGTTTGGTTCGATTTCATCATTGGTGGAGTTCAGAATGCTCTTTGATTGTGGATGAACTTCAAATCCCAGTAACTACAACTCCCAAATGACAAAATCACCCCACCCACCCCAATCCCACCATTATTCAAAATTGGGTGCATCGGGTATTTGTGCCCAATTTGGTCCAGTGAATCAAAATATATCCTGCATACCATATATTTACATTACACTTCATAACAGTAGCAAAATTACAGTTGTGCAGTAACAACAAAAATAATTTTATGATAGGGAGTCACCACAACATGAGGAACTTTATTAAGGGGTCACATCATTAGGAAGGTTGAGAACCACTGGTCTAGAAGAACACCTAAAATGTGGGCCTGAGATTAAAGGGGGAATGTAACTCTACCCAGTACAGACAGTCTTTGTTCTCTTTTGACTAACCAGAAGCATCTCTGTCTTGCCTGGATTAAGTTGCTGTTTGTTTGCCCTCATCCAGCAGAAAATCGTTCAGTACTAAGGCAACTTCCTTGTAGCTCTTATAAATCCTACCCACTAGTGGGGAATTACGGACAGCTTCAATAAAAAGGATCATTTCCAAATGCAGTGTTCCTGTGCCAGAACTGTTAAGTGGGGAAAACCCAGAATTAATCAAGAAGGCACTGACTCTAAGCACTAAGGTGTCTCTTTTCAGACATTAACTGCTACAGTTCTGTTTAAAGTTTGTTGCTTTTGTGTTGGCTTTCATCTGTAAAGCAATCTCTCCTCCTTGAACAAGTTCCTGCTCATCCCACCTTTCCTCTCATTTCCCACAAAGAGACATTCAGTTCAGGTTACACTCTGGTGGGAAAGTTTATTTTGACGCTTTCTCTCAGATCGCTTCTCACTCCTCACCTCGGCACCCACGATTCTCTTCCGACTCTGCCCTTGCCTGCAGCAAGGTGGGGAAAAGAGGGTGCACCGCTTGCCCTCTCTAAACTGGCACAAAGGCTGACAAAGAGGCAGAGAATGGAGCCGGCGGTAAGGAAATGGAAGAATCACAACCAAGTAGCAGTTCTTGGGATAAAAGATCAGAGCACCAATTACAGGATAAGCCTTCCAGCCAAAGTAGTTTTGCAATGAACTTCAATTATTTTTCAAGAGTAACTGCAGGGATATAGATTTTTGGTGGGTTACTGACATTGAATCACACGCGGATCTCTTCAGCATGATGGAAAGGGATCTGATATTCAGGGAAGCATGACACAGCAAGCTGATTTTCCAGTGAGTGATTAGTATTTCCATTGCTGCTATAAAGCTATTTGCGTGTGCAAGGGTGACGCACCTCGCGCCAAGAACAATAACACAAACACAAGTGGTTGGATGAAAACTAATTTATTGAAAACGGAACATAGGGTTGGCGGCCACGCAGAGGTCCTGGATCAGGGTCGTACAGCCCCCACGAATGTCCAAAGGCGTTTGCAAGCCTGGGGTGCGAGCGGCCCAATGCCTGTACATGGAAACTCGGCACCCCAGGGGGCCTGGGCGTTATCCCCCTTACAATCAAGGGGCGATAAGCCAGCCTGATCCAGGGGCCATGCCACTCGCCAAACACGGAGTTGTGAGAAAGAACATAATAACGCATAACCATGAACACTGCAAAAAAGACATGAAGAATGAACGAAATGGACACCAACAAGCAATGCAAAAAGGGAGGGTGGGAGGAAAAACAGGACTGGCCCCATGTACAGCCTGGGCAGCCTCGGGCGGCCTTAAATTGGCTGCCCAGGCAGAAGTGCAGGCCAGTCGGCCCAAAGCGAAGGCAGGGCGGGGTCAGCCCCATCATTGGCCTGCTGGTGTTGGTGGCGGGAAACCTTCCCGCCACCCCAGGGGCTTCTGGGAGGAAGAAGCCCCTTCTCTCTCCCCAAGATGGCGGCGAGGTCAACCCCGCCCCGCAACCTGCTCGGCCGGTAAGTCGGCCAAGCCCATAAAGAATCCTTTGTTCTGAAGAGCATGCAAGCATTTTTCAGTCTCCATCATCTATAGATGAGATACTAGCAATAGATGTTGTGAAAAGGTGTTTTCTGAGTTAATGGCTTATTTGTCGACCTACCTGTGTATACAGTCTGAAACTCATATCTGCAGGGAAATGCAAAATGATGGACAATAGTGAACCAATAGAAATGATCAACTTGGCAGAAACATACCGTGGAATTGCACTGGAGGGCCTAGAAAATACTTCAAGAGAATAACTAGCATTTCTAGGTCCTCCAGCACAACTACTGTATACGGATGACTTCTAGCAGGAGGATATCATAGATTCACACTGGAGGAGTGAAAAAAATGCTTAGAGAGAATATTTCTCTGCCATTTCTATGTCCTCTATGGCAGTGTTTCCCAACCGCTGTGCCGCGGCACACTAGTGTTCCGTGCGCGATCATCAGGTGTGCTGTGGAAGAACCGACCACCCCGCCAGGAGTCATCTGGGCAGCCTGCCTCTCGCTCTGTCTCTCTGTCTCTCCGTCTCTCTCTCTCTCTCTCTGGGGCGCCAGCAGGGCCAATCAATGCTGGCCAAGAAGCAAGCCCCGCCTCTCTAAGGGTCTCCCGCCCGGCACCACCATGTTTGTTCCGAGAGAGGGGAGAGGGCGGGGCATCGGCTTCCTGGAGAAGCAGTTGGTTAGAGGCTGAGAAGGGGAGGGGCCGGGCGGCGCCTTTCCCTGTGAGGTCACTTCTGGAGGAGGCGGAGAGCTTCCGGAGAGGAGCGTTGGGCTTTGTTTTCCTCTCAGCTGGCTCAGGATTCCTTCGGGCTTTGGGGCCGAGGTGGCTCAGAGGCTTTGTCCCTTCTTCCTCTCCTGGCCTGGGCTCTGTCTTGGCCTCTCCTGCTCTCAGGCCTTCTTCCCTCTTTCCTTCCTTCGCGGCCTGCCTCTCGGCTTCGGAAGGGAGAGGACTGCCCCTGCGCTTCCCTCCCTGCCTGCCTGCCTGAGGGAAACCCAGGTGAGCAGCGGCCTTGAAGCACTGACAATGACAATGATGATAATGCTATGGAAAATGGATTATGGACAGGCTTCTGATTGTGTCATTGGTTGCAGAATTTGGTTCTAGATAAGGTTAACCAGCCAGTAGCATTTTAAATGGATTTAATTTTAAATTAATTTAATGTTTTACTTATATGTAATTACTGTATTTATTATGTTGTGTGTGGTGGCATCGAATTGTTGCCGGCTGTAAGTCATCCTGAGTCCCCCTGCGGGAGTTGAGAAAAGTGGGGTACAAATATCTGAAATAAATAAATAATAAATAATAATGTTGTGGCAAGAAGCATAAAGCGCAAAGTGAAGAGGCTGAAGCATCATTTTCTTCATATTGTATTCATTCCAGCATTTCTACCTCTCCTGCACTTTCTCTCTCCCTCTCTCTTTTCATGAAGTCAAACATACCAGGAATTATCACACAAAATCAACTCACCCAAAGTTCATCAAAGCAGACAAGAAGAGACAGCCATCTCCCAAAGCAGAGAAGAGGTACAGAGGCTGCTCCCTTGAAGTGCTAAAGCTTTGTACCCTCACCAGGCCCGGATTAACACTTTTTTGTGCCCTAGGCCACACTTTGAAATTACGCCCCCAACCTCCCGCCACCTCCAAGGTCCCCATTCCCACTGGCTGGAAAGCTCCGCTGTGCTCTGAAGGTCTCCTCGGGAGTCAGGAGGCTTGGGTAGAGCGCAGCGGGTGCAAACTTGCTCCAAAGGCGTGCACGAGAGAGAGAGCGCGAGAGAGAGAGTGCGAGAGAGAGAGCACGCGAGAGAGAGAGAGCGTGCAAGAGAGAGCGCGTGCGAGAGAGAGTGCGTGCGAGAGAGAGCGCGTGTGAGAGAGAGCGCATGCGAGAGAGAGAACAAGAGAGAGCACACGAGAGAGAGAGAGAGAGAGAGAGAGAGAGAGAGAGAGAGAGAGAGAGATGGAGGGGATGGAGCAGAGACTTTGCCGGGAGAAGGAGCGAGGAGGGGCATGAGAAAGGTGGAAAGAGGGGCGCAGACCAGGGTTTTTTTTGGTATGTGATCTGCGCCCCCCCCCCGGCTTGCGCCCCTAGGCCAAGGCCTCATTGGCCTTATGGGTAATCCGGGCATGACCCTCACACTAGCGCTTCCCCTGGTGCTAGCTATTATCTCAAAATGCTTCTTATATGTCAAAGCGAATCCCGGGGTGAGCGACAACTCTGAACTCAAAATGCTCTTAAGTTGGAATGTTCTTAAGCTGAGCTTCCACTGTATAAATAACATGGCAAGCTCTTCTCCCATTTGTTCATACAGCAGCAGTCCTGCTTAACTCATTCCTTTCTGAACTTTACACTTGGGGAGAGGGAGAGTGGTCTTCTAGATATTTTTTGGACCTCCAAGCAGGGAAGCTTTAACCAACACTGCCAAGGACGTTTGCTGAATGAGATTTTGGCAATACAGGTCCAGTGTTAGTGCTGGCTAATATAGCACTACATCAAACCTAAGGGCGTGAAACAAAATTTTAACTCAGATTCCAGTAAATAGGAAAGTTTCCTCAACTTTACTTAATAGGGCCATAAAGGAGAAACAACCTGATTTTGGAGCAGCCAGAGACAATGGTAAGGACTAAGGACAAACACCTTTTCCTATAATTTTTTTGCTGAAGTTTACATTTTATTCCAATTATGTCAGCCTTTCAAGCACATCAGTAGATGGCCTCAGTGGAGCTGCCCATGCCCCCCTTTGTCCTTTGAAGGCAGCCCAGACGGCCGATCAGGATCAATTATGTCCCTTGACAGTGATGGATGAGTAGCTTTGTTTCCTGAATAAAATGTCAAATGGTTTATAAGGAACCCCCACCCCAGTGCGTAATCTGTCCCTTGCATCCCTCTTGGCTTTATCAAGGGAAAAAAAGAACTATGAAGAATCCATTACATGGACATGTTGGCCAAGTTAACAAAAACTATGGATATGATAATGTGTGTGTGTGTGTTTCTTGAACAACAGAACCTCCACCCTAATTCTGCATGAATTTGAAACTGATGCATGTCAGTAGAAGAGAACTAGCATAATTTACACACAAAGTGAGTTGTTTATTTTTCAATGAAAAATGCACTCACAGAGATTATGTCGTGATTGCCAGACTGAAAATGGGAGGTGCATTCTTATATTAATTGTATAACGGCATTGAATGTTTGTTGTATATGTGTTCTGTAATCTGCCCTGAGTCCCCTTGGGAGATAGAGCGAAAAATAAATAAAGTACTGCATATTAATATTATTATTATTCTAATTTCCAATAGTTGTGTAGAATAAGGCATTTCAGGTACTGCTTGTCGCATGTCTAGTTTACAAGCAACTCCTGCTGAATGTATTGTCAAAGGCTTTCATAGCCGGAATCACTGGGTTGTTGTAGGTTTTTCAGGCTGTATGGCCATGTTCTAGAAGCATTCTCTCCTGACGTTTCTCCTGCATCTGTGGCAAGCATCCTCAAAGGTTTTGAGGTTTGTTGGAAACTAGGAAAATTGGGTTTATGTATCTGTGGAATATTCAGAGTGGGAGAAAGAACTCTTGTCTGTTGGAGCTGTGTGTGAATGTTTCAATTGATAGTTTGTTGGATTTTCTTGCTATGTTCAGCAAAGGACAAGAGGGATTCTCTCACCTCTGTAGGAGTCTACCGTATACCATGCAGCTGTGGACAAGTCTACATAGGGACCACCAAACACAGCATTATCCAAACACGAATCAAGGAACATGAAAGGCACTGCAGACTACTTCAACCAGAGCAATCAGCCATAGCAGAGCACCCGATGAACCAACCTAGACACAGCATATTATTTGAGAACACAGAAATGCTGGACCACTCTCACAACTACCATGTTAGTCTACAGAGAAGCCACTGAAATCCACAAGCATGTGGGCAATTTCAACAGAAAGGAAGAAACCATGAAAATGAACAAAATCTGGCTACCAGTACTAAAAAAACTTTAAAATTATAACAGCAAACAAACAAACAAACTCAAACTCAAATACAGGGGAACTCAGGGTTGCCACATGAATAATTGAATAAGGGAGAGTGTGACTTGATTTTCAAGTTTTTATGAAGTGTCCCTTATTTTTGTGGAAAAAATCTTATTTTAGGTACCTTTCTCTTATTCTTTTATCTGCAAAAGATCTCTCTGACCAGTAGGTCATGAGTTAGAGGCCTGCCCGGGTCGAGTTGGATGCTCGACCTTTAAGTGTAGCCTGCTGTCAACCTTTGCAGCCCGAAAGACAGTTGCATCTCTCAAGTAGGAGATAAAGGTACCACATTAAGTGGGGAGGCAAATTTTGACTGAATTATGAGGTCATTAAAGAACTCCAGGAACGCAGAAGGAACAACAAGAGACGCTGGGAACGCTGAGAGATGAGGAGTGCGTCAGCTCCCCCTGGTGGCTAAAGTTTTCCTCTGTTCGTCTATATGTGTGTATGTGGAAACGGCAGGGATTGTCTGCTAAGTATGTGTACCTGTAATCCGCTCTGAGTCCCCTTCGGGATGAGAAGAGTGGAATATAAATAAAGTGTATTATTATTATCAAAAAGTGGCAACCCTAGGGGAACTCCAGACAAGAAACAATCTGGAACACCTAATCACCTCTCAACAAAGGAATTTCCCAGGCAGTAACAAGCCACACCTGAAAGATGTCAAGCCATCAAATGCTAATCAAGGTGGCCAGTTGAAACATGCACACCTAGTTCCAACAGACAAGAGTTCTTTCTCCCACCCTGGACCTTCAACAGATATATAAACCCCATTTTCCTAGTTTCCAACATCAGGAGAGAATGCTTCTAGAACATGACCATACAGCCCGAAAAACCTACAACAACCCAACTCCTGCTGAATTCCTTCTTCTACACAACCATGAAATCTATAAAAGCCATTTCCAGTTTGCATCCTGGTAGCCTTAATTTACATAGGCCCTTTTGACTCTCGATCTGAATTTCAGATGGATAAGTTTGTCCAAAAAGACTGAAAGTGCCACTTCTATTTGGAAAAAGGTAACTTCAAGAGAGTGCCTGATTTGGAAGGGGGAAGTGAACTCCTTTTATCCCAAACAGTATCTAAAATTCAATCTATCTCTTCCTGTTTCCCATAGTTAGTTTTCTACCTAGAAGCCACAATGACTAACTAGAAGCTTAGCATCCAACATGATCCTCCTCTGAATGTACATGACTCACTAGGAACGACGGTATTATAATGCTCAGTAAAGTGGAAGCAGTAATAAAAGAGGACAAGCACATTAGAGATGGATTGATAAAGAAAACCACAGATCTGGTTTGGCAACATCCAAGAAAAACTGTTAAGAACCACCTGTTGGAAATCTCTCAGCCAGAGGTTTGCCATATATTAAAGACAATGCACAAGGGAATGTCCTAGGAACCTGTGTCCTATAGGTCTGTTCATTTTATTCTCTTACTAGCTTGGGGACCCGGCCCTGCCCGGGTTTTTTGAGAAAGGGATTTTGTGCCAAGGTTGGTCTTTATCAGTTGTTTATGTAGCTTGCAGTGGTCTCAGGAAGTGAGGGAAGGTGCTGGGAGTCCCATCGTCCATGGTTCATCCTCCTCCAAACTGTGTGTCAAGTTTGGTCTTGCTCAGTTATTGGATGAGGGTCGCAGCAGTCTTGGGAAGTGTGTGGAGGTACTTCAAGTCCCATCATCCATGGTCCATCGGAAAAAAACTGTCAACTGGCTAACTTCAGCTCCAGCCATTTATGTCTGCCTCAGGCCCTTTCCTTTCCTCTCTGTGCTGCCTAGGAGTGTTGGAATCTTGGGAGGCTGGCCAATCAGACGCGTTTTGCAAATAATCCCACAGTGGCAACCAATCGAAAGGCTGCCACATATTCCTCCGCACCTCCCGCCCTCCACACCTCCCGCCGCAAACATTCTCTTTTATTATAGTTAGATAGATAGATAGATAGATAGATAGATAGATAGATAGATTGGTTCAGGCAGATGTCTCAGCTTATGTTTTGACAGGGTGCTTCTTCCAAATCAAATAGAAAAATGGGGAGAGCATTTGAGCATTTGAGCGGGTTTTCTTCATTCAAAGGAAAGAGTATTTGGGATTTAAACCAGCCCCTGCTTGAGTGTAAACAATGCTTTTAGGAATTGTGGCTATGCTTTCCAAAAGTTTCATTTGGCTTTTAGAGTTTGCTTCCATATCCACTACAGGTCACTTCACCCTTCACATCACCCTGATAATTAATTTCAACACGTTGTTATGTGCCTTCGAGTCAGCCTTAAGGTTACCCTATTGTGTCGTTTTCTTGGAGTTGTTCAGGGGCCCCCCTTAAGCTGAGAGAGTGTGACTTGCCCAAAGTCACCCAAGGTTTCCATATCTGAGCAGGATTCGAACCCTGGTACTAAACCTTCCAGTGGATTGAATGGGGCTGACAGATACATAATCGTTTATAGTGCATAAGGTCAGGGAAAAGAATGGTTGGGGTGTGTGTGTGTGATTAGATGCACTCGGCTGCACATAAGATGGGGTAAGGGAAAACAGAAGAATGCCAAAGGCACCCGCCCACATCCTTCAAAAACTAGTGGATGGTGCTTCCAACCAGGCATGTAGCCGGGGGGCTAAGGGGGCTTCAGCCCCCCGAAATTCTCAGGGTGGTCCGCGAAAAGGCCTTACTGGTACATTATTTAAACTGTTATGTTTATTCATATCATGATCTGATCACCATGCTCATTATATCCCACATTAATGGGGTTATTGGGATAACAATACAAAAGGTTTGCTAGGGTAGACCCTCTTCCACCCAGTCTCAGCCCCCCCAAACGAAATCAAAATCCTGGCTACGGCCCTGCTTCCAACCCAGAGGCATTGACCACCAATTTAGCTTATTTGATACAATAATTGTTAGCAAGGTTGGATATACAGTGATACTTTCACTTAAGAGTTTAATTGTTCCAGGTCCGAGTTCTTAACTCAAAAGCTTATCTCAACATGTATTTTCCCATTGAAATGCTATTAATCCTTGCCAGCCCTGTGAAAAAAACCCCAATTAATAATGTATTTAAAAAAAGAAAATTTACTTTATAAATAACAAATAATGTATGAATACACATTCACATGGAACAATAAAAGAAAGAACATCTTTAAAATTGTAGAAGCACAATGTTGTGGCAAGCATGCACAAAATGAAAAGGCAGAAGCATAATTTTCTTCATACTGTTCTCATTCCGGCCTCCCCCCTTCCTTCATGAAGCCAAACATACCAGGAATAAAAACCACACAAAATCAGCTAACTGAAAGTTCCTCAAAGGGGACAAGAGCAAAGCTGTCAGCAATCCCCCAAGGTGGACAATAGCATGAAGCATGGAGCCTGCTCCCTTCAAGCCTTAAAGCCCTATAGTTTCACACTCACACTCCTTCTGGCACTAGCTCTTAACTCAAAACACTGCTCTTATATCAGAGCAAAACCCAGGTCGAGCAACAGCTCTTAACTCAAAATTATTTTAAGTTGGGATGATATTAAGTAAAGGTTGCACTGTATATTCTGCTGGTCACCATTTAGAAAAGAGGCAGAAGTCGTGCAGCAATATATGGCCAACATGATCCTATTTTGTGTTTAAAGACCTATCTAGACAATTGGGTGATTCTGGCTGTTGTTTTGTGACTTTAGCTTGATCCCAACCTCTACAGCATTCCTATCCTAGGGTTTACTTTATTGATTTAGTGAGGGGTTGTCTTGCTTTTCACTGAGAGAGTATGACTTGCCCAAGGGTTTGGTTTGATTTGGTTTTGTTTTCGTGTCAAGAGCAACTGCAAGTCGCTTTTGGTGTGAAAGAATTGGCTGTCTGAGGGATGCCCGGATGTTTTGATGTTTTACCATCCTGTGGGAGGGTTCCCTCACGTCCCTGCATGTTGAGCCAGAGCTGACAGAGGGAGCTCATCCGCGCTCTCCCTGGATTTGAACCAATGCCTTTCCATGGCTGAGCAGGGACATCAGTGTAGTCCAACACTCAAACCATTTCAGTACAGTGTCATTCATTTTTAATGTGATGCTATGTCTAAGCAACAGCGACAAAAAAAATAAGCAATCTGGTTCTGTTCCCTAGCTTTGATACCCAGAAGTGGGGCTTATGGCTTACGTGCTCAGAGACATGCAGGAACACCATTTCTCCTGGCCAGGTGCCTGAGGTTGTTGATAAGGGATGGGTATTTCCACATTCCCCTGCCGGGTCTCTCTTTGATAATGATAAGATGTGTGATAGATAGGAGGGGAGGAAGGGGTTCACCGAGAGAAAGCAACAGGACCACTTCTTTAGGTGCTTAACAATTGTTTTGACACCGCATTGCCAATGCCAGGGCAGCTTGTGATGTTCTGATGCTGCTGGGGGGAGGGAGAGGGGTCAGAGAGGAATCAGGAGAAAGCAAAGTGGGGAAATGTGTTTCATATTGCTCCCTAGCTTGGGAGTCAACAGGACAGGAAGGAAAAGTGTGGGGGATGGCGGAGACTCTGCCCATAACAATGAATCCATGCGGTTGCCTCAGGAAATGACAAGTCTCTGCTACCTTCTCTGCACCGCCCAAATGACCGGGTTGGACCATAAGACGTAGCTGTGATATCACACCCAGGAGCATTCTTTGAGGTTTCAAAAAAAAATCTCTTCTAATTTGCAATCCTATCATGTTGGAGTCAGAGGGCAGAAGACAGGCCAAACTGGCCCTCGGTTGATCTCAAGGGATGGCAGGGCGGTCAGTCCATCTGTTTCCTGTACAAAGACAACAAAAGAATATTTTTTTTGAAGCAGGAAAGAATCAGAACTGGAAAGAATCCGAGACTGAAAGAAAGAGATTCGTACCTTGCCCTTCTCGGAATGTGCTTGCAAAAATCCAGGTGCTATAGTCATCTTATTTATTTATTTATTTATTTACTATTTTTATATGCCACCCTTCTCAACCCCGAAGGGGACTCAGAGCGGCTTACAGCAAACAACAATACTGCCAGAGTGGCTTACAATGTACATATAACAATATTGCCGGACTGGCTTACAGCAAACTGAAAAAACAATTAACATTACTGTCATAGCACAACATTAGCACTGCACATCATATTGCACTATAACGTATCGCAATAGTGTTCGCAATATTGCATGTAATACAAATATACAAATTATAATATCACGATATAATTATTATATCACATTATCATTGGCAGTATTATACTGTGTTACATTACAACACCACCAATACCAAATGCATATTCCACACACCATACCGTAATCATACTATTATTATTATTATTACATTACAATTATTATACTATAATATAATACAATATATTGACATTATAATATATTATATTATAATGTAATGTAACATTATATTATATCATATATTATTATATTATATCATTTATAAAATAATAAATAACATTATCGTCCTCTTCTTCTTGTATTGTAATATTCACAAAGGTGGTTGCGGCGTTGGGTCGACTGCCAGACCCAAAGCAAACAAAATTGCAATTTTTTTGTGCTGACGTGTAATTTCCATTTCTATGGGATGTGAGGAAAGGAGTGGGAAGGACATAGGATGCAAATTACAGTTGAAAAGGCTGATTAACAACCATCATTTGAAGTACCCTTGTAATTAGAATGAATGAATCCCTCTCTTGAAAGATGAGACAATGCTCTGATGAGGGAAGATTTATGCTCGTAACCCCAGGAGCAAAACAAGAAAAGAGAAATCCTTATTGTACAGGGTTTCGTCCTTCAGGGAGAGTTTAAATGGCAAGCTCTTTAAGGTTGGAAACAGAACTGAGGAAGAGCTGGGTTGCATATTTGCAAAATTGAGAGAGTTAATGCCATATGTTTTATCCAAGCAGTTTCAGGGGCAATCCTGGAGCAACTGAAATCCTGAACAAAATGAAATGGCAGAGCAAGGAGAGATTGAAAGTATAGGATGAAAGGAGTTCCCTAGGATCATATTTCTTGTAACTTCACCAGGCTGCGATGAAAGACACAAACACTACACTTTGAAGCTGCAAGGCCATGCAATGCTAATCAAGGTGGCCAATTGCAACATTCACACTTGCCTCAAGCAGACAAAAGTTTTTTCTTCCACCCTGGACATCATTCCACAGATATACGAGGGTTGAATGAAAAGTAATGCCTCCACCTTCATAACTCCTCAACGGATGGCAGTACTGGTATGCAGCAAGTACTGGCTTGTTCAGTAGACCCTCCTCTACAGTTCCATTTTGGCGGGAAGCCTAACTTGAATGGTTGTGTTGTTAAAGTGCAAAGTATGGAACCCTGTGCAGACGGTCGGTCAATGCGACTTAAGTAATGTGCACTCATTGAATTCTTGACAGCAGAAGGTGTCACCCCAAAGGAGATTCATCAGAGAAAGCAAGCTGTTTATGGTGATTGTGTTGATGTGAATACTGTGCATCATTGGGCGAGTAAGTTTAAAGATGTTGAGGTGGGAACATCTGACTTGCATGACAAAGAAAGAGTTGGACGTCCTGTGACAGCAACCACTGAGTTTCACAAGCAAAAGGTTGATATATTGATTCAGGACGATCGTCGTATCACTCAGAGAGAAATTTCAAGCATAATCAGCATTTTACAAGAACGTGTGGATAAGGTTATTGCTTTGCTTGGCTATCAAAAGATCTGTGCATGATGGGTACACAGCAGAGGTGGCCAATTGCAACATTCACACTTGCCTTAAGCAGATAAAAGTTCTTTCTTCCACCCTGGACATCATTCCACAGATATACGAGGGTTGAATGAAAAGTAATGCCTCCACCTTCATAACTCCTCAACAGATGGCAGTACTGGTATGCGGCAGGTACTGGCTTGTTCAGTAGACTCTCCTCTACAGTTCCATTTTGGCAGGAAGCCTTAGCATTGAACGGTTGTGTTGTTAAAGTGCAAAGTATGGAACCCTACGCAGACAGTTGGTCAATGCGACTTTATGTAAGTTAACGATCGTCGTATCACTCAGAAATTTCAAGCAGAATCAGCATTTCACAAGAATGTGTGGGTCACATTATTGCTTTGCTTGGCTATCGGAAGATCTGTGCATGATGGGTACCCAGGATGTGGATGCCTGAAATGAAAGTGCACAGACTTCTTCAGAAAACTTGTTCATTGTTGACAGAAATGTATCCAATTGTCTTGTGATTATGTGGAAAAGTGAATAGTGGTAGTTAAAGAGCGCATTCTAAGGATTATTTCTGCATTTCATTTATTAAAATATTCCCATTCAAACCCAAGTAACAACAGTGGAGGCATTAGTTTTCATTCAACCCTCGTATAAACCTCACTTGCCTAGTCTGCAACCGACCTCACAACCTCTGAGGATGCCTGCCATAGATGTGGGAGAAATGTCAAAAGAGAATGCTTCTGGAACATGTCCATATAGCCCAGAAAACTCACAGCAACCCACTACACTTGTTATTTTTATGTGCCTTCAAGTTGACTCCAAATTATGGCAACTCTCTTCTGTTTTAAGTCTGTGGCCCAAATACAGACTACTTGACTTTGATATCAGTTTCCTTCCCCTGCTCCAAATTTAGACTATTTGTTTAACATCTTGATAGATTGTGAGTTCTGAAGAGCTTATGAAAAGAAGAGGGAAAAGATTTAGTAGCCAAGGTTAAGCTGTGAGGAGTAAACACAAATATATGCTTGTGTTTGTATGTGAGAGAGATTTGCTTCAATATTTTAAATATTTAGCTTTTACCTAGATGCATGTGCACACTGTATTCATTTATATCTAATTTTTGGATTGAAATAAGTGAGACCTCCTTTGCCGCTTATTATTTTTCTGTGGGATGGGGATAAAAATCTATATTAAAGGACCATATGGTAGACATTTAAAGCCCATTTAAACAATCTGCTCTAACCAACATTTTGAGAATACTCAGTTGCGTAAGCATCCAACTTCTGGCAGAATCTGACTTCCAGGAAATCTTGGTTTCCATATTCAAACTATATCAGTAAAGTTTTACCATTTATAATAATAATAATAATAACTCTTTATTTGTATTCCGCCCTATCTCCCCGAGAGGACTCAGGGCGGATTCCAGCATATACAGAGACAAGAGGCAAACATTCAATGCCTCGAAACAATGAAACACAGATATCCTTCATCTCTGGTTCGGGGGGGGGGGTCATCTTTATTTCTAAGCTGAAGAGCCTGCATTGTCCATAGACATCTCCTGGTCACGTGGTCAGCATGACTGCTTGGAACGCCATTTACCTTCACTCCGAGGTGATACCTATTGATCTTCTCACATTTGCATATTTTTGAACTACTAGGTTGGCAATAGCTGGGACTAACAGCGGGAGCTCACCCATCCCACAGATGCGAACCACCAGCCTTCCAGCAAGTTCCGCAGCTGAATGGTTCAACCTGTTGCACCACTTTAATATAAACTACTAGTTTTAATCACAAATTTTAAACTTGTGTCTATGCTGTGTATTTAAATATGTATTTTGTAGAAATATGTTTTAATATGTGTATTTTGTAGAATGTTTTTAGATTATCGTGTGTTTTTAGCAATGTTGTAACCCACCTAAAGCCATGAGGAGAGGCAAGGAAGGAAGGTATAAAAGTATTATTATTATTATTATCATCATCAAAACAGTAAAGTTGAAATGAGCTATGAACAAAAATCTCAGAAAGTTGTACTCCTTCTACGTTACTATTTTACTTTAAAAAGCTGATACAAACATGCACAAATACAATGAAATAATTTATATATGCTGCAGGTGTTTACTTTTCTTGATGCAAAAAATTTGTGTTCAAGTTCGTTTCTATTTCTGGCTAAAGGTAAGCTGCACAAGTACTTTGGAACCGGAAAGTGCTTTCCACCACCCTAGAGAATAATATGCCGTCCAGTGCCGTCCAGTGGGAACTGTGAATCAGTGGATCCATTCCAGGTTTTTGCTGTCTTTAATAGATCTATCTATATACAAAGTACTGAATTTATTTAGAAATGAGGTTCAGAACCTTGGAAAGCTCTTTTAAAGGCTGGAGTGGTTGACTGTCCCACTGACATGGGAGCCACCAGCCATAATAATAATAATATTATTATTATTACTATTACGATTATTGGGAGCCCCCAGTGGCACAGTGTGTTAAACTGCTGAGCTGCTGAGCTTGTTCACGGAAAGGTCACAGATTCGAATCCGGGGAGCAGCATGAGCTTCCCTTGTCAGCCCCAGCTTCTGCCAACCTAGCAGTTCGAAAACATGCAAATGTGAGTAGAGCTAGATCAATAGGTACCGCTCCAGCGGAAAGGTAACGGCGCTCCATGCAGTCCACATGACCTTGGAGGCAGGCCCGGATTAGCCATAAGGCCACACTAGGCCATGGCCTAGGGGCACAGCCATGGGGGGGGAGATCCAGACCCCCCCAATTCAAAAAAAGTCTATGGCGCCCCGCGTGCAGGCGCAGAAGCAGCCGGAGATTGCCCTTTTTTTCTCAGGCCGGCGTGGTGGCTTTAGGAAGGAGGGAGGAGCTGCGGGGAACCTCCCCGTGGCTTCTCCCTCCCTCCTAAAGCCACCACGCTGGCCTGAGAAAAAAAGGGCAATCTTCGGCCACTACTCAGGCCGACGTGGTGGGTTTAGGAGGGAGGGAGGAGCCGTGGGGAGGCTCCCCACGGGGGTGGGGCTTTCCTTCCTCTTCCTCCTCGCACCGGCGAGGAGGAAGAGGCGGAGCTGCAGGCGAGGGTGGGGCGGAGCCGCAGGCGGAGGCGGAGCCTTTGGCCTAGGGCACCAAAAGGGCTTAATCCGGGCCTGCTTGGAGGTGTCTACAGACTTCACCGGCTCTTCGGCTTAGAAATGGAGATGAGCACCAACCCCCAGAGTTGTACATGATTGGACTTAATGTCAGGGGACAACCTTTACCTTGATTACTATTATTGTTATTATTATATTTCTTACCCTCCTCTCCTCCTTGCTATAGCCCAATTCACTATTGTGTGATAATAATTTTGCATGTCTGCAAGGTACCAAAAAGTATCTTCTTCTGTAGCAACATGATTAAGCCTGATGGGATTTTATGCACGGAGCTTTAGAAATATATACTGAATGAAACTGAGTGTGCAGGTTATTTGTAACTGATTTGCTCATCTTTTCGTAATTCTGCTGCAATACATACATGCATGAATGTTCCAATAATAAAATTAATTCAATTCATACAATTAATGCACCATTGCATTCTCAGCAAGAGAGCTCTAGTACCACGCCAAACTACAAATCCCAGGGTTTCACAACTTGTTACCAATCAGAGATATATAGTATTATCATTGTGTAGCCAGTAGGTTGAGGGTGAATCCGGCGAAGACGGAGATCTTGTGGCTGGGTCGCCCGGGCGGGGTGAGTGCCCGGCTTCCGACCCTGGACGGTGCGGCGCTGTGCCCAGCGCCGTCTGTGAAGAGCCTGGGGGTCCACCTGGACTCCCAGCTGACCATGGAGGCCCAGGTCTCGCGGTCAGCAAGGCTGCTTTTTCCACCTCCGCCAGGCAAGGAGGCTGGCCCCTACCTCTCCGGAACGACCTGGCCACGGTGATCCAAGCCACGGTCATCTCAAGGCTAGATTACTGTAACGCGCTCTACGTTGGCCTTCCTCTGTCGCCGATCCGAAGCTCAAGCTGGTGCAGAACACTGCCGCCCGGCTCCTGTCTGGCACGCCAGCAGGTTGCCCGTATAACACCAATCTTGCAGGATCTGCAGTGGCTGCCTTTTGAGCTCCGGTTCGCCTTCATAGTGTTGGTTCTTACCTTCTAGGCTCTGTACGGCCTGGGGCCAGCGTATCTGAGGGACCGCCTCACTCCCTATTGCCCATCGAGATCACTACGGTCTGAGGATGCCAACTTCCTGGAAATACCATCAGCAAAGTCGGCACACTTGACATCTACCCGCCCGGGCGTTCTCCGTCATAGCCCCCACGCTGTGGAACGCCCTCCCGACCGAAACCAGAGCCCTGAGGGATTTACTTCCATTCAGGCGGGCCTGCAAAACCCATCTGTATAGGCAGGCCTTCGGAGAGTAGGCCCGCGTGCTCTGGGTACTGTGTTGTGGCTCCTGTTGCTGCTCCGTTTGTTTTATTGCCTGTTCTGCTATTGCTCTAATTGTTCAATTGTTTTATGTTTTTAATCTTTGTTTTTATGCCCCTGGCTCTTGTGAGCCGCCGCGAGCCCCCGGGAGTCGGCGGCATAGAAGCCTCAATAATAAATAAATAAATAAATAGAATAGAATAAAGGAGCCTCTGGTTTGATGCAAATTCTTTCTTATATTAATGTAATGATAAAGTATTGCATTCTTTTGAACTGTAATTCTATGATCTCTCCAGGAGCGTATCTCTATAACAAGATTGGCTTACCTTCTTTTGAAACCAAAGCCAGTACTCTGATCTTGGGGATTTTCTCTAAAATTCCCCTCTTTTCTGTAGAAAGACCCACAATCCTTACCTCCTCGACATCAAGAGAAGTAGAAAACAGGCAGCCCAAAGGCATAATATAGAAGAACTTAAAGCAAAAACACGCCCCATTCCCTGCATTTAGAGGGACATGGTTCCTTTAACAAAGGGAGAGGAAATTGCCAACTGGAGTCAAGAACTTTAATGTGTTCTAATATGTTGCTAGAAGACTTTAAATATGTTGTTAGATCAGAAGCATGAACACCCATAGTAGGCTTGTTTGATAAAAAGAAATGGTTCAAAACTCGTTTCGGATATAGGGGCGCTAGTGGTTTGGATCTAAAGTCAATTCCAATTTTCACAGGAAAAAAAGTTCAAAACTTTTCAAAATTTCCGAGACTTCCGAATCCTTCATTAATGGTTTCAAAGTGTTATTTCCTGTTTCATTGGGTGGTCTTTACTTTGAAAGTAGTTGTTTTACTCCAGAAGGGGGGTGGAAGCAAAGGGGAGAAATCCATCCACTCTGGTTAAAACCGCTGGGAAAGGAAAGGAATCCATCCAGACTGGTTTAAACTGACACGGATCCATCCCATCCACACTGGTTTAAACTGACGCTTATCCATCTAATCCACACTGGTTTAAGCTGACGTGGGAGAGAAAGGAAAGGAATCCATCTACACTGGGTTAAACTGACATTTTTCCTGCTGTTTTTCTCCCTTCCCTTCATCTTTCCTTATCTCTCACTTTGGTTCCTATTCTCCTCCAAATTTATTTATTTATTTATTTATTTATTTATTTATTTATTAGTCAATTTTATATTCCGCTCCTCCCAGCAGGCTCGGGGTGGATCACAACAAGGATAAAATGCACAATACAAATGTACAGCTTTAAAAACAATAAAAACACAGTCATAATTAGCCAACTGATTACAGGTCCTCCAATATTGGTGAGCCTCGTCGAATCAGGAAAAGCCCGTTCAGGAAAACATTGGGGAGGGGGCATTTTAATAGGTTCCCCAGGTATGTTGTTCCCTTGCAAAGCAGTGGCGTGGCACCTTTCCCACCCAAGCAGCCTGCCCTAGTCCCTCTGCCTTCGCATCCCTGGTCCAGGAGGCATGCGCGGCCCTTTTTAAAGGGCAATGGCTGCCATGCTGAAACCTCGCCCCTCCCGAAGTGGTTTCCCCTCATTGGCTGGAGGCAAGCATCCCAGCATGCAAGCAGCTGCTTGCCTCCAAACGCTGATTCCTGGATCGTAAAAAAGATGACAACAGTGGCTTCTAAATGGCAAGGATACTTCCAGGTTCCCAAATTGCTTCGAAATCACTTCAAAAAGGGATTTATTCCAATTTTGATCAGAATAACGAAGATTCCGAATGAACCTACTAGGCCTGGTTGATCCATGGTTCTAAATGGTTTAAAAGTACTTACAAAACAAAAGTACTTTTGAACCATTTAGAACCATGGATCAACCAGGCCTAGAACCGACCCATGCCTAACCCATAGCACACCAATCCCCCCAAAAATATTGTCCTATTATTCAGTGATGATTAATATTGCTTTAGAACAATGCCCAAAAAAAATCAGGATTTTTCTTTCTGTTCCCTCTGCATTGATCATAGTTTATGCCTTAGTCATTTCCCACCTTAATAATAGCTTTCTTTTGA
This sequence comes from Anolis apletophallus, assembly GCA_030556195.1. NCBI lineage: Eukaryota > Metazoa > Chordata > Lepidosauria > Squamata > Anolidae > Anolis > Anolis apletophallus. The sequence continues at coordinate 97,061,795 of JARBWK010000008.1, forward strand.
CTGGTCTCATAATCTCACCTCTGGATTTCATCCAACATTCTTCTGCTATGATATTCTTTTTGGTCCATCATTTTGATCATGTTGTCCCACTTTTGATGTCTCTTCATTGCTTACCCACTCCTTCTAGGATTCAATATAAGCTTTTTCTTTCAACGTCCAAAGCTCTATGCAACTTAACTTCCCCCCTGCCCTCGCCCCCAATATTTTTGGCTCTTATTACTTTTCCTGACAACAACAACAATGATTTATTAGCCATCTTTTCTTGTGGCTTGAAAAAACTTAATTAATAAATAATAATAATAATGTGTATATATTGCATGTACTATATCAGGGCTATCCAACTGCCGGCCCTGCAGGTGTTTTGGACTTCAAATCCCAGAAATCCTAACAGCTGGTAAACTGGCTAGGATTTCTGGGAGTTGAAGTCCAAAACACCTGCAGGGCCGGCAGTTGGACAGCCCTGTACTATATAAATAAAGGGTGGTGATGACGACGATGACGACAACAACAACGGACACCACTTCTACAATATATGAAGCAAGAAAAAATAAATTGGACAGAAGGGACTGATGTCTGAAACTAAAAATGTTTCTACTTCATTTTTATCTTTATATATGTTATAATCCTACAAAAATAAATCAAAAGTGGTGAGATTTGCTAGGAGAGACAGGAAGCACATGTGGTCTCTTGGACAGGAGGCAATCGAACAAGTTAAAAAGTATACTTACCTTGGGGTCACCTTCTCTGCTAACGGGTCATGGGTGGATCATATGCATGCACTTTCCATCAAGGCTAACCTTTGGCTATCTCAGCTTACCAGGTTAATTAACCGGCACTATCCGGGATCCCTTCTGCCAATTCTTAAAGTCTATGCCGCCAGGGTTTTGCCTCTCTTGTTGTATGGCGCAGAAATTTGGGGCCTGACCAATGTCACCCCTATTGAGCGCACCCAGACTAACTTTTTTAGGCGGATCCTGGGGGTGAATAAACGCACCCCTGCAGCGGCAGTCAGGTCCGAATTAGGCAGACACCAAATCTCAGGCCTAGCGAAAATTAGAGCCATTAACTACTGGTGCAAGGTAAACAATCTAGAAGACGTGAGATTGCCCAAGTTGTGCCTGATGGAGCAATTCAGTGTCCCCTCTCAGAAAACATGGGGGGCTGCATAATGACATACCTCAACCTACAGGGGCTCCAGATGGATCCGTCGAACATCAGAGTGACTTCAATGATGAACCGGGTGAAGCAGAGGGTACTCGATATATGTGCCGAAGATGACCTAGCCCATTTGGCTAGGGTTAAATCCATGCACTGGTTAGCCCAACAACCCAACTACTTTGACACTGCCCCGTATCTGGCTCGCCCTCTCCTACCTCACCTTAGGATTGCCCTAACTAGAGCTAGGTTTGAGCAATTCGAGTCTATGGTGAGGGCCGGCAGATATGCTGCCATACCCTATAGGGACAGAGTCTGTGTCTGCGGCCTACCAGAACATAAGAACATAAGAAGAGCCATGCTGAATCGGACCTCAGCCCATCTAGTCCAGCATTCTGTATCACACAGTGGCCCACCAGTTGTACACGGGGATCTCGAGCAGAAGGAGGGCAAAACCCTGACCTGCTCCCGACCCCCACAACCAGTACCCAGGGAAATCCTGCCTACCTCAACCAACTCCGAGGTGGCACTTGAATGTCCTTTTCAGTAACTACCGATACACTTGGTATCCATGAATCTGTCTAATCCTGCCTTGAAGCTGTCCAGGCTGACAGCTGTCACAACCTCCTCTGGAAGTGAGTTCCATAACCCAATGACCCTCTGGGTGAAGAAATATTTCCCTTTATTAGTCCTAATTTTCCTACCTTGGAGCTTCAGGGAGTGCCCTCTAGTCCTAGTGTTTTGTGACAAAGAAAATAGTTTTTCTTTAGTCACCTTTTCTATCCCATGCATGATTTTATACACTTCGATCAAGTCACCTCTTAAACGCCGTCTTTCAAGGCTGAAAAGACCAAGGCGTTGCAACCTGGTTTCATAAGGGAGCCGCTCCATCCCTTGGATCATTCTTGTTGCCCTTTTCTGTACCTTTTCCAGTTCCGTTATATCCTTCTTAAGGTGCGGAGACCAGAATTGTACACAGTACTCCAAATGTGGCCTTACCATCGATTTGTAGAGAGGTAATACAACATTTGCTGACCTATTTTCGATTCCCTTCCTGATCATGCCAAGCATAGAATTTGCTTTTTCACTGCTGCTGCGCACTGGGTTGACATCTTCATTGAGCTGTCCACCAAAACCCCAAGATCCCTTTCCTGGTTTGTCTCGGAAAGCTTTGACCCCATCAATTTGTAGGTGTAGTTGGGGTTCTTTGTCCCGATGTGCATGACTTTACACTTGTTTAGGTTAGAAGTCGAGATCTAGTCCACATTCTGTTGATATGTCCCATATATGCAGAGGAGAGGGAGAAATACCTCAGCTATTTACTATCTAAAAGGACATTTTGGCCCTCTACCTTTAAAATTAACTTCCTCCTCTCGGACTCAAACCTTCAAACAGTGTATAAGGTAGCTGCTTACTTATTTAGAGCATTCAAAAAGAGACAGCGGTATATGGAGTCTATTGGAGTCAACTATGCGGGGGATGAGTTCCAGTAGGCGGCACGGAACAGCCAGCGGTACAGTGGTAATCAACTGCGTCTCATCAACTGATCACCGGGCCTCTTAAGTATCCTATGCTAATAGTTCCCCTTCCTATGACAATTGCAATAAGTTTAGCTTTTAATGTGTTACATTGTATTTGCCCTGCACATTAGGTACTGATTTTATCTTTTATCTCGTATATACTACTACTGCTGTTGGAGCTTTTATTTGAAATGACCTGACGGTTACTCAATAAACGTGACTGACTGACTGACTGTTATAATCCATCTTAATAACAATATAAAATACATATTTGTTTAAAAATTTTATTGAATATTTTATATGGATAAACATTCCATTTTAAATCCAAAATGCTCAAGAAAAACATACATAGCATTTGCCGTAGATATCTATAATAAAAAGTGTGTTAAAACATTTATTTATTTGTTTGTTTTTATCCTGCCTTTCTCAGCCTGAAGGCGACTCAAGGCGACGTACAATTGGCAACAATTTGATGCCACAACATACATAAATACCAATTAAAAACATTTAACAAAACATAATAAAAATCCATATAAAACCATTAAAACTATAATCATCGATGTCTTCCAGTTGAACTCATGATCAATTAGCATCGTTTAAGCTATTCCATGTTCGCTATTCCATAGTACTGTGTTTATCTGTTACGCTGCATTTCCAAAAGCTTGTTTGAAGAGCCAGGTTTTTACTCTTTTCTGAAAAGTCAGGAAGGAGGGAACCGATCCAATATCCCTAGGAAAGGAGTTCCACAGCCGAGGGGCCACCACTGAGAAGATCCTGTCTCTCGCCCTCGCCAAACGCACCTGTGAGGAAGGTGGGACCGAGAGCAGGGCCTCCCCAGACGATCTTAAGTTCCTAGATGGTTCATAAGGTGAGATACGTTTAGACAGGTAAACTGGGCCGGAGCCTTTGTTGTCAATATCTTCCACGCTGCAAGTCGCACACAATATTTTTCATGCTTGCAAGTCACAAGTTGCCCCTGGGCACACAGAAGACTGGGCGACTTGGAAGGCACTGAACAGACTGTGCTGGCACCATGAGATGCAGGGCCAATTTTAAGAAACAGGGCTACAAAGTCCACAACATGCGAATATGAGAAGAGCAAACTACAGACCACTTACTACAGTGTAGACTGAGCCCTGTCACAGGCGCAATGGAGGACTTCTTAGAGCAGGGGTGGGCAATTATTTTTTCCAAGGGGCCACACGGGAGCCAAAAAATATTAAAGGCTGAACTACATTCTAATCTACATTATTTATTTATTTATTTACTATATTTACTACCGTGTTTCCCCGAAAGTAAGACAGCGTCTTACTTTCTTTTGACCCCCCAAAATCCCCACTACGGCTTACTTTGGGTACGGCTTACATTCGCCGACGGGACCCCGAAAGTAAGGCGAAAGTAAGACTTACCTTGGGCGGCATGGCGTGGTTGGCTTGGCTGGGCCCGGAATCCTCCTCCTCTTCCTCCACCTCTTCTTTCCAGCGGCGCCTTCCATCCTCCTCCTCTTCCTCCCAGCAGCGCCTTCTCCCTCTCGCCGGATCCGCCCCCTCCCTTCACTGAAGGGAAGTGGGGGGGAGCCGCCGCCGGCGAGAGGGAGAAGGCGCCCGAAGTCCCGCCCGCACGGCGGCTCAGGCGTCTTTCCCCCGCCGCGCTGCTCGTCCGCGCTCCCAAGCGGGAGCCGGGCGGCGGCCAACACCTGGCCGCCGTGTGGGCGGGACTTCTGGCGGCGCCTTCTCCCTCTCGCCGGATCCGCCCCCTCCCTTCACCGCCGCCTGGCTCGCCCCGCTAACGCGAGCGGGGAGGATGGAGGATGGAAGGCGCCGCTGGAAAGAAGAGGAGGAAGAGGAGGAGGATTCCGGGCCCAGCCAAGCCAGCCACGCCATGCCACCCGAGGTACGTCTTACTTTCGGGGTACGGCTTATATAAGCCGACCCCTCTGACACCCCCAATACGTCTAACAATCGGGGGTGTCATACTTTCGGGGAAACACGGTATATATTACACATCATTAATATTAACATATTAATATATCAAGAAATATTCATATATTATTAGTATTAATATCATAATTATTATATTATAGTGTGTGTGTGTGTGTGTGTGTGTGTGTGTATATATATATATATATATATATATATATATATATATATATATATGTGTATGCAGGCACTCCAAAGCCGCTGCTCCTCCGATTGTTCTCCGGAGCGGCGGGTTATCTGCCGACGAGGGCACCACAGCTCACGATGGGATGGCGGCAGCGGCACCCCTTCCTCTTGGCCCCGCCCCCGATGCCCTTCTCCCCGGGCCGGACAGAATCGGCTGCCAGGCTGCATCCGGCCCGCAGGCCATAGGTTGCCCAGGTCTGTCTTAGAGCAACACTAGAGGCACTCCAAGTGGCCAGCTACTGGTCAAAGGGCATTTAGTATAATGCCAAGTTTTAAAACTTTTCTTGTGTTTTTAAATACATTACTACTGTACCCTCAGTTCGCTTCTGATATGATAAATAAATAAATTATCTTCCATTTTTCAGACAGAAATTTTTCTTTTGTTTTTCCGGAAGTTGGAAAAGTTATTTTTTTTAAGTCTGCAATGCTCATACAGAGATACAGAACCTTACAGACCAAACAACTAAATTTCCACACAGTTCTTGATCTATTTTCCTTTCAGTCTAAAATTTAAAAAAACGTTCCCGGATCTGTGCTCACATTTTTAAAACTGGCTCACAAATGCACAGATTCTGGCTCCACTAGTTTCTTTCCACTTTGTGAACTAGTCTATGGTTTGCTGCCATCTTTAGAAAGGTCAGATGAGCTGTTACATAAATATCCCGGGTGGCTGTATTTAACTGAGCTGGGAGATAAGCTGGCAGGATAAAAATAATTGATTTTGCTAAATCTGGAGAATGGACGGGTTGTCCTGATGGTGACATGGCACAGCTGTTGGAGGGACAGCAGTAATGCACGATTTTGTCTCTGGACACTCCTGAATTCACACGTGCAGGATCACACGTTTCAGGGGTTTTTTTATCCACCATAGTCAGGCCTCTGTCTGGACAAGATCTATTGAATGTTGCTATTAGGTAATATTAGGACATTATCCCATGTACTGTAGATCGGGAGAAATGGGAAAAAGCAGGAGGAAACACGTGAGATGGGATATGTCAAATTTGAATCACTTCAGTGCCGTGGAGTAATGGGTATTCCTATGGGCAGTCTCCTACCAAGCATTGACAGTTTTCTCCCAAAATTCTGCTTCATGAGCCCGGCATGGTGATTTTTAAAAAAAATTAATCATTCGATATACCAAAATTTCAAGATATCACCACTTTGTTTTTCCTGTCATTTCACCTTCATAGTAATCTTGGCTTTTGAAACTGTGCTACTGTTATCTTTTAAAGTTTTGGGTTTTTGCAACAGAAACCAATTTCAATAATGAGATTTGTATTTATATTTTTTATTGCGATGTTTACTTTTATATGTCTGTTTTATTAAGTGTTATGTATTTTATCTGTGGGCATTCGTTGCCATATGTGCACCGCCTCGAGTCGCCTTCGGGCTGAGAGGGACGGTATAAAAATATAGTAAATAAATAAATAAATAAATAAAAGTGTAATAAAATTGGGAAGAAAGGAGAGGAGCCCAGAGAAGGAGGTTCTGCCTTAAGCACAACACCTTTGGTCTCCTAGAGCAGTGTTTCCCAACCAGTGTGCCGTGGCACACTAGTGTGCCGTGAGTGATCATCAGGTGTACCGTGGGAAATTGGAACCTCCAATAACCTTTCTTCCCCCTCCTGCCGAACACTTTTTCTTCTCCACTTGGGCTCCCTTCTTCCCAGCCTCGCTCTGCTCGCTTTGCCTCGCTTTGCTCTTGGGCGAGTCTGCGCAGTAGCGCCCACATGGGTCACATGTTCCTCCCCCCCCTCCTGAATATGCTCATGCTGCCCCCTCGGATCAAAATGGCAGCAGAAGCGGCAGTGTAGAAGAAAAGGTAAGTGTTTGGCAGGTGGGGGAAGAAAGGGCGCAAAGGGGAAGGGGGGGGGAGAGGTCTCTGTCGAAAGCAGGCATGGGCAAACTTGGACCTTCCAGGTGTTTTGGACTCCAACTCCCACCATTCCTAGCAGCCTCAGGCTCTTTTCCTTTTCCCCCTCAGCCACTTAAGCAAGAAAGGGCCTCAGGCTGTGGGGAATGGTGGGAGTTGAAGTCCAAAGCACCCAGAGGGCCAAAGTTTTCCCATGCCTGTTTTAGGGACTTTAAAGTGGTGAGCCTCCTTCCAACATTGTGATTCTGGATAGAAAACAAACAACAACATAAAATAACATTGTGTGAGTCCACAGTGCTCTGGTGAGCTACAACTTCCAAACTCAAGGTCAATTCTCAAGCAAACCCTTTCAGTACTTTCTGTAATGAGAGTTCAATATGCCAAGTTTGGTTCAATTCCATTGTTGCAAGAGTTCAGGATGCTCTTTGATTGTGTGTTAACTATAAATCCCAGGAACTGTAACTCCCAAATGTCAAGGTCTATTTTCCCCAAACTCCATCTGTGTTCACATTTGGCCATATTGAGTATTCATGCCAAGTTTGGTCCTGATCCAACATTGTTTCAGTCCACAGTGCTCTCTGGATATAGGTGAACTACCACTCCAAAACCCAAGGTCAATGCCCACCAAACTCTTATAGTATTTTCTCTTGGTTATGGGAGTTCTGTGTGGGAAGTTTGTGTCTTTCTGCCATTCCTGCCAGGATATCTATGTTGTGTTCATCGAAACAGCCCGTGGTTTCACACTGAGTGTATAAATACATTTAAAAACATATTACCTATATGTATTACTGTGTTAGAGTGTCATTTTGTGTCATTTTGGTTGGTGGTGTGCCCCAGGATTTTGTAAATGTCAAAAATGTGCCGCGGCTCAAAAAAGGTTGAAAAATACTGTCCTAGAGAGTAACAGGATTGGAGGAGAAAGTCAAGTAATCCAGAAGTGGTGTCTCTCTTAAGAATGGTGCCTCCTGTCTCCTCTAAGTAGATGGTTGAGGTGGAAGCAGGTGGTCCTGTGTGATGGTGGTAAGTAAATACTTTGACTTCTTTAAAGATGGAATTCCTTGCAAAGAAGACAATTCCCCCCATTTTCCCCAGCTCTGTCTGATGAAGTCCTTAGACTCTAATAATACTTTGCAATGAAATGTGCTGCCTCAGAGTGTGGCAGAGTCTTCTCCTATTGAGGTTTTTCAGCAGAGACTGGATGGCCATCTGTCAGGCCCGGATTACCCATAAGGCCACCCTAGGCCATGGCCTAGGGCGGCACCTTTTGGAGGGCAGCAGATCCGGACTCCCCAAAAAATGTTTTTTAAAAAATCCCAAAAAAATTCCCAAAAAATTCCCCCAAAAAGGGCGCATGCGCATGGCGGAGTAAGCACCATCCACGCCCCCACCCCTTAGCTCTGCTCTCCTTGGCTCTGCCCCCACCCTCAGCTCCGCCCCGCTCTCGGCTCCGCCCCCGCCTCCTCGCGCGCTCAGTCTGTTTCCCTGCCTTCCTTGTCCGGCTCACACGCCTCAGTCTCTCTGTGTGTTTGTGTTTCCCTGCCTCTCTCTCTCGCACGCGCTCCTACCTTCCTCCCTCCCTCTCTCGGCTCGCACCCCTCCAGCCTGTGTTTCCCTGCTTCTCACGTGGGGGCGGAGCCGGGGGCAGACTCAGAGCCTTTGGCCTAGGGCGCCAAAAGGGCCTGATCCGGGCCTGCCATCTGTTGAGGGTGTTTTGATTGAGTGTTCCTGTATGGTGAGGGGTTGGACTGGGTGGTCCTTGGGGTCTCTTACAACTCTATGATTCTAATAGTCTTGGGAATTTAACACACAAGGCTTTTTTCATGTCAGGAGCAACTTGAGAAACTGCAAGTCACTCTTGGTGTGAGAGGATTGGCCAATGGCAATTACGTTGCCCAGGGAACACCCAGGTGTTTTACCATCCTGTGAGAGGCTTAACTTATGTCCCCACTTGGGAAGCTGGAGCTGACAGACAGGAGCTCACCCCGCTCCCCGGATTCAAACTGCCGACCTTTCAGTCAGCAGTCCTGACAGCACAAGGGTTTAACCCATTGTGCCACAGGGGGCTCATACACTAGGCTGGCAAACCAACATTGCAGATGAACCATCCCTATGACACTGCCATTCTGCCTCTCCTCCATGACTATCCCATCCCTCGCTATTGATAGGGGAAAACTACCAACAGCTCTCAATCACAAAATATTTCCCTCACCTACTTCTGTGAAGGGGGTCTGTTCCACTTCTGTGCCCATTTGCTGATTCTTCTCCCCCCATCCTTCCCCTTGGCTGTCTGTTTTCTGTTTATTTTGTATTTTATTGCTATATTTGCAAATTTTGGTCTTTTATTTTTCCAAAGCTGGAATTGGGAAATCGCTTTAAAATTAAGATTTAAAAATTACATAATAACATTCGTGCAGGAAAGCATGGTTACCAGCAGTGTTTTTCAACCTTTTTTGAGCTGCGGCACATTTTTTACATTTCTAAAATCCTGGGGCACACCACCAACACAAAATGACACTCTAACTTACTATATTGTAATATACTGTAATATTATTAGTACTATTATTAGTAACATACTGTAATATTATTAGTACTATTACAAGTAATATAAAATATATAATTTCAATATTGTATTATTTTAAAAAGTGTTATCTTGTATTATATTATAATAATATAAATATTATAGGTACATACAATATATTATCAGTAAAGCACAGGAGTTAATCCTGACTGTTATCATTACTCTCATAGTCAATAACGATATATACTATGACTATGACAAATACTGATAATATAACAATATAATAGCATATACTAAAGGAAAATAATAATATTATGTTAATACATAGTTAATAATAATAATAATAATATAGCCCATGAGGCTCCTTCCACATCACGTACAACAAGTCTGGTTGAGGCTCAGGATAGGATATGCAATAAAGTTTATGAACAAGAAATTACCTGCCCAGACTGGGCTGGGCCCCGGTGTAAATACACCTAAGAAAACAAAGCGCACCAATGTGCTGTGTCAGCAGTGTCCTGAAAAAGGCAGTAGATTAGTCCTGGTCCAAAAACATATAGCCCATGAAGGCGGAGAAAGCCGATGGTGCCAAAAGAGCCAGATAAACTACCCAAGGGTGTATTTTTAATCCACATCGTAGGCTGGACCAGTGCCAGGCCCGTTGCCAAGCCCAGCACCGCCAGGCACGGTCTTTCTCAAGGCCAATTTCGTTCCATCAGGCAATGAGGCACATGGCTACACTGGCGTCCCCTCAGGGAAGGGGCTTCTGGCAGAGTCCCGGCGTGGGTCACCCTACCCTCTTGGTGCCGGGGTTGGGAGTTCTAGGCCATTTGTGATGAGATTGGCTACTATGCTACATTAACACCTTGAAAAAGGGCGTGGGTTTCTCAAGACTCAAGAGGTTCGATTACATTTACATCTCTACTCAGGCACACCTGATCTCCTCGTCGGCACACTAGTACCTTCCATCTACCAGATTGGGAAACACTCTTTACCAGGATATGCAGAAGTGTGATTGTAGAATCACAGATTGTCAAATCGACAAAAATACCTGATTGAAAAGAGGTGCAATATTAAAGGTTTTCATCTCATTCTGTATCTGCTATCAATGATACCCCAACCGCAGTGGAATAGCAAGTTGTTGCATAAAGTCCTTGGTTACACATGAATCCATATTATAGTTATTGTGACAGGTGTCTACTCTTCATTCAAAACCATAGTCCGAAAGTTAAACTTTCTTTCAGGGGGGCTTTCTGCTCACGCCCGGACGATTGTCTCCGAACGTTAACTTTTTGGAATGCTGCTGTTCTGCTCTATATTGATGCATTGCCAGAAACAAGAGATCACCTTTAAACATGTACAGGATGTCTTCCCTTCAGTGTTGAGAAATGAGAGGCAGGGCTTATCAATATGAGCTTAGAAGCAAATATTTTTTATTGGAAAACAATGTGAGTTTATTCAGGTTGAGCCCAATATCTCAGAATCTCAAGACTTGTAAGAAACCACACATCCAATCCCTTGTCACAACTGCTCAAGCATTCCTGAAAGTTGTCAATTCAACCCCTGTGTAAGAAGGAGAGCTCATCACCCTCCAAGACAGTCTATTCCACTGACAAATGTTTCTTACGTTCATATTAGACATTATGTTTTCATGTTCTAGCTGTCCTAGGAACATTTAATAGCAATTATTCTTATGTATAAGGTAATGACTCGAGACACGAGTCAAATGAGCCATACTTTAATGGATGTGGTGACAATACAGTGATGAATGTAGACTCTTTCCTCCATAAACCAGTAATGAGAAACCGCAAATAGTGTTGGACTGCAATTCCCATTAACCTTGGCCAGTATTTATTTATTTATTTATTTATTATTTCGCATTTGTCTGTTGCCCCCCCCCCCCCCAAACGGCTCGGGGCGACTTACAACAGTTCGTAAAATACAATTGTCCGATAACTCATAAACCACAGTAATACCATTAAGATGGAATTACAATTTGAACCGTTGAAACACCAAATGGAGTCGCAGTGGGCTGACAGCTAGGCGGTGCGAGCTACAGTTTAGCTAACTCCTCAAGGCTTGTTGGAACAGCAATATCTTAACTGCTCTCCTGAACGGGAGGAGGCCTTGGGTGGCACGGATGCCGGCGGGCAGTGCGTTTCACATGGTAGGGGCTGCAACAGAGAAAGCCTGGCGGCAGGTTGCGGACAGATGGTAGGTCCTCACATTTGGGATGACCAGGAGGTTTAGCTCTTCGGAGCGCAGTGATCTGGTGGGATGATATGGGACAAGGCGGTCCCGCAGGTACACTGGCCCCAGACCATGTAAGGCCTTAAAAGTCAGGACTAACACTTTGAAGGCAATCCGGCATTCAATTGGGAGCCAGTGCAGTTCGCGCAGGATTGGCGTGATGTGGTGGCCAATCAGGACCCCTGCCAGGAGTCGCGCTGCAGCGTTCTGAACCAGCTTGAGTCTCCGGATTACCGACAGAGGAAGGCCAATGTAAAGAGCGTATGGCTAATGGTGAAGAACGCTATGAGCTAGAGCCCATCTACATATTGGAATCTCTATATTTGAAGGAGAACATGGGGGGGGGGGAGTCACATGGAAAGCTTTTATGCCTAAATTATTGACAGCAATGAGGAGATAACCAGTCTTGGAGAAAACTTAAGGGGTTATCATATCAATTATGGCTAATGAGATATGGACACTATGAAAACCTTCTTACAAATGTATTTTTGAGACAAGAAATTGTCTCCGGGAATGTGACGCAGCTGGCTAAGTGTCAGCTGCATAAGATCTCTCTGAGTTTGAGGCCTGCCCGAGTCGAGGTGGGTGCTCGACCTTTAAGTGTAGCCTGCTGTCGACCTTTGCAGCCCGAAAGACAGTTGCATCTGTCAAGTAGGAGATAAAGGTACCACATTAAGTGGGGAGGCAAATTTTGACTGAATTGTGAGGCCATTAAAGAACTCCAGGAACGCTGAGGAATGCGGAAGGAACAACAAGGGATGCTGGGAACGCTGAGAGATGAAGAGTGTGTCAGCTCCCCCTGGTGGCCAGAGTTTGCCTCTGTTAGTCTATATGTTGTATGTGGAAACCGCAGGGATTGTCTGCTAAATATGTGTACCTGTAATCCCTTCGGGGTGAGAAGAGCAGAATATAAATAAAGTAAATAGAAATTAAGAAACTAAATCAGACAAGTTTACTGAGGAATTGATGCCTTTTATTTCATCTGTCAACACAAATGCAGAACGTTAGAGTCCTCCAAGGGCTATGTTGTAATTTTGTAGTGAGGTGCTGAAGTATCATATTGTGAGATAGGCAAAAAAAGTTTAATAAAGTTCTTTAGGAAACCGATTTGTGAAATGGTTATTACTCTGATTTCTCTGAACTGCTTCCCCAAATTGTTAGACAGAGGGAGAGTCCTCATGGGAAACGGAGAGCTGGAAACTCAAAAATGTAAGAGTTAATTATGTTTGGGGATTCTATGGAGAGTTTAATATAAAATTATGAAATAAAACCCTGGAAGATCTTCCCCATTCCTAATGAAAATGTTTCAGAAATTATTACCGCCTTTCACTTCCCGGAGGGGACTTAAGTCGATTCAGAGTTGGCGACAATTTGATGCCTCAACAATTATAAAACAATTAAAACAATCATAAAATACCGTTAAAAAACATTTAGAATAAAATATAAAAAAACTGTAAAAAGCCATAAAACATTTTCTTGAGCGTCTCTTTGCATCGTCAAGTAGTTCAATGATTTCATATAATCATGCTGCATTAGCGAAAGCTTGCTCAAAAAGCCAGGTTTTAACCTTTTTTCGGAATGTCAGAAGGGAGGGGGCTGATCTTATATCACTAGGCAGGGTGTTCCACAGCCAATGGGCCACCACTGAAAAGGCCCTGTCTCTCATCCCCACCAACCAAACCTGTGAAGAAGGCGGGACCGAGAGCAGCCCCCCCGGAAGATCTTAAAGTCCGAGATAAGCGTTTCTCAACCTGGGGGTCGGGACCCCCAGAGGGGTCGCGAGGGGGTGCCAAAGGGGTCGCCAAAGACCATCAGAAAACACAGTATTTTCTGTTGGTCATTGGGCGCGGGGGGTTCTGTGTGTGAAGTTTGGCCCAGTTCTATCATTTGTAGGGTTCAGAATGCTCTTTGATTGTAGGTAAACTGTAAATCCCAGCAACTACAACTCTCAAATGTCAAGGTCTATTTTCCCCAAACTCCACCAGTGTTTACATTTGGGCAGATTGAGTATTCCTGCCAAGTTTGGTTCAGATCCATCACTGTTTGAGTCCACAGTGCTCTCTGGATGTAGGTGAACTACAACTCCAAAACTCAAAGTCAATGCCCACCAAACCCTTCCAGTATTTTCTGTTGGTTGTGGGTGTTCTGTGTGCCAAGTCTGGTTCAATTCCATCATTGGTGGAGTTCAGAATGCTCTTTGATAGTAGGTGAACTATAAATCCCTGCAACTATAACTCCCAAATTACAAAATCAATCCCCCCCCCCCCAACCTCTCCATTATTCAAATTGGGGTGTACCAGGTATTTGTACCCAACTTGGTCCAGTGAATGAAAATGCATCCTGCATATCGGACGTTTACATTACAATTCATAACAGTAGCAAAATTACAATTGTGAAGTAGAAACAAAAATAATTTTATGGTTGGGGGTCACCACAACATGAGGAACTGCATTAAGGGGTCACGGCATTAGGAAGGTTGAGAACCACTGTCCTAGATGGTTTATAAGGAGAGATACATTCAGATAGGCAAGCTGGGCTTTATAGGCTAAAGACAGCACTTTGAATTGTGCCCGGAAGCAAACTGGAAACCAGTGGAGCTGGCGCAACAGAGGAGTTGTGTGCTCCCTGAGCGCTGCTCCTCTTACCAACCCGTTGGACCATTTGAAGTTTCTGAACAGTCTTCAAAGGCAACCCCACATAGAGCGTATTGCAGTAGTCTATACAGGATGTAACCAGGGCATGGACTACCGTTGCCAAGTCAGACTTCCCAAGGTACGGGCGCAGCTGGTGCACAAGTTTTAATTGTGCAAATGCTTTCCCAGTCACCGCCAAGACCTGGGGTTTCAGGCTCAGCGATGAATCCAGGATCACACCCAAGTTGCGAACCTGCACCTTCAGGGGGAATGTAATCCCATCTAGCACAGGCTGTAATCCTATACGACTGACCAGGAGTACCTCTATCTTGTCTGGATTCAATTTCAATTTGTTCAACTTAAGTCAATTTTGGACAAAGGAGTAAAGTGGAAGGAGGAGACAAAAACTGGAACGTTTTAATAGTTGAAAAAGTGGGGTGCTAGAGGATTAATTGGAACTGTCCCTACAAAATCTAGATAGTTGGAGGATATTAATTCACACAGCAGAGTTGAAGTGTTGAAAGTCTATACATACAACAAGGTGAAAGTTACATGATCTTCCAGTTGTGTTAACGCGCATCTCCCTACATTCCTCACCACTGACGATACCTGCATTATCCTATTACACTATATAAAACGATTTTTGCTCCTGAATTATAAATGTCATTTCCTAATTGGTTCTATCATAAAAATATGGCAAAAGTTTATTAAACTGCAAAAACTTTCATTTTTGCGGGACATCCTGCAGTATCTATCACTCTAGTTTTTCAGACCTTGGGAAGTCTGACTTGGCCACGGTAGTCCATGCTCTGGTTACATCCCGTATAGATTACTGCAACGCTCTCTACGTGGGGCTGCCTTTGAAGACTGCTCGGAAGCTTCAATTGGTTCAACGGACAGCAGCCAGGTTGATAACAGGAGCGGCACTCAGGGAGCGTACAACTCCCTTGTTGTGCCAGCTCCACTGGCTACCAGTTTGCTACCGGGCACAATTCAAAGTGCTGGTTTTGGCCTTTAAAGCTCTAAACGGTTCTGGTCCAACTTACCTGTCCGAACGCATCTCTCTCTATGAACCATCAAGATACTTAAGATCATCCGGAGAGGCCCTGCTCTCGGTCCCGCCTGCTTTGCAGGCTCGCCTGGCGGGGATAATAGACAGGGCCTTCTCAGTGGTGGCTCCTCGGCTTTGGAACTCCCTTCCTAGTGACATCTGATCGGCCCCCTCCCTCCTGACATTTCGTAAGAAAGTCAAGACTTGGCTTTTCGAGCAAGCATTCGCAGACGAACTTTAATCGAGATCAAGGATTACTATGACGACGAAATAGAAACCGATTTTAAGATTGTGGAGCTGAGATTTGTATTTTGTAGTTTTTAACTGTTAATTTTATATGTTTTTATATGACTGTTTTTATCTTGTGATGTATTGTATATGGGCACTTGTTGCCGCTTGTTCACTGCCTCGAGTCGCCTTCGGGCTGAGAGAGGCGGTATAGATTAGAAGCATGGCAAATAAATAAATAAAATAAATAAATAGCTCATCGAGTCTCAACCAAATCAACATAATTTGAAAAGTTTTCTGTTCCTGGTTTGAAAGTGTCATTTTCTGTTTAATTGTGGGGCACTTACTTTGAAAGTAGTTTTTGCACTCCTGGAACTTCGTTTTTGTGGTTGCCGCAAACTATGTTGAATTGGTTGAGCCTTGATGAGCTATTCATTGAAAAACTATAGCAAAATGTGCTGTAGGGTGTCCTGCAAAAACATTTTTTTGCAGTTTAATTTAAAAAATTCCATGTTTTAATTATAGAACCAATTAGGAAATTACATTTATAACCCACGAACAAAAATTGTGTTCCATAGTGTAATTCAGCAGCTGTTGGGACCTCTAAAAACAGCAATGTCTATGGATTCAGAACATCACATGGACAATCATGCTTCTGGGCTGAAATGCTAAACAACCCTTCCTGCCTAGTTGGTTATAAGCACAGTCATCTAGAAAGGGCAGGAAAGGTTGTTCAGCATTTCAGTACACAAGCATGGTTGTCCATGTGATGTTCTGTATCCACAAGTGTTGTTATTTTAGCCTGGTATGCATGGTTGGATTAAGGCATTCTGAAGCCCAAAGGCAACGTGTTGCTTAAAGGGACCCAGAGAATTATGTAATACACATACCAAAATGTGTATTTACCGTATCTATTAGAATTGTGTGTGTTTGTATATGAGAAAGAGAAAAAACGAATCCAACTACTGTACGTAAAAGATTCCAGAGTTAGTCAGGTTTACAACTCTCCTGATGTCTTGCTTTAACTTAGAAGAGGAATTCCCTGCTTAAATATTGTTTCCTATATAACCTAGAAGCAGGCATGTAGCTGGGGGGGAGGGACGACGACGACAGGGACGGACGGACTTGAGGGGCTTCAGCCCCCCCCCCCCCGAAATTCTCAGGGTGATCCGCGAGAATGCCTTACTGGTACATTATTTAAACTGTTACGTTTATGCATATCATGATCTGATCACCATGTTCAATATATTTATTTATTTATTTATTTCCAGTGTTTATACCCCGCTACTTCTCAACCCCCGAGGGGGGACTCAGTGCGGCCTAACAGACGGCAACAATTCGATGCCACACAATACATAGTAAAACACAGTTAAAATTAAAATACATTAAAATACACCTAGAATTCATTACATTAAAATACAGTTAATATTAAAAACATCATATACATTCATCACCATTAAAACAATGTTCCATCCAAAGTCTTAGATCTTAACCACCAATTTGCCAACTGACCAGTCTAAAGTGCCATGTTGTGCTAGGGTGCAAACGCTTAGTCCCAACGCCAGGATTTCACTCTTTTTCTGAATGTTAGGAGGGATGAAGCTGATCGAATATCAATAGGGAGTGCGTTCCACAGACGGGGGGGCCACCACCGAGAAGGCCCTCCCTCTCGTCCCCGCCAACCGCATTTGAGAGGTTGGCGGGAGCGAGAGCAGGGCCCCCCCGGATGATCTTAAATTACGAGGTGGGACATAGAGGCCGATGCGTTCGGACAAGTAAGCTGGGCCAGAACCGTATAGAGCAGTGGTTCTCAACCTTCCTAATGCTGTGACCCCTTAATACAGTTCCTCATGTTGTAGGGACCCCCAATCATATTATTTAATTGCTACTTCACAACTGCGATTTTGCTATTGTTATGAAGCATAATGTAAATTTCTGATATGCAGGATGTTGACCAAATTTGGCACAATACGTCCAAATTTGAAAACTGGTGGGATCGGAGGGAGAGATTGATGTTGTCATTTGGGAGTTGTAGTTGCTGGGATTTCTAGTTCACCTACAATGAAAGAGCATTCTGAACTCCACCAATGGTGGAATTGAACCCAACTTGGGACACAGAATTCCCATGACCAACAGAAAATACTGGAAGGGTTTGGTGGGCATTGACCTTAAGTTTTGGAGTTGTAGTTCACCTACATCCCGAGAGCACCGTCAACTCAAAACAATGGTGGATTTGGACCAAACTTGGCATGAATATCAATATGCCCAAATGTGAACACTGGTGGAGTTTGGGGAAAATAGATGACATTTAGAAGTTGTAGTTGCTGGGATTTATAGTTCACCTACAATCAAATAGCCTTCTGAACTCCACCAAAGATAGAATTGGGCTGAGCTTCCCACACACACACAATGATCAACAGAAAATGCTGTGTTTCTGATGGTCTTTGGCGACCCCTCCGACACCCCCTTGTGACCCCTCCAGGGGTCCCGACCCCCAGGTTGAGAAACACTGGTATAGAGCTTTAAAGGTCAAAACCAGCACTTTGAATTGAGCTCGGAATTGGACAGGCAGCCAATGGAGCTGACACAACAGGGGGGTGGTATGCTCCCTGTATGTAGCTCCGGTTAGTAATCTGGCTGCCGCCCGTTGGACTAGTTGTAGCTTCCGAACTGTCTTCAAAGGCAGCCCCACGTAGAGTGCGTTGCAGTAATCTATATCTAATATAACCCATATGCATAGGGGTATTGGGATAATGATACAAAAGGTTTGCTAGGGTAGACCCTCTCTCACTCAGACTCAGCCCCCCTGAATCAAACTCAGCCCCTCCCGAATCAAAATCCTTTATGTTTTTTTTTAATTCTTGGAAATTTCAATAAATATTACTTTTTTAAAAAAACAAGCCTGGCAGAAGCATATTATAGAATCCCCTGGAAGCTGACCATAATATCAAGAGAGGTGTTCTCTTGGAAATACCTAGGTCAGCGTTTCTCAACCTGGGGGTTGGGACCCCTGGGGGGTTACGAGGGGGTTTCAGAGGGGTTGCCAAAGACAATCAGAAAACATATATTTCTGATGGTCTTAGGAACCCCTTTGGCAGGGAAGGCCTATCCTTCTCTTCCTTTTTGGAAACAGAGGATGAATCCTCCCACCAAAAGCCCTCCTCCGCTATGATTGGCCGGTCTCACAGCCAGCCTCTCAGCCAAAGGGAGGGCTGTTTTGGAGAATCCAAATCGGGAGGGGAGAGCAGGCGTGCTCGGCGCATGGTAACGTGGTGCATATGCGCAGATGAAGGAGAGCTTGCGAGGCTGGAGGGAGGCCCATGCCAGTGAGTCCCTTCAAGCCAAGGGGGTTCTGTGTAGGAAGTCTGGCCAAATTCTATCCTTGGTGGGTTCCGAATGCTCATGATTTTAGGTGAACTATACATCCCAGCAACGACAACTATCAAATGTCAGGCTATATTTTTCCCAAATTCCACCAGTGTTCACATTTGGGCATATTGAGTATTCGTACCAAGTTTGGTCCAGATCCATCATTGTTTGAGTCCACAGTGATCTCTGGATGTAGGTGAACTACAACTCCAAAATTCAACGCAAATGCCCACCAAACCCTTCCAGTATTTTCTATTAGTCATGGGAGTTCTGTGCGCCAAGTTTGGTTCAATTTTTTTTGTTGGTGGGGTTTAGAATCCTCTTTGATTGTAAGTGAACTATAAATCCCAGCAACTACAACTCCCAAATGATTAAAATCAATCCCACCTAACCCCACCAGTTTTCAGATTTGGGAACATCAGGTATTTGTTCCAAATATGGTCCAGTGAATGAAAATACATCCTGCATATCGGAAATTTACATTATGATTCATAACAGTAGCAAAATTACAGTTATGAAGTAGCGACAAAAATAATTTTATGGTTGGGGGGTCACTGCAACATGAGGAACAGTATTAAGGGGTCGCAGCATTAGTAAGGTTGTGAAACACTAACCTAGGTCCTCCAGCCTGACTGCAAGAAGTTGACAATAGTCACACAAGATGATATCAAGATTTCTAGAGAAAACATTTTTAATCAAATATGAGAATCAAGTCAAAATGACAGATGAGAGAAACACAGGATTGAGGGTTAACATAAATAAATCAGAAATTATGTACTTCAAAGTAAATAAATTAGAAAAACGGGAAATAGATAGAATAACCAAAATTGGCATGGGGAAAGGGAAAATAAAATACTTGGGGGTGACACTACAAAAAAAACATAGATAAGATGAAGAAGAGCAACTATAAGGAGGCATGGAAAAAAGTCCTTAAGACCATGAAAAGATGGAAAGGAAAAAAATTGAATATTTTTAGTAAAATAAAAGCAGCAAAAATGTTCTTAATTCCAAGATTAATGTATCTATTCCAGGTTCTCCCACTAGAAATTAATCCTAAACAAATAAAAATTTGGGATAGGACCATTAGAGAATGGATCTGGAGTGAAAAGAAACCTAGAATCTCAAATAAAGTATACTATACACACCAGGAGGAATTAGGATGGGGATTACCAAATTTGGAATTTTATTATGAAGGGTTCCAACTAAAATCACTGATAGAAAACAGTGTAAGAAGAGAAGAAAAATGGTGCAGAATAGAAGATGCAGTAAACAATGGAGAGGGAAAATTTGGGATTTTCACTGGAAATCTAGAGGCTTCCATTAAAAAAACAAGAGGTCCTAGAAGACTAGCATTAAAGATATGGAAAAAATGGAAACCACTATGGATGCTGGATACAGTAAAATTGACACCACTAGAAAGTTTATACGGAAAAGAGTTTGGCCATAAATGGTGGGAAGATATGAAAGATAAAGGCTATTACTGCATAAAGGATATATACGACATAAATGGCCAATTGATCCCCATGAATAGGATAATAGAAAAATGGGAAATAAAAACTGGATAAAAGTATTGGGGCTATATAACAAACTCAAACAAGGGAAATATGGAGAATGTTTAAGCAAAGAAAATAAATTTGAGAACATACTTATGAAAGGACAGAAGACATTGAAAGGCCTAGTAGGAGAATTATATAAAACAATGATAAAAGACGAGGAATATGTAGTCAGAACATTACAAAACAAATGGCAGGGATACTCACAAAACAAAGTATTGAGGAATTAAAGAAGGCGGTAAACAAAATTAAAATGGAAAAATATAAAGAATTAGAAAGGAAATTTCTCTGGAAATGGTATAGGACACCAGCTCAATTAGCAAACATGGGTACAGGACTAAGTCCGATGTGTTGGCACTGCAAAGCAGGGAAAGGCTGGTATGCACATATGTGGTGGGATTGTTTAAATGCAAAAACTTTTTGGAACAAGATAATTAGTAAAATGGGGAAACTTTTCAAGATAACAATCCAGGTCAACATGGAATTTATGTTAATGGCAACCACAGGGAATAAAAATATTGCGGCGAAGAACCAGGATTTATTCAAAGCAATGATTTTAGCAGGAAAAGCAATGTCGCCTGGGGGTGGAGAGATGTAAAAAAAATGGAATTTGGAAAATTGGAATAACTATCTATTTGAACAAGTCCAATCAGATATTATCGCTTGTATAACCCAAGAAGACTCACAGGAGGACAAAACAGAAGTAATTAAAGAGAAATGGGCAACATATATAAAATGGGTAGAAGAAGGTGAAGCCAACACAGATATTGCACAAAGACTTCAAAAATTGTGTTCGTGGTTAAAAATAAAGATTGAGAGAGGAAAGTGGTTGGAGGGGGGTTAGGGAAGGGGGGGTGGGAGGAGTTGGGAGAAAATAATAAATGAAAAGAAACATGAACGAATCTGTAAAGAATGGGAAGAGGAAATATAGAAAAATGTTTATGATAATGCATGTTTACAATGGATAATGATTAATTGTTCAAATATGTTTCTTTTCAATAAAAAATATTTGATTTTTTAAAAAAAGACAGATGTGGAGGGACGACTGCAATCTTTAGTCCATTTCACTGTTGGCTTCATTGGCCAAGCATGATGTTCTAGTGCAGTATAACAGAAAGGCTGGGAAGTCCGACTTCCCTAGTGTTGCCGAAAACAGAGTTGTGCACATGCTCAAGTCTTTCTGAAAAAAGTAAAATCCTGGCTGTGGGACCAGGCATTTGTACACCAGCACAAGGCAGCATTTTAGATTTGTTTTTTAATGAAAGTGGGTGATTATGGCCAATGTTTTTATGGACTGAACATTGTTTTAATCCAGAGTGAATGTGTATGGTGCTAATGTAGTTGTATTTTAATGTATTTTTAATGTATTTTAATTGTTGAAGGGTTTTGGGGTTTTATATTGTTATTATGTGGGCATCGAATTGTGCCGTACTGTAAGCCGCTCTGAGTCCCCCCTTGGGGGTTGAGAAGAGCGGGGTAAAATCCCGAAATAAATAATACAAACCAGAATGAGCCTGGCCTCCTGCACAAAACAAGCCACTTCTCAAAGGCATTCTTTCTATAGCCCAGCCAATGACAGGATCTTCAATACTACACTTGTAATGTCAATGAGATACTTTCGAAAATTGAGATCTGGTGCCACCATATGGCCAGACCGGGTTCAAACGACTGTCTTCCTTTGTTCAAGTTCAGTTCTGCAAGTGATCTTGATGAAATATTTCAGAGCTTGATATGCGGATCCTGAAATGCTGTTTTGAGACTCCACAATATTTTGAAAGCAGTTCTGTGGACAGAGAAAGATTAAACCACAGAAACATAGCTAGATAAAATACATTATGATCGCTGCCTTGTGGCGGCGCTGGAGCTTGAGCACCTCAACGATGCCACGAGCAAAACCGTGAAGGGACACCCAAGACGGGACGTCAACCCAAACACGATCCCTGGGGAAGGTAATGGCAACCCACCCCAGTATTCTTGCCAAGAAAACTAAATAGATCTGTACAACCAGAGATATGTCAGTATGCCATCGGAGGATGGGACTCCCAGGTTGAAAGATGGTCAAACTACTACTGGGGAAGAGCAGAGGATAAGTTCAACCAGCCCCAGATGTGATGACACAGCTAGCTCAAAGCAACCGGACTGATCAATAACTGGCAAATAGAGGGAGAAAACGTGGAGGCAGTGACAGACTTTGTATTTCTAGGCACAAAGATTACTGCAGACACAGACTGCAGCCAGGAAATCAGAAGATGTTTACTTCTTGGGAGGAGAGCAATGACCAATCTCTATAAAATAGTGAAGAATAGAGACATCACACTGGCAACAAAGATCCGCATAGTTAAAGCAATGGTATTCCCCGTAGTAACGTATGGATGTGAGAGTTGGACCATAAGGAAGGCTGAGCGAAGGAAGAGAGATGCTTTTGAACTGTGTTGAGGGAAGGATATTAGAGACAAAGGTGAAGTACTTTGGCCACATAATGAGAAGACAGGAAAGCTTGGAGAAGACAATGATGCTGGGGAAAACTGAAGGAAAAAGGAAGAGGGGACGACCAAGGGCAAGATAGATGGATGGATGGTGTCATTGAAGTGACTGGGTTGACTCTGAAGGAGCTGGGGTGGTGACGGCTGATAGGGAGCTCTGGTGTGGGCTGTTCCCCGAGGTCACGAAAAGTCGGAAGCGACTGAATGAATTAAAAACAACCAAAAATACACTATGGAACATGATTATTGTTCCTGGGTTATACATGTCATATTCTAATTAGTTCTATCATTGAAAAAACATAGGAAAATTATTAATTTTTTTTTTTAAAAAAAGCTTTGGTTTTGCGGGACATCCTGAAGCACATTTTGCTATAGTTTCTCAATGAATATCTCCTAGAGTCTCAACCAACTCAACATAATTTGTGGCAGCCACAAAAATGAAGTGTCTGGAGCAGTGCTGTCCAACTTCTGCCGACCCAAGGGCCGGACATTCTGGGGGCCGATCACCTGGGGGCCGAGTGGCCATGCCCCCGGCCACACCCCTGGCCACGCCCGGTCACAATAGCCTTGGCTCGATTTCGCCCATCTCCCAAAGCGTCACAATAGCCTTGGAAGGAGGGGCGATTTCGCCCCACTCCCCGAGGCTGTTGCGGGATGCTTTGGGAGAGAAGGAGGAGCCACGGGAGCCTTCCGCGCTCCGCCCCTCGCCCAAAGCATCACAACAGATGTTGTGACACTTTTATGGAGAGAGGCGGGCCGCGAGGAAGCTTCCGCGGCTCCGCCCCTCGCCCGCAGGCCTGGATGGCTCGCGGGAAGCGAGCGCCCGGTTCTGGCTTCCCCTGTGAGCCATCCAGGCTTGCGGGGGGGTTTTTCGCCCGGCTCGTGTCCCTCTGGTCAGAGGGACGCGAGAGCCGGGCGAAAATTCTCCCGCAGGCCTGGATGGCTCGCGGGAAGCCAGAACCGGGCGCTCCCGCGAGCCATCCAGGCTTGCGGGAGGATTTTCGCCCGGCTCTCGCGTCCCTCTGACCTGGTCCCTCCCGCCCTTCCCGACGCCGCCGGTGTCCCAATCGCCGTGGCTCCGGGGAAGGAGAAGGAAGGAGGGAGGATTCCTCCTCCTTCCCCGGCGCCACGGCGATCGGGACACCAGCGGCGCCGGGAAGGAGGAGGAGGAGGAAAGGAGGATTCCTCCTCCCCTCCCTCCCCCCCCGCTGCGAACCGGATCGCAGCGGCGGGTCGGAGAGAGGGACGGGGGGGGGCAAGGCAAGGAGGAGGAGGGAGCTGGCTCCCTTCCTTCTCCCTGCCCCGTCTCCTCCTCCTCCCCTCCCTCCCGCCCGTCGCTGCGAACCGGATCGCAGCGGCGGGGCGGAGAGGGACGGAGGGGGCGGTGCAGGGAGGAGGAGGGAGCTGGCTCCCTTCCTCCTCCCTGCCCCGCCTCCTCCTCCTCCCCTCCCTCCCGTCCGTCGCTGCGAGATCGCAGCGACGGCGCGGAGAGAGGGACGGAGAGGGCGGTGCAGGGAGGAGGAGCTAGCTCTCTTCCTCCTTCCTGCCCCTCCTCCCCCCTTTGGCCGCCATTAAAAAAATTAGAATTTTTAAAAAAAAATTAGTCTTTTTAAAAAAATAGAAATGGCGGCCGGGGGCATAGCGCGGGGCCACGTCCAACAGGCTGGGGGCCGTGTACGGCCCCCGGGCCGCCAGTTGGACAGCCCTGGTCTGGAGTATAACAACTACTCTCTAAGTCTTAGGTCTGTTGTTGCAAGACCACCTTTATATTTTTTTCCTCCTTTAAGATTTTGGCATTAATTCTCACCTTTATCCCTTGCCAAATATACTTCATGATATCTTTGTTCCATTCTCTTAGCAGATTTAGGCCTCTTATAATTGGCAGGTTTTGAAAAAGGAACAGCATTTTTGGCAATATTTTCATTTTAACGCTGGCAATCCTGCCTAAAAGCGATAGGTTGATTTTTTCCCAGTTCTCTGGGTCTTTTTTAAATTCTTTCAATTTCTGGATATAGTTGTTCTGTAATAAGTTTATATTTTTGTTGTTGTTAATATTATTCCTAAGTATTTCAACTTATTCGTGATTTGTATGTTCCATCTCTCTTGTAAGTTCTTTTGTTCTTTTTTGTCATGTTTCTTGTGAGTGCTTTTGTCTTCTCCATATTTATCTTGAAGCCCGCAACCGCTCCAAATTCCTTTATTATTTTTATCCATTTTTAAAAAAAATTTCTCTGGCTCTTCTATGACACATATGATGTCATCTGCGAAGGCTTGGAGTTTGAACTCTTGCCCCTGAATTTTTGTTCCTTAGATTGTTATCTTCTCTTATTTTATTTAGTAGTATTTCTAACGTCATTATAAATATGAGTGGGGAAAGTGGGCATCCCTGCCTTGTGACTTTTTTGATTTCAGTTTTTTTCTGTTTCTTGTTTGTTAATCCAAAATTTTGCTTCTTGTTTTTCGTAAATAGCATTTATCATATTCTGAAAGTAATGACCTATGTCCATTTCCCCTCAATAGTTGTTTTTTTAAAAAACTCTAATTTATGTTATCGAATGCTTTTTCAGCATCAAGGACTAAAATAAATGTTCATGTGTAAAGCATGTTGTGTTTACAGAATTATAGGAATGGTGGGAATGTGCTGCCACTTTTTTTCCTGTATCCCTCCCTCTTCTTTCCTCCTTTTTATGCTCCAAGATACTAATGTAGCTAAATTTTTGAAAACTACATTAGCAGCACAGGAACCAGCTCATCTGTCAATCCTGGTCTTGAATGCCATGGCAGGTAGGATCTGAAACCAATGATGAACAGAGGCAGAGCCAAAAGTTGAGAAACTTTACCACATTGCTATCTCCCGTTGCCATGTCCCCTTTGCTCTCTCCTTCTTCCTTCCTATGTGCCAGGTTACTGGATATGGGACAGAGGAGACTTTTGAAATCAAACCATGGGCCACATATATCCTTAGGATAGCAGGTGACCCATCTTTGTCCTATGCTTGTAGGACTCCTTCACATGCCTCCACCAACCTCAGCCCTGCAGCAATTTCCCTAGTGTTTCTAATGATGAGAAAATCCGAATCTGAGATATTGTCTTTTTGGTCTATTCATGGGGCCTTATCACATTGTGATAGAATCAGTTTATTTCAGTATGTTTTTAGGACTGGATGCACACTGTATTGAGACGGGATGCATACTCTCCTTATCACATCTGATTATGATTCTTGTTATTTGAAAATACTGAGCTTTGACTCATCACATCACAGGAGGCTGGCTCCTCCCACTCCCTTCAAAACACCCCCAACATTGCTCCATGACCTTTTAAAAAGTTTTTTTCCCTAACATTGCACAGTGATATATCCTTGAAGTCTCGAACTACTACTAATTAAAGTTATTTTAAATATTAACCTTGTGTTACCCTTATAGATGCAATCGAGGAATGAACTTGCATAGATTTTGGTAAAAACATTTTTTTAAATCATGAGGTAAAACAGCAATTAGCAATTTCAGTAATCTTGGAGATCTTTTCCCTTCAACATCCAAAACAGAAAAGGCAGCCTCTTCCATCATGAAAAGTCTGTGGTCATGAGACTCTGCCCACAGACGACAAGTGGTGTGATGGCGCGGTGAGCGCCACCTGCATGGAAAACCTTGAGTTCTAAAGGGTTTGCATTGTTGAATTGTGGTTTTGCAGCCTGCACAGTTTTGCAAAAGGTTTGGTTGCATTGATTGGTTCTTGGCACCTGCCAATCATCATTTCCAGAGCCCAGATGAGTTTGTTTCATCCCCTTTCCCAGTGATCTGGGGAACAAGCCATTTTGCATTGCAGGGCTTTCCAGGACTTCTCCTGAAAGGAGGTGTTTAGGTTTGCCAGACCAGGCCCTTAGTCAGGCCATCTTTCAATACAGGTCTGGTTTTCCTTGGAATTCATGCAGAAGGCTCAGCATATTGGAAGGCTGAGTAAATCTGGGGAGTTCCAAGCGCTTCCAAACCAGTCTTTTGGCTTCCAGAGGAAGACCTTGTGACTTCAAGTTCTGCCATCTCACTGGGGCTGTGAGTGTCCGTACCGCTAAGCCAGTGTTTCCCAACCACTGTGCCGTGGCACACTAGTGTGCCGTGAGCGATCACCTGGTGTGCCACAGGAAAACCTCTCTTTCCCCCCTTTCTTCCCCCTCCTGCCGAACTCCTGCTGCTGCTTACGGGGGGAGGGGGCAGAGGAAGGGCCGGGCGGCGGCGGCGAAGAAGGGACTAGGGTGCCGCCTCCTTCGGCCGTTTTCGTGTTTATGTGTACCAACTATTACTACATTTGGCATTGGCTGGATGTGATAGCCTTTCTAGTGACTGTGTAACAACTCTCCTGTTCACCAGTTATACACAAGGGACTCGTCTAATGCCCACCTGGAATGATACAGGAGCATATATATTAAAGGTGGAAGCCTCATTATTGTTCCATGAGGTAAAATATTGTTGCTACTTCATAACAGTATTTTGTAGTGGACTGCTTTGAAAATATCTGATGGACAGATGTATTTTTCACTAAACACCCAAGACACTGACAGCTGTTGAGCAAGAGCTTTCGTGTGTGTCTTTCTGCCATTCCTGCCAGGATATCTATGTTGTGTTCATGGAGTTGTAGAAACAGGCCCAGGTTTCACAATGAGTGTATAAATACATTTAAAAACATATTAACTATATGTATTACTATGTTAGAGTGCCAGTTTTTGTGTCATTTTGGTTGGTAGTGCATCCCAGTGTTTTGTAAATGTAAAAACTTGTATTGCGGTTCATTACCAACAGAAAAAAGGTTTGGGGAAACACTGCTCTAAGTTGTATTGAGAGAGAGCACTGTGGACTCAAATAAGCTTTTCAGCTACACTCTTGGACCAAAACAGCAAATGCAGAAGTTTAAAGTAAGCCAGTTGCTATTATTTTTTGGGGAAACTAAGCAATGTGCCCCACCAATGATAGAACTGGGTTAACTCATGCTATGGGCACATAAAGTGTTTGAGTTAACTAAAGTGTCCAGTTTGGTCTTTGGACCTGAGCACTTTAAAGGGAGGCAAAAAGCAATCTCCCAGGTTAGAGAGACCACGTCCTTGCTCTTCCACAGGCATCCATAGCCCGGGTGCGATGGCACAAGTATCATTGCTGGTGGGATACAAACAGATTTCCCTATCACGCAAATGGAAAAATCCGTAGAATTAAAAAAAACACACAACCAGAATTCCACTTGCAAATAATCCATTTTTGCAACGCTTTGCAGACTGATGCCGATGGAATACTGATAGGATGGAGCAAACGTCATGTGATGGGACCTGTTCGAAATCATTCTCAAACAGACTCAGAAACTGAGTATTTCCTAATGTGATAAGGTCCTAGGAATCTCCACATTCAACATGTCCGCTCAGCTAGGAATTTTGAGCATTGTAGATCCAAGAACTAGCAACCTCAGAGGTATTTTACATTACAGTATAATCCCTATATATGTAAGACATGTGGTTCAAATTACATCAAAAAATAGGCCTTCTCTAAGTGTTTTCTAGGTCCTCAGGTGTTATTCTATTGTATTCTTGGGCCAGAATTCTTTCATTTCAATAAAGCTTTCTATTATCCATGTTTTCAAGTATTCATTCAAAGTCTAGGAATGTATCTCCTGTAGATACGACGGTCATACTGCACACAATTATGGCACTTTGAGACCATTATAATTGTCATAACTCCGCCATATGGAAATATGGGATTGTAGTTTAATGGACATTTCAAATTCTCTTCCACAGAGACTAACCATTCCAGGATCCCAGAGGAAGCACACCCGGCAGTTAAGCTGATTTTAATGCACTATAATAGTGTGAAAAAAGATTGAAAGAACCCATCTGCCACTTTGTGTTTGTGTTTCTTGTTGCCCAGCCTGGAATGGATGGGGAAGACGTTCGAGACCCCGTAAGCCCACCTGAACAGTCCACATGATAGCACTGAAGGACAAAGCTGTAGCATTTATTACCATTTACAAACTGTGTTATTGATACAAATGTTTTAACCAATAACAATATATGAATATCAGAATATATTACAGCACATTAAAACATCGTACAGATTGGCAAACATACAGAGCAATTTGGCTTGTACCATATTAAAAAAATGTACAAAAAGGTGAGGAGGGAACGAGGAGGGGGAAAGGGAGAAACATCCATGAGGCCCTTTCATTGCCTTAGTCAGTTTACTCGGTATATACAAAGAGAACAAGTAGATAGGGATGCCTCTTTTTGGATTTCTCAAGATCCAGCAAAATCTCAAGCGGGGCACATTGCCATGAACACAAGATCGAAATCTCAATCTGAGGCGACAGGAAAAGGAGAGAAAACATGACTGACTACATTTGTTGCTGTTCTTGTTGCGTCGTCTTTCCCAACCTGGTGGCCTCCAGAGGTGTTGGACTACAAGCCCTATGTTTCCCAGCCAGCTGGAAATGAGAAAGTTTGTAGCTCAAGACATCTGGAGGATGCTGACTTGGAAAAGACTATTTATTGCCTTCAGTAGGCCTCCTGGACCTCTGCTCAGGAGGAGGCCACAAAACTACATCAGGCCCATTGAGAGTTTTAGCCTAGCTACACTGAGCAAACTACAAAAAGCGGGATCCAAACAAAGTTGTATTTGTAATAGTTTGTTAGCAGGCCTTTTTAGTGTGATCATCACGAAGTTCCTTCTCTTTTAAAGCAGGCTTGTAGAGGCTAACTAGACCCTCAAAACCAGGGGTGCCCACACTTTTTCAGCATGCGAGCTTCTTATATTAAAACCAAGTCAGAAAGATCTACTTACCTCCTCAAGGCTGGAGAGGGGAGGGGGTGGGGCGGGGCTTGGCCAGAGGTGGGCGGAGCCAGGCTGCACCAAGCCCTCCCCCTCCCCTCTGGCTTTGGAGCTCCCAGCAGCTTCTCCAGGCTTGAGGGCAGAGCCGGCCTTCCCCATTAAGCGATCTACGTGGTTGCGTAGGGCAACGTTCCTGGAGAGGGGCGTGGCCACCCGCGAGGGGCGCCGCCCCACCCCGCCGCCATGTCGCCGCAGCCAGCCGGCGGTGCGGAGGAACGGGGGGGGGAGAGGGGACTCATGGGGTAGGCTCCCGGACCCGAGGAGCAGGAGGAGGGGAGGCCACGAGGGCGGCCCCACAGAGACGCAGCGCGGCAGCAGCAGCAGCAGCACCCCCGGAAGGGCCCGGAGCCAGAGGCGCATCTTCCTGACGTCACTTCCTCGTCGCCGCCTCTGCTGAGGAGGAAGGGGAGGAAGGCCTCGCCGGCTGCGCGCTGCAAGGACGCCCGGAAGGAGAGACGCCAGAGGGAGGGAGGGAAGGAGGAAGAGGCCTCCGCGCCTCTGCAGGGCTCACTCCCTCCGGCGTCTCTCCTTCCGGGCCTCCTTGCAATGCGTGGCCGGCGAGGCCTTCCTCCTTTTCCTCCTCGGCAGAGGCGCTGACGAAGTGACATCAGGAAGATGCACCTCTGGCTCCGGGCCCTTCCGGGGCGCTGCTGCTGCTGCTGCCGCTGTGTCTCCGTGGGGCCGCCCTCGTGGCCTCCCCCCTCCTCCTGCTCCTCCTCGGGTCCGGGAGCCCGCCCCGTGAGTCCCCTCTCCCCCCCCCCGTTCCTCCGCGCCGGCGCCCTCGGGAGTCAGTGCGCATGCGCGGGCGCAGCCGGGAGCCACCGGGGGGGGGGGCGCCAAAATAATGTTCGCTTACTCCCCCCGGAGAGCTCGGACCGCCCCTGCTTGAGGGTGGCAATGTCAAGCCAGTGGTGGCATAGGTAGCAGAAGGCTGGCTTGACCCTGCCCTCCACAAACCTGGAGCAGCTGCTGGGAGTGCCGGGGAGGGGCTTGGCATGGCCTGGCTCCGCCCCCTCTGAGAAGCGCCCTATCCGGCTGCGATCGATCTCCTTCGGTCCCGGGATTGACTGGTCAATCGCAATCAACTTCCTGGGCAGCCCTGCTCAAAACTATGTGGGAGACAGTTCCCATGCTGAATGTACTACTCTTGAAAACATAGGAATGGCCACTTCTATATCAACAAATTGGGTCAAACTGATAAGTTGTTATCTGTTTTCGCCTGCCCTACAAACCATGCCTTGGCTTTGTAGCACTCTGACAACTGTTGCCTAAAAGTACAAAACGGTGATAGAAGGAACCATCAACGTTGGTCCTTCCTTTTCTTTTCTTTTTTGGAAGCATAAGGTGTTCAAAAACAATTACGGAATAATAAGGAACAAGGAGTGCTCGACCAGCACCATGGAGAAAAGAGAAGAAGTGAAAAGAGAGGGGAGTTGGAAAGAGCATTCTTCACTGTAAGAGAATCCGACAAAATACATTTGGGTGCGCTGGGTTTCAGGATATGCTCTGGATACATGGCAAGTGTGAAGAACTTTTAGTCTTCAGGTATTTGGGGCCACAACTCTGAACAGCCTTTCCATCGGCCACAATCAGCTGTTGACCCACAAAAGAAATGGAGACGTATCGCAGCCAAAACATAAATACATGACATCACATTACATAAAATCATAATCATCAATACATTATTTATGGCCTGTACATACATATTTAATGTCAAAGTTCAGAACTGTCTCAACAAGGACCTCTCAAACTATTTACTGGAGGAGTGACAACATGTGAGAGTGAAGGTTGTTTGAAGCTTTTCGAAATCTGTTTGTAGATTTATATAGGCACTGAAGAAGGCCTTAAGAGTCTACACAAGCTAAAATGCGTCGGGCTTCTTTTGCTAACAAAACAACCATCTTTGGACCACCTCGAGATGTGTCTCCCATTTCTTCTGTGGATTTCACTGGGTACGTCAAAGTTGTCTCTGCTTCTGTATGGAGTTGTTGGTCAAAAGATTTGGAGGGACAAAGGTCCCCAAACTCAGAGGCATGGATACACTCTTCTTGTAATTATTGGCCCGGCAAGCCACAATTATCCCAAGAGAACATGCCTGTTATCGCCATGTCTTGCAAGTAACAGGAAGGGATCGGGAAAGCCCAATTAAATTGGAAATACAAAACGGTACCTCCACACATTAAACGTATTGACCAGACTGGCTCCTGACTACCACTTCAGCACTGGCAACAGGACAGCATCCTCCGCCATTTCTCAGAATTGTGTATTGGGCATGGGCAAAACAATTTGAGATGTGTCAGCGAAGAGAGAAGTATCAGCTATTGGGAGAAAGAATAGTCTATTCTAATTGGCTGCAGAAAACGCCATCTGCCATAAACCCTAGCCATTATTTGGATCTCGGTCAGACATTTGGTCTGACCCAACAAGGCAAGTTAGGTGCTCTTCTTGCCTCTACGGGGACGCTTGGGTAAGATGACTTTGCAATGCAAGGATTAATTATTGAAATATTGTATAGTAGGAGTGGGGGAGATGCATATTGTGCAAGGTCCAACATATACCTAGTGAAGCTTCACTTTTTCCTATTCAAGTACCTCCGTTAGGTAGGATTATCCAAGTACTCACTCACATTTTAGTGGGTTGGCATAACTTTGTTCAAACATTTGCAACATGTGAGTGAAAGGACTGGGGAGCACAGATACATTGCCAGCCTGCTGAACATGCTTTCCTTTGCTACACCCCCTTGGCCCCAGGCATACCTACCTATGCAACAGAGGCTCTTCCATACTAAAGAATTATAACACTATGATTCCACATTAATTCCCATGGTTGCATCCTATAAAATCCTAGGATTTGCTCTTGATACAGAGGTACTTAGAATTATCAGGCCCATTCTATATATAATGCAGATCAGGGGTACCCACACTTTTTCAGCATGCAAGCTACTTATAATAAAACCAAGTCTGAAAGAGAGAAGCAGGGCAGGGCAGGGGGAAGGGGGGGGGCTTGGCGCGACCTGGCTCCGCCCCCTGGCTTTAGCACTTCCACAGCTTCTGGAGGCTAATGCCAAGCCAGTAGTGGCTATCTATGCCACCACTGGCTTGGCATTGCCCTCCTCTTGCGTCCAGAAGCTGTGGAAGCTCTGAAGGAGGGGGGGGGGCTTCGTGTGGCCTGGCTACGCCCCCTCCCCCCTCTAGCTTTAGCACTTCCACAGCTTCTGGAGGCAAGAGGAGGGTAATGCCAAGACAGTGGTGCATAGATAGCCACTACTGGCTTGGCATTACCCCCCTCTTGCTTCCAGAAGCTGTGGTAGCGCTGAAGGAGGGGGAGGGGGCGGGGTTTCATGTGGCCTGGCTCCGCCCCCTCCCCCTCTGGCTTTAGCACTTCCACAGCTTCTGGAGGCAAGAGGAGGGTAATGCCAAGCCAGTGGTGGCATAGATAGCCACGACTGGCTTGGCATTACCCCCTCTTGCCTCCAGAAGCTGTGGTAGCGCTAAAGGGCGGGGGGGCCTGGGCTGGGGCTTCTGGAGGCAAGAGGAGGGATGGCCACTACTGGCTTGGCATTACCCCCCCCTCCAGAAGCACCCCACGGGATGGCTCCGCCCCCTCAGAAGCACCCCATCCAGCTGGGATCGACCTCCTTCGGTCCTGGGATCGACCAGTTGATCGCGATCTACCTAATGAGCACCCCTGATGCAGATTATCAAAGCAGATAATCCACATTTTCTGCTTTGTACTGGATTTTATGAGTCTACACTGCCATATAATCCAGTTCAAAACAGATAATCTGGATTTTATATGGCAGTGTAGAAGGGGTCTCAGAGAGCACTGGTGCTTCTTCAAACTCTAAAACCTAGATTTCATAGGACAGCCGTGGCTGTTAAAGTCGAATCATAGCATTATAACTAACTGCTTTAAAAAGGCCCTAAATCCACTTTGAAAACTGTTTCCAAACATGGGTTGCCTTGTGGGGGAAGTCTATTAAAAGGTCCCGGGTTTCGGCATCCAGGGATACAAAATGTGCTTGGGTCAAGTTAGCCCTTCCTACCCTACGAGCAAAAGGGAAGGGAGAATCGTTCTAGATTTAATTTTCCTGTATAAGAAAAAAGGCAAGAGGATTCAAGCTGACAGAAGAATATAACTCTTCTCACTGGAAGTTGTGCGTCTCCACCTGGCAGTTTTGAAAGTCAGCAAAAGAAAACATTTCTATGTTTCTCCACCTCACAGTGAAAAGCACAAAGCTGGTCTGTTGCCTCCACGTGTTAATAAATAAAGTTTCCTTTTCAAAGGCACTATATTTATTTTAAAATTTGATTTACATGTTTTTTTTAAAAAAAAAGAAAGAAAGAGAAAAAAACATGTAGAACAAATTCTTAGATTTGGAATGAGATGACTGACTGTCTGTAAGCACGCAGAATGGAGGAAAGTTGCTTTTGGGTGTCTAGAGCTCTTTTTATACTGCCATATAAAATCCAGATTATCTGATTTAAACTGGATTACAGTGTTTCCTCACTTATTGCTGGGGTTAGGTTCCAGGACCTCCCGCAATAAGTGAAAAACAGCGATGTAGGGATACCCTATTTTAATATTTGTACATTATTTTAGTAGCTATACACTATTGTAAGCAGGCCCGGATTACCCATAAGGTAACCCTAGGCCATGGTCTAGGGTGGCAGCCATGAGGGGGCGGCAGATCCGGACCCCCCAGATTTTTAAAAAAAGGTCAATTTTTCGGGCGCTTCTGTGCCTGCTCGCGGAGCACCTTAGGCCCCTAGGCCCTGTGACGCGGCTGCCCTCCGCTCCGGCTCTTGCTCTTCCTCGCTCGCCCCTCCTTCCTTCCTTCACTCAAGGAAGGAAGAAGGGGTGAGCGAGGAGCGGAGGGGAGCTGCGTCACAGGGCCTCTGGCCGCTGAAGCGCATGCCCGGCAGCGGCCCCAGGGTGCGGCTTCCCTTCCTCCTCTCCCCGCGGCCATTTTCCGGATGCGGGAGGAGGAGGAGGCGGTGGAGGGAAGCCCCGCCCTCAGGGCCGCTGCCGCGCATGTGCAGCATTGGCTCTGGGGGTGGGGCTTTCCTTCCTCCTCCTCCTCCTTGCGCCGGCGAGGAGGAAGAGGCGGAGCCGTGGGCAGAGGCAGAGCCGTGGGGGCGGAGCCGCGGGGGCGGGGCGGAGCCTTTGGCCTAGGGCGCCAAAAAGGCTTAATCCGGGCCTGATTGTAAGTCGTTATAAACTTAAAGTCCATAATATGTGAACCGCGAAGTAGCCAGGGAACACTATATACGGCAGTGTGGACTCATATAACCCAGGTCAAAGCAAATAAATTGGATTATCTGATTTGATAATCTGGATTATATAGCAGTGTAGAAGGAGCCCTAGATTCCTCTTCTACACTGCCACATAATCCAGATTATCATATTATCTGCTTTGAACTGGATTATGAGTCTACACAGCCCTATAATCCAGTTCAAAACAGATAATCTGGATTTTATATGGCAGTGTAGAAGGGGCCTGGGAGTGATCCAAATGGTAACCTTTCCAAGCTCTGCAAGCATGTCCAGTAATTACAAACACAAGGGGGTAGATGGATATGGATCCTAGTTGTGGAGGATTCCACAGACTCAAGAAGCACATTTTGGCAAGACATTGCCATAGCCTAGACTTCTGGTTTTACATGTTCCAGTTGTTTTGGAAGTACAAACTTGAGATACATCTACACTGCCCATTTAAACCACATTCAACTACCGGAAGTCCATGCCAAGGAAGTGAAAGAATGTGCGTTATTTTTCTAAAAGAGAACGAGTTTATCTAGCAGTCAAACGTGATCAGCCAAATATACTTGGGTATGGGAGTGATTGATCTCTGCTGTCGGTCTATAGCACCTCTCACTTACATACATACTAAATGAGGAGAATGCTACGTCTAGGGGAACTGCATGTCAGAAAGGAATAGGCCCCTTCTATACTGCCCTATATCCCAGGATCTGATCTCAGTTTATCTGTCATGTTGGTACTGACCTTTAAGGCCTTGAACGGTCTGGGGCCAGTGTACCTCCGGGACCGCCTCATCCCATACTGTCCCACTAGGCCACTACGTTCAGAGTCTGAACTACTCTTGAAAGTTCCCAGTTTAAAACGGTACCGTCTCATAACCACAAGAAGGAGGGCCTTCTCGGTAGTTGCCCCCATTCTGTGGAATGCACTGCCTCCTAACGTCCGGGCCATCTCAGATCTCTTGGCATTCCGGAAGGCGTGCAAAACGCTCCTGTTTCGGCAGGCTTTTGGGGGCTAAAGCTGCTGACCCTCTGCTAATTGCCTCCGCTATTCTTGCACACAGCTTGTGTTGGGTTGTATACCAACTAGTAATACCTTTTGCACTATTTTATTGTATTTTTATTGTGTTTTTACTGTGATTTTACTGTTTTATGACTGTGTTTGTTCTGTGCTCTCGCTTTTGTAAGTCGCCCCGAGCCACACCGGGAGTGGCGACTAACAAGTGTGAAAATATTATTATTATCTGCTTTGAACTGGATTATATAAATCTCCACTGCCATTTAAACTGAGATAAGAAGATCAGATCCTGAGGTACAGGGCAGTGTGGATGGGGCCTATGAAAGAACTCACCCCAATACTTCCTATGTTAGGAAAATAAGTCAACTAGGTTAAAGGTGAAGTGCATGCATGCTCCAAGAAACAATTGACAGGCAGAGACATTGTGCGCAAGTGAAAGAAAGGGTGAAATAAAATTATAAAATAGAGCTCCAAGAAATATATGCTTAGCACAAGACTTGGGGCCCTCCCACACAGCCGTATAACCCAGAATATCAAGGTAGAAAATCCCACAATATCTGCTTTGAACTGGATTATCTGAGTCCACACTGCCCTATATTCCAGTTCAAAGCAGATATTGTGGGATTTTATTTAGCTGATTAGAAGGGGCCTCGGGGAGCACTCTGTTTATGGAAACGTTCCCTTTTAATGAGCTGACTCTGGCCCCTTCTACACTGCCATATAAAATCCAGATTATCTGTTTTGAACTGGATTATATGGTAATGTAGACTCATATAATCCAGTTCAAAGCAGATTATCTGCTTTGATAATATGGATTCTATGGTAGTGTAGAAAGGACCTTGGTCCTTTAAGGTTTTGGAGGGGAGGCCATGAGAGGTAGATATGGGAACATGGACCCCGAAAGGCAATGTAAATGGTGTGAGAATGTGTGCTTGAGCAGGCCCGGATTAACACCTTTTTGCGCCCTAGTAATTCAGAGAGCAATCCGTTCACACTTAAAACTTCTTTCCTCATCTCCATGTGCGTTGCGTTTTTATTTGTTTCAACATTTATATTAATTTTTGGGGGGTCCGTGATCTGCGCCCCCCCTTGGCTTGCGCCCCTAGGCCATGGCCTAGGTTGGCCTTATGGGTAATCCGGGCCTGTGCTTGAGGCATTCTGAAGTTGGGCTACAGTCGTATGACGAAAAGAGCACGCGAAAGCCACGTGTGCTTCTAGGAAAGAAAAGTCTGGCAGGTTTAAGGCTGTGCGTTTTTCTCTTTCTCTCTCACTCCGGGGCTGTGCAGTTAGTTTCGCTATAAATTGAGGGCACACGTTTGTGGGGTTTTTTAAAAAAAAAATTATTAACAAGAAAGCGCTGCAGCTTTTACAACAGATGCCATCATGCAGTTACGTGAGCACATTTTCTGCTTTTTCAAAAATTAAAAAAAGGGGAGGACAACGTGGATTTTTTGTCTCTTTTTGCATTATTTTTTTCTTAAATTAAATCAAATCAATCAATAGAAAATAAGTATGTATAATTTCCCCAACCCACCCACCACTGCCCCTATCTACACATAATATACTTATTTATAAAACTCAGGATCTGGCAACAAGGGGGGAAAACGAGACATCCTTTCCTTTTTAAGTCAAGGCCGACATCGCTGGACCGCCATTCACCATGGTTTTGCGTCCCCTGCTGGCCAAGGGCTGCATCTGGTGGCAGTTCGAGGAGGAGCCATTGAGCATGGCGCCAGAGGAAGGGTTGGCAGGAATGCTCACAGTGGTGGTGTTGGAGCTCGGGGAGCCATGCGACGGTGTGGCTGGGCTGGGCAAGGAGGAGGAAGTGGTGGCCGGCAAGGTGGCGGGGCTATTAGCCTTGTCGCTGACAGATTCACACTCCGACGCACCACTGGTGTTGGTGCATTCTGAGTTGGGAGGCTGGGAGGACAGCTTTAGCCTCTTGCAGGCTGGCTGGACCCGGTACTTCAAGGGAAGAGGACCATTCTGCAAAGACAGAGAGCAACAAAAAGGATCAGGGACTTGAGAAATTGCTTCTAGTCTTTGTGTCATTCAGAAGTTGAACTTATCAATGTGAGTTCATTTTACACAACAAAGCAAGAGACCTTTGTATGAGATTAATCCAGTGATGTGGGTTTTGCAGAAAAATTAGAGTCGCAGCATTGTGGATAAATGTACTGTCAAAGGCTTTCATGGCCAGAATCACTGGGTTGTTGTAGGTTTTTTGGGCTCTATGGCCATGTTCTAGAACAGACCTGGGCAACCTATGGCCTCTGGGCCAGATGCAGCCCAGCAGCCGATTCTGTCCGGCCTGGGAAGGAGGGCGTTGACGGCGGGGCCAAGTGGAAGGGGTGCCGCTGCCGCCATCCCATCGCGGGCTCTGGGGCCTGCGTCGGCAGACAGCCCGCCGTTCCAGAGAACAATCGGAGGAGCAGCTGCTTTGGAGTGCCTGGTATCCCGGGAGGCGATCCGGGCCTGCAGCGGGAGCAGTCAGTGATATGCGGCGGCTGATCGCCCTGGCGACCCGGAAGACTTGATCGCCCTGCCATGGAGTGCCTGCCATCCCGGCTTTGGTGTGCCTGCCATCCCGTGAGGCGATCCAGGCTTGCAGCGGGTTCAGTCGGCGACTTGAGGCGGCTGATCGCCCTGGCGACCCGGAAGACTTGATTGTCTTCCGGGTCGCCAGGGCGATCAGCCGCCTCAGGTCGTCGACTGCTCCCGCTGCAGGTCCGGATCGCCACCCGGGATGGCAGGCACACCAAAGCCGGGGTGGCAGGCACTCCATGGCAGGGCGATCAGCTGGGGAACAGCTGGGGGCGAAAGCGGGCGGAGGCCTACAGCCTCCGATCGTCTGCTGTTCTGCTCTGCTGCTGCGGCGGCTGGGTCGATAATGTTATATTATATTATAATGTCTATATATATATACTATAATATAATAGTGATGATATTATACTAATAATATAGGAATATTTCTTGATATATTAATATTTTAATATTAATGATGTGTAATATATAGTAAATATAGTAAATATAAATAAATAATGTAGATTAGAATGTAGTTCAGCCTTTAGGTGCGGCCCTTCATAATATTTTTTGGCTTTCGTGTGGCCACTTGGAAAAAATAATTGCCCACCCCTGTTCTAGAAGCATTCTCTCCTGATGTTTCGCCTGCATCTGTGGCAAGCATCCCCTGAGGTTGTGAGGTTACACAACCTCTGAGGATGCTTGCCACAGGTGCAGGTGAAACATCAAGAGAGAATACTTTTAGAACATGGCCATACAGCCCAAAAAACCTACAACAACCCATTGTGGATAAAATTTTCAAGTGATCCAAATCAGGGTTTCTTTAATTTTTCAGCTTGAGGCATTTTTATGCAACCTCAGGTACATAGGTATATAAAACAGGTATAACAATAAAATATTTACTGATAATAAAACAGCATTTGCAAGGCTTGCTAAACAAGCTGATTTTCCTTTATATGAATCATAGAATCATTCAGCTGGAAGACACTTTGTGGGCCATCCAGTCCAACCGCTCAAGCATCTTCTGCAGAGTCCACTGTAAACACTACATAACAGATTCATCTAAATGTCTAAGACAGCATCTTCACATATTTATATCAAATATTATTTTAGTATATAATTCAACCTGGTTTACAATTTGATTCCAGAATTTTTGTATCTTATCACACTCCCACCATAGATGTGAATGCCATGCTTCCTGACTCCCACAATGGCAACATTTGGGATTTAATCCCTGAATCATATGTGCCAGCTGAATTGGTGTTCTATACGGTTTCGTTATTATTTTCAGTTCTAATTTCTTGTATTTTACAATTTTTATTTTATTTAAAACAAAGATTATCACTTCTATTTTTCCTTTTCCTAAACCCCCTTATTATGCAAATTTTGTTAATAGAGATAGTCAGTATTTTTCGCTCCATAAGACGCAGTTTTTTTCCTCCCAAAGTAGGATGAAATATCAGCCGCATCGTATGGAGCGAATATGCAGGCGGGGGGGGGGGGCGCTGGAGCAGAGGGGCGGCGATATACCGGTACTCACCAAAAATATTTTTGACGCGACGCCGCTTGGCTCCCCTCCTGCTCCTTCTTTCCCCCGCCCTTTGTTCGATCGAACAAAGGGGCGGAGGGAAAGGAAAAGGAGCAAGGGGGGGCGAGCGGCGTCACGTCAGAGGGCTCTGACGCGACGCCGCTTGGCTCCTCCTCCTGCTCCTTCTTTTTCCCGCCCTTTGTTCGGTCGAACAAAGGGCGGAGGGAAAGGAAAAAGAGCAAGGCGGGGCGGCGGCGTCACGTCAGAGGGCTCTGACGCGACGCCGCTGCTCCCCCTCTTGCTCCTTTTCCTTTCCCCGCCCTTTGTTCGATCGAACAAAGGGCAGAGGGAAAGGAAAAGGAGCAAAGGGCGGGCGAAGCGGCGTCACGTCAGAGGGCTCTGACGCGACGCCGCTGGCTCCCCTCCTGCTCCTTCTTTCCCCCGCCCTTTGTTCGATCGAACAAAGGGCGGAGGGAAAGGAAAAGGAGCAAGGGCGGGCGAGGCGGCGTCGCGTCAGAGGGCTCTGACGCGACGCCGCTGGCCCCCTCTTGCTCCTTTTCCTTTCCCCCGCCCTTGTTCGATCGAACAAAGGGCAGAGGGAAAGGAAAAGGAGCAAGGGGCGGGCGGGGCGAGCGGCGTCATGTCAGAGGGCTCTGACGCGACGCCGCTTGGCTCCCCCCTCCTGCTCCTTCTTTCCCCCGCCCTTTGTTCGATCGAACAAAGGGCGGAGGGAAAGGAAAAGGAGCAAGGGGCGGGGCGAAGCGGCGTCACATCAGAGGGCTTTGACGCGACGCCGCTTGGCTCCCCCTCTTGCTCCTTTTCCTTTCCCCTCACCCTTTGTTCGATCGAACAAAGGGCAGAGGAAAGGAAAAGGAGCAAGGGGCGGGCGGCGGCGTCACATCAGAGGGCTTTTGACGCGACGCCTTGGCTCCCCTCTTGCTCCTTTTCCTTTCCCCCGCCCTTTGTTCGATCGAACAAAGGCAGAGGGAAAGGAAAAGGAGCAAGGGGCGGGCGAGCGCGTCACGTCAGAGGGCTCTGACGCGGCGCCGCTTGCCTCCCCCCTCCTGCTCCTTCTTTTCTCGCCCTTTGTTCGATCGAACAAAGGGCGGAGGGAAAGGAAAAGGAGCAAGAGGGGAGCCAAGCGGCAAGGCGTCAAAATTTTTTTTCTATTTTCCTCCCTAAAAATCTAGGTGCGTCTTATCAGCAGGTGCGTCTTATGGAGCGAAAAATACGGTATATGGTGATAGAAGAATTAAGGACCAAGACCAAGAATTAATGATGATGATGTTTAGAGCAGCACATTCAGTAATAATTTGGGGTGGAAAGATAAAAAGAAATGGACACTTGAAAAATGGTATGAATGTGTGTGGAACCAAATACAACTGTATATTATTAACATTATAAGAAGCAAAAAACATGGGCAGACAAGCAGAAGGAAATTAAAGAAATTTGGACTCAATTTAACAGATGGTTACAAGCTGTTAAACCAGATGATGAAAACTGGGAAAAAAATGGATAGAATAAAAAAAAAGGCTCATGTAATGGGAAATAAAAGGATTAAGTTGCCAATAGGGAAGGGGGATGGGTGGGTGTGAGGAAGGAGAAGGGAATGAAAAAGGGGGAAAAATATAGTAGTTATGGTTATGTATAATTTAAAAATAAAATAAAATGCCTAAAACAGCCACTAAGTGGCATTCGGAAATCATTCACTGTTGCCAAGTTTTTTGCGACCCTTACTTTCAGTTACAAAAGGGATCAGGACCCAAAGTTTAAGAAGCAGTGCTCTAGTCTAAATAATATTACTTGATTTAGTATGCTTGGTTTCAATATTCTATTCAAACATGGATATCCTTGCCCAACATGTTGAAAGCTTTACATGCAAATCATTTCACTGGAATATTTATATGCTATATTTAGCTCATCATATTCTGTATTTAGCCCACCCAACATGTTTGATTGTTGAACAACCACCTCGGTATCTATGGATAAATATATGCATGTGTAATTTTTTTCCCATATAAAAATGTAACATCAGAAATTTTCCACTGCACATCGCCCATCCCTCTGCCCATTTGCTCTCTTCTAACATACTATAAACATAATTTGTAGATGCGTACAAAGGCTTGCATGGTAATAAAACATTTCATCAACCTCTCTTACGACACATAAAACATCTTATCAACCTGCTATAACGTATATAGAACAAAATGTTTTGGGTGGAGAGTATGGCTAGAGGGCCTGTAAAATCGCTGGCCCTCTCCGACAGTTTTATTTACTTTCTTCACTTCCCATTGTCCTATCCTTCCCCGACTTGCATGCACAGACTTGTAATAAGATTTTAAATAAAATATAATCAACATTTTAAGAAAGCTGAATGAAATATTCATTTTAAAAAGTCTACTGCTGTTAACCCTCTTGACTGAGTTTGAAACCCCCCACAATAGTCATTCATGTGGAAAGTAAGATTTCCCTAGGATGTCCAGTACCTTGAGTATTTCCGAAAGATGTACTTCTTTAATAAGAGGATTTCCCTCGTCACTCACCCTTCGCCAAGGATAGATGTAAGTAATGTCCATGAGTGTATAATATTCTTTCAGAGGCTCATCTTCATAGAGAACTTCCACCTAACAGATAACATGGTACAATTAAATAGAAATTCTTAATCTTCTGGCCCAAACGGAGGCCTGCGATTCTGCAATCTGAATATCTTAATGTTATATTTTAATCTCTAAAGCCACGATTGGCTCAAAAAAAAATTCTGCCAGAGGCAAAAGCACTCATTCCACATACAACGCCAACCATATTGAGTAAGGAATCTTCAATATTGATAACCAGACTGTTGGAAATAGCGGTCTTCTCAAGTCTCCACTAGTTATTTGTTATGTATTTAATTGCTTACTGTATTGTATATGTGTGTAGTGGTATGCATTTTTACCTTAACTCTTTATTGTGTGAGGGGCTGCAGACCATGTGATCAGGTCTGGGCTTGTTTGGGGCTCAGACACCATTTTAGAAACAGTTCAGTTTAGACTTCAATAAGAACGGTATGTTTCGGACTTCAATGCAGGAACAGTATGCTGTACAGAAACCATTAGACTGCCGATTCTAAGAAAGATGCCCTGTGTTACCAACACAGAGAAACTACTTTAAATATATTTGCAATTGGATTGATAAGCAAAGTACCTGTATGCTGAATACATGAAGTTTGTGAGTAAACCAACTATGTTACTTTTAAAGAAGTCTACTTAACCGGTATTTTTTGTCTCTTGAGAGTATGATTGAAAGGCAAATATATTTTAAGAGAGAGTAAATGTTTTTGGGTAACTAGAAGAACATTTCTGAAACTCTGCTATATTCTCTCTCTCTCTCTCTCTCTCTCTCTCTCTCTCTTCTCTTGGCTTTTCTTCACGAACAAAGATTCAGGAAGGACTCATCCCACGCTTTCTACAAGTGCGTTGATGACTAAGTTGGATGCGTCCTTCGAGCCTGTGCAATGGATTTTTCTGGTGGAGCCCAGCATGCATATAACTGGCCTCACCCTTTAAACCAAACGTTTGTCTGCCGGGGCCTCGCAAGCTTGGGCGGTGGCAGCGAGGTCCTCAGGTCGTAAGTTTGATTAGAGTTTCCTTCTCTTCGATGGTTGACCTTACAGGGTTAGACATGCCCAGATTACCCATAAGGCCAACGAGGCCATGGCCTAGGGGCGCAAGCCAAGGGAGGGGGCACAGATCACGGACCAAAAAAACCCAAAGCTGGTCTGCGCCCCTCTTTCCCTTTCTCATGTCCCTCCTTGCTCCTTCTACCGGCAAAGTCTCTGCTCAGTCCCCTCCGTCTCTCGCTCTCTCACATGCTCTCTCTCTCGCGCACTCGATCTCTCTATCTCTCGTGCGTGCCTTTGGAGCGAGTTTGAACCCGCTGCGCTCTCCCCAAGCCTCCCGACTCCTGACCTTCAGAGCACAGCGGAGCTTTCCAGCCAGTGGGAATAGAGACCTTGGAGGTGGCGGGAGGTTGGCTTAAAGGGGGCATAATTCCAAACTGTGGCCTAGGGCGCAAAAAAGTGTTAATCCAGGCCTGGGGTTAGACGAGCACCATCTACCCGGGTTTGAATTTAGAATTTTCCTTCTCTTAGGATGGCTGGCAAAAGGCTAGAGAGCCCACCCTGCCCATTGTGCATGTATATGTTTTTTGTGCATTGGCATATCTTTGTCCCTAACAGTTCCAAGACATACCTAGGAACATTGTTTTAACAGCTGAGAAACTTGATTGCCTTGCATGAATGCAATTTTCCCAAAAGGTTATGACTCTAACAGGTCATGCTTTTACCAAGAGGTTATGGCCCCATTTTTCAAAAGGTTAGGATTTCTCTAACAAGGTCATGCCTTTCCAAACATCATAAAATCTCCAAAAGGTTATGGAGATTTCCAGTTTCCAATACAGACAGCATTTTCCACTACATCTGAGGGCAACAGACTACTTAGGGTGTGCATGGCACCCATTTGGCAATCTCAGT
Source organism: Anolis apletophallus (assembly GCA_030556195.1). Lineage (NCBI taxonomy): Eukaryota > Metazoa > Chordata > Lepidosauria > Squamata > Anolidae > Anolis > Anolis apletophallus. The sequence goes on from JARBWK010000008.1 coordinate 97,106,291, forward strand.
TCTGTCCTCCACCCAACAGCACCTGCAGTCAAAAACAATAACCAAACTTATGACAAAGGAGCCTTGCATAAGATTATAAAACCACGGAAGGGAGCCTACTTCTCTCTTGATGCCCTTTGGCCTAATTATATGTGGATAGTATAAAGAAACAGAGAATGTGTGAGGCTTATACAATGCTAGTGTTGCAAGCTTTACCCATGTTTTTTGTTTTTTTTGCTTTGGCAACATCCACCATCATTTGCAATCTCTCATTTTAACCATGAGGAAAAATTTTTGATCAAGTCCTACTACAAAATAAAGATTTTAAAGCACAGATTTCCAAATTGTGTGTCATGACATGTTAGTGTGCTCGCTGCAGTGCGTAGGTGTGTTGCGCGAACATAATGCACCGGGAATGTGGCGCAGCTGTCTAAGTGTCAGCTGCATAAGATCTCTCTGACCAGTAGGTCATGAGTTTGAGGCCTGCCCGAGTCGAGGTGGGTGCTCGACCTTTAAGTGTAGTCTGCTGTCGACCTTTGCAGCCTGAAAGACAGTTACATCTGTTAAGTAGGAGATAAAGGTACCACATTAAGTGGGGAGGCAAATTTAGACTGAATTATGAGGCCATTAAAGAACTCCAAGAATGCTGAGAATGCGGAAGGAACAACAAGGGACGCTGGGAGCGCTGAGAGATGAGGAGTGTGTCAGCTCCCCCTGGTGGCCAGAGTTTTCCTCTGTTCGTCTATATGTGTGTATGTGGAAACGGCAGGGATTGTCTGCTATGTACATGTACCTGTAATTCGCTCTGAGTCCCCTTCGGGGTGAGAAGAGCGGAATATAAATAAAGTAAATAATAAAGTAAATAATAAGGAGAAATGATAATGAATGTTATTATCTTACAAATCACATATTTAAAAATATATATAAATGAGTTATAAGTTTTTCATAAGCTATATTGTGTCCCCATACAATTTATCAATGTGCCTGTATTTTCTTATAAGGGTTGGTTTAACTTCTAGTTTGCTATGTCATGAATACTGTATCTCTCAAAAGTATGTCACCAACATGAAACGTGTGGGAAGCTCTGCTTTGAAGTGTTCCTCCCACACCTGAGTAGCAAGACTAAAATAAATTATGACACTAACTACCGTAAATAAAGGCACATTTCCTCAATTTACATCTTTGGACAGAAGGCGTTTCTGCAGCGTTTAATACAGACTTCATCAAGTTAGAGACTAAGGCCCCTTCCACACAATTGTATAAAATCCACATTGAATTGGATTATATGGCAGTGTGAACTATTAGTTGGGGTAGTTCAAAGCAAATACAGTGGATTATCTGCCTTGATATTCTGAGTTATGAGGCTGTGTGGAAGGGCCCTAAGGTGCAAACATGACTTCTATGGAATCTACTATCGTGCAACATTAACATTTGAGAAAAGGCTAACCAGGGTTCAACCTAGGCCACTTCCACACTGTCCTATATCCAAGGATCTCCTTCCAGATTATAAATCCCAGAAACTGTAACTCCCAAATGTCAAGATCTATTTTCCCTAAACTCCATCTGTGTTCACATTTGGCCATATTGAGTATTCATGCCAAGTTTGGTCCTGATCCAACATTGTTTCAGTCCACAGTGCTCTCTGGATATAGGTGAACTACAACTCCAAAACCCAAGGTCAATGCCCACCAAACTCTTATAGTATTTTCTCTTGGTTATGGGAGTTGTGTGGGAAGTTTGTGTCTTTCTGCCATTCCTGACAGGATATCTATGCTCTGTTCATCGAAACAGGTCCAGGTTTCACACTGAGTGTATAAATACATTTTAAAACATATTAACTATATGTATTACTGTGTTAGAGTGTCATTTTGGTTGGTGGTGTGCCCCAGGATTTTGTAAATGTAAAATATGTGCCGCGGCTCAAAAAAGGTTGAAAAACACTGCTGTAGACTATCTGCCTTGATATTCTGGGTTATATGGCTGTGTGGAAGGGCCCTAAGGTGCAAACATGACTTCTATGGAATCTACTATCGTGCAACATTAACATTTGAGAAAAGGCTAACCAGGGTTCAACCTAGGCCCCTTCCACACTGCCCTATATCCAAGGATCTCCTTCCTGATTATCTTCTTATCCCCGATTATCTAGCAGTTATTTATTTATTTTATTTACTTATTTGCGGCATTTTACCCCGCTCTTCTCAACCCCCGAGGGGGGACTCAGAGCGGCTAAGACTCTGGCCCCTTCCACACAGCTGTATAAAATCCACATTGAACTGGATTATATGGCAGTGTGGACTCAGCTAATCCAGTTCCAAGCAGATATTGCCTTGACATTCTGGATTATATGGTTGTGTGGAAGAGCCCTCATATGAGACAGTTTGAAGCAGATCATCTGGGATGGGATCCTGGGATATAGGGCAGTGAAAAAGGAGGCTCAGATTGTCTTTCAAAATCAAAACAAAACTGGATTCAAACCTAGGATGTCTACTGCAGTCAACCAACCAACCAATGTAAAATGCCCCTGGGCATATGTAATGATGAGAAAAAAGCAATAAGATTCCGCATATCTATGATAAATGGGGCTATGAGCTTCTTCATGAATTTTATTTTAGAATTTAATAATCTTAACACATCATGGAGCCTTATCACACGAGGCAGGTAAAGCAGAACTGCTTCAGAGTAACAGCACCTTCAATAGTGTCTTACCACATAACGCCACTGCTCTGCAGTTGTTCCCTGGAAGACAATTTTATAAGCTATTTTTTCTGGCTGAAAAATATTGTTAATGACCTCATTTCCTGTTTATGTTGTACAATGATTTCCAGTGTGAAAGTTCAGCTGTGCTTTTACTCCACTTTTAGGTAGTCTTGGGTGGTCTCGTGGATTTGCGGGGAAACATGGTGGCAGCAGGTCTCGGACAGTTCCAAATGCCAGTCCTTTACCCTGATGCTCACAACCTGGGATGTGGGCCGGGCAAGCAATTGTTAGTTCATTCCTTTTTATTTTTATACTAGTTTGGAGACCCGATGTTGCAGCTATTTGAAAAAGTCCATTTTTAATTGTACAAAATGCATAAAGTTGCAGGTGAACCTGACATCATGCCAGGTTAACCCCCTGAAACTCCATCTGTACTTAAAGTTTGTTATGTTGGGCAAGTTTGCTCTGGATGCATCATTGTGGGGTTCAGCGTACTCTCTGTCTATAAGGCAAACTACAACTCCTACAACTCCTACTAAGGTGAGTCAGTCCCCTCAAAACACCCCAGTAGGTCGAGTTAGTCATGGGGGCTCTATGTGCCAAGTTTGGTCAATGTCCATCATTGGTGGAGGTCACAGTTTCTCTGGTTGTGGGTGAACTACAACTCCCAGAAAGGAAGGTCAATTCACCCCAAACCCCTCCAGTAATCAAATTTTGGCATACCAGGTATGTGTGCCAAGTTTGGTCCGGATCCATCGGTGTTTGGGTTCACACTGGTTTCTGGATGTAGGTGAACTACAACTTCCCCAAATCAAGGTGAATTTTCCTCAAAGACGTCCAGTATTTTTTGCTAGTCATGGGGGCTCTGTGTGCCAAGTTTAGTCCAATTCCATCTTTGGTGAGTTTAGAGTGCTCACTGATTGCAAGTGAACTATAAATCCCATTACCTACAACTCCAAAACGATCAGACCATATCCCTTCCAAACTCACCAGTATTCAAATTTGGGCATATTGGGTATGCATGCCAAGTTTGGTCCAGATCCATCGTTGTTTGGGTTCATAGTGCGCTCTGGATGTAGGTGAACTACAATTCCTATTAATCCCTCCAAAGACCTCAAACACGTTTTGTTGGTCATGAGGGTTCTGTGTGCCAAGTTAGTTCCAGGTCCATCGTTGATGGAGTTCAGAGTGCTTTTAGATTGCAGGTGAATTATACATACCAGTACCTATAATCATGGTGAATTCTCCCCCAACCTCTCTAGTATGTTCCGTTCCTGATCAATTCCTCTGTTTACTGTGTGCCATAGAAAAGAATAGGAAAGGGTTATGGGAGAGGCAGTGGGTGGGGTTATGCAAATTCCACACCAATGGAGAAAGTTAGAAACACTGGGATGCCTGTGGTGGAGGAAAAACAGAAAATCTAGAATGAAATGTACCCATATGAAAGTCTTCACTCCCATGACCAACAGAAAATACTGGAAGGGTTTAGTGGGCATTGACCTTGAGTTTTGGAGTTGTATTTCACCTACATCCAGAGAGCACTGTGGTTCAATTATGGATCTGGACCAAACTTGGCACAAATACTCAGTATGCCCAAATGTGAACACTGATGGAGTTTGTGGAAAATAGACCTTGACATTTGGGAGTTGTAGTTGCTTGGATTTATAGTTCACCTATAATCAAAGAGCATCCTGAACCCCATCAATGATAGAATTGGGCCAAACTTCCCACTCAGAACCCCCATGAGCTGCTCTATAACCTGCAATGTCATTGGAGGGAGGGCCATTGGTGTCTCCTGGGTAGTGGGAGCTATAGCTATTTGTGAATGTGGGAGCTTATCTGTGTAAGTAGACACCCCAGCCACACACACATACATATTTTCACTTTTATTATATATATAGATTGATATTAAAGTTCATGGGAATGGCAATGCAATGCTATATCTCATTTGGGGGGGGGGGGGGCAATCTGCATGGATGTTGACCTACAAAACCCTATACGGTTCCGGCCCAGTTTACCTGTCTGAACGTATTCTCCCCTATGAACCGTCAAGAATGTTAAAATCGTCTAGAGCAGGGCTGCCCAGGAAGTTGATCGTGATCGCCCAGTCGATCCCGGGACCGAAGGAGGTCGATCCCAGCCGGAAGGGGTGCTTCTCAGAGGGGGTGGAGCCAGGCCGTGCCAAGCCCCGCCCCCTCCCCCGGCTTCAGCACTCCCAGCAGCTTCTCCAGGTTTGAGGATGGCAGTGCCAAGCCAGCCATGTGCTAGCTATGCCACTACTGGCTTGGCATTGCCATCTTCAAGCCTGGAGAAGCTACTGGTAGAGCGGAAGCCAGAGGGGGGTGGAGCCACGCCACGCCAAGCCCCACCATCTCCCCTCTCCAGCCTTGAGGAGGTAGGTTGATCTTTCTGACTTGGTTTTTATTATAAGTACGGTAACTCGCGTGCTGAAAAATGTGGGCACCCCTGGTCTAGAGAGGCCCTGCTCTCAGTCCCACCACCTTCGCAGGCGTGTCTGGTGGGGACGAGGGGCAGGGCCTTTTCTGTGGTGCCCCTCCCCCCCAGCTGTGGAATTCCCTCCCAAATGAAATCAGATCCGCCCCCTCCCTTCTGACTTTTAGGAAGTGGGTAAAAACGTGGCTGTGCAATGAGGTCTTTGCAGAATGAAGGAGATCGCGACTCGACTAAAGCCGCTAACCACTAGATACGGACCGAATATACGGATTGAGTTGGACTCGATTTGACTTTGGCGAAAGGCTTTTTAAATGTATTTATTGTATTTGTTATTTGATAATTTTATTGTAAATTTATGATGTTTTAGATCTTAAATGTTAGCATTGCATACTTGCTGTTTGCCGGTCTGAGTCCCTCTTCGGAGGTGAGAAGATCGGGGTACAAAAGTAATCAATAAATAATGAAATAAATAAATAAATGAGAGGCAGGAATAATCTCTTGGAGGGAGATAGTGGATGGGCTGTCTGAAATGCTGTGTGCAATATGGTTTTAGCCCAAGGGGAAGCAGCAGTTTCCTCAATGGTTCTGAAAGTACAGTAGGAAAGAAAGCGATCCAGGTGGAATGGGTTTTTTTTTACACACACCACAACTATAGTGAGAAAGAAGTCTTGTGCAAGAACTCTCAAAGTCTTCATCTTTTCACGCAATTCAGCAAACTGCAATACGGGACAAACCTTTCTTGTTCAAAAACAAAACATACATAAGTGTTCACATTGAATTACGTCAGGCAGAAACCATTACAGCTTCAACCGAGAGGCATGCACATATTTTGTTCCTTGTGCACTTAATCCCAGGTATTAAACTGAACACTTGCCGCATGCGCAAGGCTGGGAGCAACTTCTGCCCACAACAGCCTGCCACGCTGGCTTTGCAACTCACTTTGTATTTGCTGGGCACATCCATCTTGTTGCGGAGAAACTTGGCCAGGTGCATGATGGTCATGGTGGCAGGACAACGGAGGAACCTCATGCTGTTCTTCTAGGAAGAATGAGATCGAGAGGGAGGGAGAGATGGTTTAGAGAGGCAGGGAGGGGGCTGGGCTGCTGTTGAAGCACTGACAGAGGCTGAAATATGTATTGAAACAGCTGTAAATCTGCCAAAAGGCAGAGAAGTGGGAGGGGGCATGGCGTCCAGGGAGAGCCAAAGGTCACAAGGAGAGAGTTCTGATGCAATCTATATGCCACTGTAATACAGGATTAAATGGACCAAGTCTGTAGCTGGAGACAAGGAGGAAAAAAGAATCTAAAGAGAGCATGCCAAAGAAAGGAAAAGAAAGGACAAAAGAAAGAGTCAAGAAAGGAGCAGGAAGAGAGAGCAAACCATATAGGCTAAACTTAGGACAAGGCACAATACTGCCACTGGGTTGAGGGAGTGGATACTGCAGATAGTGCCTGTCCCTTTAATACAGGGGTTCCCAAACTTTTTTCGCCTACTGCCCCTTTTCCAGAAAAAAATTTACTCACCGCCCCCCTAGAAATTATTTTTAAATTTTTTAATAGCAATTAAACGGAAAAATATATGTATTAATGTTTCTATCTTTTTCGTAAAATTAAATGTTTTAATGTGTTTTAATTTTAATTTAAACGTTATTTTAATTGCATGTTGTTTTTATGGCATTAAAAAAAGAAGTAGCCGGCACTGGACAAGCGAGGCCCACCTTGAAAAGCGCCTCCCGCTCACCCCGCCCCACGTTGGGCCCAGCAAGGCACGCTTGCGAGGACGTCCCCACTGGAAGAAAGAGGCAATACACAGGACTGCGCCGTGGACGGGGTTGACGAGAAGAACATAAACTGCAAAACAGGGGAATCCCTAATACACAAACAACAGCACAGGACCTAAGGTCCCTATTATATCAATCAATTAAGGTAACAATAAAGCCCCCAATGGGGTTACCGTGATGGGAATATGTGTCATATAGAGTCCATTCGGAAGTACGTAAATCAAAATTATTTTTTATGTTCCAAGTGCCAAAGTATAAACAATCTATCACAAATCTGAATTAACGTAACGGAAGTGCCTGCGCCTTTAATTCACATTTGTGATAGATTGTTTATATTTTGGCACTTGGAACATAAAAAAGACTTTTGATTTACGGACTTCCAAATGGACTCTATATGACACATATTCCCATTACGGTAACCCCATTGGGGGCTTTATTGTTACCTTAATTGATTGATATAATAGGGACCTTAGGTCCTGTTCTGTTGTTTGTTGACGAGAAGAACGCCTGCCCAGGGATCGCGCGCTTGTGACGGTGTCCCTGCGAGTTGGAATCCCCAGGCAGGCATTGCCATGGAAACCGCAGCATGCGCCTCCTTCCTGTCATCAACCCCGCCCATGGCGCAGTCCTGTGTATTGCCTCTTTCTTCCAACGGGGACGTCCTCGCAAGCGCGCGACTCTACAAGTGGCAAGCAAGTCTGTCTCATGCCACCACCACCCCTTACAGGGGTTCAGCGCCCCCCAAATTGTCCTGAGCCTCCCTTGGATCGCCCCACCGCCTACCAGGGGGTGGTACCACCCACTTTGGGAACTACTGCTTTAATGGTTGTGTAGAAGGGGCAATTTTAGGAGGGATTGCCTGTACTCTGGTTGCCTGACAAGTTTGTCAGTCAGGGAATGGATAAACTTAGCCAGGTATCTCTCATTTTATAGATCACCATCATTATGTCAAATATTTGGTATGTCAGCTTAAAGAAAGGCACAGATTTCAGAAAAGTTCCCTCCCACCTCCCATTCTAGGTAAAGTAAAGGTTTTCCTCTGACGTTAATTATTTTCGTATCAAAAGCATTGCATAAATTAGTATAAAACTAATAAAAATAGAAGGCGCACAGGCGGATAAGTATCTTTTGATCAAAAACGGGCAACAGCAACGGCATTGTCTGTAGCCTCCAACAATTCCTCCTCTGTACACGAGTCAGGGCACAGCGGACAAGCATACAAACGCGGAGTTGTCTGTTCTGCTCCACAGTCACACAAGGTGTGGGATTCTTCAAAATAGTGCCATTTCGCCAGGTTGTCTTTTGATCCGCTCACTCAGTTTCTGGGTCTGTTCAGGGATTACCAAGTTGCCCCAAGTTTGCCCCTCAGGAAAACCCCCATGGGGGTCCATCCAGTTGGGATTTCCTTGTTTAGCTTCCCAGAGGGATACCCTTGCTGTTGCTGGAGTGATGCCAAGAGGAGTGGTAGTTCTCATAAAGCTTTTCCTTGATTTGAGTCTACTGGGAGGAGGCTGGTAGTCATGTAGTGGATGGCTTTCACAGTGTTCAACCTTATTTCTCTCACATTTAGCAGCAACTTCCCGTCACACATCCCAGGGGTGAGAGCAATGCCAGCTAGCTTGTAGAGTTTATCAACAGGTGTAGGTTTAAGACATCCTGTGATTATTCTGCATGTTTCGTTCAATGCTATGTTCACCTGTTATACCACTCATGTCTGATTCTGGGGGTTGGTGCTCATCTCCATTTGGAAGCTGAAGAGCCATAGACACCCAGGTCATGTGGCCAGCATGACTGCATGGGGTTCTGCTACCTTCCTGCCAGAGCAGTATCGACTGATCTACTCACATTTGCATGTTTTCGAACTGCTAGGTTGACAGAAGCTGGGCCTAACAGCAGGAGCTCAAATAAACAACCGTATCTCACTATAAAGCTACCTAACACAATAACGCTGATACCTGTGTATTATCTAAGGATAGATCAAATATTAAATTTCATAGCACATCACATTCTCACTATATGTTATGCCTGTATATAGAAAACCCTCTCATAAATACATGGTCCATTGGAGAAGATTACAACTCCCAACAAGAGTGTCCTGCAAACGGAACGCCCTGAGGAAGCGCCAGCAAACGCGAAACGGCCATCTTTGTTTGGCGTCAGAGTACTTCCAGCCGTAGGCGCCACTACAGCCAGCCCCAGTTGCCACCAAGACAGTTGCCAGCTATCCGTGAGTCTGCTCACTCCGGACACCTTATAGAAGGACTTATAGAGATCTCCAGTGTGCTATCCCATGCTCAGAGACTGAGTTTGATATTGTAATGCGCTGTGTCATTGTACTGTTATGTGCTATGAAATATAATATTTGATATGTTCATAGACCAGTAGTAGTGTGAATATATGCTCTAAATGTATAGCACACAGTGACCTAACAGCAGGAGCTCACCCTGCTCCCCAGATTGAACCGCCAACCTTTTGGGCACCAAGTTCAGCAGCTCAGCGGTTTAACCCGCTGCACCACTGGGGGCTGCAACCTCCCATTCTACAAATTAAATAATGCTAGCTTTTTCAGCAATATCAAAAAGCAAAGAGGTGAAGGAGACATCTAATATTGCTAAAACAGTTGTGAATATACAGCTGTTCAAAAGCCTTTCTGTAATACAGAGGGATATCACCTACTTTGTCTTTATCCAGGTTTCCATTTTCAACCGTTCCTTTGTTATCTTCTCTAAGGAAAGAATAAAAGGGGAAATCAATGAATATACATTTTCACACACATGCACTGGACAAGGAGAGAGCTAGCATGGTGTAGCTATGAACTACGGAATTCCCACTTGGCCATGAAAACAAAGGCCCCTTCTACACTGCTATATAATCCAGATTATCAAAGCAAATAATCCACATTATCTGCATTGAACGGGATAATATGAGTCTACACTGCCATATAATCCAGTTCAAAGCAGATAATCTGGATTTCAGTGGAGGCAAAGGTAAAACCACCTCTGAAATCATCATGTCAAGAAAACCTCCTAACAGGCTCACCATAAATTGGAAACAACTTGAAGGCACACAACAACAAAATGTATAAAGAATTCAACCTATTCTGTTGTTTGAAAAAGATTGGATTGATCCGCCCGAGAAAAAATGATAAACCAGAAATTTAGCAAGTTCTGTCTACATTTCAACCAAAGAGATTACAGTCAATGCACAAAACTGCCTTAGTTGAAGTACCATCTACTACTGTATATGGAGTGTTCTTGAAAGCTGAAATCCTTGCCTTCCATCTACTGCCTGGTGACTTTGGCACCTTCTACATCGGACCTGTCCAACAGGCGGGCCGAGGGCCGCACACGGCCCGCCAGCCCCTTGGATGCGTCCCGCCTACCCTCCTGCAAGAAATCAGATGGTTTTAAAAAAAAAGTTTGAAAAAATCGATCTCCGGGGGCGCTCGCAGAGGCGGGGTGCTCATGGGAGGCGGGGTCGCTCACAGGGGCGGGGTCGCTTGCAGGCATGCGCGGTAGGGCGGGAGCAGCTTGGCACCCTTCGCCATGTTTCTGGGTGCTGGATCGGCCGCCCGGGAGCTTACCTTCCTTTCTCTTCCTTCGGAGAAGGAAGGTAAGTTCCCGGGCGCGGCCGCTGCAGCAGCCAGAAACATGGCGAAGGGCGCCTCGCCGCTCCCCCGGCCCGCCTCTTGCCCTGCCGCACATGCCCGGAGTCCTGCGCGGCCCGCCCCTTTTCGGCGCGGCTGGGTGACGTCAGGCACGGCACCAGCGGCAAGGAGGACGAGGTGGAGGGAAGCCGCTGCGGCCCCCCAGGTGATCAGTGGCCGGAATTCCGGCCCTTGGGCCGGTAGAAGTTGGACAGCCCTGATCTACATCATCAAAGCAGATCATGAAACCAGATAATCCACATTATCTGTTTTGAGTCTACACTGCCACATAATCCAGTTCAAATCAGTATAGAAGGGGCCTCAAAGACAACGTCCAAAAAGATAGAAGTATTTATTTACAGCATTTTTACCCCGCTGTTCTCACCCCCGTAGGAGACCAACAGATCCAGGTAGCATCAGAATAGCAAAATTCAGGGGAGGGGCAAAGATTCAAGGAACAGCGACTTGAACTAACATTTTTTAAGAGTTACTTTAAGTATTTTATATGGCAGTGTAGAAGGGGCCTGGCATGCAATGAAAAGTGACAAAAGTTAGTTTCTGGGTTAAAAGTAGATGACACAGGCCCCTTCTACACTGCCAGATAATCCAGGTCATCAAAGCAGAAAATCCACATTATCTGAACTGGATTATTTTAGTCTACACAGCCATATAATCCAGTTCAAAGCAGATAATCTAAGTTTTATATGGTGGCGTAGAAAGAGCCACCGTTTCCATATGATCAGTGAGTCTTACTTAATTATAATTTTAAACTATTTCCCTTATTTATAAAGAAGGCATTTCACATACAGCCTGTGGCTTAAAGATGGCGTGGGGCTTGTGCATGCCCGGATTACCCATAAGGCCAACGAGGCCATGGCCTAGGGGCGCAAGCCGGGGGGGGGGCACAGATCACGGACCAAAAAAACCAAAACTGGTCTGCGCCCCTCTTTTCCCCTCCTCGCTCCGTCTCTCTCTCTCTCTCTCTCTCTCTCTCTTGCGCACGCTCTCTCTCTCTCTCGTGCGCGCCTTTGGAGTGAGTTTGCACCCGCTGCGCTCTCCCCACGCCTCCCGACTCCCGAGGAGACCTTCAGAGCTCCGCAGCTTTCCAGCCGGTAGGAATGGGGACCTTGGAGGTGGCGGGAGGTTAGTTTAAAGGGGGCGTAATTCCAAACTGTGGCCTAGGGCGCAAAAAAGTGTTAATCTGGGCCTGGGCTTGTGTCTTTAGGAATAGTTACACTAAGCTTCATTGTTCTCCCTTGACTCACCACACATAAAACAATGCAAACCAGCTTTCCCCAACCAGGTGACCTCCAGGTGTGAATCCTGCTGAAACTTCGCACTTGTTTATTATTAAACATTATGTAGGCCCCATAGTTTCCTAGGAATTGCTCAAGGTGACATTGAGCCGCACATGATTGTACGAACACAATGCAAAATGACTCTTACAATGTAAAATTAACACCCCGAGAGATATGCAGCAATAAAAAGCAACGGCAAAAAAGTGTTGTGTTTGAAAGTCAGAAAAAATGAAGAATGACTATTCAGATCAATAGGAATGGTGGAAGGAGGGAATCATGGATTTCATATTACCTGATTCCTTCATAGAACTCTATGGATAAGCTGACAATTTCATCATCTGATAGGTTCCCTTTCTCTTGTTCTGAAACTTCTCCCCGGTCTTCATTAGATCCATTAGGAACTAGACAAGCAAGAGAGGGAAAGACATTAAAATTGCACTAGGTCTTCAAAGTAGAAATTGCTGTTGACACACGTGAATAGAGATGTAAAATGAGCACCGTACCATCAGCCAGAGGATATGCTGCATAGAAATCACGCCGCCTCTTCATTTCATCTGCAAGGGAAAGCAGTTCATTTATCAGTGCTATTATCTTTTCTTTTAAAAAAAGTGGTTAGATGCCTCAACAACAACAAAAAATTAAATTAATACGAGGGTTGAATGAAAAGTAATGCCTCTACCTTCATTACTTGGGTTTGGATGGGAATATTTTAATAAATCAAACGCAGAAATAACCCTTAGAATGGGCTCTTTAACTACCACTATTCACTTTTCCACATAATTACCAGACAATTGGATACATTTCTGCCAACGATGAACAAGTATTCTGAAGCCGTCACGGAAGAAGTCGGCACTTTGTTTCCGCAAGCAGCATCTCACAGTTCCCTCAATGTCTTCATCAGAGGCATAATGATGTCCCCACAGATCTTCTTTCATTATTGGGAACAGATGGAAGTCAGACCGTGCTAAATCTGGATCGTATGGAGCAGGGCTGTCCAACTTCTACCGGCCCAGGGGCCTGAATTCCGGTCACTGATGACCTGGGGGGCCGTAGGGTCTGCCCCCGCCCCCAGCTCCGCCCCCGCCAGGCTCCGCCCCCCAGCTCCAATTTACTTACAATTCCTAGTTGCATTATTAATTATAAAATAAATATAATATTTTACTAACATTAAATTCAAAAGGGGGCAATTAAATATAATATTTTACTAACATTAAATGCAGGGGGCCATCCATACAATTAAATATAATATTTTACTAACATTAAATGCAGGGGGCATTCAAAAGGGGCATGCATACAATTAAATATAATATTTTACTAACATTAAATGCAGGGGGCATTCAAAAGGGGCATGCATACAATTAAATATAATATTTTACTAACATTAAATGCAGGGGGGCAGTCAAAAGGGGCATGCATACAATTAAATACAATATTTTACTAACATTAAATGCAGGGGGCATTCAAAAGGGGCATGCATACAATTAAATATAATATTTTACTAACATTAAATGCAGGGGGGCATTCAAAAGGGCCATCCATACAATTAAATATAATATTTTACTAACATTAAATGCAGGGGGCATTCAAAAGGGCCATCCATACAATTAAATATAATATTTTACTAACATTAAATGCAGGGGGCATTAAAAAGGGGCATGCATACAATTAAATATAATATTTTACTAACATTAAATGCAGGGGGCATTAAAATACAATTAAATATAATATTTTACTAACATTAAATACAGGGAGGCATTCAAAAAGCGATACTTGCTCCAAAACCTGGAAGTGGGTAATTTTAAAAATATTTTAATTTAATTTATTTTTTATTTTTATTTTTATTAAAAAGCTTAGGGGGCCGTAGGGAAGGAGCTGGGGGCCGTATACGGCCCTCGGGCCGCCAGTTGGGCAGCCCTGGTATGGAGGATACCGTATGGTGGTGAGATCCAGTCTTCGAAGGTCTGCTATGGTGCGCTTTCATTTCAGGCATTAGCATCCTGGGTACTCATTGTGCACAGATCTTCTAATAGCCAAGCAAAGCAATAATGTAACTCACACGTTCTTGTGAAATGCCGATTATGCTTGCAATTTCTCTCTGAGTGATACGACAATCATTCTGAATCAATCTGTCAATCTTTTGCTTGTGAAACTTGGTGGTTGCTGTCACAGGACGTCCAGCTATTTGTTTGTCACGCAACTCAGATGTTCCCACATCAACATCTTTAAACTTACTCACTCAACGACGCACAGTACAAACATCAACACAATCACTATAAACAGCTTGCATTCTCTGATTAATCTCCTTTGTGGTAACTTCTTCTGCTGTCAAGAATTCAATGACTGCAGGTTGCTTAAGTCGCATTGACCGGCCGTCTTCACAGGGTTTCATACTTTGCACTTTAAAACACAACCTTTCAATGCTAAGGTTTCCTGCCAAAATGGAACTGCAGAGGAGAGTCTACTGAACAAGCCAGTACCTGCCGCATACCAGTACTGCCATCTGTTGAGGAGTTACGAAGGTGGAGGCATTACTTTTCATTCAATCCGCGAACATTTTATTTTATAAAATGGATAGAATCACATGGCCCTCCAGATACTGTTCAAGAGCATTCCCCAGCACTCTCAGTCACTGATTTTGCTAAGCTAGTGGCTCCCAACCAGTGGTCCATGGACCACAGGTGGTCTGCATGAAACAGAAAAGTTGTCTATGGGGGTCTTTCCCAGAAAACCTGAGTCAGCACAGTGTGGCCCCACAGCTATTATCTCCCCCCACACCCAAAACACACACCCTTCTCCTGCTGGCCCTCCCCTTCTCCTTCATCCCAGAGCCCTGGCTCCTTTTAGCATTCAGGCTTAGAGTGTTCCTCTCCCCGGGCCCAGCCAAAGGGGCCAACACTGAGCAAAGAGAGGGAGCAGGAATTGCAATATTAAATCTTTCATTCCTTACTTGCTTTTGAAGTAAGGAAGGAAGCCCCGTTTGCAGGTTGGATTGCAAGGAGGAGGAGGCGGTCAAAGCCTGCTGTTCAAGCTCCATTACTGGCTCCTCATGAGGAAATAAGGGGAAGGAAGGAAGCGCTTTCTCCCTTTGGCTGAGCCAGTGAAAGAGGTCTCGGGAGCCTATTCTCCTAGACTGGATCTTGAATCCCAAGCACAGGAACCTAATATTCAGGCTTCAAAAGCCGGTCTGGGAGTCTACTACTATCAAAATCCAGTCTACTATGACTCAATGCTATGACATACACATGGCCTTGAGCAATAGTATCGATCCGAAAATTCCCTACCTAGTGAAAGAAGTGCAAACTCAAAAATCAAATTTTTATTCATTGATCTCATTATGGTGTATTGTCTTTTTATCACAAAATAAAAATGTATATGTGAATGTTAATATGATTAAAACATTATACGGTAGTTATTTTTTAAAAATTAAATTTATTTTTGTCTGAGTGGTGGGGAGGGGGGTTGATTCATCTTGATGGTATCCAATTGTTGTCTCTGTGGTCCGCAGTCCCTTCCACAGTTGGGAACCAGTCTGCTAAGCAAAATCTATTGGGACAATATAATTTCCACTTGGCATAAAAAGAGTACATTTTAGTTATGCATATATTTTAAAATTACCATTGACCAGACAGAACTGGGTTACAGTGTTCCCTCACTTATTGCGGTTGTTATGTTCCAGGACCACTCGCGAAAAGTGAAAATCCGTGAAGTAGGGACACTATATATGTACATCGCATTCTGAGGCAGAAGTGAGAAGAGATTTAAAGTCACAGCGCACCTTTTCTTCTTTTTTTTCTTTTTCTTTTTGCTAGGTATCTCTGCTTTGCTTTGCAATCTCTCTTGATTGGCTAATTCTCTCCCAAGGGGGAAGGTGAAACCCCCCTCCACACTCCATCATTGCCAGGAGGCGGGATTAAAACGCTGCTCTGGGCAACGGCAACCATTAATTAACTGGGAGGCAACAACCTGCGAAACAGTGAGTCCGCGAAAAGCGAACCGTGAAGTAGCGAGGGGACACTGTATTTGATTGGAACAAAAGGCATATGGCCCAATTCCTGAAATTCCTTTATATCACCGAATCATTAGGTCAGGGGTGCCCACACTTTTTCAGCATGCGAGCTACTTATAATAAAACCTACCTCCTCTAGGCTGGAGAGGGGAGGGGCGGGAACGGGGCTTCGCCCCCTCTGGCTTCTGCTCTACCAGCAGCTTCTCCAGGCTTGAGGATGGCAGTGCCAAGTCAGCCTTGTGCTAGCTATGCCACCACTGGCTTGGCATTGCCATCCTCAAGCCTGGAGAAGCTGCTGGTAGAGCGGAAGCCAAGGGGGCGGAGCCAGGCTGTGCCAAGCCCCACCCCTCCCTCTGGCTTTGGAGCTCCCAGCAGCTTCTCCAGGCTTGAGGATGGAAATGCCAAGCCAGTGGTGACATAGATAGCACAAGGCTGGCTTGGCATTCCCATCCTCAAGCCTGGAGAAGCTGCTGGGAGTGCCGAAGCCGGGGGAGGGGGCGGGACTTGGTGCAGCCTGGCTCCGCCCCCTCTGAGAGGAGCCCCATCCAGCTAGGATCGACCTCCTTCGGTCCCGGGATCGACTGGTCGATTGTAATCGACTTCCTGGGCAGCCCTGCTTAGGTAATATCCTCTTTAAAAACCTGAGCATAACTAATTTATTATTCACATTATAAATATTAATTTATCTCATTTATAAATGTATTACTTTCATTTATAATTTCTCATAACAGAACCAAGCACCTCCTTCTTCTAACAACACAAAATAAATGGGAGCAAATTTTGCTCCAACATGGATCCCATATTGTAAGAATACATTCCTTCCCATGCAGACAGAAACCCTACTACGGATGTTGTGGTTGTTCTCACAAACACAATCATACCTTTGAATAGTCCTGGAACCAGTTTGTACACTATATCTTGTAGGGTTTTATCTGATCTGAAATGCAAAAAAAGAAATACAGTTATCAGCAAAGTGAAGCTGGGAATAACTTCCATAACATTTAAATCCTCTTTCATTAAGAACAGAGATAAAGGGACCATTTTGCCCTTGATAAAACCAGGCGGAGGTGTGGGTGGAAATCGATAGACACTTTAGGGCAATTACCTCTGCAAATGTAATAGGTGATACCAGAAGCTGCGGCAAGAAGAAGCAATCTGCATTTCAAAACACAGAGTTCACTCTCTCCTGTGGTTTAAATTGAGCTGTGACATTTTAAGCATTTAGCCCAATAACCTATTTCCAGTGCCAAGAAAGACGAGAGCTGTCTCTGGATTTAAGAAGTGTGCATTGAGCTCACAAGAAAGGCCAATCCTGTCCAACATCTTGTTTCCCACAGTGACAAACCAAAGGCCTCTGGGATGCCTGGAAACAGCTCTCTCTCTCTCATTTCTCAGCAGCCGGCATTCAGAGAAGTGTAACATCCTTGGATTTATGGGTATATATGGCTATGACACATATCTACAGAACCCCAGCGCTTGGCAGTTACTTTTTTCAAACTTGCGGATATGTGTGTTCTTTGACCATCTCACTGCAATGTGAAAGTATAAACACGTGACGGTAAATTAATGAATGCTCTACAAAGGAGAAGGTGGACTCCAGCTCACTGATCAAAACTTGAGAATGTTCTTTAATTCAGGGCTATTCCTTATTAGCTCTAACAACTACCAAAAATCTGGATGCCCCACTGAGACTTAAGAAACAATGTTTGCACACACATCCTGAAGTGTGAGCAAAGCATAAGCCCTCCAGATATTGCCAGACCACATCTCCCATTACTTCTTGCTACGCATTATGTTAGTTAGGGCTAATGGCCACAAGTTCTCCATTCCAATCCACACTTTAGCCACAATTGTTTTCCTTCCTGATAATGAATTGCAACTTAGGCCAGGGCTTCTTAATCTGCCAGAATCCCTTTCTGCCAGAATTTTTTTAAGTGACCTCAAGTATATAGGTATATAAAATAGGTATGAAAAACAAAAAAATTACTGATATCAAATTAGGGCCTGCAAGGCTTGCTAGACGGACTGATTTTCCTCTTTATGAAGTACTACTGAAGCATCTTCTGCAGAGTCCACCACAAACACTACACAACAGGTTCATGTAAATGTTGAAAACAAACATTAGGTGACATTCAGAAACATTTTACTGTTTCCACATTTTTAGGGACCCCAACATTTAGCTAAGGGCTTTAAGAAGCAGTGATCTAGACCAGTGATTTTCAACCAGTGTGCCGTGTAACACTAGTGTGCCGTGAGAGATCATCAGGTGTGCTGTGGAAAATTATTTTCGAACTTCATTCATATATAAACTATAAGGCGCATCTGTCCCTTTAAGAAATGGAAACACAGCACTCTCGCGTCACCTAAGAAGTGACGCGAGAGTGCTATGGTCGCGCCATCTTGGATTTGCTCAGACGCGGGTAAGTAAACAATGTTAGAGTTAGTGCTGCAGCTGCGCGTCAAGTGACAGTGGCAATTTGGGATCACAGCAAGACAAGCGAGTGACAGTGATGGAGAAGTTTTTGAGAAGGGAAAATGCAAATGCCAAACAGGGCCCTGGACAAAATTAGGACACAGATGAAGGCCCTAATATGAGTGGTAGACAAAAGAAAAAAGAAAAGACGGTGAGCTCGAGGCAATACAGCGAAAGCTATCTTTCATTTGGATTCACTTTCACCAGGGATGCGACGGCACCGACTCCGCTGTGCTTGGTGTGTGGTGAGAAGCTGTCCAATAGCGCCATGGTGCCAAGCAAGCTTAAACACCATCTCCAAATGAAACACCCTTCCATTCAAAACAAGCCGACAGCCCTTTTTGTACGCTTACGTACAAACAATGAGAAAAAGGCAAATTCTTTAAGAAAAACCACAAAGGTACAGTAAACGAGAGAGCCCTCAAAGCTAGCTACCTTGTCGCTGATCTCGTTGCTAAATTTGAAAAGTCCCACACTGTGGCAGAAACATTAATACTGCCAGCTAAGTGAGTGTATAAATACATTTAAAACATATTAACTATATGTATTACTGTGTTCAGGCATGTAGCCAGGAGGGGGGGGGGCTAAGGGGGCTTCAGCCCCCCGAAAATTCTCAAGGTGGTCCACGAAAAAGGCCTTATTGGTACATTATTTAAACTGTTATGTTTATTTATATCATGATCTGATCACCATGCTCATTATATCCCCCATTAATGGGGTTGTTGGGATAACAATACAAAAGGTTTGGTAGGGTAGACCCTCTTCCACCCAGTCTCAGCCCCCCCCGAACCAAACTCACCCCCCATGTTGTGTCATTTTGGTTGGTGGTGTGCCTCAGGATTTTGTAAATTTAAAAAATGTGCCGTGGCTCAAAAAAGGTTGTAAATCACTGATATAGACCACCACGATCTTTCCATTGGTGAGATTCAGGTGCAGACAACAGAACAAATAAAAGGGATTTGTTTAAGACAAATTATTGCTATGAGGCCATAGATTTCAGATTTCCTTGGTTCTAACTTTGATTTCTTTTGACGGACAAATCTACAGGCTTCAACACCCTTGCTGCCTTCTTCATCTATTGATTTACACATGCCGTGAACGTAGATTTATTGAGGCTGGGAAGCAAGCACACAATTACGCCTGTGTCAAACAACATTCCGCGCCTGATTTAAAAGGCTTAGCCTTGTTTTTTAAAAAAATATTTTGGCAAGCGTTATTTCTTTTCATCGACATGGCCATGATATTAGGCCATTTGGCAAGCCTACCCTCCCCCAACTCGCTTTTGTAATGCTATTTATTACACGTACATATTGACTTTGCTTCATAATTTATGGCATGATAATGAAAACAAGCTTTGTCCAAGAGTTGCTTGACTGGCAGTTAGGTTACACGAAAGGCCATTATATATGCTTGAGTCAATAGCTCACTTAATGTGCCCGAGGCTGAATGCCCAGGACGCACAATTATGCTCGAGGTGTTTGTTGCCGAGGGAAATGAGTCACCTTTTTTCAAACGAAGTCTAAAGCCACCTGTTACAACCAAGAGATCTCTGGACACTGGTAACTGTGAGGGACAAAACCAACTGATGGTGATGTTAAAAAAAACCCACAAAAGAGGGGTAGTATGGAAGACAACAAGTAGGGTATCATTTTCACCAACCAGTTCTGAACAAATAAGCAAACACTAAAGCCTTGGAAAATACCAGTGGACATTTGGGGAGCCATGGTCCAAAAAAAGAAATAAATTTACCATGTCCTTGGCCAATACGTTCTAACCTCCTACTGTTCTCTATTCTAGAGCTACAACTCACAAACCCACCCCAGGTTTCAGCGGTAGCCAGGGGAGCTTTTGCACAGTTAAAGCTTGTACGCCAACTGTGCCCATACCTTGGGAAGTCTGATCTGGCCACGGTGGTCCATGCTCTGGTTACATCCTGAATAGATTACTGCAACGCACTCTACGTGGGGTTGCCTTTGAAGACTGTTCGGAAACTTCAACTAGTCCACCGGGCGATGGCCAGATTGCTCACTGGAGCACCATACAGGGAGCACACCACCACTATGTCAACTCCACTGGCTACCGGTCCATTTCCAAGCACAATTCAAAGTGCTGGTCTTGGCCTATAAAGCCCCCCTATATGACTCCAGCGTCTGGTGGGGACAAGAGACAGGGCCTTCTCGGTGGTTACCCCCTGCTTGTGGAATTCGCTCCCCAGCGAGATTAGATAGGCATCCTCCCTCCTTTCCTTTAAGGAAAAAACTGAAATTGTGGTTTTGGTACCAGGCTTTTGGCTAGTAGGCACAACAGCACTTTAGACATTGAACTGGAAACGGCTATATTACTGTACAAGTAATGTTATTGTTTTAATCTATTGTGTACTTATGATTTTATATTGCTATACTGTGATATTGCGACATCAAATTGTTCCCAGTGTTAGTCGCTCTGAGTCCCCCCTCGGGGGTTGAGAAGGGCAGGGCAGAAATGTTGTATATAAATAAATAAATAAATTCTACAAAAGCCATCTCCTCTCTTTAGTCCCTCCTGAACTAATGGGTCAATCAAAATTACTGTCTGCTTCACTGCTCACACAGTTCTCCCATCTCTTGCCCTTTCTGCTGTGCAGAGCCTCCAAGCGGTAGAAGTGTCTGGTTCCACTGAGCAGCAACTCATAGTTTACCTTCCAAACCAGAAGTATGGTTTCAAACCATGGTATACTGCATCTAGACAAAGTTGTAAACTATGGTTCACTGCAAACTCATGGAGCAGAAACTTCTCATTCCCTAGCTGTATGTGGAGGGAACGAAGGACCCTAACACATTGCACATTCTTAAGAAAGCCATTAGTGTGCCAAGGTTTCTCCACATCAACATCTCAATTGTTTTATGCAGCCTCAGACTATGTCTTTACTCAGCCTCTTTTGTTTTACAATAATTTTCACATTCAACACATGAAGATTATAATTCTAGGGAATGACCCACTGAATTCACAGCATAGCAAACTTCAGAAAAGAACTGCAACATTTCACTGGATAATCAATTTGATCAGTAAATTAAATATACTTTTAATCAATCCAAGAGATGCTTGGATTAAATAAAATAGTTTTCTAAATGTATATGTTATTGTTAAGACAGGTACTTAGAAAATTGTAGAGGGAAAGCATAATCTCACACACAGGGCCCTTCTACACAGTACTATTTTCCCTCTTGCCTTTGTGCAAAGTTATTGTGTCTTTTGTATTGGATCAGACTAAATTCTGCTTGAGCGCAGGGCCGTAGCCAGGATTTTGATTCGGGGGGCTGAGTTTGGTAAGGGGGGGGGCTGAGACTGGGTGGAAGAGGGTCTACCCTAGCAAACCTTTTGTATTGTTATCCCAATAACCCCATTAATGTGAGATATAATGAGCATGGTGATCAGATCATGATATGAATAAACATAACAGTTTAAATAATGTACCAGTAAGGCCTTCTCGCGGACCACCCTGAGAATTTCGGGGGGGACTGAAGCCCCCTTAGCCCACCCCTGGCTACATGCCTGCTTGAGCGCAACAATATAACCCAGTTCAAAACGGTTATTGTGGGGTTTTCTGTCTTGATATTACGAGATATAGAGCTGTGTGGAAGGGGCCACACATAGATGTATATATGCATCTTTTAAAGGGATCCCTAGGATAATACAAGTACGCATAATCTTTTAAGGGGAAGTTTTTAATCAATAGATACTATCAATAGATTGATCATCAGTCACAATATACATAATCAGTGGGTCCACCCCTGTATAATCAGCTTACAAGTCTACATTTGAGCCTACAGTTTGGCTCATATTAAAGACTCCAAAAGCAGAAATGGTGCCCTTTAATTTTTTGAGTCAGTCTTGTTTTGATTAGTTGCAAAGAGATGTCTATTCAAAACCAAAATAAAACCATCTTAACTGGATTGGTTGGGGTTTTTTTTTTGCTGTTATGTGCCTTCAAGTCTACTGTAATTTATACCAACCCTATCATAAATGTTCTTATCAAGATTTATGGAAAAGAAATTTGCTATTGACTTCCTCTGAAACCAAGAGACTATGGTTTGCCCAAAGTCAACCAGTAAATTTCCATGATTCTGAACTTGGGTCTCCTAGGACAGTGTTTCCCAACCGCTGTGACGCGGCACACTAGTGTGCCGTGACAGACCTCCTGCTGTGCCGTGAGAAAAGCTCTCTGCCCCCCTTCCTTCCCCCCTCTTCCTGCCGAACTCCTGCTGCTTGAGGGAAAAGGAGGAATGGCCGGGCAGAGGCGAAGAAAAAGAAGAAGGGTCCGGGGCGCCGCCTCCTTCACCTGTTTCCCCAGCCAGCCTCCAATTCACCATGACTCCTGCCCCTCGCTCGCTGAAGCTGCGTGGAGGAGCCCCGCCCACTGAAGGCCGTCCACCGCTCATGCTCCTCCTCTGTGGGAGAGCTGAAGCCAGGGGGGGTGGTGCATGGCGCGGCATGGCCCCGCCCCCAGCTTCGGCACTCCCAGCAGCTACTCCAGCCTTGAGGGGACAGTACCAAGCCAGCACTGTGCTGGCTCTGCCACCGCTGGCTTGGCACTGCCCCCTCAACGCTGGAGCAGCTGGGGAGGGGGAGCTGAAGCCTCCCCCAGGGCACTCCCAGGGGGCCCAGCAAGCCACCATCCTTTACTGTGTTACTGTGTTAGAGTGTCATTTTGGTTGGTGGTGTGCCCCCAGATTTTTTTAATGTTAAAAGTGTGCTGTGGCTCAAAAAAGGTTGGGAAACACTGTCCTAGGAGCCTAGTTCAACAATATTTTATTATCCCAACTAATAAAAAATCTTCAACCCTCCAAGCCCTGGCTTCATTATTTATTTCCTCCTGCCTCCTCCCAGCTAATATATATTCCAGCTTGAATTTCATCATACATCCCTCCAGCTACCGTAGGAGATGATACTGTCCTATTGCCCTATCCTGATGTTGGCTCACAGTGTGCAATCATTAGACTCAGGTACGGTTCCAAAATACATTGTGAAGTCCCACATTCCTGCATTACCTCCTCATCTACCAGAATCATTGTGGTAGTTTTTGAAGTGCCACCATTTATCAGGATAATTCCCATAATCACAATGTGAGAAACGTAGGTCTAGGACCACAACAATGCCAAGGAGAGTCTCAAAAATTGATCCATATCAAAAAAACTAATTCTGGTAGTTTTTATCACCAGAAGAATCTTATTCTTTATAAATCAAACGTCTTAACTCTTTTTCCCACTATAGTTATAACACATTGGTACTCGGCTTAACTGCTCTCTCATGGAAATGCTAAGGGTTGTAGCTTTTCTGCCAGAGAGCTCTTACTACCTTCCCAAATTGCAAATCCCAGGATTTTCTTGGTTGAAGCCATGACAATTAAGGTGCTGTTCAACTATTCTATCACCCTTATATCTGTGACGGATATGTTTCCAGATTTTACGTGGATACATGAAAGCACAGATGATGGCAAATTCTATTATTTCCAATGGGGTTAATGAGGGAGGTCATTTGTAGATGTGGCTTTTAGTGAATAAATGAAATTGTGGATAAGTGAAACCGCATATTCCAATTCTGCAGATATGGAGGATGTATTATACTATAATTCTTTAGTGTTGAAAGAGATCATAAGGATCAAAACACTCCAAAACCTCTGTATTTCAACAAAAAAAAGCTTGCAAAAATATATTGCTTCTAGGAAATCCATTCTCTCCAACCTTCCTACTATGGGGAATTGGGGGCTGGGAATGGAATAGGGGAGGAGGGGGATGTCATTGTCCCTGCAAATCAAGATGTCCTGGAGCTCTGACCCTGCCCTGACCTTGTGTGTCCTGCTTCCACAAAAACACAGCCACTTTTGCCCCTAAATACTGCAGTAAAGCTACGCTTGAAGACAAAGACCAATCTAGATATATCAAAGACCAATCTTGTGAATGTATCTCGTTATGTTTCAAATAAAAATAAAATATGATCATTTTCCAAAAGAGGTCAACGCATGATATTTTAAACACAGGTGCAAATTAAACACTTGAATAAGAGGTTTAAATTCCCTCTGTATTTAATGCTTAATCCAGAGCTTTCCAAGCATGTCATGTTGGTTGCACACCTTTTAGACATGCATCATTTCGCGACACAGTCATCCAGTCTTACTACCAAACCGGAGGTTAAATCAACCCCTGATAAGAGATACAGACACATACATAAATTGTAATAATGAAATGTACAAGGACACAACACATCTCATGAAAACTTTCATTTATATTTTGAATAATATATTTATTTCATATAGCCTCAAAGGTTTCTAATTACCTCCGTGCAACCACACTTACACACTGAGGCTTGCACACAGAAATTACAAGTAAACAGTTTTCTAGCTACGTGATCACAAGCACAGATGAAAACAAGAAGAATGTTTTTTCCATCAACACTATTTTAAAAATATGACATGCACTGCATACACACACACACACACACATGGTTTATTTATTCCTGTAAACAAACTAACCTCATATCTGTGCAAGTGTATATAACAAAAGAAGGGCTAAATCAGAGCTTTCCAAATGGTGTGTGCCACAACACAGTACTAAGTCAGCTGCAGGGTTTGTGTTGCACAAAGGTATCGAGGCTATGTGAAATAAATCAGTGTTTCCCAACCTTTTTTGAGCCGCGGCACACTTTTGACATTAAAAAAATCCGGAGGCACACCACCAACCAAAATGACACAAAATGACACTCTAACACAGTAAAGAACGGCTGGGGGACGGTGGCCTGCTGGGAGCAGCTGCTGGGAGTGCTGAAGCCGGGGGAGGGGGTGGAGCCATGCCGCGCCATGCCCCGCCCCCTCCAGCTTCAGCTCCCAGCAGCTGCTCCAGCGTTGAGGGGAAGTGCCAAGCCAGCAGTGGCAGAGCCAACACAATGTTGGCTTGGCACTGTCCCCTCAAGGCTGGAGCAGCTGCTGGGAGTGCCGAAGCCAAGGGGAGGAGGTGGAGCCAGGCCGCGCCATGCCCCGCCCCCTCCCCCAGCTTCAGCTCTCCCACAGAGGAGGAGCATGAGCGGTGGATGGGATTCAGTGGGAGGGGCTCCTCCTCCGTGCAGCTTCAGCGAGCAAGGAGCGAGAGTCATGGCAGGAGTCATGGCGGATTGAGGCTGGCTGGGGAAACAGCCAAGGAGACAGCGCCCGGCCCCTTCTTCTTTTTCTTCGCCACCGCCCGGCCCTTCCTCCTCCTCCCCCCAAGCAGCAGGAGTTCGGCAGGAGGGAGGGGGAAGGAAGGGGGGCAGAGCGCTTTTCTCGCGGCACAGCAGGAGGTCCGTCACGGCACACTAGTGTGCCACGGCACACTGGTTGAGAAACACTGAACTAAATAAATCATATATTATTAAAATATAAATGAAAGGTTTTCATGAGATACGTTGTGTCACCGTTCATTTCATTATTACAATTTATGTGTTTGTATCTTATAAGGCAGGGCTGTCCAACTGCCGGCCCTGCAGGTGTTTTGGACTTCAACTCCCAGAAATCCTAGCCAGTTTACCAGCTGTTAGGATTTCTGGGATTTGAAGTCCAAAATACCTGCAGGGCTTGCAGTTGGACAGCCCTGTAGGGGTTGGCTTAACCTCTAGTTTGCTAGTAAAACTGAATGCAGGGGCGGTCATGCCGGTAGGCCAATGACGGCACTGTGTGGGGCGCCATCTGGGTAAAGGGCGCATTCCCCCGCCCGCCAGACAGCTTCCGGCCGATGTTCCACTCCCCCTCCCTCCCTGCCTGCCTCCCTCCCTGCCATCCACACAGGACGTGGCCCTGGTGCCTCCTCCCCACCACCAACCCCCCATCCCTGCCCTCCCCACCTCCTTCGGCCTCCCGTGAATCACGCTGGTGAGAAGCGGGGAAACTCCAGCTGCTCCGCCGGGGCCAGCGCTTGGGCCGAGAGGCGTATGCGCAGCCCGCCACGCCGAAGCCTCCCCCTGCTTCTTCCCTTCCCTCCCTCCCTCCCTCCCTCCTCCCTCCCTCCCTCCCTCCTCCCTCAATCTCGCTCGCTCTCTCTCTTTCCTTGCTGGCTGGGTGCTGAAGTTGGGCGGATGGCAGGCAAGCAGCAGCTCTATTAGCCGACCCGCGGCGCCCGCCTTTCTTTGCCTTGCCTTCTTCCCTGTGGGCCTCCCTCCCCCGCGCCGGGAATCGTCCAAGCGCAGGCAGCCAGACAGGGGTGTGGGTAAGGCGGACCCTCCTCCCTTTGCCTTTCCCTTCCCAGCGCAGTCTGTCTCCCTCACCCCACCCGCACCCTCCTCCTCCTCCCTTCCCCGCATCCCTTGTCTTCGACTTTCACTTCTTCCCAAGGCAGCAAACATGTCTTCTGTGGCAAAGAGGGAGTAATAGGCGGTGGGGGTGGATGTGGGCAAGGCAGGGAACTTGGAGGGGGCAAGGGAAAGGGGAGGGGGTAGAATAGAAGAGGGAGTGCTATGTTTACAGGCTTCTGCGCCTGCGCACAGGAGCTTCTGGGCATGCACGGAGGGGGGGGCGCCAAAATAATGTTCGCTTACCATTTAAAATTACCTTAGACCGCCCCTGACTGAATGACTGTGTTGTGAAATGATGCATGTCGAAAAAGTGTGCAACCAAGATGACATGCCTGGAAAGCACTGGACTAAACGTTGAATTCAGAGAGATAGAATTTTTTTTTCTGCTCACAAAATATTAAATAAATAGAACACAGATCTCACTATCATGGGAAAACTGAAATGCTATTCTTCACTACTCCCTATACATTTAAAATTGCATTTCTGTCTTTCACGACTGCATGCCAAGAGCAAGAGAGAAAGCTTACAATGTCCTAAGTGGCACGTGCGAAATCAATCAGAGATGGCCTTTAAAAACCTTAATGCCATTTTGCTGCACTCTTATTGTACATGTTGATATTTCTTCCAACACACACATTTTTTACCTTGGTGGGTGTTTGGATCTGGATGTTAGGGGACCACTGAGGCAAGACCAGCGGGGGAGAGGCGTGTAAATATTTTGTAGAGAAACCCAAGTGTTACGAGAGAAATTAATTTACACAGCGCGGGAGCTAAAAATACACCCAGAGCTGCATTTGTGGAAGACCGTCTTCTTGGTTTCTATGCCAACCATCTGTGGAGTTCATTAAGGTGCGCCAGGCTTCCCCCAAAATCCAGACAAATAGGGAAGTTGCAAGATTATAGCTTCAGAGCCCATGGAGAAAATACGGCTGGGTTTGTTTAACTGTTGTGCCTGCAGAAAGGGAGACGGCCCACTGCAAAAAAAAGGGGGAGGCAGACCCATAAGCTGTTCACCTCTCCCAAGCAAGCAAGATTGCAATATAGTACTAATTTAATATTTGCAGTATATCATGCTTTATGTAATCCCTATGTATGCAGTCATAATTGCAGAAGAAATAAAGCTGAAAATGTTTGAGGCGTGTCTGGCTAAATGATAGAAGCTGACAACTGGCTACGGTCGTCCACGCTCTGGTCACATCCCGAATAGATTACTGCAATGCACTCTACGTGCGGCTGCCTTTGAAGACAGTTCAGAAATTGCAATTAGTCCAGCGGGCGGCAGCCAGATTACTAACGGGAGCTACATACAGGGAGCATACCACCCCCTGTTGTGTCAACTCCACTGGCTGCCTGTCCAATTCCAAGCTCAATTCAAAGTGCTGATTTTGACCTTTAAAGCTATCTGGCCCAGCTTACTTGTCCGAACGCATCAGCCGCTACATCCCACCTCGTAATCTAAGATCATCCGGGGAGGCCCTGCTCTCGCTCCCGCCTAAGTCTCAGATGAGGCTGGTGGGGACGAGGGAGAGGGCCTTCTCGGTGGTGGCTCCCCGCCTGTGGAATGCACTCCCTATCGATGTACGATCCACCTCATCCCTCCTGGCATTCAGGAAAAAAGTAAGATCCTGGCTGTGGGACCAGGCGTTTGCACACCAGCACAAGGCAGCACTTTAGATGGGATTTTAATGGAAAGTGGATGAATAGGGCCAATGCTTTTATGGACAGAACATTGTTTTAATCTGGAATGAATGTGCATGATGTTTAGGTAATTGTATTTTAATATATTTTAATGTATTTTAATTGTTGAAGGGTTCTGGGGTCTTATATTGTTACTGTGTGGGCATCGAATTGCGCCTTACTGTAAGCCGCTCTGAGTCCCCCCTCGGGGGTTGAGAAGAGCGGGGTAAAATCCTGAAATAAACAAATAAATAAATAAACTGGGCAGATCTTGGGCTGAGATGGAGGTCAGCACTTTGCATGGTGTGACAAGATTTACAAAAGCAACAATAAATCATGGAAAATTTGTGGACCTATATCAATATTCTGTATTTCAATGAAGCACTTGGACTTGAGTTTGGGTTGTGATTTAAAGAAGTGCGGAAATCTGGTGTCCTAGGGAAGAAAAGGCAGAATCTTCATCCTGCTTCTGGCAAAGGGTCAAAGCAAAAGTGCCAAGACAAACGGATCAATATGCTGTAAACCACAGTGGTACGCAGGTTAAGTAGTTGTTGCAGCTTCTTTCAAAGGTTAGCTTCCCTGTGGTCCACAAAATCTTTTAAAGTATCTGTCTGGATGATTATTCACAGACAGTCCTTTAATTAGCACTGAGATATTACTATATGGGGGGAGGGGGTATGCCGATGACAAGGTCATCTGTGTACATTCAGAAGAAGACCTACAAGCCACTCTAAACACTTTCGCAGAAGCATACGAGAAGCTCGGCCTCTCACTAAACATCGAGAAAACCAAAGTGCTCTTCCAGCAGTCACCAGCCAATCCCTCTCCAATGCCAGAAATACAGCTTAATGGTGTAACGTTAGAAAATGTTGACCATTTCCACTACCTTGGCAGCCACCTCTCCACAATAGTCAACATTGACACTGAAATACAACACCACCTGAGCTCTGCGAGTGCAGCATTCTTCTGAATGAAGCAGAGTGCTTGAGGACCGGGACATCCGTAGGGATACCAAGATGCTGTTTATAAAGCTATTGTCCTCCCAACCCTGCTATATGCCTGCGAAACGTAGACTATCTACAGCCGTCACATGCAACTCCTGGAACGATTCCGTCAGCGTTGCCTCCGAAAAATCCTACAAATCTCCTGGGAAGACAAGCGGACCAATGTCAGCATGCTGGAAGAAGCAAAGACCACCAGCATTGAAGCAATAGTCCTCCACTATCAACTTCGCTAGACCGGCCATGTTGTCCAAATGCCTGACCACCGTCTCCCAAAGCAGTTACTCTATTCTGAACTCAAGAATGGAAAACACAATGTTGGAGGACAGGAAAAGAGATTTAAAGATGGGCTCAAAGCCAACCTTAAAAACTCTGGCCTAGACACAGAGAATTGGGAAGCCTTGGCCCTTGAGCGCTCTATCTGGGGGTCAGCTGTGGCCAGCAGTGCTATAGAATTTGAAGAGGCACAAAAAAAGGGCGAAAGAGAGAAACGTGCCAAGCGGAAAGCACATCAAGCCAACCTCGACTGGGACCACCTCCCACCTGGAAACCGATACCCTCACTGCAGGAGAACATGCAGGTCAAGAATAGGGCTCCACAGTCACCTGCGTACCCACCGCCAGTACACTGAACTTGGAAGACAATCTTAGTCAACGAGGGATCGCCCAAGTAAGTACTAAGTATGATCAAAGGTGGGCCAGTGCCTCCCCTCTCCACCTGATGATCTGCACAAATTTTAAAATAAGCAAATGAGACACCAGAACTACAGTCTCCTCACCTGAAGGGAAAGGACAGGGATAATGCTGCAGCAAGAAAAGGGAAATCCACAGACTGAATGTATTCGTTTGATAAATAGGGGAAGGGGAGAGACTTGGTTTCATCGGAAGCAGCACTCACTGAAGCTGGGCATTGGTCTTTGATGGAAGCACTCTTTCCCAGAATCTATGATGGATAAGAGTGTTCTAGCATCAAGTTCTGCCAGGGAGGAAGCTCGGAATTTTAGTATTTAGTATATTATTTCTATTGTGTCATTCTCCCAGTGGGACATGAATGAAACCAATTGGCTCCCACTTCCAGAAACCAGTGACCCCCCCCCCACCACCACCACCAATGACAGATCAGAACCACACAGAACCTCCATGACCAACAGAAAATACTGGAGGGCTTGGGGGGGGGCTTGATTTTGGGGAGTTGCAGTTCCCTACATCGCGACAGCACTGTGAACCCAACCAAAGACAAATCTGGCCCAAACTTGGCACACAGACCCAACAAGGTCAACTTTGAATACAGGCAGGGTTTGGGGATGATTGCTCTGGGATTCTGCGAGTTGTAGTTCACTTGCATCCAGAGTGCACTGAAACCAGCTGACAATGGATCTGGATCAAACTTGGAACACAGACCCGACGCTGCCAACTTTGAATACTGGCAAGATCTGGGGGTGATTCCCACGATTTTGGGAACTGTAGTTCATCCAGATCCTTATGCATTTTCAAACTGAAGTATTCATGAAAAATAAAAACAAAGACGGGCTTTTTCTAGTAAATAGTATTACAAATGAAATTACCTAACCTGGGCATCACTGGGTATCTCAGCAAGTGAAAAATAGAAATAAATTAACATAAAAAAAAGTTATGTCAATCCAAACCATTTAAAAGAGGAGACACAACACACACACTCTATTGTAAATGCACAAAGTGGAGGCAGAAAAATGAAGGCAAAAACTAGGGTGGCAAGACGACTTTCTCAAAAAATGTAGCTTCGTGGTTGGAATGTATGGAAGGGATGTTCGATTTGCGCAGATCAATGAGCTAAATGCCAAGCATTTAGCTCATTGATTATGTCTGCCTCTTCCTCCATATAAGAGGCATTCCAGCCTTAGTATACTTTGCCGTCTCCTGCCATATTCACAGCAATCTCTACTTTGTTTTGCCTGCCTTCCTTCTCCTCCCACTCCAGCTAGGTTTCACCCGGGACAAACTCAATCAAAGCTCAGTCTCCTAGTTAACAGGATACAACGCCCTGCCTTGTGAACCAAATGCCTGTAAATCACTTCTCAGGGACCGCAGCCAGCAAGTACTCACTCCAGAGGTGGGGGGAGGAATTTCGGGTCAGAGGGCATGAATCCCAGGCAGGCTTATGCTAAGCCCCTTTTCGAAACAGGGCAGTTGGGAAGATTATAAGCTTTGGGCCATAGCAATGTTCACCTCACCTCTTCGTTCGGCAGAATCCAGCCGTAAATGGAACAGAGAAGGCATTTATAATTGGCAACACGGAATAAGAACAAAACAGAGCAATGCTCATTGATGAGCAATGGCTCCTTGAGACAAACAGAAAAGTAGGAATATCCGCATCATACTCTGTTGAAGAGCATCAATTTCAAAATAAGAGTTTTAAAGAAAATGGACTGTATTTTACCTGGCCATGCACAGGAAAGGGGTGGGGTGGGAGGATGGGCTCACAGCCAGTTTGATATGACCTTTGGACTAAGAATACAGAAATTCGGAGCCTTTTCACACCATACAACTTTAGTCCTATAATTCCATTTTAATTGCCATGGTTCCATCCTATGGAATTTTGTACATTTCAATTTATGGAGGAGTATTTAGAGCTCCAGTGCCTCCAATTTAGAAAACCAAAGATTCCATAGGATGGAGCAAAGTGCTTAAAAAGCATCATAGCACCATAAGCATAGGGTCACTTTGAAATGAAAGGAGCAATGGATTGACATCTCCACTCAATCCTCTGTTCAGATATCAACCAGCAAGCAAATGCCTTAAATAAAATATAGCTTCCTAAGATCTACAGCAGGGGTGCTCATTAGGTAGATCGCGATCTACTGGTAGCTCGCATAGGGTGTCCTGGTAGATCGCAGGCAGGGCGGGAGGAAGGCTCAGTCCCGCCCGGCAGGCTCCCGACGCCGCCCAAGTGCTGCCGGCCCTGGGTTATCTGAGGTCCTTTCCACACAGTTGAATAAAATCCCATGTTATCTGCTTTGAATCAGATTATATGGCAGTGTGGACTCAGAAAACCCAATTCAAAGCAGATATTGTGTTATATGTTTTACATTTTTGTAGTGGGTAGGTAGATCATTTTGACTTGGTTGTTTTATAAGCAGCTCGCATGCTGAAAAAGTGTGAGCACCCCTGATCTACAGAGATACTCACAGAAACACCACAGCAAATGAGAGTCCAAAAGTGGCAGGCCAAAACCTGGAACCTCAATCAGGATGAGAAACACCCTCCAGAGCACACAGAAGACTTGACAACTTGGAAGGCGTTGAACAGACTGTGTTCTGGCGCCACGTGATGTAGAGCTAACCTGAAGAAATGGGGGCCACAAAGTGGAGTCCACGACATGTGAGTGTAGAGAAGAGCAAACCACAGACCACTGACTACAATGAGCTCTGAGCCCTTCCACGTGCACAATGGAGGACCTTTTTACAACAACACAGAGGCATTCCAAGTGGCCAGCTTCTGGGTAAAGGAAATTTAGTATTCTGGCAAGTTTTTAACTTTGTGGTTTTTTAATACATTATAAAGGTATTTTCGATTCACTTCTGACATGATAGATAAATAAATAAATAAATAAGAGTTACTGGTTTTGAATCCCTACGGAATAGCCATAAAGCTCACTGCTGAGTCTGAATGAGTTGCTATTTCTTGGTCTAGCTCGGTGGTTCTCAACCTGTGGGTCCCCAGGTGTTTTGGCCTAAAACTCCCAGAAATCCCAGCCAGTTTACCAGCTGTTAGGATTTTTGGGAGTTGAAGGCCAAAACATCTGGGGACCCACTGGTTGAGAACCACTGGTCTAGCTTATTCCATTGGTTTGTTGTGAGGATAAAAATGGGAACATGGAGCAAGGAGTCTTTCCAGAGGGCTTGAAAGAGGCTGTGGTCTCTCCATTGCTGAAAAAACCAGAATTAGATCCTTCAGTTCCCTCCAATTACCGCCCGGTTTCGAATCTTTCGTTTCTGGGCAAGGTGATTGAGAGGGCGGCAATGGGAGCAGTTACAGACTTTCCTAAATGACACAGCCAGATTAGATCCCTTCCAGTCCGGCTTCTGTATGGGGCACGGGACGGAGACGGTTTTGGTCTCCATCACAGATCAGCTGTGCTGCCAGCTTGACCAAGGCGGATTGGCACTGCTTGTGTTATTGGACCTCACAGCAGCGTTTGATACAGTCGATTATGATCTTTTGACGCACTGCCTTGCCGTGACTGGAGTGAGCAGGACAGCTCTGAACTGGCTGTCCTCCTTCCTCCACAAGCAGAAGCAACGAGTGCAGCGGGGAGGGTTGGTTTCCGGGGGATCCCCTTTACTTTGTGGGGTCCCCCAGGGAGCCATTCTCTCCCCCTTGTTATTTAACATCTATACGCGACCACTCGCTCAGCTGGTACGTAGCTTTGGGCTTGAGTGTCATCAGTACACTGATGACACTCAGCTCATTCTGAGGATGGAGGGCTGGCCAGACTCCATACCCAATAATTTCCATCAGTGCCTTGAGGCTGTTACTGGATGGCTGCGAGCCAGCAGGTTGAAGGTGAATCCGGCGAAGACGGAGATCCTCTGGCTGGATTGTCCGGGCGATAGGGAAATCCAACTGCTGACCCTGGATGGCGAGGCACTACGCCCGTCATCATCTGTAAAAAGCCTGGGTGTTCATTTGGACCTTCTGCTGTCAATGGAGACCCAAATCTCCTCTGTCAGCAGAATCACGTTCTTCCATCTGTGACAAGCGAAGCGCCTGGCCCCCTATCTGTCCCGGAACAACCTAGCCACGATAATCCAAGCCACGGCCATCTCAAGACTTGACTACTGTAACACTCTGCACATTGGCCTACCCTTGACCATGATCCGGAAACTTAAGTTAGTGCAGCATGCTGCAGCCCAGCTACTCTTATATGGGGGAGCCAGTGACCTACGGGATTGCCTGTATAACCCCGAGAATTCTGCAAGATCTGCAGAGCATGCAAAACACACTTATTTCGGCAGGCTTTTGAATGCTTGTGATTCTCTTCTGTTTTTTTATTGAGTTTTACTGTGTTTTACTGTTTTACTGTGTTTTTATCTATTCATGTATTTGCATCTTACGCTGTAAACCGCCCCAAGCCTCCGGGAGTGGCGGTGCATAAATCTAATAAATAAATAAATAAATAAATAAATAAATAAAATATATGCTGCTTTGAGGTCCTTAGAGAAAAGGTATGAAATATATATATCAAATAAATCCTCTTCCATCAAGCGTTCATGCTGACAGAGGATGCCCAGAAGTTCAGAAAAGTAGAAGAATAGTAGCAGTGGATGGCCCCATCTGTGACTATTCCATGTGACCACTTCTCCATAGAGTCGCTAATGTCATATTACAAGATTCAAAGTGGTCCTCATGCAGCTCCCACCTGTCTGAATCCATCCTAAGCGGATTAATAGTTAAAATACAAATCAACAGTAATTACCTGATACTGAGAAGAGGCCGTGTTTTATGTACTTGAACGTCACACATCGGGCAATATTTGTTGGTTTCCAGGTAGCGGACAATGCAGGTTTTGCAGACTAAAAAAGAAACAAAAGAACAGGAATGAAATATTACAACTGGCTAGCGTGGCCTTACCTCTGAAAGTAAAATGTCTTTGGTTCAGCTCTGGAGTCACATCATGAAAAGCTATCAAGGGAGTTCAACATTAAGTTTTGAACAAATGCATAGTGATTACTCAGGAATTCATTGGCTGAAGAACTTCCCCTAAATGTTACGGTCCCGAAGAGCTACAGGCAAAATTGCAAAGTGAAGGGAGCAATAGATATTAGAGGTGACTCTAAAAGGATATCATTTAATGTGCCATTTCTCTTGTTCTGCATGGAAGATACAAAACAATTGTGAAGGGGACATAAAGCCTTGCAGTGGTAAAATGGTATAATACAAAGTTCCATGACAAAGAAACAAACTGCCCAACATTTCATCGGTTTCAAATTATTTGAAACATTTGGAGGAAACAATTATGATTTTGCACCTGAGACCAGTAGTGTAGTGGGGCCAGGGCTCGGGGGACTTAAATAACAGCAGTACACTGGGGCACCTTCTACACTGCCTTATAATCCAGATTATCTGCTCTGACCTGGATGATAGGAGTCTATACTGCCATATAATCCAGTTCAAAGCAATAGTCTGGATTTTATATGACAGTGTAGATGGCCCTGGGATAGGAGTCAGGAACTGGATTTTCCCAGCAACAGATATTTATTTATTTATTTATTTATTTATTTACATCATTTCTACCCCGCTCTTCTCAACCCCCGAGGGGGGACTCAGAGCGGCTTGACAAAAGGCAGCAATTTGATGCCGATACACAATATAAATACAATATAAAACCATAAACATTCAGTATTAAAATACAGTTAACATTAACACTTAATAAACATTCACTTAAGTTAAAAACAGTGTTCCATCCACAACATAAGCATTGAGCCATATCCATCAACTTGCCATTACAATTCCAATCCAAAGTGCTGCATTGTGTTAATGTGCAAAAGCCTAGTCCCATATCCAAGATTTTACTTTTTTCCTGAATGCCAGGAGGGATGGGGTTGATCATATGTCGCTTGGAAGCGCATTCCACAGGCGCGGAGCCACCACCGAGAAGGCCCTCTCTCTTGTCCCCACCAACCGCGTTTGAGAAGTTGGCGGGAGTGAAAGCAGGGCCTCCCCGAATGATCTTAAATTACGAGGTGGAACATAGAGGCAGATGAGTTCGGACAAGTAAGCTGGGCCAGAACTGTATAGCGCTTTAAAGGTCAAAACCAGCACTTTAAATTGAGCTCGGAAGTGGATCGGCAGCCAGTGACATAACTCAGACAAAGAGCCATGCTAGCCTGCTTCATCATATAAAGAAAGAGTGCTATGGCATCTTACAGATCAATCTGAAGCAGTGGACTGGAGTCCACATACGTTTATGCTGAAATAAATTGCTTTCAAATGTGTCACTATGCTCTTTTTATCTACTGTGACAGTTATGAACCATCCCAGTTATTCTGCAGATTATTTGGAGTGGGGACTGAATGAGCAATTAACATCCATTACCTCTACAAACAACCTGTTCCTAATGAAGAATGAAATGGGCTGAAGCTTCCACAAAGCACTTGGGTAAAGGAAATAATAATTTCAGATTCAATTTCACACACATACACAAATACTGTGATATAGTCTACATACGTACATTGACATTGATTCTGCCCTGTTGTTTATTAGTTTTTTATCTGAACTGCTTGTCTGAACTTCTAGTTCTGTTGACATAATAATAAAGATATACACACCCGGAACTCGCAGAACAGCTTTACTCATATTGCTGAGAGTTACTGTATATACACAAGTATAAGCCTAATTTTTCAGCCCTTTTTAAGGCTAAAAAAGTCCCCCTCGGCTTATACTCGAGTCAAAGTTTCTCATTATTTTGCTCTGTTATTATTATTACATCTGTTATTATTATTATTACATTTATTATTTTACACTATTATTACATTTCCATTATATTATGATTACATTTATTATTTAATCTATTATTATTGGAGGTATACATAAGCACATTTACATTGAAGAAGGTCAGGATAATGCTTTAATCAGAGTTGGTCAGTCTTATCTTAAATTACAGTTTTATGTAAATGTTCAAAAACATTTAACCAACTGATACCTCAATTAATGTAATTTTATTGGTATCGATTTTTATTTTGAAATTTACCAGTAGCAGCTGCGCTTCCCACCCTTGGCTTATACTCGAGTCAATCCATTTTCCCAGTTTTTTGTGGTAAAACAAAATTATATTCAAGTCGGCTTACATAAGAACATAGAACATAAGAAGAGCCATGCTGAATCGGGCCTCAGCCCATCTAGTCCAGCATTCTGTGTCACACAGTGGCCCACTAGTTGTACATGGGGTTCTCTAGCAGAAAGGAGGGCAAAACCCTCACCTGCTCCCGACCCCCCACAACCAGTACCAGGGGAAATCCTGCCTGCCTCCATCAACACAGAGGTGGCACTTGGATGTCCATTTCAGTAACTACTGATTCCCTTGGTATCCATGAATCTGTCTAATCCTGCCTTGAAGCTGTCCAGGCTGACCGCTGTCACAACCTCCTCTGGAAGTGAGTTCCATAACCCAATGACCCTCTGGGTGAAGAAATATTTCCCTTTATTAGTCCTAATTTTCCTACCTTGAGCTTCAGGAGTGCCCCCTAGTCCTAGTGTTGTGTGACAGAGAAAATATTTTTCTTTATTCACCTTTTCTATCCCATGCATGATTTTATACACTTCGATCAAGTCACCTCTTAAACGCCGTCTTTCAAGGCTGAAAAGACCAAGGCGTTGCAACCTGATTTCATAAGGGAGCTGCTCCATCCCTTGGATCATTCTTGTTGCCCTTTTCTGTACCTTTTCCAGTTCCGTTATATCCTTCTTGAGGTGCGGTGACCAGAATTGTACACAGTACTCCAGATGTGGCCTCACCATAGATTTGTAGAGAGGCAATACAACATTTGCTGACCTATTTTCGATTCCCTTCCTGATCATGCCAAGCATAGAATTTGCTTTTTCCACTGCTGTAGTGCACTGGGTTGACATCTTCATTGAGCTGTCCACCAAAACCCCGAGATCCCTTTCCTGGTTTGTCTCGGAAAGCTTTGTTCCCCTCAGTTGATAAGTGTATTTGGGGTTCTTTGCCCCGATGTGCATGACTTTACACTTGTTTAGGTTAAAATGCATTTGCCACTTTGTTGCCCATTCACTCAATTTCGAGAGATCTTTCTGGAGCTCTTTACAGTCAGTTTCATTTTTAACTACCCTGAACAGTTTAGTGTCATCTGCAAACTTTGCTACCTCACAATTTACTTCTACATCCAGATCATTTATGAATAAATTAAAAAGTAACGGTCCTAAAACTGAACCTTGGGGTACGCCACTTCTCACCTCTTTCCACCCAGAGAAGTGTCCATTTATTACCACCCTTTGCTTCCTACAGTTTAGCCAGGTTCCAATCCAGGACAAGACCTGTCCCCTGATTCCATGGCTGAAGAGCTTATTTAGGAGCCTTTGGTGAGGGACTTTGTCAAAAGCCTTTTGAAAGTCAAGGTAAACAATATCGACTGGGTCCCCTTTATCTATGTGTTTATTTACACCCTCAAAGAATTCTATCAAGTTAGTAAGACATGATTTGCCTTTGCAGAAACCATGTTGATTTTCCTTCAGCAATGCCTGTTCTTCTATGTGCTTAGTAATTTTTTCTTTAATAATGGTTTCCATCACTTTGCCTGGAACTGAGGTTAGACTAACTGGCCTATAATTTCCTGGGTCACCCCTGGATCCTTTCTTGAAGATCGCTGTTACATTTGCCTCCCTCCAGTCCTCGGGTACAGTGCCTGATCTTAGAGAAAGGTTATATATTTTGGCTAGAATTTCAGCAATTTCACACTTGAGTTCCTTAAGAACTCTGGGGTGGATGCCATCTGGCCCTGGTGATTTGTTGACATTTAGTTTAGTAAGGCATGTGAGAACATCTTCCTTGTTTATCTCTATCTGGTTTAATTCATTTAATTCCCTCCCTGAAAAAACTGACTCAGCTGCAGGCATACGTTGTCTGTCCTCTTGTGTGAAAACGGAGGCAAAGAAGTCATTTAGCCGCTCAGCAATCTCCTTGTCTTCACTTATTGTCCCTTTCTTACTATTTTCGTCAAGTGGCCCAACTGCATTTCTAGTTGGGTTTCTGCTTCTGATGTACTTAAAGAAGTTTTTGTTATTTTTTTTAATATTCTTTGCTATATGTGCCTCAAAATCTCTCTTGGCTTTCCTGACGGTTGCTTTGCATTTAGTTTGCCAGAGCTTGTGTTCCTTTCTGTTCTCCTCAGTAGGAAGAGCCTTCCATTTCTTAAATGAGTTTTTTCTTTCCAATCACATCTTTTTACTTCATTTGTAAGCCATACCGATGTCCCTTTGACTTTCCCGGCCTCTTTCTTATTTTAGGAATGCATTTTAGTTCGGCTTGTTTTAAAGTATTTTTAAACAGTTTCCAAGCATTCTGGAGGATTTGATTTTTTTACTGTTCCTTTTAGTTTGTTCTTTACTAATTTTCTCATTTTGGTGAAATTCCCTTTGTGAAAATTTAAGGTCTCTGTGTTAGTTTTCACTGACACTCGAGTATATACAGTATCTGTATTTTTAGACTTTGCTGGAGGGCACAGCTATCACGATCGCCATGAGAAGCAAACATATTTCCGAATCCACCCCAATACTGCTGTCCAAGATGACATGGGGCAGCCCTATGCTCCGCTGCCTTACTGCTAGACGTCTGGAACATCCCTTCCTTAGGTTTGAGAACCCTTCTGCCAATGTGGACATCACCTTACAGAAACTGCATGCTCTGCCTACCTTTCTATGTGTTGTTTGAGAGTTCTCCACCTCATCACACCTGTTTTTAATGCCTGGAGTCTGCTTCAGAGGTTACAAAATGCATGGAAGAAGAGGGAAAACATCCCCTTACAGTCATGTCAAGCACATTCTCTAATGTGGCTCATATCTGAGAATATTCAAAGTGTTTAAACAGCTCATCTCTCATCTTGGTGATTAATGGAAAGAAAATTGCAACTACTTAATGCTGTCAGGTCTCAAGTATGTTTGCATCCTGTCTCTTGATTTTGTGCCTCTTCCTTCGTAGTAAAGCAAATACAACCTTCACACCCTGACAGCTTAGAAGAATTATTTTTTTAGTTTTGCAACCCCAAGATAATTAAAGCCGGGATAGCTCAGGAATTCTGGGTATTGCAGTCCAAAAATATTTTTCCAAGCTCTGAATTCAAAAGGAGTTGCTATTATTTTGCATAAAGTACAACTGGCTTTAGCACATGCCCGGATTACCCATAAGGCCAACGAGGCCATGGCCTAGGGGCGTAAGCAGGGGGGGGGCGCAGATCACAGACCAAAAAAAACCTGGTCTGCGCCCCTCTTTCCCCCTTTCTCATGCCCCTCCTCGCTCCTTTTCCCGGCAAAGTTTCTGCTCTGTCCCCTCCGTCTCTCGCTCTCTCGCACACTCTCTCTTGCACTCTCTCTTGCACTCACTCTCGTTCTCTCTCTCGCGCGCTCTCTCTCTCTCACACTCTCACACTCTCACGCTCCCACTCTTGCGCATGCGCTCTCTCTCTCTCGCACGCTCTCTCTCACTCTCTCTCGCACGTGCGCGCTCTCTCTCTCTCTCTCTCTCTCTCTCTCGTGCATGCCTTTGGAGCGAGTTTGCACCCGCTGCACTCTCTGCAAGCCTCCCGACTCCCGAGGAGACCTTCAGAGCACAGCGGAGCTTTCCAGCCGATGGGAATGGAGACCTTGGAGGTGGCGGGAGGTTGGCTTAAAGGGGGCGTAATTCCAAAGTGTGGTCTAGGCGCAAAAATTGTTAATCCGGGCCTACTTTAGCATAGAAACAGCAGGGGGGGAGAGGACAGGTTCCTAGTTAAGTCCCCAAAGTAAACGGAGTTGTTTTTGAACTTACAAGAGTGTAAGCATTCCACAATGGTTGTAGCATCTATGAAGTAGCCTCCACACAAGGCGCACATCAAGTGCGGGTTGAGCTCTGTGATTTTTATCCTGGTGGTCCTGTGCATTTTGGATCCTGGGGAGCTCAGTGCGTCCTTCCTAGAATTAAGAGGGGAACAAAGAATTTGGGAGTCAACAAAGCAGCTTAAGAAAATATTAAAGCTGAAGCCATGCTTTTCAAACAAGAGTTCCATATATACACACACAGCCTTTATTGGCATACGAAAACAAAACCACAGCACAGGCATATACAACAAGAAGAGGTCACAGGTAAAAAGGAAAACATACATAAAAGTTACTAATCTAAAAAAATAAAACAAGCTCACAATAAAATGCATCAGAGTTGTTCAGAAGATATGGAAGATTGTAACACCCTTGCCACTGACAACATTCTGAAAAAATGGGAATTCCTGTATTTCATCCGTATATTATCATATTTGGGGCAAACAAACCAAGAAAGGTGAATGTTTCAACAGAGACCAAGTCACAAGAACAAACCATTTTGGAATGTTCCATGTTTTTTAATGTCTTCATTCCAAAAGATCTGATGGCAACACATTACATTTTGATGTCATCAAAACTCTCCTCTGGGTGGGATTAATCAAAATGTGACTATAAGATGCCATGATTCCACTCTCACATGGAATTAATGATGTGGTAGGGGAACAAATTGTTTTTGCTGCAAGAGTTAGATTATGAAAGTCAAGATCCAAAAGTCTGCTTTTGACTGATTTATAGGTTTTCATTGTAAGCATTAAGAGTGCTTGCAAAGACAGGCCAATTGCTTCGATTTTTCTGAGAATCAAAGTATACCATTCTGATATATAATGATCTGGTCAGGGTATACCTATACTCAAATCAAAATAAAGCTATAGAATATAGTCTATCATAGGTGACTATATTATCTTAAACAAAGGGTATGTACAGCACAGCAGGATGTATTGCACACATCTAGGGAGCCCGATTAGTTTCCGGAGGAACATGGAATGTAGCATATTAAATTATTTATTGAATGCAGAAATACAAATAGGGGAGCCATACAGTAACACAGAACCAATCCTAGACCAAAAACTTTTTGAGGGCAGCAGAGATATATTTGTTTCCCTTACCGTAGAAAAAAGCGATATATGGCTGCTTGTCACTGTGAAAGCCACAACAGGTTATATCTATAGCAGGGCTGTCCAACAGGCGGCCCTGGGGCCGTACACGGCCCCCGAGTCCCTTCCCTGCGGCCCCCTAACTTGTTTTAATGAAATACAAATAAAAAAATTATTTTTTTTAAAAAAAAACCTACTTCTGGGTTTAGGCAAGCATCGCGAGACTACGCCAGCCACAGACGGCATTTCGAGGGAGGTCTGTGGCTGCGTAGTCTCGCAATAACTGCCAAAATCTCGGGGCGGCGGCCTGGGCACGCGCCACCTCCTCCCTCGCGGCTGCTTCCAGGCCAGCCCCCATTCCCTCAGAGAGAGGGAGGAGGGAGTGAGGCAGGGGAAAGCCCCTCCTGGCTCCGTCCTCTTCCTGTGGAGGGCCTCGCGTCCCGCCCCGCGGATGGGAGAGCCGCCGCCCGGCCTGAGCTTGACCTTGGCTCCAGCGGGGCTCTCCGGGATCGGCGGCGGCGTTGGTGCTTCGGCCCTGTGGCGGGGCTCCCACAGTATGGGTAAGGAAGGGCCTGGCTCGAATCAATCAATCTAAAGACAGTGGGACGTTGGGTGAGGGGGGGGGAGGGGTCCCTCAGCGGCGGTTTCCTTGGCGACGCTTTCTTCCTCTCCGCGCCCCCTCCCCCTTCTTGTGCTGCCTTCCCCCGCGTGCAGGGCGCAACGTGGCTTCCTTTGCACCTGCCCCCGTGGCTTGTTTTCCCTTCAGGGAGGGAGGGAGCTCTTTGGGCCTCCTCCACCTGCCTCTGGGAAAGGAGGCCCCATCAAGCCCTGTGACGGCATTGAGGTGTTTGGGGTTTTTTTGGTGTGTCCCAATTTGAGTGTGGACTCAAATTACTCAAAGGTATTAGGAAACATTCCCCCAAATCCACCAGTGTTCCCATTTGGGTATATTGAGTATTCATGCCAAGTTTGGTCCAGATCCATCATTATTTGAGTCCACAGTGCTCTCTGGATGGAGGTGAACTACAACTCCACAACTCAAGGTCAATTGTAAGTAAATTGGAGCCGGGGAGGGGGTGGAGCCGGGGGAGGGGGCGGAGGCAGACCCTTCGGCCCCCCAGGTGATCAGTGACCAGAATTCCGGCCCTTGGGCCCGTAGAAGTTGGACAGCCCTGATCTATAGCAAATACCAAGGTATTGAAAGTATTTGACCTGTTCAATTTTGTGGCCTCTGATCTGTCAAGATATTAGCTTCTACTATTTGGAAAAAATGAGAATTTTAGATTTCATATAGGTAATTTCCAGTCTATTTATTTCACAGTAATTAGCAAAGCAATGATTTAATTATTTAAGGCCAATACTAGATAAGGACAATAGCACAGCATCTTCTTCATATAAGAATAAAGGAACATGGGTAGAATGGAGTTTGAGTCTATGATCATTCACCAATGCTAAAGTGTGAGGTAAA
Organism: Anolis apletophallus; assembly: GCA_030556195.1. Classification (NCBI taxonomy): domain Eukaryota; kingdom Metazoa; phylum Chordata; class Lepidosauria; order Squamata; family Anolidae; genus Anolis; species Anolis apletophallus. The sequence goes on from JARBWK010000008.1 coordinate 97,149,723, forward strand.
TAATACAGGAATATGATGAACAATGTAGGAGCCAGAATGCAGCCCTGCTTGACTCCACGTGTAGCACTAATTCTAGAAGTTAGCTGGCCTTCCTCAGAGCATCTAATTTGACAAATGGTAATGGTGTACAGTTGTGTAATTAGAAACAAAAGTCTAGGGAGTTCCATAGCAAATTGCAATTACCAGTGGTTACCAACCTTTTTTTGACCAAGGACCACTTGACCAGGGACCACTTTCCAACATTAGTACTAAAAGAATTATGAATCAGTTTTTGGTCAACTTTAGATCCGGTTTGGTTATTTGGGGCGCTGATTCAGAAAATTGCATTGCATAGACCACATCAGCTCTAGTTTCTGATACAGAACATATACCATCCAGTAGTCACCATCTGCTCACACAAAGAAAACCATATTTAATAATCTAGAGCTGATGTGGTCTATCCAATACAATTTCCTGAATCAGCACCCCAAATAACCCCAGAAACAAGCCTAAAAACGAAGACACCAAGGTGCCCCCACTTCCAGGTACCACATGGAACGGCTCCACTTAGGGGGAGGGAGAAGGAGAAGCAGCAGTCAGGAGGTTTGTTGTCACATCTTTCATGGGAGTTAGGCTCTCTCCTCCTGACATCCCCATTACTTCGGCACTATGAAAGGATTTTGCAAGACCAGTCACTCTCATTGCAATGGTGTAGTAACGGTGAGGCCATGGACCATATTTTAGTTCTTGGGGACCACTGGTGGTCCCTGGACCACATGATGGGAACCACTGGGGTATACAGGTAACAAACTTTATTCATCAAGGATACGGTTGTGTTTAAGGAGGCTGTTCAAGTCCTGAACCGGTGCTTGGCCGCTGTAACGGACTGGATGAGGGCTAACAAATTGAAACTAAATCCAAACAAGACAGAGGTACTCCTGGTCAGTCGTAAGGCCGAACAGGGCATAGGGTTACAGCCTGTGCTTATACTCCCCCTGAAGGCGCAGGTTCGCAGTCTGGGAGTGATCCTGGATTCATCGCTGAGCCTGGAGCCCCAGGTCTCGGCGGTGGCTGGGAGAGCTTTTGCACAGTTAAAGCTTGTGTGCCAGCTGCGCCCGTACCTTGGGAAGTCTGACTTGGCCACGGTGGTCCACGCTCTGGTTACATCCTGAATAGGCTACTGCAATGCTCTCTACATGAACTCCTGAATATTTTAATCTAATTTTAATATTTTAATTGTTTGAATTGCTGTGTGTAAGTCGCCCGGAGCACTAACGTGGAGGGCGACTCAGAAAGTCAGTTCAGTTCAGTTCAGTACATGGGGTTGCCTCTGAAGACTGCTCGGAAGCTGCAATTAGTCCAGACTTCAGCAGCCTAGTTACTAACAGGAGCGGGGCACAGGGAGCATACAACTCCCTTGCTGCGCCAGCTCCACTGGCTGCCAATTAGCTTCCGAGCACAATTCAAAGTGCTGGTTTTAACCTACAAAACCCTATACTGTTCTGGCCCAGTTTACCTGTCCGAATGGATTCTCCCCTACGAACCATCAAGAACATTAAGATCCTCCGAGAGGCCCTGCTCTCGGTCCCGCCAGCTTCGCAAGCGCGGCTGGTGGGGACGAGAGACAGGGCCTTCTCTGTGGTCGCCCCTCAGCTGTGGAACTCTCTCCCAAGTGATGCTAGATCTGCCCCCTCACTGTTGTCCTTTAGGAGGCTGGTGAAGACTTGGATATGGAACCAAGCCTTCCCAGAATAGGCTGAGATTGGCTATTATCTGAATGTATGACCACGTTTACAGATTGAGTGGAATTGTTTTAATGGCGATGTGGTTTTATGCTGGGTTTTTATGTATTTTAATATGTTGTTCTAGTTTTTAAATTGTATAGCATTGAATCTTTGCTGTTATGCCGGTCTGAGTCCCTCAACAGAGGTGAGAAGGCCGGGGTACAAAAGCTTTAAATAAATACATTATGTATCATGTTTTCAGTGTTTTCTATAAATTTCAAAACTTGAAATTAATGACACCAGTGCTTCACCGTGTTTGGCCCTAATTTGAACATTCCTGATTACTTGCTGATAGCCGAAACGTTTAGGAACCGAAGTCCAAAACTTCAAAAGGTTGGAATACATTGATGATGACACAAAATTCATGATAGCTATCTACAGATTTTATTTAATGAAACCAACCACGAGTCAGTAGTTCATGTGTTGGAGCAACACTAAGGAGACCCAAGTTCAAATTTGTCATCCATACCGTGTTTCTTTTGACCCCCAAAATCCCCACTACGGCTTACTTTCGGGGTACGGCTTATATTGGGCGACGGTACCCCGAAGGTAAGACGAAAAAAAGACTTACCACGGGCGGCATGGCGTGGCCGTGGCTGTGCGACGAGAGGCTCCCAGAGGGGCTCAAAGGGGCCCGGAATCCTCCTCCTCTTCCTCCCAGCGGCGCCTTCTCCCTCTCGCGGTTCTGCCCCCTCCCTTCAGTGAAGGGAGGAGAGGCGAGCCGCCCGCCGGCGAGAGGGAAGAGCGCCGGCAGAAGTCCCGCCTGCAGGGCGACTCAGCCGCTTTTCCCCGCGGCGCCCGCTCGCCCGTGCTCCAAACACGAGCAGGGGCGGCGGGAAAAGCGCCTGAGTTGCCCTGCAGGCGGGACTTCCGCCGGCGCCTTCTCCCTCTCGCCGGTTCCGCCCCCCCTCCCTTCACTGAAGGGAGGAGGGGCGGAGCTGCCGCCGGCGAGAGGGAGAAGGCGCCGGCAGAAGTCCCGCGGAGGAAGAGGATGGAAGGCGCCGCTGGAAGGAAGAGGAGGAAGAGGAGGAGGATTCCGGGCCCCTTTTGAGCCCCTCTGGGAGCCTCTCGTCGCACAGCCACGAAGCCACGCCATGCCGCCCGAGGTACGTCTTACTTTCGGGTACGGCTTATATAAGCCGACCCCTCTGACACCCCCGATACGTCTTACAATCGGGGGTGTCATACTTTCGGGGAAACACGGTAGGTTCAGTGGGTGACCTTGAGCCAATTGCTATCTCAAAGGCTAACCTGCTTTGCAGGTGAGAAAGACGACCAAGGCATGATATAAACGTAACAAATAAAAATGAAGTCTGAATTGCTGAAGAATATTTCTTGTTTTGTATGCTTCTTTTAACTTTTGACTAGGGAAAATACTCCATTACTCATTTTAATATGATAAACTTTGCCCATTTCTTTGTTTGCCTTATTTCACCATATAGAAAATCTTGAATTAAAAATAGACGAGCAGACAGACAGAATGACAAACAACTGCTCCCTTCCCAAAATCAGGATGCTTGGATGGCAAGCTTCTTCTAAGAAAAGAAATCTGAACCAAGCTGGAACCCGGTCTGAATAGGATGTATCGCATATCTCAGATTAAATGAGGAACGCTTCAGATCTGAAATAAATGAGACTCTTGCTTCTATTTTATAGGTGAAAATGGGCTGCTTAAAAAAATATGAAAGAGCAAAGAAAACCCTTTTGGCCATGCAACCTGGGGAGCCCAGTCACTGTAGTCCCAAAATAAGTACCTTTCTCAAGCCCTACATTTCTCAAGCTCTACCTCAGAGGAGTCTGCTCCTGTTTCTCTTTGAAGCACCGTTCAGAAATTCATGCCATGGGTTCTCACTGGAAATAGCAAGTCCTGGGTAATGGTTCATTCATGGATACAATGGGCAACTGCTTCATAAAGTAGGTAATCCATACCTGGGGCAGAGGTCAGGACAAAGTGACCTACCTACAGTGGAGAAGCTAACTGGAAGGAGTCAAGAGAGATACTTATTTTTCACTGCACTGTATATTAGTGTCCTTTCATGGTATTTTAGTGTACATCAGTATACTACATGCACATCTGCAAAACTTAACGCCAACTGGTGGAAGGCCAGCCACACATTAGGTTGACCTGAACTACCGTGTGTGCAGTGATTGAACTGTGGTCATAATGTGCATTTGCAAGGACAGCACTTGAGTACACTATCTGCATTGCACAAAGCCATACTCATGTCATCTCCTGAACACACAAATCCACCAGATTATGAACAGATTAAACACAGAGACATTTTGAACTGTCTACACCAGCTATGGGCAAACTTTGGCTCTTGAGGTATTTTGAATTTCCACAACTCTTAACTGCTGGTAGGCATAGACACTGTGGCATAAACACTGAGAACGGGGAAGCCCTGGCCCTTGAGTGCTCTAGCTAGAGGTCAGCTGTGACCAGCAGTATTGTAGAATTTGAAGAGGCACGAATGGAGGGTGAAAGAGAGAAATGTGCCAAGAGGAAGGCATGTCAAGCCAACCCCAACCAGGACCGCCTTCCACCTGGAAACCAATGCCCTTACTGCGGGAGAACATGCAGATCAAGAATAGGGCTCCACAGTCACCTATGTACCCACCGCCAGGACACCGCATTTGGTAGACAATCTTACTCAGACAATCAGGAATTGTGGGTGTTGAAGGCCAAAACACCTGGACGGCCAAAGTTTGACCATGGCTGATCTATATTCTGTAATGCATGCATGCCAAACTGCATAGGATCTACATTTCTCAGAGTTTGCACAAACACAGCCCCATTTGTATATTTGCCCCCATATATTCCTCAGCACATCCATGAACTGTACAAATACATTATCTCTGCTCGCCCTTATACATCTACACCAGGGCTGCCCAGGAAGTCGATCGCGATCGACCAGTTGATCCTGGGACCGAAGGAGGTCGATCCCAGCCAGCACTTCTCAGAGGGGGGCGGAGCCAGGCCGCACCAAGCCCCGCCCCCTCCCCGGCTTCGGCACTCCCAGCAGCTTCTCCAGGTTTGTGGAGGGCTGGGCCAAGCCAGCCTTGTGCTAGCTATGCCACCACTGGCTTGGCATTGCCATTCTCAAGCCTGGAGAAGCTGCTGGGAGCTCCAAAGCCAGAGGGGAGGGGCTTGGCACGTCCTGGCTCCGCCCCCTCTGGCCAAGCCCCACACCACCCCCCTCCCCTCTCCAGCCTTGAGGAGGTAGGTAGATCTTTCCGACTTGGTCTTAATATAAGTAGCTCGAATGCTGAAAAAGTGTGGGCACCCCTGATCTACACAACACATTCTGCTTTCCTGCTCTCTCCTTGAGCCTTATGGAGATGGTAGGGGGGGGGGAGACGGGGAAGAAGTAGACAGAAAATCCTCTGTAAACAGCTCTCTTGCTTATACAGGCTTGCATGGTTGCACAGTGGCATTCATTATATTAACAAGTTTGGGCACAGATTTCAAATTCGGAATTCAAAGTCCTCCATCTCTGGCTCCAAACCGTTTGGTTTCTTCCATATCAGACACCATACAGAAAAGGAAAATCTATGGCTTTGTCACACTACAGAACTATAGTATTATGATTCCACTTTAGCTGTCATAGTAACATCCTATATAATGCTGGGATTTGTAATTAAGGAAAGGGATATTTAACCAGAGAGCTCCAATGCCTCCCCAGATTACAAATTCCAGGATTTTACAGGATGCCACCTTGGCTATTAACGTAGAGCAGTGTTTTTCAACCTTTTTTGAGCCGCGGGACATTTTTTACATTTACAAAATCCTGAGGCACACCACCAACCAAAATGACACAAAATGACACTCAAATACAGTAATACATATAGTTAATATGTTTTCAAATGTATTTCTACACTCAGTGTGAAATCTGGGCCTGTTTTGATGAACACAACATAGATATCATGGCAGGAATGGCAGAAAGACACACACAAAGGTCTTGCTCAACAGCTGTCAGTCTCTCTCTCTGTGTGTTCTTGTGCATCAATAAGGAAGGAAGGAAGGAAGGAAGGAAGGAAGGAAGGAAGGAAGGAAAGGAGGGAGGGAGGAGGCAGGCAGGCAGGAGGGAGGGAGGGAAGGGAGGGAGGGAGGGAGGAAGGAAGGAAGAAGGAAGGAAGGAAGGAAGGAAGGAATGGAACCAGAAGAGAAGAGAAGAGAAGAGAAGAGGAGGAAGAATGGAAATAAGCAAAGAAAGGGAAGAAACAGGTAGAGAAGGAAGCAAGAAAAAGGGAAAGAAGAAGGAAAAGAAAAAGAGGGAAGGAAGGAAAGAGGGAGGGAAGGAGAGAAAGAGGGAGGGAAGGTTGGCCACAGCAACGCGTGGCAGGTACAGCTAATAAATTTATACAGCTAATATATATATATATATATATATATATATATATATATATATGATATATATATATATGAATGGTGGGAGTTGTAGGCCAAAACACCTGGAGGGAGGGCCCAAGTTGGCCCACGCCTGCCTTAAGTGAACAAACCCTGTTAGTTTTCGGCCCCTGCTTAAAGGTGCCTCAACCCTGTGTCCCGAATGCCCCTTGACCCGCCTTGGCTGAGTGTGAGGGAATCACAGGAGTAATAGTTTGACACCATCCTGAGCCTCCCCAAACTACAAATCCCGGGATTCCCCAGCCTTGAGCCCTGGAAGACCAAGAGATGCCTCACTGCATGAATATTACGGTGTAGATCCGCCCCCAGGCAGCCGGGGGACCCGGGGAAATCCCATCCCAGGATCTTCTCTCTCTCTCCGCGCTGCTCTTCCTGCCTGATGCAGTCCCTGCCTTTCGGCTCAAACCCTTCCAAGGCCGAAGAAGGAGCGGAGGGGAGGAGGAAGCCCAAGAAGGCAAGTGGTGAGTAGAGGCCGTGTTTGCGGGACTCAGGCAAGGGATCGAGCCCCGGCTAGGGCTTCCCGGTAGGACAGGAGGGCTCTCTCTCTCTCTCTCTCTCTCTCTCTCTCTCTCTCTCCTATCTCCAATTTCCCACGGCACACCTGATGATCGCTCATGGCACACTAGTGTGCCACGGCACACTGGTTGGGAAACACTGACGTAGAGTAACATCATTATAATTGTGGGGAGTAAACAGACCTGATCTGAACTTATTCTACAGAAATTGCTCTTTGTCCACACCGATACCCGTAAGGGGCAAAGTTTTGTAAATGGATGTAGAGAACTAAGCTGAGAAGGAGCAGGGGTCAAATATATCTTTGCTTCTTTTCTGATTCAGAATTATCTTTGAAGGTATCATAGGCTGCATCTACACTGCCATAAAATCCAGTTTCTGAATCCAGATTATCTGCTTTGTACTGGATTACATGAAACTACACAGCCATATAGTCCAGTTCAAAGCAGATAACCTGGATTCGGATACTGTATTATATAGCAGTGTAGATAGAGCCATAGTTTCCGGCACTCAGCCAGAAAGAAGAATGTCCCCATTCATGTGAAGAGGTGGGGAATAAAATGGGAAAACTACTTCTGATGGTAAGGGGCACTGTATTTTTTTTTTTAAAAAAATGCCAGGACTTGTTTTGTTTTCTCAACATGGGACTTCAGCAAAAAGAGTTTATTTGAATTTCAGAAATGCAATCAAATTCACTGTGGAAGAAAAACAGGGGAGGCGCATGAAAAGTCCACAGCGACATGTGCATCCATGCACACAAAGAAAAAGAAATGCCTACAAAATCAGTTTTAATCCCTGACAAAGGAAGAAGTAGTGGGAGTTGTGTCACAATCTCCAGACATATCAAATTAGTAGTTTCAAAGCACAGAGGACACGCTCTGGTTTTGGTGTGCTTGAAATAACGTGAACCACACCATGTGCGCACACCCTGGTTTTCTCAATGACAGTTTTATGGTACTGTCTGGCAGGTTTTTTAAGTTAGTCTAGTCAATGCTTTTTTTAAAGTTCTTAAAAGAGAAGAAATGAGGAAGATGGTACAAATTTCATATTTTCCTATGCATATCTACTCAGACAGAAGTACAATAGAGTTCAGTGGGTCCAAGATCCAGCGTCGAAAAAGAAGTACAATCGGCCCTCCAAATTTGCTTCTTTGACTTCTGAGAATTTGATTAATTGCGGATTTCATTAACAAGGTCTCTCTAGGGCCCCTTCTACACTGCCATATAATCCAGATTATCAAATCTGATAATCCAGACTATCTTCTTTGAACTGGATTATATGAGTCTACACTGCCATGTAATCCTGTTCAAAGCAGATAATCTGGATTTTTTAATTATTATTATTATTTCGACTTATATACCACCCTTCCCGAAAAGGCTCAGGGTGGTTCACAGCAATGAACAACAAAACATAACATACTTGAAAACATAATAAAAACAGATTAAGATCAGAGTAGGGGTTACAGTTTAGAGATTGAACGCCTGACGGAACAGGTTGGTCTTACAGGCCCTCCGAAAAGCCTATAGATCAGTTATTGCTCGTGCCTCCTCCGGGAGGGCATTCCAAAGGGTAGCCGCTGCTACAGAAAAAGTGCGCTGCCACGTCGATGACAAGCGGCAGATCTTAAGTGATGGAACCTCTAGTAGGTTTTGGTCCATGGACCGTAGTGGTCTCTGGGGAACATGCAGGGAAAGGCGGTCCTTCAGGTACACTGGCCCCAGACCATGCAAGGCCTTAAAGGTTAGCACCAGCACTTTGAAGGCAATCCGGTGCTCGATAGGGAGCCAGTGCAAGCGTTGTAGGACTGGTGTGATGTGGCACAATAGTGTCACTCCAGCCAGCAGTCGAGCCGCAGCGTTTTGCACCATCTTCAGATTACCGACAAAGGAAGGCCAATGTAAAGGTTGTTACAGTAGTCCAGTCTCAAGATGACCGTGGCCAGGTCGTCACCGGAAAGGTATGGTGCCAGCCGCCTTGCCTGGCGCAGGTGGAAAAACGCTGCTCTGCTCACGGTGGAGACCTGAGCCTCCATCGTCAGCAGAGGGTCCAGTTGGACCCCCAGACTTTTAACCAGAGGCCACTGGCTAACCACCTCACCATCCATTATTGGCAGCCGGAGCTCCCCCCCCCCCTCGGCGACCCAGCCACAGGACTTCCGTCTTCAACGGGTTCACCTTCAACCTGCTGGCCCATAGTCACCCAATCACGGCTTCCAGGCACTGATGGAAATAATCGGGTACAGATTATTTGGCAGTGTAGAAGAGGTCTAGGAATCTCTAGGTACTCCAGGACAACTCTATGATAAATTCCATCATACTGGAGGACGTAGACTCATAGAGGTTAATGGTCTTTCCAATATCACAGGAATCTTCTGCCTTAACCCCAGCAAATACGGTCAGATTGCTAACACAGGAAAGAAACAAGACTTGCTTGTAAAGATTGCTAGTTGCTCAAGTACTTCAATTTATTCTCTCTTCCTTATGTGTATGCAGAATTTTGCAATGTTCTTTCAAAACTACCATTGCCATCCTGGCAGGAGAACACTGGGAGTTATGATCCCAAAAATGAAATCTTCCATACTTTGACGTAGTAGCGTCTCAAGATGCCAACTTTTCCAGTTTCTTGCATTCAGAAGCATGCAAATATGAAGAGCCTCGCTTGCCTCCAGTAATTGTAATCATCCAAGAAAAGTGTTAACAACTGATGTTGATAGATTGTCCCTTCCAATGTGGATCTAAAATAATCTTAAAGCAATCTTTTATAGCTTGTTCCACATGCAGAAACAAGTTATGGCTCGTAAGTGTTATGCTCGAGGTGTCCGGAAGCAGCCTATCCCCAGTAGCATGGGAGGTTTACAACACACCCTTAGTGTTGACACCAAGGGTTTTGTGTCTTTTAATGTGTTTTTAATGCTTGTAACTATTGGTTTCAACATTTCAGCCTTAGGTTTTAAAGTGTACAGTGTATTTTTCTGCAGTGTTTGCTGCTTTGAGTCTCCTTTAAGAGAGAAAAGGGACATCGACATCATCATCATCATCCGAACATCTCCCCTTAATACAGCACATAAGACCTTTATCCACTATAGCAGTGGTTCTCAACCTTCCTCATGTCGCAACCCCTTAACACAGTTCCTCATGCTGTGGTGACCCCCAACCATAACATTATTTTCATTGCTACTTCATAACTGTAATTTTACTAATGTAAATATTTGATATGCAGGATGCATTTTCATTAACTGGACCAAATTTGAACACTGGTGGGGTTGGGGGGTGGGTTGATTTTGTCATTTGGGAGTTGTAGTTGCTGGATTACAATCAAAGAGCATTCTGAACTCATCCAATGATGAAATAGAACCATTCCTGATACACAGAACTCCCATAACCAACAGAAAATACTGGAAGGGTTTAGTGGGCATTGGCCTTGAGTTTTGGAGTTGCATGCAGAGAACACTGTGAATTCAAAACAATGATAGTTCGCAGGGGCGGTCCTACCGGTAAGCAAAGGACGCCACTGCGTAGGGCACCATCTGGGTAAAGGGCGCATTCCCCCGCCCACCAGACAGCGTCCGGCCAATGTTCCGCTTTTGGGCCTTGTGCAATCCGACGCCGCACCGTAGCAAACCTTCCTGCGTGCCGAATAGGGAGTGCTGTGTTTACAGGCCTCTGCGCCTGCGCACAGGAGCTTCTGGGCATGCACGGGGGGGGCAAAATAATGTTGGGGGGGCACCAAAATAATGTTCGCTTACCTTAGACCGCCCCTGATAGTTCGGGACCAAACTTGGCACAAATACTCAATATGCCCAAATGTGAACACTGGTGGAGTTTGGGGGAAATAGACCTTGTCATTTGGGAGTTGTAGTTGCTGGGATTTATAGTTCACCTACAATCAAAGAACATTCTGAACCCCAGCAACAATTGGGCCAAACTTCCCACACCGAACCCCCATGATGAACAGAAAATACTGGAAGGGTTTGGTGGGCATTGACTTTGAGTTTTGGAGTGTTAGTTCACCTACATCCAGAGAGGAGGAGGGGGGCTTTGGTGGGAGAATTTGCCATCTGTTTCCAAAAACGAAGAGAAGGACAGGTGGAGAGATCTTCTCTCTATACACACAGCTAAACCACAGGATATAATCACTGTTATCAGTGATTATTCTGTTTGTGTATTGGAGAGATCTTCTCTGCCAAAGACCATCAGGAATATGCATTTTCTAATGGTCTTTGATGACCCCTCTGAAACCCCCTTGCGAGCCCTTCAGGGATCCCGACCCCCAGGTTGCGAAACACTGCACTATAGCCTCTTAACTTGTCTACAATGAATCATTATTTCTTAGGAAAGCATGTAATCCTACAACAGAACTGATTGTACCAACTGTAGTAGAAAGTGTTACTCAATGCAGTGGTCAATGTACAAAGACAAGTTAACCGCTGCCATTCCATGACCAGTTTTATTTATTTATTTATTTATTTATTTATTTATTTATTGTTCATTTTTGTATTCCGCTCCTCCCAGCAGGCTCGGGGCGGATAACAGCAGATATAACGGGCACATGTCACAACATGTCGACATGTGGCCCTACAATAAAAGCATAAAAACATAAAAGCACGTTAATACACATTACATCACCACACAGGGTATGGGAGGACATACGACATGGTTCTTAGTCCGGTGTGCCGAATTAAAGGCTAAGCCAACAAGGGCAGTCTTACAAGCCCTCCGGAAGGGCCAGTTCGAGATGGCTCGGGTACTATCCGGGAGGCGTTCCAGAGCACCGGTGCCGCTACGGAAAAAGTTCTCTGTCTAATCGTCGATAGATGGCAGGAGCGGATTGATGGCACTAACAACAGATTCTGTTCATCTGAGCGCAGTGATCTTGGGGGAGAATACGGGGTAAGGCGGTCCCTCAGGTACGCAGGCCCTAGCCGTACAAGGACTTAAAGGTCAAAACCAACACCTTGAAGGCAATTCGGTACTCAATAGGAAGCCAGTGCAGTTGCCGGAGGATAGGTGTAATGTGCTCCCTCACTGGCGATCCCACCAGCAGCGGCGGCGGCATTCTGCACTAGCTTGAGTTTCCGGATTGTCGACAAGGGAAGGCCAACGTAGAGGGCAGTACAGTAGTCTAATCTCGAGATGACCATCGCTTGGATTACCGTGGCCAGGTCGTCCCTGGACAGGTAGGGTGCCAGTTGCCTAGCCTGTCGGAGGTGAAAGAATGACGTCCTGCTGACCATGGAGACCTGAGCCTCCATGGTCAGCGAGGAGTCCAACAAAACCCCCAAGCTCTTAACCGATGGCGATGGGTTAAGCCGCTCGCCATCCAGAAAACCATGCAAATAATGATGGGAAAAAAGTATGGCACACTGGGAAGTATAATTCCTGATTCACCCCATCAGATCACTTGACAAAAGCTGAACTTTAGAACAGCTGCATCTCAAACCCATTCGACAATGTTAACTATGTGGAGAGGCAGGTCTGGGGAGGGTGTGACTCTTTACATGTTGCTGGGCTGCAATTTGCAAAAGTCCTCACCCTTAGCTGTGATGGCGAAGACCAATGAAACATGTAGTCCGGTGACACCTGAGAGAACACAAATAATTGCCTATAGCTTTAAGGAAGGATACTGAAGCCTATACCATTTTGGATAGTGGCTTCCCACTAACAGGGATGTTTATGGCTGGTTGGAATTGTAACAACGAAAACAAAAAGCCCATAGAGCCACATTGGCTCATTTATACTTAAGAGGGAAACCGCATATACTAATGTTTTGCATCTTATCTGTGCATTTATCAGCTATGATGCTTAGATTATGTCTAGTCATATCCAGATCCATAATTTTGCCCTCCAATCCTGCCCTTGACTTATACATGAGGTTGACATACATTAACATATACTGTAGTTCCCCTTCTGATTTCTCAAAGATTTGAGCCGCAAAAGACCCAGCATCTTCCTAAAAGGCAACATCAAGATAGTGTTTTCAGAAAGAAAGAAAACAGGAATAGGTGGAGGCATCATGAGTAACACATATGCACCAACATGGATTATGCCCAGCCACAGATTGTCAGTGGAAACCGGCAACCAAAGTGTATCTGCAAGTAGATACGCCTTTCTGCTGCTCCTTGGGCTATGTGGGGGATCAAAGGACCTTATCACATTGGGATATTATCCATTTATATCAGTATGCATCCCATTTTTTTAGGACTGGATGCATGCTGTACTGAAACGGGATACATACTCTCCTCATCACACCTGATTATTACAATTCTTATTATTTGAAAATAGTACGCTTTGACTCATCATACTATGGAAGGCTGGCTCTTCCCAGTCCATTCAAAACACCGCCTACATCACTCTATGACCTTTAAAAACATTTTTTACATTTACAAAATCCTGGGGCACACCACCAACCAAAATGACACAAAATGACACTCTAACAAACGGATTCCGACAGAAAACATATAGTTAATATGTTTTTAAATGTATTTATACACTCAGTGTGAAACTTGGGCCTGTTTTGATTAACACAACATATATATGACTTCCTCTCACATACTTATACATGGCTATCATGTCTTCCCTCAGCCTTCTCTTCTTCAGGCTAAACATGCCCAGCTCTTCAAGCCGCTCCTCATAGGGCTTGTTCTCCAGACCCTTGTGAAATTTCACCCTGAGTGAAAACTTGCTTCCAGTTAACTATGGATATCATGAAGCTGTTATAAACAGTTCCTTGAGGGGGGCAACTCTCAAAATCCAGTAAAATAGTAAAAAAACATTTCCAAGCGGAGGCTCAATTTGTTTCTTGGAAACCTGTGATACTTCAGCCTCCCGATATTCCCGGGTTCACTCACTGCCCAATTCACCGATGTGGAGCTTCCGGCTTTGGCTGTTCTCACGAGAAATCCAAGCCACGACTCCATCACTTCCTCCCAGTGCTCTGCTTTTGAGGAGGAGGCAGCGAAAGAGGCCACACAGATCTATGAAACTTATAGACTCTGTATGTTTCATAGATGGTTGGCCAAGTGATTGAGTTGGCGTTTCAGGCGTTGGCCTGAATTTCGTATGGTAACAAGCCCCAGGCTGCGTCAGTGAGTGGGCATGGTTAACAGGGCAGTGTCCTAAGATTGGTTCTTTGGTTATGTAGCCTCAAAGTCCCAAACTACTACTAATTAAATTTCTTTTAAATATTAACATTCTGTTACACATACAGGTGCAGTAGAGGAAAGAACTTGAACAGATTTCAGCAAAAATATTTTTTAAATAATAAAGTAAAATGGCAATTAGCAATTTCAGTAATTCTTTGATGTCCAAAACAGAAATGGCAGCCGCTTCCAGCATGAAAAGTCTGTGGTGATGAGACTGCCCATGAATGACAAGTCGTATTGTTGCTGGTGGGGTGCATACAGATTTCCCTATCACACACATAAACAGTGCTTCAGCAAGGGAAGAATCTGTAGTATTTCAAAAACCACAATCAAAATTCCACCTGTGAATAATCTGTTTCTGCAACACTTTGCAAACGGATTCCGACAGAATTCTGGTGGGATGGGGCAAACGTCATGTGATGGGACCCATCTGAAACCATTCTCAAACAGTCTCAGAAAAAGAGTACAGTGTTCCCTCACTACTTCGTGGTTCGCTTATTGCAGACTCACTGTTTCACGTATTTAAAAAAATATTAATTTAAAAAATATATAGTATTTTTGCTGTTTTGTGTGGTTTTGCCGCCGCCGCTCTCCAAGGCACTTTTCCCTCCTCAGTCCTCCCTCCCTCCAGCCTTCCTTTCCTTTCCTTCACTTTATTTTAAGTTTATAAAGACTTAAAGTAGTGTATAACTACTAAAATATTGTATAAATAGTAAAATAAATAGAGCGTCACTTATTGCGTGAGGTCCTGGAACGTAACCCCAGCAATAAGTGAGGGAACACTGTATTTCCTTATGTCCAGAGTCATAGTAGCGGTTATTTTGAAAGATCAAATGCCCTGCACCAAAAAATATACATAAATATGCAAATATATCTAGAGCAACTCACCAAGGTCTGTGCATACGGTGCACAGGAATGTGTCTCAAATTCTGGACCGAGAAACGCTGAATTAGCTGTGACATGTAATTACAATACAGATTTACATATGGTTGTCTACTTTGCATAATTTAATTTCCTGATCGTCATCGGTGGGATAGAGGGTCAACCAGCCATGCACAGCGCGGAAACCCAGTGCCACAGAAAATGCTGCTTAATATGCACAGATTTACCCATACGCATCTCCCCATATTTTAACACACTCGCTCCCTCAAAAAAAAAAAGCCTACCTCTGCATCTGCCAGGACAAAGAGGTGGCAGCTTTCTCTGGCAGCTTTTGCAGTGTTACGGGAGAAGACCATGGGCACATCTCCGGGCTGCGAATTGCATTCAGATCCCCCAGCCACATACTCCTAGTTGACAGATCACCACCCTCCAAAAGAAGCAGCTTCAAGCAGTCATTTGGTACAACGAAGCAGCCACAACAACATATTCATGACTTGAAAGCCTGAGGATAAGATCTTCTCGACCCCATAATCTTTCTGTACTATCCAGGTGTCTGAATATGACAAATCAATGGGCAATCCCCTACTTTACTAAAGGAAATTCCATTTGGCACAAGTGCAGAGAAGGCAAGCAATAGCTTCTGCTGCCTTTGCAATTCCCTGGATAGAAGCCGTTGGTTTAAAAAGCAGGAGACATCTCTGAAAGCCTTTTCTCTCAATATAAAACAAAGACGAAAAATGAAGTTATAGCTCACTAAAACACTTAGCAAGGGTTTGGTTGTCTCTAAGGATGAGAAGGGTGAGTAGGAAAAAGGTATGCATCCCTTTCCTCCTCCCAAACATCTCCCTCCCTGCATTCAATACATTCAATGGTGGAATGGATGCAAATGGAAGGGGGCATGCAGAATTTTGCATCCGAAATTGCATTTCCCTCCTCCGTACCTTTCTCTTTATGTCTCTCCTTGCTTGGATGTATATACAATAGGAGACATTTGCAGCCTCACAAACCTTTTTCTGGCTCATCCAGGCAGCTTTCCTGTTGCCATAGTAACTCCTATACTTGGCAAGAAGCCATATTATTATTATTGCAACTCGCCAAGGTGGAGGTGGGAAAATGGGAAATTGCAGGCAGGGCGATGGAGAAAGTGAATGAAATAAAAGAAGTGCCACCTTGGCAATTGCCACTGGCAAGTGCTGCAATTCTTTCGGGCAATCGCATTGTCCTAAAACAATGGGATGCAAGTCCCATTGTTTGGGAGATTGCATTGTTGTGATGGAAGCGTCCTACACAACCCTATGAACAAAAACGAAAAACAAAAACACAATAAACTCCCACATTAAAAAAGGGGCACAATACCTTATTGCCGTGTTATTGGGGAAAATAATGGGACACCGATTGTTTTGGGATTTTTTTTTACTGATGGACAGCAAACCTCTCCAGTTAAACTATAATAAACATGGAGCTCGTTCCAAATTTACTGGAGGGGGAATGATCCCCAAGGCACACTTACCAGGTAAGAAACCTGACTCAAGGATAACCACCTCTATTGGAGCAGAGAGCAATTATCTCACATTATTTGTTCTGACAGAAAATCTTTGGATGTGAAGTTTTCCTCCCATACTGTCAAGGAACCCAGCTTTACCAAAATAAATATATTACCCAGTCTCCACAACTCCAGAGTCTTTAAAGTGGAAAACCTGCATACCTTTGGCACAAGAAAGGAGGGTGGAAAGAGGTTCACTGATTTTGCTTTGTTTCATGATGACACATGTCCCTTCTTGTACCATTTTTGGGAAATCTTTCCACTTTAACAGGAAGCATCAAGGAGCAACATTTTGATCTGAATCGTCCAAGATCCTGTTCTTCCCACCCATAACCACATCTTGTATTTGCTTCCCCTTTGGAAAAAAGGTGCAGGTTGAGGTTGTTTCTGCACTTAACCTTTGGGAAATTTTATGATATTTGGAAAAACACGACCTTGTTAAAAGTCATAACTTTTTTGAAAATGATGGCAAAACCTTTTGGGAAAATGGCATTCACGAAAGGCAATTAGGTTTCTCAGTTGTTAAACCGATGTATCTACCTAGATATGTCTTTGAACTGTTAGGCACAAAGATATGCCAAATGCACACAGGACCGGACAAAGGTAAAAAAATAGTAGTAAGCAAACCTTGGCTCTTCAGGTGATGATGGCGCATGCACACACATGCGCGCAAACAGCTAGGATGCCGCCTGGGGGGGGCAAGGCTGGCCTTCAGCTCCCCCCCCCCGGTTTAGGCACTGAGGGGCCCCCATTAGACAGACCTCGCTTCCGAAGATGACCAGTCACGGCCAGCCCCGAGGCGGCGCCAGGCCCACTCACCTCTTCTTCTCTGGAGGCGGCAGCAGCAGCAACGCGCTCGCTGCGCATGCGGGGTACAGTTTCCTCCATCCAATGACCCAGGCGGCTGACTGCCTGCTTGCCTGCGCGCACATGTGCAGGAAAGGACGGAGGGAGTGAGCGAGTGCGCGCATGCGCAAACGGCACCCACAGGCAGCCAGAGCGGAGCTGTGGTGCTTGAGCTGCCCGCGGGCCGCCCCGTCCACGGGTGTGTGAGAGCCTGAGAGCTGTCTCCGTCTGGAAGCCCCGCACAAGCTTTCCGCAAGGGGGGAGGGGACTTGGTCGTGGCGTTTGGTGGAAGGAGAGAAATGGGGTGGGGTGAAGGGGTGAGTGTCAGAGAGCTGGAAAAGGATGGGGGAACATTTTGCAGCTGGGACGGAGCCTCCCGCCCGCGCGCCAGCCACTCACATCAATGGCACAACATGATGCGCCTAACCTGGCGGCCGCGGCCAGATGCGCCCTTGGCCACGGGGCGCCCTGAGGCGGCCGCTTACTTTGCCTCCACTAAAATCCGCCCCTGAATGCACAAAACACACAGAGAACAGAGTTCCAGAAGTATTCTTTTCAGTTGCCCAAAAACATCTGCTCTCCCTTAAAATATATTTTCCTTTAAATCATGCTCTCAAGAGATAAAAATAAGCAGACTTCTTTCAAAGTAACATAGTTGGTTTAGTCACATAGTTGGTTTACTCACGTTCCGCCTTGTAGCTTAAGATCTGCTGGGCAGGCCTTCCTCTCGGTCCCACCAGCTTCGCAAACACGGCTGGTGGGGATGAGGGACAGGGCCTTCTCGGTGGGGGACCCCCCCGCCTATGGAACTCGCTCCACAGCGAAATCAGATCGGCATCCTCCGTCCTTTCTTTCAGAAAGAAACTAAAGACATGGCTGTGGAACCAGGCATTTGGTCAATGAATGTAATGGTACTGAACACTGAAACTGACCTTGTGATTGTTGAAATGGAAAAGGCTTTTTGGATTTTGCAGATAATGATGTTTAACTAATGTTATTTTAAATTGTGATATGTGTATGGTTTTATCTTTTATTATACTGTATTTTACTACGGCATTGAATTGCTGCCATGTTAGCCGCTCTTAGTCCCCCTGCGGGGGTGAGAAGAGTGGGGTGGGGTAGAAATGACGTAAATAAAAAAAATGCTTGTCACTCCAGTTACAGATAGTATTTGAGGTAGTTTCTCTGCGTAGGTAACACAGGGCATCTTTCTTAGAGTCCACAGTCCAAAGCATCTCTCTGTTCTGAGAGTCTAAGAGTCTCTGTCTAGTCTGAAAGTCCAATGGAGTCTCTAAGTATACTGTTTCTACTGAAGTCTAGAGCACACAGTTCATTCTGGCATCTGAAAGCATACTGGTTCTAAAATGGAGTCTGAGTCCTGAAAAAGCCCAGACCTGATCACATGGTATGCAGCCCCTCCCACAACAAAGAGTTAACGAAAAACTGCATACCATTCATTCATTCATTCATTCATTTAAAGCATTTATATTCCGTCCTTCTCACCCCGCAGGGGACTCAGGGTGGAGCACACTCGTATACGGCAAACATTCAGTGCTGGGAAATAAAACCATAAATATATACAAATATTAAAATCAGTTATATCCACTTTAAAATCAGTTGCTTAAAAACCATCTCAGGACACCACTAAATTATTGCTTCATTGCACTGCCCCAAAGGCTTGGTCCCACAGCCAGGTCTTCACCATCCTTCTAAAGGACAGGAGGGGGCTGATCTAATATTGTCAATACACACATATGCACACATATACAATACAGACAGTAGACAATCAGAACTATATACATAACAAATAACTAGTATAGGAAGCTTGCAGAAGGTTGCTATTTCCAACATACACTGACCTATAAACCAGTTTCTGAATCCAGATTGTCTGCTTTGAACTGGATTATATGAGTCTACACTGCCATATAATCCAGTTCAAAGCAGATCATCTGGATTCACAGACTGGATTATATGGCAGTGAGCTTTTTTTCCCTAGGGCCCTTCCACACAGCCCTTGTTATTGTTGTTCATTCGTTCAGTCACTTCCGACTCTTCGTGACCTTCCACACAGCCCTATATCCCAGAATATCAAGGCAGGAAATCCCACATTTTCTGCATTGAACTGGAATATATGGCAGTCAGGCCCGGATTAACACCTTTTTGCGCCCTGGGCCACACTTTGGAATTACGCCCCCTTTAAGCCAACCTCTACCACACGCCCCCTCCCCCCGGGAAAGGGCCGGGCCCCCTCCTTATCCGCTGGGCAGCAGAGCAAGGAAGGCCATGGCTACCAGGAGGCTCCGTCAGGCGTTTCCCATGGCCAGGCGGAAGGAGGAGTGTCCCGGGAGCCGAGAGCCAGGGGCCGGGCCTCCTCGAGGAAAGCATTTAAAAGGCCAGCCTCTGAAGTGTGGAGGGAGAAGAAAGAACCAAAGGGAGGGGAGCGGGGAGGACAGGGTGGGGGAAGGAGGAGGGAGGGGGCAAGAGGAGGAGGAGGAAAAGGGGCGGGGGCGATAGCGGGGGAGGAAAAAAAGACACGCTGTCAAAGCGGCCGGTAGTGCCACATTCCCCGTCCATGGCCCCTCCTCTCTTTCTCTCTCTCCGTCAGCACCGCCGGGGAAACTGAGGCAACCGAAAAGGGACCCTCCCAAATGGCTATGAAGCTATCCCACTCACCCACCCGCCCGTTTTGGGGCAGAAAAAAAGGCTATTTCTGGCTAAGCAATGAAAGGGGGAGAGAAGCAGAGGCGTGGGGAAGCGCGTGCAAGGGAGAGGGGGGCGTGCACGGGTCTCGCGCTCGCTCACTCTCTCACTCACTTGCTCGCTCGGAAGGCAGGCTCCCCGTTTGCTCCTGCAGATGGGAAGGACCACAGGGAGGGAGGGAAACAGGCATGCGCAGAGCGGCCGGGGGCGTCCCTGGGGGCGCGTGCCGCTGAGTTGGGAGAGACCCCAGGGGCTGGCCACGGCGTTTTTATTTGTTTCAACATTATTATTTTTTTGGTCTGTGATTCTGCGCCCCCCTTCGGCTTGTGCCCCTAGGCCATGGCCTATGTTGGCCTTATGGGTAATCCGGGCCTGATGGCAGTGTGGACTCATATAACCCAGTTCAAAGCAGATATTGTGGGATTTTCTGCCATGATATTCTGGGATATAGGGCTGTGTGGCAGGGCCCTATGAACAAAAAGGACCACGTTATAGACCAGGGCTGTCCAACTGGCGGCCCCGGGGCTGGATCCGGCCCCGTAGCCTGTTGGACACGGCCCCACCTATGCCCTCAGCCGCCATTTTTAAATTTTTTAAAAATCATTTTTTTAAAAAAAAAATGGCGGCCGGGGGGGGGGGGGGAGGCGGGGCAGGGAGGGAGGAAGAGAGCTAGCTCCTCCTTTCGGGCCCCCCTCCCTACCTAGGGCGGGGCCGCCGAAAAAGGGCAGAAGGCGGTGCCAAGAGCAGCGTCACAGGCCTGGCGTGACGCGCTGCTCTTGGCACCACCTACTCCTCCTTTTCGGCGGCTCCCGGCCTAGGAAGGAGGGGGCGCTGAAAAGGAGGAGTAGGCAGTGTAAGGGGCAGCGCATCACGCCAGGCCTGTGACGCTGCTCTTGGCGCCGCCTTCTGCCGTTTTGGGCGGCACCCTGCCCTAGGAAGGGAGGGGGCGGCAGCAGAAGGCGGCGCCAAACGGCAGCGCGTCACAGGCCTGGCGTGACGCGCTGCCCCTGGCACCGCCTACTCCTCCTTTTCGGCGGCTCCCCGGCCTAGGAAGGGGGCCTGAGTGAGGCAGTGTGCAGCGCGTCACGCCAGGCCTGTGACGCTGCTTGGCGCCGCCTACTCCTCCTTTTCGCGGCTTTAGGAGGGCGGGGCCTGGGCTGGGGCGGGGCCTGGGGCGGGGCCGAGCGGCCCCGCAGGTCATCAGTGACCTCTTATCCGGCCCTGGACCCGCCAGAAGTTGGACAGCACTGTTATAGACAACTGATTCCATGATGAAAGCTCCCACCATACCTTTGCAAGACAGGGCCATGAATGACAGGTTTTTTGCTAGTCTTTCATGAATGGAAATCATCCTAAATCATAACTGACTTGATGGCACAGGACAAAGATAAAATATATAAACAATGTAAACAAAAGGTTTTCATGACATCAGTTATATCCCCTACATTTTATAATTACAGTTTATGTATGTGTCTGCATCTCTTATAAAGGGTAGGTTGAACCTCCGGCTTGCTAGTAAAACTGGATTACTGTGTCGCGAAATGACGCATGTGTTAAAAGTGTGTCACCAACATGAAAAGCGTGGCAAGGCTTTGCTTAGAGCTTCTCCAGAAAGGGAGCGTTTCAGCCTTTCATTGAAAAAGCATCTCTCATTCTCTCTCTCTCTCTCTCTCTCAGTTGCTTGAGTGACGCTCTCTCTCCTGATTGGTGGAAGGCGGGAGAACCAGTTTCCATGGTGACGTGCCTGCTCCAGCTGGCAAGATGCCAACCTCCCCCAAAAGGGAACTCAGCTCAGGCGATGGATTGCCTTTTTTTTTTTTTTACCTTTTTGTGTCTCAGCGGCCTCCTTCCCTCCCTACTCCCCAGATTTTAGAACTGTGTATATGATGAATGTCCCATTGATTTATAAGCTGGTTTTTTATTAAATCCAGCCGTTTCCATTCCATAATTTCTCCGCCTGTCCGCCTGCAAACGTGGTCCAAGGCAGCAGACAATAGGATGCATCTGCACTGAAGAATTAATGCAGTCTAATGCCACTTTAACTCCTATGGTTCAATGCTATAGAATCCTGGGGAGTGTAATTTGGTAAGCTTTCTCTGCTAAAGAGTGCAGGTGCCTCACCGAACTACAAATCCTAGGGTTTAACAGCATTGAGCCGTAGGAGTTAAAGTGATCTCAAACTGCATTAATTGTACAGCGTAGATGCACCTAAAGATATTCAGACGGGCAGATTGTTGCCTCAATTTAAGAACAAATTGTTTTGGGGGGGGGATTTTAGGTACTTGGAGTTTTCAAATGTAGTAGTTATTATGCTGTAAGAAGAAATATGCACAAGACTTCTAACAAAGGAAATAAAATAACACTATGTAACATGATTTTTTGTTCCCAGAGGCCCTTCCACGCAGCCCTATATCCCAGAATATCAAGGCAGAAAATCCCACATTATCGGAGTGCGGACTCGGATAACCCAGTTCAAAGCAGATATTGTGGGGCTGTGTGGGTTATAAATGCCATTTCCTAATTGGTTCTATCATAAAAACATGGAAAATGTTTATTAAACTTTGTTTTTGTGGGACACCTTCCAGCACATGCTGCTTTAGTCTTTCAATGAATATCTTATTGAGTCTCAACTATTTCAATATAGAGCCCTTCTACACAGCCATATAACCCAGAATATCAAGGCAGGTAACCCACATTATCTGCTTTGAACTGGGTTATTAGAGTCCACACTGCCATATAATCCAGCTCAAAGTAGATTTTATGCAGCCGTGTGGAAGGGGCTTTAGCTGAACATATACTGTACATGCCGTTTCAAATTGCATTATATGGCAGTGTACATAGGGCCTTAGAAGTCAGAGCTATGAGCATCACGCATATGGTTTGAGTACTACTACTCTTTCTCTCCTCCAATCCTTACTAGAAAAAGAAAAGAAATTACACACTGGAGCCAAGCCAACTAATAAACCAACTTGCTAGTGCAGGCTGGTTTTAATAAAAAACCCTTATGCTAAACTCAAGATCGCATTCATGGTATATAAAACGCAATAGATTTCCAAAAAGGTAACAGCAATTACTTATATGGCACAACTCTATGTATCTTTCTAAGGGTGCATCAGCATTGTAGAATGAATACAGTTTAACACCAGTTTAACTGCCATGGTGCAATAATAATAATAATAATAATAATAATAATAATAATACACTTCATTTATATTCCACCCTTCTCACCCCGAAGGGGACTTAGGGCAGATTTCAGTACACATACAAGCAGACAATCCTTGACGTTTTGTATTTGACATACAAGACATACAACATATACAGTAGGAGGATCTTGCAGCCACAAGTTATTTCCTGGTTCTTCCAGTTGTATCACTGGGTGCTGTTGCTCCATTGCAATGATGTGAATTCAAGGGAGTTATTGTTTCACAAGGTCTTTAGCCTTCTCTGTCAAAGAGTGTGGTGCCTCAACCAAACTACAGCTCCCTGGATTCCATAGCAGTAAGTCACAGCAGTTAAAGTGGTGTCAAACTGCATTAATTCTACAATGGAGATGCATCCTACACCCATACCAGCATGACTTACTCTTTCTCCCCATATATCCATGACGTAACTCCTATTGGTTTTTCCCAAACATATTCATCCTCCTGAGTATATCCCCCTCAAAAAATTACATCACATCAAAGTCTTTTCCATTTTTTCCTTTTTGATCAGAAGCGTTACTGTGTCCTTCCATGTATATATAAATGTAGTATATCAGGGGTCAGGAACCTATGGCTTGGGAGCCAGATGTGGCTCTTTTCATGATTGCATCTGGCTCTCCAGAGCAACCCCAGGCCTCGGTTTCCCAGCACGCAGCAGGGAGGAGTGACGCAAATGTGCTGCGACCGCCGCTTCCACGCCGCATTTACTCACGTTTAGTTGAATTCGATCTTAAAATATATTATATATATTATATGACTCTCATTGAAATAAATTTCCAAATATTTTGCTTTCATGGCTCTCTGAGTCAAAAAGGTTCCCGACTCCTGTAGTATATTGAGCCAGCATCTTATATCAACTTGAGCTGAGCTCACACCTTCTCTCTTACAATCCATCCCATAGTCTTATATATCTTATACCATGTTCAAGTTAGCATTTTAATTCTGCAGACATGAAAAATGTGACATGTTCCATTGTTTGAAAACTATCCCTACATATTAAATTAAAGCTGGTGTAAATTTGTTTTAGAAAGATAATGTGGTGCAGTGGTTTGAGTGCTGAACTAGGACACTGTGGCCCCATCTACACTGTCATATAATGCAGTTTGAACTGGATTATATGATCACTCTAGATGGGACCAATGACAGTGTAGATGGGGCCTGGCAAACTACGGTTCTGATTTCCATTGAGCCATGGGGAAGTCACACACTCTCATCCTCAGATAAAGGGCAGAACGAACCTCCTGCGAACAAATTCTGCTAAGAAAACCTTGTGGTAATTTCACCTTATTATTGTCATAAATCCAAAAGGACTTGAAGGCACACAAGAGAAACAACAACATTTTGTTCTTGCGTTTTCAACAATCTTACTGTTTACGTGAGAAATGCTATTTTATTCCAGCTAATTGGCTACGTACATGCATACAGGTGTATTATTCCCCCAACAACATCTGTTATAGAACTCAAATATGCCAATGATAATGCAGTCTGTGCGCATTCACAAGAAAACCTACAAGCCACTCTAAACACTTTTGCAGAAGCATACGAGAAACTCGGCCTCTCATTGAACATCAAGAAAACCAAAGTGCTCTTCCAGCAGTCACCAGCCAATCTTTCTGCAATGCCAGAAATACAGTTTTTTCTTCGTGGGCTCTGTGAATGCACACTTATGAAGCCTGCGCGCCAAAAGCAGGCCCAACGGAAACTTCCCCAGTTTGAATTTTTCAAGTTTTGGCGGTAACGCCGCCCAGCCCTCCCAGAGGGCATATAACCTGCTCCAAGCGTGCCTCCCACATTCCTTTGTTTTCCGCCACATGGCTAACATTGGAACTTCTCCAGCTTTGCTGGGCATAATATGTTCACAACGAGCTTCAAGCACTGCGTTGCTTGCTCAAAGAAGATTCCGGACTGCGACAGCCACTCGAAGTGTCTCCGGTGCCTCGGGGAGGGACACGTTGTTCCGACCTGTGTGCATTGCCAGGCCTTCACCGCCCAGTCAAGGAAGAGCAGGGCTCGACGCCTCCGGGCCATTTTGCCAGAAGAAGCCCTTGCTCCTGTGTCGATGGTAACGGCTGTTCCATCGACATCTTCAGCTGTGAGATCCGTGGTGGCTGCCCCGGTTCCCTCGACATCGAGTTCCCTCCCGGCCAGGAAGAAGCATCCGTCAAAGGCGAAGTTGAAGTCCACAACATCCAAGGCTTTGACATCGAAAAAGTCGCCACACACGGTGACCACCAAGACCGTGCAGCCGACATGCTCCCGACGGCCGTCGGTGAGCTCAATGGCGTCTGGCCTATCCCAGAGGTCGGCCATCTCCATGACTCCCTCCACCAAAGCCATGAGGATTACCTTCCGGAGGTCAAGCGAGTAGGCCCGTAGAGCGGAAACACAGCAAACCGTGCCTCTCACTCCGGGGAAGTCTTTGGAAAATGTTGACCATTTCCACAACTTTGGCAACCACCTTTCCACAAAAGTCATCATTGACAGTGAAATACAACACTGCCTGAGCTCTGCGAGTGCAGCATTTTTCCAAATGAAGCAGAGAGTGTTTAAGGATTGGGACATTAGTAGGGATACCAAGGTGCTTGTTTGTAAAGCTATTGTCCTCCCAACCCTGTTGTATGCCTGTGAAACGTGGACTGTCTACAGACGTCACACTCAACTCCTGCAAGATTCCATCACCATTGCCTCCTAAACATCCTGCAAATCTCTTGAGAAGACAGGCAAACAAATGTCAGTGCGCTGAAAGAAGCAAAGACCACCAGCATTGAAGCAATGATCCTCCACCATCATCTCCACTAGACTGGTCATGTTGTCCAAATGCCCGACCACTGTCTCCCAAAGCAGTTACTACACTCCGAACTCAAGAACGGAAAATGGAATGTTGGTGGACAGGAAAAGAGATTTAAAGCTGGGCTTAAAGCTAACCTTAAAAACTGTGGCATAGACACTGAGAACTGGGAAGCCCTGGCCCTTGAACGCTCTAAATGGAAGTCAGCTGTGACCACCAGTGCTGTGGAATTAGAAGAGGTATGAATGGAGGACAAGAGGGAGAAACATGCCAAGGGGAAGGCGCGTCAAGCCAACCCTCACTGGGACTGCCTTCCACCTGGAAACCGATGCCCTCACTGTGGAAGAACATGCGGGTCAAGAATAGGGCTCCACGGGCACCTAGGTATCCACAGGCAAGACACTACATTGGAAGGCCATTACATTTCGACAGCGAGAGATTGCCTAAAAACGTAAGTAATAATTCAGTTTCTGAACACAGATTATCTGCTTTGAACTGGATTATATGGCACTGTGGACTCATATAATACAGTTCAAAGCGGATGATCTGGATTCAGAAACTGGATTGTATGCCAGTATAGATGCAGACATAATTTCATTGGACAGAACAGAAATTTGGGGAGTAACCGTGCCAACCTGTAGCTAGATTATTTCCACGTATTATTCTACCACAAATAGAAATGTGATTCAGAGCTGGTTTCCTATCCTATTGTTCTGCACTGAGAGTTCTTCAAGAAGACACCCATCAAGCCTTTGGTAATATACTTATTTATTAAAATTAATTAACGGGAAGCCAGATGAAGAGTCATCTGAAAATCTTTAATCTACTGACAGCACTTTTAATAGATTTCAACCTGGAAAAGAAATTAATTCATATAAAAGCCCCTTTGAATTGAATTTAATTAGCAGATGGTAGAGGTTTGGGAGAAATATCTTTCAACTCTGCTGCACCAACTCCCACACAGAATATCTATCTTGCAAACCCCTTATTTTAACGCCTTTCAATTCAGTAGTATTTTTCATTTACAGAAATGTTTGGGCCATTTCTATTGTTCGCGTCTTGCGAATGAGAACTGCTGCTCCAAGCCACATCATGTCCACAACACAAGTATGGTTTCCATCCAGGGTACATCTACACCAGGAATGAGCAAACCTCGGCCCTCCGGGTGTTTGTACTTCAACTCCCAGAAATCCCAGCCAGCTGATCAACTGTTAGGAATTGTGGAAATTGAAGTCCAAAACACCTGGAGAGCTGAAGTTTGTCCATACCTGATCTACACTGTAGCATGCCCGAATTACCCATAAGGTCAACGAGGCCATGGCCTAGGGGCACAAGCCCGGGGGGGTGCAGATCACGGACCAAAAAACCCCCCTGGTCTGTGCCCCTCTTTCCCCCTTTCTCATGCCCCTCCTCGCTCCTTCTCCCGGCAAAGTCTCTGCTCCGTCCCCTCCGTCTCTCTCTCTCTCTCACACACACACACACACACTCTCATGCACGCGCACGCTCTCTCTCTCTCTCTCTCTCATGCGCGCCTTTGGAGCGAGTTTACATCTGCTGCGCTCTCCCCAACCCTCCTGATTCCCGAGGAGACCTTCAGAGCACAGCGGAGCTTTCCAGCCAGTGGGAATGGGGACTTTGGAGGTGGCAGGAGGTTGGCTTAAAGGGGGAGTAATTCCAAAGTGTGACCTAGGGCGCAAAAAAGTGTTAATCCGGGCCTGCACTGTAGAATTGATGCAGTTTGGCACCAGTTTAGCTGTCATGGCTCAATGCTATGGAATCATGGGAGTTGTACTGTTGCAGGGCTGTCCAACTTCTACCGGACCTGTGGCCGGAATTCCAGTTACTGATGACCTGGGGGGCCGAAGGGTCTGCCTCCGCCCCCCGGTGCTCCCCAGCTCCACCCCAGATCCGCCCCTCCCGGCTCCACCCAGGCTCCGCCCCTTCCTGGCTCCACCCCTGCCCCGCCCCCCCGGCTCCACCTCTCCCCCGCCTTGGAGGTGTCTGTGGAGGACACCGGGCTTTGACTTGGAGATAGAGATGAACACCAAAATCCCAGTCTCAAGTCCCAGTCCCTGCTTTGAACTGGATTATATTGCAGTGTGGACTCAGGGCCCTTCACACAGCCATATAACTCAGAATATCCAGGAAGGAAACCCCACAAAACCTGCTTTGAACTGGATTATATTGTAGTGTGGACTCAGGGCCCTTCACACAGCCATATAACGCAGAATATCCAGGCAGGAAACCCCACAAAACCTGCTTTGAACTGGATTATATTGCAATGTGGACTCAGGGCCCTTCACACAGCCATATAATGCAGAATATCCAGGCAGGAAACCCCACAGGAAACCCCACATAACCTGCTTTGAACTGGATTATATTGCAATGTGGACTCAGGGCCCTTCACACAGCCATATAACGCAGAATATCCAGGCAGGAAACCCCACATAACCTGCTTTGAACTGGATTATATTGTAGTGTGGACTCAGGGCCCTTCACACAGCCATATAACTCAGAATATCCAGGCAGGAAACCCCACAAAACCTGCTTTGAACTGGATTGTATTGCAATGTGGACTCAGGGCCCTTCACACAGCCATATAACGAGAATATCCAGGCAGGAAACCCCACAAAACCTGCTTTGAACTGGATTATATTGCAATGTGGACTCAGGGCCCTTCACACAGCCATATAACGCAGAATATCCAGGCAGGAAACCCCACATAACCTGCTTTGAACTGGATTATATTGCAATGTGGACTCAGGGCCCTTCACACAGCCATATAACGCAGAATATCCAGGCAGGAAACCCCACATAACCTGCTTTGAACTGGATTATATTGTAGTGTGGACTCAGGGCCCTTCACACAGCCATATAACTCAGAATATCCAGGCAGGAAACCCCACAAAACCTGCTTTGAACTGGATTGTATTGCAATGTGGACTCAGGGCCCTTCACACAGCCATATAACGCAGAATATCCAGGCAGGAAACCCCACATAACCTGCTTTGAACTGGATTATATTGTAGTGTGGACTCAGGGCCCTTCACACAGCCATATAACTCAGAATATCCAGGCAGGAAACCCCACAAAACCTGCTTTGAACTGGATTATCGGAGTCCACACTCATATAATCTGGTTTAAAGCAAATAACATGGGATTTTATTCAGATGTGTGGAAAGGAAGTCAAATAAGAAGCCAGGGCCCTTCCACACAGGCCTATAACCCTGAATGATAAGGCATAATATTCATTCTGCCTCTGCTAATAATAATAATAACAACAACAACAACAACAACAGGTTCCTGGAGTAGGAGACCTCCAAGGGCCATCCAGGGCCATCCAGTCCAATCTCCTTCTGCCATAAGGGGAAAACACAATCAAAGCATTCCTCACAGATGGCCATTCAGCCTCTGATGATAATAATATAATAATAATTACAATGGGTTCCTAGAATAGGAGACCTCCAAGGGCCATCCAGTCCTACCTCCTTCTGCCATAAGGGGAAAACACAATCAAAGCATTCCTCAGCCATGTTGAATCAAACCTAAACTCTCATGAGAGCAACAGAAAGTACTGAACCTTGAGTTTGGGAGTTGTAGTTCTCCTCCATCCAGAGAGCACTGTGGACTCAAATAATGATGGATCAGGACCAAACTTGGCACGAAGCCTCAGGAGAGGAGGAAGCCGGAAAGGGAATGAATGAGCACCCCCCCCTGCTCCGAACTCGGCCCCGCCCCTTTTTCGCTCTGGCCACGCCCCCTCTCACTCGTGCACTCTCTCTCTCCTTCCCTCTTTCCTTCAGGTGGTGGAAGGGGACGGAATGAAAGGGGGAAAGAGAGAAAGAAGGAGGGAGGGAGAGGGGGGGGGGGGAAGTAGTAGGAGGAGGAGAGCCTGCTCCTCCCTGCTGCCCCGCCCTCACCCTCCCCCCGCGAAAAAAATAAATAAAAAATATTCGAAAAATATTCCAAAAAATATTCCAAAAAAAATATTTAATTTTTTTAAAAAATCTTAAACGGCCGATATCTTGCAGGAGGGTAGGGGGCCGTGGGGAAGGGGTTGGGGGGCCGTATACGGCCCGGGGGCCGCCAGTTGGACAGCCCTGTACTGTTGCATGGTCTTCTTTAGCCTTCTCTGCCAAATAGTGCTTCACCAAACTACAATTCTCATGAGTCCATGGTCTTGAGCCATAACAGTTAAAGTAGTGTTAAATTAAATTAATTATATGTTGTTGATACAGTTGCAATCTCAAAAACCCAACTACAATACATCCACTGCACTTCATGATACTTCTGCTTAATTGTTCATGCTTAACAGAAATGAAAGAGCTGTACGAGGATTGAATGAAAAGTAATGCCTCCACCTTCGTAACTCCTCAACAGATGGAAATACTGGTATGCGGCAGGTACTGGCTTGTTCAGAAGACTCTCCTCTACAGTTCCATTTTGGCAGGAAGCCTTAGCATTGAATGGTTGTGTTGTTAAAGTGCAAAGTATGGAACCCTGCACAGACGGTCAGTCAATGCAACTTAAGCAACGTGCAGTCATTGAATTCTTGACAGCAGAAGGTGTAAACCCAAAGGAGATTCATCAGAGAATGCGAGCTGTTTATGGTGATTGTGTTGATGTAAGTACTGTGCGTCATTGGGTGAGTAAGTTTAATGATGTTGAGGTGGGAACATCTGACTTGCGTGACAAAGAGTTGGACATCATGTGACAGCAACCACCGAGTTTCACAAGCAAAAGGTTGACAGATTGATTCAGGACGATCGTCGTATCACTCAGAGAGAAATTTCAAGCAAATTAAAGAGCACATTCTAAGGATTAGTTCTGCATTTGATTTATTAAAATATTCCCATCCAAACCCAAGTAACAAAGGTGGAGGCATTACTTTTCATTCAACCCTCGTAGATGTTGCCCTTGCTATTTTTGGTATGCTTTTGATCCTTAACAACTCTGTAATGGAAAGCCCTTCTCACCTTCTTATTTATCCAATCAAATTATTAGACAATGGCTTAAATAAAGAGAAGCCATTTCTGAGTCACTATAAATGGCACTATGAAATGATCCATTTTATATCAAATACTAACGCTGCCTCGTGTTTAGAAGTTTCTGAAAATAATATCAACATAGTTTACAATATTGCAAACAAGTCATTGTTAATAATATAATCCCTGTCCCCTATTTTCCTATAATTATTTTGAGTATGCTTTCTTTTTAGTCTATAATCCTATACAGTACTCACTTTCTTGGAAGCAAGAGGACTTACAACTCCGTAACCAGATTTATTAAAGGTATAACCCATATTTCCTTCAAGAAGCTCAAGGAAGCAAACAGTGAGTAAATCCCTGTCTGCTCCATAGACAACAACTTTGTCCAACTACAGTACTGAGATACAGTGGAGCTCATATGGCCCTTCCAGACAGGCCCTCTATCCCAGGACCTGATGTAGGTTTTCTGCTTTAAACTGGATTATATGAGTACATACTGGCAGATAATCTGGGATAAACAGAAAACCTGGGATCAGGACCTGGGATATATGGCCTGTCTGGGGCCCCTTCCACCCAGCTGGATTATATGGCAGTGTGTACTCAGATAAACCAGTTCAAAACAGATATTGTGGATTATCTGCCTTGATATTCTGGGTTATATGGCTGTGTGGAAGGACCCTGGAAGGGCTCTTAATGTTTTGCTACTATTTCATTTATGCCAGACTGTTATGAAAGTCCAAAGGTTGAATTTTTCACCAGTCTTATTATAACCAGACATATACAATATCTCCTGACCTCAAGGGATAAGGTTTGGAAGTCCGATCTACAATATGTATGGGAAGGAAAAGCAATAATACTTTTGCAGCAGTAACAATAACGTCCTTGCAGACAGCCAATTATCTCACACCAGAAGCGACTTGCAGTTTCTCAAGTCGCTCCTGACACCACAACAACAATAACAACAAAAGCAGTAACAGGAGTGAGAAAAAATGGAAGTGGGAAGACATGCCCTTCATTATTAGTGGGGAGGTGGACTTCATTATTTCACAAAGGAAACCCACATTTAAGGACTTGGATTGGGTTATAAACCTGAAAGGCTCTTCTTATCTCCTTCTCCCATTGGATGCACTGACAGTGCAGATTTAATGCAGATTGACATAGCCCAATTCTTTGGAATTCTTGTAGTTTGTAGAAAAACCAGCACACTTTGGCAGTGAAGACTTAAGACTTTGTAAAACTACAATTCTCATGATTACAAGCAAACTGCAGGTTAAATCAACCCCTAATAGGTGATATGGACATGTAAGGCCCTTCCACACAGCCATATAATCCAGAATATCAAGGCAGAAAATCCCACAATATTGGCTTTGAACTGGGTTATCTGAGGCCCCTTCCACACCTGAATAAAATCCCACATTATCTGCTTTGAACTGGGATATATGGCAGTGTGGACTCAAATAACCGAGTTCTAAGCAGATATTGCGGGTTATTCTGCTTTGATATTCTGGGTTGTATGGCTGTGTCGAAGGGCCCTTAGTCCACACTACTATATATTCCAGTTCAAAGCAGAAAATGTGGGATTTTATTCAGCTGTGTGGAAGAAGCCTAAGAACAGCCCCAGCCAGCATGACTGGGGATTTGGAAGGTCCTAATTCCCTCTTGGCCACAAATATTTCTCTCCTCTGCTTAAGTGCTTTTCCAAGACTTGCTTTGCCACAGGTTATATCCAGAATGGCAGGCTTTCCTCTTTGTCAGCCCAACTACTCTAAGGAAGAGGTTAGAGTCCACACTGTCATATAATCCAGTTCAGTGTGGATTTTATACAGTTGTGTGGAAGGGGGCCACGCATAAATGGTAAAAACAGAATTTATGGTGAAATATTATATGCCATGAAAACCTTTCATTTATATATTTTACAGTATATGATTTATTGCGTATTTCACATAGACTCAGAAGGCTCCCATTACATTCGCGTGTCACACCTACACATTTCAACCGACACACTAACAAGACACGGTACACAGTTTGGAAATCTCTGGTGTAGATGTACATATAGAATGTTTGCAGGAAAACACATATAAGAGACAGGAAAGAGATTTAACAAAACAATAGCTAGGTGGACAGTTATCTGTGTAGTGCAGACTACTCTGCAGAATAGGACAGACAGGTTTGCCAGTGTTTGAGAAAGTTACTTTTCCAGACTATGGAGCCCCAGCCCGCAAGGAAACTATTTTGTGTTCTGAGAGTCCAAAAAAGAGCTTTCTCGAGCTGTGGCTTTTTGGCGTACATCCAGCTAATAGGATAGGGTTTCCTGCTTCTCCTGTGGTGCACAAATTATAAAATAAAGGGGGACCCCTTCCCCATTCCCCATTTCCCCAGCCTTCCAATTGTCGATGGTTTACAGATGTGCTTCAGCCAGCATCGACCTTCTAGCCCTGAACCGGAGAGATCAAACAGCCTTTGGCTGGAGACACATCAATGACCCGTAAAGCAACAAGCCAAAGTAGGGGAGATCCCCCCTCCTTCTCCTCCCCTGCCGCGTTTTACTCTCAGGTCACTAAAAGGATTTGATTCCCTTTTCTTTGCCCAGTATGCTTAGAAACCAAGAAAAATATTTGCACAGATGTGTTGCCAAAACCTCCCAAATCATGGCTCTCATTTTAAAATAATGCATTTCCCCATCACCTGCGCATGTCCCCGTGGAGGTTTCCTGCACAATGGCTCCAAGTATGTGCTTAATAATGAGGCCTGTTGGGGTTTTTTTTCAGATACTCTGGAAATCCACCTCCAAGCTAGCCTTCAAATGTATTTCTGCATCACTCTTTATGACACTACTTGAAAATTGAACAATCTTAACATCTCTTTTGTTTTTTAAAAAAATCCCAATCATTACAGTGTGGCTTTGGCCCCATATTATGTGTGCGCGATTATTTTGTGTTGCTGGTTTTATATGGGCCGGGGGATATTTGGTTTCATTTAACAAGCCCAATATGCATCTTCTCAGTAAGCAGAGGTTGGATGGCCATCTGTATGGGGTACTTTGATCGTGTTTTCCCTGCATGGCAGGGGGTTGGACTAGATGGCCATGTGGTCTCTTCCGACTTTATTATTCTACTAGCTGAGGACCCGGCGGTGCCCGGGTTATTTGAGGAAGGCATTGTGTGCCAAGGTTGGTCCGTATCAGTTGTTCATTTGGCTTGCAGTGGTTTCGGGAAGTGAGTGAAGGATTATGGAGCATGGACCATAATCCATGGTCCATCCTCCTCCAAATTGCACCAGGATGTAGGGGGTTCTGTGTGCCAAATTTGGTCTTGATCAGTCATTGAATGAGGGTCGCAGCAGTCTCGGGAAGTGAGTGGAGGTACTTCAAATCCCATCATCCGTGGTCCATCCTCCTGAAAACTGCATCAGGGTGTAAAGTGGGTCATGGGGGCTCTATGTGCCAAGTTTGGTCTTGATCAGTCACTGGATGAGAGTCGCAGTGGTCTCAGGAAGTGAGTAAAGGTACCGCAAGTCCCATCATCCATAATCCGTCCTCCCCCAAACTGCACCAGAATGTTGAGTTGGCCATGGGGGCACTCTTTGCCAAGTTTTGTCTTTATTGGTAATTGGATGAGTGTCGCTGTGGTCTCAGGGAGTGGAGGTACTTCAAGTACCATCATCCATGGTCCATCCTACTCGAAGCTGTACCAGCATGTAGTGTAGGTCATGGGAGCTCTGTGTGCCAAGTTTGGTCTTGATCAGTCATTGGATGAGGGTCGCAGCGGTCTTGGGAAGTGAGTAGAGGTACTTCAAGCCCCATCATCCATGCTCTGCTCTTCTCCAAACTGCACCAGGACATAGAGTGGGTCATGGGGGCTCTGTGTGCCAAGTTTGATATTTATCGGTCTTTGTTGTGGGCCACAGTGGTCTCTGGGAAGCAAAGCGCTTTGAAGTACTACAAATCCCATAATCTGTGGTTCATCTTTCCCAAACTGCACCAGGACGTAAAGGGCATCATGGGGGTTATGTGTGCCATGTTTGGTCCAGGTCCGTCACCCGTGCTGGTCAGAGTAAGTGAGTGAAGGTACTGCAAGTCCTTCAAACTGCACCAGGATGTAGAGTGGGTCTTTGGGGGGGGGGGGTCTGTGTGCCAACTGTAGTCTTGTTCTGTAATTGTTGGGGGCCTATTCAGGAAAATAAAGTTAAGTAAGCCTTACTGTCAATTCAGGCTGAGGCGTAGTCAGGAGAATCAAGTTGAGGAAGCCTTACTGTGAATTCAAACTGAGGCCTAGTCTCGAAAATCAAGTTGAGGAAGCCTTACTGTCAATTCAGGCTGAGGCCTAGTTTGTAAAATCAGCTAAAGGAAGCCTTTTTGTAAAGAACTCTGTCTGGCACCTTTGAGATTTGGGATGTTGAAATGCTGGCCTATCCATGGTCCATCCTCCCTCAAACTGCACCAAGACGTAAAGTGGGTCTTGGGGGTTCTGTGTGCCAAGTATGGTTTTGTTGTCTCATTGTTGGGGGCTGCAAAGTGTTTTGGACTGAAACTCCCACCATGCCTGACTGCCTCAGGCCTTTTCCTTACCCCCCCCCTCTGGCACTTTTGAGTCTCGGAATGTTCGTGTTGGCTGGCCAATGGGAGTTGTTTATGCAAATAATTCCACAGTGGGATCCAATCAGAAATCTGCCACATATCCTTCCGCCCTCCGGACACATACAAACATACATACAAACATTCCGCTTTATAAAGGTAGAGAGATAGAGATAGAGAATAGAGATACAGATACAGATAGAGATAGAGATTAAGTTAGTGTGGTGGAAATCCTATACCTGGAATTATGTGGCATGAAACGCTATAGAACTCAATTGAGAGATCTCCTGATTGTACCCTGTTAAGACTTCCTGTCTGGTTTAGGTCTTCTTTTTTTGCAAATGTTATAAAGTAAATATTTAAAAAGCATTTAGAAAAAAACAGACCAGGAGCAGTAACAATTAGGTTATTGTACATAACCGGAAACAAAGAAAGATTCGTTCCAACTTTGCTATAGTTCTGCCACTTTCCTTGGCAGTTTATTGTACGTTGTTGCTTAGCACTGAAGGAAAAGTCTTCTCCACATGCTCAGACACACACTCTTCATGGAGTGATAAAAGTATTGGCTTGTCGAACCCTGTTCAATCACAGACATCCATTGGATGACTTTGGGTAAGACACTTTCTTATGCTTGGAGAGACTCAATGACAAACCTCCCCTGGATAAATTTTGCTAAGAAAATTTTGTACGATAGGGTTGACATGCTTGAAGGCTCAAAACAACAACAGGAAGCGACACTGGAATGTGAAGGATGGACTTTGTCCCAATTTCTAGGTTTCTTAATGCTACTTTGGAGTTTCCCATCCTAAACAAAGTTTCTCTCTGGTGATTTTGATTATACAATTGCTATTACTTTCCTGTTACTTTCCTGTTACTTTTTTGAGAGAGGAACCCTGGTATTATTATTATTATTTATTTGTAACCAGCCACCATCTCCCCGAAGGGTCTCAGGGGGGCTAACAAAGCACTCAAGGTGCCACATATAATATAGAATTACATATCATCACAACAATACACAATTTGACTGAATACAAACAATGGACAACGTCAATCGATAAAATTAAAATTTTAGAAAATTCTAAAACACAATAATTCCTATGGATTATTGAAGTTTCTTCAAACACGTGCTAAAGTGCCTAATAACAATAGTTGACATCATCACATGACCATAGTACATTACTCCAGGTCAGAGGCCCATATAAATAGCCATGTTTTTAGGTTGGAGATTTGGGGCTAATCTAATCTCTCTAGAGTGGGCATTCCAGAGCCGGGGAGCCACCACCGAAAAAGCCTGTTCTCTCGTCCCCGCCAATCACAATGGCATGATATTTGAAAATGTCTCCTTGAAGATCCCTTACGAGCTCCAGTAATGCATAGAGATGGGGAAAGCTCAAAAAAAACTAGGCTCTCAAAAGATCATTTGATAAAGTAAGGGTGACAACAACCTTTGGTCAGCCCAACAGTGTTGGACTACAACTCGCACAATCCTTTGGCTGAGACTTCTGGGAGTTGAAGTCCCCACAAAAAAAGGAGGAACCCCAAAGGTTCCTAACACACACTTCTCTCTGACAAAGGAAGGAAGAACAAGGCTGTGGAGGAGGAGAAAAACACAAAGGACTCTAATGCCTCCATAGATGTTAAGGGAGGGTAAAGATCTGTTCCTCTGCACCACATTGGACAAATCAGATTAGAAAGTCTTTATAAACTTTGCATACTTGCAAGTATAAAAACACAAAATGCAGGGACAAATATAGTACCACCAGCTAAAGCAATCTGACTACTATGAAGACAGTGATAAAATACCTAAAAATTCTAAAATTGTTGAATCCATAAAATTAATATGTCCAGAAAAAGGGGACATAGGAAGGGCATTCATTAAAGATTTCCTCTGACCCACTTCTATTTATCACAGGATGCTGAAATTGCATATGTGTAATGATATAAGTCTGTATAGGTTACGTGCCAATTTACAACTCGGAACTGATAACGGTCTTGATTTTACAGGTGCTGAAGTGGTGTGAGGTTTGCTAATGAACCGAGCAGAATACAGAGCAGTCATCAAGTTCCTTTACTTGAAAGGCCGCGCACCAAAGGAGACATTAAACGAGATGAAAGAGGTTTATGGTTATGATTCCCCATCATATGATGTAGCATCATCAATTCAAATGTGGTGCAAACAGCTCCAATTCCAGGGCAACCTCATCTGATGAACACACCATCCAGCAAGTGGAGGTTGCCATTTTGGAAAATTGCCACATAACCATTCACCACCTAGCCCAAACAATCAAGATTAGTGTGGGGTCCATGGGAAAAACATCATCCAATACCATCTTCACATGCATAAGGTATCTGCTTGCTGGGTCCCCCAGAAGCAGGAACGAGTCGAATGCTCTCAGGCTTTATTGATGATGTGCCATGGAAACTAGGAAGACTTTTTTAACAGACTGATCACACAGGGTGAACGCTGGGTCCATCGCTATGATCCAGTCGATGCAATGGAAGCATCATGGCTCACTGCCCCCAAAGAAGGCATGGCAGGCAAGGTCATGCTCACAGTATTTTGGGACCAGCATGGAGTAGTACTGATGGATTTCCTAGCAAAGGGTCCCGTGATCACTGGGCCATATATGCTTCACTGCTGCGGAAATTGAGAGATGCCATCAAAACCAAGAGACATGGCATGCTCAACAAAGGTCCCTGCCCTCTGGAAGACAATGCACCAACTCACAACTCACAGGTTGCCCAAAGGAAGCATGCTCCTGTGGCTTTGAAATTCTACCGCAACCCCCTTATTCACCTGGCCTTGCATGATCGGACTTCCACCTCTTTCCAACAATGAAGTTATTTTTGAAGGGCAAGCATTTTTTAGATGACGAGAAGTTACAACATGGCTTTTGGATCAGCCTGTCAACTTCTACAGTGAGGTGCTTACAGTTGTTTAAAAAGATGGGAGAAGTGTGTGGTCCTAGGTGGCACCTATGGAGAGAAGGACTAATAACTGTGCCAAGTTTCATTGCCTTCAGTCCACATGAAGGCAATGTGGACTGAAGGCAGGGGAAATCTTTAATGAACGGACCTCGTATATCACACTTAGGGTGCCTCAAGTCCCTCTCCCTGTTCTGGGATCCATGAGAGTAATGGGATGGCACTAAGCTTCCTTTTATACCAAACACTTTAAAGCAGGGGTGCTCATTAGGTAGATCACGATCTACTGGTAGATCGCGTAGGGCGTCCTGGTAGATCGCAGGCAGGGCGGGAGGAAGGCTCAGTCCTGTCCCGCAGGCTCCCAATGCCAACCAAGTGCTGCCGGCCCTGGGTTATCTGAGGTCCTTTCCACACAGTTGAATAAAATCCCATGTTATCTG
The DNA here is from genome assembly GCA_030556195.1 of Anolis apletophallus. NCBI lineage: Eukaryota > Metazoa > Chordata > Lepidosauria > Squamata > Anolidae > Anolis > Anolis apletophallus. Next base: position 97,188,433 of record JARBWK010000008.1, read on the forward strand.
CTTTGAATCAGATTATATGGCAGTGTGGACTCAGAAAACCCAGTTCAAAGCAGATATTGTGTTATATGTTTCACATTTTTTGTAGTGGGTAGGTAGATCATCTTGACTTGGTTGTTTTATAAGTAGCTCGCATGCTGAAAAAGTGTGAGCACCCCTGCTTTAAAGTTTCTTTTAGTTTTAAAACATTTTCTTGAATATTTAGGAAGGTCTCTCAACTTTCAACTTTGGTAGGAAAATTAGGACTAATAAAGGGAAATATTTCTTCACCCAGAGGGTCATTAGGTTATGGAACTCACTTCCAGAAGAGGTTGTGACAGCTGTCAGCCTGAACAACTTCAAGGCAGGATTAGACAGATTCATGGATACCAAGTGTATCGGTAGTTACTGAAAAGGACATTCAAGTGCCACCTCGGAGTTGGTTGAGGTAGGCAGGATTTCCCTGGGTACTGGTTGTGGGGGGTCGGGAGCAGGTCAGGGTTTTGCCCTCCCTTCTGCTCGAGATCCCCGTGTACAACTGGTGGGCCACTGTGTGATACAGAATGCTGGACTAGATGGGCTGAGGTCCGATTCAGCATGGCTCTTCTTATGTTCTTATGTTCTTATGTTCACCCAGTTTGCAGATGTGTCTTGTCTCATAATCCTAAAACATATCCTATTATAACTCTCATTTAAAATCAGTTGGGTTTTATTGCCATGAAAAGTACAACTAGAAATAGAATCAGATACTGAACACAACATTTAACAACTTGTGCTCAAGGACAAAGAAAACTAGTGTAACAATCAATGCAGTGAAACACAAGACTGCTCAAAAAAAGATAGAACAAAAGACCTCTTCCACAAGATCCAAGAGTCCAAACGGAAATTTAAACCAAGAGTGAGGATACTGTGTGCCTAGCAAGAGCACACACTCCTCAAAGACATAAAAAGACAATCAAATAATACACTGAAGAGATATATAAAAGAGATTTTAAAAATGACAAACTAATTCAAAGAAGAACCACTTGAAAATGAACCCAAGTTTAGAAAGTGTTCAGAGCATTTGGGAGAGGTAAATAATCAAGAACAGATTATTTACTTCTCCCAAGGTAAACAGATGGCACACAAACAAGAATCTCAACCAACAAAATCGAAATCAAATATATCAACGAATATTGAAATCGCAACAATGACCCACAGATTGGAAAGGCTCAGTATACATTCCAACCCCAAGGAAGGGGACACCAGGAATTACAGTAATCACATAACCTTTACAATAATATCCCATGCAAATAAAGTGATGTTCAAAATTCTACACCAAAGGCTTTACCATTTATTGAGTGATAAATGTGAAATATCCAAGCTATGTTCAGAAGAGGACGAGGCACAAGAGACTATATTGTAAACCAATGTTTTCCAACCTTTTTTTGAGCCGCGGCACACTTTTTACATTTACAAACTCCTGGAGCACACCACCAACCAAAATGAAACAAAATGACACTCTAACACAGTAATACATATAGTTAATGTTTTTAAATGTATTTATACACTCAGTGTGAAACCTGGGCCTGTTTCAATGAACACAACATAGATATCCTGGCAGGAATGGCAGAAAGACACACACAAAGGTCTTGCTCAACAGCTGTCAGTCTCTCTCTGTGTTCTTATGCATCAATAAGAAAGGAAGGAAGGGAAGAGAGAAGGAAGAATGGAACCAAAGAGCAAAGAAAGGGAGGAAAGAAACAGGTAGAGAAGGAAGAAAGAAAAAGGGAAAGAAGAAGGAAAAGAAAAAGAGGGAAGGAAGGAAGGAAAGAGGAAGAGAAAGAGAAAGGGAAGGTTGGCCACAGCAACGCGTGGCCGGTACCAGCTAATAAATTTATACAGCTTATATAGTGGGAGTTGTAGGCCAAAACACTTGGAGGGAGGGCCCAAGTTGGCCTTAAGTGAACAAACCCTGTTAGTTTTCGGCCCCTGCTTAAAGGTGCCTCAACCCTGTGTCCCGAACACCCCTTGACCCGCCTTGGCTGAGTACGAGGGAATCATGGGAGTGGTAGTTTGACACCATCCTGAGCCTCACCAAACTACAAATCCCGGGATTCCCCAGCCTTGAGCCCTGGAAGACCAAGGGGTGCCTCACTGCATGAATGCTACGGTGTAGATCCGCCCCCAGGCAGCCGGGAGACCCGAGGAAGACCCATCCCAGGATCTTCTCTCTCTCCGCGTGGCTCTTTCTGCCTGACGCAGTCCCCGCCTTTCGGCTCAAACCCTTCCGAGGCCGAGGAAGGAGCGGAGGGGAGGAGGAAGCCCAAGAAGGCAAGTGGTGAGTAGAGGCTGTTTGCGGGACTCAGGCAGGGGATCGAACCCCAGCTAGGGCTTCCCGGTAGGACAGGAGGGCTCTCTCTCTCTCTTCTATCTCCAATTTCCCATGGCACACCTGATGATCGCTTACGGCACACTGGTTGGGAAACAATGTTGTAAACACACCTTAGCTAATGGACCACGGCACACAATTTTAGAAGAGAATTGGCCTCTGCTTTATTATTTATAGCATAGTCTTTTATTACGTAATTGTGGATTGCTCTTAAATAAATAAGTATGGCACATTTGATTAATCTGTACTCCGCATTTGGACAGAATATGGAGAAACATTTCTAGCTGGCAAGGAGAGTAAGACAATACTGCATTTCCTCAACCTGTCTGTTTAACTTGTATGATAAAGATATCATATGCAAAACTGGATTAGACTCTGAGGAAGGAGGTGTGAAACTGGAGGAAGGATAGCGGATGACACCATACTACTGTGTTGTTATATTGTTTATCTTATTTGCTATTTGATATATTTTGTATGATTTTGTTTTTTCTTTTGCTGTTTTATGTCCAACTGTGTTTTATTGGTTTTTTTGGGCTTCGGCTTAAGTTAGCCGCTCCGAGTTCCCTTTAGTGAGATTGAGGTGGGTTATAAATTATTATTATTATTATTATTATTAGCAGAAAATAGCAACAGGCTTGTAATGACCACTGGAGAAAGTCAAGGAATCAAGTACAAAGGCAGGCTTAGAGTGGACCATTAAGAAAAGTAATGATTACAGGTTATTTACATAACTATAAAGCAGATGATGAAGAGACTGAGATAGTGGCATATTTCCCATATCTTGGCAGAGTAATTAATCAAAATGCAGCCTGTAGTCAAAAAATCAGAAGAAGACTACGACTTCGGAAGGTATGAAGAAACTAGGCAAAATGCTCAAATGGAAAGATACACATTCAATACCAAAGTCAGGGTTGACTCTGCGATTATATTTCCTCTTTCTATGCATTGCTGTGAAAGCTGGACAGTGAAGGAAGCTGATGTGAAGAAAATTAACTCATTTGTAATATGGTGCTGGAGAAGAGCTCTTTGGATACCCATGACAGCCAAAAAGGACCAATAAATCCTGGCGCAAATCAAGCCAGAACATTCCTAGAAACCAAAATAATGAAAGTGAGACTTTGGAAATATCCGGAGAAGAGATGATTCAGTAGAACAGTGTTTTTCAACCTTTTTTGAGCCACGGCACATTTTTTACATTTACAAAATCCTGGGGCACACCACCAACCAAAATGACACAAAATGACAGTCTAACACTGTAATACATATAGTTCACATGTTTTTAAATGTATTTATACATTCAGTGTAAAACCTGGGCCTGTTTCGATGAACACAACATAGATATCCTGGCAGGAATGGCAGAAAGACACAAACTTCCCACACAGAACTCCCATAACCAAGAGAAAATACTGGAAGAGTTTGGTGGGTATAGACCTTGAGTTTTGGAGTTGTAGTTCACCTATATCCAGAGAGCACTGTGGACTCAAACAATGTTGGATCAGGACCAAACTTGGCATTAATACTCAATATGCCCAAATGTGAACACAGATGGAGTTTGGGGAAAATAGACCTTGACATTTGGGAGTTACAGTTTCTGGGATTTCTAGTTAACACACAATCAAAGAGCATCCTGAACTCTTGCAACAATGGAATTGAACCAAACTTGGCTTATTGAACTCTCATTACCAACAGAAAGTACTGAAAGGGTTTGCTTGGGAATTGACCTTGAGTTTGGAAGTTGTAGTTCACCTACACCCAGAGAGCACTGTGGACTCAAACAATGTTATGTTATGTTGCCCCAGAGCAAAGTGAGGCAAAGTGAACAGAGCGAGGCTGGGAAGAAGGGAGCCCGAGTGGAGAAGAAAAAGTGTTCGGCAGGAGGGGGAAGAAAGGGCATTGGAGGTTCCAATTTCCCACGGCACACCTGATGATCGCTCACAGCATACTAGTGTGCCATGGCACACTGGTTGGGAAACACTGCACTAGGAAACACAGTGGTTCTCAGCAAAGCAGAAGGCAGTAAGAAAGAGAGAGAGAGATAGCATAGATGCAGGCGAAACGTCAGGAGAGAATACTTCTAGAACATGGCCATATAGCCCAAAAATCCTACAACAACCTAGAGACCATTATGGCTGGATGGACTATTATGGAAGCCACGGCCCTGAGTTTGCAAGACCTACTGATTACAACGTGACTTGGAAGCCTCTTATTCATAAGTCCAAGTTGACTTCACAGGAGTTGGGAAGGAAGAACAGAAGGAATTTAGAACCCTTCCAGGTAAGCCCTATATCCCAAGATCTGATCCCAGGTTTTCTGTTTCTCCCATATTATCTAGCAGTGCATATAATCCAGTTTAAAGCAGAAAACCTGGGATCAGAACTTGGGATATAGGACCTGTCTGGAAGTTTCCATCCATCCTTTACACTTTAAGGAAGAGGAGAACCCTACTCAAATACAGACACCTTCTGTGCTGTCATATAATCCAGATGATCTAAGCAAATACTCTACATAATCTGCTTTGAACAGGATTATATGAATCGACACTGCCATATAATCCACTACAAAGCAGAAAATCTAGATTTGATGTGGCAGTGTAGATGGGGCCACGGTAATATAGCGGTCTGTATTGGGATTCACCACTGAGGATATATTCAACTATTTCCAGACTGGCTTGTTTGTTTATTTGTTTGTTTGCTTGTTGTTGATTTGGCTTTTCAGGCTTTCTATCATACCCACCCACGTTGGTTCTACACAGCCATATAAAATCCAGATCTGCTTTGAAATGGATTATATGGCAGTATAGACTCATATAATATTATATAATACTAATATTATGAATGATAGTACTATGCTAGTTACGTAGTATGTTGTATGTTCATATGACTTGTAAGACACTCTTAAGTCCCCTTTGGGGTGAGAAGGGTGGCATATAAATGTCGTAAATAAATAAATATAATACAGTTCAAAGCAGATAATGTGGATGATCTGATAATCTGGATTATATGATAGTATAGATCAGGGCTGCTCAGGAAGTCAATCGCGATCGACCAGTCAATTCTGGACCGAAGAAGGTTGATCCCAGCCAGATGGGGTGCTTCTCAGAGGGGGGCGGAGCCAGACCATGCCAAGCCCTGCCCCCTCCCCCAGCTTTGGCACTCCCAGCAGCTTCTCCAGCCTTGAGGAGGGCAGGGCCAAGCCAGCCTTGTGCTAGCTATGCCATCACGGCTTGGCACTGCCATCCTCAAGCCTGGAGAAGCTGCTAGAGCCCAAAGCCAGAGGGGAGGGGCGGGGCTTGGTGGCCTGGCTCCGCCCCTGTGCTTCCACTCTACCAGCAGCTTCTCCAGGCTTGAGGAGGGCAGTGCCAAGCCAGCCTTGTGCTAGCTATGTCACCACTGGCTTGGCATTGCCATCCTCAAGCCTGGAGAAGCTGCTGGGAGCTCCAAAGCCAGAGGGGAGGGGGCGGGGCTTGGTGTGGCCTGGCTCTGCCCCCCTGTGGCTTCCGCTCTACCAGCAGCTTCTCCAGGCTTGAGGATGGCAGTGCCAAGCCAGCCTTGTGCTAGCTATGTCACCACTGGCTTGGCATTGCCATCCTCAAGCCTGGAGAAGCTGCTGGGAGCTCCAAAGCCAGAGGGGAGGGGCAGGGCTTGGTGCAGCCTGGCTCCGCCCCCTGTGGCTTCCGCGATACCAGCAGCTTCTCCAGGCTTGAGGATGGCAGTGCCAAGCCAGCCTTGTGCTAGCTATGTCACCACTGGCTTGGCATTGCCATCCTCAAGCCTGGAGAAGCTGCTGGGAGCTCCAAAGCCAGAGGGGAGGGGCAGGGCTTGGTGGGGCCTGGCTCTGCCCCCTCTGGCTTCACCTCTAGGGGCGGAGTCAGGCCGCGCCAAGCCCCGCCCCAGCCCCTCCCCTCTCCAGCCTTGAGGAGGTAGGTAGATCTTTCTGACTTGGTTTTATTATAAGTAGCTCTCATGCTGAAAAAGTGTGGGCACCCCTGGTATAGATCCAACCTCATAAGTCGGTTCTACTCACTTATTCCCTTCAACACAGCCCTATAACCCAGAATATCAAGGTCACAAGATCTGCTTTGAACTGGGTTATCTGAGTCCACACTGCCATATAATCCAGTTCAATGTGGATTTTTTACAGCTGGGTGGAAAGGGCCCAGGTTAACAAAGGCCTCTTCTACATGGCCATATAAAATCCAGATTATCTGCTATGTTGGATTCTATGGTAGTGTAGACTTATATAACCCAGTTCAAAGAAGATAATGTGGATTGCCCATTGCTTTGACTTATACCCTGCCTTTCTTTCCCAATATTACAGGAGCATTACACTCTCCTTACAATCTCTCACTTTCAAGCATCAGTACTTCAAAGCAATCCAAAATCATTTCAAACCCTGGCAAGAACAATGGAAAAGGCAGCCTTTAAGGACCTTCCCATATAGACATTTGCTCAAGTGAAAGCCAGGTTGGGGGCTGAGTCTTGTTGCTGTTGTTGCTGTGCCTTTCATCTCCGACTTACAGAAAATGCGGTTTTTCTGGGGCAAAAGTAAACCCATCGGGACTCCTTTCCAGGAATTACCAATCGGAAAGCCATCAAGCAGGAAGAAATGGGAAGGCTTTGGCTGTCACTGAAACCTCCTAGGAGGGATAAAGGGAAGTCGGCAGTCTACACCATGGACCTTGGTTGGAGAATGCGCTCCAGATTTTGAAGGGCAAAGCTAAGTAACCGTGGGGTTTGCAAGAGTATTTTTATATATATTTAAGGAAATGATCTTGGATGAGAAAAGGACTTGGTTCTCCCCCTAAAAAGGCAAGACCCTTGCCCATACCAAGCCGTTTGCGACTTTGGGAGACCCTCAAGGGAAGCTATCAGGTGACTTGAGATAGTACCCATAAATCGAAGCTATCGCAGGCTTTTCTTGACTAAATTGGTTCAGAAGAGGTTTGTTTTTGCCTTCCTCTGAGGCTGAGAGAGTGTGACTGGACTAAAGTCACCCAATGGGGGTTTTTTTTATGGCCCGAACCCGGATCTCTTATACCTCTGTCCAAGTTATTGCCTCTAAAAGCCAAACCAGGAATGGTTCCCCTTCTGCTTCCATTTCTTTCCCCCAAATGACCCCAATCTCTGTTTTAGGAAATCCTGTGCATAATAATAACAATAATAATGCGCCAGATTAGATATAATTTTTATTTATTTATTTATTATTTCAATTTATATACCACTCTTCCCAGGAAGGCTCAGGGTGGTTTACAACAACAACCAACACAATCACAGTAAAATATTAAAACATAAAAACAGCTTTAGACCAGAATGGACTAATAATAATAATTATTATTATTATTTTATTTATCCAGAACATAATTATCATAATGATATATCTAATCTGGCACCTTATTATTATAATTATTATAATTATTAATGATCCAGAGCATAATAATAACCATAACAAATATAATCTGGCACCTTATTGTTATTAATTATACAGAGCATAATAATAATCATAATAATATATCTAATCGGGGCACCTTATTATTATTGTTTATAAGCTATCCTCTGGATAAATAAATTAAATTAAATTAAATTAAAATACCAGATTAGATTTATTATTATTATTACTATGCTCTGGATAAACAATAATAATAAGGTGCCCCGATTAGATATATTATTATGATTATTATTATGCTCTGTATAATTAATAACAATAAGGTGCCAGATTATATTTGTCATGGTTATTATTATGCTCTGGATCATTAATAATTATAATAATTATAATAATAAGGTGCCAGATTAGATATATCATTATGATAATTATGTTCTGGATAAATAAAATAATAATAATAATAATAACAAGGCATCAAGTAAGATATTATTATGTTCTGGATAAATACTAATAATAATAAGGCACCAAGTTAGATATTATTATTATTATGCTCCGGATATTATATAATAATAATATGCCAGATTAGATTATTTATTATTTTTATTATTATTATATTCCAGATAAATAATAGAATCATAGGGTTGGAAGAGACCTCATGGGCCATCCAGTCCAACTCCCTGCCAAAAAGCAGGAAAACTGCATTCAAAGCACCCCCGACAGATGGCCATCCAGCCTCTGTTTCAAAGCCTCCAAAAAAGGAGCCTCCACTACACTCCAGGGCAGAGAGTTCCACTGCTGAACAGCTCTCACAGTCAGGAAGTTCTTCCTAATGTTCAGATGGAATCTCCTTAATAATAATATGGTGCCAGATTAGATTATTATTATTTGTTGTTGTTATTATTATTATTATTATTATAAACACAACACGTTTAGTACATAGCAAACAAGATCACTCTGCTGGCTTTTGTATTTGATCACACGTTGGACACTTCCCAAATGTCTAGGCCTAGGACTTATTATTATCATGATGCTCTGGATACCTACTTCTACTAATAATAAGGCACAAAGTTGTTGTTGTTGTTGTTGTTATTTGACAATTCACTGGCCAACACACATGTTGGTGCCTCAAAGGTAAGCCCTCTTTCTGGGTATGCTGATTCAAAAAATAAAATGCCACCACTTTCCCCCTATCAGCTCTAGGTTTTTTTTTAGATACAAAACATATCTATCAATCGCCTGAAGAAAATCATGACAACCATATCTGAGAAACTAGAGCTCAGGCGGTCTCCGCAATGTAATTTTCTGAATCAGCGCCACAAAGAACTCAAGGAGCATCAAAACCAAGACATCAAAAAGTCCCATCATTCCTATCTGAATATGCAGTTCAACAAGGCGGTGGTCCCTTTGTCACAATGCCATAACAACAGGTTTGTGGGACCCTTCTCGTACCTATCTTTTTCCCATATCCATCCATCCACCCACCAATCTATCTATGTATCTATCTATATATCTATCTATCCATGTATCTATCTATGTATGTATCTATCTATGTATCTATCTATGTATCTATAAATAGATGTATGTATGTATCTATGTTTGTATGTATGTATCTATCTATGTATCTACCGTATGTATGTCTCTATCTATGTATCTATCTAATGTATCTATCTATCTATGTATCTATAAATAGATAGATGTATGTATCTATGTATCTATGTTTGTATGTATGTATCTATCTATTATGTATCTATGTATCTATCTATGTATCTATCTATCTATGTATCTATCTATCTATGTATCTATAGATAGATAGATGTATGTATGTATCTATGTATCTATCTATATATCTATGTATATATCTATGTATCTATCTATATATATAACTGATTAATACCTTTTTCAAAAAAAGTCTTGCAAAATATCTATAGATAGATAGATAGATGTATCTATGTATCTATGTATCTATTTATCTATGTATCTATCTATTTATGTATCTATCTATCTATGTATCTATCTATATATCTATGTATCTATCTATGTATGTATCTATCTATGTATGTATCTATCTATGTATGTATCTATCTATGTATATCTCTATATATCTATGTATCTATCTATCTATGTATATATCTATGTATATATGTATGTATGTATCTATCTATCTATGTATGTATCTATCTATGTATCTATTTATCTATGTTTGTATGTATGTATCTATCTATGTATCTATGTATCTATGTATCTATCTATGTATATATGTATCTATGTATCTATCTATGTATCTATCTATATATATAACTGATTAAATACCTTTTTCCAAAAAAAGTCTTGCAAAATATCTATAGATAGATAGATGTATGTATCTATCTATTTATGTATCTATCTATGTATCTATGTATCTATCTATGTATGTATCTATCTATGTATGTATCTATCTATGTATCTATCTATGTATCTCTCTATATATCTATGTATCTATCTATCTATGTATATATCTATGTATATATGTATGTATCTATCTATGTATGTATCTATGTATCTATTTATCTATGTTTGTATGTATGTATGTATCTATATATCTATGTATCTATAGATACCAGTAGATGTATGTATGTATCTATCTATCTATGTATCTATCTATATATATAACTGATTAAATACCTTTTTCCAAAAAAAGTCTTGCAAAATATCTATAGATAGATAGATAGATGTATGTATCTATCTATGTATCTATCTATGTATCTATCTATCTATGTATCTATGTATCTATCTATGTATGTATCTATGTATGTATCTATGTATGTATCTATCTATGTATCTATCTATGTATCTCTCTATATATCTATGTATCTATCTATGTATATATCTATGTCTATATGTATCTATCTATCTATGTATGTATCTATCTATCTATGTATCTATTTATCTATGTTTGTATGTATGTATGTATCTATCTATGTATCTATCTATGTATCTATCTATATATCTATGTATCTATAGATCGATGTATGCATGTATCTATCTATCGATCTATCTATATATATATAACTGATTAAATACCTTTTTCCAAAAAAGTCTTGCAAAATATCTATAGATAGATAGATGTATGCATCTATCTATGTATCTATCTATTTATGTATCTATCTATGTATCTATCTATCTATGTAACTATGTTTCTATCTATGTATGCATCTATCTATGTATCTATCTATCTATGTATCTATCTATGTATCTATCTATGTATCTATCTATCTATGTATATATGTATGTATGTATCTATCTATCGGTCCAACAAACTCTCTGATAAATGATAGGGCTGCGACAAATCGCAATCCCATCCAGGCTGGAGAATCATTTAGTTCCAAAAGAGATCAGCCCTGATATTTTGGAGACCCGGCAAGCCATGAAAACGGCCTGGATCGCTTTGCGCAAAGTCACACTTTCTCAGCCTCGGGGCAAAGGCGACCCACTTCTTGCCAAGAAAAGCGGAAACCATTCGAGGGCGCACAACAATAACAAGGCGAGGAAGGAGGCGCGCCATGATTTCCCCCCAATTTTGGACCCCATCGGCCCTTTTCATCCCTTGCCTTGCTGAATGGAAGCTATTCTCTAGCCTAGTGCTATGCCAGGCAATAGGGATCTAGAAGCAAGTCCTTTCGAAGGTAAAGGGGAGTTGCTTTCAAGGGAAGAAGGCGCGGATTGTGGAGTCGGGCAAACAAAGAGGTTTGGGAGAACAACAACAAAGCGGGTTTTTTGCAAGCTGAAAAGAGGCAAGTGGGTGGTTAGGAAAACCGGGGACCTCTCCTTGTCCCTTGAGGGCGGATTAAGCCGAAATTATAGTGAATGTCGGGTTTATAGAAAGATTGGATCTCCCTTTGTTTTCAAGGTTTTCTAGGAAATATGTCCCCATGCCCCCGATGATGTAGAAGGGGATCTGGAAAGGCTATATCTCCTGTCTCTAAATCTAGAGTGATTTGGAGGCAGGAGATCATAGTAAGCCTTTCCAGATCATAGTAAGCCTTTCAGGTTTCTCCAAACCCCAAGGGTCCTTCCACACCACACTATCACAGCGCTGTTATCCCACTTTGTCTGCGATTCAGAGATTTGTCCTTGGTGAAGCACTATTATTATCAGGGCAGAATAAACCACAATATCTACTTTGAATTGGGCTATCTGAGGGCCCTTCCACACAGCCCTATATCCCAGAATACCAAGGCAGAAAACCCCACATTATCTGAGTGTGGACTCAGATAACCCAGTTCAAAGCAGATATTGTGAGATTTTCTGCCTTGATATTCTGGACCCTTCCACACAGCCCTATATCCCAGAATACCAAGGCAGAAAACCCCACATTATCTGAGTGTGGACTCAGGTAACCCAGTTCAAAGCAGATATTGTGAGATTGTCTGCCTTGATATTCTGGACCCTTCCACACCGCCCTATATCCCAGAATACCAAGGCAGAAAACCCCACATTATCTGAGTGTGGACTCAGGTAACCCAGTTCAAAGCAGATATTGTGAGATTTTCTGCCTTGATATTCTGGACCCTTCCACACAGCCCTATATCCCAGAATACCAAGGCAGAAAACCCCACATTATCTGAGTGTGGACTCAGGTAACCCAGTTCAAAGCAGATATTGTGAGATTGTCTGCCTTGATATTCTGGACCCTTCCACACCGCCCTATATCCCAGAATACCAAGGCAGAAAACCCCACATTATCTGAGTGTGGACTCAGGTAACCCAGTTCAAAGCAGATATTGTGAGATTTTCTGCCTTGATATTCTGGACCCTTCCACACAGCCCTATATCCCAGAATACCAAGGCAGAAAACCCCACATTGTCTGAGTGTGGACTCAGGTAACCCAGTTCAAAGCAGATATTGTGAGATTTTCTGCCTTGATATTCTGGACCCTTCCACACAGCCCTATATCCCAGAATATCAAGGCAGAAAATCCAACATTATCTGAGTGTGGACTCAGATAACCCAGTTCAAAGCAGATACTGTGGGATTTTCTGCCTTGATATTCTGGGATATGGGGCTGTGTGGAAGGGCCCTGAGTCCACAAAGCCATGTATCCCAGTTCAAAACTGTTAATGTGGGATTTTATTCAGCTGTGTGGAAGGAGCCTGAGTGCCCCAAAGCCCGCTTCCCCTAAACTGTACATTCCAGAATTCCATATTATGGAACCATGAGAGTTAAAAGTGGAATCATCGCTCTATAATTGAGTGGTGTTACCTTCCCCACCTTTCCACACAACCATATAACCCAGAATATCAAGACAGATAATCCTCAATATTTGCTTTGAACTGGGCTATCTGAGTCCACACTGCCATATAATCTAGCTCAATGTGGATTTTATACAACTGTGTGGAAGGGGACTGAGAAAACAATTATTATCTTTCTTCCACATTAAAGCGGAAATCCGAACTGGACTATATCACAGTGTAGACCCCTATAATCCAGTTCAAAGCAAATATTGTCCTCCTTTCTCTGTAGCCCCTTCTACATTGCCATATAATCCACATTATCTGCCTTCAGCTGGGCTATATGAGGCTGGATGCACACTACCATATAAAATCCATAATATCTGCTTTGAACTGGATTATAATGCAATATAGACTCATAAAATCCAGTTCAAAGCAGATGTTGATTATCTGCTTTGATAATCTGTATTATATGGCAGTGTAGAAGGAGCCTTGAATCTAGAGCCTAGAAAAAGTGACACCCCCTCCTCAATTTTTGCAAGTGCAGATGATCTACCTTAATTATAATTAAATTATAATTATAATTATTTTAATAATAATTAAATAGTTATATAGCCCGACCAAAACAATTCTTAAGTGTCTTTGTTTTTAGGCTTGTCCCTGGGTTTATTTGAGGCACTAATTCAGAAAACTGCACTGAATAGATCTGCATTCATTCTAGGCCCCTTCTACACTGCCATATAATCCCAATTATCAAAGCAGATAATCCACGATATCTGCTTTGAACTGGATCGTTTGAGGGTCCTTCCAGACAGGCCCTATATCCCATGATCTGATCCCAGGTTTTCTATTTATCTCAGATTATCTGGCAGTGCCAGTTGTCTGGAAGGGCTCAGAGTCTACAATGCCATAAAATCCAGTTCAAGGCAGATAATCTGGATTTTATATGGCAGTCTAGAATGGGCCCTAGTTTCTTAGCCTGGATTTACACTACCCTATGTCTCAGGACCTGATCCCAGATTTCCTGCTTTGAACTGGATTATATGAATCTCCATTGCCTTATAATCTGGGATAAGAAGATAATCCAGAATCAGATTCCGGAATATAGGACCTTGTAGAGGCATCCGCCTGGATCTACACAGCCATATAATTCGGATTATCAAAGCACATAATCACATGATCTGCTTTGAACTGGATCATATGAGACCACACTGCCATATAATCTTGTTCAAAACAGATAATCTGGATGTTATATGGCAGTGTAGTAGAGGCCTCAGGCCTCTTCCACATAGCTGTATAAAATCCACATCGAACTGGATTATCTGGCAGTGTGGGCTAAAATATTCCAGTTCAAAGCAGATATTATGGATTATATACCTTGATGTTCTGGGTCATATGGTTGCATAGAAGAGCCCTCAGATAGGGTTGTCCTGTTTTTCTATGGGTGAGCGGATGACAATGTTAGAGCCCTTTCTCATGGCCATATAACCTAGAATACCAAGGCAGAAAATCCCACATATATGCCATATATTCCGGTTCAAAGCAGAAAATGTGCGATTTTATTCAGCTGTGTGGAAGGGGCCTTAGATGGCATATGTTCTATATCTTGGCAACTAGATCTGATAGGGGGAAACTGGGGGGATTTTTGAAATCAACAGAAAATAATTAATAATTAAATAAATAAAAGGGCTCCCATTTGAGACACCACAATGTGTCTTAGCCAGGGTCATATATTAGAGGAGACCGACTGCTTGCCTTCCTGCAATTGTACAGATATTGAGAATATATTCCAGGGACTGCTGTTTTCTCTAATGGAGAATAATTTATTGGGGGTAGGGGGGGAAATAGAATTTTGATAGGAAGATAAGAGGAGCCATGGTTTGGTTTAGGGAGCTGGACCCCTTCTACACTGCCATATAATTCAGATTATCAAATCGGATAATCCACATCATCAGTCTTGATTACATGACTCCAGACTGCCATATAATCCAGTTCAAAGCAGATAATCTGGATTATATATCTCAGAGTAGAAGGGGCCGGAGTTGATTGGATAAACTAGTATCACAGGGCCCTTCCACTCAGGCATTTAACTAAGAATAGAAGAGCACTGGGAATGTGGCGCAGCTGGCTAAGTGTCAGCTGCATAAGATCTCTCTGACCAGTAGGTCATGAGTTTGAGGCCTGGCTGGGTCGAGGTGGGTGCTCGACCTTTAAGTGTAGCCTGCTGTCGACCTTTGCAGGCCAAAAGACAGTTGCATTTGTCAAGTAGGAGATTAAGGTACCGCATTAATTAAAGAACTCCAGGAATGCAGAAGGAACAACAAGGGACGCTGGGAACGCTGAGAGATGAGGAGTGCGTCAGCTCCCCTGGTGGCCAGAGTTTGCCTCTGTTCGTCTATATGTGTGTGTGTGGAAATGGCAGGGATTGTCTGCTAACTGTTCTGAGTCCCCTTGGGGTGAGAAGAGCGGAATATAAATAAATAAATAAATAATATCAAGACAGAAAATCCCACAATATCTGCTTTGAACTGGGATATCTGAGGACCCTTCCATGCAGTCAGTTAACCAAGAATATCAAAACAGATAATCCACAATATCTGCTTTGAGCTGGGTTATCTGGGTCCACACTACCATATATCCCAGTTCAAACCAGAAAATGTGGAGGTTTATTCAGCTGTGTGGACGGTTCCTGAGTCCACACTGCCATATATCCCAGTTCAAACCAGAAAATGTGGGGGTTTATTCAGATGTGTGGATGGGGCCTGAGTCCACACTGCCATATATCCCAGTTCAAACCAGAAAATGTGGGGGTTTATTCAGCTGTGTGGACGGGGCCTGAGTCCACACTACCATATATCTCAGTTCAAAGCAGAAAATGTGGGATTTTATTCAGCTGTGTGGACGGGGCCTGAGTCCACACTGCCATATATTGCAGTTCAAAGCAGAAAATGTGGGATTTTATTCAGATGTGTGGAAAGGGCCACAGTTTAAGTGGAGATGGATAGGAATAGCCCACCCACTCCCATCAATGTTTCAATGACTATTTTTCACCAGTGAATGAACAACTCTTAAGTGTGTAAATAAATAACTACACAGGGTCCTTAAAACAAACCGGGATAAGGCAAGAACCAAGGGAGGGAAGAAGGAGAGGGTGATCAAAACCAGGAGGCAACACAGAGGAGGAGGGGGAAAAAAGGTGTAAAGCAAGCAAGCTGGTTTTCCCATTATTACAGCTGTTCTTTCATTCATAGCTTCAGCTTCCTTTCCTCCGCCAAATATCTCGACAGGGTCATTTAAACCCTTTACACCAGCGTTTCTCAACCTGGGGGTCGGGACCCCTAGAGGGGTAGCGAGGGGGTGTCAAAGGGTCGCCAAAGACCATCAGAAAAAACAGTATTTTCTGTTGGTCATGGGGGGTTCTGTGTGGGAGGTTTGGCCCAGTTCTATCATTTGTAGGGTTCAGAATGCTCTTTGATTGTAGGTAAACTGTAAATCCTAGCAACCACAACTCTCAAATGTCAAGGTCTGTTTTCCCCAAACTCCACCAGTATTTACATTTGGGCAGATTGAATATTCGTGCCAAGTTTGGTCCAGATCCATCACTGTTTGAGTCCACAGGCCCCCTTAGGCCCCCTGGCTACATGCCTGTCTCTGGATGTAGGTGAACTACAACTCCCAAACTCAAGGTCAGTACCCACCAAACCCCTCCAGTATTTTCTGTTGGCTTGTGGGAGTTCTGTGTGCCAAGTCTGGTTCAATTCCATCATTGGTGGAGTTCAGAATGCTCTATGAACTATAAATCCCTGCAACTACAACTCCCAAATTACAAAATCAACCCACCACCACCACCCCTCCAGTATTCAAATTTGGGTGTGTACCAGGTATGTGTACCCAACTTGGTCCAATGAATGAAAATACATCCTGCATATCAGATATTTACATTACGATTCATAACAGTAGCAAAATTACAATTGTGAAATAGAAACACAAATAATTTTATGGTTAGGGGTCACCACAACGTGAGGCACTGTATTAAGGGGTGGAGGCATTAGGAAGGTTGAGAACCAGTGCTTTACACATAAATATGCCCAGATGTAGAGATTTCCAAAGCCCCTTCCCCACAACATCCCTCACCCAGAATACTGCCCAGATTGGGAGACAGCCACTGTTGTCAACCCCTTTCCTTTTCCCTGCCTCCGAAAAGGAGAATTAAAAAAAAGTGCAATTCCCATGTGATTTGGGGGAATGACAGAAGCACACACACAAGCCTTTTGCTGGCTCTAGCTTTCTCCAAGATCAAATTCTATTAACCCCTTCCAGCCTGGGTCCCAAGAAAGAAAGAAAGTCCCTACAAATCATGCTTGAAATTAGGAGGCAAAACAAAAACCATGCATTTCTCTTCTTCCACCCTAAAGAAAGAGACACACATATATTCTAGAGACACGCCATATTCCTCTGGATCCCCTTCTTTGAAAAGGGGGTTGCCATTCCCATCCTCCCCTGTTTATTTTCCCTACATCCAAGCATCTCTGGGGCCTGTGCGCCCTGGGGAGAATTACGCACGCGCTTTTACACACCAAAACATTGGATTGGGTTGCTTTTACAGTGTTTCTCAACCTGGGGGTCGGGACCCCTGGGGGGGGGGTCGTGAGGGGTTGTCAGAGGGGTCGCCAATGACCATCACAAAATATAGTATTTTTGTTGGTCCTGGCAGTTCTGTGTGGGAAGTTTGACCAAATTCTATCATTGGTGGGGTTCAGAGTGCTCTTTGATTGTAGGGGAACTATAAATCCCAGCAATTAGAGCTCCCAAATGTCAAGGCCTATTTTCCCCAAATTCCACCAGTGCTCACATTTGGGCATATTTAATATTCATTCCAAGTTTGGTCCAGATGAGTCCACAGTGCTCTCGGTATGTATGTGAACGACAGTACAACTCCAAAACCCAAGGTGAATGCCCACCAAACCCAACCCGTATTTTCTGTTGGTCATGTGTGCCAAGATTGGTTCAATTCCCCCATTGGTGGAGTTCAGAAGGTTCTCTGATTGTAGGTGAACTATAACTCTCAGCAACTACAACTCCCAAATGACAATATCAATCCCCCTGCCCTCACCTCACCAGTATCAGGTATTTGTACCAAATTTGGTCCAGTGAATGAAAATATGTACATCCTGCACATCACATATTTACATTACGATTCATAAGAATAGCAAAATTACAGTTATGGAGTAGCAACAAAAAGTAATTTTATGGTTGGGGGTCACCACAACATGAGGAATTGTATTAAGGGGTCGCGGCATTAAGAAGGTTGAGAAACACTGAGTTTAGAACAGTGTTTCTCAACCTTCCTAATGCTGCGACCCCTTAATACAGTACCTCATGTTGTGGAGACCCCTAACCATAACATTATTTTCATTGCTACTTCATAACTGTATTGGGGGTTGATTTTGTCAATTGGAAATTGCAGTTGCTGGGATTTATAGTTCACCTACAATCAAAGAGCATTCTGAACTCACCAACAATTGAATTGAACCAAACTTGGTACGCAAAACTCCCACGACCAACAGCAAAAACTGGAAGGTTTTGGTGGACATTGACCTTGAGTTTGGGAGTTGTAGTTCACCTACATCCAGAGAGCACTATAGACTCAACAATGATGGATCTGGACCACACTTGACACGAATCCTCAATATACCCAAATGTGAACACTGGTGGAGTTTGGGGGAAATAGATCTTGACATTTGGGAGTTGTAGTTGCTGGAATTTATAGTTTGCCTACAATCAAAGAGCCCCTTGCACCCCACTAATGATAGAATGGGGTCAAACTTCCTACACAGAACCCTCATGCCTTGAAGGGACTAGCTGGCATGAGCCTCCATCCCACATCACACACTCTCCCTTACCCACACATGCTGCCATGCGCCAAGCACGCCTGCTCTCCCCTCCCCACTTGGAGTCTCAGAAACAGCCCTCCCCTTGGCAGGGAGGCCTGTCAATCACAGCAGAGGAGAGCTTTAGATGGGGAAATTCGCAGTCTGTTTCCAAAAAGAGAGGCGGGAGAGATCTTCAACCTTCTCTGTCAAAAGGCATCCTAAGAAAATCGGAAATATATGTTTTCTGATGGTCTTTGGTGACCCCTCTGAAACCCTCTCGCAACCCCCCTGGGGGTCCCGACCCCCAGGTTGAGAAACACTGGTTTAGAACCTATTTCTCCCAAACTCCACCAGTGTTCACATTTGGGTATATTGAGGATTCGTGTCAAGTGTGGTCCAGATCCATCCTTGTTGAGTCTATAGTGCTCTCTGGATGTAGGTGAACTACAACTCCCAAACTCAAGGTCAATGCCCACCAAAACCTTCCAGTTTTTGCTGTTGGTCATGGGAGTTTTGCGTACCAAGTTTGGTTCAATTCAATTGTTGGTGAGTTCAGAATGCTCTTTGATTGTAGGTGAACTATAAATCCCAGCAACTACAATTTCCAATTGACAAAACCAAACCCCCCCCCCCCCCACAAATACAGTTATGAAGTAGCAATGAAAATAATGTTATGGTTAGGGGTCTCCACAACATGAGGAACTGTATTAAGGGGTCGCAGCCTTAGGAGGGTTGAGAAACACTAAAATCTAAACTCATCTCAACCTTCTGCCGCGACCCCTTAATACAGTTCCTCATGTTGTGGTGACCCCCAACCATAAAATTACTTTTTGTTGCTACTTCATAACTGTAATTTTGCTATTGTTATGAATCGTAATGTAAATATGTGATGTGCAGGACGTACATGTTTTCATTCACTGGACCAAATTTGGCACAAATACCTGATACACCCAAATTTGAATACTGGTGAGGTGAGGGCAGGGGCAGGCATGTAGCGGGGGGGCTAAGGGGGCTTCACCCCCCCCGAAATTCTCAGGGTGGTCCGCGAAAAGGCCTTACTGGTACATTATTTAAACTGTTATGTTTATTCATATCATGATCTGATCACCATGCTCATTATATCCCACATTAATGGGGTTATTGGGATAACAATACAAAAGGTTTGCTAGGGTAGACCCTCTTCCACCCAGTCTCAGCCCCCCCTCCCCCCCAAACAAAATCCTGGCTACGGCCCTGGGCAGGGGGATTGATATTGTCATTTGGGAGTTGTAGTTGCTGGGAGTTATAGTTCACCTACAAATTTCAGAGAACATTCTGAACTCCACCAATGGGGGAATTGAACCAATCTTGGCACACATGGCCAACAGAAAATACTGGAAAGGTTTGGTGGGCATTCACCTTGGGTTTTTGGAGTTGTAGTTCACCTACATACAGAGAGCACTCTGGACTCATCTGGACCAAACTTGGCATGAATATTAAATATGCCCAAATGTGAACACTGGTGGAATTTGGGGAAAATAGGCCTTGACATTTGGGGGCTCTAATTGCTGGGATTTATAGTTCCCCTACAATCAAAGAGCACTCTGAACCCCACCAATGCTAGAATTGGGTCAAACTTCCCACACAGAACCGCCACGGCCAACAAAAATACTATGTTTTGTGATGGTCATTGGCGACCCCCTCAGGGGTCCCGACCCCCAGGTTGAGAAACACTGCAAAGCAACCCAATCCAATGTTTTGGTGCGTAAAAGCGCGTGCGTAATTCTCCCCAGGGCGCACAGGCCCCAGAGATGCTTGGATGTAGGGAAAATAAACAGGGGAGGATGGGAATGGCAACCCCCTTTTCAAAGAAGGGGATCCAGAGGAATATGGCGTGTCTCTAGAATATGTGTGTGTCTCTTTCTTTAGGGAGGAAGAAGAGAAATGTATGGTTTTGTTCTGCCTCCGAATTGCAAGCATGATTTGTAGGGACTTTCTTTCTTTCTTTCTTGGGACCCAGGCTGGAAGGGGTTAATAGAATTTGATCTTGGGGAAAGCTAGAGCCAGCAAAAGGCTTGTGTGTGTGCTTCTGTCATTCCCCCAAATCACATGGGAATTGCACTTTTTTTTAATTCTCCTTTTCGGAGGCAGGGAAAAGGAAAGGGGTTGACAACAGTGGCTGTCTCCCAATCTGGGCAGTATTCTGGGTGAGGGATGTTGTGGGGAAGGGGCTTTGGAAATCTCTACATCTGGGCATATTTATGTGTAAAGCACTGGTTCTCGACCTTCCTAATGCCTCCACCCCTTAATACAGTGCCTCAAGTTGTGGTGACCCCCAACCATAAAATTATGTTTGTTTCTATTTCACAATTGTAATTTTGCTACTGTTATGAATCGTAATGTAAATATCTGATATGCAGGATCAGGGCCATAGCCAGGAGTTTGGTTGGGGGGGGCTGAGACTGGGTGGAAGAGGGTCTACCCTAGCAAACCTTTTGTATTGTTATCCCAACAACCCCATTAATGTGGGATATAATGAGCATGGTGATCAGATCATGATATGAATAAACATACCAGTTTAAATAATGTACCAGTAAGGCCTTTTCGTGGGCCACCCTGAGAATTCGGGGGGGGGGGCTGAAGCCCCCTTAGCCCCCCTACATGCCTGCGCAGGATGCATTTTCATTCATTGGACCAAGTTGGGTACAAATACCTGGTACACCCAAATTTGAATACTGGAGGGGTTTAGGGGGGGTTGATTTTGTAATTTGGGAGTTGTAGTTGCAGGGATTTATAGTTCACCTACAATCAAAGAGCATTCTGAACTCCACCAATGATGGAATTAAACCAGACTTGGCACACAGAACTCCTACAACCAAGAAAAAATACTGGAAGGGTTTGGTGGGCATTGACCTTGAGTTTTGGAGTTGTAGTTCACCTACATCCAGAGCGCACTGTGGACTCAAACAGTGATGGATCTGGACCAAACTTGACAGGAATACTCAATCTGCCCAAATGTAAACACTGGTGGAGTTTGGGGAAAATAGACCTTGACATTTGAGAGTTGTGGTTGCTAGGATTTATAGTTTACCTACAATCAAATAGCATTCTGAACCCCACCAATGATAGAATTGGGTCAAACTTCCCACACAGAACTGCCACGACCAACAAAAATACTACGTTTTGTGATGGTCATTGGCGACCCCCCCAGGGGTCCCGACCCCCAGGTTGAGAAACACTGTAAAGCAACCCAATCAAATGTGCGTAATTCTCCCCAGGGCGCACAGGCCCCAGAGATGCTTGGATGTAGGGAAAATAAACAGGGGAGGATGGGAATGGCAACCCCCTTTTCAAAGAAGGGGATCCAGAGGAATATGGCGTGTCTCTAGAATATGTGTGTGTCTCTTTCTGGAAGGGTTTGGTGGGCATTGACCTTGAGTTTTGGAGTTGTAGTTCACCTACATCCAGAGCGCACTGTGGACTCAAACAGTGATGGATCTGGACCAAACTTGACAGGAATACTCAATCTGCCCAAATGTAAACACTGGTGGAGTTTGGGGAAAATAGACCTTGACATTTGAGAGTTGTGGCTGCTAGGATTTATAGTTTATCTACAATCAAAGAGCATTCTGAACCCTACAAATGATAGAACTGGGCCAAACTTCCCACAGAACTCCCCCATGACCAACAGAAAATACTGTTTTTTTCTGATGGTCTTTGGCGACCCCTTTGACACAACCCTCGCTACCCCTCTAGGGGTCCCGACCCCCAGGTTGAGAAACGTAAAGGGTTTAAATGATCTCGTGGGAAAGGGGTTTGGAAAGAGCCTGGAAATATATTTCGGATATTTGGCGGAGGAAAGGAAGCTGAAGCTATGAATGGAAGAACAGCTGTAATAATGGGAAAGCCATTCTGGTTTGGTTCTGCCTCCGAATTGCAAGCATGATTTGTAGGGACTTTCCTGCTTTAAACACTGCTTTAGGACCACACAAACCCGAACCACCATCCCCTTTTATTTCAGAGCCCAGCAGAAGAGATGCTGGCTGTCAAAAAAAACAACACACAAACCCCAAAACCTTCTGAAAATGATCCGGATCGCTTTACTTCCAATGCGCCCCCCAAACAGTCCACCTTTGCGCATTAAAGCGTCCCCCCCCAAAAAGAGAGAGTTGCAAAACAAAGAGAAGGGGGAAAGAAGCCACAATACACCAACAAGACACACAGATCCCAATCTCTCTCTAGTCACAACATGTGTGTATATATATATGTAGGGTTAAAGGGGGGGATTTGAAAGGAAAGGAAGGATGTTTTGGGGGTTTTTTTGGTTAGGGTTAGGGTAACCAAGAGATTTGGAGACACTGTGAAAGAGAGAAGGGAGGAAAAGGGGGAAAAAAGGAGAGGAAAAAAAAGAGAGAGAAAGGATCGGCCATCTTGAAAGCAATATACACTACAGCGAGGCTTTGGTGGTTGGGGGGGGGGGAGAGAAAAAGCAGAAAGGGAAGGCGCGACAAAGGAAGGAAGGAAGGAAGGAAAAAGGCGCTCTCCAAAGCTTTCCTTTTGGAGAAGGAAAAGGGGGGGATACACACACAATGAAGGAGCCCTACCTGATCCCGGATCCTTTCTAGGGGGCCCCAAAGCAGCCAAAGCCGCGACAGAAAGGGGGGTTGATGAGGATCCACACCCCTTTCTGCAAATCGGATTGTAATTTTGGGATGGGGGGGATCTCTCCTCTTGAGACGCAAACGTGCCTCCTCCGGCTGCCGGGCTGGAGAAAAGAAGCCCAGGGCCGGGAGAGCGACAAAATGGCCCTCCCCCCCCTCCTTTTCCCCAGGACAAAAAGCCCCGCCCCTTTGGGGGCCTCACGTGATCCTGTCCCTGTCGGGTGCTTGCCAAAGAGAGAAACCCCCCCTTTCCAAAACCCTAATCATCCTGAGACTGCTAAATGTTGGGGAGAGGGAAGGAATATAGCTTGGCGGGTGCAAAATGGGTGGCAGCCTTTTTTTCCCCTTTCTCCCAGACCAGACACCCATGCAGACAATACCCAAACAACTCACCCTCCTTCTCCTTCCTTCTCTCCATCCATCAGGCAAAATGATATATAGCTCGGCTGGAAAAGGCTGGAGAAGGGAAGCCACTTCGGTTGACTTTGGTGGGGACGGGAAAGAACAAAAGGAGGCGGCTTTGGGGTCCCTCGTTGGGGTCTTTGAGAGGGAGGGAGGGAAGGCTGGGAAAGACACAAAGCAAAAGTTTGGAGGGACCACCACCGCAAAGCCCCAAAGCTGGATCTACACGGGCCATAGAAATGCACTCCTTATTTGGCAATTTATTAGGCCCCTTATAAGGTAAAGGTAAAGACCTGAAACCACAAGAAGAGTTGGGTAAAACATTATATTTATTATTATATTTATTATTATTATCTATTTGGCAATTTATAAGGTAAAGGTAAAGACCTGAAACCACAAGAAGAGTTGGGTAATGCATTATTATTATCTATTTGGCAATTTAGGCCCCTTATAAGGTAAAGGTAAAGACCTGAAATCACAAGAAGAGTTGGGTAAAACGTTATATTTTTTATTATTATTATTATTATCTATTTGGCAATTCAGGCCCCTTATAAGGTAAAGGTAAAGACCTGAAACCACAAGAAGAGTTGGGTAAAACATTATATTTATTATTATATTTATTATTATTATTATCTATTTGGCAATTTAGGCCCCTTATAAGGTTAAGGTAAAGACCTGAAACCACAAGAAAAGTTGGGTAATACGTTATATTTATTATTATTATTATTATCTATTTGGCAATTCAGGCGCCTTATAAGGTAAAGGTAAATACCTGAAACCACAAGAAGAGTTGGGTAAAACGCTATATTTATTATTATTATTATTATTATTATCTATTTGGCAATTCAGGCCCCTTATAAGGTAAAGGTAAATACCTGAAACCACAAGAAGAGTTGGGTAATACATTATTTTTATTATTTTTATAATTATTATCTATTTGGCAATTTAGGCCCCTTATAAGGTAAAGGTAAAGAAGAAGACAAGAATTATATTTATTATTATTATTATTATCTATTAGGCAATTTAAGCCCCTTATAAGGTAAAGGTAAAGAAGAAGAGTTGGGTAAAACATTATATTTATTATTATTATTATCTATTAGGGAATTTAAGCCCCTTATAAGGTAAAGGTAAAGACCTGAAACCACAAGAAGAGTTGGGTAAAACATTATTATTATTATTATTATTATCTATTTGTCAATTTAGGCCCCTTATAAGGTAAAGGTAAAGACCTGAAACCACAAGAAGAGTTGGGTAAAACATTATATTTATTATTATTATTATCTATTAGGCAATTTAGGCCCCTTATAAGGTAAAGGTAAAGATCTGAAACCACAAGAAGAGTTGGGTAATACATTATTATTATTATTATCTATTTGGCAATTTAGGCCCCTTATAAGGTAAAGGTAAAGACCTGAAACCACAAGAAGAGTTGGGTAATACATTATATTTTTATTATTATTATCTATTTGTCAATTTAGGCCCCTTATAAGGTAAAGGTAAAGAAGAAGAGTTGGGTAAAACATTATATTTATTATTATTATTATTATTATCTATTAGGCAATTTAAGCCCCTTATAAGGTAAAGGTAAAGACCTGAAACCACAAGAAGAGTTGGGTAATACATTATATTTATTATTATTATTATTATCTATTTGTCAATTTAGGCCCCTTATAAGGTAAAGGTAAAGACCTGAAACCACAAGAAGAGTTGGGTAATACATTATTATTATTATTATCTATTTGGCAATTTAGGCTCCTTATAAGGTTAAGGTAAAGACCTGAAACCACAAGAAGAGTTGGGTAATACATTATATTTTTATTATTATTATCTGTATTTGTTCAATTAGGCTCCTTATAAGGTAAAGGTAAAAGAAGAAGAGTTGGGTAAAACATTATATTTATTATTATTATTATCTATTAGGCAATTTAGGCTCCTTATAAGGTTAAGACCTGAAACCACAAGAAGAGTTGGGTAATACATTATATTTATTATTATTATTATCTACCATTTAGATACATAGATAATAATACTAATACTACTAATAATAATGCATTATTATTATTATAAGGTATATTTCCAACAGACTTCACAACCTCGGAGGGTGCCTGCCATAGATGCCGGTGAAAAGTCAGGAGAGAATGCTTCTGGAACATGGCCATACAACCTGGAAAACTAGCAACCTAACAACAACAACATCAACAATATAATGTGTTATGGAAAGCTTTCATGGCGGGAATCACTGGGTTGCTGTGAGTTTTCCAGGCTATATGGCCATGTTCCAGTAGAATTCTCTCCTGGCGTTTCCACCACATCTATGGCAGGCATCCTCAGAAATTGTGAGGTTGTTAGAAACTAGGCAAATGGGGTTTATATATTTGTGGAATTTCCATGGTGGGAGAAAGAACTCTAGACGTTACTTCACAAGCCCTAAGGATGCCTGCCATAGATGTGGGTGAAACGTCAGGAGAGAATGCTTCTGGAACATGATCCGGAAAACTCACAGCGACCCAATAGGAGAATGTATTACCTGCCACACCTTATGACTTCAGGTCTTTGCTATATAAGAAGGGCTCTTAAATTACGAAATAGTGCATTTCTATGGTCATAGATCATAGAGTCCAGTCCAACCCCCTGCCAAGAAGCAGGAAAATCTCACTGTAGATCCTGTCAAATAGTCGGGTTTGGGGCTTCCTGGATGTGGCAAATGGTAGGAGTGGCTCCACGACAAATGGGATAGGATTATTATTATTATTATTATTATTATTATTATGCTGCTACAGATCCCACAACTTCATAGCATTGAGCCAGGGTGGTTTGAGTGTTGTCAAACTGAATGAATTCTACAAGTTTAGATGCACTCCAGAAGGGACACTTTCCCCAAATCGAACTAACTCCTCTACCTACAAGGTTGATTGACGTCCCTTCCACACAGCTATATAAAATCCACATTGAACTGGATTATATTGCAATGTGGACTCAGATCATCCGGTTCAAAGCAAACATTGTGGATTATCTGCTTTAATCTTCTGAGTTATATGGAGGTGTGGAAGAACCCTGAAACCTTTTCTACACTGCCATGCAAAATCCATATTATCTTCTTGGATAATCCGGATTATATGACCCTGCCTTCATTTTGGAGAGGACGACAAGGGGGGCTGCAATGCGAGAGGTCGCCTTTCTGGTGGAAAGGGTGCCCCCACTAAGGCTGGATCTACCATATCAAATCCAGATGTTGTTGTTGTTGGTTTGCTGTGAGTTTTCCAGGTTGAGCTGGGTCATATAGCAGTGTGGACTCACATAATCCAGTTCAAAACAAATAATGTGGATGATCCGCTTTGACAATCTGGATTGTATGGCTGGTATAGATCCAGCCCAACAGGCATTGCTACCCTTGAGCCTCCTGGGGTGCAACTATACTCGAATTAATGCAGTTTAACGCCGCTTTGAACTGCCACGGCTCAAAGTCATATGGAATGAGAAGAGTGGTCGTGTTCAGATCTTTCCCCTTCCTTGAGTGCTATAGTGTTTCGCCAGACTACATATCCCAGAATTCCATAGCATTGATTCATGACAATCGTGGTGGTGGTGGTGGTTGTATTCACGCTTCAATGTAGCTGCACCCGGTTTGATGCCTTCTGGAAGAGAGGTCCAAAGAACTTGTAGACACTCCCATGATTCCATGGCATTGAGCAGCTCAAGTGGTGTCAAACTGCATTAATCCTACAGTGTAGATACATCCCTGAGTCCCATTTCATTGAGAGTAAGCCCCCATTGATTTGACACCATTCCCCTCCCTGTATGATGTTGACACCTCTCATTCTAAGTGACAGGGTTCCTCAAAGATAAAATAGAGAATTGGGCGTAAAACATAAACATTGCCCTATTTTTAAAAAATCTTTCTGTTTAGGCATGGCTTTCACAAAGTGCTTTTCGACCCCACCTATCTATCTATCTATCTATCTATCTATCTATCTATCTACCCCTTTCCTTCCCATCTTTCTATATAAATAAACATTTAATGTTCGTTTGTGGGATTAACATAACTCAAAAAAAACCACTGGACGAATTGCCACCAAATTTGGACACAATACACCTACTACCCCAAGGAGCGATTTGACTATCACTCAAAAAATGATTTTGTCATTTGGGATTTATAGTTGCTGGGATTTACAGTTCACCTACAATCAGAGAGCATTCTGAACCCCACCAACGATGCAAATTTGGACACAATAGACCTATTACTCCAAGGAGTGACCATCACTCAAAAAAAAATTGATTTTGTCATTTGGGATTTGTAGTTGCTGGGATTTAAAGTTCACCTACAATCAGAGAGCATTCTGAACCCCGCCTACGGTGGAATTGAACCAAACCTGACAGTAGGACTCCCACAACCAACAGAAATGTCTGGAAGGCTTTGGTGGGCATTGAGTTTGGGAGTTGTAGTTCACCTACATTCAGAGAGCACTGTGGACTCAAACAAGGATGGATCTGGACCCAACTTGGCACGAATATTCCATGTGCTGAAATGTGAACACAGGTGGAGTTTGGGGGAAAACAGACCTTGACATTTGGGAGTTGAAGTTGCTGGGATTTATAGATCACCAACCATCAAAGAGCATTCTGAACGCCACCAATGATGGAATTGACCCAAACCTGGCACACAGGACTCCCACGACCACGAGAAAATACTGGAAGGGTTTGGTGGGCATTGGCCTTGAGTTTGGGAGTTGTAGTTCACCTACATCCAGAGAGCACTGGGGACTCAAACAAGGATGGATCTGGACCCAACTTGGCACGAATACTCCATATGCCGAAATATGAACACAGGTGGAGTTTGGGGAAAATAGACATTTACGTTTGGGAGTTGTAGTTACTGGGATTTATAGTTCACCTACAATCAAAGAGCATTCTGAACTCCCCCAAAGATGGAATTGACCCAAACCTGGCACACAGGACTCCCACGACCACGAGAAAATACTGGAAGGGTTTGGTGGGCATTGGCCTTGAGTTTGGGAGTTGTAGCTCACCTACATCAAGAGAGCACTGTGGACTCAAACAAGGATGGATCTGGGCCAAACTTGGCACGAATATCCATATGCCAAAATATGAACACAAATGGAGTTTAGGGAAAACAGACATTGACATTTGGGAGTTGTAGTTACTGGGATTTATAGTTCACCTACAATCAAAGTGCATTCTGAACCCCACCAACGATAGAATTGGGCCAGACCTCCCACACTGAACCCCCCAGGACCAACAGAAAATACTGTATTTTCGGGTGGTCTTTGGCAACCCTTCTGACACCCCCCAGGAGCCCCAGGGCTAGCTCTAAATAGTCTGCTAACATTCTTTAGACCAGGCCTGGGCCAACTTTGGCCCTCCAGGTGTTTTGGACTTCAACTCCCACCATTCCTAACAGCCTCAGGCCCTTTCCTTTTGCCCCTCAGCCGCTTAGGGGCAAAAGGAAAGGGCCGAGGCTGTTAGGAATTGTGGGAGTTGAAGTCCAAAACACCTGGGGCCAAAGTTGGCCCAGGCCTGCTTTAGACTGAGCCTGTCTAACGAATGGTAAAAGAAATAGACTAAACATGGCTGGAGCAGAAAGGAAAAAAAAGGGTTTCCTTGCATTGAGACAAGATGTTGAAACCTAACACAGAGCCGGGCGGCATTCCAGACGTGTGTTGTAACCCGCCAGACTTCGCAACATCAACCTGGAAGAGATTTTACTCCTGAGAGAGGAAAAGATTTTACTCCTGGGAGGGCATCGGGGGGGGGGGGGCTTCAAATTGTCCCCACCGGCAATACAGGAAACTCCTTCTTGATGCAAAAGAGTCTGATCCATTTTGCAGGTGGATTTGAAGAGGACAGGGCTAGCAAAATGAGAGTTTGGTGAGGCATCAGCACTCACTGGAAGTCTCTGTAGCTGCAAGATTCTATAGCATTGAGCCATGACAATGAAAGGAGTGTCAAACTGGATTAATTCCACAATGTAGACGCACCCGATGTTGTTTTCGGTGGCTCAGTTTTTTTTATAGAGCCTTTCCATATCCATTTCTTCTGTATTGTCAAAGGCTTTCATGGCCGGAATCGTTGGGTTGTTGTGAGTTTTCCGGGCTGTATGGCTATGTTTCAGAAGCATTCTCTCCTGACGTTTCGCCTGCATCTATGGCAGGAATCCTCAGAGGTTATGAGACCTCACAGCAACTCAGTGATTCCAGCCATGAAAGCCTTCGCGGTTGTGAGGCCAAAGATGCAGGCGAAACGTCAGGAGAAAATGCTTCTGGAACATGGCCATACAGCCCGGAAAACTCACAACAACCCACTTACATAGTTTCCAACAGACCTCACAGCCTCTGAGGATGCCTGCCATAGATGCAGGTGAAACGTCAGGAGAAAATGCTTCTGGAACATGGCCATACAGCCCGGAAAACTCACAACAACCCACTTACATAGTTTCCAACAGACCTCACAACCTCTGAGGATGCCTGCCATAGATGCAGGCGAAACGTCAGGAGAAAATGCTTCTGGAACATGGCCATACAGCCCGGAAAACTCACAGCAACCCACTTACATAGTTTCCAACAGACCTCACAACCTCTGAGGATGCCTGCCATAGATGCAGGCGAAACGTCAGGAGAAAATGCTTCTGGAACATGGCCATACAGCCCGGAAAACTCACAACAAACCAGCAGCCACAGCCTTCTCTGCCAAAGAGTGTTGGCGCCTCACCAAACTGCCAACCCCCCAGGATTCCATAGCGTTGAGCTATGTCAGTGAAAGTGGTCTCAAACCGCATTAATTCTACAGTGTAGATGCAATAGAGGAGAATCAAACTTCTCAATATCAGAATCTCAATAGCTCATAAGGAGCAGAACCCTTTTTGTAGGTTTTTGGGGCTGTATGGCCATATTCTAGCAGCATTCTCTCCTGATGTTTTGCCTGCATCTATGGCAGGCATCCTCAGCTTTGTGAGGTCTGTTGGAAACTAGGAAAATTGGGTTTATATATCTGTGGAAAGTCCAGGGAGGGAGAAAGAACTCTTGTCTGTTTGAGGTAGGTGTGAATGTTTCAGTTGGCCACCTTGATTAGCATTTAATGGCCTTTCGGTTTCAAGGTCTGGCTTCTTACTGCCTCTGAGGTCTGTTGGAAACAAGGAAAATGAGAACACAGAAATGCTGGACCACTCTCATAACCATCATGTCAGGCTACACAAAGAAGCCACTGAAACCCACAAGCATGTGGACAATTTCAAAAGAAAGGAAATAAACCATTAAAATGAACAAAATCTGGTTCCAGTATTTTTTTTTTTAAAAAAGTCTAAAATAGTAAATAAAGAGGGAATTCCAGGCAAGAAACAATCAGGGCCAGCTAATCACCTCCTACCAAAGGATTTCCAAAGCAGTAAGAAGCCAGACCTTGAAACTGCTAGGCCATTAAATGCTAATCAAGGTGGCTAACTGAATCATTCACACCTACCTCAAACAGGCAAGAGTTCTTTCTCCCTCCCTGGACTTTCCACAGATACATAAACCCCATTTTCTTAGTTTCCAACAGACCTCACAACCTCTGAGGATGCCTGTCATAGATGCAGGCGAAACGTCAGGAGAGAATGCTTCTGGAACATGTCCATACAGCCCGGAAAACTCACAACAATCCATTCCCTCTGTAATTTGTGAGCACGAATGTTGATCAAGAAAGCTCTTGTGTTGACCAAAACTCAACCAATATTTAAAAGTCCCAACCCTTGCTTGCCAAACTTCAGCACTTCCCAGGAGGCAACTAGGTCGCAGTTCTAGGGCGCGTTTGTCGCGCTTTAATCCCACTTTAAGTTCTGTGGGAAGATCCTAGAGAATCCTGAGATTTGCCGTTGTGGCCCCTTCTACACAGCGGAGTAAAACTCCACGTTTTCTGCTTTGAACTGGATTATATGCCAGTGTGGACTCGGATAACCCGGTTCAAAGCAGATACTGTGAGATTTTCTGCCTTGATACTCTGGGTTACATGGCTGAATGGAAGGGCTCTGAGAGTGAGGAAGTCCAATATATTTTTGTGAGCTCCCATCAGGAGATGCCATCAGGACAGCTGTGGATTCACTAGTTCTGGGTCAAGATTATAATGATATCTGGAGACTCTACTGGGATTTGTAGTGCACTGTGTACAATTCTCAGCCCCAGAGCTGTCCTGTCTTCTCAAACTATAAACCTCAGGATTTCCTAAGAAACAAGGAAAGCAGTTCAAGAAGAATCATAGCGCTATAATTGTGTAGTGCAGAAGTGTGTTAGAATAACTGAGGCTGGAGCTACACTGTCAAATAATACAGTTTGAGCTGCATTATATGGCTAGTGTAGACCCACTTTGGACTGCATTATGGACAACTAAATTAAGGGAAGACTGAGGGCCTTTCCACACAGCCCTATATCCCAGAATATCAAGGCAGAAAATCCCACAATATAGGCTTTGAACTGGGTTATCTGAGTCCACACTGCCATGTATTCCAGGTCAAAGCAGAACATTGAGGGTTTTATTCAGCTGTGTGGAAGGGGCCTGAGCCCCCACTTACACTGCCAGATAAAATCCAGATTATCTGTTTTGAACTGGATTATATGGCAGTGTAGACACATATAATCCGGTTCAAAGCAGATAATGTAGATTTGATAATCTAGATCAGTGTTTCTCAACCTGGGGGTCGGGACCCCTGGGGGGGTCACGAGGGAATATCAGAGGGGTCACCAGAAAACACAGTAATTTCTGTTGGTCATGGGAATTCTGTGTTGGAAGTTTGGCCCAATTCTATCGTTGGTGGGGTTCAGAGTGCTCTTTGATTGTAGATGAACTATAAATCGCAGCAACTACAACTCCCAAGTTTCAAGGTCTATTTTCCCCAAACTCCACCAGTGTTCATATTTGGCCATGTTGAATATTCATGCCAAGTTTGGTCCAGATCTATCATTGTTTGAGTCCACAGTGCTCTCTGGATGTAGGTGAACTACAACTCCCAAACTCAAGGTCAATGCCCACCAAACCCTTCCAGTATTTTCTGTTGGTTGTGGGACTTCTGTGTGACAAGTTTGGTTCACTTCCATTGTTGGTGGAGTTCAGAATGCTCTTTGATTGTAGATGAACTATAAATCGCAGCAACTACAACTCCCAAGTTTCAAGGTCTATTTTCCCCAAACTCCACCAGTGTTCATATTTGGCCATGTTGAATATTCATGCCAAGTTTGGTCCAGATCTATCATTGTTTGAGTCCACAGTGCTCTCTGGATGTAGGTGAACTACAACTCCCAAACTCAAGGTCAATGCCCACCAAACCCTTCCAGTATTTTCTGTTGGTTGTGGGACTTCTGTGTGACAAGTTTGGTTCACTTCCATTGTTGGTGGAGTTCAGAATGCTCTTTGATTGTAGATGAACTATAAATCGCAGCAACTACAACTCCCAAGTTTCAAGGTCTATTTTCCCCAAACTCCACCAGTGTTCATATTTGGCCATGTTGAATATTCATGCCAAGTTTGGTCCAGATCTATCATTGTTTGAGTCCACAGTGCTCTCTGGATGTAGGTGAACTACAACTCCCAAACTCAAGGTCAATGCCCACCAAACCCTTCCAGTATTTTCTGTTGGTTGTGGGACTTCTGTGTGACAAGTTTGGTTCAATTCCATCGTTGGTGGAGTTCAGAATGCTCTTTGAGTGTCGGCGAACTATAAATCCCAGCAACTACAACTCCCAAATGAGAAAATCAAACCCCCTTCAACCCCAGCAATATTCAAATGTAGGTGTGTCATGTATTTGTGCCCAGTTTGATCTCGTTTATGAAATTACATTCTGCATATCAGATATTTACATGACAATTCATAACAGGAGCAAAATTATACTTATGAAGAAGCAATTAAAATAATTTTATGGTTGGGGGTCACCACAACACGAGGGGTCACGGCATTTGGAAGGTTGAGAAACACTGATCTAGATCATGTGGCAATATAGAAGGGGGCTGAGTCTGAGGACCCTTCCAGACAGCAGAATAAAATCCCACATTTTCTGCTTTGAACAGGAATATATGGCAGTGTGGACTCAGGTAACCCAGTTACCCATGAACCCATTAATAATTAATTAATATAATAGGTAAAATAAATAATATAATATAATATAATTATATTATTATATAGACGTTGCTATATAATAATAAAATGTATTAATAATTAATAATATTTTATTAATAATTAATTATTATAATAGTTAATAATAAATAATATAATCTATTAATTATTAATTGTTATAATTAATTAATTGATAATAAAATAATTATATTATTATATAGATGTTGCTTGTATTGTGGGATTTTCTGCCTTGACACTCTGGGTTATATGGCTGTGTGGAAGGGCCCCTAAAGTGCATTTACACTGCAGAATGGATTCAGTTTGAGCTCAATTGAGGTGCCATGGCCCAATGCTACATAATCATTAAAGTGATGTTACCAGGACTAACCTTTCTGGCCCCTTCTACATTGCTTTATAATCCAAATTATCAAAGCAGAAAATCCACATGATTTGCTTTGTACTAGATTATATTATTATTACTGTTATTATATTATTATCATCATCACCATTAATGTATCTAAATTGTCATATAATCGACTTCAAAGCAGATAATCTGGATTTTATATGGCAGTGTAGAAGGGGCCTAAATGATCAAAGCAGGCAAATCCTCCTGATCTGCTTCGAACTCGATTCTATGAGTCTACACTGCCGTCTAATCCAGTTCAAAGCAGATAATCTGGATTGTATGTATATAGACCAAGGAATGTTGGTGCCTCAGTAAACTACAACTCCCAGCACGCCATGACATTTCGAGTGGGGCTGACACACTGAATTAATTCGACACTGTAGATGCACCCTTGATCTTGCAGGAATCTTCAATCCCAATTTTGGCAGAGAGGGCGCGCGCCCACTTGAGCTATGCGCGAGCGCCTGAGACGAATGGATGAATGAATGAATGAATGAATGAATGGCGACGTCATTGTGACGTCACGTCCTCGCAGCATCCTTTGGCCCTGAATGGATCTTTGCTGAAAGAGGCGCTGATTGGGGGGTGTCTCATTGGGCAGCGGGAGACCCAACGTTGGGGGGGGGGGGGGAAGCCCTGAGGAGCGGGCAGGAGGATTTAGCAAACTTGTCAATAATAATAATAATAATAATAATAATAATAATAATAATAATAGAGAAATAATAATAATAGAACCTGGGGGTCGGGACTCGTGGGGGGGGGTCACGAGGGGGTGTCAGAAGGGTCGCCAAAGACCATCAGAAAACACGGTATTTTCTGTTGGTCGCGGGGGTTCTTTGTGGGAGGTTTGGCCCAATCCTATCGTTGGTGGGGTAGTTTTACAAAATGCTCTTTGGTTGTAGGTGAACTATAAATCCCAGCAACCACAGCTCCTAAATGTCAAGGTCTATTTCCCCCAAACTCCATCTGTGTTTATATTTGGGCACATGGAGTATTCGTACCAAGTTTGGTCCAGATCCTTCAGTGTTTGAGTCCGATGGATGTAGGTGAACTACAACTCCCAAACTGAAGGCCAAACCCTTCCAGTATGTTATCTTGGTCATGGGAGTCTTGTGTGCCAGGTTTGGGTCAATTCCATCATTCAGAATGCTCTTTGATTGTAGGTGAACTATTAATCCCAGCAACTACAACTCCCAAATGACAAAATCGTGTTTTTGAGTGATGGTCACTCATTGGGTTGTTAGGTGTATTGTCTCCAAATTTGATGTCAATTCGCCCAGTTCTTTGTGAGTTATGTTAATCCCACAAACGAAGATTATTTTTATTTATGTAGAAGATAAGAATAAGAAATAATAACAACAATTATATGATATATAGACGTTGCTATACAATAATAAAATTTATTAATAATTAATAATGTTTATTAATAAATAATTATTATAATAGTTAATAATCAGTAATATAATATAGTAAATTTAATAATAATTAATTATTATTAATAAAATAATTAAATTATTATATAGTCGTTGCTATATAATAATATAATCTATTAATAATAAATAATATTTTATTAATTATTTTATTAATAATTAATTAATATAATAGGTAAAATAAATAATATAATATAATATAATAATATTATTATATAGACGTTGCTATATAATAATAAAATGTATTAATAATTAATAATATTTTATTAATAATTAATTAATATAATAGGTAAAATAAATAATATATAATATAATATAATATAATTATTATATAGACGTTGCTATATAATAATAAAATGTATTAATAATTAATAATATTTTATTAATAATTAATTATTATAATAGTTAATAATAAATAATATAATCTATTAATTATTAATTGTTATAATTAATTAATTGATAATAAAATAATTATATTATTATATAGATGTTGCTACATAATAATAAGAAAATTTATTGTTGTTGCTGTTGTTGTTGTGTAGATGTTGCTATATGTCTTGAAATCTTTCCCAGCATGGAGAACCTCCCCCTGCCAGTTTGTTCCCAAGTGAGGGGTTACCTTGGCCTTCCACTGAGGCTGAGAGACTATGACTTGCTCAAGGTCACTGGGTGAGTTTCCATAGCCAAGAGAAGATTTGAGGTCTGCTTTCCCATGAGTAAATAGTCCCTATAGACTCAATGCAGCTTAACACCACACTTAACTGCCTTGGCTCAATGCTATGGGATCCTGGGAGTGGTAGTTTTACAAAGCCTTCTTTGCGAAAGAGTGCTTGGTGCCCCGCCAAACTACAACTCCCATGATCCCATTGCCATGGCAGTCAAAGTGCTGTCAATCTGCATTCATTCCACTACAGAATGAATACTTAACTATTGAATGAATTAATTGCCTCCCTTGCCAAGTTTATTCAAACTGGATCTACAACTGATCCCAGGTTATCTACTTTGAACTGGATTATATAAATCTATACTGCCAGATAATCTGCGCTATGGAGATAATCTGGGATCAGATCCTGGGATATAGGGCAGTGTAGATCCAGCCTCAAGAGATCAATCCCATAGAATGTAAAAATACAATTCGATGGGACAATCTTAGGCTGTATTTACACTGCTTTATATCCCAGGATCCATATCCCAGATTATCTGGAAGTGGAGACTCATATAATCCAGTTCAAAGCAGATAATCTGGGATCCGATCCTGGGATGTAGGGCAGTGTAGAAACAGCTTAAGACAAAATTCCCTGCATGCAGAAGGCTAGTTGATAAAGGAAGCTGTTCCAGGCAAGTTTCCTCCCTTGCTATTCTAGTTTTCTGCATAACACCACTAGAAATGCCATGGGATCCTGTAGGAGCTGTAGTTTGCAAAGTCTTCTCTGCCAAAGAGTGCAGTT
Source organism: Anolis apletophallus (assembly GCA_030556195.1). Lineage (NCBI taxonomy): Eukaryota > Metazoa > Chordata > Lepidosauria > Squamata > Anolidae > Anolis > Anolis apletophallus. The sequence goes on from JARBWK010000008.1 coordinate 97,225,659, forward strand.
GCACCACCCAACTACAACTCCCAGACCTATAGCATGAAGCAATGGCAAACAAAAGGGAATCAAGCCGCATTCCTCCTACAGTGTAGATGCGGCCCCGACACCACATTAACCAAGCAAGGAGAGGCGTGTTGTTTACATTGTGAAAGGACTGCAGGGAAAAGGTTTCTTCCTTGGCTGTTTTAATTGCAATCTATGGTCAGTCAGGCCTGGGCAAACTTGGGCCTTTCAGGTGTTTTGGACTTCAACTCCCACAATTCCTCACAGCCTCAGGCCCCTTCTTTTGGATTCAAACTATAAGAAAGGAGATTCCATCTGATCATTAGGAAGAACTTCCAGTCTATGAGAGCTGTTCAGCAGTGGAACTCTCTGCCCTGGAGTATTGTGGTGGCTCCATCTTTGGAAGCTTTATAGAGCAGTGTTTTTCAACCTTTTTTGAGCCATGGCACATTTTTTACATTTACAAAATCCTGGGGCACACCACCAACCAAAATGACACAAAATGACAGTCTAACACTGTAATACATATAGTTTATATGTTTTTAAATGTATTTATACACTCAGTGTGAAACCTGGGCCTGTTTCGATGAACACAACATAGATATCCTGGCAGGAATGGCAGAAAGACACAAACTTCCCACACAGAACTCCCATAACCAAGAGGAAATACTATAAGAGTTTGGTGGGTATTGACCTTGAGTTTTGGAGTTGTAGTTCACCTATATCCAGAGAGTACTGTGGACTCAAACAATGTTGGATCAGGACCAAACTTGGCATGAATACTCAATATGCCCAAATGTGAACACAGATGGAGTTTGGGGGAAAATAGACCTTGACATTTGGGAGTTACAGTTTCTGGGATTTATAGTTAACACACAATCAAAGAGCATCCTGAACTCTTGCAACAATGGAATTGAACCAAACTTGGCTTATTGAACTCTCATTACCAACAGAAAGTACTGAAAGGGTTTGCTTGGGAATTTACCTTGAGTTTCCCACGGCACACCTGATGATTGCTCACGGCACACTGGTTGGGAAACACTGTTATAGAGGCTGGATGGCCATCTGTTGGTGGTGGCAGGAGGTTGGACTGGATGGTCCATGAGGTCTCTTCCAATGGGTCCACAATGGACAGAGAATGTGGTTCAGACTGCATTAAATCGCAGTGTAGATCCAGCTTGGCAAGTCCACTTCATTGTGGTCCAAACCATAACTTTTCCATCTTCTAGGATTTGAAAAAAATATATTTTCTGTGTGTATTTTCTATTAATTTCAACTTTAAGTTCGTAGGATTACAACAAGTGACAGTACCACCACACGCAGATAGTCAAACCACTTTACTTAAATGTGAACGTACCTGGATAATCCGCATTAAATGCGAGCAACCAGTAGGCCTCAACGAAAATTTAAGCATTACAGACCTGCTGCTTTAAGGAACTCTGGTAATCTAACTGTATTGTATGTTAATTAGTTTGCACCACTGAGAGGCACTTAAGCAGCTTTTCAGCCTCAGCAGTCACCAGATTGCGGTCTACGCCATTTGGGCGATACATGGAATAGCTGAGATATCAGCCTTGCTATTAAGCAACATATATGATTTATATTGGTAAGCAACGAGATTATACTCCTTCCCTATGTTACTATCTTCTTTTGTGTATTTGGGATACTATTGTGAATGTTTATATTTCAGACATATAGTCTTGTGCATCTCTGTATTTGGGGCCACCCTGACGAAGATAATATCGAAACGGGTCGGTAGCCGAAGAAGGATTAACCCGTAGGTGGACTGCCCAGCGACTACCACAAACGGAGTGGAATTGCGCATTGGAACTCACGCCATACCCTGGGCCACCCAGGATTTACTTTGATTTGCTTTTGGATTTATTTGGCCAACGGGCCGCGGAATACAAATTTATTTGACCATTGGGTCTGAAGATACACCACAGAAGGACACCATAAAGGAACTGAACTATACATTGAGTGTATTTACTCTGTGAAGGGTGACAAAGAGTATCGTGAGTGACTGTGTTATTTTCACTGTGTTTGTGCGCTACATTATATGTGTATATAGAGTTTTGTGTTGAAGATACTTAGAATACAGTGCTTATTTGGAAGCTAAATACAAGTGTATTATTTGAATTCCCTCTATGTGTTATATGTAATTACTAAATCAGCCTCTGGAGAAAAAAAATGTATGTAGTGGAATTACATTCTTGGGAATCATAGAATCATAGGGTTGGAAGAGACCTCATGGACCATCCAGTCCAACCTCCTGCCACCACCAACAGATGGCCATCCAGCCTCTATAACAGTGTTTCCCAACCAGTGTAACGTGGGAAACTCAAGGTAAATTCCCAAGCAAACCCTTTCAGTACTTTCTGTTGGTAATGAGAGTTCAATAAGCCAAGTTTGGTTCAATTCCATTGTTGCAAGAGTTCAGGATGCTCTTTGATTGTGTGTTAACTAGAAATCCCAGAAACTGTAACTCCCAAATGTCAAGGTCTATTTCCCCCCAAAATCTGGTCTATTGAGTATTCATGCCAAGTTTGGTCCTGATCCAACATTGTTTGAGTCCACAGTGCTCTCTGGATATAGGTGAACTACAACTCCAAAACTCAAGGTCAATACCCACCAAACTCTTATAGTATTTCCTCTTGGTTATGGGAGTTCTGTGTGGGAAGTTTGTGTCTTTCTGCCATTCCTGCCAGGATATCTATGTTGTGTTCATCGAAACAGGCCCAGGTTTCACCCTGAGTGTATAAATACATTTAAAAACATATTAACTATATGTATGACTGTGTTAGAGTGTCATTTTGTGTCATTTTGGTTGGTGGTGTGCCCCAGGATTTTGTAAATGTAAAAAATGTGCCATGGCTCAAAAAAGGTTGAAAAACACTGCTCTATAAAGCTTCCAAAGAAGGAGCCACCACAATACTCCAGGACAGAGAGTTCCATTGCTGAACAGCTCTCACAGTCAGGAAATTATTCATAATGTTCAGATGGAATCTCCTTTCTTGTAGTTTGAAGCCATTATTCTACGTCCTAGTCTCCAGGGCAGCAGAAAACTAGCTTGCTTCCTCCTCCCTATGACTTCCCCTCACATATTTATACATGGCTATCATGTCTCCTCTCAGTCTTCTCTTCTTCAGGCTAAACGTGTCCAGCTCTTTAAGTCGCTCCTCATAGGGCTTGTTCTCCAGACCCTTGGTCATTTGAGTCACCCTCCTCTGGACACATTCCAGCTTGTCAACATCTCTCTTCAATTGTGGAGCCCAGAATTGGACACAATATTCCAGGTGTGGTCTAATATTCCAGGTGTGGTCTAACCACTCCAGAAGGGAAAAGGTTTCCCTCTGGAATGGATATGAATTGTGGAAGTAATGCAGTTTGACAGGACTTGAATTGCCCTGGCTCAATACTATGTATTCCTGGGAGCTGTAGCATGATGATGCTGGTGGTTGTGGTGGTGGTGATGAATGACCTGCTTCTCCTTGCGGCTCCAGGTCTTTACCTTATAAGCATAAAAACAACAAAACAACAACAGTACTGTCAGGCTTTCATGGCCGAAATCACTGGTTTGTTGTGAGTTTTCAGGGCTGTATGGCTATGTTCCAGAAGCATTCTCTCCTGACGTTTCGCCTGCATCTGTGGCAGGCATCCCCAGAGTTTGTGAGGCCAAAGATGCAGGCGAAACATCAGGAGAGAATGCTTCTGGACTGGAACATAGTCAAACAACTCACAACAACTCAACAACTCTCTGCCAAAGAGTATTGGAGTTTCACCAAACTATCAACCCCTGGATTCCATAGCATTGAGCTATGTCAGTGAAAGTGGCCTCAAACTGCAATAATTCTACAGTGTAGATGCAATAGAGGAGAATAGAACTTCTCAATATCAGAATCTCAATAGCTCATAAGGAGCAGAACCCAATTGAAGATTACCTTTCATAGGCAGAACCCAACTGACTAAATTATTAACTATATTATTATATTATTAATAAATTATATTATTATATAATATTAATATAATATATAATATTATATTATTAATAACTAAATTATTATATTATTATATTAATCTTATTTTGTTATATAATATTAATGTAATATATAATATTATTATATTATTAACAACTAAATTATTAACTAAATTATTATATTATTAATAACTTATTTTATTATATAATATTAATATATAATATAAATATAATATATAATAGTATTATATAATATTATTATAATATATAATATTATTATATAATATTAATATAATATATTATATTATTATTATATTAATAACTAAATTATTAACTAAATTATTATATTATTAATAACTTATTTTATTATATAATATTAATATATAATATTAATATAATATATAATATTATTATATAATATTTATATAATATATAATATTATTATATAATATTAATATAATATAATATTATTATATTAATAACTAAACTATTAACTAAATTATTATATTATTAATAACTTATTTTATTATATAATATTAATATATAATATAAATATAATATATAATAGTATTATATAATATTATTATAATATATAATATTATTATATAATATTAATATAATATATTATTATTATATTAATAACTAAATTATTAACTAAATTATTATATTATTAATAACTTATTTTATTATATAATATTAATATATAATATAAATATAATATATAATAGTATTATATAATATTATTATAATATATAATATTATTATATAATATTAATATAATATATTATTATTATAATATTAATAACTAAATTATTAACTAAATTATTATATTATTAATAACTTATTATATAATATTAATATATAATATTAATATAATATATAATAGTATTATATAATATTAATATAATATATAATATTATTATATAATATTAATATAATATATATTATTATATTATTAATAACCAAATTATTAACTAAATTATTCAAGTTGCCAGTGCTCTTTTTGTTTCAAAACTAGGTACCACCCATTGCTAAATCAGGGCGCGTCTACACTATAGGGTGGTTGCAGTTTGACTCCATATTAACCACTCCATACTATGGAACTTTGGGATTTGTAGTTTGGTGCAGCATCTGCACTATTTGGCAGAGGAGACTGTTGTTGTTGTTAAGATGCTTACTTAGACCCTTCTTTTTCTCTCCACAAGGAAACTCAAAGCGACTGGGACCACACTGTAAAACGCCAACCCAACAGCAGTGAGTTGAAGTTCAAGTGGTGCCAAACTGCGTTAATTCTACAGTGTAGACGCACCCATGGACCGTTCTTCTAAAAACCATAATAGAATCCTAGAATCCGATCCCCTTTTGCCAGGCAGGAAAAACACAATCAAAGCACTCCCGACAGATGGGCATCCAGCCTCTTCCCAAGGTTCCATTGTGTCTCCAGAGCAACACATACCTAGAAAGAACCATCATGGGTGTGTATATCTATTCTACACTATGGAATTAACGCAGTTTGATTTCACTTGAACACCCAGTGACTCAATGCTACTGGTTCCTGGGAGTTGTCGTTTTACAAGGGCATTTAAGCTGGTTCCTGGCCAAGCTACAAATGCCAGGATTCCACACCATTGAGGCCTTGGCAGTTAAAGTGGTGTCAAACCGCATTAAATTCAACAGTGTGGATGCACCCTTCCAAATATCTACATATTGGAAAGGAGGGGACCCGGACTCAAATGTAACGCCTTGCTCTTGAGCTATATCTTTGGAGTAAACCCATGTTTAATAATATACTGCTTTGCTCTTGAAGCGTTGCAGTCTTTTTTGTTCTCTTGCTGCTGCAATACCTGAAGTAGGCGCCTGCAGGATTTGGGTTAGCTATCCCTTCCAAGCCCTCCTCTTCCGCATCGGTCTCTGTGGCGCAATCGGTTAGCGCGTTCGGCTGTTAACCGAAAGGTTGGTGGTTCGAGCCCACCCAGGGACGCTTCCTTTTTTGGGCTTCTTTTTATTCCTTGCTGTGGCCCAGTCTGGTGATCTGGAAAATAAAGTCATGAGTAAGGGTCGTTTTCTAATATATGTAATGCCTTTATGCTTGTGAGTAAACAGTATTTTACAGTGTTGTCTGCATTGCCTACTCTGCAACATGCAACATAGAATTGTCCTTCTTTAGGGGTCCCTTTCAAATCTATGATACTATATCTCTCTGTGTGCAAATCATATCTATCTATATCTATGGCTGGATGGCTCTTTGTCAGGAGGGCTTTGATTATGTTTTCCTGCCCTGGTGAAGGGAGTTGGACTGGGTGGCCTTAGGTATTTTCTGTTGGTCATGGGGGTTTTGTCTGGGAAGTTTGCCCCAATTCTGTCCTTGGTAGGGTTCAGAATGCTCTTTGATTGTAGTTGAACTATACACCCCAGTAACTACAACTCCCAAATGTCAAGGTCTATTTTCCCCAAACTCCACCTGTGTTCACATTTGGGCACATGGAATACTCGTGCCAAGTTTGGTCCAGATCCATCCTTGTTTGAGTTCACAGTGCTATCTGGATGTAGGTGAACTACAACTCCCAAACTCAAGGTCAATGCCCACCAAACCCTTCCAGTATTTTCTCCTGGTCGTTCGAGTCCTGTGTGCCAGATTTGAGTCAATTCCATCATTGGGGGAGTTCAGAATGCTCTTTGATTGTAGTTGAACTATACATCCCAGTAACTACAACTCCCAAATGTCAAGATCTATTTTCCCCAAACTCCACCTGTGTTCACATTTGGGCATATGGAATATTTGTGCCACGTTTGGTCCTGATCCAACATTGTTTGAGTCCACAGTGCTCTCTGGATGTAGGTGAACTACAACTCCCAAACTCAAGGTTAATGCCCACCAAGCCCTTCTAGTGTTTTCTCTTGGTCGTGGGAGTCCTGTGCGCCAGGTTGGGGTCAATTCCATTATTGGGGGAGTTCAGAATGCTCTTTGATTGTAGGTTAACTATAAATCCCAGTAACTACAAACCCAAATAGTCATAATCAGTTAGTAGGTGTTCTGGCCAAACTTCTCCCCAAACTCCACCTGTGTTCATATTTCAACATATGGAATATTCGTGCCAAGTTGGTCAAAGTGATAAAAGTGTACATGAACAAGAAACGCATGTAATGCATGTTACAAATCATGCATCACACCTTCTTCCCACTCTTTTTACACATCCTAGAGCTTATTTATGTATTTCGTATCAAAAGCATTACATAAATTAGTATAAAATTGATAAAAATGGAAGGAGCGCAGGCAGCTAAATATCTTTTGATCAAAAACGGGCAACAGCAACGGCATTGTCTGTAGCCTCCAACAATTCTTCCACCGTGCATGAGGCAGGGCATAGTGGACAAGCATACAGATGCGGAGTTGTCTGTTTTGCTCCACAGTCACACAAGGTGTGGGAGTCTTTTAGGTTGTGCCCAGGCCCGGATTAACACCATTTTGCACCCTAGGCCACACTTTGGGATTGCGCCTCCGCGTGTTGTGCTCCCTCCTGCCCCTCCCTCCCTTGGGCCCCCTAATCCTAAAGTGAAGTATCAAGAGGTTTTATTGGTAAGTTGAGATTTATGTTTTGTCTTCCTCTTGAAACCGAAAGCAGGTGCTGTTTTTTTTAAATTAAAAAAAAACGAGAAAGTAGCCGAAGAAAAAAGCAGCGGTAGAGGTTGGCTGGAGGGAGCACTACACGCAGGGAAGCGGCGCCTGATCCCCCTCCTCTTGCCCCAAGCTCAATTCACGACCCTTTCGCCTCAAGACCTCCACCTTGAGAGCCGAGAAACCAAGACTGAGCTCTCTTTAGCAGCCTCCCCCCCATCCCGCCCCTCCAGGTGACCCACCCTCAGGATGCACTTCTCATTTACTTGGGGTGCAACAGGAGCCGAGGGGAAAATGTACCTCGACCCATAGGCCACCAAAGGTAAGCCGGGCATCTTCACCATCCCCTTTTGCGGTGAGTGGGCTCCAAAACCACCGCCTTAGGTTTAAGGCACGAAGCGAAGGGAGGGGGAAGGCGGGGGTCGGGGCGCTGGAGGGGTGGGAGAAGAGGAGGCCGGAGCCTGATTGGGCGGGAGGGAAGCGGCTTCCTTCCTCATCTCCATGCGCTGTTGCATTTTTATTTGTTTCAACATTGGGGGGGGGGTCCATGATCTGCGCCCCCCTCGGCGTGCGCTCCTAGGCCATGGCCTAGGCTGGCCTTATGGGTAATCCGGGCCTGGTAGTGCCATTTTGCCAAGTTGTCTTTTGATCCACCCACTCCTGTTCAGGAACTTCCAAGTTACCCATTCTTGGTTTGCCCCTGGAGGCAGACCCTCGTGGGGGGCCATCCAATTGGGATTTCCTGGTTTAGCTGCCCAGAGGGATATCTTTGCTGTTGCTGGGGGAGCATTAAGGGAAGTGGTGGTTCTCATGAAGCTTTCCCCTTGACTTGAATCTACAGGGAGGAGGCTGATAGTCATGCAGTGCACAGCTTTCACAGTGTTCAACCTTATTTCTCTCACAGTTAGCAGCAATTTCCCATTGTTGTACATCAGGGAGGGCAATGCAGCTAGCTTGTAGAGTTTATCAACAGGTGTAGGTTTAAGACATCCTGGCTTTATTCTGCATAGAGTATTCATATAGCTTTAAAAAGTATCTCATTATTCCTTTTTTCCCTTCAATGTCATGGACACAAAAACACTGGAAGAGGCCTGTTGTCAATTACATAATACCAAATGCATCATTGCCCAAATATGAATCAAGAACCATGAAAGGCACTGCAGACTACTTCAACCAGAGAAGTCAGCCATAGCAGAGCACTTGATGAACCAACCTGGACACAGCATATTATTTGAGAACTCAGAAATGCTGGACCACTCTCACAACCACCATGTCAGACTACACAGAGAAGCCATTGAAATCCACAAGCATGTGGACAATTTCAACATAAAGGGGGGAAAACCCAATTAAAATGAACAAAATCTGGTACCAGTATTACAAAACTCTAAAATCATAACAGTAAATAAAGAACAACACTAAAAATAGGAGAATTCCAGGCAAGAAACAATCAGGGCCAGATAATCACCTCCCATCAAAGGATTCTCCCAGGCAGTAAGAAGCCAGACCTTGAAACTGCTGGGCCATTAAAGGCTAATCACGGTGGCCAATTGAATAATTCACACCTACCTCAAAAAGGCAAGAGTTCTTTCTCTCACTCTAGACAGTCCACAACTATGTATAATTCCCATTTGCCTAGTTTCAACAGACCTCACAACCTTCGAGGATCCTGCCATAGATGCAGATGAACCATCAGGAGAGAATTCTTCTGGAACATGGCCATACAGCCTGAAAAACTCACAAAAACCCAGTGATTCCGGCCGTGAAAGCCTTCAACAATACATTGCTATTTTTAAATTTTCAAAACAAAGTTTTTGCAGTTTAATATGAGAATTTTCCCAATGTTTTATAATAGAAGTAATTTGGAAATGACATTTATAACCCAGGAACAAAAATCGTGTTACATAGTGTTATGAATAGCACTTGGATAATGGCATGGACTGGTCGTATCATTATTCGCAGTGCTGTTGGAAATGAAAAAACTTCATCAAGCCTCCATTAGTTATTTGTAATGTATATAATTCAAATTGTTTACTGTACTGTATATGTGTGTATTGGTGTGCAATTTTCCTTAGCTCTATGTTGTGGAAGTGGCTGCAGACCATGTGATCAGATCTGGGACTATTCAGGACTCAAACTCCATTTTAGAAAGGCAGAAGATATTAGACTTTCAATGTAGAAACAGTACAGTTTAGAACAGTGTTTCCCAACCTTTTTTTGAGCCGCGGCACACTTTTAACATTTAAAAATTCGGGGCACACCACCAACCAAAAATGACACAAAATGACACTCTAACACAGTAAAGAACGGCTGGGGATGGTGGCCTGCTGGGAGCAACTGCTGGGAGTGCCAAAGCCAGGGGAGGAGAAGGAGCCAGGCCGCACCATGCCCCGTCCCCTCCCCATGGCTTCAGCTCTCCCAGATCTTCTCCAGCCTTGAGGGGGCAGTGCCAAGCCAGCGGTGGCAGAGCCAGCACAATGCTGGCTTGGCACTGCCCCCCTCAAGGCTGGAGAAGCTGTGGGAGAGCTGAAGCTGGGGGGAGGGGGCGGAACCAGGCTGTGCCATGCCCCGCCTCTTCCCCCGGCTTCAGTTCTTCCACAGCTGAAGCTGAAGTCGCGCGGAGGAGGCACATGAGCGGTGGACGGGCTTCAGTGGACGGGGCTCCTCCTCCACGTGGCTTCAGCGAGCGGGAGTCATGGCGGATTGGAGGCTGGCTGGGGAAACGGCCGAAGGAGGTGTCGCCCCGGTCCCTTCTTCTTTTTCTTCGCCACCGCCCGGCCCTTCCTCCTCCTCCCCGAAGCAGCAGGAGTTCGGCAGGAGGAGGGGGGAAGGAAGGGGGGGGCAGAGAGCTTTTCTTGCGGCACAGCAGGAGGTCCATCATGGCACACTACTGTGCTGCGTCACAGTGGTTGGGAAACACTGGTTTAGAAGACTGTAGAAACTGGATGCTTTAGAGTAGTGTTTTTCAACCTTTTTTGAGCCGCGGCACATTTTTTACATTTACAAAATCCTGGGGCACACCACCAACCAAAATGACACTCTAACACAGTAATACATATAGTTAATATGTTTTAATGTATCTATACACTCACTTAGTGCGAAACCTGGGCCTGTTTCGATGAACACAAAATATATAGTTATATAGTATATTATTATTATATTGCATTACATTACAACATTATCAATATTATTATTATTATTATTATTATTCGGGTTTCTATGCCGCCGACTCCCTGAGGCTCGCGGCGGCTCACAGGAACCGAAGGTACAACTACACACAAGCAATGCGATAAAACATCTAAGACAATTAAACAGTTAAAACAGCAAAATACAAAACCCCCAGGTACAGTTCAGAAATTAGATAGCGTGACACCCCAGGACAGCGGCTAAAGCGGAACATGGGCAGGACCTACTCACCGAAGGCCTGCTTAAACAAATAAGTTTTGCAGGCGCGTCTAAACGGGAGCAGGTCCTTTATAGCCAGCGTTCCAGCCGGGAGGCGTTCCACAGCATAGGAGCTATAACGGAGAACGCGCCCGGCGAGTAGATGTCAGTTTAGCCGATTTCGCCGAGGGTATCTCTAACAAATTAGCATCCTCGGAGCGTAGTGATCTCGGGGACAGTATGGGGTGAGTTGGTCCCTCGTCACGCTGGCCCCAGGCCATGCAAGGCCTTAAAGGTAAGAACCAACACCTTGAAGGAGATCCGGTGCTCGATTGGGAGCCAGTGCAGATCCTGCAAAACAGGTGTGATGTGGCGGCCTGCTGGGGTTCCAGACAGGAGCCGGGCGGCAGTGTTCTGCACCAGCTTGAGCTTCCGGGTCGCCGACAAAGGAAGGCCAACGTAAAGCGCGTTACAGTAATCCAGCCTTGAGATGACCGTAGCTTGGATCACCGTGGCCAGGTCATTCCGGGAGATATAGGGGGCCAGCCTCCGAGCCTGTCGCAGATGAAAAACAGCAACCTTGCTGACCGCGGAGACCTGGGCCTCCATGGTCAGCTGGGAGTCCAGATGGACCCCCAGGCTCTTAACGGAAGGCGATGGGCATAGCGCCACACCGTCCAGGGTCGGAAGCTGGACATCTACACCACCCGAGCGGCCCAACCACAAGATCTCCGTATATTACTATAATATCAAGTACAACATACTATGTCATTGTCACAGTACAACAATTATATACCACATTGTATTATAACAATGATATCGCAATATTAGTTGAAATCCAAAACACCGCTGCTCTCTGACTCACACCTTGCATAGCGCCAACAGGGCTGGGCTGGGCTGGACCAGAAGTGCTCCCTGCCAGAGCGGAATGGAAGGGAACGGGCCCAAACAGGTCCACCCTACTGCGCGGCCCTCCCGGAAACAGGGACCCACTCGCTGAGGTTCCGAAGACAGAGTAGCAAACTTTATACATGACATCAGATAGATAAGAATCTAATTTCCCACGGCACACCTGATGATCTCTCACGGCACACTAGTGTGCTATGGCACACTGGTTGGGAAACACTGCTTTAGAGAACGGAGACTTCATTAGACTCTCAGACCAGAGAGATGCGTTGAACTTTGGATTGTTGATTATCAGAAAAATTCCCAATGATAATGAATGCCATGTTCCCAAAATGTTATGGCACCATTTTTCCAAAAGGATATGATTTCAAACAAGGTCATGCCTTTCCAAAAATCATAATTTATTCAAAAGGTTATGCCATTTTCTAAAAAGTGCAGCTATACATTGTGTGATTAAAGGTGAAAGGAAAGTCTGAAGCTGCACAATACATGGGATATGGAACGCGAGAAGCATCTCTCGGTGAAGCTAAACATTGTAAAAACAACAGATGGAATGTATAAATACTGCAATACTTGGAGTAAGTGAGCTAAAGTCAACATTTTTAGTCCAATAATTGCACAGTATTTTACTCAGGAATTAAAATCAAAGAAGAAATGTGGCTGTATTCATAGCAAGGAAAGATGTAGTAAAAGCAGTTGAGGCTGTTACGTAAAGTCACATGTAAGAATTTCAGTAAGATGGAAAACTATCGATACAACTAAAATCCAAGTTTCTACAAAGGTAGAAGAGGGGGAAAGCTGGTAATTAAATCCCAAAGTCAAGATAATCTAATTATATTTCTGATTTCTATGTGAAAGTTGGATAGTGAAGGCAACTGACAGCTAGGGGATCCAGTCATTTGAGAGTTGGGTGGCTAAGAAAGAGAAATAAATGGGTCTCAGAGGAAATCAAGCCTGAACTCATCCTAGGTGTCAGAATGACCAAACTGAGACTGTCATATTTCAGGCAAATATTGATACAACATGATCCATTAACAAAGTCAATAATGTATCGTAAAACATTACATTGCAGGAGCAATCAGTTAGTAAGCCACAGCCCTGATTCTGCAGGATGTGGGCATAATTGTGGTGATGTCTCTCCTTCATAGATCAATATCTCTCCTTCATAGAGCAAAGTATGTAGGATGTCCCACAAAAACTAAGTTTAATACACTTTTCCCCTCTCTTTATGATAGAACCTATCAGGAAATGACATTTATAACCCAGAAACAAAAATTGTATTACACAGTGTTATGTTTAAATGGCGACTTGTGAGTCCAGAAGCAAAGATTTAGGCTGAGCTGACTCATGGATCTTTTCTTACCCACTTTTGCTGTAAACCTACTCAAACATATGTAAGTATACAAATGAGGATCTCTAACACTACATCTGATATGCCTCAGATATCCTGGCGTACATCATAAATAACTGAAGAGAGAAGGCATTCATTCATACAAGTGAATAGGGCTTTGAAAAAACCTCCCAGCTGCATGAAAACAGTCATTAGGATGTTTAGCGTAAAACATATACTCATAATGCTCAGCTTCACATTTTGTGTTTGTTTTGAGGGAATCCATTGAGATCTTTTGGCATCAATTCAGCTACGGATGGGCACCAGCTGGTTGAAACATGTAGAGGAATCTGTTGCACTCGAGGCCTGGGAACACCTATGATCACAGCACCATACAAAAGGCCAGAATCTATGCAAATAGTTTATTGTAGAAACACATAAAAAGAATAAGAAAAAAAATCAGGAATAAAGAAAGTAGATGTATAATCCAAACAGTAATCGAAATGTCTCATACAGATCCCAAGGTAACACAGTTCAGGAATAGCCAAAAAGCCACAAGTACAGCATAAGTCCACAAGCAAAAGGTATACAGGAATATAAAACAAGAACGTAGAATACTTCCATGAAACTAAAATCCAAAACCAAAGGATTGACTTGAAACAAGAACCAGAAGACTCAGGCCTAGCTTTTGACTTGAACACTACGTTGCCTGAACTAACTCTTTGGTAAACAACTTGCTAACTAATAGGCACCCATGAAGTCATGTCCCCCCCCAACGAAAGCTCTCCTCAACTTTCCCACGTAAGTGCTCTGACCTGTAAACAAAGCCCTTTGTTGATCTCCATAAAAACTCCAGTTGTTTTCTCCTGAGAGTTTTCCGTATCACTTATCTCTCTGGTCAATTCCTTATCTAATGTTGCACTGGGAAGTGGCGCAGCTGGCTAAGTGTCAGCTGCATAAGATCTCTCTGACCAGTGGGTCAGGAGTTCGAGGCCTGCCTGGGTCGAGGTGGGTGCTCGACCTTAAGTGTAGCCTGCTGTCAACCGTTGCAGCCCGAAAGACAGTTCATTTGTCAAGTAGGAGATAAAGCTACCACATTAAGTGGGGAGGCAAATTTTGCCTGATTTATGAGGCCATAAAGAATTGCTGAGGATTGCAGAAGAACAACGGATGCTGGAAGGAAAACGCTGAGAGAGATGAGGAGTGCGTCAGCTCCCCCTGGTGGCTAGAAGTTTGCCAGAAGTTTGCCTCTGTTCGTCTATATATGTCTATATATGTCTATATATGTTGACCTGCAGGGATTGTCTGCAAGTATGTGTACTGTAATCCGCTCTGAGTCCCCTTCGGGGTGAGAAGAGCAGAATATAAATAAAGTAAATAAATAAATAATGTTGCAGTTTCTGGCTGATCTTGAAGGCCTGCTCTTTCAGAGTCAGATTTCTCACAGGACAGAGAAAAGCATCATTTCCCTGACATGAACCTTCATCACTTTGAGCCCCAGGAAATCCCACAGGCAATCCTACAATCCTCTCTAAATGAGTGAACCCTTCACCCTCAGGAGTTTCAGGCTGATCTCCAACAGAATCACACTCTATTTGTTTGTGGATCCCAGTAGTAGCTGGTGCTTTGTTTTGAGCTGCAAACCTATTCCGGGCCTTAAAGGAGCTTTCCAAGGTGCGGAACTCTATTCTTAATCATTTTCAGAACTTTGGGAAGCTCTATTACTGTTAAGACAAAGCTGCAATGGATCCCACAGAGGCTGGATCTACATTGCCCTATATCCCAGGATCTGATCCCAGATTAGCTGTTTATCTCAGATTATTTGGGATCAGATTCTGGGATGTAGGGCAGTGTAGATCCAGCCTAACTGCCATTGTCTGGATCCAACTCCTTCCCAGCAGCTCTGTTAGTTAGAAGATTCTGCTGACGAACTCCTTGAGAGAGTGGTATTCTTGCCTCTCAAGGGGTCCTTAGAGCAGTAATTCTCTAACTCCAGTCCTCCTGGTGTTTTGGATTTCAACTCCCAGAAGATTCAGTTGTCTTGGCTAATGATCAAGGATTCTGGAAGTTGAAGCCCAAAACTCTTGGAAAACACTGCCTTGGGCCCTTCCACACATAATAATAATAATAATACACTTTATTTATATTCCGCTCTTCTCACCCCCAAGGGGACTCAGAGCAGATTACATTACACATACAGCAGACAGTCCCTGCCGACTGACATATAATTACAATACATTGTACAGACAAACATGTGCAGACAAACATGTGCAATTAGAAGGATTTTTTCTCTTCTGGCTGCGTTGCGGGTGCGGTTGCTCCATTACGTCACGAGGGGGTGCTGTTGCTTCATCCTCAGAGGAGAGCCTCTGGTTCCGCATTCTACCTCTGGCAGCTGATCTTCCTTATTTTTTATTCAGGTGTTGTAAAGTCCTTATAAAAATCCTTCCCCGCTGAGCGGTCCCTAGTTTATCTACTCACAGCTGGCTTGTTTTCGATCTGTTAGGTGGACAGGGGACAGGGCTCACAGCTGGGTGTCCAGACCAGCCTGGGAATCCAACATGTAACCTTCTGATTGCAAACACAGCTGTTGTTATCGCTGTGCTATCTCTCCGGCCCTTATAACCTAGAATATCAAGGCATATAATCTACAATATTTGCTTTGAACTGGATTATCTGAGTCTACATTGCCATATAATCCAGTTCAATGTGGATTTTAAACTGCTGTGTGGAAGGGGCCTTAGAGACACTAATTGCAGCGAGATGGCTTGCCGCTGAATTCTTAGAGCAAACTACATTGAAGGATAGCAGTGCTGTCTAGGCTTTGAAGTGACTCTTCTTACTGGGTGTATTCCACTCATTCACTTCTGATGTTGGATATCCAGGCAGTCTTCCTTATAGGCTACTAGTTGAGGACCCAGCGGTGCTGGGGTTATTTGAGGAAGGCATTGTGTGCCAAGGTTGGTTCCTATTAGATGTTTATGTGGCTTGCAGTGGTCTCAGGAACTTAGTGAAGGTACTGCGAGTCCCGGGGACCTAGTCAGGAAAATCAAGTTAAGGAAGCCTAACAATATCCCATGAGCTGAGGCCTAGTCAGGAAAATCAAGTTAAGGAAGCCTTTCTTTCAATTTTGGGGCTTGTTTGTGTTTTATAGGGGCTTTAGTGTTGTTTGGGAAGTGAATGACGTGAAGGTACTGCAAATCCCATCATTCATGGCCCCTCCTGCCCTAAACCACACCAGGTAGTGAAGTGGGCCATTGGTCGCCTGTTTGCCAAGTTTGGTCCTGATCTGTCAGTGCTGTGGGCCTTTCCCTTTCCCTCTGAGTCACTTTAGAATGTTTGGATGTGCTTGGCCATTCGGAGGCAGCTATGCAAATTCCATTTCAGTGGCAACCAATCCCCTCTGTCTGGGGCCGTAGAATGTTGGATTTCTGAGGGTGGCCAGTTAGAGCCCGTTATGCAAATAATCCCGCAATGGCAGCCAATCGAAACGCTGGCACATATTCCTCCGGTCGCTCGGTCGGTCGCACCACCGCAAACACTGACTTTTATTATATGTAACTAGCTGTACCCGGCACGCTGTGCCCTTTTTAGGAGATGCGAGAAAGTTCAATCATCCACGGTGTGCCCTCCTCTAAACTGCAGTTGGATGGAGTGTGGGTCATGGGGGCATGGTGTGCCAAGTTGGGTCTTTATTGGTCTTGGTTCTGGGCCACAGTGGTCTGTGGGGAATGATGGGTTTTGAAGTACTACAAATCCCGTTTTCCATGGTGGTACTTCAAGTCCCATCATGCATGGTCGGGGCTCTGTGTGCCAAGGTAGGTTACTGTAAATTCAGGCCATACACAATGTCCCATGAGCTGAGGCCTAGTTAGGAACAGCAAGTTAATGAAGCCTTACTGTCAATTCAGGCCATACACAATGTCCAATGAGCTGAGGCCTAGTCGGGAGAATCAAGTTAATGAAGTCTTACTGTCAATTCAGAGCGTAAACAGCTTCCCAGTAAGTGAGGGCTAGTTAGGGAAATCAAGTTAATGAAGCCTTACTGTCAATTCAGAGCGTAAACAGCTTCCCAGTAAGTGAGGGCTAGTTAGGGAAATCTAGTTAATGAAGCTTTACTGTCAATTTTGGGTGTGGTCTGTGATTTTTTGGGGTGTAAATTTTAGGTTGGAAGTGATTTGGGTGTTTGTGTTGGGGATTGGCTCAGGCCTTTTCCTTATTCTGTTTTGGCAGTTTATTATGGATCGGAATTTTCATGTTGGTTGGCCAGTGCAGCAGTTATGCAAATCCGCCCTTATTGGCAGCCAATCATGTTGTTCAGAATGTAGAGGCTGGGTGAGTCTTTGGCTGCCCCGGAGGATGCTGGTAAATGTAGTTTTATTTTTATTCGTTGTTTTGGGGGCCTTTTAGGTTTTGGGGGGGAAAGTTTCTTTGCTACAAACGTACCTTGCTTGAGGCCTATTTCTGTTGGCAAGTATTGTGTTTCTGTGTTGTATGGTTTCTTTGTTTGAGGTATACATCACATGACGTGAACCCATTTATATAATAGATAGATTGTGAGATTAGAACTACAATGATATTTGGGTTTTAATAGATTTTTTTGGGCTGTCTGGCCATATTCTAGAAGCATTCTCTCCTGATGTTTCGCCTGCATCTATGGCAGGGATCCTCAGAGGTTGTGAGTTCTGCTGGAAACTAGGAAAATTGGGTTTATATATTTGTGGAAGCTGCAGGGTGGGAGAAAGAACTCTTGCCTGTTGGAGGTAGGTGTGAATGTTTCCATTGGCCACCTTGATTAGCATTTGATGGCCTAGCAGTTTCAAGGTCTGGCTTGTTACTGCCTGGGAAAATCTTTTGTTGAGAGGTGATTAGATGTTCCTGAATCAGGAATCAGGGGGTCACGTGTTTGATGCCACTGTCAATAAACATACTATTAAGAAAAGCAACTGCAAATTCCATGAGGCTGAATCAGTCAACTATAAAGCACAGCAGGCTTGGGATTTCGTTTTATTCCATCAAAATTGATTGAACACATAACAAAATTTGTTACTGACTTAATGCACAACAATTCCCTTCTACACTGCCCTATAATCCAGATTATCAAAGCAGATAATCCACATTATCTGATTTGAACCGGATTATGTGAGTCTATACTGCCAGATAATCCAGTTCAAGGCAAATAATCTGGATTTCATATGGCAGTGTAGAAGACCCCTTGCACACAGAATCCACATTGAATTGGATTATAGGGCAGTGGGGACTCATAATCCAATTCAAAGCAGATGTGGATTATCCTTCTTGATATTCTGTTTTAATTCTCTCTATTTTTCTGACAAGCGATCCCGGAAACTACTCACACAAGTAGAATTGCGCATCTCTACTATTCTTATCTCTGTGGGTTGTCAGACCCGGAAAGAGATTCCACTCTCCCAAGGTGCTTACGGTGGTTGATCTTAGAGCGGCGGCTATAGATGCAACCAATGAGGCTCAGGAAATGATGGTTCGAAGCATTCCCGGAAGTGTAATATCCAGAGAGTGAGGTATGTCTCTACAAGTTTATCTCTATGGCTATGAAAGCATGACTCTTCACTTCCCCTGCCGACAGCTCTTCGGATAGGTGGAGATTTTGATTGGCGCGAGGCGCGGCCCAATGGCGACCCGTGCCGCTGGCTGCCGGCAACGAGGGCGAAGGCGGGGCTTAGCCTAGGGCGCGGAAGGCAGGCCGAGGAGAAGGCGGTGAAGCTGCGCGAGGAAGGGGCTTCTTCGAGACGTCATCATGGTGAGTCCTGAAGGGCTTCAGTGGCGAGTTGAGAGCCGCCCTCGTGGCCTGTTGGTGTGCTTCTCCTTGGCTGGGCCCGGTGGCTCGCAACCCACGCAGCTCCTTCAGTGGAAGCGAGAGTGAAAGGAGCGAATGCCCTACTTGGGCCTATCCTTTGTCACTCAGGATGCATCTACACCAGGCCTGGGCAACCTTGGGCCTTGCAGGTGTTTTGGACTTCAACTCCCACAATTCCTGTGAGGCCCAAAGGAAGGGGCCTGAGGCTGTGAGGAATTGTGGGAGTTGAAGTCCAAAACACCTGAAAGGCCCAAAGGAAGGGGCCTGAGGCTGTGAGGAATTGTGGAGTTGAAGTCCAAAACACCTGAAAAGCCCAAAGGAAGGGGCCTGAGGCTGTGAGGAATTGTGGGAGTTGAAGTCCAAAACACCTGAAAGGCCCAAAGGAAGGGGCCTGAGGCTGTGAGGAATTGTGGGAGTTGAAGTCCAAAACACATGAAAGGCCCAAAGGAAGGGGCCTGAGGCTGTGAGGCCCAAAGGAAGGGGCCTGAGGCTGTGAGGAATTGTGGGAGTTGAAGTCCAAAACACATGAAAGGCCCAAAGGAAGGGGCCTGAGGCTGTGAGGCCCAAAGGAAGGGGCCCGAGGCTGTGAGGAATTGTGGGAGTTGAAGTCCAAAACACCTGAAAGGCCCAAAGGAAGGGGCCTGAGGCTGTGAGGAATTGTGGGAGTTGAAGTCCAAAACACATGAAAGGCCCAAAGGAAGGGGCCTGAGGCTGTGAGGCCCAAAGGAAGGGGCCTGAGGCTGTGAAGAATTGTGGGAGTTGAAGTCCAAAACACCTGAAAGGCCCAAAGGAAGGGGCCTGAGGCTGTGAGGCCCAAAGGAAGGGGCCTGAGGCTGTGAGGAATTGTGGGAGTTGAAGTCCAAAACACATGAAAGGCCCAAGTTTGCCCAGGCCTGATCTACACTGAATTGATGCAGTTTGACTTCACTTTAACTGCCCTGGATCAATGGGAATCGTGGGAGTTGTCGTTCCAGGCCCTTTCTACACTGCCAGGTAACATTCAGATTGTCTTCTTTGAACCAGATTATATGGCATTGGTAGACTCACATAATCCAGTTCAAAGAAGATAATCTAGATTATCTGATTTGATAATCTGGATTGTATGGCAATATAGAAGGGGCTTTAGAACAGTGTTTTTCAACCTTTTCTGAGCCGCGGCACATTTTTTACATTTACAAAATCCTGGGGCACACCACCAACCAAAATGACACAAAATGACACTCTAACACAGTAATACATATAGTTTATATGTTTTTAAATGTATTTATACACTCAGTGTGAAACCTGGGCCTGTTTCGATGAACACAACATAGATATCCTGGCAGGAATGGCAGATCGACACACACGAGGGTCTTGCTCAACAGCTGGGAGTTATAGTTCACCCGCAATCAAAGAGCACTCTGAACTCCACCAATGATGGAATGGAATCAAACTTCCCACACAGAACTCCCATAACCAAGAGAAAATACTATAAGAGTTTGGTGGGCATTGACCTTGATTTTGGAGTTGTAGTTCACCTATATCCAGAGAGCACTGTGTAGGGGAAGGAGGAAGACCTGGGGCGAGTCTGCGCAATAGCACCCACACGGGTCATGTCTTCCTCCCTCCCCCCTCCCGCAGAAGCGGCAGCGTGAGCAAAGCGAGGCAAAGCAAGCTGG
Organism: Anolis apletophallus; assembly: GCA_030556195.1. Lineage (NCBI taxonomy): Eukaryota > Metazoa > Chordata > Lepidosauria > Squamata > Anolidae > Anolis > Anolis apletophallus. The sequence goes on from JARBWK010000008.1 coordinate 97,246,359, forward strand.
GAAGAAGGGAGCCCGAGTGGAGAAGAAAAAGTGTTCGGCAGGAGGGGGAAGAAAGGGTATTGGAGGTTCCAATTTCCCACGGCACACCTGATGATCGCTCACGCCACACTAGTGTGCCATGGCACACTGGTTGGGAAACACTGCTTTAGAAGATCTGAAGCCTTTCTGGGCCTCATCAAACTACAGCTCCCATGATTTTATAGCATTTATTTGTTTATTTCATATACTTGTACCCCGACCGGGTCAATTCATTGTCACTTCGAAAATTGCTTCGCTCTTCTTCAAACAAGCCGCTATTCAATGGTCAAACGCAAGGTCTCACAGCCAAGTCTTGAGTTTCCTTCTAAAGGACAGGACGGAGGTGGCCAGTCTGATGTCTCTGGGGAGGGAATTCCACAGACAGGGAGCTCCACTGTCTCTCATCTCCAACAATCACATTTGCAACGGCGGTGGAATCAAGAGCAGGGCCTCCGGATTATCTTAAACTTTGTGATGATTGTAGTAGGAGATACGTTTAGACATGTAGTCTGGGCCAGAACCGTTTAGAGCAGTGGTTCCCAAACTTTTTTGGCCTACCGCCACCTTTCCAGAAAAAAATTTACTCATCGCCCCCCTAGAAATAATTTTTAAAAATTTAATAGCAATTAAACAGAAAGATATATGTATTAATGCAGTGGTTCTCAACCTTTCTGATGCCGTGACCCCTAAATAAGGTTCCTCATGTTGTGGTGACCCCCCAACCATATTTTCGTTGCTTTATAAATAATTTTGCTACTCTTACTAATTTTAATGCAAATACCTAATATGCAGGATGTATTTTCATTGTTACAAATTGAACATAATTAAAGCTTAGTGAACTGAGAACCCAAACAACTATGGATCTGGACCAAACGTGGCATGAATATTCATTATGACAAATGTACTATGAAGGCTCACCATGCCACCGCCGGAGAGGGCTCTGAGGGGACGGGTAGCCACGGGGACGAAGAAGCGAGGCCTGCTCTCCCCGCGGAAGCCTCGGGCTCTCCTGCTCCCTGTGCTGCCTCTGCCAGGAAAGGCCGGAGGATGCGGAGGTCTTTGCACCGCAGCCTTTGCACTGCACTGCGTGTGGGAGTCAAATCGAAGGGGGTGGGGTCAAAGAAGAGGGCCGCAAGACCCCTCCTAAATGGCCAATTGTTCACTGCCCCCTTAAAGGGGTTCACCGCCCCCCAAATTCCCCTAAGCTTCCCACCGCCCCTTTGGATCACCTCACTGCCCACCAGGGGGTGGTACCGCCTACTTTGAGAATCAGTGGTTTAGAGCTTTAAAGGTTAAAACCAGCGCTTTGAATTATTATTATTATTATAAAACTTTATTTATATCCCGCTACCATCTCCCAGAAGGGACTCGGGGCAGCTTACATGAGGCCAAGCCCAACAACACAGCAATAAAAAACAACACAGTAACAAATAAAACAATACAATCAATAAAACACATATAAACAGTAAATACACAAAGTTTAAAGCCATAGTGGCCAGGCCAGATGTCATATATCATTTTTTTAAAAAAAATAAATAAACACTGGATGTGGACAGCGATAAGATATATCTAGCTGAAGGGTTTTGGGTAATGTGGGGAGATCAAACCAACAGGTAGTTAAAGTGCACCCGAGGACATTTGCAGGGGATTGGTCAAAGCAGGACATGGTTCCCTTTATTCAGGGAAGGCACATTGGAATAGCCACGTTTTCAGGCTCCTCCTAAAAACTGCCAATGAAGGGGCTTGTCTAATATCCTTGGGGAGCGAGTTCCAGAATTGTGCTCGGTAGCAGATCGGCAACCAGTGGAGCTGGCGTAACAGAGGAGTTGTATGCTCCCTGTACGTCACTCCGGTAAGCAACCTGGCTGCTGACAGTTGAATTAATTGAAGTCAAGACATTGAGCCATGGCAGTCCAAAGTGATATCAAACGGAGTTATTTTCACAGTGTAGATACACCCTAGCCTTCTGCAGGATGGAGATTTTTTTTGGTTCAAACTGCACAAGCTCCTGGAAACAAGGATTTTATCTTCTTAATTTGGTGAAGGTAGAGTAGCTTGAAAAAAGCGTACATAATGTATTTATGTAGTTGATTTGGTCCCAAAAAAGGATCATGGGTTTCTTGTATGTCACTGAGTTAACACAGAAATCATTGAATTTTTTAATATGAAAATTTATTGTGTTTGATCCCGGATTGCCACTCCCAATGGATATAAAAAGAAGGCAATGCCACTCATCTTCATCAAAAATATATCTCCTACCTACTGCATGTAGGTCAACAGGCCCATAGATTGTAAGGGAAAAAACAGGGAGGCATGTTCATTGATTAAGGGCTCTTCCAGACAGGCCCTATATCCCAGGATCCCGAGTTTTCTGTTTTAAACTGGATTATATGCATCTGCATTATCAGATAATCTGGGATAAACATAAAACCTGGGATATGATGTCTGTCTAGAAGGGCCCTCTGAATATCAAGGTAGATAATCCACAATATCTGCTTTGAATTGGGTCATCTGAGTCCACACTGCCATATAAAATCCAGATTGTCTGCTTTGAACTGGATCACATGGTAGTGTAGACTCATGTAATCCTGTTCAAAGCAGAGAGTCTGGATTATTTCCTTTGATAATCTGGATTATATGGCAGTGTAATTCCAGCCTAGGACACCCCTTTTTCCTCCATATAAACATTTATAAAAATGGGGATGCATCTTAGAATAACAGGTGTTTGTAAAATAAATGTACATAAAGCCTTTGTCTTCTGTTGGTGGTACTGAAATTAGTATGTATCATAGAATCAACGAAATATGGTACTTAGCCTATTAAGTGAGCATTGCAAATAGTAGTTTCACCATGTCTCTTAACCAGTCTTTCTCCCCTCTCCTTTTACAGTCTATTATGTCCTATAATGGTGGGGCCGTAATGGCCATGAAAGGAAAAAACTGTGTGGCCATTGCCGCAGATCGGAGGTTTGGCATTCAAGCTCAGATGGTGACTACAGATTTCCAAAAAATCTTCCCAATGGGAGACCGACTGTACATTGGCTTGGCTGGGCTTGCTACAGATGTACAGACAGTGTAAGTTTTTGCATTGGGCCAGGCCTCCTGTTGTGTAGAGCCAGGAGAATACTGTTGTGATGCTGCTATTTGCAAACTTGCATATTTTTCTGGGAAATTTGAGATGAGAAAACAGCAAAGTCAGCTCCAATTCTATTGTTGTTCCCATAGGGCAGGAGTGCCCACACTTTTTCAGCACGCGAGCTACTTGTAATAAAACCAAGTCAGAAAGATCTACCTACCTCCTCAAGGCTGGAGAGGGGAGGGGCGGGGCTCATGCATCCTCAAGCCTGGAGAAGCTGCTGGTGGAGCGGAAGCCAGGGGGGCGGAGCCAGGCTGCGCCAAGCCCCGCCCCGCCCCTCTGGCTTTGGAGCTCCCAGCAGCTTCTCCAGGCTTGAGGATGGCAATGCCAAGCCAGTGGTGACATAGCTAGCACAAGGCTGGCTTGGCATTGCCATCCTCAAGCCTGGAGAAGCTGCTGGGAGTGCCGAAGCCGGGGGAGGGGGTGGAGCTTGGTGCTGCCTGGCTCCGCCCCCTCTGAGAAGCGCCCCATCCGGCTGGGATTGACCTTCGGTCCCGGGATCAACTGGTCGATCGCGATCAACTTCCTGGGCATCCCTGCCATAGGGGATGAGGTCCCCACACACATGGCATCCAGAAGTGCACTAAATTGAGTCTGATGAAATGGCATGTTTGTTGTGTGGTTCTAAATAACTTCCAACTTATTGTGACCCTAAGGCTAACCTATTGTAGGGTTTTCTGGCCAAGATTTTTCAAATGGACTTTTCTTTATCTTCCTCTAAGATCACCCAGTTGGCTTCCATGACTGAATGGGGATTTGAACTCTGATCTCCATTTTCAGATTCCAGTGCTCAAGCCATTACACCACATTGGCTGTTACAGATCACAAATTGGTAGAAGGTAGATACATATCTGCTGGAGATTTGTGAGTGATTTGCATTAGATTGGTAAATTTTCTGGATCCCAGTTGTTTTTTTTAACAGCAACAGCAACTCATTTTTGTTGTGCAAGAGCTGTAAATTCATTGAATCAAAAAGTTGGAAGAGACCACAAGGGCCATCCAGTCTAACCTGCCATGCAAGAAAGCGGTCCAAGCAGATGGCCATCCAGCCTCTGCTCAAAAACCAAAGGAGATTCCGCCCCACTCCAAGGTAGCATATTTCACTATCAAAAAACTCATATTGTCAGGGGGTTCTTCCTAATGTTTAGGTGGAATCTCTTTTACTTCAATTCGAATCTATTGATCTGTGTTCTAGTATCTAGAGCAGAGCTTTTCAAATTTTTCATGTCGGCAACATGCTTTTGAGACCTGGTTCCTTTCATGACACAGTAATTCAGTTTTACTAGCAAACCGGGGGTTAAAATAATCTAGTTTAAGAGTTTCATAATATGTGTGTGTGTTTCGTATTATTTTTGTGTAGTTGCTTCTATAGCCGCTCCGTGTCATCACATACATCATTGTCAACAGATTTGCCCCCTCCTCAATGTGAAATCCTTTCAAATATTGAACATGGCTTTCATGTCCCCTCCCAGCCTTCTTTTATCCAAGATAAACATACCCTAACCTACTCCAAGCCTTTGATAATTTAGGTCACCTTTCTCTGGACACCTTCCAGATTTTCAAAATCCTTCTTGAATTGTGGTGCCCAGAACTGGAGTCACACTACTTCATGTGAGGTCTGACCAAAGCAGAATAGAGTGGGAGTATGACTTCCCTTGTTCTCAGCAGTATGTTTTTATTGATGCAGCCTAGAATTGTATTGGCTTTTAAAGCTGCCGCATCATACTGTTGACTTATGTTTGAGGCCATTTTAGAGTCTGATTCTGTTCTCCGGGGTACTATCTCTCCCAATTTGGTGTCATCTGCACATTTGATAAACTTTTTGTTCCATCATCCAAGTCATTGATAAACATGTGGATTTCAGTTCCTGTTTAAAGCTATTATTGGCAATCAGTTCTTTGCCTCTGAATTTGTATTCAGAATCTAAATGTTCGGATACTTCACTTCTGTTTTGTAAAACAAAAAAGCCCCCCTAAGAATTAGACTACAGTTGTTTATTTCTGAAACAATATAAATTTGATTTATAATTTGAATCAAATTAAACACAAACATGGTTTAGAATTGTGTCATTCTACAATGGGTACATTTATTAAAAAACATTCAAAACACAATGGTGAGGGTTTGTAAATGTGAAGTTCTTTCTTAGTGCAGCTGTATGTTTTTGAGATGTAGCTTGAAAAACTAGAACTTTGAATTTAGCCTTAAAAGACAAAAATCCATGAAACAAAAACCACCTGGTTCCTGCACTGATCTCGTATTCAACAGTAAACAGCTGTGGCTCCACCTGCACTCCCAACAGAGGGTCTACGAAGCTTAGCATGTAGTCCATTCATGCTAAAGCAAGTTTTATTTTTGGATTTAATACCGATTCTTGGCTTTTCTTACAGTGCCCAAAGGCTCAAGTTTCGACTGAATCTCTACGAACTGAAAGAAGGCCGACAAATAAAACCACAGACCTTGATGAGTATGGTGTCAAACCTCCTCTATGAGAAACGGTAAATAATCAAATACCCAAGATCCTTGTGTAAAGGACTGTTAATGCAATACAGAACTATTTGTGTCCCCCACCCCTTGAAGTATTTCCTGATTTGCAGCTTCAATGTGATGAGACAGGACTGAAGATAAATCATAGAGTGTGCTAAAGGCCTTTCTGCAGTCTCTGTTTAAGATGCTCACCTGGGAATTATGTGACCCTTTATTTGGAGGCGTTATGTTTTAACTAAAGCATGGCTATGCAACAGCCAATGTCCAAAGCTCTAGATAAATCTTGCCATAGCTCTAACTCTAGCAATCTGTGTCAAAAATAGCAGAAATGGTCTTACTCCCAAATATTTAGAAATAGTTTTTTTAGCATGAACTCAGCCTGACTATATAATCATCCTGAAGCTATATTAATGGGATGTACTGTCCTGCCTCTCAGTGTCTAGTCTCCCTTCTTCCCACCTCCAGTTGGTTTTATAGTAACTGTTGGTAGCCTAAATCCCATTGTTACTCCTTATAAGAATCAGTTGGATTTACCTACAAGGAGACTCACAATTCAACAGTTGATTAAATGGGTCTACTGTGTTTAAGATTAACCAACACAATTCAAGCCATTATGTACTTTTTGTAATTATACATGCACCATCATTTCAGTGGACAGTGTTCTAAAGTGATACTTTATGTGTTATCTTTTAACTCCTGGACTCAGCCACTCCTTTTTGTTTCCAGATTTGGACCTTATTACACAGAACCCGTGATTGCTGGCTTGGACCCAGTCACATATGAACCCTTCGTTTGCTCGTTAGACTTGATTGGCTGTCCAATGACAACAGATGATTTTGTGGTCAGCGGGACGTGCTCAGAGCAGATGTATGGCATGTGCGAGTCCCTCTGGGAGCCAGACATGGTAAGAGGGGTGTAGAATTGGGCAAAAGTGCATCAACGTGAACTCCTAGGTATTTTGTTTAAACCTTTAGGACCTCCGTTGGTTTTTTTTTTTGTGAAGTTACTTTTGATAAGTTGCCTTCAAGGAGGGTAAAATTTTCACATAGGGATAAACAACAAAAAAGATCAAAAGTTCCAGGAATTATCTTAGTAGCGGAAAGACCACATGCGCTGTATGGAAGCGCTGTCTTTGTAAAATCAGGCCTCCAAGTCAGCAGTGCCCACAACACTGAACATTGTACAAGCCACCAAATGAAGAGTTTTGTTTCTACTCCCCTGAGAAGAAACAAAAGGACCTGAACATCAAGCAAAAATGGTTGTTAGAGACAATATCATACAAAAGCTGACTGGCACAACCTGGGGATCACAACCAGACACAGTGAAGATATCTGCCCTTGTGCTTTGCTACTCTGCTGCTGAGTTCGCATGCCCAATGTGGACTGAAGTCTTTCCAAAGAGGTGACACACTCTTAACTCCCTGTTGATCAAGATACCTCTAGACATTATACATGCTTTATGACTGAATTTTGGGAAGGGGTAAACTAGAAATTCTCTTTTTCTCCCTTTCATTGCAGGAACCAGATCACCTCTTTGAAACCATAGGCCAAGCCATGCTCAATGCGCTGGACAGAGATGCAGTGTCGGGGATGGGGGTGGTTGTCCATGTAATGTAAGTAACATTTGAGTGTCCGAGTAGGTCCTTTGAATGTGCCAGGCGCTAACATCAATGTGGGTCAAACTCTGTGGCTTAGTTGCAGAGAGTAATTATCCTGCCAAAAGTAAGGGTGAGTGAGTGGCAGACTTTATGCAGGAAGAGTAAAGACAGTCCTTCTTCCTGGATTCATGTGGGTTTAGGAACCAGAGGAAGTAAATGAGAAAGTTCCTTCTTTGGAGGCTTTAAACCAGGGGTCGGGAACCTTTTTGACTCAGAGAGGCATAAAAGCACAGTATTTGGAAATATTTATTTCACTGAGAGTCATATAACTAATTAATTAATTTAAAAAAAATTGGTACCTGAAGGGAAAGATGCACGTTAGGGCCTTCTATCCTGGCAGGCGCAGGCAGCGGGCCGAAGCTCTCCCCTGCCTCAAACCAGGGGGCTGCGGGAATGCCGCGAGGCCGGTGGCGAGGCAGTGGAGGGAGGCAGGCACAGCCCCGGCGAGCGCGGGAGGTGGGGCATCTCCCTCCCCTGCCCCACACTGGAGGCTCCACAAGAAGCCCATGCAGGCAGCCCGCCGAAGGCCGCGCGCGCAGCCAGTGCCAAGATGGAGAGCTTGGCACTGGCTCCACCTCCAGCAGAGCTGCGCGTGCAACCTTCGCTCTCCTTCACCCCAAATTCTGCGTGTGCAGCTGAGAGCCAGCATCCTAGTGCTGGCCCTGCCTCCAGCTGAACTGCGTGCGTGGAATTTGGGGTGAAGGAGAGCAAAGGCCACGCGCGCAGCTCAGCTGGAGGCAGGGCCAGTGCTAAGATGGAGATCTTGGCCCTGGCCCCGCCTCCAGCAGAGCTACGCACGTGGCCTTCGCTCTCCTTCACCCCCAAATTCCACGCGCGCAGTTCAGTTGGAGGCAGGGCCAGCGCTAAGATGCTGGCTCTCAGCTGCACACGCAGAATTTGGGGTGGAGAGCGAAGGCTGCGCGTGGCCTTCGTTCTCCTTCACCCCAAATTCCACGCACGCAGCTCAGTTGGAGGCAGGGCCAGCACTAGGATGCTGACTCTCAGCTGCGCGCGGGGAATTTGGGGTGAAGGAGAGCGAAGGTTGCGCGTGCAGTTCAGCTGGAGGCGGAGCCAGTGCCAAGCTCTCCATCTTGGCACTGGCCCCGCCTCCAGCTGAGCTGCGCACGTGGCCTTTGCTCTCCTTCTCCCCAAATTCTGCGCGTGCAGCTCACCTGGCAGCAGGGCCAGCGCCAAGATTCTGGCTCTCTGCTGCATGCGCCGAATTTAGGGTGAAGGAGAGCAAGGGCTGCGCACACAGCTCAGCTGGAGGCGGGGCCAGCGCCAAGATGGAGAGAGCCACATGCAAGCCTCAAAAGAGCCACATATGGCTCACGGACCGTAGGTTCCCGACCTCTGCTTTAAACAGAAGCTGGGTGTCCATCTATTGGGGCTGCTTTGGTTGTGCTTTCCCTGCATGGGAGGGGATTAGGCTGGATGGCCCTTATGGTCTCTTCGAATTCTAGATTCTATTACCATCACTTTTTGCTATAGGAAGGGAAACAAAAATGGAATTAATCCAGCTTTATACTGAGTGGGCTAAATTTGACTATGTTTTCAAGAAGTAAAATAAAGGAATTATTCTGAGTGTGGGACTTCATTCTTACTTCTTCCCCTCTTCTTTCTTAGTGAAAAAGACAAGATAACTACTCGGACATTGAAAGCCCGCATGGACTAAACATCAAGGATGTGCTGGAAGGCTCAACGTTTTGCTGTATTTTGCCTGGACAGCTGGCATGCCACTTTGGTGAAGGAAGTCATTTTATTTTATAGTCAAGAGCTGTTCAAAACTTGTTGTTGATGAAATAAACATTTTCATTAAGAAATCTACTAGGTGGTGAAACTATATGTGCAGTAAAGATTTCCAGTCTGGAAAATAGGGTGCCATTTGGTTGGCCATTTAAACCAAGGGTGCAGTCTTGGAACTATTGACCTACCAGCAAAGTAAGTTGGTATTGTCTCGTGTAACATCTATTTAGCTGTCATGCCCAAGAGCCAGAATCAGTTGTTAAGGGATATGTAAATGGCTTTTTAAAAAAGACACATGGGCCTAGATCATACTGTCCTATTATTGATAAGTAGAGTTCCTGTCAAAGATCTGCCTAATTATTATTTTGAAATGTTCTGTAACTCAATCCTTCACCAAGATTCCCTTGACTAAGGCCACAACCCCTATATTTTATCTTTCTGTAATAACTTTAAAAAATGTACATATTTTATTTTGTTCAGCCCAATCGGGAGACTTCACCTTATTAGCATGCATTTGTTTCCAAACATACATCTAGGTGCCTTGGATGTCTTTACATTGGATAAACACATTGGACTTCTTAAATCCTTTAAAAATATAAGTTCGTGAAATCTGAACAGATTATTCTTTTTAAAAAAAAACTAAATTATTTTGTCTGTGATAAAGTTAAGACACCTTTAGATATATTGCATATTCTATACAGGCATAAATTTAGGAGGTGAACATGGAAGCTTAAAAAGCCTGACCAGAACGGGATAGTTTCTTTACAATGACAAATACTGAGGATTTTTACAACATATAGTTTTAAGACATCATTTGTGAGTACTGTTCACATTTACTCTAGGAGTCTCACACATTTGAAGACAGAAGCAACCTTTCTTCCAAGGAAATGACGTAGGTTGTGTGGTTGAGGGGAGCTGACCGCCCCACATATTCAGTATTTTCCAGGCTGCCTTGGGTTTCAAAAGTTATGAACTAGAGAAAGAAAACATCAGAAGGAACGGTTCTCTCACTCAACTAATTCTCTGCGACTAAATTATATGATGTTCCCAACATGTTGGACTAGCTAAATCACGTGTACATACAATGCCTCTAAACAGGAAATATGTACCGTATTTAGCTTAGTCGCCATTGGTGAAGAAATCTAGGCCTATCAGGTTGAAATTTTCACAGCACAAAATGAGTTTTGGAAAGTTTCTTTTCCTAGTTGTACCTTGAGAATGCAAATCTATGACTGTCAGAAAAAAATATTTAGAACAAAAAAAATATTAGCAATTTCAGATTGAAGTCACAGGTAGTCTTTTGCATGTTGTTTCTCATCACATAAGAAAGACAACACCAGAGTTGCTCTAAATGGCAGGAAAATACATTGTCCTATAATGCAGATGGATGGATGTGATTACACTATGTAACAACATTTGGGAAAAAAAAGTTCCTTATTTGAAATTGTTTCCTTTTTGTGAGGTACTTACTTTGAAAGCAGTTGTTATACTCCAGAAACTTTTTGTGGCTGCCACAAACTGTATTGAATTGGTTGAGACCCAATGAGATATTCATTGAAAAGGTATAGCAAAATGTGCTTTAGGATGTCCCGCAAAAACATTTTTGCAGTTTAATAAACTTTCTCCATGTTTTTATGATAGAATCAATTATGAAATGACATTTATAACTCAGGAACAAAAATCATGTTACATAGTGTTATAACTATGGTTGCTTTTCAGAAGAAATGCTACACTGATAAAAAAAGGCTGCTGTCTTTTTAAAAGTACACTGTCTAGAACGGGAGGCGCCACCCTCAACAGCAGCCACCTCCATTTTGTTGGGGTTTTATTTAGCAACCCATCAGAAATGTTGGATCTCCAGGTGGTAATCTTAACAGTGATTTACTTTTTCACTTAGCATGAATGCTATTGCAACAGAGCTCTGTTTCGCAGTAAGTCCAAGGATAAGCTGGTGGATAAACTGCTTATGTAGATGTTTACTGCCCTTCATAGAAATGGTAAGGAAATAATCACACTTGGAAAGGACAGAACAGCAAATGCAAGAGCTCTGCAAAAGACTCCAAGATCTAACCAACAAAGTTAGTTGAAATGGGAACAAATGCAATGGCCCTTATTATTCCCTTAGTTACATAACAAACCTTCTGTAGAAGACCAGTTGACTTACTGCAGGCATAAAGACAAATTGGATGATAGACTGTTAGAAACTGGGACGATTTGGAGTGACCAGTATCAGGAAGGGGAAAACATTTGGCGGGGGCAGAGAATGAAATAATTCTTATTAATAGTTGAACATCCAGCACCTGAATTTGGAAATCTTTGGATCACACTTCCCAGAATTTCCTAGCCAGTATAGCTGCTACCCATGGTAAATGGAAAATTCTAGAAGCTGTGGTCCAAAATAATAACTTTTTTGAGTTTTGCTCTGATGACAGTTTCCTCCTTCTGCGCATAACTATCCCTGCAACAAGCAAAAGCCCCTCAGTACTAACCTTTGGACATTCTCATTTCCTGTTGAATTATTAGGTTCACTTAGAGGAGGAAAAAGCCCATATGCAGTCCTAAACAGAAATCCTACCCTCAACCAGAACAGGTTGCTTACCTGTAACTATATTTCTTTGAGTGAGTACCTGTGAATTCACACAACAGCTGAAGAGGTTCTCCGCAGGCACAAAATACACAATAGTGTGAATCACAGAGACCATGAAGAAGAAATAATATTTTACTGTTCTTTAAAAAAGTGGGCAGCAAATCAAGGAGAGAGGTTGTCTTTAGTTAGGATTTTTTTTAAAGTAATAGGATGCCAATAATCACATGAGTTAGCAAAAATGTTGGGTATACACTCCTGAGGCAGAAGTAGAGGGGAAAGTAAACAAGGGATGGAAGTAAGCAAGTAATTTCCTAGTGCTAAGGCTTTAATCTGACAAGGGATGATGAAATTGAAGCAAAAATTTGTAGAAAGGATAGATTATGAAGATAGGTATGCAGGTATTAAAATGTGACATTATAGGGGGAATGTTTGCAGACAAAGAGGATATGAAATGCAGTTGGCATGAGTAGACAGGGCCAGATTAAGACCTATGCCAAGTTTAAGAAACCCCACGACATTACCAACCATTGTATATTGTAACAAACCAGAAAATTATCTCATGCCTGAAATGTTAGCTTCCTTAGCTTGTTTACAAATCTGGCACCGATTGGTGATGTCTGACAGAAAGAGACCTTGAGGTGGAAGAAGACAAGAGAGTCGGTGGAGTGAAAATTATGGTATTGAGGCAATGGCGCAAAGACAACCGCAGGCAGATCACAGATACTCTGTAAAGAAGAGGCATTTGGCATTCACGTTTGAAGTCTGAGTGCCATGATTTCAGTCTGCTAAACTGGAAAAATGCATTTTGCCGTGTCTTTCTGACTGTGCAATACCAAACACCCAAAGGGCAGGTATTTTGTCATTGGAGTTTGTTTTGAAAAGGAAAAATATGAAATAAATACTTGGCGATTTATAATTAGCATTTACAAAAGAGGGAAATATTGGCTGGGTTTCTATCGGTGATACGTGCCAACATAACTTTGGCACACATCTTTTTATATTTCTTGCAAAAAGAAATTTCACTACTTTCCTTTGAGCAAGCATTCCCACTTTCTTGAGACTACATTTTCTCCTGCCCCAATATAGTGGCTTGGGGAAGTTGGGGCAGCTGAAAAGCATCTGGCTGTCCTTACAGTCGGGTGGAGAATAGTAATGCCATTTTTCAGCACCTCTGGAGAAAACAGCACACCCAACTAGAGGGGCACAGCTTGAAACTTGTTGGCCCTCCCAAGGCAAGGCAATGTTGAAAGGGGAGTGCCAGCGGGAAGGAGGTGATTTCTGTGGAAGAGAGACAGTACCAGATAACTTCACCCAGTGTCTTGGAGCGGTGACAAGGTGGCTACGTGCCCATAAATTGAAAGTAAATCCAGCAAAACCTGAAATCTTGTGGCCTGGCCGCCCATCAGAATTGGTTGGTCTATTACCATGTTTTGAAGGGGAACAGTTAGTTCCATCCCCCACTGTGAAGAGTCTCGGTGTTATCCTGGATTCCAAAATGACGATGGAAGCCCAGATTGACTCCACTAGTAAAAGGGCCTTCTTTCATATACGCCAAGTGAGGCAGTTGGCGCCTTATTTACCAACAGAGGCGCTGGCTACGGTAATCCATGCCACGGTTACGTCGAGGCTGGATTACTGCAATGCTTTGTATGTGGGCTTACCTCGAGCAGCAATTCACAAGATCCAAATTGTGCAAAATGCAGCCGCTAGACTCCTCACAAAAACATCAATGAGGTGCCATATAACGCCGTCTCCGCAGCTTGCATTGGCTGCCGGTTGAACACAGAGTCCTCTATAAGACCCTGGTCCTAGCATTCAAGGCCTTTCGAGGTCAGGGTCCTTCATATCTAAGAAACCGTTTAATGCCACTCCACCACCAGAAACTGCCACGGTCAGCTCATGAGAATCTCCTCTATGTCCCTGGCCCTAGAGAGGTTCATTTGGAGTCCACAAGACAGAGATCCTTCTCCATTGTAGCCCCAGTCTTGTGGAACTCCCTACTGCCAGACCAAAGAGCCACTCCTGATCTACATACATTTTTAGGGGCACTTAAGACATGGCTTTTCAGAAGAGCCTATGATTGTTAGTAACAAGCGGTGACTATGTAACCTGTTTATTTTAATTGTGTAAGTCGCCCAGAGCACCTTTGGCGGAGGTCGACTCATAAGAAATAAAGTAAGTTAGTTAGTTAGGTGACGGAGTGGAGTTCTTGCTTGGACAGAACTTTAAACTCTGCCTCTTCTTGCAAGATCAGAGCCAATTCCTTTTTTGAAAAACAAACCACACGGAGCCAAGAATGGAAATTCTTACCAGGACAAAGACAGGTTATATCTTCTATTTCACAACAGACTTCAAGTGCACGCTCTTTGAGGAAAAAGGTAGCCCTTTGGCTATTAAAACATTTACAGCCCGTCAAACATACTCATTCTCACTTTTTAAATATGTTCACATATTCACATTTAGTTTATGGTATAGTCAGTGGACACCTAAACACTGCAGACAGTGGCTTCTGCCAGTTTAAAAAAACAATCCTGCCTTGAAACCACAAGTGGACAGAAAAGGGACTCCCATACCTCATTCATAAGGAACGGCTTTTCATTCAGGGATTTTAAAGAAAGTTTACATTATCTACAACCTACGTTGTGATTTTCAAGTGTGTTCCAAGTCTCTGAAATAGTGGAATACCAATTTTTGGTACATGGGTGGTGGGGGTCCCGCCTGGGAAGGGGCACACGGTAGAGGAAGAAGAGAAAGAACCCACATTCACCAGAATTTCAACAAGGTGGACTCCACAAAGCAAAAAGGTGTACTACGCCACAAGACGCACATATCTCAACAGCCACGTTCAGGGAAAGAAAGGCATGTGTGAGAAACCGTTCCAAGGCAGAGTGTCTTGATTGCAAGGTGATGGTTCAAAATTGGGAATTCCATCTCGTAAAAACAAAACAAAATAATCCCATAAATTCCCACCTCCCTTCCCTGGTTATATTTAAAACATAGAATCAATGTGTAGCATTCAAAATCTTCAGCAGTTTCAACGTGCATGGCTGTGAAATCCAGAGTTACAGTCTGCAGACAGAGGGAAGGGAGCTGCAATTCAAACAGGGGCAAGGAGTTTGCATTCTTCCAGAAAACTCATCTAGCACAGGTTATTCCTATTGTCTGTCCTAGTGGTTATAGCGCAGTCACTTGCATCAATTTATTATGCATTTCCAAAGTTCTGGGGCCAGAATCCTTTCAATACGGATTCACAAAAAAAAAATCTCCAGGGAAACAGATTTCTAAACACACTGATTCACAACACAATATGTTGTTTTAAAAAGTGGTGGCCTTTTTATGGCAAACATCACCTTATGGGGTATGCAACCAGATCAAGGTTAAAAAAAAAAGCAGTCTGAACCATGATTAATGTAACACTGGCAGAACATCAGTTACACTACAGAGGCAATTTAGTCCAAGTATTCCAAGACAATTTGCAATTCATCAAGAGACTGATTTCACGTTGCTATATCTTCTTCTAGTCATTATCTCCATTAAGGATCTACGGTGTGTCGTGACAGCTGTGTGATTCTTTTATAGCTGCCTTTTCTTCCTTGATTTGCATGAAATTCTAAGCAAGCAAATTGTTATCACTTTCCCTTCCCAATATCTTTCAAAAGGACATTTGGGATCGGGGGGGAAAAACCTGTAATATCAAAATAAGGTAAGGAAAAAGTCTTTGCTTCCAATTCAATGGCTTCTCCACATCATTGTAACAGTTTTTGTCCTCCGAGCGGCACGCAGTTTTCTGTCCTGTTCTTGGAGAAAGGTGCAACAAAGGGGTGGAGAAACAGTCATGTTGAAGGAACGACCGCAGGTGGAGTTAATGTCTTTTTTTAAAAAAAAAAATCACATTGGCATCTGACCATCTGGAGTCTGCGATACTCTTCTAAGATAAAGTGGTGTCATTCCTCGGGTTTTGTGTGTTTTAGCAACCAAAAGAAGAGATACTGAGATTTTTTTTAAAATCCCACTTTTTCCACCAGGTCAAGCAGAAGATTCGGAGGTCTACAGCTAGTTTTCTCTTCTGGGTCTTGCTGTTACCACACTCACAGAAGATTACACTCAGACAGAGGGGACTACATTCTTGTTGCTTTGGATATAGTCCCCCTGTCCCACTTCTTTCTCTTTCCACTTTTGCCAGCAACGGGAAGACAACTATGTCAGGATATTGGACATAAATTCATTGAAGCGTTTTGAATACTGTTCTGGATTGACCGTGGAAATCTCTGCTCCAGCCTGAAAGACAAAAGAATGAGGTTCAGCTACAGAATGATTCCATTCAGCATTGATAAAACCTCATTTCCATGTCATCCTGACACTTTCAAAGGGATAAAGATATCAGGAAAGAGCAAAAGTAACACCAATTGAATTGCTCCTGAAAAAGGGGCTAACCCATTCTATAGTAAGCTATCATGCCCTATCTATCAATCAATCAATCAATCTATCTACACCAGGGGTGCGCAATCTATGATTTTGTCCGGCCTGGGGAGAAGGGCGTCGGGGGTGGGGCCAAGAAGAAGGGGTGCTGCTGCCGTCACCACATCGCGGCACGGCAACTTTGGAGTGCCCCAGGCTTTCCGCTTCTTCATGCCTCCGGCATGGAGAAGCTCCGGATGGCCAGTGTGGGTGCATCAGTGCCGGCGGCATGGCGGGGTGGAGCCTTTGGACGACTTCCTGTAGTCCGGGATGAGCTGGCTGAGACATTCTGGAAGCCGTAGGAGTCAGGAAACTATGGTTCCCAGAATGCCTCAGCCAGCTCATCCGGGGCTATAGGAAGTCATCCAAAGGCTCCTCCCCACCACGCCGCCGGCACTGACGCTCCCATACTGGCCATCTGGAGCCTCTCCATGCCAGAGGCAGGAGGAGGAGGCGGAGAGCCCGGAGCTGGTGCTGCCTCCACCCTCGGGCCCTACCTCACCACCAACGTGCAACCCTCCATGCAAGAGGGCCAAAGCCCATGATCATCACCGCGAGGGCACTCCGGAGCCGCCGGAGAAGGCAGGAAGGAACCCCCGTTGCCCTGGTGCAGCCCGCAGCAGCCCCCGCTTTGAGGCAGGACCATGGCAATATGGGGAACGGCTGTGGGCGAGAGCAGGCGGAGGCCTGCAGCCTCCGATCGCCTGCTGCTCTGCTCCCCTCTGCTGCAGCGGCGGCTGGGTCTGCTTTGCCATCCTCTGGGCTGGATCCATTGGGCCATTCCATCTTGGTTCGCACCTTGTCTTCTTGAATTTAATTTAATTTTAGTGGTTTTTATTATTATTTTATAATAATTTTATAATAAATAATATATGTTATATTATAATTTCAATATATTATGTCTATATATATATATACTATAATATAATAATTATGATATTAATACTAATAATATATGAATATTTCTTGATATATTAATTATGTGTAATATATAGTAAATATAGTAAATAAATAAATAATGTAGATTAGAATGTAGTTCCGCCTTTAGGTGCGGACCTCCATAATATTTTTTGGCTCTCGTGTGGCCCCTTGGAAAAAATAATTGCCCAACCCTGATCTACACACACACAGTCAATGCCTTTCCCCAGCTCCTGATAAAATCTCTTCCTTCATCTTGCTGGAAGAGAGGACATCAGTTGCTCACCACTCCACATTCAACCCAATCACCTCCTTTAAAGAATGCTATCAGCAAGGCAGAATAGTAAAAATGCTCACATGGATCTCGTGCTCTCCCTTGTATTAATGGCCTCAAAATCCCAACAAGCTCCACTTTTCCTTTCCTGAATGTGGTCCCTATGTGTTGGGACTCTTAACTCTTACTCCAGGTACTCAACGCTTTAATTGTGGCAAGGATAAGGCCAGGGGAAGAGGAGTACTTTGGTATTAGTGAGATTTAGGAAAGGACGAAAACTAGAACAAATTTCAGAATGTTGTTGTACAAATCTATGAAACAGCCACACTGAAATATAAGCTTGTATCCTACTAAACTAGATCATTGATTGTTGAATGGTGAGTCAAAATATAAGTATATTGAATCAATTCAGTGGCTAGTCAGTACTAAATTTACATCAAAGCATGAAGTTTGGAACTAAATAATTTGCAGAAAGGAATGATTAAACTAAATGCAATACGTTGCATCTAGATCCAATGATGGTACTTGTAAGACATCCCTCACACCAACTAGAAATCTTTTTCTCCTCTCTGGGCCACACGTAATGTTTAGCTATTTTTCCTCATTACCCTTGTGGAGACTAAATATGCTTTTGGGGAGCATTCTGAGGAAAAGGATTTTACACTGTAGATCATTTTTTAAAATCAATATCGACTGATTATTGTCCATCAGAAAGGAACTACAAAGTAATAACCAATAGAAAGAGCTACTGGGTTGCTTTTGTTTTGGTAATACATACAAATATTTTATTTATTTATTTATTTATTCAAACTTGTTTGCCGCCACTCCCAGCCGGCTCGGGGCGGCTCATGTACCAATTGCAGTAATAAATTAAAACATCACATTAAAACAGCATCATCGAATAAAAACATCAACAATAAAATAGCATTTTAGGAAAGACCAACAGTTATACAAGACCCGAAAGCCTGCCGATACAATAGCATCTTGCAGGCTTTCTGGAATGCTAGTAGAAGGCTCTGAAGGGCACGGGTTTCGGAGGGCAACGCATTCCAGAGGACCGGGGCTATGATTGAAAATGCCCTTCTCCGTGTTGCGGTCAGATGATATGCCTTGGAACTTGGAACAGCCAGGAGATTTTGCTCCTTAGAGCAGTGTTTCCCAACCTTTTTTGAGCCACGGCACACTTTTAACATTAAAAAAATCCAGGGGCACACCACCAACCAAAATGACACTGTAACACAGTAAAGAACGGCAGGGGGATGGTGAGCTGCTGGGAGCAGCTGCTGGGAGTGCTGAGGTCAGGGGAGGAGACAGGCCACACCATGCCCCGCCCCCTCCCCCTGGCTTCAGTTCTCCCACAGCTTCACCAGCCTTGAGGGGGCAGTGCCAAGCCAGCATTGTGCTGGCTCTGCCACCGCTGGCTTGGCACTGCCCCCTCAAGGCTGGCGAAGCTGTGAGGGCGCTTAAGCTGGAGGAGGGGGCGGAGCCAGGCCACGCCATGCCCCTCCCCCCATCTTCAGTTCTCCCACAACTTCACCAGCTTTGAGGGGGCAAGCCAGCATTGTCCTGGCTCTGCCATTGCTGGCTTGGCACTGCCCCCTCAAGGCTGGCGAGGAAGGGGGGGCAGAGAGCTTTTCTCGCGGCACACCTGATGATCGCTCACGGCACACTAGTGTGCCACGGCACACTGGTTGAGAAACACTGCCTTAGAGAGTAAGGATCTGGTGGGACAGTATGGGATAAGGCGGTCCCTTAAGTACACTGGCCCCAGACCATTTAAGGCCTTAAAAGTCAAAACTAACACTTTGAAGGTAATCCAGCATTCCACAGGGAGCCAATGCAGTTCGCGCAGGATCAGTGTTATGTGGCAGCTCGCCGGGACTCCCACGAGCAGCCGAACTGCAGCATTCTGCACCAGCTTAAGTTTCCGGATCACCGACAAAGGAAGACCAATGTAGAGAGCGTTACAGTAGTCTAGCCTTGAGATGACCGTAGCTTGGACCACTGTAGCCAGGTCATGCCAGGACAGATAGGGGGCCAGCCTCCTCGCCTGGCAAAGATGGAAAAACGCCCCTCTGCTGACGGTGGAGATATGGGACTCCATCGACAGCTGAGGGTCTAAAGTAACACCAAGGCAACCTGGTGTTATTGGTTTTTGTGACAAGTAATACAAAACATTATTTTTAAAAGTAACTTTTCAAAATGTGAACTAAAAAGGTCAGAGATAAAGATCACAGATGAGCTGCCCAAGAAGGTAAACAAAATGAAGAGAAATTCTTCTCTCTTTCTAACAGCAGAACTTGTGGCAACCAAGGCAACTTTCTGGCAACATCCGCGGAATAAAGACAACAAAGTGGTTTCTCCTTACCCCATGTTTCACAGTTTTGGCAGCATGTGCTGCTTTCTTCTTTGTGTCATATGGTGTGAGGATATCTATAATGGCCATGAAATACACTTCCTTCTTGGGAGCGCCTAATGAGAAAGAGAAAGAGAGAGGCAAACGAAGAGATGTTGACATGGACATTGTGTCACCTTTAGGAGCTGCTGTTCTCCTTGGATAGTCAATATGGTCAAATACTGCAATCACAAGCCTAGAGAAGTGGCCCGGGGATCACATTTCAAATCAAGCCAGCGCCTTGAAGCAGCACCCAAAATATCTCAGTGAATGTTATGAATCTGATGAAGCATATTAAGAAATAAGCAGCTGCCCTGAGCATATGCCGAACATCACTCTTATCAGTTAGGTTATGCATGACCCATAATTTGGGTTTTTTTGGTGGGAAACAAATTTTACATATTCATAATGCACTTATAGCTTTTGACTAAAGAAGTATAGAAGGGAAGGTTATATCAATTAATTAAATAGGAACTGCTGCTTGCATATACCGGGGGGACTAGCCAGCTGTGATGGGCACAATGGGATTTTTAGTGTAACAGTTGGGTATAGATTGGGGAAGGCTGGACAAGAGGATAACTAATGTGTGTGTATTAGGACTGACTGCCAGGAACTCTTATATGACTGCTTTGTCTGTGACAAAAACAGTTTGCACTACAAAGGATTTTGACATATTTTCAAGAGTAGTGCTTTTTGTAATGGAACCAGAAGATCCAGGCTACCGAGAGGCTTATGGTATATTTCTCAGAAATTAGGGGGACTAGGAATACCAGAACTAAAAACCTACCACCAGGCACACATTATAAAGGGAGTGTTTAGGCTGCTCTTGGAACCTAAATTAATCTGGCAGGAATTGGAAGGGAAATGTTGGCAAAGAGATTATGGGGAAATATTTTACAGGGCAAAAATAGGCAAAGAAATTAAGGAGTGCAAAAATAACCTGGCTAAAGATGTTATGGAGATATGGGTTAAGTTAAAAAGCAAGATATTTCCAGAAGTTTCCCCCTTAACCCCAATAGTGTTACTGGAGAATTTCCCAGAAGACCTGAGAATTAAACTTAAATATAAAAAATTAGTGGAGGTGGAAACTGCTCTTTCCTGGAAAGAATGGATACATAATTCAATGGGCAAGTTCAATAAGTTAGAAGAACAAGGTGCTCTGAACTGGTTTGAGAGACAACAGCTGTATAACTGGAAAAAGGACTTAAGTAAAATCCCAGATGTAGAGCAATGAATAAATATGAGGAATGGCTAAACAAACTTCTTCAAGAAATAACTGGGAAAGGATTAATTGGGAAAATATATAAAGGATTAATTGGCGAAGAAACAGGGCTGAAGCGGTTTGAAAATGTATGGGAAGGAGACCTCTGACAGATTTTGACTGGAAAAGGGTTCTGAAGTGGAGAGTGGTTAAGAATTTATCAATAAGATTAAAAGAAAATGTATTTAAAAGTTATGAAGATGGTATAACAACATCAGATGGACAGCAAGCAAAAGCAGCCTCTGCTCTGCATGCACAAAGGGACATATTTTCATTTAGTGAAGAATTTTGGACTATATTTATTGAAATATTTTCATTTATGGCATTACTAATGGGAGCCAAGAAACTTTGTGATGCTCCAGAAAATAGAAGTGGAAGAATAGGCTAAATATCATATATTGATATCAATCGATGTTTTTATATTACGAAACACCTACCATCAAGGGATTTTCCAACACAACCCTCTGGGCTCCCATTCAGGCCTCTTCTCTCTGTCCCACTTCCTCTTATTTTCCCATCCATACTTGCCCACTCACTTTCATGAACTTGCCCACTCACTTTCATGACTTTTCATAGCATAGACATCCACTGTTGGATCAAATTCTCCAGGACCAAAAAACCGGGGGAAGTTGAGAAGGTTGCCAGGGCTGTCTGGTGGGGTTCCATAGGAACCGACAGGGTTCCCACCAATGCCGTCGTTCTCACACTCCTCGTCTTCTGCCCGGTCCTCAATTTCTGTTTCTTCCTGCTCTGCACGGTCGACATCATGGATCCCTACCAGTAGACTGTAATCCATAATCTTCAACTGGGCGAGAAACTGGAAGCCAAAAGAAATATATTTTCTTTCTCTATCTCTTATTCTCCTGTTGCTGTGACCTAACCACCCACATCCCCACTAGAACATAATGGGGCCCCTCAAATTAAATGCATCTGGTTCAAGCCTTTATCCACCTTTCACTTACTTTTGGGGCAAGCAAAGATGATACTGGATAAAAGTGGAGACAACTGATACTGAGATGGAGAGGGGGTGGACACTGCTAGTAGAAAGGCATTCTATAAACTAGAGATATTTAGAGTTAAGGAGACTAGAAAAACATTTGCAATGCTTTCTAGGTAGGTGGTTCTAGCATCACCACTCTCAGTTTCCCCACTTTCCCACCACCAGCTAAGCACAACTCTACAATTCAAAGTGCTGGCTTTGGCCTATAAAGCTCTAAATGGCCTTGGTGCAATTTACCTGTCAGAACTCATCTCCCCCTATGAACCACCACGGAGATTAAGATCCTGCTCCCCGCCCCAATGTTGTCACAGGCGCGATTGGTGGGGACGAGAGAGAGGGCCTTCTCGGCGATTGCCCCCTGGCTATGGAACTCCCTGGTGAGATCAGAACAGCCCCCTCCCTCCTGTCCTTTAGAACAGTGTTTCCCAACCTTTTTTGAGCCGCGGCACACTTTTTACATTTGCAAAATCCTGGGGCACACCACCAACCAAAATGACAGAAAATGACACTCTAGCACAGTAATACATATAGTTAACATGTTTTTAAATGTATTTATACACTCAGTGTGAAACCTGGGCCTATTTTGATGAACAGAACATAGATGGAATGGCAGAAAGACACAAACTTCCCACACAGAACTCCCATAACCAAGAGAAAATGCTATAAGAGTTTGGTGGGCATTGACCTTGAGTTTTGGAGTTGTAGTTCACCTACATCCAGAGAGCACTGTAGACTGAAACAATGTTGGATCAGGACCAAACTTGGCATGAATACTCAATATGCCCAAATATGAACGCAGATGGAGTTCAGGGGAAATAGACCTTGACATTTGGGAGTTGTAGTTGCTGGGATTTATAGTTCCCCTACAATCAAAGAGCATTCTGAACCCCACCATGATAGAACTGGGCCAAACTTCCCACGCAGAACCCCCAGGAGGCAAGAGGAGGTCTCTACTTGGGAAAAGGGAGGCGGGCCTTCCCAATGCATGGAGAGAGAGAGACCAAGTAGACAACGGGTGGGGAGGGGGGTTGTAATTTTGTGCCTTTATCGAGGTAGGTTTCTTGGGGTTTTTATAGTCAACACACTAGACTCTCTCCCCCCCCCCCCCTTCCTGGAGGTTCTAATTTCCCACGGTACACCTGATGATTGCTCACGGCACACTAGTGTGCCTCGGCACACTGGTTGAGAAACACTGCTTTAGAAGGATGGTAAAAACTTGGCTGTGGGACCAAGCTTGGCTGTGGGACCACTGCAATAAAGCAGTGTTTTTCAACCTTTTTTGAGCTGCGGTACATTTTTTACATTCACAAAATCCTGGGGCACACCACCAACCAAAATGACACAAAGTAACACTCTAACACAGTAATACATATAGCTAATATGTTTTTAAATAGATTTATATACTCAGTGTGAAACCTGGGCCTGTTTCGATGAACACAACATAGATATCCTGGCAGGAATGGCAGAAAGACACAAACTTCCCATACAGAACTCCCATAACCAATAAAAAAAATACTATAAGAGTTTGGTGGGCATTGACCTTGAGTTTTGAAGTTGTAGTTCACCTATATCCAGAGAGCACTGTGGACTCAAACAATGTTGGATCAGGACCAAACTTGGCATGAATACTCAATATGCCCAAATGTGAACACAGATGGAGTTTGGGGAAAATAGACCTTGACATTTGGGAGTTACAGTTTCTGGGATTTATAGTTAAAACACAATCAAAGAGCATCCTGAACTCTTGCAATAATGGAATTGAACCAAACTTGGCATATTGAACTCTCATTACCAACAGAAAGTACTGAAAGGGTTTGGTGGGCACTGACCTTGAGTTTGGAAGTTGTAGTTCATCTACACCCAGAGAGCACTGTGGACTCAAACAATGTTATGTTGTTGTTTGTTTTCTATCCAGAATCACAATGTTGGAAGGAGGCTCACCACTTTAAAGTCCCTAAAACAGGCATGGGAAAACGTCGGCCCTCTGGGTGCTTTGGACTTCCAACTCCCACTATTCCTAACAGCCTGAGGCCCTTTCCTGCTTAAGTGGCTGGGGGGGGGGGGGAAGGGCCTGAGGCTGCTGGGAATGGTGGGGGTTGGAGTCCAAAACACCTGGAAGGTCCACGTTTGCCCATGCCAGCTTTCGACAGAGACCTCTTCCTCCCCCTTCCCCTTCGCGCCCTTTCTTCCCCCTCCTGCCGAACACTTACTTTTTCTTCTACACTGCTGCTTATGCCGCCATTTTGATCTGAGGGGGCAGCGTGAGCGTGTTCAGGAGGGGAGGGGGAGGAAGACGTGACCTGTGCGGGCGCTACTGCGCAGACTCGCCCCAGAGCGAAGTGAGGCAAAGTGAGCAGAGCGAGGCTGGGAAGAAGGGAGCCCGAGTGGAGAAGAAAAAGTGTTTGGCACGAGGGGGAAGAAAGGATATTGGAGGTTCCAATTTCCCACGGCACACCTGATGATCGCTCACGGCACACTAGTGAGCCACGGCACACTGGTTGGGAAACACTGCAATAAAGCAGCGATAGGAAACCTTACCAGGCCAATTAGATTAGACACAGATGATCAAGATGGTTTTAAACAGTGTGTTTTAATATTGAGACAATGTTTTTAATGTATGCATATAATGAATTCATGTCCTGGTATTGAATGTTTGCCGTATATACGCTGTGCTCCGCCCTGAATCCCCCTTGGGGTGAGAAGGGCGGAATATAAATGTTTTAAATAAATAAAACAATAAATACCTCCACGTCCCTTTTCAACTTTTCCAGAAAGTTCTTTTTAGATTCCTCTCCAACATGCAGCTTTTGGCCTTCATTCAGAAAGTCATTGTCTTTAAATGTCGGCAGATCCTTTGCCTAGAAAGAAGAAGTTAACCAAAGTAAGATCAGAGTCCACGAATAAGCCGAATGAATCCGAAGTGCTCAAACATGTCCAGGAATTCACTCTAAGTCATGAGAGGAGGAATCACACAGTACACTGGCTCAGTGAGCAGTTTTGCTTAGGCTGCAGGAAAGGTCGATAATGTGTTATGTTTGTTAAAAGAAGAAAATTAAACTTGCAAAAGGAATGCTCTGTTAACAGTTGCAGTGGCTGCAACTCAACTATCCAGATCTTTGTGACTAGGTAAGTGTATGCAACCTATGGCCTATAGCAGGGGTGCCCACACTTTTTCAGCATGCGAGCTACTTATATTAAAACCAAGTCAGAAAGATCTACCTACCTCCTCAAGGCTGGAGAGGGGAGGGGGCGGGGCTTGGCCAGAGGGGGGCGGAGCCAGGCCCTGCCAAGCCCCCCCCTGGCTTTGGAGCACCCAGCAACTTCTCCAGGCTTGAGGATGGCAATGCCAAGCCAGTGGTGACATAGCTAGCACAAGGCTGGCTTGGCACTGCCATCCTCAAGCCTGGAGAAGCTGCTGGTAGAGCAGAAAGCCACAGGGGCGGAGCCAGGCAGCACCAAGCCCCGCCCCTCGCCTCTGGCTTGGAGCTCCCAGCAGCTTCTCCAGGCTTGAGGATGGCAATGCCAAGCCAGTGGTGACATAGCTAGCACAAGGCTGGCTTGGCACTGCCATCCTCAAGCCTGGAGAAGCTGCTGGTAGAGCAGAAGCCACAGGGGCGAGCCAGGCAGCACCAAGCCGCCCCTCCCCTCTGGCTTTGGAGCTCCCAGCAGCTTCTCCAGGCTTGAGGATGGCAATGCCAAGCCAGTGGTGACATAGCTAGCACAAGGCTGGCTTGGCACTGCCATCCTCAAGCCTGGAGAAGCTGCTGGTAGAGCAGAAGCCACAGGGGCGAGCCAGGCAGCACCAGGCCCCGCCCCTCCCCTCTGGCTTTGGAGCTCCCAGCAGCTTCTCCAGGCTTGAGGATGGCAATGCCAAGCCAGTGGTGACATAGCTAGCACAAGGCTGGCTTGGCACTGCCATCCTCAAGCCTGGAGAAGCTGCTGGTAGAGCGGAAGCCACAGGGGGCGGAGCCAGGCAGCACCAAGCCCCGCCCCTCCCCACAAGCTTTGGAGCTCCCAGCAGCTTATACAGGCTTGAGGATGGCAATGCCAAGCCAGTGGTGGCATAGCTAGCACAAGGCTGGCTTGGCACTGCCATCCTCAAAACTGGAGAAGCTGCTGGGAGTGCCAAAGCCGGGGAGGGGGCGGGGCTTGGTGCGGCCTGGCTCCGCCCCCTCTGAGAAGCACCCCATCCGGCTGGGATCGACCTTCAGTCCCGGGATCGACTGGTCGATTGCGATCGACTTCCTGGGCAGCCCTGGCCTATAGTCTTCATGGTGCCTCTTTGCTATTCCTGCCATCCTCAATGCTGTTTCTACAACCAATTTGGTAAAAGTTTCAGCAGTGTTGCTGTAATTCTCTTTAAAACAGGATGCATAGCAAAATAAGCTGAATAACATTTCTAGGGGTGTCATATTCTACCTTTTCATTTTACATCCAACAAACTGTGTCCAAACTGAATCCTTCTCGCCTTCTTTGTTGTATATTCGTGATAAAACAATTCTTCTCCTTGGCCAATGATAATCCTGCTATTTGGCATAACCACTTACTCATTACTTGCCCCACATGATGGAAATTTCTACCCGTTACCACAGAATTGTGATTCTTGAAAGTCAACCAACCAAAAACTAAAGGATTATTAGGTGTTACTTGTATTTAGGAGAACCTAAACTGGAAGTCAATGTTTTCTGAAGTCCAGAAGGGCACCAGTATCAAGGGATCTGAGATACAGTTTGGATGGTTTATAGTTCTACCAAGGTTTTAAAAAATCATTAATCTGAATATCTAATCAACTGGCAGACCTTAAAATAGAACACCATCTGGCTTTTCCGGATTAGAATAAAAAAAAGGTCAGAGTGAGGGGAATGGAGAATTAAAATACATTCGTAAAAAAACCAAATCCAGGGGACTGGGGGGGATTTCTTCGAATAAAGAAAACAAATGAAACTTAAGCAGTTTACGAATCACCAATGCTCACTAAAGGAAAACTTTCATCCCTCCATCCCTCAATATTTTATGAGCACGGTTTGTGAGTAGAAAGGGAAGGCTGGGTATTACGTGTGTTTATGACTGCGATGACAAATGATCCTGGATGAGGTGGAGACCTAAACACAAGAGAGGTTGACAACTGTATTTGTCCATTAGATGCTTCCAAACTAATTCACTGTCAAGCCTGGAAAATTTACTCCTTTGAACTAAAGTTCCCAGAATACTTTAACCAACATGGTCAGTCAGGGACATCAAGCAACAGCTATTCTGCTCCTTCAACCAAGCACTCATTTCAAAAAGACGTGTGTCCTCCAGAGAGAGCTGGACTGCAAAACCCATAAACTTTCATCATGGGTTACACTAGACCAGGGCTGCCCAGGAAGTCGATCGATCCCGGGACCAGAGGAGGTCGATCCCAGAAGGATGGGGTGCTTCTCGGAGGGGGCAGAGCCAGGCCGTGCCAAGCCCC
Source organism: Anolis apletophallus (assembly GCA_030556195.1). Classification (NCBI taxonomy): domain Eukaryota; kingdom Metazoa; phylum Chordata; class Lepidosauria; order Squamata; family Anolidae; genus Anolis; species Anolis apletophallus. The sequence goes on from JARBWK010000008.1 coordinate 97,273,747, forward strand.
TCCCCCTCCCCTTCTTCGGCACTCCCAGCAGCTTCTCCAGGCTTGAGGATGGCAACGCCAAGCCAGTGGTGGCATAGCTAGCACAAGGCTGGTTTGGCACTGCCATCCTCAAGCCTGGAGAAGCTGCTGCCACCACTGGAGCTCAAGCCAAAGCCACAGGGTGAGGGGGGCGTGGCTTGGTGCAGCCTGGCTCCACCCCCTCTGGCTTCCGCACTACCAACAGCTTCTCCAGGCTTGAGGATGGCAGTGCCAAGCCAGCCTTGTGCTAGCTATGCCACCACTGGCTTGGCATTGCTATCCTCAAGCCCGGAGAAGCTGCTGGGAGCTCCAAAGCCAGAGGGGAGGGGGCAGGGCTTGGGGCAGCCTGGCTCGGTCCCCCTCTGGCTTCAGCTCTACCAGCAGCTTCTCCAGGCTTGAGGATGGCAATGCCAAGCCAGCCTTGTGCTAGCTATGCCACCACTGGCTTGGCATTGCTATCCTCAAGCCCGGAGAAACTGCTGGTAGAGCAGAAGCCAGAGGGGGGCGGAGCCAGGCCGTGCCAAGCCCCTCCCCCACCCTCCCCTCTCCAGCCTTGAGGAGGTAGGTAGATCTTTCTGACTTGTTTTTATTATAAGTAGCTCGCATGCTGAAAAAGTATGGGCACCCCTGCACTAGACAGATTGAAATGTTTTAGGCCACCAACATCTGGAAGGTTATGCAGTTCCCATCTGGGCTACCAGGACTCCATCTTCTTTTTTAGAACCTGACTAGAAGTAAACGCACTTCTTTCTGACATTTACCAAGAAAGGTTTTCATGTTCATCTTTTAATAATAATACTTATAATAATTATAATTACTATTGTTATTTATTTATACCCCACCACCATCTCCCCAAGGGGACTCGGAACGGCTTACATGAGACCAAACCCAACAATTTACATCAATACAGCATAAAATAATACATCTAGAAAATATAATGAAAATAATAAAAAGCAATACAAAATAAGCACATAATACAAAATAAAATCACAATAATCGATCACGACAGGCAGGGCTGGTTGTAAAGATTAAAATGTTTTAAAACTCTAGGTGAGATAAGTAGTGTAATGTATCTAGAAGGAGGTTCGTCTTTTAAAAGATGCTAAAGATTGAAGTATTGTACCTAGAAATGAATAACATGAATCTGCTGTAAATAGACATTGTATAATATTGTGTTGATAATGATAAAAAGTAAAAAAAAAAAAAAGATGTTCCCAAATATCGCTCTTACCTTTTCTTTGTCACTGGCTTCCCTTGCTACTGTTGAACCCTGAAGGAGAACACAAAGGGAATCGGGTGAGGAGGAAGAAGAGATCTAACTTAGAACTAAGCAGTCCAGGAAATCATATAAAACACGCAATTGGCCTTGATTAATCCAGGGCCTTTTTACATATACATTCTTCTTTATTTCCCCCATTAAAACAGGATGTGGTGGGGATGTGATTGGGGAACCATAAAATGGGTGGAGAAGAGATGAGGCATGTGGATGGATTGTTGGTCATTTCTGCCATAATATAGTCCATGGCATATTGGGTTTGATAATGCCCCCAAAGACTCCTCTTTTGTACAATAAACCTGGGGTATATGCATTGTTCTTACTCTCTCTCTTTCTTTGGAACCACAAGGCTCCAGTAGGTGCCTAATATCTTTTGGGGAGAATATGACTCGAATAAAGGTAAAGGTTTCCCCTGACATTAATTCTAGTCATGTACGACTCTGGGGGATTGTTCTCATTTCCATTTCTAAGCTGAAAAGCCGGCATTGTCCATAGACACCTCCAAGGTCATGTGGCCAGCATGACTATATGGAATACCGTTACCTATCTGCAGAAGCGGTACCTATTGATCTACTCACATTTGCATGTTTTCGAATTGCTACGTTGGCAAGAGCTGGGCCTAACAGCAGGAGCTCACCCCACTCCCTAGATTTGAACCACCAACCTTTTGGTCAGCAAGTTCAACAGGTCAGTGGTTTAACTCGCTGTGCCACCAGGGGGCCCTGGTAGTGCCAATTACCAAGCGGAAAAGACCAGGGCACAGGTGCTGATTAGGTAGATCGCAATCGACTGGTCGATCCCAGGACCGAAGGAGGTCAATCCCAGCTGGATGGGGCACTTCTGAGGGGGTGGAGCCAGGCCGCGCGAAGTCCCACCCCCCCTCCCCCCCAGCTTTAGCGCTTCCGCAGCTTCTGGAGAAAAGAGGGGGGGAATGCCAAGGCAGTAGTGGCATAGATAGCCACTACTAGCTTGGCATTCCCCCCCCTTCTTACCTCCAGAAGCTGTGGAAACGCTAAAGCCAGAGGGGGAGGGGCGTCGCGTGGCCTGGCTCCGCCCCGCCCCCTCCCCCCGGCGTTAGTGCTTCATGAGATAGCCACGCAGCTTCTGGAGGGAAGGGGATACCAAGGCAGTAGTGGCATAGATGGCCACTACTGGCTACTGGCATTCCCCCCCTTGCCTCCAGAAGCTGTGGAAACGCTAAAGCCAGAAATGGGAGGGGCGGAGCCAGGCCGCGTGAAGCCCTTCCCCCTCCCCCCGGCTTTAGCGCTTCCGCAGCTTCTGGAGGGAAGGGGAGGGGGATGCCAAGGCAGTAGTGGCATAGATAGCCACTACTGGCTAGGCATCCCCCCCTTGCTCCAGAAGCTGTGGAAACGCTAAAACCAGAGGGGGAGGGGCGGAGCCAGGCCGCACGAAGCCCTTCCCCCTCCCCTCGGCTTTAGTGCTTCCGCAGCTTCTGGAGGGAAGGGGGGGATGCCAAGGCAGTAGTGGCATAGATAGCCACTACTGGCTTGGCATTCCCCCCCCCTTGCCTCCAGAAGCTGTGGAAACGCTAAAGCCAGAGGGAGAGGGGCGGAGCCAGGCCACACCAAGCCACGCCCCCTCCCCTGCTCCGCCCTGGTAGATCTTTCAGACTTGGTTGTATTAGAAGTAGCTCGCATGCTGAAAAAGTGTGGGCACCCCTGGACTAGGGTTTCCTTGGCCTAGCATGATCAGTATTAATGGCTCTCACCTTGAGATCGTACTTCCGATGCACTGTCAACTGATGACTAAACACATTCCTGGTGACCACCATGTAGGTTTCCACACCATCCACAGTAAGCCTGTACATGCCAAGGAACTGGGGGAGAAGCGTGTTCCCATGGCATTCCACAATGAACTGAAAAGGGGGAAAGAAGGAGAGAAAATGGAAGTCAATCAACACGAGGCTAAAACTCACCAGCAAAGCTTAAGTGGAAGAGCGGAGCAACTCCAAATTTGACAGGTATATTTGAGACTCTTTAAAAAAAATAATAATCAAAGCATCAGAAAATCTTTTAGAACCCCATATTATTTCCAATAAGTGAAGCAACAGGATATACCTTTCTGTAATTTGAAGGGCGAGTAGGTGACATCCAAATTTTGCAAAGAGTAATATTTTGCAAGATAGATCATATCATATTTTGCAGCACCAGGTCAGAATTCTGTAGGTTCACTACACTGTGGTTGCATGTTTTCTGAGTGGGGAAGAGGGAACACGGACATAACCAGTTGGCTCCAAGCAGCCTATTTCTCCATGGCCTGATTTGTTTTAATGTTACCTGCCAAGACTCTCCAGGTGATGCATAACATTTAAAAGCAAAAGAAGGAAACGTCTTCAACAGTACGTCAATGTCATGTTTTAAAATCTATTTCTAAAATGCGCATAAACACAATGAACACAGTCTGAAAGGTAGCCCAGTTTTATGGGACCAAAGGTCACACAGTGGAGTCCTGGCTGCCTGCCAGGAGCTTAAAAGGGATGAAGCCAGCCTGACCCTCCTCGGGAAAGAGCTCCCTTCCTGACCGCAGTGACCACAGCCCTTTTCCTTCTGCCCCCGCTGCTGATGCTAGTGCCTCTCCTAAGTAAACAAATATGGAAAGTGCAAATGGCACACCACAAGCCTCTCATTCCAACTCTGATCCTGAGAGTCTTCCAACTGCATTGCGGGATATCAGTACTGAGCCTAGTTCGATCCCATTGAACACGGGAAATAAAGCAGAGGAGGAACAGAAGCACAGGGTTACAGCCTGTGCTTGACAGGGTTACACTCCCCCTGAAGGATCAGGTTCGCAGTCTGGGAGTGATCCTGGATTCATCGCTGAGCCTGGAACCCCAGGTCTCGGCGGTGGCCGGGAGAGCTTTTGCACGGTTAAAGCTTGTGTGCCAGCTGCGCCCGTACCTTGGGAAGTCTGACTTGGCCACGGTGGTCCACGCTCTGGTTACATCCCGAATAGACTACTGCAACGCTCTCTACGTGGGGTTGCCTCTGAAGACTGCTCGGAAGTTGAAATTAGACCAACGTTCAGCAGCCAGGTTACTAACAGGAGCGGGGCACAGGGAGCATACAACTCCCTTGCTGCGCCAGCTCCACTGGCTGCCAATTAGCTTCCGGGCACAATTCAAAGTGCTGGTTTTAACCTACAAAACCCTATACAGTTCTGGCCCAGTTTACCTGTCCGAACGGATTCTCCCCTACGAACCATCAAGAACATTAAGATCCTCCGGAGAGGCCCTGCTCTCGGTCCTGCCGGCTTCGCAAGCGCGGCTGGTGGGGACGAGAGACAGGGCCTTCTCTGTGGTCGCCCCTCAGGTGTGGAACTCTCTACTAAGTGATACTAGATCTGCCCCCTCTCTGTTGTCCTTTAGGAGGCTGGTGAAGACCTGGATGTGGAACCAAGCCTTCCGAAAATAGGCTGAGATTGGCTATTGTCTGAATGTATGACCACGTTTACAGATTGAGTGGAATTGTTTTAATGGCAATGTGGTTTTATGTTGAGTTTTTATGTATTTTAATATGTTGTTGTAGTTGTTTTTAAATTGTATAGCATTGAATCTTTGCTGTTATGCCAGTCTGAGTCCCTCAATAGAGGTGAGAAAAGGGTACAAAAGTTTTAAATAAATAAATAATAAATAAATATCCCAACTTGATAAAAGATGATGTCTACACGCTTCCCAGTTCAGTGCCCCGAGAGAGGGACAGGAAATAGTGATTCAGGCCAGCCTGCCAATACTATGGAGGTGCCTACAGTCTCTCTCCACAGAACCTCCACGCTGTGGCATCGTTCATCAGCTTAACAATTGTGCAGAAAGAGAAGGAAATGGGTTGGGAGCTACTCGAACAGATGTGAGGCACTGAGCTGAAAAAGAGGCTGAGCAAAGGGACTGACAAGAACATCAACTCGTAAGTCAGGCCTGGGAGTCATGGCCTCCAGATTATGTTAAACACAGTGTCCAGAGCTACAGCCAGCAAAGCCAATGGTGCGGGATGCTGGGAGTTCCAGTACAATAATACCCAGAGGGCTGCTGTTTTAGACACCCCCAGCCTAGAGTACAATGTAGAACAGGGGTGCTCATTAGGTAGATCGCGAGGGCGTCCTGGTAGATCGCAGGCAGGACGGGAGGAAGCCTCAGTCCCGCCCCCCCAGGCTCCTGATGCCGCCCAGGTGCAGAAAGAGGTTGGACTGGATGGCCCTTGGAGGTCTCCTCCTATTCTAGGAACCAATTGTTATTATTATTATTATTATCAGAGGCTGAATGGCCATCTGTGAGGAATGCTTTGATTGTGTTTTTCCCTTATGGCAGAAGGAGGTTGGACTGGGTGGCCCTTGGAGGTCTCCTTCTACTCTAGGAACCTATTGTTGTTGTTACTATTATTATTAGTAGTACCAGAGGCTGAATGAATATTATCATCATTATTATTATGAATAAATTCAGGGGCTTATTATACTCACATTTAGTTGAATTCAGTCTTAAAATATATTATATGCCTCTCATTGAAATAAATTTCCAAATATTTTGCGTTTATGGCTCTCTGAGTAGTGGTTAGGTAGACCATTTTGACTTGGTTGTTTTATAAGTAGCTCGCATGCTGAAAAAGTGTGCGCACCCCTGGTGTAGAACTTGAATTAATGGATTTTGAACTGAAGGTTGCCACTGGCAGAATTCCATATGGCCACAGAGTGGCATTATTCTACAACAGACATCTCCACGTGAGGTCCTCCTTTTGGAAATTCGAAGCAAGCCCTCATTCAATTTTAGTGCCAAAATTAAGGAGAGAGAAAAGTAAATTTTAAAAAATGATCGTGAATGTTTTTAGGAATGACAGAAGCGGGAGAATAGATCATAAGAAAATACACTACATAACAATAATTTTGTTATGGAAAGGAAACCATCTTTGAATTGTGTGGGGGGAAAGGAATCATAGAATCGTAGAGTTGGAAGAGACCTCATGGGCCATCCAGTCCAACCTCCTGCCAAGAAGCAGGAAAATTGCATTCAAAGCACCCCTGACAGATGGCCATCCAGCCTCTGTTTCAAAGCCTCCAAAGAAGGAGCCTCTACCACCTTCTGGGGTAGAGAGTTCCACTGCTGAACAGGTCTCACAGTCCGGAAGCTCTTCCTAATGTTCAGGTGGAATCTCCTTTCTTGTAGTTTGAAGTCATTGTTCCACTTCCTAGTCTCCAGGGCAGCAGAAAACAAGCTTGCTCCCTCCTCTCTATGACCCCCCCCCTCACATATTTATACATTAGGGCTGCCCAGGAAGTCGATCGTGATCGACCAGTCGATCCCGGGACTGAAGGAGGTCAATCCCAGCCAGATGGGGCGCTTCTCAGAAGGGGGCGGAGCCTGGCCACGCCAAGCCCCACCCTTTCCCCAGCTTCGGCACTCCCAGCAGCTTCTCCAGGCTTGAGGATGGCAGTGCCAAGCCAGCCTTGTGCTAGCTCTGCCACCACTGGCTTGGCATTGCCATCCTCAAGCCTGGAGAAGCTGCTGGGAGCTCCAAAGCCAGAGGGGAGAGGACGGGGCTTGGCGCGGCCTGGCTCCGCCCCCCCACTGGCTTCCGCTCTACCAGCAGCTTCTCCAGGCTTGATGGCAGTGCCAAGCCAGCCTTGTGCTAGATATGCCACCACTGGCTTGGCATTGCCATCCTCAAGCCTGGAGAAGCTGCTGGGAGCTCCAAAGCCAGAGGAGGGAGGGGGGGCTTGCGCGGCCTGGCTCCGCCCCTGGCTTCCGCTCTACCAGCAGCTTCTCCAGGCTTGAGGATGGCAATGCCAAGCCAGTGGTGGCATAGCTAGCACAAGGTTGGCTTGGCACTGCCATCCTCCAGCCTGGAGAAGCTGCTGATAGAGCGGAAGCCAGAGGGGGCGGAGCCAGGCCATGCCAAGCCCCGCTCCCGCCCCTCTCCAGCCTTGAGGAGGTAGGTAGATCTTTCTGACTTGGTTTTATTATAAGTAGCTCGCGTACTGAAAAAGGGTGGGCACCCGTTATACATGGCTATTGTGTCTCCTCTCAGACTTCTCTTCTTCAGGCTAAACATGCCCAGCTCTTTAAGCCACTCCTCATAGGGCTTGTTCTACAGACCCTTGATCATTTTAGTCACCCTCCTCTGGACACATTCCAGCTTGTCAACATCTCCCTTCAATTGTAGTGCCCAGAATTGGACACAGTATTCCAGATGTGGTCTAATCAAGGCGGAATAGAGGGGTAGCATGACTTCCCTGTATCTAGACACACTATACTTCTAACTATGCAGGCCAAAATCCTGTTGGCCTTTTTTGCTGCCACATCACATTGTTGGCTCATATTTAACTTGTTGTCCATGAGGACTCCAAGATCTTTTTCACACATACTGCTCTTAAAGGAGATAAAGTTCTTATAGTTCTTATAAAAGCCTTTGTAATTAAATTTTTGCTTGTTAGAATCTTTGCATGGAATTTCATAGATGAAGACTGTTATGCTATAAAAAAGAGTGGGAGGATGCTTCACTGGAAAGGAGGGATGTGGTCATATATGGATGACTTCAACCCAAGGGACAGGAGGTCACCGTAACAGGACAGGTGGGAGGAGGGAATTGCATAATGGGGAACAATTACTATATGGATAGTAGGAGGCATTGTTCAAAATAATATGTGTTTGTGTGTATATATCTGTACATTTTTTATTGTTAATTGTGCAAACTAAATATTAAAACATTTTGTATTAATTTTAGTGCCAAAAATACCAGCAGTGGTGCCATATCCCCTTGAGGAGAAGAGGAGACCTGCTAGAAGACTAAAGATGGTATTTAATACCCCCCGTTCCTCTCTACTATTCCTACTTGGTGGTACTTCTTTAGGATGTTGTGCATCTCTGCGACATCTTCACTTGACACCGCCTTGATAACAAACCGCCGGTCGTAGGTGGTGAGGAAACGAACCCCACACCGTCCATGGCTGTCGCTGTAGACAGGGGCACTCCGTGTCACAGAATTCTACAAAGAGGCAACAGAAGAACAAAGAGGAGTTGCAGTAATTCAGGCCTGCAAAAGGGGGGGGGGGGGACACATTCATTCATGAGAAAATGTGGAATACTTTCAATATGGCAGCAAAAACACTTCAAGCTGGTAGAGTGTTAAATAGGTTCTGCATAGTGACTACCAGCACTTTGGTTCTTTTGTGTAGTAACCTTCCTCCTCTCTCTATCTCTCTCTGTGTCACACACACACAAGCCTATTTACCTACCTTCCTGTTTTTAAAATTCTGTGAAATAGCTAAAAAGGCGAAACTCTTCCTGTTTTGAAATACATGCTGTTTGCCACGACTATGACCCTCCTATGACACACATTCTACCTCTGTTCGCACCCAGTGTTATTTATTGTAAATTTTAGTAATTTACGTCTGGCAAAGCCACAATGCTTTAAAACTGTGTTGTTGTTGTTTATTGCTTATTGTAAGTTATAGTGATTGTATTGTTTTATTGTTTTATTTGCTGTTGTGTTATTTTACTATGTGTTGTTGTTATTTATAGGATCTTGACCTCATGTAAGTTCTGACATGTAGCCACCCTGAAGTCCCTTCTGGGAGATGGTGGTGAGGTATAAATAAAGTTTAATAAATAATAATAATAGTTACACCAGGAGATTGATTTGTGGTTATTTATAGATAGATCTTACCCTCACATACAGAAATATCTAGATTAGTTCTGGGACATGTAGCCACCCTGAACTTTCTTTTTCCTATTATTTTTGACCGCATCTGTGAACCTCTCCGCACACTCTCTACCTCAGTGGTTTTCAACCTTTGGTCCGTGGACCACCAGTGGTCTGTAATAACTAAAATATGGTCCACAGCCTCACTGTTACTACACTGTTGCAATGAGAGCGACTGATCTTGCAAAACCCTCTTATAGTGCCAAGGCTTATTAAACATGGTTTTCTTTGGGTAAGCAGATGGTGACTACTGGATGGCATATATTCTGTATCAGAAACTAGAGCTGATGTTTTTAATCTGCTTTGCTGTATTTTTGGATATGTTGTTGTTCTGTTCTTGTATGTGGCATTGAATTGTTGCCTTTTGTGAGCCTCCCTGAGTCCCCCTTCGGGGGTAGAGAAGGATGGGTTAGAAATAAATAAATAAATAAATAAATAAATGATGTGGTCTATCCAATGCAATTTTCTGAATCAGCACCCAAATAACTAAACCAAATCTAAAGTTGACCAAAAACAGATTCGTAACCCTTTTGGTACTAATGTGGAGAGTGGTCCCTGGTCAAAGTGGTCCCTGGTCAAAAAAAAGGTTGGGAACCACTGCTCTACTTCAATATACTTGATTTCACTGTCATAAGTAGTACTGCACAAATATATCAGTTTCAACTTCTCAACTGAAACCTTTACCAGTTGATCATTCTTGCATTCTTAAGATATATAGGTTAAACCTTCGTTTAATCTTGAATTTGCTATGTGACATAGGACAGTGACCATCTTTAGCCTAGCCTAACCTCACAAAGTTGTGAGAAGGATGATCATGCAACTACCCCTTGAGCTCCACAGAGGAAAGCTAGGGTGTGTAAAAAAAAAACATACAAGTAATAAATAACTATTCTGTCTTGCTTCTGGTGACTACTCCTACTTTTTGTAAGAACTCCCATATTGATCGCACACAATAAAAAGCAATCCCTTTCAATTACATACATCCTAATAGGTCCAGCACAGTGCAGCTCTTTGTTTTGAGATACCACTGACACAATCTTGATCCATACCTGATAATCTTGATCATCAATCCCAAACCTCTCCCGGAGATTTCGGAACACCAGTGGACAGTATTCCTTAAATTTGAAACGACTTGGCAGGTTCTCTCTGGAAAGAGGTGCAGAGAAGTTGTCCTTCAGTATGTTAAGATATAATCTGATTTTAAATACATTCTAGATTAAAAGACGTATCACACATTACGGTTGGTTTATGTGTAAGCTTTAAAAATACTTATCTAAGACCTGTATGAAACAAAAATTTGTTAGAAAATATGGTCATTATATAAACATTTGCACCAGAGGACTGGGATTGGCTGCTGGTATTTGTTGTGACAGTTTTCTGCTATGATTTATTACTATAATAATCAGAGATGTGGCGTTAACATTTTTACACATATACATGTTTATCAATAGTAATCTATACTGTCATACTGGAGTAAATCATATTAGACAGATTAAATAAATAAACTTCTAGTTGCTCTTCTAAGGCAGTGATTCTCAACTTTCCTAACCCCTTAATACAGTTCCTCATGTTGTGGTGACCCCCAACCGTAAAATTATTTTTTGTTGCTACTTCAGAACTGTAATTTTGCTACTGTTATGAAACATAATGTAAATAAATATCTGATATGCAGGATGTATTATCCTTCCCTGGACCAAATTTGGCACAAATACCCTATATGCCCAAATTTGGATATTGGTGGGGTTGGGGTTGGAGATTGATTTTGTCATTTGGGAGTTGTAGTTGCTGGAATTTATAGTTCACTTAGAATCACAGAGCATTCTGAATTCCACCAACAATGGAATTGAACCAAACTTGGCACACAGTACTCCCATGACCAACAGAAAACACTAGAAGGGTTTGGTGGGCACTGAAATTGAGTTCTGGATTTGTAGTTCACCTACATCCAGAGAGCACTGTAGACTCAAACAATGATGGATCTGGGCCAAACTTGGCACAAATACTCAATATGCTCAAATGTGAACACTGGTGGAGTTTGGGGAAAATAGACCCATGACCAACAGAAAATACTGTGCTTTCTGATGGTCTTTGGCGACCCCTCTGACACCCCCTTGTGACCCTCCCAGGGGTCCTGACCCCCAGGTTGAGAAACACTATTTTAAGGAAACAAACAACAACAAATTCAAATGCTCAGAGTAATAGACTAACAAAGGAAATCACATTGTTTCTTTCTATTTTGCAAACTCTCTTGCTTCTCAATCATTGACAACAAAAAAGCAGTCAAGATAAAATGTAAAAACTCATTTGCAGAAGCAGCTAGTCTGGTGCTAGTCTATTTCCAGACAAGTTAGGATCTATAAAACCCTACATGGCTTAGGTCCAGACTATGTAAAAGCCTGCATCTCCTCCATGAGAGACCTCACATATCTTAGGATCTTTGGAGGAGGGAGTCTAACCATGTTCACAGGCTCATTTTTGGAGGAGACAGGCTTTTTTGGTGTCTATGGAACTCTCAAGGGAGACGTGGTTGGTACCCATTTCATTTATTACAGTTCACTAACTACAAGGAGCCCTTCTCATTGTAGGCCATGGTCCATGATTCAAAATCTTATGTGACCCATTTGTTCACTCCTTGGAGAGCCATTCAGCATTGCCTCTGGATATGTCACTTCCACAAGGATTAGCAGGTGGGAAAAGCCACCAGACTGTGAGCTTCCTGAACCCCAGCTCTCACATTCAGTCTGAAGTGATAACTATATTTTCTCTTGTAGAAAAAAAATGTCTCCCCTGCCCTGCCAATTCAGGGAGTAAAATAGATAGTGATTGAAATAGAATAGTGTTTCCCAACCTATTTTGAGCCGCGGCACACTTTTAACATTAAAAAAATCCGGGGGCACACCACCAAGCAAAATGACATAAAATGACACTCTAACACAGTAAAGAACGGCTGGGGGATGGTGGCCTGCTGGGAGCAGCTGCTGGGAGTGCCAAGCTGGAGGGAGGTGGCGGAGCCAGGCCGCGCCATGCCCCGCCCCCTCCCCCTGGCTTCAGCTCCCCCAGCAGCTGCTCCAGCCTTGAGAGGGACAGTGCCAAGCCAGCAGTGGCAGAGACAACACAATGCTGGCTTGGCACTGTCCCCTCAAGGCTGGAGCAGCTGCTGGGAGTGCCGAAGCCAGGGGGAGGGGGTGGAGCCAGGCCGTGCCATGCCCCGCCCCTCCCCCAGCTTCAGCTCTCCCACAGAGGAGGAGCATGAGCGGTGGATGGGCTACAGTGGGCAGGGCTCCTCCTCCACGCAGCTTCAGCGAGTGAGGGGCGAGAGTCATGGCGGGAGTCATGGCGAATTGGAGGCTGGCTGGGGAAACGGCCGAAGGAGGCGGCACCCCGGCCCCTTCTTTTTCTTCGCCGCCGCCCGGCCCTTCCTTCTCCTCCCCCAAGCAGCAGGAGTTCGGCAGGAGGAGGGGGGAAGGAAGGGGGGGGGGGGGCAGAGAGATTTTCCCGCTGCACAGCGGGAGGTCCGTCACGGCACACTAGTGTGCCACGGCACACTGGTTGGAAAACACTGAAATAGAATACTCTCTTGAAAAGCAACACGGTAACATCAATAGGATTCTGAATCAGCATGGGCACAATATAAAAAAGCTGCCCAAAAGCACTAAGAATTGCAAGTTTTAAAACAAACATTGAGTGCAGCTGCTGGAGAAAATGAAGGGTGTAGCCAACACCGGACAATCTATTTTCAAAAATCAATAAAACACAGTTACTCAAACACAGCATTGGCTCAAGAAAGACGTTATCTGGTTTCATAATATACATCCAGAGACAAGGAAGCAAAGATTGCTGGCCAGCTACTCTTGAGCCAGAGAGATATGCAATCCTGTTTGCAATGTATACAAATCTCGACCCACCTCTGCTGGTCTACACTGCAGGCTATGAAGTTGAAATATGGCAAAATCCATCTTCCCCATGTATGTGCAAGATTATGGCATACAAATTTGACAAAGCTCTAATTTAAATGGAAGTAGGAGCTTCCAAGATGCCAATGGGGCAAGTGAAAGAGGGAGACATCATAGAATCATAGAGTTTGGAAGAGACCTCATGGGTCATCTAGTCCAAACCCCTGCCACAAAGCAGGAAAATCACATTCAAAGCACCCCTGACAGACGGCTATCCAGACTATGTTTAAAAGCCTCGAAAGAAGGGGCCTCCAGGAAGGAAGACAAAATCCACAGCGGTTACTAGCCTTCGCAGATCAGAGGGGAAAATAAATTTGCTAGCTAGGCCACAATCCATAAATGACATAAGTGAAAAAAGAAGCAATTTTCTTACTGCTGAAACATGCTGGTCCATCTGTTCACTTGGAAGAAATTCTCACTTGTGCTGAGTGATTGGGAAAGTGCCTATTTTAGCTTAACCCAGCTTGATACTCTCTGGACATTTCAGACTAGAACTCCTATCATTCACTGCCAGCATGGCCAAACTGTCTGGGAGTGTGACAAGTAGTTGGATGGATCCAGAGCAAGGGAAAGCTGCCATTATTCAAAGTATGCAAGGAATATACATATGGAGTTTGTCACATTCACCCCCTACATATCCAGTTTTCTCAGTTTCAGCCCCCCGGTGTCGGCATGACTGGGAACTTGCCAAGGCCCAAAGTTCTCAGCCTAATTTTTCCACTTTCAGTCATCCGTCTCAATTTAGAATCTTATTCTTCCTACTCTTTCACCAGCATCGAATCCTCAGGCTTCCTAAGTTGTAAAGTCTTGTTTGCTTTATTCTTTAGCATTCCCACAGAGCTACTTTGCTACTGACCACAGCCATGGAAGCAACAAATGACAAGAATGATGACAAATATCAGAATGCATGGATAAAATATGTCATAAAATTTTAAAAGCTTCGCAGTTTAAAACACATACCCATAAGCAAATCTCTATAGGACACTATGAAAAAACAGTAAAGTTGTGATAAGTATCTGACAGGCTTAAAAACATATACAGTTTGACCACAAATCAACATGCTATGGGTATTCTAGAGCAGTGTTTCCCAACAGGTGTGCCGTGGCACACTAGTGTGCCGTGAGCGATCATCAGGTGTGCCGTGGAAAATTGGAACCTCTTGAGTCTTGAATAAGCCACGCCCCTTTATTCCTTGTGGGCCAATCCCGTTGCGGTGGCCTTGAACTCCCGCCCGGCACCAAGATGACAGTGGCAGAGGCAACAGGACCGAAAGCGCCTTGCCTGAGGGGACGCCAGTGGAGCAGATGTGCCTCGTCTGAGGCGATGCGGCGGCGGGTGTGCCTGGCGGTGCTGGGCTTGGTGGCGGGCCTGGCGCTGGTCCGGCCGGCTGGGGCGGTGGAGCCCTTGAGCCTGAGCTTGGCCCTGGCCGGCGCCACCACCTCCGCCTTCATGGGCTTCCTCTCCTACCCGCGGCTCTACTGCCTCTTTGCCCACTGCTGCCACAACGCGGGGAACAATGGGGCCCACCTCTGGGCAGGTACGTGAGCGGCCTACTGGGCCTTAAAGACTGTGGCGTGACATGGAAGGAGCCTCATGGGCTATATTATTATTATTATTATGAACTATGTATTAACATAATATTATTTTCCCTTAGTATATGCTATTGTATTGTTATATTATCAGTATTTTGTCATAGTCATGGTGTATATCGTTATTGACTATGAGAGTAATGATAACAGTCAGGATTAACTCCTGTAATATATTGTATGTACCTATAATATTTATATTATTATATTGTAATACAAGATAACACTTTAAAAAATAATACAATATTGAAATTATATATTTTATATTACTTGTAATAGTACTAATAATATTACAGTATAATGGTATAGTACAATATAGTAAGTTAGAGTGTCATTTTGGTTGGTGGTGTGCCCCAGGATTTTGTAAATGTAAAAAATGTGCCGCGGCTCAAAAAAGGTTGAAAAACACTGTTCTAGAGAACTGGTGTCACCATCACAGGAGGACCTGCAATTGTTTCCTCTTAGTTTAAAAATCTACATAACCTGAGATACAGAACTACATCTCCCTAGCAAAGACATATCTATGAACAGAGGCATTCCTTATGGTGCTTTCATATATACTTCATAATAGGCCTGTATGACAGAAGTTTGGACTGGATGGTCCTTGTGGTCTCCTTCTAATTCTATGATTCTATAAGCAACCAGGGTAGTTGGACCAAAATACTACCAATGCTAATCCCTGGTGCGTATATATATGATATGTAATATATCAATATTATATTCCTGTGGGGGTTTAAAGTACATGTAGAGGTATGTAGAAGACTGCATGTTAAGTTGGATCCGCCATAGCACATACTTCGTGCTTTATTTCACTTCCACGTCATGAAAAAAATGACCCAAATCTCAACGTGCATGCAAAACCAGCTATCTGCAGACTGACATTGCAACTAGGAATGGGGAGACATGCTTTAAATCTGATATTAAATTAATTACTTACTTGTTGAAAAGATGATTGTCCACCTTAATCTTGCTGTAGGCCTTAAAGTCATCGGGCATCAACATAACAGGGACGGGGACATTACTCAACTCATTAATCTGAAAAATAAATGTAAAATCTGAGTGGAAGGGAAAAGGAAATCATCTGCACTTGCGACCGCAGAGCCAATAAACCTTATTAAACTTTAATAGGCCATTTCAGCACTAAATGGATGACCTGCAGTTGTACAGTCCAGGAAAGAAATTTATATTCAACTACTTTGTAAGGGCGTTCCCAACCAGAAATCCGCTTTGCATTTACTGAGAAAAAGAGGACAGAGATCTTGAGGTTAAAAATGTCAAGGAATTCGGGGAAACTGAGGCTAAGTTCCATGGAGTCGCTAGGGTTTTGTGTGTGTCTCACTTAAGGACAAGACCGTGTTTTGAGAAACTAAAGCTGGTCATAGTTGTGTCAAGAAAAGATAAAAATGTTTCGAACCACACAAACCATGCAATCTTACAAGGATTTACCCCGCCCTCTCTCCGTATCATAACAGCCATGGGAAAATGCAATGAACCAAAGGCCTATATCTCACTACAAGGAGGTTGATTACATTTAGAAAGTGTTGCCCAAGCTGATATTAGGGAGAAAAAGCTGGCTTTCGTTTTAAAAAGACAGCTAAGATGTTCGACGTGTTCCTGCCCCCATTGCTCACTAAGAATTACAAAATATCTCACAGAAACTGTTATTTGAAAGAAACAAGAATAATGACTAAACACAGGGATTTCCCCAAAAACAATGAAAGTGCTTATAAATAAGTACTGGGAGTGGGTGAGGGAACATCCAGATACTCTTCAGACAGAAATAAATATTTAGAATGTCTTTATCCATTTCGCAATGACTTGCAGATTTATGATACTGGCAACCTGGAGTAAAAGTCAGTTCTGTTCTGCATTAAAATTGGAATCTCACTTTACAGCACAGGAATACAACAAGATCTTGCATGGCACATTACAGTGTAAGAGAACGAAAGTACTCTAGTGCTGTCCACACAATATTCTTCCGTTGCTGTTGAGCTATTGCAGTCCCCCCAGATGGCTGCCACTGGTGGAGAGTAAGGCATAGAGCGATGTCCCTGTAGTCCAGGGGTGGGCAATTACCGGCCCTCCAGGTGTTTTGGACTTCAACTCCCAGAAATCCTAGCCAGTTTACCAGCTGTTAGGATTTCTGGGAGTTGAAGTCTAAAACACCTGGAGGGCCGGTAATTGCCCACCCCTGCTGTAGTCAGATATAAAATTGTTCCTTCATTTGCTGGGAGGGCAGTAACGGAGCAGTTGCAGTCCTTCTTAGATGATGCAACATGGCTAGACCCCTTCCAGTCCGGCTTCCGTTCGGGGCACGGGACGGAGACGGTTCTGGTCTCCATCACAGACCAACTCCGCTGCCAGCTCGACCAAGGCGGGTCTGCGCTGCTCGTGTTATTGGACCTCACGGCAGCGTTTGACACGGTCGACCACAATCTATTGATCCACCGCCTGGCCATGGCTGGAGTGAGGGGGACAGCCCTTAAATGGCTGACCTCCTTCCTCCACCAGCGGTCTCAGCGTGTGAGGAGGGGTGAGGTGGTCTCCGAGGGCTCCCCACTACTCTGTGGGGTCCCCCAGGGGGCCATTCTCTCCCCTCTGTTATTTAACATCTACATGCAGCCGCTTGCACAGCTGGTGCGGAGTTATGGGCTGGAGTGTCACCAGTACGCTGACGACACCCAGCTCATTCTGAGGATGGAGGGCAGGCCGGGTTCTGTCCCCGATAATTTCCAACACTGCCTCGAAGCCGTTACTGGATGGCTGCGAGCCAGTAGGTTGAGGGTGAATCCGGCGAAGACGGAGATCTTGTGGCTGGGTCGCCCGGGTGATGTTAATGTCCAGCTTCCGAGCCTGGACGGTGCGGTGTTATGACCATCGCCTTCCGTAAAGAGCCTGGGGGTCCATTTGGACTCCCAGCTGACCATGGAGGCCCAGGTCTCTGCGGTCAGCAAGATCGCTTTTTTCATCTGCGACAGGCAAGGAGGCTGGCCCCCTATCTCTCCCGGAACGATCTGGCCACGGTGATCCAAGCCACAGTCATCTCAAGGCTGGATTACTGCAACGTGCTCTACGTTGGCCTTCCTCTGTCGGTGACCCGGAAGCTCAGGCTAGTGCAGAACACTGCCGCCCGGCTCCTGTCTGGCACGCCAGCTGGCGCCCACATAACACCTGTTTTGCAGGATCTGCACTGGCTGCCAATTGAGCACCGGATCACCTTTAAGGCCTTACACGGCCTGGGGCCAGCGTATTTGAGGGACCGTCTCACCCCATATTGCCCTCCGAGATCACTTCGGTCTGAGGACTCCAATCTCCTGGAGATACCTTCAGCTAAACTCGCAAGGCTGACTGCTACCCGCCGGAGGGCGTTCTCTGTCATAGCACCTACGCTGTGGAACGCCCTCCCGGCCGGAACTCGGGCTATGAAGGACTTGCTCCCGTTTAGACGGGCCTGTAAAACATACCTGTTTAAGCAGGCCTTTGGTGAGTAAGTCCTGCCCATGCCCCGCCATCTATTCGTTCTTCTGAGGATGATGTGCTGTTCATTGTTTTAACTGTGTTATTAATTACTGTACTGCTGTTGTTTTTAATTGTTTTTAACTGCTTATTGCCTGTATTTTACTGTGCCCTTCGGCTCCTGTAAGCCGCCGCGAGCCTCAGGGAGTCGGCGGCATAGAAGCCCGAATAATAAATAAAATAAATAAATATCTACTCTGGGTTTCTATAAGACTGAGGAACCTTCCAGACAGTCCCTATATTCCAGGATCCAATCCCAGGTTTTCTGCTTTATACTGGATTATATGAGTCCACACAGCTAGATAATCTGGGATAAACAGAAAACCTAGTATCAGATCCTATCTGGAAGGGCCCTGAGTGAATAATATTGTGAGAGTTGGAGTCCAAAACACCTGGAGGGCCAAAGTTTGCCCAGGCCTGCTCTAAGGCAAACCAATCAAAGAGTTTACCTGGTAATTTTTTTACAGAATGGGTTTATCCTGCCCTCCTCGGAAAATAACAGTGTGTGCCTAGTCCAGGCTTCCTTGGCTGAATGGGTTTTTAAACTCTGATCTTTCAGTGTCTTCATCCAAAGTTCAATCCATTACACCCAATTAGCATCTATGGGGACATAGCTATATGCGTCTTCGATTTCCTCTCAACTCTCCACCAGTCAAAGAACGGCCTGGGTGTGTGTGTGTCTGCAGTGGCTAAACAGTAAAACTGAACTTGAGCTTGAATATGCATTGAATATGTTGAATGGTTTTTAACTGTAAATTTTAATACTGTTTATTTTTAATTCTGTTTTAATGTTTTTATATATGTTTATTAATGTTTTTATGTTAAGCCATTTTGAGTCCTCTTCAAGAAGAGAAAGCGGATATAAATAAATATAAGAATAACAATAAGTAGTAGTAGTAGTAGTAGTAGTAGTAGTAGTATGGGCACAGGAGAAAACACCCACCTTTGCAACAACCAGGAATTTGGATTTACACCTGTGTAGCCCCCTAACAGGATAATAACCCAAGAGCATAAAGTCAAAACATAACAACTCTACCTCTAAACTGTAGAGTGCAATGGGAAATTGAATACACGTAGATGCTCTTTCATGCAAGTCAAATAGAGCAGGTGAGTCTCACTGAGATCAAAAGAGTCCACTCAATTTTTACAGCAGTACCAGTACAGGATCAGTCACCAGGAAGGCAATATCACCTTGGCCTCTCAGAATACACTCTCCCTCATCAGGTTTCTAATTCAAACGTGTCCTCATAAGTTGTGTTGACATTTAGTCTAGCATTACAGGGCATAGTAAGGGAGTTTGTTGTTGGACCTTCACTATCCCAAAGTCTCCTATCTGAGCTAAGATATGCAGTCCTAAACATTGGCATTGAAGGATCCAGACAAAAGATGATTTCAACAGGCATGCCGAGGATTTGGACTACATGGCACCCATGGAGCTGTCAGAGTCATCTAATAAGAAGCTAAAGCCTTGATCGCTCTGGTTCCGTATGCTGAAATGATTAGCAAGGGCTCTCCAGGTTTTCAAACCAGACTTTCTCAACCTGAAATCAGGACAAAACGGAGGGAGAAAACAAAAGAAATATGGGGTGGAGTGTTCTTTTTGTAATGAGTCAGACCACCATCTCCATTTTTTTCCCCCAATAGAAAAATAGGGGGAAATGCAATACTGAACATTTTCTTTTCAAATAATGAATACAATGTTTAAGACAAAGTGCCCACTATCCCCCAAATAATTTCTAGAGATTCTGGAAGAATTTTGTATATAATGTACAATTCCTGTTACTGCTTTCCTTTTTCTTAGTTTTTATTTATTCATTTTTATTTATTTATTTATTATTTCGATTTGTATACCGTCCTTTCCAGATGGCTCAGGACGGTTTACAGTGTATCGAACTACCAACAAAGGCATGAAACATAACAATTAAAACAGTACCACATAAAAGCATAGATACGGACGAAATTGAAAACTATTCCATGTAGGACAATTCCACCCTCCCAGGATATTTACAAGCTAAATGCTTGCCGGAACCAAGCGGTTTTACATGCTCTCCGGAAAGCCGTCAGCTCGTCAATTGAATGTACTTCTGGTGGTAGGCTATTCCACAAGCAAGGTGCAGCCACAGAGAAGGCTCTCTGTCTGGTTGATGACAGACTGATAGTCCGTAATGGCGGAATCTGCAGAAGATTGAGGTCCTCTGAACGGAGGGATCTCTGGGGAATGTATGGGAGTAGACGGTCCCTCAAGTACACTGGCCCCAGACCATGCAAGGCCTTAAAGGTCAATACCAACACTTTGAAGATGACCCGATGCTCAATTGGTAACCAGTGCAGACCCTGCAGAGTTGGGGTGATATGGGCCCTGGCCGGTACTCCAGCCAGGAGTCTCGCTGCAGCGTTCTGCACCAGTTTGAGCTTCCGGATAACCGACAAAGGAAGACCAATGTAAAGGGCATTACAGTAGTCTAGCCTCGAGATGACCATTGCCTGGATTACCGTGGCTAGGTCATTACCGGAGAGGTAGGGCGCCAGCTGCCTCGCTTGCCGCAGATGGTAAAAGGCAGATCTACTGACAGTGGAGACCTGAGCCTCAATCTAATGGAAAGGAGTGTTTTGTGTCTGCTTGGTATTATGATTAACTAATGGAAACAACATAGTTTTCATTGTGTTACAAATGTCAATTATTTATTTTTACTGTCTGTATGTGTATGCATGTGCCTGATCCTCAAATTGCAAAAACCAGAGAGGTGTTCTTTACAGTTCAAAAGCTTGTGGTTCAGTTTGTAGCAAAAAGAAAAACAATTAAAAAGAAATTCAAATTTGTAATTATAACCTAGATAAACTATATTTCTATTAGATCAAACACAACCATTTTATTTTCCAAAAATAATAAAATGGCTTGCAGTCTGTAACGGGGGGGGGGGGGGTTAGCTTGCATTTTTCCATTTGTCCAACATGTTCTCTTTTTTATCTAGAAAAACGCTTTTTAACTCCATGGCTTCAACATTTCTAGAAACTCTTCCAAACTCTCCATGGAGATGTCAGTAATTGAATTCTGCATGCAAACCATATGCTCAATCACAGAGTTCCTCCTCAACACATATGGTATGGCATAGACATAGTCCGATTTGGAAAGCGGAAGAAACAGTGACGTATGCTGTGGAGGATGGTGTTCACAAGTCTGGTACGTTTTAGGCTGTAAGTAGGCAAAATGGTGCTCTATATATGTTCAAAACTCCAAACATCCCTGATTAGCTTGTCCAAAAACCAGGATATATGAGAATTACAGACTGGCACATCTACAGGGGTTAGCTGCATATGTTTAGTCTATTGGCATCTCCAAACATCTGGATAGACAAAACACCAGCCTTGATCTCTGGGGGATCTAGTGAAGTTTTTAAATGGCTTTGGAGGGTTTGCTTCCTCACGGGGCTTATATTCATCTTGATGTCTTTGTCGATTTTGAGAATTCAAAGACAATGAGGACAATTACTGGGAATTGCAGACTGGCACTGGGAATCTGGCGCAGCTGGCTAAGTGACAGCTGCATAAGATCTCTCTGACCAGTAGGTCATGAGTTCGAGGCCTGCCCAAGTCGAGGTGGGTGCTCGACCTTTAAGTGTAGCCTGTTGTCGACCTTTGCAGCCCGAAAGACAGTTGCATCTGTCAAGTAGGAGATAAAGGTACCACATTAAGTGGGGAGGCAAATTTTGACTGAATTATGAGGCCATTAAAGACCTCCAGGAACGCTGAGGAATGCGGAAAGAACAACAAGGGACGCTGGGAACGCTGAGAGATGAGGAGTGCGTCAGCTCCCCCTGGTGGCCAGAGTTTGCCTCTGTTCGTCTATATGTTGTGTATTGTGGAAAAACTGCAGGAATTGTCTGCTAGTATGTGTACCTGTAATCTGCTCTGAGTTCCCTTCGGGGTGAGAAGAGCGGAATATAAATAAAGTAAATAATAAATAAATAAATAAACTCTTGGGCATTTTCTCCTGACCAGAAGAACCAAATCACTTGTTAGCATTTTCAGGAGAAAGGAACAATGAAATGAAATGAAATGAAATGAGCGGAGGATTACCTGAGTTCAGATGAAGGGATAATCATTAAAAAAAAACCTGGTCAGATCTATTTCATAGCATTGTTGGCACCAAGATCATGTTTCACTTCCACCACTGCATTTGTACAATACTGGTTAAAGTGCTTTAAGGACCTGTAGTTTAGCTTTCACTCCCATGTGGATTTTCTGTGTTCTCAGAAGCCCTCTGCAAGTACTGTATTTACCCAAGCCACTTCTCCAATTAACCTATCCAGTAGCTGGGAGATCTCCATCACAAGTTTCTCTGACATCTGATTGAATCTTTCAGAGAATGTGCATACCATTATTGAACAGGACCTTTTCACTGGTGATTCTTCAAATGATGGAATTTCTTTTTAGATGTATGGTGATGGTAGCCTCTTTACTACATTTTATACAACAAACCTCATATTCTTCTCTTTAGCTATTAATAGTATTTGATTGCCTCTTATGGTTTTGTTTTCCCTGTTCTGTGTCTTGATCACCTGTGTTGTAGTTTGTTTATGCTGATTATTTGCCGATTGTTCATATATTTTTTGTCTTCCCCAAGACAATCAGATCTAAACAGGACAACTTAGTCGTCTTTCCATGCTAATGAATGAACATTTGGAGACATTTTCATTAATAAATCTGAAAAGGCGACTTTACACATTGCCCACTGATCTTTGTGTAAAATTAGCTGAAAAAGCATACTTAGATTTGAAAAAGAAATTATGCAACCCACAATGTGCATAAAATGATTTCATCAGTGATGAAATCCTTCTACTTTATGCAGCAAAGATTGAATATCCTAAAATTCATGGTTTTTCCACCATACAGAAGCAATTCTGTACGTTTATCCATGAGCAATTCCATTTACACCAATCTAGTAATCTCCAGTTGGGTTGAACTCCAACTCCTTTAATACAGTGTTTCCCAACTGCTGTGACGCGGCACACTAGTGTGCCGTGACAGACCTCCTGCTGTGCTGTGAGAAAAGCTCTCTGCCCTCCTTCCTCCCCCCCCCCCCTCCTGCCGAACTCCTGCTGCTTGGAAGGGCCGGGCGGAGGCAAAGAAAAAGGAGAAGGGGCCGGGGCGCTGCCTCCTTCGGCCATTTCCCCAGCCAGCCTCCAATCCGCCATGACTCTCGCCCCTCGCTCGCTGAGGCCGCACGGAGGAGCCCCGCCCACTGAAGCCTGTCCACCACTCATGCTCCTCCTCTGTGGGAGAGCTGAAGCCAGAGGGAGGGGCGGGGCATGGCACGGCCTGGCTCCGACCCCTCCCCCGGCTTTGGCACTCCCAGCAGCTGCTCCAGCCTTGAGGGGATAGTGCCAAGCCAGCATTGTGCTGGCTCTGCCACCGCTGGCTTGGCACTGCCCTCAAGGCTCAGCTGCTGGGGAGCTGAAGTCGAGGGAGGGCGGCATGGCACAGCCTGGCTCTGCCCTTCCCGGCCGGCATTCCCAGCAGCTGCTCCAGCCTTGAGGGACAGTGCCAAGCCAGCATTGCGCTGGCTCTGCCACCACTGGCTTGGCACTGTCCCCTCAAGGCTGGAGCAGCTGCTGGGAGTGCCCAAGCCGGGGGGAGGGGGCGGGGCATGGCAGGGCCTGGCTCCGCCTCCTCCCCAGCTTCGGCACTCCCAGCAGCTGCTCCCAGCAGGCCACCAACCCCCAGCTGTTCTTTACTGTGTTAGTGTCATTTTGTGTCATTTTGGTTGGTGGTGTGCCCCCGGATTTTTTTAATGTTAAAAGTGTGCCGTGGCTCAAAAAAGGTTGGAAAACACTGCTTTAATACACAATCAGAATGGCCAAGTTGCTTCTGTGTAAATTACTTGCTCTACCTGGATGGTTTGATGGATTAATTCCACAGTGATTTACAAGTTATGAGTGCAAAGGCACTCTACCCACTCTGGGTAAATGGAAATTAGAAATGATGTATTCTTACACTGTTACAACATCACTTTGGCTGTAACAATTAAAGAGAAGATTTATATTCACTTGATCGGCTTCTAAGCCAATGGGCATATATTTTTCCTACATCTAGGAGCAAATTAATGACAGTTATCTCTTGGTGTCCAGCTTTATCTTTGCCTAATGAGTGCTCATAGGCAGGATCTTGATTTCAGGGCAGTGGTTATGTTTATGGGATTTCACCATGCTGTCAATAAACTACGTCATAGAAACCTGATGCTTTTTTCTTCCATGGGATTATGTATTTTTATGCATAAACAGAGAGATTGGCTGACTACAATCATGCACAGAACAGTAGGTTCATTCAACATGATGGATACATTTTGGAGGCATATTTCAACCATCCTTGCAAAGCAGATCAGCTGAACGTATTGCTTGGCTGAGTACAGAGATGAGCAAGTAGGACCTCCAAAATGCTGTTGGACTGCAACTCCCATCTGCCCTATCTAACATAGCAATTGGGAAGAAATAATAGAACATGTAATCCAACCAGATTTGGAGGGCAACAGTTGCCCCTTCTAGATTACGCCATCAGTGCCATGTTGAATTTAACTGGACTGGCATTCAAAATAATATTAATCTGTATGCACTCAAGTATCTTTGATGGTCAAACTTGCCAGGTGCTATATGGGGACCATAGTCCCAGGAGTAGGAGGGATATCAAAATCTTGTTTCTGGTAATATGGTTGTGTAGTTTTAATTTATATTGAATCCATGCAGTTGATCTGTTTTGTACTCAGTTTTAAACCTATTTTATTAAGCCGTCCCTACAGTGTCTTTCAATGCTTTTAATTATATCCTTTGTTCCATCCCGACACAGCTTGTTTATGTTTCCCATAAGTATGCACACACCTCTTTTACACGTGTTTAAGATGTATACAACTATTGCAGTGCCCTATGGCTTGTTGACTGTAATAAAGGTAGACTGAACTGGATTGGCACAGGTCCGGATTAACAATTTTTTGTGCCCTAGGCCACACTTTGGAATTACACCCCCTACCACACCCCCACTCCCCCAATCACTCAGACCCACACTAAAAATAAAACCTTATCTTCTCGTCCCTCCCTCCCCAGCAGGCCTGAGCTGATGCTGCTGCGGGCCGTGGGGAGTGGGCGAAGGCTTGCCGTGGGCAGCAGAAATGGAGCTCAGGGCTCCTTCCACTCTGCAAATCTGGCCCTGGATCTCTCTCTCTCTCTCTCTCTCTCTCCACTGAGGAGGCAGCAAAAGGTGGGAAAGGAGGCCACTCACCCAGGATGCTGCTCTTTTGGCGGAGGCAGGAGAAGAGACGGGGCTGCTGGCGCGCGCCTGGACTCCGAGCCGCCACTCTTTGTCCTGTTGCGCCAAAATCCGAGCTTTGGCCGCCCCGCCAGCATCCTCTGCTGACAGCCTTTGCAGCGGGCAAGGAAGGAAAGGAAAAAGCGCAGAGAGGAACCCCTGCAGACCCCCATCCTCACCACCCGCGGCTCCCACGCCTTCCTCCTCCTTCTCCTTGGATTTCGGCGCAACAGGACAAAGAGTGGCGGCTCGGAGGCCAGGCGCACGCCAGCAGCCCCGTCTCTTCTCCTGCCTCCGCCGAAAGGGCAGCGTCCTGGGTGAGTGGCCTCCTTTCCCGCCTTTTTGTTGCCTCCTCAGTGGAGAGAGAGAGATCTCTTTCTCCTGCCCCAGGCCGCCGCCGGGCCCTCTTTCCCACCCAAGTGGAGGAGGCCTCTCTCTGGGGCAGGCGCCTGCAGCCAGGCGCTCTCTCCTCCGCCAGCACACGTCTGGGAGGGAGGGAGACCTCACTGGAGGTCTCCTCCCAGAAGCACGCTCTCCTGACGTTTCGCCCTCAGGGGCGGGCTGAGACAACATTTGGGGGGGGGGTTCCGTGATCTGCGCCCCCTTCGGCTTGCACCCCTAGGCCATGGCCTAGGGTGGCCTTATGGGTAATGCGGGCTTGGATTGGCATTCAAAATAATCAAATATTTTTTGAGGAAGATAGAAGAAACCATTCAGCATATTTGGTCAGTCAATAAAGTGTGTGGGCTGCCAAGACCTGCGTACAAAGCAAACCATTCCAGCTGGTTTTAGCAAGCAACTGAGAAACAGGCTGCAGGGGAAAGCAAAAATAAAAGCTCACTAAGCTCTAGGAGGTGGAATGGGATTTTCTCCCCAGGCTCAAGTGCATGTAAGAAGCAGCTGCTTGCCAAAGCAACTCATCTTTTAGGCACCACTCTTTGCATAAGGAATCCTATAAGTTTGCTCCCTCTGAACACGGAAAACCCAATAAAAACTATTTCTCTGTTCCTTGGTGTAAGATTGTATCCCTTTTACAGCCAGTGTTCCTTAATCGGATTAGGATCATTCCCTCTACAAATTAAAATGCGTAGTACATTTCATTCTCACTCCAAGAAAGTAAGAGGTGGCATTGTTGCTCTTTCATGGCATGCCTGTTTTTATGCCCATGCTTCTGCATTTCTACCAAAAGGGATTTCAGGTTCCAAAGGTGGGAAGATTCATTACAGAAGATTCTAGAACCCTGCCTCTTCAACTGTGGGTCCCGATCCCAAACGGAGTCCCCTTTCGCTCAATGTTGGGGGCAAGGTCCCAAAAATTTGGCAACAGTCAAAGGTAAAAGAATGGCATCCAATTATACAAATCTGTTAGCAACAACCTGCACTGTTTAGAGTGGAATCTGCAGAAGATGCTTCAGTTGAACTTCATCGAAAGAATAATCATCCTGTTTAGCAAGCCTTGCAAATGCTGGTTTATTATCAATAAATGTTTGGTTTTTATACATTGTATATATTGATATACCCAAGTTTGTTTAAAAACGGTCACGATTGGAAAAAATTAAGACACCCTGTCCTAGAGAAGAGCTGCAGGCCAGTAATTTCTAGGCTCTTGTTTACACAAACCAATAGAGTTATTACCAAGAATAATCAGCCCCCACCACCACATTTGCTTTGGGTTAGGGCTATAGAGCATGAAAGACCACAGATTAGAATTTGCTATTTTTCTTACCTCTGAGAACACCTCTCTAGGAATTTCTAGATGTTCCAGCATGACTTCATGGTCAATTTCCACTGGAAGAAGCCTACAGAATCGCATTGGACAACCTAGAAATTTCTAGAGAAGTGTTCTCTTGAGAAATCTCACCATCCTCCTGCATGACTGAAGGGTCACACTGGAGGATCTAGAGCAGGGGTAGGGGACCTATGGATCGGGAGCCAGATGTGGCTCTTTTCATGATTGCATCTGTCTCTCCAGAGCAGCCCAGACCTCGGTTTCCCAGCATGCAGCGGGAAGTGACGCAAATGCGCCTCTTCCTCATCCCCTGCTGCTCTTGGGACCTTGAGCCATCTTTGCCGGGGATGGCGGAGCCCGCCGACAGTGCCTCGTCTTTCTCTTCGTCCTCCGCCACAGGCCTCGGGGGAGGTGGCGGAGGCGGGCCTGGCCCTGGCGCTGCGGACCCGTCCTTGCTGACCCTGGGGGACACCCAGCTCATTGCCCTGATCGTCGGGCAGCTCAAGAGCCGCTGCCTCGTCAACGCCTTCCGAAGGGACTGCCTCGCCAACGTTGACACCAAGGTCCACCTTGGCCCTGCGCCCTCCTCCCCCTCCTTCCTTTCTTTTTCACTCTCTTTTTCTTTCATTCTTTGTTCTCCCTCTCTCCCTACCTTCTTTCCTCCCTCCCTCTTCGTTCCTTCCTTCCTCTTCCATTCTTTCCTTCTCTTCTTCCTTTTCCCTCCCTCCTCCTTCCTTCCTTCCTTTTCTATTATTTTCCCCCAAGTCTTCTTTTCCTTCTCTTTCCTCTTTTCACTTCCCTCTCTCCCCCTCCTTTCTTTTCTTCTTTTCCTTCATTATTTTACTTTTTCATCACTCCCTTTCCTTTCTTTTCTCCACCCTTTCCTTTCCTCCCTTCCCATTTCCTTCTTCCTCCCCCTCCTTGTCTCTCTCTTGCTTTTCTTTTCTTCCTTTTCCATAGTTTGTTCTTCTTTTCTTTCTTCCTCTCCCCCTCCCTCCTTTATTTCCTCTGTCTTTCTTTCCCCCTTCCTTCCGTTTTCTCTTCCTTTCCAGAGATGTGAGCATGCCTTTTGCTTAGCCAGGTCTGAAGTGTCCCGTCATTCTGCCGGGGGAATCCTTTTCTCATCATATGTACGTATATACTCACATTTAGTTGAATTCAGTCTTAAAATATATTATATATATTATATGGCTCTCACTGAAATAAATTTCCAAATAGTTTGCTTTCATGGCTCTCTGAGTCAAAAAGGTTCCCGACTCCTGATCTAGGGATTACTAGAGAGAAACAGTTGTAATCAAATCCATTAATAACCAAATCCACAAAAGTCAGAACTTCAAATACAAGGGAACAATTGTAGCTTAATACTTTATTTTAAGAAAACTGTATGTAATACTCAAATTTACTGGAGTCCATTCCCTGCTGGACTTATGTTTGATCAGGAGGCAGTAATAGAACCATACTGATTCATGATGGTTAAGTAATTCCATTGCCCGAGAAGAGGAAAGTGATTCTCTTGCATATATGAACCAAACTGAGCTGATGTGCGATAAAACAGGATTTCCAGCAGAGAAGAACCCAGAGAGACACCATGTCAAAGCTGTCAAGTCCTATGGCTCCACGTGTGGGTGGTTAACCTAGGGGCCTTCACACAGTTGAATCAGTTTGTTCATGACAAGCAATTGAGCAGACCACCCTTCACCATACACATGATAATGCAAGAAGAGCCTAATGACTGAGATGCAGGGCCACTGGGTTTGTGCTCGCTGCTTCTAAAAACAGCCAGCCAAATGACTGTGGGAAGCAGACAACCTTCCACTGTCCCCTAAGATTTTCTGTCATCACATGTTTGTCTCTTTATTCGTTGCAAGCAAGTTGCAGACATTACACTCTGCAAATTCCAACCTCATTCCTAAGCAGAAGCTGACAATTTTCCACAAGGCAGCGAGAAGAGGAGCACAGGGTTTTTGTTTTTGGTTGTTTTTGGGGGGGGGGGGGGACAAAATAGTCAAATGTCTGTGAGATGGGAAACACTTATGTGGGAGAAGGAGGAGAAAAAGCGAATGTGAGTCTAGGCGGCATCAATAACTGTATAGTGTCTAGATCTCCCTTCATACACGAGCTCCACTGGCTGCCAGTCTGCTACCGAGCACAATTCAAAGTGCTGGCTTTAGCCTAAAAAGCCCTAAATGGTTCCGGCCCAGCTTACCTGTCCGAACGTATCTCTCCCTATGAACCATCTAGGATCATCTGGGGAGGCCCTGCTATTGGTCCCTACTTCTTCGAAGGCGCAACTGATGGGGACGAGAGACAGGGCCTTCTCAGTGGTGGCCCCTCGGCTGTGGAACTTCCTCCCTAGGGATATTAGATCAGCCCCTTCCCTCCTGACCTTCCACAGAAAAGTGAAAACATAGCGTTGTGAACAAGCCTTTGGGAACCAAGTGCAATAGATAAACACAGAACTATGTGAAATCAAATACTGGAACGGCTTAGACAACGTTTTTGGATGACGAAGCTAATAGTGAAGTTAGTGATATTATATGTTTTTAAAGGTTTTAATGTATGTATTTTATAATTCTGTTTTAAATGTTTATAGTAATTTTTACATTGTTTTAATGGCATCGAATAGCTGCCTCTGTTGAAAAGCCACCTTGAGTCACCGTTGGATTTGAGAAAAGTGGGGTAGAAATATTGTAAATGAATGAATGAATGAATGAATGAATGAATGAAAGAAAGAAAGAAAGAAGTCATAGTTCCACTCCATTTTGCTTTGGTCAGACTTCACTTCGAAGACTGGGTCCAATTCTGGACACCACAATTCAAGGGGGATTTTGACAAACTGAAACGTGTCCAGAGAAGGGCAACCCAAACAATCAAAAATTTGAAAGCAGAACTCTATGAGGAGTCTGGGAATATGAAAGCCATTTTTAAATATTTGGATGTCACATTGAGCAGGCTTGTTTTCTACGTTGGGCAGGCTTGTTTTCTACTGTGTCAGAGACCAGGACACAGAGTTATGGATTCAGGGAAAGAGGTCCCACCTAAAGGAAGAACTTTCTGATGGATAGAACTGTTTGGCAGTGAATATGCTGACTCAGAGTCTCCTTCTCTGGATGTTTTATGCAGAGGTTGGGTGGTCATCTGTCATAAGTGCTTTGATTGGGTGTTCCTGCATGGCCAGGAGTTGGACTGGATGTCCCTTATTATCACTTCCAACTCTATGGTTCTATGAACTCAAACAGTTCAAAAAGACAACTCTGAATTTGAAGGACCAGTTAGCTCCTGTAAGCAGAACATAAATGAATGAAATCCCCACAATTTGATTGCTAAGAGCAGCCAAATGACTGGCAAACACAGTCAACTCTAAGTCATGATGACGTACTCTGTTTATCAGTGGCTGGCCAGCCAGAAGCCTCCTAGAACAGTGATTTTCAGCCAGTGTGCCGCAGAACACTAGTGTGCCATGAGAGATCATCAGGTATGCCATGGGAAATTATTTTTGAACTTCATTCATATATAAACTATAAGGCGCATCTGTCCCTAAGAAGTGACGCGAGAGTGCTATGGTCGCGCCATCTTGGATTCGCTCAGACGCGGCTAAGTAAACAAAGTTTAGAGTTAGTGCTGCAGCTGCGCGTCAAGTGACAGTGGCAATTTGAGATCACAGCAAGACAAAGGAGTGACAGTGATGGAGAAGTTTTTGAGAAGGGAAAATGCAAATGCAAAACAGGGCCCTGGACAAAATTATGACACAGATGAAGGCCCTAATATGAGTGGTGAACAAAAAAAAAAAGTCGGTGAGCTCGAGGCAATACAGCGAAAGCTATCTTTCATTTGGATTCACTTTCACCGGGGATGCGACGGCACCGACTCCGCTGTGCTTGGTGTGTGGTGAAAAGCTGTCCAATAGCGCCATGGTGCCAAGCAAGCTTAAACGCCATCTCCAAACGAAACACCCTTCCGTTCAAAACAGGCCCAGGTTTCACACTAAGTGAGTGTATAAATACATTTAAAAACATATTAACTATATGTATTACTGTGTTAGAGTGTCATTTTGTGTCATTTTGGTTGGTGGTGTGTCCCAGGATTTTGTAAATGTAAAAAATGCGCCGTGACTCAAAAAAGGTTGAAAATTATTGTCCTAGAAGACAACAGATTTGCCCAACTACATGCCCCCAGTGCCTAACTATTAGAGGCATCCTACTTCTACAATGGACGACTCCTCTGCTGTGGCTAATACTGCTGTATCTTCTACTGGTCTAACATTTCCTTAAACAAACCCAAATATTAAGTACCACAAAAACATCAAATTAAATATTACAGAGTTGCAGATCAGTCAGGGCTGGGAAGCATTATGGTAATTTGAGACTCCATCACATATTTGTACTCCGCTCCTATACCCCCATATTAAAAGTCCTGATTTCCATTACTCCTTAAACGCATATTAGCAAAACTAGTATTCCCACTCTTGCTCCGTTTTTAAACTTGGCCTGGGCTAAGTATCTAGTACAGCTAAAAAGAGGGGTGAACAAAATTTGCAAAAACAAAAACAAAACATGGATGTGATGTTGCTGTTTGCCACAGAAAATGTGACAGTTGTTTGTGAATGGCACCGGGAATGTGGCGCAGCTGGCTAAGTGTCAGCTGCATAAGATCTCTCTGACCAATAGGTCATGAGTTTGAGGCCTGCCCAGGTTGAGGTGGGTGCTCGACCTTTAAGTGTAGCCTGCTATTGACCTTTGCAGCCCGAAAGACAGTTGCATCTGTCAAGTAAGAGATAAAGGTACCACATTAAGTGGGGAGGCAAATTTTGACTGAATTATGAGGCCATTAAAGAACTCCAGGAACGCTGAGGAATGCGGAAGGAACAACGAGGGACACTGGGAACGCTGAGAGATGAGGAGTGCGTCAGCTCCCCCTGGTGGACAGAGTTTGCCTCTGTTTGTCTATATGTTGTATGTGGAAACGGCAGGGATTGTCTGCTAAGTATGTGTACCTGAGTCCCCTTCGGGGCGAGAAGAGCGGAATATAAATAAAGTGTATTATTATTATTATTATTATTGCTATCTGCATGATAGGCAGGGCAAGTAAACACCTATAATTTGAAGTTGAAGGTGCTATTTCTCCCTGATATGTTGCCACACATCATTTGTTAAGACTGATACAAAGAAAATTCAATCACAGCCCACAAAAAGGAGTGGCTGATATTTTTAAAAAAAGGTGTCCTTCCACATTCTCTGGGATCATCTTGACAACTAGAGCTAATGACATTTTCAGGAGTTCACAATGGAAGCCTTTACAGGATGTCACTGAATTCTCAAGAGATGTTTTTAAGTCCTGGACAGGGATCAAAAGTACCCACTTGCACGTAACAAAAACAGATACTATTACGATAATTCATAAATATTTATGTAGAATATCTATGGCACTCTGCTGCAAACTGAACATACATCTCTTTTCCCACTTTGGGACAACTTTGTGAAGTAATATTTTCATTTTACACAGTCAACTGAGGCAGAAATGCAATAATTTGCTCCAGACAACTGTCTGAGTACAGGATGTGAAATTAAACCAAGTTCCAACTGGACAGCCCTGTCTTGACAAGGGAAGGTGCCGACAATTTTTGCTACCTAACATAAACATAAAGCTTTAAATGCAGTTGACACAATCCAGTGGTCTAGTTACCTAAACAGAAAAATTCCAAATATTGTACAGATTTCACAAAGTTTCAACATGTATTAAAATCTGCATCGTGTATGTGCTTTTGCTGTAAATGAAACAGTAACTTCAAGAAACCCAAATTCATTCTAGATAAAAACAAAAAAGTGGGTGGGCGGGCTATAGAAAAGATGACTTGTACTAAACTGATATACTGTTGATAAAGAATATCAGTACATTTAAATAAGGCTTCAATCCCACACAGATGGAACTATGTTGCAATGAAATCAAATGATTTCACTTGTAAGAGGTATAGCGTTCCACAGTTAAGTACAGAAGGGATGGACATATTTTACATCTCTCTTCTGCAACAGCAGCTGTAAAGTGTCAACAGAAAAGCTGATACAAGAAACAGAATTATTCGTTTTCAAGTCCCAAGTACTCATGATACACAAGAGAATGTAAAAAGGTTGCACAAAAGGTACGTATTTAGGTTCAATTAATACTGAATCACTACCATTTTGAGTTCCAGAAGTGGGGGGCAACTGCAAAGAAGGCCCTCTCTCTCTCTCTCGTCCCAACCAACCTGAGACAGAGGCGGGAGCGCAAGGAGGACCTCCCCTGATGATCACAGTGTCCAGGCAGGCTCGTATGAAGAGAGGTGGTTAGCCAAATAGTCTGGGCCTGCGCTGTTTAGGGCTTTAAAAGTAACTTTAAATTTCGCTCAGTAGCAAACTGGGAGACAGTGGAGCTGCCGTAGCATGGGAGTTGTTTGCTCCCTGTACAGTGCTCCATTTGTAACTTGGCAGCTGACCTTTGCACCAGTTGAAACTTCTGTGCGCTCTTCAAAGGCAGCCCCACGTAGAGCGCGTTGCAGTAGTCCAGTCGAGACGTAACTAGGGCATGCAGTACCATGGCCAAGTCTGGAATCTCAAGGTATGGACACCCCAAGTGGTGTATCTAAGCCTTCAGGGGAAGAGTAACCAATTGAAATTGGATCCAGGCAAGACAGAGGTCCTCCTAGTCAGTCAAAAGGCTAAAAAGGGCATAGGGTTACAGCCTGTGTTGGATGGGGTTACACTCCCCCTGAAGACGCAGCTTGGGAGTGATCCTGGATTCATCGCTGAGTCTGGAACCCCAGGTTTCGGCTGTGGCCAGGGGAGCTTTTGCACAGTTAAAGCTTGTGTGCCAGCTGCGCCCGTACCTTGGGAAGTCTGATCTGGCAACAGTGGTCCACGCTCTTGTTACATCCTGAATAGATTGCTGCAATGCACTCTACGTGGGGCTGCCTTTGAAGACTGTTCAGAAACTTCAACTAGTCCAACGAACTGCAGCCAGATTATTAACTAGAGTGACATACAGGGAGCACACCACCCCTTGTGTCAGCTCCACTGGCTGCCAATCCACTTCCGAACTCAATTCAAAGTGCTGATTTTGAAGCTCTATATCAGGGGTGCTCATTAGGTAGCTCGGGAGCTACTAGTAGATCTTCGGCCCTCTTCCAGGTGATCTTCGGGCCTCACCAGCCGGATGGGCGCGCTCCTGCCAGCTGTGCAGCGTGCCGGCGAGACAGGCAGGGCGGAGCGCCCTCTGGATGCCCCGCCTCATGCTTTCCCTTCCTCCTGGCGCAGGCGGGAAGCAAGGCGCTGGGCAGAAAACAGCAGCAGGACATGCAAGAGTGCGCTCCAGGTAGATCTTTTGCTGGCTTTAAGAGTCCGCATGCTCACGGTGCATCTCCCTCTATGTCTTGCTCTGTAGTTTAAGATTATCCGAGAAGGCCCTGCTCTTGTTCCCGGGCATTGCAGGAAGAAGGAAGCATTTCCCAACAAGGTAAGATGACGCAGGGCCCTGGAGGAGCACTGGAATGGTGCCAAATGTAAGCTGTCCTGAGTCCCCCTTCGGGGTCTGAGAAGGACAGGGTAGAAATATTGGTTATATTACTCACCAGAACGCCATACAGGGAGCACACCACTCTGCTGTTATGTCAGCTCCACTGGCTACCGGTCCACTTCCGAGCACAATACGAAGTGCTGGTCTTGGCTTATAAAGCCCTATACGGTTCCGGCCCAGCTTACTTGTCCGAACGTATCTCCCCCTGCGTTCCACCTCGTAGCTTAAGATCTGCCGGGGAGACCCTTCTCTCGGTCCTACCAGCTTTGCAAATGCGTCTAGTGGGGACGAGGGACAGGGTCACCCCCCCCGCCTGTGGAATTTGCTCCCCAGAGAGATTAGATCAGCATCCTCCCTCCTTTCCTTTAGGAAAAAACAAAAATCGTGGTTTTGGAACCAGGCCTACGGCTGCAGGCACAGTAGCACTTTGAACATGGAACTGGACCATAAGACTGTTATGATTATTGGAAACGGCTATGTGATTATGTGATTGTATAACTAATGTTACTGTTCTTAATTTTTATGCATTTATAGTTTGATACTGTTGTTATTGATACTGTTATTTATAATGTTGTTATTGATATTGTGGCATCGAATTGCTGCCTATGTTAGCTGCTCTGAGCCCCCCCCCCCCCAAGGGGTTGAGAAGGGCAGGGTAGACATGTTGTAAATAAATAAATAAATAACCCCATCCAGCACAGGTTGTGTCCCTATACCCTGATCTGCCTTGCGACTGACCAGGAACACATCTGTCTTGTTGAGATTTCATTTCAATCTGTTTGCCCTCTTCCAGTGCATTTCAGATTATAGGCACTGGTTCAGGACCAGAATAGGATCTTTGGCTTTTGGTGGAAAGGAGCAATGGAGCTGGGTGCCAGCAAATCCCACAACATCTGAGGATGCTTGCCACAGATGCAGGCGAAACGTCATGAGCGAATGCTTCTGGAACATGGCCATACAGCCCGAAAAACCTGCAACAACCCAGAGTTGGGTGACGTCTGCATAAAAATGATACTGAACTCCAAGAAGATATCTTGGAGACAGGGGCGGATCTTAATGGAGGCAAATTAAGTGGCCACCTCAGGGCGCCACGTAGGCTAGGGGCGCATTCGGCCGCAGCCGCCATTGCTGCGGGCCGGCGTGTGGGTGCAACTCCAGGTGGATGGTGACGCAAAACGCACTCCACAAGTCCGAAAAGGAGGACGTTTTGCAGCCAGGGCAGAGCTTCCCGCCTCCAGCTGCAAAACACCCTCCTTTTTGACCTCCTGGAGAGCATTTTGCATCACCATCCACTTGGTGTCGCGCCCGTGCGAATGGCGCATGCGCCGAACTAGCTGGCCCTGCGCATGCGCGCACCGGTGAGCTTGCGCGAAGCTGGCCCTGCGCATGCGCCGAACTAGTTGGCCTGCGCATGTGCACACCGACACACCACCCGCGCGCGCGCGCACGGAGAGTGAGGGGGTGCCAAAAGGTTTGCGTACCATTTGAAATTACCTTCGTCCGGCTCTGCTTGGAGAATAGACACATTCGGTGGCACGGTGCCCACCTCCACATGCCTTGGAGTGGGCACCGCTTTCTTAAGAAATGTGGTGTGGACGTAACATGGCCATACAGCCCGAAAAACCTACAACAACCCAGAGTTGGGTGACGTCTGCATAAATATGACACTGAACTCCAAGAGGATATCTTGGAGACAGGGGCAAATCTTAATGGAGGCAAATTAAGCGGCCGCCTCAGGGCGCCACGTGGGCTAGGGGCGCATTCGGCCGCAGCCGCCATTGCTGCAGGCCGGCGTGCGGGTGCGACTCCAGGTGGATGGTGACGCAAAACGCACTCCACAAGTCCGAAAAGGAGGACTTTTGCAGCCGGGGTGGAGCCTCCCGCCTCCAGCTGCAAAACACCCTCCTTTTTGGCCTCCTGGAGAGCGTTTTGCGTCACCATCCACTTGGTGTCGCGCCCGTGCGAATGGCGCATGCGCCGAACTAGCTGGCCCTGCACATGCGCACACCGGTGAGCTTGCGCGAAGCTGGCCCTGCGCATGCACAGAACTAGCTGGCCTGCGCATGTGCACACTGGCACACCGTTGGCCCGCGCGCGCACGGAGAGTAAGGGGGTGCCAAAAGGTTTGCGTACCATTCGAAATTACCTTCGTCCGGCTCTGCTTGGAGAATAGACACATTCGGTGACACTAGGGTTCCCATATGTCCCTTATTCTAAGGGACGTCCCTTATTTTGACCCTAAAATTTGTGTCCCTTATTTTCAGGCCCTGTCCCTTATTTTTGACTAGCAGGACAGGACTGGGTGGGGCTGACCAGAGGAATGTGCGCGCTGCGGTTTCCATGGCGGAGATTCCCACTCGCAGGGCAGCCTGCATCCCGTTGGAAGGAAGAGGCGATACATGACTTTTTCTAAGTACAGTAGACTAATTAACCGTTACCCAAGGGGAATGTTGGATCATGTTGGATAAAGATAGTTTCTGGTTGCTTGAGAGTCACTCTTAAAATAGGCCTAGCTGTGTAGCCCAATACTATACAATGCTGTGTATCCCATACTATACTATACCATTATAGTATAGTATGTGACAGCTGTCAGCCTGGACAGGTTCAAGGCAGGATTAGACAGATTCATGGATACCAAGGGTATCAGTAGATACTGAAATGGACATGCAAGTGCCACCTCTGGGTTGATGGAGGCAGGCAGGATTTTCCCCGGTACTGGTTGTGGGGTCGGGAGCAGGTCAGGGTTTTGCCCTCCTTTCTGCTAGAGCTCCCCGTGTACAACTAGTGGGCCACTGTGTGACACAGAATGCTGGACTAGATGGGCTGAGGCCCGATTCAGCATGGCTCTTCTTACGTTCTTAGGTTCTTATTAACTATTGACATAATAATCATGAAGATGTACCGTCTTATAAAATTTATTTTACTTTAATGTTTAGACAGTGCACGTTTAAAGTCAGCAAAGTCAAGAACTAAATACAGATGGAGAAAATTAGGTAGTTCTAATGATGTTTTTTCTGCACGACAAAGCATGCAGAGACATACCATGTGCTGTTAAGAGGGTATAAGTCAGGTTTTTTTGTGAGTTTCAATCATTATCTTATTCTGTTAATAAAACTATTTCTACCTAATGTTTGAGTTTCAAGATTTTAATGAAGTGTCCCTTACTTTTTTTGAAAAATACAATTGTCAAATGTAAACCACAGTTATTTCTTGATATCAATTAAAAATGACAACAAATGGGTGCAGGGCTGACAGCTAGGTAGCCAGGATTTTGATCGAAGGCTTGTTGGAACAGCAAGTTTAACTGCTCCCCTGAATGTGCTGAGACTGGGTGGAAGCAGGGTCTACCCTAGCAGTGCGTTCCGTTGGTAGGGGCTGCAACAGAGAAATCCCAATAACCCCATTAATGTAGGATATAATGAGCATGGTGATCAGATCATGATTTAAATGCACATAACAGTTTAAATAATGTACCAGTAAGTGCCTTTTTGTGGAAACCCTGAAATGTCCCTTATTTCTTATATCAAAAAATGACATGCCCCTGGGTGGCACGGTGCCCACCTCCACATGCCTTGGAGCGGGCACCGCTTTCTTAAGAAATGTGGCGTGGACGCAAGAAGGTGGGTAAGCTCCCCACTCACCGTGTGGTTGACTCCCCACATCAGGACGCTCAGGAGGGGCTCCGAGGCGCGGAAGAGCTTCACTTTCTGGCAGACGAAGTGCTTCTTCTTGGTCTTGGTCTTGGAAGCACTGAGGGCGCTGCCCAGAGTGGCGGCCACGCTGGCGGCCGCAGTGTTTCCAGTGCAATTCGAAGCCATGGCAGCGAGAGGAACCCCCGGGCGGGCGGGCGGGCGGCCTGCTTGGAGAAACCCCTGCCTCCTAACAAGAGGGCGATGGCCTTGGCATGGCAGGGCTTGGGCCCAGCAGGTGTGGGAGGCTCTCACTCCCAAGCCCTCCTATCCATAGGCCCAATAGACAAGGAGAAAAGAGGCCAGCCTGTCCCTTGTACTTCTAATAGTTGGTCCACTAAGTAATGCTATGGCTCAAAATGACACTCTTTGACCTGGCACTCTTTTTACTTTAAGGTGTTCCTTGGGGATTGCCACACCCCTCCAAATCCAAAGTGGTCCTTCCTGCCCTCCCCTCTCTGCCTCAAATGGTGTCACCCGTAGTATAGCCTCCCAATGGAGCCTCCCTCACTATTCACAACGGACGCCCCCATCAAACCTGTGCTATTCCTTGACGTCTCCAAATGGTACAGTCCACCCCTCCCTCTTTCCTACGCTTAGAAAGGAATAGATAGTGGGACACCCCGCCAAAGGCAGTTGCAGTGGTACCACCCACTCAGCACTATCGCCTGGACATTCATAGACATGCATATGAAGCATTTGTAACAGTAACAACCAAAGGCACCCCCCCCCTAAGCGCAATGGTTCAGCCCGGGTAAAAAACCCAAGATCTCCCCTCTTTCGCAAATGGTTGGGTCCCGGCCCCACCCCCCTGTCAGCTGCCAAGTGGTGCCTTCCCAGAACCTTCCAAACTGGACCTAAGCGCGCCCCGTTCTCACAGCAGCCGTCGGACAGTTTCCCCCCGCTGCCAGGATGTGGCTTCGCCCCGCCTACCCCCCGCGCTTCGGACTCGGTGGTTTGCTCCACCGCGGAACGAGCTCCCAGCTCGGCTCCTGCGCAAAGGAGGCGCCAAGATGGCGGCGGGAGGGAGGGAGGGGGCGGAGAAGGACGTACCATTCCCGCTCGAGGGGGAGGCGCGGATACATACATATTTCCCAAAAACAACAACGATTCAGTGAGACACGGCGCTATTTTCTCGGCAGGCGAAATGGTTGCTTGGGACTGAGCTCAAAAGGAGACGCAGCCTGAGGAGACAGCAACTCTTCCACTCACTCCCCCTTCTTGTAATAATGGTACGTTCGGAAAGAGGCCGTGACGTGCTAGGAGCTAGGACCGCCCCTCGCCGTTTTGCGGGCTCGGCAACCAATCAGCGGCGAGGCCCCTGGAATTATGAATGGAGGATTAGCACGGAACGTCCCGGGGCGCCTCATTGGACGGACAGCGGCAGCTCTGCCAGCAGCGCGAGCTCAAGGCCAGCAGACGGGAAGCACAGCACAGCGCCTCTCACTCTGGGCGCTCACTTGCTCCAAGCGCATTAATACATTACAGATGTGCTGTGGTAATAATATAATATATTGTATACACATATCATATTGATAATAATATTATAATGTAATAAAAATAAAATATAAAAATTACATTTTATTTATTACTAATAATATTACAGCCTGAA
Organism: Anolis apletophallus; assembly: GCA_030556195.1. NCBI lineage: Eukaryota > Metazoa > Chordata > Lepidosauria > Squamata > Anolidae > Anolis > Anolis apletophallus. The sequence goes on from JARBWK010000008.1 coordinate 97,313,672, forward strand.
GAAAACGGAAGTCCTCTACCAGCCCGCACCACAGGAAGAACACCATCATCCCCACGTCAGCATAGGCACATCTGTGCTTAAGTCCGTTCAGCAGCTCACCTACCTGGGAAGCATCATCTCTTCAGACGCCAAGATTGATAAAGAGATAGATCACAGATTAGCAAAGGCATAGAGTGCATTCGGAAGGCTTCTCAAAAGAGTCTGGAGCAACAAGCACCTGAGGCAAAGCACCAAAATCAGTGTGTACGGAGCTATCGTACTGTCTATTATCCTCTATGGCAGTGTTTCTCAACCTTCTGAATGCCGCGACCCCTAATACAGTTCCTCATGTGGTGGTGACCCCCAACCATGAAATTATTTTTGTTGCTACTTCATGACTGTAATTTTGCTACTGTTATGAATCGTAATGTAAAGATCTGATATGCAGGATGTATATTCTGGACCAAATTTTGCACAAATACCTGATACACCCAAATTTGAATACTGGTGGGGGGGGGGGATTGATATTGTCATTTGGGAGTTGTAGTTGCTGGGAGTTATAGTTCACCTACAATTAGAGAGCATTCGAACTCCACCAATGGGGAATTGAAGCAATCTTGGTACACATGACCAACAGAAAATACTGGAAGGGTTTAGTGGGAATTGACCTTGAGTTTTGGAGTTGTAGTTCACGTACATACAGAGAGAACTGTGGACTCAAACAATGATGGATCTGGCCCAAACCTGGCATTACTATTAAATATGCCCAAATGCGAAAAGTGGTGGAATTTGGGGAAAATAGACATTGACATTTGGAAGTTCTAATTGCTGGGATTTATTGTTCACCTACAATCAAAGTGCACTATGAACCCCCAATGATAGAATTGGGTCAAACTTCCCACACAGAACCACCATGACCAACAAAACTACTACGTTTTCTGATAGTAATTGGTGACCCCCGTGTCACCCCCCTCACGACCCGCCGAGGGGTCCCGACCCCCAGGTTGAGAAACACTGCTCTATGGGTCTGAAACATGGGTCACCTATTGCCAACATCCAGGCCCGGATTAGCATCTTCGGCCGCCCGAGGCCAAGACGCCCCCCAGGGCACGGAAGCCCACGGCCCCAGGGCGCTGCTGCGCATGTGCGGCAGCAGCCCCGGCCGTGCGGCTTCCGTTGCCTCGTGCCCTCCTTCTGTTCGTGGGAGGAGGAGGCTGGTGCCGTGCGGCTTCTGTCGCCTCCTCCCGCGACCTGAAGGAGGGCCCGAGGAGGTGGACGGAAGCCGCGCGGCACCGGCCCAGCAGCTTCCGTCCACCTCGCGCTTTCCTTTCGGTCGCGGGAGGAGGTGGACGGAAGGCACGCGGGCACTGCTCGTGCGGGGCTTCCATCTGCCGCCTCCTCCTCCTCCCGCGACCGAAAGGAAGGCGCGAGGAGGAAGGGAACTCCCGCCCTCCTCGCGCCCTCCTTTTGGTCACGGGAGGTGGAGGAGGTGGCGGACGGAAGCCCCATGAGCAGTGCTGCGCGCCTTCCGTCCACCTCCTCCTCCCGCGACCAAAAGGAAGGCGCGAGGAGGAGGAAGGGAAGTCCTGGCCTCCTCCTCGCCGCCTGGGCCGCCCCTTGCAAAGGAAGGAGGCGGCCAGGAGGAGGAAGAGGAAGGGAAGCCCGCTGGCGGGCATGCGTCTTGCATGCATGCCCGCTGGCAGGCGGGGCTTCCCCTTCCTCCTCGCCGCCTCCTTCCTTTGCAGGGGCGGCCCAGGCGAGGAGGCGCCATTCCCTCCTCCCCCCCCCTCGCAGTGCTTTCCCCCGCCCTCTCCCGAGGTATGATGACTCTCTTGGGAGAGGGCGAGGAGAAAGCGCTGCAAGGAGGCGGGTTTTTTTAAAATTGTTTTCGGGGGGCCGAATCCGCTGCCCCCCAAAACCTGCTGCCCGAGGCCATGGCCTAGTCTGGCCTTATGGGTAATCTGGGCCTGCCAACAACTACGACTCCTCGAGGCGCTTTCATCAGCGCTGTCTTCGCACAATCCTAAATATACACTGGACCGACTATGTGACGAATGTTGCTGTCCTTGAGCAAGCAGAGATCACCAGCATTGAGGCCATGCTATTGAGAACACAGCTGCGCTGGACAGGGCACGTCTCTAGGATGGAGGACCACCACCTACCAAAGATACTACTCTACGGTGAACTCGCCACGGGTCAGCGCAAGAGGCGCCCCAAAAAAAGAGATATAAGGACTCCCTGAAACAACATCTCAGGCTCGGCCAGATTGATCACCAAAAATGGTCCACCCTGGCCTCACATCGGGAGGCATGGAGACGCACTATCCACAGTGCTGTGGCCTCTTTCGAGAAGACACGCCAAATGGGTCTCGAAGAGAAATGACAACGCAGAAAGAACCGCAACTTGGAAACAACATCACCCAAGGAGACTTTCTGCTGTGCTTTCTGCAACCGAACTTGCCTATCCCAGATTGGCCTTTTTAGTCATCAACGCGCTTGTAAAAAGCGTGGGGTGAGTCCTTCCTAAGAATCTTCTTTCGCAAAGTTATGCCGAGAGAGAGGTATAGTACAATATAGTAATACATAATACTAATATTGTGCTGTGCTAATAATATAATATATTGTATACACATATAATATTGATATTATAATTTAATACAATATAATAATAAAAATAAAATATAAGAATTATATTTTTATATCACATGTAATATTACGAATAATATTACAGTATAGTGCAGTGTTTTTTCAACCTTTTTTGAGCCGCGACTTTTTTTTTACATTTACAAAATCCTGGGGCACACCACCAACCAAAATGACACAAAATGACACCCTAACACAGTAATACATATAGTTAATATGTTTTAAAATGTATTTATACGCTCAGTGTGAAACCTGGGCCTGTTTCGATGAACACTACATAGATATCCTGGCAGGAATGGCAGAAAGACACACACGAAGCTCTTGCTCAACAGCTGGGAGTTATAGTTCACCCGCAATCAAAGAGCATTCTGAACTCCACCAATGATGGAATGGAATCAAACTTACCACACAGAACTACCATAACCAAGAGAAAATACTGTAAGAGTTTGGTGGGCATTGACCTTGGGTTTTGGAGTCGTAGTTCAGCTATATCCAGAGAGCACTGTGGAGGGGAGAGAGGAAGACGTGGGGCGAGTCTGCGCATTAGCGCCTGCACGGGTCATGTCTTCCTTTCCCCTCCTGCAGAAGCGGCAGTGTGAGCAAAGCGAGGCAAAGCAAGCAGAGCGAGGCTGGGAAGAAGGGAGCCCGAGTGGAGAAGAAAAAGTGTTCCGCAAGAGGGGGAAGAAAGGGGATTGGAGGTTCCAATTTCCCACGGCACACTAGTGTGCCACGGCACACTGGTTGGGAAACACTGGTATAGTATAATATAGTAATACATAATACTAATATTGTGCTGTGCTAATAATATAATGTATCCACATAATATTGATATAATTTAATACAATATAATAAAAATATAAGAATTATATTTTATATTACATGTAATATTACTAATAATATTACAGAATAGTGGTATAGTACAATATAAAAATACACAATACTAAGATTGTGCTGTGCTAATAATATAATACATTGTATAGTTTTCCCCTGACATGAACTCTATAGTCGTGTCCGACTCTGGGGTGTGGTGCTCATCTCCATCTCTAGGCCGAAGAGCTGGTGTTGTCCATAGACACCTCCAAGGTCATGTGGCCAAAATGACTGCATGGAGCGCCGTTACCTTCCCACCGGAGTGGTACCTATTGATCTACTCACATTTGTATGTTTTCGAAGTGCTAGGTTGGCAAAAGCTGGGGCTGACAGCGGAAGCTCATGCCGCTCCCCGGATTCGAACCTATGACCTTTCGGTCAACAAGCTCAGCAGCTCCGCACTCTAACCCACTACGTCACCAGGGGCTCCTAATATTTATTTATTATTTCGATTTGTATGCTGTCCTTCCAGATTGGCTCAGGACGGTTTACAGCATATCGAACTACAACAGCAACACAATAAAACAATGAAGTATAAAACAATTAAGACAATGTTAATCTATAACCAGATGGTTAAAGGCTAAAAGCCTGTCGGAAAAGCGCAGTTTTGCAAGTTTTCCAAAAAGCCAACAACTTGCTAATTTCTCCAACTTCTGGTGGTAACGCATTCCATAGGCTTGGTGCTACGGCAGAAAAAGCCCTCTGTCTGGTTGACGACAGGTGAATGGTTCGTAGGGAAGGAATCTGCAAGAGATTTTGATCCTCAGATCAAAGGGATCCCTGGGGAACCTATGGGAGTAGGCGGTCCGTCAAGTACATCAGCCCCAGACCATGTAAGGCCTTAAAGGTCAAAACCAACACTTTAAAGATGATCCAGTGCTCAATTGGCAACCAGTGCAGTCGTTGCAGAGTTGGAGTAATATGAGCCCTGGCCGGCACACCAGCCAGGAGTCTCGCTGCCGCGTTCTGCACCAGTTTAAGCTTCCGGATGACCGACAAAGAAAGACCAATGTAAAGGGCATTACAGTAGTCTAGCCTCGAGATGAACGTCTCCTGGATCACCGTGGCCAGGTCATTTCCGGAGATATAGGGCACCAGCTGCCTAGCCTGTCGCAGGTGGAGAAAAGCAGATCTGCTGACAGCCGAGACCTGAGCCTCCATTGTCAGCAGCAAGTCCAACTGGACCCCCAGACTCTTTACTAAAGATGACGGGCGTAGTGCCTCGCCGACCAGAGTAGGCAGCTGGAGCCCACACCCCCCCCGGGTGCCCCAGCCAGAGGATCTCCGTCTTCGATGACTTCACTGTCAACCAGCTGACTTGTAGCCAAACCAGTCACGGCTTCAAGGCATAGTTGGAAACAATCGGGTACAGTGTCCGGGTGTCCGGCCATCCTCAGCACCAGCTGGGTGTCATCAGCATACTGGTGACACTGCAGACCAAAGCTCCGCACCAATTTGGCAAGTGGCCGCATGTAGATGTTAAATAATAAAGGGGAGAGAATGGCTCCCTGAGGGACCCCACAACTTAGGGGGAGCCTCTCGGAACCCATACCTCCCCTCTCCACTCGCTGTCCCTGATATAGGAGGAACGAGGACACCCATTTAAGAGCAATCCCCCTAACCCCTAATAATATGATAATGTGATACAATATAATACTAATAATACAATATAATAATTATATATTTCATTTTACATGTAATATTACTAATAATATATTTACATATATTTGCAGTTTCTCAAGTTGCTCCTGACACGACAAAATATTATTAATAATTTTTAAAATAACAAAACAAATGGAGACACAACATATCTTGTGAAAACCTTTCATTTTATGTTTTTGAAAATATATGATTGGAAAGATAACATGGATTTCCAAGATTTTTTTCTCCTTTTTCATCACTTTCGTGTGACACACCTACACACTGCAGCCAACGCAGTGACACAGTTTGAAAAGTTCTGGCCTAGAACATAAACCTCTTATTAATGATACAAACACATTGGCTGCTTAAAATGCATTATATTAAATGCCAGACAGATATACAAAGTTCAATATTTACAACATTATTAAAGAAAATATATACAGAAGAATGCTGTATTAAAGTTCTATTGGACCCAAAGTTACTGTTTGCTTTTTCTCCCTAAAATGTGTGTGTCTATTTCAAAATTCAGTTTTGTGCCTACTACACACAGAAGTCTATTAAACACAAATTCATTTCCCTTTTTTAAAAAAAAATTAGTTGCTGGTTCTGTAGCATTAGATATGTGACAAAAAATAACTCCTGTTTAAAGGTCGCAAGCAGTCATTGGGTTGAAGGAAACACCGTTCTTGAAGAGCAGAGAAAAACAAGCCAACAAGACAGAAAATGAGCTTCTGCATTCTTCAGTGGATCTCACTAAGTCTGGACCTGTCCAAACGCCATCTGCCCTAAGCTCTTCCTAAATGGGCAGTTGTATCAAATAAGGAAATGCCAGTGTTTGGGTGTGTGTGTGTGTATATATATATATACTAGCTGAACCCGGCACACATTGCAGTGCCCTATTTAGGAAGTCTGAGTATGTAAGGGTTGGAATTGATGTTACTTATGGCCTTGGTGGATATGTGCATGTGTATATATGTATGTGTGTGTATATGTGTGTGTGTATGTATATATGTGTATGTGTATATATGTATATGTGTGTGTATGTGTGTATGTTTATATGTGTGTGCATGTGTATATATGTATATGTGTGTGTATATGTGTGTGTATATGTGTGTGTATGTTTATATGTGTGTGCATGTGTATATATGTATGTGCGTGTATATGTGTATGTGTGTGTATGTATGTGTGCATGTGTATATATGTGTATGTCTACCTCTCTCTCTCTCTCTCTTTCTCTGTGTTTCTATCTGTCTGTCTCTATTACTCTCTATCACTGTTTCTCTCTCTTTTTCTCTTTATCATTCTCTCTCTATCATTCTCTGTCTTTCACTCTCTGTCTCTTTCAGTCTCTGTCTGTCACTCTCTGTACCTTTCCCTCTGTGTCTCTCTCTCTGTCTGTCGTGGGGGTGGGGGAGGCAGTGGGACGCAGTTGGGAGGAGGGGAAGAGGTGGCTATCACTCTCTCTTTCAGTCTTTCTCTTTCACTCTCTTTTTACCTTTCTCTGTGTCTCTCTGTCGTGGTGGTGGGGGAGGTAGTGGGACGCAGTTGGGAGGAAGGGAAGAGGCGGCGGAGGAGGCGGGTATTGTGCTGACCGTGTGTCCCGGGTCCAGAAGGGGGTTGGAGATGGCAGAGGAGGGCGGCTCGGCCTGGGGACTACAGTTCCCAGAAGGCCCCGCGCGGCCAGTTATCTCTTTTTTCTGTCCTGTCTTCGCCCTCCTTCCCAGTGAGCCGGGTGGAGCCTTCTGGGAATTGTAGTCCCGTGGCCATGCCCTTCTCCTTAGCCGTTTTTCAGGCGGTCCTGGTGCCGGGTCGTGGGGCGTCGCGGGCGCCTCCTTCGGCGCCTCCGTGGCCTCCTCCGCTGGGTACCAGTCGGTTCCGGACCCGGGCCGCGCCGTCGCCTCCTCGGCCTCCGTCGCCGTCTGGTAGCTTGTTGGGAACCTGGACCACGTGGGAGGCGACGTGGGTGTTTCAGGTTGCGCGGGGCGGCTGCAGGAGCGGCTTGGAAGCGGCGGAGGAGGGAGAGGGGTTTGGTTTTGGGGGTGTGTGCGGGATGAGTGTTTCGGTGGCATTGTTCTCCTTCTCTCCTCCCCTAGTGGGGGAAGGAGGGCATTGCTTTGTAGTGAGCGCCGTTACGCTGGGTGATATTGCTGGTTTTTTGGGGGTGTTAGTTGGGGGTCTTGCGAGGTACCTAGGGCAGATTTTTTGTGCCCTATAGGTACCTCGTGGTATGTGGGAATGTGTTGGGTGGGATGAGTGGTTGGGGGGTGTGTAGTTTGGCCGTGCATAAGCGTCAACGCACGACCACTCGATTTTTTTTTATATATATATATATATATATATATATATATATATATATATATTCTCCTTTTCTTGCATTCCTTCTTACTACTGATGCCTATTGTGGATGCAAACATACGAGGTAGCATCATGTGTTATTTCATACCCCCATGTCTAATTTCCACACTATGGGGAAATTATGGTGCTTCAAATAAAAGTCACAGGCTCTTGCTAAAATAGCTTATGAGGAGCACACCAAGTTAAACCCAAAAAAAAGCTGACTCTAAAGGATTTTAAAATACCAAGTTGGTGTATTTCAGAACTGTCTTTGTAGCAATGCATCGTAGTGAAGTGTCGTTCATTGCTCTCACATCTCTCACACAGAGAAAAAAAAGCTGATCAAAGGCTGTGAAAGCCTCATGGTCAGTTTTTCTGTTTCCCTTGTCCCCTTGTGTTTAAAAAAGATCGCTTCAAATACAAGTTCTCAAGGGTCTCATGAAGGAAAAAAAGAGAATCTCATCTCCGCATGAAGTTCTTTTCCAAGGCAACTGCCGTTCTCTGAATGGAGTGAATGTTCCTTTTGACTCTGTCTTCAAGAGAGGAAGTAGATGCACTCTCCAGCTTCATATGGCTAGAGGAGGAGGAGGAGAAGAGATGATAAAATGGGATTAAGACTAAGAAAGTCAATTTTTTTTACTTTAAAAGTACAATGATACCTTGATTTATGAGTTTTGTTCATTCTGTAACCACACTTCTCTCGCGATTGGAGGAGGGGGCAGGATTGGAAGGTTATAAGCCAGGGGTGGGCAATTATTTTTTCCAAGGGGCCACACGAGAGCCAAAAACTATTATGGAGGGCGCACCTAAAGGCTGAACTATATTCTAATCTACATTATTTATTTACTTACTATATTTACTATATATTACACATCATTAATATTAACATATTAATATATCAAGAAATATTCATATATTATTAGTATTAATATCATAATTATTATATTATAATATATATAGACATTATAATATATTGAAATTATAATACAATATAACATATTATGTTTTTATTATATTATTATTATAAAATTATTATAAAATAATATTAACCCACTAAAATAAAATAAAATGAACTTCAAGAAGACAAGGTGTGAACCAAGATAGAGGCTGACATCCTCAAGAGAGGAAGGATCCCAAATGGCCCAATGGACCCAGCCCAGAGGATGGGAAAGCGGACCCAGCCGCCGCTGCAGCAGAACACAGCAGAGCAGCAGACGATCAGAGGCTGCAGGCCTCCACCTGCTCTCGCCCCCAGCCATTCCCTAGCTGATCGCCCTGCCATGGAGTGTCTGCCATCCCAGCTTTGGAGTGCCTGCCATCCCGGGAGGCGATCCGGGCCTGCAGCGGGAGCAGTCGTCGACCTGAGGCAGCTGATTGCCATGGCGACCTGGAAGACGATCAAGTCTTCCAAGTCGCCAGGGTGATCAGCCACCGCAGTTCGCCGACTGCTCTCGCTGCAGGCCGAGATTGCCTCCTGGGATGGTATGCACTCCAAAGCCGCCGCTCCTCCGATTGTTCTCCGGAGTGGCGGGATGTCTGCCGACGCAGGCCCCACAGCCCGCAATGGGATGGTAGCAGCGGCACCCTTTCCTCTTGGCCTTGCCCCTGACACCCTTCTCCCTGGGCCGGACAGAATCGGCTGCCGGGCTGCATCTGGCCCACAAGCCGTAGGTTGCCCAGGTCTGTTATAAGCCAATAACGTAAGTTTCCTTTTACTACTGAGGGGAAGCTTCAGTAAAATTCTTCTGCAATGACCAATTAGAACAACTGGTATCTGTGTAACTTGTCTAGTTTAATCAGGATAAAAGTTTATTGATGATAGACTCCTGGCCCTTCAAGCTTTCCTACAATCTCCCAAAGTCTGGGGTTGCAGAAATAATATCAAGGGCATGAACAAGGAGCTTTCCTTGCTGCTCCTTTAAAGCCCTGTTTAAGATGGTGGGTGGCGTATTCTCTCACTTATTCTCACACTAGCTCGTAACTCAAATCTTGACTTGCATGTCAAAGCAAAAAAGTAACTGAGCAACAGATTGTAACTGAAAAAGCCTGTAAGTTTTTTTTGCTTGTAACTCATGGTCTCACTGAACTTGTTTCTTCTCAGAAGGAAATTAGTGAGAACAGAAAGACATAGGGAAAAGAAATATGGGCACATATATCTTGAGTCATCCCCTGCCTCCAAATACACAATAGTATCTGGATTATCAGGATTAGAAAATATAGAAGGAAGATGAACTGGATGGCCCCTGGGGTTTCTGCTATTGTTGGCGTTGTTATTATTACAAAGACTGGCTGACCATCTGTTGGGAGTGCTTTGATCATGTTTTTCCTGCATGGCAGAAGAGGGTTGGACAGGATTGCCCTGGGCTCTTCCACTAAAATATTGTCAAGTTTGTGTTGGTCAAAAAGTTTGCCCATGCCAGATACACACACATACACACATAATATATAATATATATATTAACACAGCTGTGCTGGGCAGGGCACATCTCTAGGATGGAGGACCACCGCCTCCCAAAGATACTAATCTATGGTGAACTCGCCACGGGTCAGCACAAGAGAAGTGACCCCAAAAAGAGATATAAGGACTCCCTGAAACAACATCTCAGACTCGGCCAGATTGATTACCAACAATGGTCCACCCTGGCCTCACATCGGGAGGCATGGAGACGCACTATCCACAATGCTGCGACCTCATTCGAGAAGACATGCCAAATAAGGTCTCAAAGAGAAACGACAACGCAGAAAGTTTTGCAACTTGGAAACAACATCACCCAAGGAGGCTTTCTGCTGTGCTTTCTGCAACCGGACTTGCCTACCTCAGATTGGCCTTTTTAGTCATCAACGCACTTGTAAAAAGCGTGGGATGAGTCCTTCCTAAGAATCTTCGTTCGCAAAGTAATGCCGAGAGAGATAATATCTTGGGGCTCTATGAGAAAATTTTGCTTCAAAAAGGACTCTACAGCTAAAAAAGTTTGAGAACCCAGGGTTTTGATAATGGAAGAAGCAGGACACTTACTGTATGAACTTCCCATCACTACGGCCAAGTTTCTCCAGGGCTCGCTCTCGTTCCTCTTCTTTTCTATGTCTTTTCACATTGGTCGCTCTTTCCTCTTCCCGCCACTTGGCATTCTCAATCATTTCTTGCCGTTTCTTCTCCAGTTCTTCTGCTGAGAGTTTTCTGTTTAAAGTAAGCAAGCAGGCATCATGATTTTAGTCACCCAGGATTTCAGATCAAAGCTGGAAGCACACTAGACTATTGTGTTGAGATCCACATCGCATCTCCTTTCAGCCATAAGCCAAGCTCCCAGCTATTGTAAATGGTGACAGGGGCCACCATTACCACTGTGTTATAATGAGCAGGGAATTAAAGATTAGCGTATATACTCAAGTAAGCCGACCAGAATATAAGATGAGGCACCTAATTTTACCACGAAAACTGGGAAAATGTATTGACTCAAGTATAAGCCAAGGGTGAAAAATGCAGAAGCTACTGGTAAATTTCAAAATAAAAATAGATACCAATGAAATTACATTAATTGAGGTATCAGTGGGTTAAATGTTTTTGAATAGTTACATAAAACTGTAATTTAAGACTGCCCGACTCCGATTAAACCATTATTCTAACCTTCTTCAATATAAATGTGCTCACGAATCTTTCCAATAATAATAATGTAATAAAAATAGTGTAAAATAATGAATATGTAATAATAGAGTAAAATATAATAATAATATAGTAAAATAACAAGTGTAGTAATAATAATACTGTAAAATAATAAATGTAATAATAATTATAGAGTGAAATAATATACATATAATATAATAAGAGTAAAATAATAAATGCAATATAATAATAATAACAACAGAGTAAAATAATAAATAACCTTGACTTGAATATAAGCCGAGGGGGGCTTTTTCAGCCTAAAAATGGCCGAAAAACCCGGCTTCTACTCAATTATATATGGTACTTATGCTAAGGTAGCAACAAGTGAAGCATCATTAAGTTAAGCAATGATTTATCCTGGAAGCTATCTGAACCACCAAAACCCATTCTTACAAGTTCTTGTGGTCATAAGCTTTAGAACTGGGCTGCCCAGGAAGTCGATCGCGATCGATCAGTCGATCCTGGGACCGAAGGAGTTCGATCCCAGCCGGATTGCTTCTCACAGGGGCGGAGCCAGGTCCCGCCAAGCCCCACCCCCCTTCCCCGGCTTCAGCACTCCCAGCAGCTTCTCCAGGTTTGAGGAGGGCAGTGCCAAGCCAGACTTGTGCTAGCTATGACACCACTGGCTTGGCATTGCCATCCTCAAGCCTGGAGAAGCTGCTGGGAGCTCCAAAGCCAGAGGGGAGGGGGCGGGGCTTGGCACGGCCTGGCTCCGCCCCCTGTGGCTTCCGCTCTACCAGCAGCTTCTCCAGGCTTGAGGATGGCAATGCCAAGCCAGCCTTGTGCTAGCTATGCCACCACTGGCTTGGCATTGCCATCCTCAAGCCTGGAGAAGCTGCTGGGAGCTCCAAAGCCGGAGGGGTGGGGGGGGGGCTTGGGGCGGTTTGGCTCCGCCCCCTGTGGCTTCCGCTCTACCAGCAGCTTCTCCAGGCTTGAGGATGGCAATGCCAACCCAGCCTTGTGCTAGCTAGGCCTCCACTGGCTTGGCATTGCCATCCTCAAACCTGGGAGCTCCAAAGCCAGAGGGAGGGGGCGGGGCTGGCGCGGCCTGGCTCCGCCCTGTGAGCTCCACCAGCAGCTTCTCCAGGCTTGAGGATGGATGCCAAGCCAGGGCTAGCTATGTCACCACTGGCTTGGCATTGCCATCCCAAGCCCTCTGGCCAAGGGGCTTGGTGGGTCTGGCCCGCCCCCCTGGCCAGCCCCCCTCCCCAGCCTTGAGGAGGTAGGTAGATCTTTCTGACTTGCTGAAAAAAATGTGGGCACCCCTGCTTTAGAACATCCTGTCTAACCTTGGAAGCTAAGCAGGGTCATTCCTAGTTAGTACTTGGATGGTGGACTTCCAACAAGCACCAGATGCTGTAAGTTATATTTTGGAGAAAGGAACTGGCAAAACCATCTCTGAATATCCCTTGCCTAAGAAAACCCTATGAAATCCAAACCACAAATTGACAGGTGACTCGAAAACATGTACACACACAACAGAAAGCACTGCAGGAAGCGGAAACTGAGTTACTGATCTGCTTAGTGATTTTGGTTTCCATCTAAACCATTTAACAGAGATAAATCAGGTAACATTGGGCATTTCCTCGGAATATTGGGCATTCACTTTTGGAGTGGTCAGCATGGTGGAATAACGCTGCTTTGAGGCCTCCGTGTAGTAATCCCTACATGATGGGGTTCTTCACTCTCATTATATGCTGCTGACTGCAAAAACAGGAGCACATTTCTAGTCCTAACATTTAGGAAGGTGGCTTTTAAAAGTATGAATCATACCTGGCCCTCAATGTCTTTTCCATTCAGTTTCACGCTTCTTGCACAAGCATGCATATCTCTATAAAGCTATTCTCCTATGACGCAATCTATTATCCTGGTTGTGAAACGAATATTCAGTATTACCGTTATTTTTTATTTAGAGATGTTTTATCCCGCTCCTCAGCCACAAAGGCATTCAGAACAGCTTACACAATGCTAATTTGCCCTCTGGCTTACAATATACACAAGATCAATAGTGATTGCATAAATATTACATAAGACACAATATTTATACTACATATTATAATATTTATAATTATAATGTTACTATAACCACTCAGCATACCTTGAGGTCTGTTGTCTTCTGTAGCTTTCTCTTTTAGGAGAAATACTCCTCCCCCTTGCTTTTGTCTCCTGGTCCCTGCTGTTGTGCCTGCAATTCAAGAAGAATTTTATTTCAACCATAAAAATGGTTATCTGATCCCAATGAAATTGGAGCTATTTGGGTTCACTCCACTCTCCTGCCTTCTCTCTATGCTGTATTATAACTTAATTTTGTGTTGGAAGGCATAATAATCTATACCCTGCTTTTTGATGACTTCCCACTATATGCAACTGACTTCAAATCTATGTATATAGTAAGCGCCAAAACATGTACCTATGTACTTTCCAGGATAATTTACACTTCCAGAGAGCACCGTGAACCCCCATTAATGATGGATCTGGACCAGACTTGGCTGGCATACCCATAATGACTGAATAGTTACATAAAACTATTGGGTTTGGGGGAGATTGACCCAGGATGATGGGACTTGTAGTTCACCCACAGACAAAGAACTGGGAATGGATCTGGACTAAACTTGGAACACATGACTATTATGACCAACTTATTTATTTACAGTATTTATATTCCGCCCTTCTCACTCCGAAGGGGACTCAGAGCAGATCACAGAACACATATATGGCAAACATTCAATGACTTTATACATTGACAAGACAGACAACTGTACATATATAGAGGTATATATAGGCTTTCTCATTTTTTGGCATCTTGGAGGCTGTGATCAGTTCCGCCCACAGGTGGGTGCTGTCGCTCCACTTTCCCTGCCAAAGAGCTGTGTTTGTAAACTTCCTCCTTGATGGAATCGCCACCATGTTTCTGGCATTTCCTTTTGGGTGCCTTAAATACCTCCACCCTTAAGTGGTATCTATCTACTTAAATTGCTGTTTTCGAAACTGCTAGGTAGGCAGAAGCTGGGCTAAAGATGAGGAGCTCACCCCGGCCTGGACTTGGAACTGTCAAGCTTTCAGTTGACAAGATTTACTGTAGCCAGTGGTTAACAAGCTGTGCTAAAGCCCGGCCCTTAAAATACTTCAAGGCTTTGAGGGGAACTAACAGAGTATGATGGAAATTGTAGTTTACCTATATCTTTATGCTTTTTCTAATGGGATCATTCCTAAAACCCAAAGCTAAACAATGACCACTTCTTGGTTGCTGTGATTTTTTCAGGCTGTGCGGCCATATTCCAGCAGCATTCTCTCGGGAGGGAATGCTACTAGAACATGGCCATACAATCCAAAAAACTCAGTGACACACTATTTTGAATAAACAGCACAAGGAAAAAACCTAACTCAGGCATCGCAGGATACCTAAGCTAAGTTATATACACACAGCTTGGACTGCACAGCACAAAAATTATACCCAATGACAGAAAAACACAGTAGGTGCCCCATCCCTGCTTACTGTTTATTGTCCCTAGGTGATTTTGACCTCCTGCGACTGCTCTGCTCCACCTCATATGGACCTTTCTTGCTAGAGAGCCTCTCTGGTGACAGGCATTGGCTCTTTGACATAGACCTCTGTTGTAGCTTATGCGAAAGCACCTTGTCATGATTGTTACCTCGAATCTAGAATGAAAGAAATGCTACTGTTGTAAATGCTAGAGCAACGCAAAACTCCTGTGGTCACAGAGCAAACAATCAAATGCTTGTCTGCAAAAAACACCTCATAGGCTATGTAAGGATGTTTATGCATACCTGCAAGCCATACTCTGGCATCTTGGAGTGAAATGTTTCAGAAGAGTTGTCCATTCTCTCTCGTGACCTAAAGCAAAATTCAGTAAAATTCAATTGCAATTCTTTGGCCAGCCTGGGTCAGAGGGACCCAGATGATCCAATAACTCTTAAGATACCTCAAATCTAACCCCTCTTTCGTCCTAAAAATGCCAAATCTTGTCCAGCTCTTAGGCTAACTGGCAGAAAATGATTAAAACAGGAGAAGCAGATCGGATATTTAGAAATCCCTTTCTTTGGGGCTTCTGGTAAGTCTCTAGAGATAGGATGGAGATGTACAAATGTTGTTTTCAGCTACAACACTGCAGTTTTATCAAGGTAATCAGTGATCAGTGTAGACAACAACACAGGCAGACTCCACATTAGCAGCTATTAATAGCCATAGAGCCACTGTTACTTCATGGAGAGAGAGACAGGCTTAAAATTTAACTTATATATTAACTCTGCGGCTTTAGGAAATTCATTCCCTCCTTCATACACCTCTAAAAAAGGAATGAGACATTTTGCAGAGTCAACACTACAAAGACTGTAAAGTACATTGAAAAATAAGAGGGTGAAGCAAAAGTATTGCTGTCCATACATGGTAGATGTATATACGTACCTAATTTTGTTCTGTTCATCATCACTGCTACTAGGACTGTGGTGCCGATGCTTCTTGTGTTTCTTTTTCTTCTCCTTTTTCTTCTTCTTTTTCTTCTTATCCAAACTGCTTTGCAACTAGAACATATGAAGGAGGCAAAAGACAAGTTAAGG
Source organism: Anolis apletophallus (assembly GCA_030556195.1). NCBI lineage: Eukaryota > Metazoa > Chordata > Lepidosauria > Squamata > Anolidae > Anolis > Anolis apletophallus. Next base: position 97,329,377 of record JARBWK010000008.1, read on the forward strand.
GTGCATCTACACTGTAGAATTAGTGCCGTTTGCAACTGCTTTAACTGCCATGGTCCAATGCTGTAAGTCAAGGGGGTTGTAGTTTTACAAAATCTTTAGCCTTTTTGTAAAAAAAGTGCCATTCCCATAGCATTGAGCCATGGAAGTTAAAGTGATGCATTAATTCAACAGCGTAGATGTACCCAGAGGGGAGTGAGAATATTTCCATACTATTAATGGTGGTTCTAAGTGATTCTATAATCTATTCCAAGATTTAACAATTTGGCTGGATCAGACCACAGGCCTATCTTAGTTAGTAGTCTGCTCACAGAGTGCCCCACCAGAACCCTTTGGAAAGTCCATAAGTAAGAGATAAGGACAACAGCATCTTCTTACTTTTATTGTCAGTAAATTGCTATTCAGAGGTATATGTCTTACAATGCTAAAGGAAATATAGGCAGTCCCCAAGTTACAAACAAGATAGGCTCTTTAGGTTTTTTCCCCAAGTTAAATTTGTATGTAAGTTGGAACAGGAACTTTAAAAAGTGTAACTCCAGTCACACACACAAAAGCTTTGGGTGGCATGGGAAGGGAGTTTGTTTTGCTATCTGTGTTCCTGTTCAAAATTCCTCTCATTTTCTGTTCCTGTGATATATTTTGAAACATTTGGCTTGTTATGGAAACAAGGATTGCTGTTAAAGCTTCAGTTGAGACACCTTTTCCCTATGATAACTCTTTCAGGAGTGAATTTCCCTTCCTAAGGGTAGATTTCTCTCACTTCCTGTTGTCTCACCCCTGTCTGTAACTATGAGTTGTTTGTAACTCGGATATTTGTAACACAGGGACTGACTGTACATCACCAACTAGCCTTTATTAGCATGAACATGCCCATTACCCTTTAAAAAATGAACTTAGTGGCTATCGCTATCTGTTTTGCTAGCAAAATCCACTTGTATTATATCAATAAGCACTCCTGGTTTTTCCACCCAAATTCATCAGATGACCCTGGACTCTAGTGTAATGAAAGAAGAGTGGATCCTCCTTCCTATCCATGTTATCCACACTATGATTATTTTTTCCATACAATTCATGACCTATTAATATTTTTCTAAGTTACAAAACCCAAAACACAACCTTTCCTTACAGGAGAAATGCTCCCATATTTCAGCTGCCATTTTCTACATCTTTTCCTGCTCTCCCCAGAATTTCAAGGGTGTCTGCACCATAACATTTAAGACAGCATCAGAATATTGGCAGCTTTATTTTTTTATCCTTTTGGAAGCCACCCTGAGTTTCTTTGAGGAGAGGGCAGGTTAAAAATAATTATTATTTTTATTATCATTATTATTATTATCCATCAGCACAATGGAATTTCATTTTAACTGGAAGATAGCATAAAAAGAGAAGTCCTAGAGTTCACTTTCCTGCTATTCTTATGAATTTTGACCTCTTCTCAAAAGTATTTAGCATTAACTCACCAATTCTTTGATCTTCTTCATTTTTACTGGATTGTTCAGAACTTCCCGTTTCTTTTCTTCCTCCCTCTTCCTAAAAAAATAAGGAGCAATTATGCTGATATTAAATTCCCATGCATATGAAAACCAGGGGAGGAAAAACATATAAAGACATTAGGCAGTGGAATTTAATTACAGGAATAGCAACTCTATTCTTGGATGCAGTTCAACATTTTAGGATGAAGTTTGGGGAGAAGCATGAGAAAAAAATTAAGGTTTTCTGAGTGTTCATACTAAAGATGCTTACAACTTCTTTGTAACCTAAGGTATAGTGCATTGATAACACTAGTCAGTTTTCATGTAAGATTATTCAATAGTTACCTTATCATGAAAAGTGGGTCTTCTCGGATTTTGCTGGCCATATCCAAAGCAGAGTTGGCACCCGTAGGGGCAAAGATGGAGCCTGGCAGAAGGCCGGTCTCAGAGGAGCAGCCTGCCTCCTTGTCTTCCATTGGCTCGAAGACATACTTGTCAACTGGGCGACCCATAAGGTATTCCTCTCTGTTCACCATGCCACCTGGTCCTTGGTACATCCATTCTAGCTTCTCATCTTTTTTCCTAATTCATTCAGGGTGGAAATGACGTGAAAAAAATGTTCAAACAACTGCAAAGAAAAGGCATTTACAGTAAATTCAAACACCAAAATGTTAGTCAAGGAAATGGGGAGGAGTTTAGTTGCCACTCATAGCCCTACTGCTAATCAACAAACAGAAGTGGCACTGACTACAGCAGTGGTCCTCAACCTGGGGGACCCCCAAGTTCTCAACCTGGGGGTCCCCCTACAACTCCCAGAAACCCCAGCCAGTTTACCAGCTGTTAGGAATTATGGGAGTTGAAGGCCAAAACATCTGGGGACCCACAGGTTGTGAACCACTGGACTACAGGAAGACAAGTATTCAAACTGGTTTACCCATTGTAAATAAAACTAGCAAATTAAAGAGAAAGTTTAAATAAAATAATAGACATACAGTACTGCATTCCTGCACTTATATTTTGACATAATAGAGAACTGGAAAGTATATGCAATACGATTTTTCTGACCATGTTGATTCTTTCTTGAGAACCCTGTCCATGTCCTGCTTCTGGTCTGTTCTCATGGTGAAGGCTTGGAAAAGAATCAACTCCATTAAAGGCCTAAACAAAAACATGCACCAATAAAATCCCCTCTAACATACTTGACCGCGCCCACATCCTCTGCATAGCGCTGCATTTCTTCTCGTGCTCGTTCCTCATGCAGCTCCCGCTGGAGTTCCTCGATTTTCTTGCGTTCAGCTTCATGTTTCTGTTCTGCCTTCCAAACTTTTTCCACGTTACGCAAGGTTTGTGGATGCCAGCTTTTCTTCAAGTTCTATTGAGAAGAAAAAAGCAATTGAATAAACATTATCCAACAACATTCCCAAAGAACAGGAAACACACCCCAAGGGGGAAAAACTCATTGAAAGTCTGTGCAAGTGTATAAATCAGGGGTCCTCAAACTAAGGCCCGAGGGCTGGATTCGGCCCGCCAATGTCATTGACCCAGCCCTCGCTCAGGGTCAACCTAAGTCTGAAACGACTTGAAAGCAGACAACAACAATCCCATCTCATCAGCCAAAAGCAGGCCCACACTTCCCATTGAAATACTAATAAGTTTATAATTGTTAAAATTGTTCTTCATTTTAAATATTGTATTGTTTTAAGTGGGTTTTTTGCACTACAAATAAGATATGTGCAGTGTGCATAGGAATTCATTCATGTCCCGTCCCCGTCCCCCCCAAATTATAATCTGGCCCTCCAACAGTTTGAGGGACTGTGACCTGGCCCTCTGTTTAAAAAGTTTGAGATTCCCCTGGTATAATGTAACAGCCCATATCAGATGCATACAGAGAGGCATCACTGCTCCACAATTTTATCTACATACCGGGCAACACCCTCCCGCCCCATCATAATTTATCCTTGATCCAATGGCCCTCTGTCATGTGACTGGGAAATAAAGGTAGTGAAACAGATTGTCTACTGCTAGGTGACATGTGTCACCTAGCAGTAGAAAGGGAGGGAGAAAGAAAAGAGGAAAAAAAAGAAGGGAGAGGGGGAAGAAAACAGAGGAGGGGTAGGAAGTGAAGGGAAGGGAAAAGGTATGAGAGGAGGAAAGAATGAGAAAGGGAAGAGAAAGGGAAAAACAGATAATGGAAGGAATGGAAGGAAGAAGGAAAAGAAAGGGAAGAGAAAGGAAGGAAGAGTGTACGAAGGAAGGCAAGAGAAGAAGGAAAAAAAGAACATGCCACAAAGAAAATGCATACCTGTCAATATACATCCCATAGCTTCATTATAACACTATGTAACGTGATTTTTGTTCCTGGGTTATAAATGCCATTTCCTAAATGGTTGTATTATAAACACACGGGAAAAGTTTATTAAACGGCACGAACTTTGTGCAGTTTACTAAACACCCTGCAACACATCTTGCTCTAGTTTTTCCATGAATATCTCATAGATAGCATGCGAGCTACTTATAAAACAACCAAGTCAAAATGATCTACCTACCCACTACTCAGAGAGCCATAAAAGCAAAATATTTGGAAATTCATTTCAGTGAGAGCCATGTAATATATTTTAAGACTGAATTCAACTAAATGTGAGTATAATAAGCCCCTGAATTTATTCATAATAATAATGATAATATTCATTCAGCCTCTGCTACTACTACTACTACTAATAATAATAGTAACAACAACAGGTTCCTAGAGTAGAAGGAGACCTCCAAGGGCCATCCAGTCCAACCTCCTTCTACCATAAGGGAAAAACACAATCAAAGCCTTCCTCACAGATGGCCATTCAGCCTCTGATAATATTAACAATGGGTTCCTAGAATAGGAGGAGACGTCCAAGGGCCATCCAGTTCAACCTCCTTCTGCACCTGGGCGGTGTCGGGAGCCTGCAGGGTGGGACTGAGCCTTCCTCCTGCCCTGCCTGCGATCTACCAGGATGCCCTATGCCAGGGGTGCTCATTAGGTAGCTCAGGAGCTACTAGTAGATCTTCGGCCCTCTTCCAGGTGATCTTCGGCCCTCACCAGCCGGATGGGGCGCTCCTACCATGCGCAGGCAAACCCCGCGCGCACGCGCACTCCTGCTGCTGCCTTCTGCTCTTGTGGTGCTTTTTTGGCCTGCGGGGCATTGCAGGAAGAAGGAAGCACGAGGCGGGGACTCTGGGAGGAGCGCCCTGGCTCTCTCTCGTCCAGAAGCAGCTGTGCAGCCTCCGTTGCCGGCGAGACAGGCAGGGTGGAGCGCTTCCTCTGGATGCACCGCCTCGTGCTTCCTCCTTCCTGATATGCCCCGCAGGCGGAAGCAGCGCTGCGCGGGCGGAAAACAGCAGCAGGAGCACGTGCGGTGGCAAGAGTGCGTGGTGGCGGGAGCGCACGGCAGCGGGGGCAGGTAGATCTTTTGGACTTGGTTGCTTTAAGAGTAGCTCGCATGCTGAAAAAGTGTGAGCACCCCTGCCCTACGCGATCTACCAGTAGATCCTGATCTACCTAATTAGCACCCCTGTCATAGAGTCTCAACCAGTTCAACATAAGTTTGGGGCAGCCACAAAAACAAAGTTTTAGAGCAGGCCTGGGCAAACTTGGGCCCTCCAGGGGTTTTGGACTTCAACTCCCACAATTCCTCACAGCCTCAGGCCTTAAGCGGCTGAGGGGAAAAGGAAAAGGCCTGAGGCTGTGAGGAATTGTGGGAGTTGAAGTCCAAAACACCTGGAGGGCCCAAGTTTGCCCAGGCCTGCTCTAGAGTATAACAACAACTTTCAAAGTCAGTACCGAACAATTTGAACAGGCAATAACACTTCCCAAGCAGGAACAGAGTTTTTCTTTTCCAATTTCGTAACATAGTGTAATTTCTCCATCCTCCAATGGAAGAGAAGCTGCTGCCCTTCTCGCAATGAGTCCCAACAATTCAGGCCCCTTCTCCACTGTCATATAATCCGGATTATCAAAGCAGGTAGTCCACATTATCTGTTTTGAACTTGATTATATGAGCCTATAGAGCAGTGTTTCTCAACCTTCCTTATGCGGTGACCCCTTAATACAGTTCCTCATGTTGTGGTGACCCCCCAGCCATAAAATAATTTTCGTTGCTACTTCATAACTGTAATTTTGATACTATTATGAATCATCATGTAAAATGTATTTTCATTCACCGGACCACATTTGGCACAAATACCCGATACGCCCAAGTTTGAATACTGGTGGGGTTGTGGGAGGTGATTTTGTCATTTGGGAGGTGTAGTTGCTGGGATGTATAGTTCACCTACAATCAAAGAGCTTTCTGAACTCCACTAACGATGGGGTTGAACCAAACTTGGCACACAGGACTCCCATGTCACAACAGAAAATACTGGAAGGGTTTGGTGGATGTTGACCTTGAGTTTGGGAGTTGGAGTTCACCTACATCCAGAGAGCACCATGAACTCAAATAATGATAGATCTGGATCAAACTTGGCACAAATACTCAATATTACCAAATGTGAACACAGGTGGAGTTTGGGGAAAATAGACCTTGATATTTGGGAATTGTAGTTGCTGGGATTTATAGTTCACATACAACCAAAGAGCTTTCTGAACTCCACCAACAATGGAATTGAACCAAACTTCCCATACAGAACCCCCATGGCCAATAGAAAATAATGTATTTTCTGATGGTCTTTGGCGACCCCTCTGACACCCCCTCGCGACCCCCATAGGGGTCCCGACCCCCAGGTTGAGAAACACTGCTATAGAGCCATATAATCCAGTTCAAAGCAGGTAATCTGGATTTTATATGGCAATGTATTAGAGGCCTCAGGCCCCTTCCACACAGCTGAATAAAACCCCCCATTATCTGCTTTGAACTGGGTTATATGGCAGTGTAGACTCAGATAACCCAATATTGTGGATCATCTGCCTTGATATTCTGGGTTATGTGGCTGTGTGGAAGGGCCCTCAGTGAAACCCCCCAGCTTCTCCTCACCAGATCGCCTCCCCCCATCTTGGCTGGGGAGCCCCCTCCAGCCGCAGGTCAGCAGCCTTCCTCTCTTCCTCTCTTCTCCTTCCTGCTTTGCTCCAGGCTGGCGCAGAACGGTGACGCAGCGCCCTAGAGCTCCGCCCCCCAGGTCTGAATGGAACGAGGGATTGTCGCGCGCGGTGTGCGTCACTGACCATGCTTAGATGCTGGGTGTTGAGGGGACTATTTATGTTTTCCTTTCTAAGGATCCCAGGGCCATCTAGGGAGAGGGAGGGATCCTATTGAGAAGGGAAAGGAGAGTGTAGGTGTGGTATGCATGTATGTATGCTGGTTGGTCCCACAAAGGCTCCTCCATGGCTTGATGGATCTGGACCAAACCTGGCCACCTCTTTGGGGCCTAGAGCTGAAAGAAACAAAAGGAAACAAGGTGAAGTGGCTAGGTGGAGTGGCCCTCTGTCACATGACACAGGGGAAGGGAGGGGAAGGAAGGGCTCAGGGAAGAAAGGAGAGAAGGATGGAAGAAAAAGAAGATGAGAGGAAGCTGAAGGAAAGGTGTCGAGCGAGTGTTTCATTGACCTCCCATCTTCAAGCAAGAAAGAAGGGAATTGTAGTTCAGTCCTATCCTTAAGGCAGTGTTTCCCAACCAGTGTGCCGTGGCACACTAGTGTGCCGTGAACAATCATCAGGTGTGCCGTGGAAATAGGGTTGCCACTTTTTGATATAAGAAATAAGGGACATTTACGGGATTTTTCACAAAAATAAGGGACACTTCATTAAAAACTTGAAACTCAAACATTAGGTAGAAATAGTTTTATTAACAGAATAAGATGATGATTGAAACTCACAAAAGAAACTGACCTACACCCTCGTAACAGGACATGGTATGTCTCTGCATGCTTTGTCATGCAGAAAAAACATTATTAGAACTACCTACGGTAATTTTCTCCATCTGTATTTAGTACTTGACTTTGCTGACTTTAAAAGTGCACTGTCTACACATTAAAATAAAATGAATTATTGACATATTATTATGTCAATAGTTAATGGTATAGTATAGTATGGGATACACAGCATTGTATAGTATTGGGATGCACAGCTAGGCCTATTTTAAGAGTAACTCTCAAGCAACCAGAAACGATCTTTATCCAACATGATCCAACATTCCCCTTGGGTAACGGTTAATTGAGTCTACTGTACTTTGAAAAAGTCCTGTATTGCCTCTTCCTTCCAACGTGGATGCAGGCTGCCCTGCGAGTTGGAATCCCCGGGCAGGCGTTGCCGTGGAAACCGCAGCGCGCACCTTCCTCTGGTCAACCCCGCCCAGTCCTGTCCTGCTAGTCAAAAATAAGGGACAGGGCCTGAAAATAAGGGACACAAAATTTAGGGCCAAAATAAGGGACGTCCCTTAGAATAAGGGACATAAGAACATAAGAAGAGCCATGCTGAATCGGACCTCAGCCCATCTAGTCCAGCATTCTGTATCACACAGTGGCCCACCAGTTGTACACGGGGATCTCGAGCAGAAGGGAGGGCAAAACCCTGACCTGCTCCCGACCCCCCACAACCAGTACCCAGGGAAATCCTGCCTACCTCAACCAACTTCGAGGTGGCACTTGAATGTCCTTTTCAGTAACTACCGATACATTTGGTATCCATGAATCTGTCTAATCCTGCCTTGAAGTTGTTCAGGCTGACAGCTGTCACAACCTCCTCTGGAAGTGAGTTCCATAACCCAATGACCCTCTGGGTGAAGAAATATTTCCCTTTATTAGTCCTAACTTTCCTACCTTGGAGCTTCAGGAGTGCCCTCTAGTCCTAGTGTTTTGTGACAAAGTAAAGATTTTTTCTTTATTCACCTTTTCTATCCCATGCATGATTTTATACACTTCGATCAAGTCACCTCTTAGACGCCGTCTTTCAAGGCTGAAAAGACCAAGGCGTTGCAACCTGGTTTCATAAGGGAGCCGCTCCATCCCTTGGATCATTCTTGTTGCCCTTTTCTGTACCTTTTCCAGTTCCGTTATATCCTTCTTAAGGTGCGGAGACCAGAATTGTACACAGTACTCGAAATGTGGCCTTACCATCGATTTGTAGAGAGGTAATACAACATTTGCTGACCTATTTTCGATTCCCTTTCTGATCATGCCTAGCATAGAATTTGCTTTTTTCACTGCTGCTGCGCACTGGGTTGACATCTTCATTGAGCTGTCCACCAAAACCCCAAGATCCCTTTCTTGGTTTGTCTCGGAAAGCTTTGACCCGATCAATTGGTAGGTGTAGTTGGGGTTCTTTGCCCCGATGTGCATGACTTTACACTTGTTTAGGTTAAAATGCATTTGCCACTTTGTTGCCCATTCACTCAATTTCGAGAGATCTTTCTGGAGCTCTTTACAATCAGTTTCATTTTTAACTACCCTGAACAATTTAGTGTCGTCTGCAAACTTTGCTACCTCAGAATTCACTCCTACATCCAGATCATTAATGAATAAATTAAAAAGTAACGGACCCAAAACTGAACCTTGGGGTACGCCACTTCTCACCTCTTTCCACCCAGAGAAATGTCCGTTTATTACCACCCTTTGTTTCCTACAGTTTAGCCAGGTTCCAATCCAGGACAAGACCTGTCCTCTGATTCCATGGCTGAAGAGCTTATTTAGGAGCCTTTGGTGAGGGACTTTGTCAAAAGCCTTTTGAAAGTCAAGGTAAACAATATCAATTGGGTCCCCTTTATCTATGTGTTTATTTACACCCTCAAAGAATTCTAACAAGTTAGTAAGGCATGATTTGCCTTTGCAGAAACCATGTTTGTAGTTCAGTCCTATCTTTATTTATTTATTTTATTATTCGGGCTTCTATGCCGCCGACTCCCAGAGGCTCGCGGCGGCTCACAGGAGCCGAAGGCACAATAAAATACAGAGCAATAAAAACAATTAAAAACAACAGTAACGCAATAAAAAGCAATGACACAAATCCAGGATGAGCGGGACCTACCCACCGAAGGCCTGCTTAAACAAGTGAGTTTTGCAGGCCCGTCTAAACGGGAGCAAGTCCTTCATGGCCCGGGTTCCGGCCGGAAGGGCGTTCCACAGCGTGGGAGCTATGACAGAGAACGCCCTCCGGCGGGTAGATGTTAGTCTTGCAAGCTTCGCCGAAGGTACTTCCAAGAGGTTGGCATCCTCGGACCGTAGTGATCTCGAAGGGCAGTATGGGGTGAGACGGTCCCTCAGATACGCTGGCCCCAGACCGTGCAAGGCCTTAAAGGTGAAAACCAACACTTTGAAGGCGATCCGGTGCTCAATTGGCAGCCAGTGCAGATCCTGCAAAACAGGTGTTATGTGGCAGCCTGCTGGGGCGCCAGACAAGAGCCGGGCGGCAGTGTTCTGCACCAGCTTGAGCTTCCGGGTCGCCAACAGAGGAAGGCCAACGTAGAGCGCATTGCAGTATTCTAGCCTTGAGATGACCGTGGCTTGGATCACCGTGGCCAGGTCGTTCCGGGAGAGATAGGGGGCCAGCCTCCTTTAAGGATCATGGTTAGGAGAGACAGCTTTTTGTTGCTGTTATTTCCCCTGCTTAATCTAGAGCAGTGTTTCCCAACCTTTTTTGAGCCGCGGCACACTTTTCACATTTGCAAAATCCTGGGGCACACCACCAACCAAAATGGCACGAAACAACCCTCTAACACAGTAATACATATAGTTAATATGTTTTTAAAATGTATTTATACACTCAGTGTGAAACCTGGGCCCGTTTCGATGAATTCAACATAGATATCCTGGCAGGAATTTCAGAAAGACACAAACTTCCCACACCGAACTCCCATAACCAAGAGAAAATGCTATCAGAGTTTAGTGGGCATTGACCTTGAGTTTTGGAGTTGTAGTTCCCCTATATCCAGAGAGCACTGTGGACTCAAACAATGTTGGATCAGGACCAAACTTGGCATGAATATTCCATATGCCCAAATATGAACACAGATGGAGTTCAAGGGAAATAGACCTTGACATTTGGGAGTTGTAGTTGCTGGGATTTATAGTTCCCCTACAATCAAAGAGAATTCTGAACCCCACCAATGATAGAACTGGGCCAAACCTCCCTCAAAGAACCCCCAGGAGGCAAGAGGAGGTCTCTACTTGGGGAAAGGGAGGCGGGCCTTCCCAATGCATGGAGAGGGAGAGACCAAGTAGACAACGGGTGGGGAGGGGGGGTGTCTGTAATTTTGTGCCTTTATTGAGGTAGGTTTCTTAGGGTTTTTATACTTCAACACAGTAGACTCCCCCCCCCCCCGAGGTTCCAATTTCGCACGGCACACCTGATGATCGCTCACGGCACACTAGTGTGCCCCGGCACACTGGTTGGAAAACACTGGCTTGATGGATCTGGACCAAACCTGGTCACCTCTTTGGGGCCTAGAGCTGAAAGAAAGGAAGAAAAGGAAGGAAGCACACTGACTGTTGCTAGGTGGAGTGGCCCTCTGTCACAATGCAAAGGGGAAGGGAGGGAAAGGAAGGGCTCAGGGAAGAAAGGAGAGAAGGATGGAAGAAAAAGAAGATGAGAGGAAGCTGAAGGAAGCGAGCAGAGCGAGGCTGGGAAGAAGGGAGCCCGAGTGGAGAAGCTTCTGTTGCTTCATTGGCCTCCCATCTTCAACCAAGAAAGAAGGGAATTGTAGTTCAGTCCTATCCTTAAGGCAGTGTTTCCCAACCAGTGTGCCGTGGCACACTAGTGTGCCGTGAGCAATCATCAGGTGTGCTGTGGGAAATTGGAACCTCCAGTGCCCTTTCTTCCCCCTCCTGCTGAACACTTTTTCTTCTCCACTTGGGTTCCCTTCTTCCCAGCCTCGCTCTGCTCGCTTTGCCTCGCTTTGCTCTGGGGCGAGTCTGCGCAGTAGCGCCCGCACGGGTCACGTCTTCCCCCCTCCCCTCCTGAACATGCTCACGCTGCCCCCTCGGATCAAAATGGCGGCAGAAGAGGCAGTGTAAAAGAAAAAGTGTTCGGCAGGAGGGGGAAAAAAGGCGCGAAGGGGAAGGGGGAGGAAGAGGTCTCTGTCGAAAGCTGGCATGGGCAAACTTGGACCTTCCAGGTGTTTTGGACTCCAACTCCCACCATTCCTAGCAGCCTCAGGCCCTTTTCCTTTCCCCCCCTCATCCACTTAAGCAGGAAAGGGCCTCAGGCTGTTAGGAATGGTGGGAGTTGAAGTCCAAAGCACTCAGAGGGCCGAAGCTTTCACATGCCTGTTTTAGGGACCTTAAAGTGGTGAGCCTCCTTCCAACATTGTGATTCTGGATAGAAAACAAACAACAACATAACATAACATTGTTTGAGTCCACAGTGCTCTCTGGGTGTAGGTGAACTACAACTTTCAAACTCAAGGTCAATTCCCAAGCAAACCCTTTCAGTACTTTCTGTTGGAAATGAGAGTTCAATATGCCAAGTTTGGTTCAATTCCATTGTTGCAAGAGTTCAGGATGCTCTTTGATTGTGTGTTAACTATAAATCCCAGAAACTGTAACTCCCAAAAGTCAAGGTCTATTTTCCCCAAACTCCATCTGCGTTTACATTTGGGCATATTGAATATTCATGCCAAGTTTGGTCCTGATCCAACATTGTTTCAGTCCACAGTTCTCTCTGGATATAGGTGAACTACAACTCCAAAACTCAAGGTCAATGCCCACCAAACTCTTATAGTATTTTCTCTTGGTTATGGCAGTTCTGTGTGGGAAGTGTGTCTTTCTGCCATTCCTGCCAGGATATCGATGTTGTGTTCATTGAAACAGGCCCAGGTTTCACACTGAGTGTATAAATACATTTAAAAACATATTAACTATACGTATTACTGTGTTAGAGTGTCATTTTGTGTCATTTTGGTTGGTGGTGTGCCCCCGAATTTTTTTAATGTTAAAAGTGTGCCGCAGCTCAAAAAAGGTTGGGAAACACTGCCTTAAGGATCATGGTTGGGAGGTACAGCTTTTTGTTGCTGTTATTTCCCCTGGGCTTAATCTAGAGCAGTGGTTCCCAAACTTTTGTCCTCCATTTGTTTTGGACTTCAACTCCCAGAAATCTCAGCTGTTAGTGATACCGAACAATAGAAAGGGCCTTGCCCAGATGGGGCCAAGGACACCAAAAAACCCCTAAAAACGGGGATTCCTAAATAGGATTTGGTGGATCCTTTTAAACGCTAGAAATCCCAAAATATCCCAAATCAATTGTCTCACCATTAGGAATTGTGGGAAATGAACTCCAAAGCACCTGGAGGACCAAAAGTCAGGAACCAGTGATCTAGTATTAAGCAATATATAACAATGATCTGTCAATGGGATGGAGCTTGCAGGCATGATGTCTGATGCAGTCATATACAGGAGTGAACCTGTAGAATATCACAAGGCTGAACACTGCTGTGCTTGACGGGGTTACACTCCCCCTGAAGGCGCAGGTTCGCCGCTTGGGAGTGACCCTGGACTCATCGCTGGGCCTGGAACCCCAGTTTTCGGCGGTGGCCAGGGGAGCTTTTGCACAGTTAAAGCTTGTGCACCAGCTGCACCCATACCTTGAGAAGTCTGACTTGGCCACAGTGCTCCACACTCTGGTTACATCCCGAATAGACTACTGCAACACTCTGTACGTGGGGTTGCCTCTGAAGACTGCCTGGAAGCTGTAATTAGTCCAGCGCTCAGCAGCCAGGCTACTGATGGGAGCTGGGTACAGGGAGCGCACAACTCCCTTGCTGCATCAGCTCCACTGGCTGCCAATTGGCTTCCGAGCACAATTCAAAGTGCTTGTTTTAATCTACAAAACCCTATACGGTTCTGGCCCAGTTTACCTGTCCGAACGTATTCTCACCTATGAACCATCAAGGATGCTAAGATCATCCGAAGAGGCTCTGTTCTCGGTCCCGCCACCTTCGCAAGCGCGTCTAGTGGGAACGAGAGACAGGGCCTTCTCTGTGGTGGCCTTCGGCTATGGAACTCTCTCGAGCGAGATCAGATCTGCCCCCTCCTTCTTGTCCTTCAGGAGGCTAGTGAAATCCTGGCTATGGAACGAAGCATTCCCAGAATAATGGCTGAGACTGGTTATTGACCAAAGTGAGCGGCCACATATGCGGACTGAGTTGAACATGATTTTATTTTGGTAACTTGGCTTATATGCATTTTACCCATTTGTATTTCAATCTTGTATTGTTGTAGGATATTAGTAGCATTGAATCCTTGCTGTAAGCCAGTGTGAGTCCCTCTACGGAGGTGAGATGATTGGGATATAAAAGTTTTAAATAAATAATTTACAACCAGGAGGGTGGTCAGTGGTGGGAGTGCTAAAATAGATTTGTTATGCTAAGAGGTGGACTTTGTAAATGGCCATAGAGCAGGGGTGGGCAACCTACAGACCGTGGGCCGGATGCAGCCCGGCAGCTGATTCTGTCCGGCCCGGGGAAAAGGGCATTGGGGGTGGGGCCAAGAGGAAGGGGTGCCGCTGCCTCCATTCCATCACGGGCTCTGTGGGGCCTGTGTCGGCAGACAGGCCGTAAGAGTGGCGGCTTTGGAGTGCCTGACATCCCTGGAGGCGATCCGGGCCTGCAGCGGGAGCACTTGGCAACCTGCGGGGGCTGATCGCCCTGGCGACCCGGAAGACTTTATCATCTTCCGGGTCACCAGGTTGAATAAGCCGCCTCAAATCGCCGACTGCTTCCCCCGGATCGCTTCCAGGGATGTCAGGCACTTCATAGCAGGGCGATCAGCTGGGGGCGAGAGCGGGCCTGCAGCCTCCGATCGCGCTCTGCTCTGCTCTGCTGCGGTGGTGGCTGGGTCCACTTTGCCATCCTCTGGGCTGGGGCCATTGGGCCATTCCATCTTGGGATCCTTCCTCTCTTGAGGATGTCAGCCTTCATCTTGGTTCGCACCTTGTCTTCTTGAATTTAAGTGGTTTTATGATTATTTTATAATAATAATTTTATTATAATATAATAAATAATATAATATAATAGTTATATTATATTATAATTTCAATATATTATGCCTAAATATATACTATAATATAATTATGATATTAATACTAATAATATATGAATATTTCTTGATATATTAATATGTTAATATTAATGATGTGTAATATATAGTAAATATAGTAAAACAATAAATAAATAATGTAGATTAGAATGTAGTTCAACCTTTAGGCATGGCCCTTCATAATATTTTTTGGCTCTCGTGTGGCCCCTTGGAAAAAATAATTGCCCACCCCTGCCATAGAGTGTTGGCAGATTGGCTTAATCACTAGATTAAGCCCGAGGTTTGCTGATTCAAGGGTGAAAGTATTGATCCACAAATGTTAGATTTGCTTCTGGATATATCTGACCATCTGATTCAAAAAATGGCACCAGTTTTCTCCCATCAACTGTAGTTTTTGAGATACAGAACATATGCCCTATACCAGTCTTCATCTGCTCATCCATAGAAAATCATAACTATATATAAGAAACTAGAACTGACTCAGTCTATCCAATGCCATTTTCTGAATCAGTGTCACAAATAACCCCAGGAACAGGCATAACAACCATGACACCAGGGGGGAAAAATGGTTGCACCGTGTAATCCTACCTGCCACATGCCATTTTATTTCAGTCCCGAAATGTGTAGCATTGCATTTAGAAATGAGAATCTAAGCATCCAAAGAAAAGAGCTAGTCATGAAAATGTGAACAAAAACATTATAAAAATTATAAGTATGAAGAATTTCTCAGTACCGCACTTTCTGGAATGCGTGAAATTTGGGGACTGAAGGAAAAAATCATGGTGGGGTAGAATTCTTTTGAGGCCATGCACTCATTTTCCCTTCCTCACATCAATAGCTACAACCCTGGTCACAGTTCATCCTAGTCGCACGTTGGAGCATCCGTTGTCCTGTGGGCCTTCTGCTTGGCTGTGCATAAGAACATGCCAAAAGACATGTGGAAGGAGCACATTGAGGGCTGATTCAAGAGGCCCAGATTTGCTGTGGGTTTCTTTTTGAAGTCAGTACATGATCTACCTTAAATGTAGGTGCAGACATTTTTTTCCACTAAAAATATAATCCAAGGGTGTGTAAAGTCAAAACTATTTTTCGTCAAATAAAATATTTTACTATTATTTATTTATTATTTCGATTTATATACCACCCTTCCCAAAAAGGCTCAGGGTGGTTCACAGCAACGAACAACACAATCACAACATACTTAAAAACATAATAAAAACAGATTAAAACCAGAGTAGAAATTACAGCCTTAGAGACTGAACGCCTGTCGGGACAGGTTGGTCTTACAGGCCCTCCGAAAGGCCTGTAGATCAGTTATTGCTCGTGCCTC
Organism: Anolis apletophallus; assembly: GCA_030556195.1. Taxonomy (NCBI): domain Eukaryota; kingdom Metazoa; phylum Chordata; class Lepidosauria; order Squamata; family Anolidae; genus Anolis; species Anolis apletophallus. Next base: position 97,345,167 of record JARBWK010000008.1, read on the forward strand.
CTCCCGGAGGGCGTTCCAAAGGGTACGCGCTACTACAGAAAAAGTACGCTGCCGCGTCAATGACAAGCGGCAGATCTTATGTGATGGAACCTCCAGTAGGTTTTGATCCATGGACTGTAGTGGTCTCTGGGGAATGTGCAGGGTAAGGCGGTCCTTCAGGTACACTGGCCCCAGACCATGCAAGGCCTTAAAGGTTAGCACCAGCACTTTGAAGGCAATCCGGTACTCGATGGGGAGCCAGTGCAAGCGCCGTAGGACTGGTGTGATGTGGCACGATAGTGTCACTCCAACCAGCAGTCGAGCCGCAGTGTTTTGCACCATCTTCAGTTTCCGGATTATTGACAAAGGAAGACCAATGTAAAGGGCATTACAGTAGTCCAGTCTCGAGATGACCGTGGCCTGGATTACCGTGGCTAGGTCGTCACTGGAAAGGTAGGGCGCCAGCCGCCTTGCCTGGCGCAGATGGAAAAACGCTGCTCTGCTCACGGTGGAGACCTGAGCCTCCATCGTCAGCAGAGGGTCCAGTTGGACCCCCAGGCTTTTAACCAGAGGTGACGGGCTAACCACCTCGCCGTCCATTATTGGCAGCCAGAGCTCCCCCCCCCCCCGGGGGCGACCCAGCCACAGGACCTCCATCTTCAACGGGTTCACCTTCAGCCAGCTGGCCCATAGCCACCCAGTATTACATTGCATTTTTGCCTTGTTTGCGGTGATAGTGGGAATCAGACATTAATTCAGATATAAACAAATTGGGTTGCTGTGAGTTTTCTGGACTGTATGGCCATGTTCCAGAAGCATTCTCTCTTGACGTTTCGCCTGTATCTATGGCAAGCATCCTCAGAGGTTATGAGACCTCACAGCAACTCAGTGATTCCAGCTATGAAAGCCTTCGACAATATAAGGAAATTAATATTTTATTATTATGGAAAAAAATCATGAAAAAACATCACAGGAAGATACAGTTTGCTATTCAGTGGAGGGGGTACAAGGTGACTTCGCCAAAGCAAGAAGAACGCGTGCGAAGGCCAGGCGTGTTGCGGCGGTAACCATATCGGCCACTGTACCCACTGATAGGCTTTGCATCCATCAAATAGTAATGGTGACCAGCCACTTGTTGTGGAGAATGACCTGTGCATAAAGAAAAACAAGCATTGAGCACAAGGTAAATAAGCAAAAGCTGAATTATTATTTCTTAGCATTGAAAAAATTAGGAATGGGGATTCTTATTGATTTGTGTCAAAATATTTAGTGATACTTGGTGGCATCACTAGGGGTATGGCGTGGGGGTGGAGACCACACACCACTAGGTTTTGGGGTGACACCCTTTTTTTCTAAACTTCCTTGTCTAGATCAGTATCTGGTCAACAAGATGGTCCCCATTCCAATATAGTATATAATAACAGGGAAAAAACTGCAAGTGAAATAAAGGATGCATAAAAGGATACGTAAAAGACTGCTCACCTGCTCCTGCCCAGTTTCTCCTGTTCAAGTACCTCTGCCCTGGCCCATAGATATGGAAATAATCCACTATCCAGCCATCTCTAGAGGTCCCTCCACGAGTCTATAATAAGTCCAAGAAAAACATAGAGCTGACCTATTCACATAGTATCAGCAACAAGTTAATTTTAACATTTAATATTTTCAATAGCCAAAGGAATAGCCAGATTCACATTTACTTATGAAGTATAATCTTAGAGTCATCCATACATATGTGACTAACTGGAGGAGTCTGGGAAAATAGGATGGAAAATACTAAAGTAATTTTGGAAGTCTGACTTCGCCACGGTAGTCCACGCTCTGGTTACATCCCGTATAGACTACTGCAATGCACTCTATGTGGTGTTGCCTTTGAAGACTGTCTGGAAGCTTCAAATGGTCCAACGGACGGCAGCAAAATTGCTAACAGGAGGAGCTCTCAGGAAGCATACAACTTCTCTGCTGCACCAGCTCCACTTGCTGCCAGTTTGCTACCGGGCACAATTCAAAGTGCTGGTTTTAGCCCATAAAGCCCTAAACGGTTCTGGCCCAACTTATCTGTCCAAACGCATCTCCCCTTATGAACCATCTAGGACTTTAAGATCATCTGGAGAGGCCCTGCTCTCAATCTCGCCTTTGTTACAAGTACGCTTGGCGGGGATGAGAGACAGGGCCTTCTCAGTGGTGGCCCCTCGGCTATGGCACACACTCCCTAGGGATATCAGATCACCCCCCTCCCTTCTAACATTTTGAAAAAAGGTCAAGCTGTGGCTTTTTGAGCAAGTGTTTGCAAACGCAGAGTAACAGACATAGGAAAATGGAACGACTACTAGACAGTGGGACTGGACAATGTGTTAACAAGGAGATGCTAATGATCTATGTTTTTATTGATTTTGTTGTGGTTTTATATTATATATTAATGTTTTTATTTGTATTTATGGTAGTGTGAGCATCGAATTGTTGCCCTGTAAACCGCCATGAGACACCTGCGGGCTGAGAAGGGCGGTACACAAATACAATAAATAAATAAATAAAGTGGCTTATGGTCCAAGCATAGGGCTACTCCATCTTGTGTGATGGATAAATCCCACACTACCACTCAGACCATAGGGCATTGGCACTATAATTACATAAAAGCAAAACAACACAGCTCTTATATTTCAGTAGTCCTTTGTCTCCACTCTGATTTCACTTAGCTCTAGTCTTGATCCGGCACTGCCTGGCTTTAGGCTGGGACATGGTACTGAAACAGCCTTGGTCGCCTTGGTAGATGATCTACGCCGGGAACTCGACAGGGGGAGTGTGTCCCTGTTGGTTCTGCTGGACCTCTCAGCGGCTTTTGATACCATTGACCACAGTATCCTTCTGGATCGCCTTGCAGATATGGGGCTTGGGGGTATTGCTCTGCAGTGGCTTAGATCCTTCCTGGAAGGTCGTACCCAGAAGGTGTTACTGGGTGACACCTGTTCGACCCCACAACCGTTGTCTTGTGGAGTCCCTCAGGGTTCAGTACTGTCCCCGATGTTATTTAACATCTACATGAAACCGCTGGGAGAGATCATTTGGAGTTTCAGAGTAAGGTGTTATCTGTATGCAGATGACGTCCAGATCTGTCACTCCTTTCCAGCTGTCACTAAGGAGGCTGTCCAGACTTTGAACCGGTGCTTGGCTGCTGTGTTGGACTGGATGAGGGCTAGCAAATTGAAACTTAATCCAGACAAGACAGAGGTCCTCCTGGTCAGTCGAAAGGCCGAACAGGGCATAGGGTTACAGCCTGTGTTGGATGGGGTTACACTCCCCCTGAAGACACAGGTTCTCAGCTTGGGAGTGATCCTGGACTCATCGCTGAGCCTGGAACCCCAGGTCTCGGCGGTGGCCAGGGGAGCTTTTGCACAGTTAAGACTCATGCACCAGCTGCGCCCGTACCTTGGGAAGTCTGATCTGGCTACGGTCGTCCACGCTCTGGTCACATCCCGAATAGATTATTGCAACGCACTCTACGTGGGACTGCCTTTGAAGACAGTTCGGAAATTACAACTAGTCCAACGGGCGGCAGCCAGATTACTAACTGGAGCTACATACAGGGAGCATACCACCCCCTGTTGTGCCAGCTCCACTGGCTGCCTATCCACTTCCGAGCTCAATTCAAAGTGCTGATCTTGACCTTTAAAGCTCTATACAGTTCTGGCCCAGCTTACTTGTCCAAACGCATCTGCCGCTACGTCCCACCTCGTAATTTAAGATCATCCGGGGAGGCCCTGCTCTCGCTCCTGCCAACTTCTCAAATGCGGCTAGTGGGGACGAGGGAGAGGGCCTTCTCGGTGGTGGCTCCCCGTCTGTGGAATGCGCTTCCTAGCGGCATATGATCAATTCCATCCCTCCTGACCTTCAGGAAAAAAGTAAAAGCCTGGCTTTGGGACCAGGCGTTTGCACACTAGCACAAGGCAGCATTTTAGACTTTAATGGAAAGTTGATGAATAGGGCTCGATGCTTTTTATGGACGGAACACTGGTTTTTTAAACTTAAATGAATGTGTATGATATGTTGATTTAATTGTATTTTAATGTGTAATGTTTGGGGGGGGGTTATACTGTGTTTTACTGTGTTGGCATCGAATTGTGCCTTTTTGGAAGCCGCTCTGAGTCCCCCCTCGGGGGTTGAGAAGAGCGGGGTAAAATGCCGGAAAATAAAATAAATAAATAGTCTCCATTCCACAACTAATCTGTATAAACACCAACAACAAATGTAGGAGTGAGCAAACAATGGCTTTGGTGACTACATGCAGCTCTCCTTCAAAATGGTGATTTATTATCTTAAATAAGTTGCATAGTCCCTATTTTAACATTTAAAAATACACTCTTTTTTTTTCAAAAACAGAACTTGGTTTTGTGATCCCCAGACGGCACCAAGGCAGAATACAAAATAACCCTGCATGAATCAATGAAAGCATACGGTGTAACTTGTTTATTAACATTGTTGGCACTACAAGAACTAAATATTCTTGGATATATTCAGTTGTAAGAAAAATGAGAAATCCAAAGTCATGGAAGAAGTCCGTTTTACTTTTTCCATTGCCTGACATTTTCCTCATCTCTTCCTAAAGAATTAGATTAATGGAAGGGGTGGTATGCATATAGTGAGGTCACAGAGACAACTATGACATCAGAGATGAACAAATACATTCCAATAAGGCGAAGAAGGATCACCATGGATTGTACTATGAACAATGAAGGGAGAGAGAAACGTGAGATCTAGAATGCTGAAGCAAAGATTTGCTGGACTGCAAATTTCACATCCTGCACCATTAGCTATCCTAGTTAGGAGCTTCTGTTCAACAGCATCCAAAGGACCACATAACTCCTACTTCTGCCCAAGTTTGTGCATATGAACTAATTCAGCTTCCTCTATCCTGGCAATAGCCAAATGTGGACTGCAACTTCCATCATCCCCCAATAGAAGATAGTTTTAGCTCCATCAAATCTGGGCAAAACTAGGTTACCAATTTAGGACCAAGCCACATAAGAAATATTCTATTTAAATGCCCAAGAGTTTCTTACAATTAACTGAGTATCCTTGCACCATGTTCCAAGAGGAAAGGCCACAGAAAGAAGCGTAATATGACTGTAAAAGCATGATGACTCAATATCTAAATATCTTTTGAAATTAATTTTTAATTGGGCTTGATTTTATTGGCCAAAAGTGATCTAGATTTTTCTTCTTCTGTATTCTTAATAGATGGGCATTTGTTGAGATACCGGGAAAACAGGTAGACCTGAAATCTAAATTCAACATCTGGAATGGATTCTCTCTCCCCCCCCCCAACTTGGGGCAAAAAAGGGACACAATGTATGTTTGTTTAATGAATTAAAATTGTTAATATTTGTAATCTCTATTTGGAATCATAAATTAAAAAGGGATCAATTGGTTCCCCCTCCCTCTAATTCCTAAGGCACAAACTTTTATAGCTAAGCTCCTCGAGAGATATTCAAAATATTCAAGGACACCACTTTCACTAGAAACACTGGTGTGCTTTCTGACACAGAAGTGGAAAATTATTATTTACATGCTCGGAAACACTAAATGATTTATGTGGTCTGGCAGTTCTAGTGTGGTTGAGACCATGTGTCATGGTTATCTAGTAGAAAGTATAGTATTATTATATTTATTACACTGGGAATGTGGTGCAGCTGGCTAAGTGTCAGCTGCATAAGATCTCTCTGACCAGGTCACGAGTTCGAGGCCTGCCCGGGTCAAGGTGGGTTCTCGACCTTATGTGTAGCCTGCTGCCAACCTTTGCAGCCCGAATGAGAGTTACATTTGTCAAGTAGGAGATAAAGGTACCACATTAAAGTGGGGAGGCAAAACTTTGACTGATTTATGAGGCCACGAAGAATCGCTGAGGAATGCAGAAGAAACAACAAAGGGACGCTGGAAGGAAACACTGAGATTAGGAGTGTGTCAGCTCCCCCTGGTGGCCAGAAAGTTTGCCTCTGTTTGTCCATATATGTATAAATGTAAAAATGTATGTACTGTACTGTGATAAATGTCACATGTTTACATGTCATATGTTGAACTGCAGGGATTGTCTGCAAGTATGTGTTCTGTAATCCGCTCCGAGTCCCCTTCGGGGTGAGAAGAGTGAAATATAAATAAAGTAAAATAAATAAAATAATTATTATCTATAGCAAACCACTGTAAGATTAATGGGGTCACTATAAGTTGCTTGCCAATTCTGTCTCAATTTTCACTTGAAATTCTTACCTGTTCAGTTTTCTTCAGCACTGACTTGACCACTGGGGATGAAAAGTAGCTGGCCGCATGGACATCCAGCTGCGCATTGTAAGGTGGCAAGGCAGACCACACTTTAGGCAAAATGGTGGTGTAGCTGCTAGCGATGGTGTCCACTGCCACACCGTCGAGGACAAATTCTTTTTGTCTCTGTAGGCATTTTCGTGTAACACAAGTCATGACTGGCTCAGGCAAGAGGAAAAAGCACCAACTATCTCTCCAAATGTACTAGGTTCTCCTTTCCATCAACTCCTTAGTAACCCTAACCTTGGCAACCATTCCTTGCCCGTGTCACTGTGATGCTACCAGGAGACAATTGCTCCCTGACAACCGTGGGAAGAGGTTGCCAATACACGAAAGATTCCTTACTCAAAAAGGACTTGTGGTCCATGGCTCCTAGTCTGACAAATACTGCTTTAGGTTTTGTGGGGGCAACCTTCCCAGTATCACAAACATCCTCTCCTTGTTTAGGAATCTCTAAAAACAGAAAAACGCAAGGGCTTTTATCAACTTTGACATAAATTTAAGACACATCCTTAAAGTCTAATAATTATTGTCACTTGTAAAGCATTTCTCTATGCCTTGCTATTTTCCTACACTTGGAGATTGTAACAATTTCAGTCTCAAAATCTGTATCAAAACTGAAACAAAGAATATAAATATCTCATGGCTGTACTAGTCTCAACATAATCTGTTACTGTGTTTAGAATTCACACCTTACTAAATAACTGCTACGAAGTACTTAATTATTTCCCTTATTTATAGAAACATACCTCATCATTTGGGGGCTTTAACAACACTTTAACATTCCCCCCGTCCCACTGGACCTGTGCATATTTGTCATTGCAAGGATGACTATTGGGGAGAAATTGATGGATTTAAATAAGTTGAAAACATGTCTACAGTGTTTAGTAAACTCACATTGAAGCAGGTTTGGTACTTTTCCGAGCATAAAAAGTACAGTCAGAGAGTGATGCTACTTGCGCGTCAACTCTGAAAAAGAGGGTTTTGGTGTCTGGAATCAGACAGGCACATGCTATGGAAGACTAACACCCTGATTAAATGCATTTTAATACACTCTGTGCCAATTTAAACCATATAGGCTAGATGAGTGGGAAACAGTGCAGCTTGAGCTATGAAAGTTAATGGGATTCTTAATGTGAATGGAAAACACCATTGCGCANGGCAAAAAGTCCGACCTTCTTCACTGCTGGCAGGAAGCCCGGAACTAATGTTGCAAGTAAAAGAACAGAGAGGCTCAGCATTGATAGCTTGCACTGTGAGAAAAGGAATACCTTATAGATGGCTATTGTTCTCATTTTTAGTGATGACAGAGAAATGATGCAAATGATTTGTGCAATGTTTATTGGATTAATGAAATGTCATGTAACAACAGTAATCACCAGCCAATTATGATTGTTGTAACCATAAAGAAGGGGTGGGTTTAACTGGATGGACTCCATTGAGGTATAAATGTCTTTGTATGAGATGTAACGGGGTCTTTTTGCCCCTATCTGCAGCTGTGTTCTGCTGGCAAAACCCACCAGCTGGTGCCAGGAATAAAACCTTTTGCTTTTCACCCTACTTCACAGTTGTCGCGTGTTCTCCCTCATCCTAGTATCCGCACGTTCGGGCAGCTTTGGTAAGGTTAACTTGGTACTTGGAGTTCCATAACTCCTCAATTCTGCTTCATTTGGTGACCTCGGCCGACGTGATGGCAAATTAGCATTCAGACGGGTCTGTGTTGAGGGAAAACAAACGTGATCTCCGTTGCTGACAGCGCCGCTCCCGGCTAGTAAGGTGAGGCAATTCAGGAGGGCTGGGAAGGGGCGCCCGCTTGTTTTTGACCGTTTTTGCACTGAGCCGGCCGCCTGACTCGCCCCAAACGAACGCCGGTGACCCGAGAGAGACTGCAACTAACGTTGAGGGTGAAAACAAAGCCTGAAGGGAGAGGCTGGCTGGGAAGCGGCCTCTGGAGAGCCGGCTAGTATAAGTCCAGGGACACCTTAAGACGGTGCCCAGCCAAAGAGGGCTAGCAAACTGGCATAAGCGCGCAGAGGAGTCGGAGGCGACGTCAGGTCCGATCGCCAAAGAGCCGACGCAACTCGATTGGTGACGTGGGAAGGCGAGACGCGACCCAGGGTCTTCAGGAAGCCGGCAAGTATTAGTTTCTTTCAAGCACTTAACTCTGAGGGAACACACACATTGGGGGAGAGCACTGAAGTGTGGGTTTGATCAGGCTAGAGAGACATGGGGAGTGCAGGACCAAAACAGGAGAAAGAGACCCCTTTGCAATGTGTGTTAGATAACTGGGACAGGTTTTGTTTGTTGGCAATAGAAGGAAAGCCCCAAGATCTGAAATCTTTTGAACCTAGCAATCTGTGCACAGAGGTTTGGCCGATCGTCCATGTGAGTGGTTGGTCAAACACAGGGTCCTGGGATTTGAGAAATAAACAACTTGAATCCTATTGTTTTAAAATCCATCCAAATGAGCTGAGGGCGTTTGGGGAAGGGGGACAGGGCCCAAAGATTATGAAAGATAGGGTGCTTTGTGACCAAAAGGCAGGGAAAAGCCTCCGGTGTTCGGCGGAGCAAGAAGATCTTCCCCCCTTAAGGAGGAGAGAGAGACAGATTGCCCCAACCAGGATGGGGGAGGGGGCAGCCTCCGCTCTATGCAAGTTTGAACATCACAGAGCAAGCTCCAACTTTAGCCCCCACCTTTGGAACAAGCCCAGAGCTCTTTCCTGTTCCCGTGGCTCCAATTTCAACTGCAATAAAATTCCCAGAGACTTTCCAATTCGAATTAGGGAGCCAGGCAAATGCGGGTTTCGGCGGGACGTTTCCGTCTGCCAGAGCAGCGTCCCAGCCCGCGCTGGCCCCTTCATTGCAGTCACCAGCAACAGTGGCATTCCCTGTTCCCCCGTCAGAAAGGGACTTATGTTGTGAAGAGCTGCCTGCCTATCGGGCCCTCTCTCCATGAAGATTAGTCACCCCCTGGAGGAAGCAAGAGAGGCAGAGAGAGAAGCGAGATGGCCAACCCCTAATGCCGGCAGGATGATAGTGCGTCTCCAAAGCGGAGAGGGAGAAGAGGATGAGTGCCCCGGAGCAGCAGGGAGGTTGATTGTGCGACCCCCCCAAAGCGCAAAGGAGCAGCTCTTTTGAATCCGTAAGAGCGATAGAGCGCTCACCGGATTCACACAGAAGGCACAGTATAAGAAGAGCCGCTTCACCAATGAGGACAAGAAGTCAAACCAGGGGGCAAGAAGCAAGGGAGGAAGAAAAGGTGGAGGGGGCATCAAGTGTTTATGGCCAGACAGCAAGTAGAAAGAAGAGGGAAAAATAAAATCAAATCCTGTGTGTATGCATGAGCTAGTAAATGTTTGTTCAAAGGAAGTGCTGTGAAATTGTTGAAAGTGTGAAATTGTTTTATGTGTCTGATGAAGGGTATCTAGTTTTGGAAGAAAGAAACTCTCTTCCGGAGAGCAGGATGTACCTAGAAGGCTGATAACAGATAAAAAAAAGAAAGTTGGCAGGAGGAGAGAGATCAGTGACCTTGTATCTGGGAAGAAATGAGTCTGCATATTAAAATACTGGGCTTGAAAGAAGATGCCTTATTATATGTTATCTGTTTATGGGAACAAAATGGAATACATTCATAGGAATATATGTGTTTTAAACCTGTAAGAAGAGTGTGTTACCAATAAGAAATGCATGTGTGGGGAAAATGTGCCAGTATGAATACTTAGAGATGTTGCATTGTAAAGATATATATATAAGAGTGTGGGTTGTGTGTCCCTGCGGAAAGATGGCGCCCACAGTTTCCCTTATCTATAAAGAGATACCAGTGGGGGGGCTGACTGCTAAGCATATGCATTTCTTAATTGATACACCAACATGAATGAATGAGGGGGATTAATCACTAACAAGCATATCTGTGGAGAATGAATGATTCTGGAAAAATGAATATTTGCTTATTTATGCAAAATCCGAATGTACTCTGTCTATGAGAAAATTTCCACCATTGTTGCATGGGCGGTGGCTCCGGTCCAAGAAAGGAGAACAGTATGTTCCAGGGATAAAAAAAAAATCAGAGGCAGAATGAGATTAAGGGAGGCTATCTATTGTTTTCAAGAAAGGAGATGTGGAAAAAAATACCGAGAACTGTGGGGGAAGTCGCCCGCCCTTGCTTGGGGGCTTCTTTCCGTCATGAAGAAGTACATGGGACTGCCACAGGGTGGCGGCAGACATTGTTTTGAGCAAAAGGAAAAAGAAGGTCTTTTAAAAATGATATGAATGACATTGGCCTGGAACAGTGTGAGAATTATTTTACAGCAACCTTTTGGAAATGAAAAATGACATTCTGGAACTATTTTTGTTTAATAACTGATTTAAAAGGAAGGCCTTTGGAATTGTGTACTTTGGAAAGGAGATGATCTGTGTTGTTGCGTTGGAAAAAGCAAGTCGTAGATTGGTATTAAACTGAAGGTACATGGGAGAAAATCTGAGAGTGACAATAAACAAGGGATGGAATTGATGAAAGGCGATTACAACAGCGACACCTAGTGTCCTTGGGATGATGTCATGATGGAATTGATAAAAGCAGATGGACAGAGAATGTGAGATAAACCGTGGAGAGAGATTGTGAAAGCAAAAGATGTGATATCGATGGAAATCAGAGGAGGATCCTGCGACTGGGTAATTAGCTCCCCCTCTCTCTCTCCCCCTTCTCTCTATTCACTATCTTTGCTTTTCAGGTCTCAGGCCTGGAAATTATGTGGAACCATGCTTATAAATTGAGATCCATAAGAATTGGCCGGATGAGTGACTTTATTTACAGGCCTTCTTATACAGAGACTTATTTCAGAGACTACAGATTGCAAAATATAGATATTCTTCTCATTTTACTTGGAATCTAATAGACTTATTTCTTCAATCAAGGATGACTGAGATTGTTTTCTTATGCCAGAGATCAAAGGAGATAAAAGTTGGACATGGGATGGCCATCTGAGCCTAAAAATAACCAGGCTATATCCTTTTCAAGTTAAATGATTTCTCTTGTTGAATTGTTAAAGTGATCATTACCACCATTTAGTTTGGACTGTTAATTTGATAAAAAGATTAATTTGTTTGTGCCCTTTTAGTCAAGTGTTCAGAATCGTGTCTTTAAAAAAAAAAGAGATGAAGATGATGTCTTACACAGCTGGATGCCACGCCCCAATACAATGGAATGGGAGAGAGATACCATCTACCAATTGATAAAAATTTGATTGTCAAAAGATTGCAAGAGATGTTGGTTGCAAATGGTCCAGGTATTGTTCATTGGAGGATTCCATTCCCTAGGGATGACTTGGAATGGGACATTGAAAGGAACTTTAGCAAAAATGTGTCAAGAAACTGATTTGAATGAAATCCAAATTCTTCTTATGATATTGTTCACCTACACTGTTTGAGATTGTTATTTATGAATTGAGGTATGGAAAACCATCACAGAGAGATTCCACAGAGCTGAAAAGAAAGGAAAATGGAAAAAGGTGCAAGTATTGGTTCCAAGGGGTTTCTATTTGTTTGAAATGATGTGCTGTGTTTCCCGTTACTGTTTTATTTATGTTTCCTCCCCCCGAAGAGGAGGATAGTCATCCGAGAGTCGCCCAAAGACATGACATTGGGACTTGGGGGTGCCAGTTTTGGGTTTTTCTGTGTATTGTATAATTTTGTGTGTTTTGGCTCTGCTGGTGGTGTAAGACGATCCTTTGTAGGCCTCCACCGGAGAGCAGAAGTGATAAGGCTGATCAGTAAAATGTGTTATTGGGACTGACCATAGTCCAACGCAGGGCAATTAGATCAAGATACAGATAGCTGGATCTGGATAGGATTCAGAGTGTTGCTAGAAAAATACAAAAGACCTATTCAGCTCCGAGTGATTTTTGGAGCACATGGCTGGACTGGCTGCCGAACTGGCAATGGTTACGCACGCTTGTGGTGATAATCACAGTAGTGATATGTTCAGTGTTAATAACTATGTGCTGCCTGCCCATTTTGCTCAAATGCCTTGCTAGGGCAGTGCAGAGTTCTAGAAATACAGCAAAGACTGTGCATGCTGTACAGGTTGGAAAACCTGGGGTCTTACGAGACTGGAGGGTCGATTGGTCTAAATAGGTGTTCCAGACGTAAGTGTAGGAAACTCCTTGCGATGAGTTTCCCACAAAAGAGAAATCCTGGAATGAAGCAGGTTTGGTACTTTTCCGAGCATAAAAAGTACAGTCAGAGAGTGATGCTACTTGCGCGTCAACTCTGAAAAAGAGGGTTTTGGTGTCTGGAATCAGACAGGCACATGCTATGGAAGACTAACACCCTGATTAAATGCATTTTAATACACTCTGTGCCAATTTAAACCATATAGGCTAGATGAGTGGGAAACAGTGCAGCTTGAGCTATGAAAGTTAATGGGATTCTTAATGTGAATGGAAAACACCATTGCGCATGGCAAAAAGTCCGACCTTCTTCACTGCTGGCAGGAAGCCCGGAACTAATGTTGCAAGTAAAAGAACAGAGAGGCTCAGCATTGATAGCTTGCACTGTGAGAAAAGGAATACCTTATAGATGGCTATTGTTCTCATTTTTAGTGATGACAGAGAAATGATGCAAATGATTTGTGCAATGTTTATTGGATTAATGAAATGTCATGTAACAACAGTAATCACCAGCCAATTATGATTGTTGTAACCATAAAGAAGGGGTGGGTTTAACTGGATGGACTCCATTGAGGTATAAATATCTTTGTATGAGATGTAACGGGGTCTTTTTGCCCCTATCTGCAGCTGTGTTCTGCTGGCAAAACCCACCAGCTGGTGCCAGGAATAAAACCTTTTGCTTTTCACCCTACTTCACAGTTGTCGCGTGTTCTCCCTCATCCTAGTATCCGCACGTTCGGGCAGCTTTGGTAAGGTTAACTTGGTACTTGGAGTTCCATAACTCCTCAATTCTGCTTCAACATGGCTAATGACCAAAAAGTTAGAGGAGTTTCACAATTCTGTATCACAGGTGTAGGAAGCTGAAGTATGTTTGGAATTGGGAACTGCAGCCTTCCACTAGCTAAAATCTAGATCAAGATCCCTTAACTTTTCCACTCATGACCCCTTTCTGTGACTTCAGGTATGTACATATATAAAATAAGTACAAATAATCGGAATTGTAAAGTTTGCTAAATGGGCTGATTTTTATTTTTGTGGAGTACAGCTGAAGCATTTTTTTTCAGAGTTCACTGTAAACACAGCACATTGTTGCTAACAGATTTGTGTTAGTGGATGCTCAGGAACTTTTTATTATTGTCATTTTTTGTGACCCCAACATTGAGCTAAAGGGATATTTGGGGTCAGGACCCAGATTAAAAAACAGTGATCTAGATCATTAGGGGGCAACTGTGGATGGTTATGGAGTCACACTTGGAGGGTTGCATCTGTTCCTGCAAAAAATAAACCTTTAGGAGTTATGGAGGCATTTTCACAAAGATTTCCATTTTTTAAAATGCCCTTTTATGGGCCTAAATTGGTTCAGAAGCCAAAAAATGGTAAAATACGTTTCATACTCTAGTGCAGGGGTGCTCATTAGGTAGCTCGGGAGCTACTAGATCTTCGGTCCTCTTCCATGTGATCTTCGGGCCTCACCAGCCAGATGGGGCACTCCTGCCATGTGCGCGTACACCCTGCCCGCACGCACGCTCCTGCTGCTGGCTTCTGCTCTCGCGGTGCTTCTTTTGCCTGCAGGGAATTGCAGGAAGAACGAAGCACGAGGCGGGGCCTCTGGAAGGAGCGCCCTGCCTCTCTCTCGTCCAGAAACAACTGTGTAGCCTCCGTTGCCGGCGAGACAGGCAGGGCGGAGCCCTCCCTCTGGATGCCCCGCCTCGTGTTTTCTCCTTCCTGCAATGCCCCGCAGGCGGAAGAAGCACTGCGCGGGTGGAAAACAGCAACAGGAGCACGTGCGGTGGCAAGAGCGCGTGGCGGCGGGAGCCGCAGGAGCGCACAGCGGCAGGTAGATCTTTTGGACTTGGTTGCTTTAAGAGTAGCTCGCATGCTGAAAAAGTGTGAGCACCCCTGTTCTAGTGGATATTTCAGAGCAAACAGCTTTTTGCTGGAGTTTTGAAAGAACTGTATTTGATGAGCCCTAGTAGTTGCTCATCAAATATATGAATGTTCCCCTTGCAGAAACACACTGGAGATACCTGTATGTGCTCCTGAGTGATTTAAATGCCAGCTGTAGCATGTTTTAGTAACATCTGGATAAGCAAGGAATATGCTTTGAATTCTTAGTGGGACAGGACTCACAAATAGATCACACCAATGCTGCTTCCTCTATAAATATAAAGGTAAACTGAACTGAGTTACAGATATTCAATACAGATCACAGAGTAAAAACTATTCTCAACATTCACTAGAAAATAAGGAGCACAGGACTTCCAAAAGTGAAGAAACAAGAGTATAATTTCTGACAGGTGAGATAGGAGAAACTAGAGATTCGTAGACAGATCACATTAATCAAATCCCCAAAAGTTAAACCCACAAATATGATGAGCTGACAGTATATGAAAGGTAAAAAGAAATGCACTTCTCAGACGAGGAAAGTCAGCCACATAGAAAATCTGAACTCATTTAAATTCCCACCTTAATTTCAAAATGCTCAATGCAGCAGCATATGTGATTTATCTTCTCCCATCAGCCCTTTGAGGTCAGTTAGACTGAGAGCTAGAGATTGGCTCAAAATCACTTAGTATGCTTTGTGATTGAGCAAATCATGAATAAAATGTGAAAAAATTGACCTGTTCCCACAGTTCTTGGCCCAATGTTATGTTAATCTTGCAGCTTGGGAGGCAAAGTCTTCCATTCCTGTATTCTCTTGTCAACAGGAGTCAAGAAGCCAATTCACAAATTACTTCCCTGCCACATGGAAAGTTGCCACATTGAGTTGAAAGGCAAATGTTTGGTACAACCAATTTTATTGAATGTTTAGAAAGAACGCAAGTTTTATGCAATGCTGCCAGCATTTGAGGCAATCCTGGGCCACAGATCTGCGCATTCCTTGGCTACAGGGCCTGTGATAGCAGAACCTGGAAATGATAGAAAAAAACCCCATTATTAAGGAGTGTTAAGGAATTGCCCATGAAACAATTCTGTGGACTATTTCCGCAAAGCAATGACACATGCAATGATTCAGATGGCTATCTGAAAATAAAGTTTATCAACTTTTCTCTAATTGTTTCCCCATCTCCCTGCATCCATACCTTTCATTTCCCCTTTGTTATTTACTATCACTCCCGCATTGTCTTCAAAGTATAAGAACACCCCGTCCTTTCTCCTGTACGACTTCCGCTGCCGAATCACCACTGCCGGATGCACTACAGGTCAATAAGAGAAAATGCAAATCCAATAAATAAATTATAACTGGGAAGAACACCTACGCAGTCCTTTAGTCTGAAATAAAAGATTAGGTGCACCCTCCCAAGCATCACTGTCATCAAGGCCCCAAAACATACATAAATATTATCACAAACCCAAATCTCTAGCTCTTACCCAATCAGGAAACTAATAGCAAGAATAGTAATTTGGAACTTGCTAGTCCCTTTTGGGCTACAAATCCCTAGAGAGTATGGCCAAATCTGAACATTATGGTCCAAAACAGTGTTTCTCAAACTTTGCTCCTCCAGGTGTTTTGGACTTCAACTCCCACAATTCCTAACAAGCTGGTAAGATGGCTGGGATTTCTGGGAACTGAAGTCCAAAACACCTGAAATAGCAGAGTTTGAGAAACACTGGTCCAAAACAAAATCCCTGTAAATAATAAAAAGCTGCGATTCTCAGGATATTAATATATAAAATAAAGAACAAATCTACTTTTCCATTATAACTCAATGATCCTAAAATGTTAATGGTTCTTGGATTCCACTGCTAGTAATTAGAAAATACTGAAGTCAAATTAGAGGTCAAGTAGAATGTACAGTGGGCAGGAATTCAATGCATAGCACATCGTTTCACTAAACGCAGGGTTACAACTTATCTTTTTATGGTGCAAAACTGATTTTGACCATACTAGATACCTTGGTACACTAGGGAGGCGAGATGAACGCCTTAGGATTGCTATGCAACAGACACAAATTGAAGGCACACAACAGAAGCACCTAAGAGGATGGAAAATTCTGATACCCAGATTACCACAGGCCTTTTCTGTTCATATCCAAGTATCAGCAATAAAAGTAAGATTATTCCATAAAACTGTATCATTTTTGCAGTATATGCCTTAATTCCACAATTTCTTATCCTAGCCAGAAAAGAAAAAGCTGAGATTTTCTACACAAGTCAGGAGAGCAAGGATGGAACTGGCTGTGAGGACTGATAAAGATTTGTCTAATAACCTAAACTGCTATTTGTAGATCACTAGTATCAGTGTATATGTTGCATTTATTATTGCACAAAATATGAATATTTACTGATCAAGTAGTATAGATCACATTAAGGATAACCAGTGCTATGTTCGGTTAACTATCAGCCTTTGCTTCTAGAATATTCAGAGGATCAAGCTCTAAAATGAATGTTGGCAAGTATCCACAAAGGTTGAGATTTGGGGTCATATTTGGTCATTAGCAAGTGAAAAAATGAATTCCAAATAGTACTAGATTGTTATAATCTCATAATTATTAAACAAGATGCCAGCCATAGCGTTCAAACCAATTGTCAAATAGATACAATGAATCAATGAGAATCTGGACAGTCAAACATTTGAGTGTGCTCATCAGTTCTATTTTTCGGTTATAGCCAACAACTCAATTTTGATTATTGCATAGTGAATAAAGGGGCCAAAAGGACATTATCAACTTCTCAGATGTGACTGGTAGTGAATACAGTCTCTTCCATGGCCTTCAGGTGAATGATCACAGGTGAACTACAAAAAATATTAATTTGGTGAAAATGTGCTACTAATTTGGCTTTGGCTCTCACAAAAAGCAAATCTGCCACAGGCAGAGTGGGAGCTCTGGAGAGGGGAGGAAAATGGCAGGAATTCAGGCTGAAGCAAGCGAATGAATCTCAAATCAAGTCTGGTTTTTCATGAATACAAGGTACAAGAACAATCTCCTTTACAGTCAATTGTTTCTTTTCTATGTGCTCTATGACAATCAGACGAAAAAGTTTCAAATCTACAAATCCATTGTCTTCCACCACTTACCCTTCTTCCTGAGTTCTGGCTTGCCTTTCTTCACAGTAGCCATTACCATGTCCCCCACGCCAGCAGCTGGCAGTCTGTTCAGGCGCCCTTTAATTCCTTTCACGGAGATGATGTACAAATTTTTGGCCCCTTTGAAGTAAAAAGGAATCATCATTCTACCAACTTTCCATGCCAGAGTTAAAGGGATGGCCTCTTGAGGTATGTGTCACACCACTGATTGAGACAAACAGGCACAAGCTGTCACCTCACCCAAAAGCAGTGCTATTGCTATACCCTTCCACGACAACTCCCTGGGCCATGGGGATAGACCCAGCAAGTGCTTTTTAGAAGGGGAAAGCCCAGTGTTTCTAGGCGCTCCATTACCTCTTCCCCCGTCACTACTACTGAGGCTTAATACTAAATTTAAAGGGCTGCACCGTTTAGAACAGGCATGGGCAAACTATGGCTGTTAAAAACTGGTGATCTTTCATGATAAACAAATGGTGGGGATGCTGCAAGTTGCTCCTGTGTCCAACCGAGGGAATTAACTTTTTTTTTGCCAGAAAAACCGACATCAGGTTGCTTTGAAAACAGTCTTGGAGGACTGTATTTTCCCCCATGCATGCCCTACACCTATCTAAGAGGGGGGGAAATCAGTCACAAAACCAATGGGATATTTTGGAGGCTTCTTTTGATTTAATGGGTGTTTAATTCATTTTTCACATGCACACCAAAGTATTACATGGACTAAAGTATTTCTCTGCCACAAAACATCTTTCAAAGAAAACCCAAATCCAGAAATGAAAATACGAACACCCAAGCAATTCCCTCCTCCTGCTGCAACTCTTGTAGTTACACCAAAATTTGATTTGCTTGACAAATTATCCCAATACAAGGTTGCTGCCAGAGTTGGAACGTTGACGTCCTTCCAGGCACATAGGTTGCTTACAGCAAGCCAGACCACTCATCCATTGAAGCCTAAACTGCCTATATTGGTTGGATTTAGCTCTACACAGGATCTTTTCCAGCATCCCCAGGAAACGGCGATCTTTTGTTCATAGGAAGTGCTCTGCTTTAAAGTTTCTAAGGATTGAACATTTGTATACTTTCACAGTTGTAAAACATATAAAATCACCCAGGAAAAATTGTAACAGGTAAGCTCTTCATATTACGAGACTAATAAGATCACTCAGTCTCTAATTAAGGCAAAAAGATGGCAGCCACTATTACCAACAGCAGCCCAAAGTTTGAGCTCCAAAAATGAAAATTAGTTTTTCAGGGCTACCTATGCATGGCATACCTGTATTATCTGCACAGTTGATAACTGCTCCCACAGGGAGACCAAGGGAGATGCGAAACTTCGCACCGGACGAACCACCACGTCCTATTACAAGAGATTGAAAAATACTATTAGCCACAGCATCCCAAACTTCCAACATCGGTTACTTTCTGGCTGCTTTCAAAAGAATGCAATGTTTCCTTACCATCCACTAGTACAAGACCCTGCTCTACAAGTTTCTTCATTCCAGTAGTATAATAGCACAACTATGCAATCTCTGACAGTCCAGGCAGTCCCCGAGTTACAAACATCCAACTTACAAACCACTCATAGTTAAGAACGGATGTGTGTGTGTGTGAGAGAGAGAGACACAACAGGAAGTAAGAGAGATCGACCTCTAGGAAGGGATTCCTGAACGAGTTATCATAGGGAAAAAGTGTTTCCACTGAAGGTTTCTCATTAATCCTTGTTTCTATAACAAGCCAAGTTTTTCAAAAAATGTAACAGTGTGTGTGTGTGTATATATACAGTATATATATATATATATATATATATATATATATAATGTAATGTTCGTTTGTGGGATTAACATAACTCAAAAACCACTGGATGAATTGACATGAAATTTGGACACTACACCACTAACAGACCAACGAGTGACCATCACTCATAACGCTCCCCAAAAATAGCTGAAAGGACTTTAAAATCTAAATAAGTTAAATGACAATACAGCACATGCGTGAAAACAACAGTTCCCAGCATCCCCTAGACCTGGCCCTTTAGGGGAGGAGGATGCTCCAAATGCACTGTTTCCAAGCTACAAGCTTGCTTCTCCTTGAATTTTTTTGAGAGCATCCCAATCCGTGCATATTTCCTGTTTCCTATTCCTGGACAGTAACTCCCTGCAATCCTCCAGATAGATAAAATAGATAGATTAGACAGAGATACATAGTAGTTAGATATATCGACCAGGAGGACTGCTGGGAGTTGCAGTCCAAGAATAGGTAGGGAAGGAAGAGAAAGAAAAAGGGAAAGAAAAAGGGAAAGGAAGAAGGAAAGAAAAAAATGGAAGGAAGGAAAGGAGAGAAAGAGGAAGGTTGGTCACAGCAGGTACAGCTTGTGTGTGTGTGTGTGTGTATATATATATATATGTGTGTGTGTGCGCGCCGCCCCCTGCCATGCGTTGCTGTGGCCCAGTGTGTGTACAGTGTTCCCTCCCTTATTGCTGAGGTTAGATTCCAGGATCTCCCAAACTGCGATGTAGGGATGCTCTATTTATTTTAATATTTATACATTATTTTAGTAGTTACACACTATTTTAAGTCTTTATAAACTTAAAATAAAGCAAAGGCTGGAGGGAGGGAGGGAAGACTGAGGAGGGAAAGTGTTTTGGAGAGCAGCGGCAGCAAAACCCCACAAAACAGTGAAAATACCATTATATTTTAAATTAATATTTTTTAAAATCCGCAAACCAGCGAGTCTGCAATAAACGAACTGCGAAGTAGCAAAGGAACACTATGTGTTTTGTGTGTGATATATATGTGGTTTTGTGCATAAATTGTAATGTAATTTTTGTTTTTTGGGTTCTTAAAGTCTCTTCTGCTGCGTTTTTCAGTATTTTTATGAGCGATGGTCACTCGTTGGCCTGATAGGCATTAGTGTCCAAATTTGGTGTCAATTCGTCCACTGCTTTTGGAGTTATGTTAATCCCACAAACAAATATTACATTTTATTTATGTCGATGAATATATATATGTATATTCAAATTGGAAGCATTGGTGACAGTATGATAGCTGGGTCCGGAAGCTCCAAGCATTACGCACTTTCCGCAACGGCGGTTGTGAATAAGGGAAGTGGAGAGCGGCACACTGAGTGCGGGAATATACTTCATAGTTGCATTTGGTGGAAGGATAGAAAGGAGGGGATTAGGGTTAGGACTACTATTACCCCTAACCCTAAACCTTACCCCAGGGCTGCCCAGGAAGTCGATCGCGATTGACCAGTCGATCCCAGGACCGAAGGAGGTCGATCCCAGCCGGATGGGGCTTCTCAGAGGGGGGCGGAGCCAGGTTGTGCCAAGCCCCGCCCCACCCCCAGCTTCGGCACTCCCAGCAGCTTCTCCAGCCTTGAGGAGGGTAGGGCCAAGCCAGCCTTGTGCTAGCTATGCCACCACAGGCTTGGCATTGCCATCCTCAAGCCTGAAGAAGCTGCTGGGAGTGCCGAAGTCAGAAGGGGGCGGAGCAAAGTCACGCCAAGCCTCACACCTCTCCCAGCTTCAGCACTTCCAGCAGCTTCTCCAGCCTTGAGGGTAGGGCCAAGCCAGCCTTGTGCTAGCTATGCCACCACTGGCTTGGCATTGCCACCCTCAAGCCTGGATAAGCTGCTGGGAGTGCTGAAGCCAGAAGGGGGCGGAGCCAGGCCACATCAAGCTCCACCCCCACCCCTCCCCTCTCCAGCCATTAGGAGGTAGGTAGATCTCTCTGACTTGGTTTTATTATAAGTAGCTTGCATGCTGAAAAAGTGTGGGCACCCCTGCCTTACCCGAACCCTCGGAGTGTAACCCTCGGAGCTTCCGGACCCAGCTATGTATTTATTTAACGACATTTATATGCTGCCCTTCTCAACCTTGAAGGGGACTCAGAGCGGCTTACAAGCAAAATGCAAATACAATATACTATATTATTGCCACAGCATAACATCAATATTACATATCACATTGTATTATAACAATTATATCACAATATTATTAGTAGTATTATATTGCATTACATTACAACATTTTCAATATTATGTGTATATTTATTTATTTATTTACGTCATTTATATTCCGCCCTTCTCACCCTGCAGGGGACTCAGGGCGGATCACAATTCACATATACAGGCAAACATTCAATGCCATTTGAATTCCAACATATATGGACAGACAATATATACACCATATTATATTGTATATAGTCCAGGGCTGTCCAACTGCCGGCCCTCCAGGTGTTTTGGACTTCAACTCCCAGAAATAAATGTATTTATACACTCAGTGTGAGACCTGGGCCTGCCTGTTTCGATTAACACAACATATATATGGCTTCCTCTCACATATTTATACATGGTTATCATGTCTTCTCTCAGCCTTCTCTTCTTCGGGCTAAACATGCCCAGCCCTTCAAGCCACTCCTCATACAGTTTGTTCTCCAGACCTTTGTGAAATTTCACCCTGAGTGAAACTTGCTTCCAGTTAACTATGAATGTCATGAAGCTGTTATAGGCCAGGGCTGTCCAACTGCCGGCCCTGCAGGTGTTTTGGACTTCAACTCCCAGAAATCCAAGCCAGTTTACCAGCTGTTAGGATTTCTGGGATTTGAAGTCCAAAACACCTGCAGGGCCGGCAGTTGGACAGCCCTGGATATACAATATATATACCATATTATACTGTAAGCTATCATATTATACTACATTATATAATAAAATCTATATATATAAGAATCTTCACGTCATGCAACGGGAGACATAGACAACTAAACTATAAGCCCCAGAAGCACGAAACTTGGCAACACATGCCAACATACCACGAGGTACCTAGACGGTCAGATCGCGATCCGCCGCGCCCTGGGAGCCAGGAACGGAGGGGGGTGGGCCTAAGGAAGGGGGAAGCAGGCGCCGGCTTCCCCCTCCTTAGGCCCGCCTCCTCCGCTGCGGCGGCACCGGCGGAAGGTTCCCAGCGCCATCCTCTCCTCCTCCTCCATCCCTCGCCAGCCGCCGCCTACTGAGAGGCCGCTGCCACTCTCCCACACCCCCCTTTGGACGATTTGGGGCTGCCGGTACTCCCTGGGCAGCCACTTCACCCCCCCCCCTAAATCTTTCCTTCACCCCAGTCCCCTTCCAAAGGCCTGGCCAAACTTGGGCCTAACAAGGGTTTTGGGCTTCAACTCCCACAGGCCCACGTTTCCCCAGGTGTAGGAGTTCAAGTGAAAAACCCTGAAAGGCCCAAGTTTGCCCAAGCGAAACTTGAGCCTCTTAGGGGTTTTGGACTTCAACTCCCAATTCCTCACAAACCCAACCCCTTCCAAAGGCCCTTCAACTCCCACAGGCCAAAGTTTCCCAGTTGTGAAGTCCAAAAACCCCTGTGAGGCCTGTGGAAGGGGCCTGGGGCTGTGAGGAAATGTGGGAGTTGAGGTCTACAATCCCAAAAAGGCCCAAGTTTGCCCAGGCCTTTGGAAGAAGATGAGGTCAGGGGAAAGTAAAGGTAGAAGGCATGAAGGGTGGAAGAAAGCAAGGAAGGAGGGGAGGAAAAAGGAAGAATACCAGGAAAGGGGGAAGAGAAAAGGAAGGAAGGATAGGAAAGAAGGAAAGAAGACTATGCCACAGCATCTCCTAAATAGTGCACAGCAACGCGTGCCGGGTACAGCTAGTAATACAGTGTTTCTCAACCAGTGTGCCGTGGCACACTAGTGTGCCGTGAGCGATCATCAGGTGTGCCGTGGGAAATTGAGAGTTCAATATGCCAAGTTTGGTTCAATTCCATCGTTGCAAGAGTTCAGGATGCTCTTTGGTTGTGTGTTAACTATAAATCCCAGAAACTGTAACTCCCAGATGTCAAGGTCTATTTTCCCCAAACTCCATCTGTGTTCACATTTGGGCATATTGAGTATTCATGCCAAGTTTGGTCCTGATCCAACATTGTTTGAGTCCACAGTGCTCTCTGGATATAGGTGAACTACAACTCCAAAACTCAAGGTCAATGCCCACCGAACTCTTACAGTATTTTCTCTTGGTTATGGGAGTTCTGTGTGGGAAGTTTGATTCCATTCCCTCATTGGTGGAGTTCAGAGTGCTCTTTGATTGTGAGTGAACCATAACTCCCAGCTGTTGAGCAAGACCTTCGTGTGTGTCTTTCTGCCATTCCTGCCAGGATATCTATGTTGTGTTTATCGAAACAGGCCCATGTTTCACACTGAGTGTATAAATACATTTAAAAACATATTAACTATATGTATTACTGTGTTAGAGTGTCATTATGTGTCATTTTGGTTGGTGGTGTGCCCCAGGATTTTGTAAATGTAAAAAATGTGCCGCGGCTCAAAAAAGGTTGGGAAACACTGTAGTAATACATAAAATTATTTATCTAAAAAAACAAAATTAACGCAATTAAGCAAATGAAGAAACCTACACAAACCATCGATTACATTCCAAACCCCTACACCAGGCCTGGGCAAACTTTGGCCCTCCAGGTGTTTTGGACTACAACTCCCACAATTCCTAACAGCCTACTGGCTGTTAGGAATTGTGGGAGTTGTAGTCCAAAACACCCGGAGGGCCAAAGTTTGCCCAGGCCTGCCCTACACAGACCTTCAATCACATTCCAAAAACCATCAAAACCACTAAAATAAAATAAAAATAAAATACTATTACCCAACTCCTTGTGTGTTGGGCTACTAGACAACCTCTGAGTATCTTTCCCAAATGGAAAATTCGGATTCTAGGCCAACTGATGTCACTTTTCCTGACTTATTTGGGCCCACTCTCTGTACTGGATTTGACAGAAGGGTCTTTATATTACTGTATTCAGGCTCTCACATTATTAAGGGCCTAGCAGAATACAAGCCAAGTAGCTCAGTAGTGGACACACGGGCCAACGTCTATGGCGGCCCGGTGCCATCAACCCTCAAACTTCCCGCTTCCCTCCCGGCAGAATCCCTTCTCCCCGCAGCCGTTGAACCGTTAAAGTCTCGCCACCAGTAATCCGGGATGAAATGTCGTCAAATCCGGGTTAAGACAGACGGATGGCAACGGATTCCCCTTCCTCCCCTCCCTGCTAGGCCTCACCTCGCTTAGACATCTTGGGCGCCCGGCCTCCTAAAAAAAAAGGAGGCGCAAAGCTTGCCGGGAAGGTTATGAGGAGTTCCTGGGAGTTCCACGTGACGTGTCAGGTTTCTGCCACGTGACTCCACTCCACACCGCTCTGCTTACAGCGCCACCTAGGGGTCCCTTCATTGAACAATTCCTGGAGATGGACAGAATTAATTGTTGCTTCAGTCTAAACCAGGCCTGGGCAAACTTTGGCCCTCCAGGTGTTTTGGACTTCACTCCACAATTCCTAACAGCCTACCGGCTGTTAGGAATTGTGGGAGTTGAAGTCCAAAACACTTGAAAGGCCCAAGGTTGCCCAGGCCTGTCCTATCCCTTTGGAAGGGGCCTGAGGCTGTGAGGAATTGTGGGAGTTGAAGTCCAAAAAACCTAAAGGGCCCACGGTTGCCCAGGCCTGTCCTATCCCTTTGGAAGGGGCCTGAGGCTGTGAGGAATTGTGGGAGTTGAAGTCCAAATACCTGAAAGGCCCAAGGTTGCCCAGGCCTGTCCTATCCCTTTGGAAGGGGCCTGAGGCTGTGAGGAATTGTGGGAGTTGAAGTCCAAATACCTGAAAGGCCCAAGGTTGCCCAGGCCTGTCCTATCCCTTTGGAAGGGGCCTGAGGCTGTGAGGAATTGTGGGAGTTGAAGTCCAAATACCTGAAAGGCCCAAGGTTGCCCAGGCCTGTCCTATCCCTTTGGAAGGGGCCTGAGGCTGTGAGGAATTGTGGGAGCTGAAGTCCAAAACACCTGAAAGGCCCAAGGTTGCCCAGGCCTGTCCTATCCCTTTGGAAGGGGCCTGAGGCTGTGAGGAATTGTGGGAGTTGAAGTCCAAATACCTGAAAGGCCCAAGGTTGCCCAGGCCTGTCCTATCCCTTTGGAAGGGGCCTGAGGCTGTGAGGAATTGTGGGAGCTGAAGTCCAAAACACCTGAAAGGCCCAAGGTTGCCCAGGCCTGTCCTATCCCTTTGGAAGGGGCCTGAGGCTGTGAGGAATTGTGGGTGTGGAAGTCCAAACACCTGAAAGGCCCAAGGTTGCCCAGGCCTGTCCTATCCCTTTGGAAGGGGCCTGAGGCTGTGAGGAATTGTGGGAGCTGAAGTCCAAAACACCTGAAAGGCCCAAGGTTGCCCAGGCCTGTCCTATCCCGTTGGAAGGGGCCTGAGGCTGTGAGGAATTGTGGAGTTGAAGTCCAAAACACCTGAAAGGCCCAAGGTTGCCCAGGCCTGTCCTATCCCTTTGGAAGGGGCCTGAGGCTGTGAGGAATTGTGGGAGCTGAAGTCCAAAACACCTGAAAGGCCCAAGGTTGCCCAGGCCTGTCCTATCCCTTTGGAAGGGGCCTGAGGCTGTGAGGAATTGTGGGAGTTGAAGTCCAAAACACCTGAAAGGCCCAAGGTTGCCCAGGCCTGTCCTATCCCTTTGGAAGGGGCCTGAGGCTGTGAGGAATTGTGGGAGTTGAAGTCCAAAACACCTGAAAGGCCCAAGGTTGCCCAGGCCTGTCCTATCCCTTTGGAAGGGGCCTGAGGCTGTGAGGAATTGTGGGAGTTGAAGTCCAAAACACCTGAAAGGCCCAAGGTTGCCCAGGCCTGTCCTATCCCTTTGGAAGGGGCCTGAGGCTGTGAGGAATTGTGGGAGTTGAAGTCCAAAACACCTGAAAGGCCCAAGGTTGCCCAGGCCTGTCCTATCCCTTTGGAAGGGGCCTGAGGCTGTGAGGAATTGTGGGAGCTGAAGTCCAAAACACCTGAAAGGCCCAAGGTTGCCCAGGCCTGTCCTATCCCTTTGGAAGGGGCCTACCGGCTGTTAGGAATTGTGGGAGTTGAAGTCCAAAACACCTGGAGGGCCAAAGTTTGCCCAGGCCTGGTCTAAACCAATTCTGTGATATGTATTTTTTTATCAGATCCTCATCATCCTCTGGCCAGAGTGTGCTGGCAATGTATGCCATCACACTTAATAATTTTCAGAACCTAGAGTGAATCTACACTGCAGAATTAATGCGGTTTGACACCACTTTAACTGCCCTGGCTCTAGGCTATTGCATGATGGGGGCACCAGCACTCTTTGGCCTTGTAACAATACGATTCCCAGTATTCCAGAGCATTGAGCCATGGGAATTAAAGTGGTGTCAAACTGCATTAATTCTACAGGGCAGATCTGCTTCTGAGTATACATGCATCATATTCCATTAACCCAGTGATAATGCCCAGGCTTCAGAATGTTTTTGGACTTCATCTCCCAGAATTCCTAGCAGTTGGCCTGCTTGGCTGAGGCTTCTGGGAATTGAAGTCCAAATCCCTGGAGGCTCTCCCCTCTGAGCCACTCCCACTGTAGAGTCACATTCTAAATGAATCAATAGCCCCGTTTTATTTTAACAGCCTTTACCGTTTAGACCTGCAAGTGTGTACAAGTTTAAACATGTATATAAAAAAAACAGTATGTTTAATTTCCCTTTACACCCCTCTGATCTTAGTACAGAGGCGTTGGGTTCCCTTGAAGTATACATACGAATGCACTGTTTCCCGGAAGCGGGGGTATAGCTCAGTGGTAGAGCATTTGACTGCAGATCAAGAGGTCCCTGGTTCAAATCCGGGTGCCCCCTCAAGATATTTTTTTTAAACAAAATTTGAATGATTAATATTAGAATTGCAACAAATATAGCATCGGAAGGTGTGGGATTCAAGAAAGTTAGGCAGAACATTGAGAGAGGCAGAAACAGCTTTTGGTAGGTTATTATTATATTATTCCAATACACCTAGCACAGGGGAATCAGATGGGGCTATTATATATAAAGTGTTCATCTCCAATCTGAATTGCTATGATCACAAGTCAGATTTCCCTACCGAGGTCATCCATAAACAATGGAAATAATAAAACTTTTCAGATCTGTGCTTCCATGTGCTGTCGCGCCCGGGCTATGTAGTTTCAAAGGGATAGGGACACGATGTTTCTCTTCCCCGGGGGAATTGCTTCTTTAGAGTGCCCTCCTTTACAGCAGTGTTTCTCAACCAGTGTGCCGTGGCACACTAGTGTGCCGTGAGCGATCATCAGGTGTGCCGTGGGCGATCATCAGGTGTGCCGTGGGAAATTGAGAGTTCAATATGCCAAGTTTGGTTCAATTCCATTGTTGCAAGAGTTCAGGATGCTCTTTGGTTGTGTGTTAACTATAAATCCCAGAAACTGTAACTCCCAGATGTCAAGGTCTATTTTCCCCAAACTCCATCTGTGTTCACATTTGGGCATATTGAGTATTCATGCCAAGTTTGGTCCTGATCCAACATTGTTTGAGTCCACAGTGCTCTCTGGATATAGGTGAACTACAACTCCAAAACTCAAGGTCAATGCCCACCGAACTCTTACAGTATTTTCTCTTGGTTATGGGAGTTCTGTGTGGGAAGTTTGATTCCATTCCCTCATTGGTGGAGTTCAGAGTGCTCTTTGATTGTGAGTGAACCATAACTCCCAGCTGTTGAGCAAGACCTTCGTGTGTGTCTTTCTGCCATTCCTGCCAGGATATCTATGTTGTGTTTATTGAAACAGGCCCATGTTTCACACTGAGTGTATAAATACATTTAAAAACATATTAACTATATGTATTACTGTGTTAGAGTGTCATTATGTGTCATTTTGGTTGGTGGTGTGCCCCAGGATTTCGTAAATGTAAAAAATGTGCCGCGGCTCAAAAAAGGTTGGGAAACACTGCTTTAGAGGCTTTGGGGCTCCCAAGGACCAAAACTGGACACTCTCTTTAGTATTATTATTTATTTCCAACATTTCTACCCCGCTCTTCTCTACCCCGAGGGGGGACTCAGAGCGGCCTAACAAAAGGCACAATTCGGTGCCAACATAATAAAATACAATATAAAACCAAAAACATACAGCATTAAAATACATTAAAATAAATCAACATTAATACATCATACACATTATCTTAAGTTAAAACAGTATTTTGTCCATAACAGGAGCATTGAGCCATATCCACCAACTTGCCGTTACAAATCCAGTCCAAAGTGCTGCATTGTGCTAATGTGCAAACGCCTGGTCCCACAGCCAAGATTTCACTTTTTTCCTGAATGCCAGGAGGGATGGGGTTGATCGTATGTCGCTTGGAAGCACGTTCCACAGACAGGGAGCCACCACCAAGAAGGCCCTCTCTCTCGTCCCCATCAACCGCGTTTGAGAAGTAGGTGGGAGCGAGAGCAGGGCCTCCCCGGATGATCTTAAATTACGAGGTGGGACATAGCGGCAGATGCGTTCGGACAAGTAAGCTGGGCCAGAACCGTATAGAGCTTTAAAGGTCAAAACCAGCACTTTGAATTGAGCTCGGAATTAGACAGGCAGCCAGTGGAGCTGACACAACAGGGGGTGGTATGCTTAGGGTTGCCATATGTCCCGTATTATACGGGACATCCCGTTTTTCAGTTCCAAATTTAATGTCCCATTTTTTGGGGTCATGTCCCGTATTTCCTCCCTCCGGCTGGCAGGGGGTGCCGGCGATGGGAGAAGAGAGGCAGTGTGAGGCCTGCTCGTCATCTTCTTTCTCCTCCACAAGAGAGCGCATGCCCGGCAAGGAACTGAGGGCGAAGAAGCCACTTCTGCCCCAACAAACAGGCTCCTCACAACTGCTTCCGGGAGCCAAGATGGTGGCGTTGCTGTGGCTGGTGCTGGGGTTGAGGGCTGCAGCCGTGACGACGCTGGGCGGAACATCTGCGGGGACTCACCCGGGGAAGGGCTTTACGTCCGCCCAGGTCTGGCCAAGGGGGCTGGATTGCTGTAGGGAGCTAGAGTGAAGGGAAAGAGGGAGGGGGAAATATGGTGGAGTGTTGGTGTCTCTCGCTCTAGGACTCGTTACCTTGGTTGCCACAAGGGCCAAGTCGAATGAATGAATGAATGAAAGCTGCCTGACTCCACCTTCACTGCTTTGGGCTCCATGCTGTGGGATCCTGGGAGTTGTAGTTTGACAAGGCCTTGAGCCAAACTACAGCTCCCATCGTTCCATACTATTATTATTGTAATTATGTTTTTATATAGCCTGTTTTTTTCTCCTCACAAAGGAGACACACTGAGTTACGACAGACCCAGTTGAGCTTTTTATCCCAGGTTATCTGGCAGCGGAGACTCATCTAATCCAGGTTAAATCAGATAATCTGGTATCAGATTCCGGGAGTGGAGATCCAGCCTGAGGCTTTTTCCACACAGCTTAATAAAATCTCACACTATCTGTATGCCGTCACACCAGGTCTGTTTAAAATTAAAACTAGCAGATGTGTTGTCCTTTCTACCTGGTGGACTGCAGAGCGCTTGCTGAAAAGGCTAGGTGGTCTGGCAACCCAAAAAACACTCCAAATTAAAGTTGAAAATCAAACAGTTTATTTAGTAACAAAGTCTTTGCAGGACTTGGCACAGCTTTATGGTTGCAAAAAAAAACAGAGTGGAAATGCCTTGGGTTGTAGCTCAAAAGATTCCTACTGCTTCTTTTTGGATGGCAGGAAACCCGATATTTCCCACCCTGGTCCTAGGTGTTTGGTTGAAGGAACCACTCCTTCCCCCCTCTAAACCTAAGACCAGTCCAAAGATGACCTAAAGCTGGGCTGGTAACCAGATGTCTATCCTATACAGCATGCAAAGCCAGTCTCTGCAAGGTACCATAAACCCATCTAGTTCCAGCAGTACCCCAGCTAATGGTCAAGCAAATAGCAATCAGCAGGTCAGCATGCAGGTTAGCATGCAGGTTAGCACCCAGTACTTACGGTGACCCTTTCGGAGCCAATCCTGGCTGGCCAAAAACACACCTGAATTCCTTCCCTCTCTGAAAGGAACTGAAACACTTTCTAAAATGGAGGCCAATCCCCAGGAAGAAAAGGGGGCGGACACCAACTAAAAAGATACATTTGCAGAGCTTTAGGCGGCAAATTCTGCACCAGGCTGCAACCCTGCTAATAATTAACAGGCAAGGTGCCAGAGTGCCTGGAACAGTCCCAGGAAAAATGCAAAAGGAAAAAATGCTGCCTTTTAAAACCAAACTATGGGGCTATGCATATGAAACGTCTGGAGGACGGAACAATCTGCATTAAACTGGGATATATGGCAGTGTGGACTCAGATAACCCATTTCAAAGCAGCTATTGTGGGTTATTCTGCCTTGATATTCTGGGTTATATTGCTGTATGGAAAGACCCTGAGTCTTGGGCCCTTTACACACACTGAACTGGATTATATGGAAATGTGGACTCAGATAACACAGGATCCTTTCGCACAGCCATATAACCCAGAATATCAAGGCAGAATAACCCACAATATCTGTTTTGAACTGGAATTTTATTTATTTATTTATATCCTACTTTATCTCTCCATATGGAAACTCAAAGCGGCTCACAATCAAAAACATTACAAACATACAATAATAAAGGAATATATCATTATATATTATTATATATGATCAGTAGTAATTCTATTTAATATACTAGTGTTACTATATTATTATATTTTAGTATTGGTATTATATTGTATTACATTATATTATTATCAATATTATAGGTATATACAATATATTGTATTAATTAGGGCTATAGGGCAGTGCTGAAGGGTGTCACTTATTTTTGTGTATTTTTAGGTAAATGTCCCTTATTTCTTATATCAAAAAATGGCAACCCTAGGTATGCTCCCTGTATGTAGCTCCAGTTAGTAATCTGGCTGCCGCCCATTGGACTAGTTGTAATTTCCGAACTGTCTTCAAAGGCAGCCCCACGTAGAGTGCATTGCAGTAATCTATTCGGGAGGTGACCAGAGCGTGGGCAACCGTAGCCAGATCTTTAACTAAAAGGGTTTATTCTTAATACAGAGTAGCAATGTACTCAGTCAGGTTCTTCTCTTTTTTATCCAAACAAACAGAAAGCTTACTTTACAGTTCTTAGTGCAGATGTAGTCCTGGAAGCTTCAGCTAGTTGGCTCTCCAAAGTCTCTTTTTCTTTAACTTCGAGGCGAGGACGCTCAAGGTCCCAGCCAGGTGGCCTATATGAAGGCAGGAAACCTTCCTTTGGGTTGCCAATTGACTTTTTGAGGGCGCCCAAAGTTCCTCAGTGTCACTCAACCATCCGTTATGCTGAATATACTGTATGAACTTCGAGGTGTGAAGAATTGGTACTGGAAGATGCCTTGACTAAGGCCTTGCTGGCACACCTTCCAACACGTCCACTCTGTAGAATCTCTGGTGGTTGAATGAAAGAAAAGATGGTTTCACTTTTCCAGGTCCCTGGGAAAAGGGGAGGAGCAAGCTTGAATGGGTTCCATAAACAATAATTGGCAGGTGCCAAGGACCAATAAATGCAGTCAAACCTCTAACAAGTTGCAAACACATTAAAATCAGTGCAAAAGAGCTCAAACCCTTTGCAAACCATACAGGCTGTGGCATTCCATCAATGCAAACCTCTAAACCAGGGGTGCTCACACTTTTTCAGCATGAGAGCTACTTATAAAACAACCAAGTCAAAATGATCTACCTACCCACTACAAAAATGTAAAAAATATAACTATTTTCAAATTTATTAAGGCTTCTTTGTATGTATGGCCATCCAGCCATCATAATAATAATAGTAATAATAATAATAATAATAATAACCATCTCTAGTCCAAGGACCTTCTGCCTTCATGCAGCAAAATCACAATCAAAGCAGCTCAGACAGATGGCCACCCAGCCTCTGTTTAAAAGCCTCCAAAGGAACTTCCACCACACTCTGAGGCAGAGAGTTCCACTGCTGAACAGCTCTCACAGTTTGGAAGTTTTTCCTCATGTTCAGGGGGAATCTCCTTTCTTGTAGTTTGAAGCAATTGATTTTGTCATTTGGGAGTTGTAGTTGCTGGGATTTCTAGTTAACCCACAATCAAAGAGCATCCTGAACTCCACCAATGATGGAATTTAACCACACTTGGCACACTGAACTCTCATGAGACCAACAGAAAGTACTGATAGGGCGTGCTGGGCATTGACCTTGAGTTTGGGAGTTGTAATTCTCCTACATCCAGAGAGCACTGTGGACTCAAATAATGATGGATCTGGACCAAACTTGGCACAAATCCTCAATATGCCCAAATGTGAACATGGGAAATTTGGGGAAAATAGACAGAGACATTTGGGTGTTGGAGTTGCTGGGATGTATAGTTCACTTACTTTGTGGAGCAGAGTCACGCCGTGCCGGCTGGCAGAGAGGAGGGTGGCCAGGAAGTGCTCCATGGCCTCCTCGCCCAGGCAGGAGCTTCGCAGCCTCCCTTCCCTGCCTCGCATGAGGGCAGCGCAAAGCCGTTTGCCGCTCAGGCCCAATCTCCTCGCCTGCAAGCAATGGAAGCAGGTGAGGGGAGAAGTAGGAGGACAGAGGGAAGGAGGGGGCACCACGCGAGAAGGTGATATAGCCAAAATATCACAGTCTTAGTTTAGTCATCTTGGCTTCTAAGGAGAGACCAGGCTTGATTTATTCTAAGACCCTTTATTGGTCTTTTAAGCCAGTGTTTCCCAACCTTTTTTGAGCCGCGGCACACTTTTTACATTTGCAAAATCCTGGGGCACACCACCAACCAAAATGACACAAAATGACACAAAATGACACTCTAACACAGTAATACATATAGTTAATATGTTTTTAAATGTATTTATACACTCGATGTGAAACCCGGGCCTGTTTTGATGAACACAACATAGATATCCTGGCAGGAATGGCAGAAAGACACAAACTTCCCACACAGAACTCCCATAACCAAGAGAAAATACTATGAGAGTTTAGTGGGCATTGACCTTGAGTTTTGGAGTTGTAGTTCACCTATATCCAGATAGCACTGTGGACTCAAACAATGTTGGATCAGGAACAAACTTGGCATGAATACTCAATATGCCCAAATGTGAACACAGATGGAGTTTGGGGAAAATAGACCTTGACATTTGGGAGTTACAGTTTCTGGAGGGGGGGGGGCTTGAAAGACCAGCAGTCTCCCTCTCACTTAGGTTGCCCCCTCCCTCCCCGCCAGGCTTGAATTAGGGTCGTGGGGAGCAGGAGCCTCACTCACCACCTGCGCAACTCCTTGGGGGTCAGCGGAGCGGCCCGTGTGGGCATCTCGGGGCTGGTGAAGCAGGCAGGAAGGAAGGCGGCAGCAGTGGGCAGGGAGCTGGAGGAAGGCCGAGAGCGGTTTCACGCGCAGCGGGGAGGAGGGGGAGGAGGGAGGGGTGGGGCTGATGCTGGACTGAACCATCCGGCATTAGGCCCGGAGGGGGGGAGGCAAGAGGAGGTCTCTACTTGGGGAAAGGGAGGCAGGCCTTCCCAATGCATGGAGTGGGAGAGACCAAGTACCGTATTTTTTGCACCATAAGACGCAGTTTTTTCCCTCCCAAATTAGGAAGAAAAATCAGCCGCGTCTTATGGAGCGAAGATGCAGGCAGGGAGGGGGGGGGGAGGCGCTGGAGCAGAGGGGGGCGATATACTCACCAAAAGTGTCTGGAGACCGCCGCCTCTGTCGCCTCCTCTCCTCTGGTCCGTTGCTGGTCCATCCCTTTCCTTCCCCCCGCCCTTTCTTCCCTCGAGCAAAGGGCGGGGGGAAAGGAGCAGGAGGAGGAGCGAAGCAGCGTCGCGTCAGACGCTCTGACCCCCCACCCTTTCTTCCCTCGCGCAACGGGGGGGGGAATGGAGCAGGAGGAGGAGCGAAGCAGCGTCGCGTCAGACGCTCTGACGCGACGCTGCTTCGCTCCTCCTCCTGCTCCTTTTCCTTCCCCCCACCCTTTCTTCCCTCGAGCAAGGGCGGGGGAAAGGAGCAGGAGGAGGAACGAAGCAGCGTCGCGTCAGACGCTCTGACGCGACGCTGCTTCGCTCCTCCTCCTGCTCCTTTTCCTTCCCCCCACCCTTTCTTCCCTCGAGCAAAGGGCGGGGGGAAAGGAGCAGGAGGAGGAGCGAAGCAGCGTCGCATCAGAGGCCTCTGATGCGACGCTGCTTCGCTCCTCCTCTTGCTCCCTTTCCTTCCCCACCCTTTCTTCCCTCGAGCAAAGGGGGGGGGAAAGGAGCAGGAGGAGGAGCCGCAGCAGCGTCGCGTCAGACGGCTCTGACGCGACGCTGCTTCGCCTCCCTCCTCCTGCTCCTTTTCCTTCCCCCCACCCTTTCTTCCCTCGAGCAAAGGGCGGGGGGAAAGGAGCAGGAGGAGGAGCGAAGCAGCGTCGCGTCAGACGCTCTGACGCGACGCTGCTTCGCTCCTCCTCCTGCTCCTTTTCCTTCCCCCACCCTTTCTTCCCTCGAGCAAGGGGGGGAAAGGAGCAGGAGGAGGAGCGAGCAGCGTCGCATCAGACGCTCTGACGCGACGCTGCTTCGCTCCTCCTCCTGCTCCTTTCCTTCCCCCACCCTTTCTTCCCTCGAGCAAAGAGCAGGGGGAAAGGAGCAGGAGGAGAAGCGAAGCAGCGTCGCGTCAGAGGAGGAAAATAGGAAAAATATTTTTTTCCTATTTTCCTCCTCTGAAATCTAGGTGCGTCTTATCAGCCGGTGCGCCTTATGGTGCGAAAAATACGGTAGACAACGGGTGGGGAGGGGTGTGTGTTTGTAATTTTGTGCCTTTATTGAGGTAGGTTTCTTAGGGTTTGTATACTTCAACACACTAGACTCTCCCCCCCCCCTTTCCTGGAGGTTCGAATTTCCCAAGGCACACCTGATGATCGCTCACGGCACACTAGTGTGCCACGGCACACTGGTTGGAAAACACTGTTTTAAGCAGTTCACTGTACCTGTAGAACTCTTTCCAGCACACTTCAAATGAATCTATATCCTTATCACCTCTCTTCACTGTGCAGCATTCAGAACCATACATAGAAACAACTTACCATGAAAGTATTCAGTCCCCTTGGTAATCAGCCTCCCAAAATGCTTTGGAAATTTTTATACACTTTTACTATGTCTATATTTTTAAAATTAGTTAATATAATTCCTTGTATCATACACCTACTAATTTATAGTTTTTGACTTTTCACTATTAAACTAAGTTGTTCAACAAACACTCACTCTCAGCTGATGTTAGGGGAAACACCATTTTTATTTCAAGGCAGCAACATAAGGGAGGGGGAAAATAGGAGTGTCGATGGGTAAAGAGTCTGTGCAAAGACCAAGCTAGGAAAATGTTATAATACAGCTTTGAAAACAAATGGATAAGCGTTTATCAGAAGTTGGCAAAGACTTCAAACAAAATAAGAGGCACTTTGTGTATTCTTTAAATCAACCTTTCTTAACCCGGAGGTACCCTTGAAACTATCTTCAGGTCTCAGCGAACCGCTACATAAAAAATATTTCAACTACAGATTAAAACATTTTTTAAAAAAATTCATCATTATCTCTTGCAGAACTCCTAGCAACCTCTCACATAACCTTCAGGTTTCATGGAACTGTGGTTGAGGAATCCTTCTTTAAATAGCAACAAAACCCCTTTGAATATACATAGAATCATAATTAGTGTTGGTAACACAACATTTTTGAAGAGGTACAAAGTGCTACTGAGTAGTCACAATTGAACCACACACCTAAACATTGATATGAAAGTTCTTTCATTAAAGCATAGACTTGG
The DNA here is from genome assembly GCA_030556195.1 of Anolis apletophallus. Lineage (NCBI taxonomy): Eukaryota > Metazoa > Chordata > Lepidosauria > Squamata > Anolidae > Anolis > Anolis apletophallus. The sequence goes on from JARBWK010000008.1 coordinate 97,381,301, forward strand.
TTGTGGAGAGGAGGAATATTCTATGGCCAGTACTACAATTGATGGGTGTGACATAGCTACTCATGCAAGTGATTTCAGGTCATGAAAAGAGAGCAAGTTATTGACCAATGTTACATTTTTAGGGGCATGGGTTTGTTGAGGTTGGGGGTTTTTTTGCCTTAGGTGTCATCATAACTTGGCCAAGCTTGGGGTGGCATTGGCAATTCAACCCTAAAGTGTTTTGGCTTTGGCCTGGGCTTAACCAAAGTTGGTTTTTTTTGTTTTTTAAAGAAGGAATAACAATACAGCATGAATCTATGAGAACCACGTATATAGATCTGATGGCTAGGTGATGGCATAGGAGAGATCATCTGAAGTCAGGTTAAAGTTACAAAATGTGTATAGGAGAGAAATTTGGAAGGATTTTTGAATCAACCCACACATTTTCACCTAACTTTAACTACCACAAATTTATCCTATGTGATCCCAAGATTCTATAGCATGCGGACACAGCAGTTGAAGTGTTATCGAAGTGCTATAACTGTGTAATAAGAAAGAAAACAAAACTATACAGTATATATATATATATATATACTCATATATATATACTCATATATATATATATATACACACCGTATTTTTCGCACCATAAGGCGCACCTGCTGATAAGACGCACCTTGATTTTTGAGGAGGATAATTGGGAAAAAAAATTGGGGGCTGGTTACACTAACATGGAGGGGGGGAGGCGGTGGAGCAGAGGGGGGGCGCGATGTACTTACGCTATATTCGCGCCCCCTCCGGCGGCTCCCGGTGGCTCCTGTGCATGCCCATACTCTCACCGCCGTGTCGCTGCAGCCAGCCGGCGGCGCGGAGGAACGGGGGCGGAAGAGGGGACTCGTGGGGCGGGCTCGCCACTCACGGACCCGAGGAGGAGGGGGGAGGCCACGAGGGCGGCCCCCACGGCGACGCAGCGGCAGCCGTAGCAGCAGCAGCAGCAGCAGCAGCAGCGGAAGGGCCCGAAGCCAGAGGCGCTTCTTCCTGACGTCACGAAGAGCGCCTCTGCCGAGGAGGAGGAGGGGGCGACGCGCGCTGTAGGAGGCCCGAAGGAGAGGCCGCAGGGAGGGAGGGAAGGAGGAAGAGTTCCCTCCCTCCCTGCGGCCTCTCTTTCGGGCCTCCTTACAGCACGTGGCCGCCTCCCCTTCCTCCTCGTCAGAGGCGCGACGAAGTGACGTCAGGAAGAAGCGCCTCTGCCGAGGAGGAGGGCCTCGCCAGCCGCGCACTGTAAGAACTCTGCATCTTATGGTCCGAAAAATACGGGTATGTATATATATATATATATATATATATATATCAATTTGGCCTAAAATGAGAATCTCTTGCAACTTTTCAGCTCTCTACTATCAGCAGTTTAGAGTATAAATGGATCACAACATATATAAATAGAACATTAGGAATATGGACCAGAATCCACAGAGCTACGTATTTACTGTATTTCTTCCATTCTAAGACAAACGTTTTCTGATATATAAATATTTCTTAAAATGGAGTGTGCTTTAGAATCACAGATGTATCTTATGTATTTCTGTTGTTGTTGGTAGTACTGGAATGAGCATCTTACAATTGATGAAACGCAGTAGCTGTGGGAGAGAATTTCAAAAGCGTTGTGTGATAATGGCACAAGGAAGCTATTATTCAGAATCAACAATACCACTGTGTATGTGCTACAATTCTCAGAAAGGACAAAAAAATAGCCCTTACCAATTCATATTATTTTCAAAATTCAACATGGGTTAATTTCCTGGTCTTATTTTTACAGCAACAACTACCACAACTAAATTATTCTCATTGCCAAAAACAGTACTGTGCTTTTCCTTCACTTTATTATTTAAGTTTTCTCAACGCCACTAGTTTGTATATTTTAAAGCAGCACAAAGTTATAAGAGAGTAGAAAGCAGCAATAAAAACTCAACTCTGGGATACTAGCTAGTCAGCCAAACGAAGCTCTGCGGGATGCTGTTGTAAGCTTTGCATTTATGCCAGTGATGCCAGTCGAGAGCAGAGAAACTGCAATGATGGGGATCTCAAGGCTTCAGATCTCTCTCTCAGATGGTTGACTGCTCCTGCAGGAAGCCCTCAGCAGTTGGTGCGGCACGTTCTGGTTCGGAGGCGAGGGCTGCTTCGCGCAAGACAGCCATGTGCTCCTCAGCCGCAGAGAGGGACTGGTCAATCCAGTCCATACGGCTGGGAGAGTGGCAGGCGTTGCGGGTGATCAAGACCAAATGGCTCACTGAGAGCAACAGTGCTGTGGTTCTGGAAGGGAAAACGGCTTGGTCAAAATGGAGTTTTCAGCTCAGTCATTTGCCCCAATCTCTTCCTGCATTCAGATCTGAGCCGATGAGTTGATTTATACAGGAGAGATTGGCATAAACACATCAGAGCTAGGAGAGAGCAAGACTGTGGGTCTTCTCCAGAAAATGTGGAAGCTTAAAAATTACTTATTTGGACAGCATAGCCAACACTTATGGATTTCTGAGAGTTGTAATTTGAAATATAACTATTCTAAATATTAGGGAAACATGCTACAGCCTTCACACTTTTTATCTGTATGTGCATGTGTCTTCAAGTTATTTTATGGTGATCCTAGCCGATTTGGAAGCTAAGCTCTGATTAGTACTTGGATGGCAGATGGCAAACAAATAGCAGGTGCTGTAAGCTATATTTCAGAGGAAGGAATTTACAAGACTGCCTCTGAGTATTACTTGCCTTAAAAAAAACCCTATGAAATCCATGGGCTCACCATAAATTGTCAAGCAACTTGCAGGCACATACACACAGATCTCTGGTATTCTCAATTACCTATAAAGCAGGTCATTACCTATAAAGCCCTAAACTGTTCAGGCCCTGCTTATCTTCACGACTGCACCCCCGCCCCCCTCTATGAACTTGCGTGAGCGTTAAGATCTGCCGGGGAGGCCCTCCTCTTGGTCCCTCCACTGTCACAAGCATGGTTGATGGGAACGAGGGAGAGGGTCTTCATGGTGGTGACCCCCTGGCTCTGAAATGGCCTCCCCAGGAAGATTAGGCAGGCTCCCATACAGTCCTCCTTCCATAGGGATCTGAAGATTTGAATGTTTAAACAAGCCTTTGAGAACGCCTGGCCCCAATGGTTCACAATTAAATATTCAGCACTGCACTTTCATCCCATGCCCTTATTTATTTATTTACTTCATTTATACCTCGCACCCACCTCTCCATTGGCGCCCCCTTGCAGTGGAGGAGAGGCTTGCGTACCCTAATGAAGTTGTGAGCTATGCTGAAGTTGTGAGCTATGCCAGACAGGTCACAACCGAAGGGTCTGACAAAGAGCGTCAAAGGGCAAGATGGGCTCTCTAGCCTTTTGGCAACCATCCTAATAGAAGGAAAACTCTAATTTCAAACCCGGGCAGATGGTGCTTGTCTAACTCTGTAAGGTCAACCATCTAAGAGAAGGAAACTCGAACCAAACCTACGACCTGAGGACCTCGCTGCCACCGTCCAAGCTTGCTAGGCCCTGGCAGATGAACCTTTGGTTTAAAGGGTGAGGCCAGTTCTGTGCATGCTGCGCTCCACCAGAAAAATCTATTGCACAGGCTCGAAGGACACATCCACCTCGCACCCATCTCCCCAAGGGGACTCGGGGCGGCTTACATGGGGCCAAGCCCAATAACACACAATAACAAAGCAATAACAAATTATAAAAAACAATACAATCAATGCCCTGTTCCTTAGCTACAATTTGCACTATCCCATTCCCTCGTCTTGTTTACAGTTTGGCCATGTATTACGGTAGTTGTCACCAGAAGTTATTGGGCATTGTTCCGAGTTTTAAATTGTTGTTTTATATGCTATAGTTTTACTTTATTGTACTGTACTGTGTGTTTATTTTTGTGTTTTGTCTTAGGCACTTTCTGCCATATGTAAGCTGCCCAGAGTTGCTTCAGGGAGATGTAGGCGGGGTACAAGAATATAGTTATCATCATCATCATTAATGCTAAATTATTGAAGGCTTTCGTGGCCTGAATCACTGGATTAGTCTTCAGTGCCCTTCATGTTCTTTGATTCATGTCTGGACACTGCATGAAAGGCAATGCTGACTAATCCAACCAGAGAAGTCAGCTGTAGCAGAACACTTGATGAACCAACCTGACACAGAATATTATTTGAGAACACAGAAATTCTAGACCATTCTGACAACCATTATGTTAGAGTACACAGAGAAGCCACTGAAATCCACAAGCACATGGACAATTTTAACAGAAAGGAGGAAACCATGAAAATGAACAAAATTTGGTTACCGGTATTAAAAAACCCCAGAATCAAGACAGTAAATAAGGAACCACTCAGAAACAGGAGAACTCCAGACAGCAAACAAGCAAATGCCAGTTAACACCTCCCAAACAGAGGATGCCTCCAGGCAACAGAGGTCATGCTACCTCTTTGCAGATACCCTCACTGATTGACTTTTCAAGCGTCACGGCTACTCAGTGCTATTGAAGCTTGCAAATTGCAACATTCACCTCTGAAGATGCCAGCCACAGATGCAGGCGAAACATCAGGAGAGAATGCTGCTGGAACATAACCATACAGCTTGAAAAATTCACAGCAACCTAAATAGTATTATTGGAGTGGCTGAGTTCACACACAAGGCATCCGTAGAGGCAACAGTGGTTCAAGTGTGCTGATAATGTTGGTGCCATAATGGTGGGGTAAGTAAAGGCATGATTCATTTGGGGGAAAGGTTGGAGGGAGATTATACCTTGCGTAATATGTTACGGCACTCCGTGCAATCATGCCAGCCACATGACCTTGGAGGTGTCTACGGACAACGCCGACTCTTTGGCTTAGAAATGGAGATGATCACCGCACCCCAGAGGCAGACACGACTGGATTTCATGTCAGGGGAAAACCTTTACTTTTTAATATGTATTTTATGCACCATATTCTTCAGCTCGGAGTGTCAACCAATATTTACTCTACTTATTACAGAAGGTCCTTGGAGTATGAATAAAGGGGTTATTCTATTTCTCTGTAGCCCTTCTGGTAACATGTTCCTCTCTCTTCCTCAGTTTACTTTCCCCCTTGTTAAAGACAGGATTAGTTTAAAAGGATTTAAACTAAAACTATGTTTTGCTATGAATCTGACCCTCTCTCTCTTTTTTTTTGCATGCACAACCACTATCTTAAAATTCCCATTGCCATCTAGGTCATATGTGTGGGCAGTTGAAATGTGACATACTCACCTGGCATCCAAAAGCTTAGGGTCCAGTGGTGGGTACATGGATCGGACCACATCATCCACCCTACAATTTAAAAAAGCAAGAACTAAATAAGGTGCAGAAATTACTTCATCAAGGCCTTACTAACAAGAGGTGTAAGTATAAAAAAAACTAAGAAAAACAAAGAGAAAGGGAGTGGTGAAGAGTAAGATCATGTACTTATTACATAACATGTACTAACTCAGTGTTTCCCCACCAGTGTGCCGTGGCACACTAGTGTGCCGTGAGCCATCATCAGGTGTGCCGTGGAAAATTAGCACTCTCCCCCCTCCTAGCAGCCCCCTCACAGGTTTCCAAGAAACAAATTGAGCCTCTCTGCTTGGATTTTTTTTAACCATTTTACTGGATTTTTTGAGAGTTGCCTCCCCCCCTCCAAGGAACTGTTTATAACAGCTTCATGACATCCATAATTAACTGGAAGCAAGTTTCACTCAGGGTGAAATTTCACAAAGGTCTGGAGAACAAGGTCTATGAGGAGCGGCTTGAAGAGCTGGGCATGTTTAGCCTGGAGAAGAGAAGGCTGAGGGAAGACATGATAGCCATGTATAAGTATGTGAGAGGAAGTCATATATATGTTGTGTTCATCAAAACAGGCCCAGGTTTTCACACTGAGTGTATAAATACATCTAAAAACATATTAACTATATGTATTACTGTGTTAGGGTGTAATTTTGTGTCATTTTGGTTGGTGGTGTGCCCCAGGATTTTGTAAATGTAAAAAATGTGCCGGGGTTCAAAAAAGGTTGAAAAACACTGTACCAACTAACCAATACAACCTAGAGAGCTTCCATATGAGAAAGATCTCATCTTTCACATGGTATTTTTATGATACTATCAAACTGTGATTCTCTTGAATTCCTTCTTTGGTGTCTCTCCCCCTCCACCAGATTGCAAAAAGAAAATTGACTTTCAAAGGAGGAGTAGCACAATCACAGAAGTACTTGTCCCTTTACCACCAATGCAGGCCAGTGATTCTAGTATCTGTGTTTCAGTGAATCTAGTTCCAGGTTTTGACTAGTCCTAAAGGGGCTGTCTGTGGTGCTGGACATACTGGATAAGGGCTGAAAACCTGGAGTGGACTCACTGCACCACTGAATGAGACCCACTAGTTATCCAGTTTAGTACAACTATTTTTAAAGACATGGCTTGTGATGTGTGCATAAACTTCTGTGTGAGTAGACCAGTGTTTTTCAACCTTTTTTGAGCAGCGGCACATTTTTTACATTTACAAAATCCTGGGGCACACCACCAAACAAAATGACACAAAATGATACTCTGACACAGTAACACATGTAGTTGATATGTTTTTAAATGTATTTATATACTCAGTGTGAAACCTGGGCCTGTTTCGATGAACACAACATAGATATGACTTCCTCTCACATACTTATACATGGCTATCATGTCTTCCCTCAGCCTTCTCTTCTCCAGGCTAAACATGCCCAGCTCTTCAAGCCGCTCCTCATAGGGCTTGTTCTCCAGACCCTTGTGAAATTTCACCCTGAGTGAAACTTGCTTCCAGTTTACTATGGATGTCAGGAAGCTGTTATAAACTGTTCCTTGGGGGAGGCAACTCTTGAAAAATCCAGTAAAATAGTTTTTTTTAAAAATCCAAGCGGAGAGACTCAATTTGTTTCTTGGAAACCTGTGAATGCTTCAGCCTCCCGATGCTCCCAGGTTCGCTCACTGCCCAATTCACCGATGTGGAGCTTCCGGCTTTGGCTGTTCTCACGGGAAATCCAAGCCAGTGCGAAAACGACGACTCAATCACCCAGTGCTCTGCTTTTGCGGAGGGAGGCAGCGAAAGAGGCCACACAGATCTATGAAACGTATAGAGTCTATACGTTTCATAGATCTGTGTGGCCTCTTTCACTGCCTCCCTCCTCCCTTCGCTCAGTGCTGAAAGAGGGAGAAAGAGCTGCTAGGAGGGGGAAGAGTGCCAATTTCCCATGGCACACCTGATGATTGCTCACAGCACACTAGTGTGCCCCGGCACACTGGTTGGGAAACACTGGAGTAGACAAGTGTATTATGATGCAATTATACTTTGGGCAACACTTCACTGTCTCAATTTCTCAATGCTATGGAATCACAGAAGTTCTGCCAAAGAGTACTGGTGCCTCATGAAACTACAACTGCCAGAAATCCATAGCACCGAACCGTATTAATGTAAAATGGAGTCAAATGGCATTATTTTTTTATTAGTTCCACCCTCTTTGCTTAATGCACAAAATGTCTTGAGGTGTTCATTGGATCTGAAAATGCCATTGCATTAAACAAAGCCACTTTGCAGCCTATTCAGTGGCTTCTAAGATGTATGTAGATTTTCCCCCTTATTTGGCCTGTATCTCTATTTAATTTTCCACCATCCCTACTCCTCCATTGAGGAAGAGACATTAAACAACCCACCCTCTAGTTGTCCCTCACCCCAATTTGACATCTCTTACCTGGGACTGATCCGCTTGGCAACCACAATGATATCGTTGAGGCTGGATGGAGATTTCATCTGAGCCCCCGAACCCATGGTCATGGCAACAAGTTTCTCCGTGAGGGTATGACAGATCTGTCCAAAGAGTGATTCAAGTCAGTGTTACCAGCTATGGAGAGCTTATTTGCCCCAAACTATATTTTTTTGCCACTTAAAGACAGTGCAACTCCCACAAATCACACACACAATTCTAATAATATATATATATATCCAAACCATGTTGATCACACATCCAAAACCACATTGTGGTGATATTTCTATTAGGCCAATCAAAGGGCGCAAAATATTCAAAAGGTTTTGAAGCTCAAAATCTAGGTCTCAAAGGAATTTGATATAGTGTTAATGCTGTTCTATTCATTGCCTTTTTACTTGTGTTATAATTGACTGTCATATGTTATTATGTTTTAAACTGCGTTTTTGTTGGTGAATTTTGTTGTATGTTTTGGGCTTGGTTCCTTCCTGGAGATGGTAGTGGGGTATAAAAATAAAGTTGTTGTTGTTGCTGCTGCTGCTGTTGTTGATATTATTATTATTATTATTGGAATTGCTGTTTCTTACAATATAAATGCCTTGCTTTGGCATCCAAAATGTCCCACAGTCAACAATTGGTGCAGCCTTCACCTGCATCAAACCTCTTTCCAACCACCATTTGAAACTCAGTTTTTAAGATTTACCAGTGCAATCTTATTGTTATACTTGTTTATATGCTTGGTGTTGCCGCGGTGTTATTTGAACTGCTGGCTGCCTACTTTATGCCTTCTTCAGTTCTGGGGAGGTCTACCTCATAATGTTTCCTTGCCAGCACTCTAGCAATGATGGGTAGTCTCTCTTTGTGGCTCCTTCCTTCTTTCCCTCATACGTACATACTAGGGGTGGTTGATCCATCAAAAAATTGTTTCTAAACTCACGTGGGGGGAATTGTCATTGGTGGTTCGATATAGAAAGTGTTCCGAAAAATTTCCGAAAAATTATGTTATTGAAACGTAATTATTAACGAAAATTCATCATTATTTCCTGTTAGTTCTCAGCAGGGAAGGAGGGGATGGCATCCACACATCCTTCCCTGCTAAGAACTAAAGTGTGTCAAGGCTTGACGTGCTTTATTTCTTAGCAGGGAGGGAAGGAGGTGGGGAGGGTATCTGCACCTCCTTCCCTGCTAAGAACTAAAGCACCTCAAGGCTTGACGTGCTTTAGTTCTTAGCAGGGAAGGAAGGAGGTGCGGAGGGAATTTCCTCCTGTTCTCCAGGCTCTCCCTCCGCTTGTGAGGGAGAGCCTGGGGAAACGGAGGAAAGCTCAGCCGGGCTGCTTCCAAAGCACCCGGCTCAGCTCTCAGCTGGCGAGAGGAGAAAGGAGGGTGCTGCTGCCCTCCAGTCTCCTCTCGTGAGTTGAGAACTGAGGAGGGGAAAAAACGACCTAATAACATGCCCTTTCCAAAAAATGGCAATCCCGGGGTCGGTTTTGAAACTTCACTTCCAGGTTGGATGCCGAGGGTCGATATAGGGTCAAAATAATTTCAAATATGAAATATTAACGGGTTTCAAAGTATTTAAATTGGAGATATCCACCCGTAGTACATACGTATGTTTCTTTCACAGTGACATCACAGAGGGCCACATCACCTAGCAACACCATTTGTGGTACAAACAGATAAACATATATACATGCATATATATTTTGACTTCTGTATATATAGACGATTTCCCCCTTAAACTTTTAACTACACATGTTGAAAAGCCTTATATAACGTATTTTGCATCTTTTGATTGGCCACTGCAATTGATGAAGATCTGTGTCCACCCTTTCCTGTGAATCAGGACTCTTTTTGCACTAGAGACTGCTCAGAATGCTTCTCAAATGACAGGGAAATAGATTTCCATCCATCACAGGGGTTGCTGCCCTTTAAGTTGGGATTAGGAAAACTTCAGAGGTCCTATGCAAACTAGAGGATGCATAGGAATCATTAATATGAAACAACAAGTGTGTATCTCTAGGTTGCATATTCCAAACTGTCCAATTGGATTCCAGCCCATGTGTTTTTATTTTACGACATTTTAGCACTTGGCACACTGACATTTGTGATGTCCCTAAAGCAGTGTTTCCCAACCTTTTTTGAGCCACGGCACACTTTTAACATTAAAAAAATCCGGGGGCACACCACCAACCAAAATGACACAAAATGACACTGTAACACAGTAAAGAATGGCTGGGGGATGGTGACCTGCTGGGAGCAGCAGCTGGGAGTGCCAGCCGGGAGGAGCCAGGCCACGCCATGCCCCTCCCCGCCCCTCTCCCGGCTTCAGCACTCCCACAGCCGCCAGCCTTGAGGGGCAGTGCCAAGCCAGCATTGTGCTGGCTCTGCCACCGCTGGCTTGGCACTGCCCCTCAAGGCTGGGAAGCTGTGGGAGTGCTGAAGCCGGGGAGGGAGCAGAGCCAGGCTGCGTCATCCCCCGGCTTCAGCTCTCTCACAGAGGAGGAGCATGAGCGGTGGATGTGCTTCAGTAGGCGGGGCTCCTCCTCCGCGCGGCTTCAACAAGCAAGCGGCGGGAGTCATGGCGGGAGTCATGGCGGATTGGAGGCTGGTTGGGGAAACGGCTGAAGGAGGCGGCGCCCGGTCCTTCCTCCTCCTCTTCCAAGCAGCAGGAGTTTGGCAGGAGGAGGGGGGAAGGAAGGGGGGCAGAGAGCTTTTCTCGCGGCACACCTGATGATCACTCACGGCACACTAGTGTGCCACGGCACACTGGTTGAGAAACACTGCCCTAAAGGAAGGATTTACCTTTAGAATAGCGATACAGTGCGAGACCAGGCCCCTAAGGGAGGAAAATGAGAGCAACAAATTAGGGAAGTAACATGTCATTTTATCAGGTGCAATAATACAAACACAATTGCAGAACCTTTATCCACAGTTTCAGTTGTCCACAACTGGGAGGAAAATGATTTATCTAGGCCAGGCCTGGGCAAACTTTGGCCCTCCGGGTGTTTTGGACTCCAACTCCCACAATTCTGAATTGTGGGATTTGGAGTCCAAAACACCCGGAGGGCCAAAGTTTGCCCAGGCCTGATCTAGTAGATTCTATCATATTCTTCCCCTGGAAGTTATTACAGAGTTGTCCTGAAGGATCTGGGACATTTCTAAAGTTTCCTTACCTGGAATCTCTAGGAGGTCCTCCAATGCAGGTCTATGGAATGGCAGGACCAGAAGTCAAGTAATTTATTGGCATTTAGTTGTATTCATGGTTTCAGGTAAACACAGTATGGCTAGAATTATATTTCCTATAGATATGGGGAGTCTTAATGAATTACAAAAGGTTCATCCACACGTTCCATTGCACAACTCCTTCACTTTCAAAGTTAGTTTAAACATGAAAAAAGTGAGCTTATATTCAAGACTGCTTCCTTAGGGCCCTTCCACACAGGCATATAACCCAGAATATCAAGGCAATAAATCCCACAATATCTGTCTTGAACTGGGTTATCTGAGTCACTGACATATATTCCAGTTCAAAGCAAATAATGTGGGATTTTATTTAGCAGTGTGGAAGGGGCTTTTGTTTCAGCTCTTCAGTTTTCACTCTCCTTGGCAAAGCACCGTTTTCCCTCAATTTCCTAACTACATTGATATAATTTTGCTTCCTCGAATAAGGAAAACTTATTGTAAACATCCTACTACTGGCACTTCCTCCCTGAGCATCTGAACTGCAAAGGAACATGCGATGATTTCATAACATCTAAGGAAGGGAGGAAACAGAGACAAGTGGTATAGGACATGATTCACATCCTCTAACCATATATCTAAGGAGGATTGTCATATAAGGCTGGGGATGGGCAGGATTCTGCAATATGTAGTTTGGTGACGAATCTAGAATTTCCTATTGTATCCCCTTAGAGAGCAGTAGAAAATCTAAGTACACAGGAAATTATAAGTGCCAAAATTCCATAGAATGCAACAAGACAGTTAAAGTGGGATCAAAGCACTATAACATTGCAGTGCAGCCACAACCTAAGACAAATGTTAGGGTAATGTTGTTTTGTCAATATTCTTATGGTGGCTTTTGCACTGCTGCTCACATATTAATGAATGGAGACCAGAATAACTGCAAATGCATTAAGTTACTGTGCTGCCTGAGATTTGCTCAACGTACGAAGCATCTTCAATCCAGTCTTCGTTCTCCAGAATTGCTTCAATATGTGGGTTTGTTATCACCACGTCATCCAGCTCCAGTTCAGATGGTTCTGACTGTGTCTCTGTTGAGCCCATATGGTCTACGATGGGCCTGAGAGAAGAATACAAAAGGGACAAGGATGAGCATTTTCTACTACAACTCTACTCAGTTCTTTGGGAGCCACAAATGAATACAACTACTACCGTGTTTCCCCGAAAGTAAGACAGCGTCTTACTTTCTTTTCCCCGAAAAGTCCCCCTATGACTTACTTTCGGGGTATGTCTTATATAAACTAAGACGTACCCCGTTGCCACGCCCACGCCACCGCCGCCGCCGCTGCTGCCGCCATCACGCCGCCGCCGCAACCGGCCCATCGGCGCGGCACACACTTCGCGGCGCACCTTTCTGCCAGGCCTCAAGGAAGGGTGGGGAAGAGAGCCAGAGCGTGGCAAGCGCCGCTGCGACAGAGGGACGCGGCGTCGCTTTGCCCCGCCCCTGGCTCTCTTCCCCCACCCTTCCTTGGACAAAGGAATGGAAAGGGGAAGAGCCAGGGCGTGGTAGAGCGACGACGCGTCACTCTGACGCATCGTCGCTTCTCCACGCCCTGTCTCTCTTCCCCACCCTTGGAATGGAAGGGAAGAGAGCCAGGGCGTGGTAGGGCGACGCAGCGTCAGGTGACGCGTCGTGCCACGCCCCTGGCTCTCTTCCCTCCCTTCAAGGGTGGGGAAGAGAGACAGGGGCGTGGAGGCGACGGCAGCGTCAGAGTGATGCGTCGTCGCCGGCCACGCCCCTGGCTCTCTTCCCCCTCCCTTCCAAGGGTGGGGGAAGAGAGACAGGGGCGTGGAGAAGCGACGATGCATCAGAGTGACGCGTCATCGCTCTACCACGCCCCTGGCTCTCTTCCCTTTCCATTCCTTTGTCCAAGGAAGGGTGGGGAAGAGAGCCAGGGCGTGATGCGACGACGCGTCACTCTGGCGCAGCGGCGCTTTGCCATGCCTCTGGCTCTCTTCCCCACCCTTCCTTGGAGGCCTGGCAGAAAGGTGCGCCACGGAAAGGTGTGCCGCGCCGATGGGCCGATTGCGGCGGCGGCGAGGAGGAGGTACGGCTTACATTCGAGTACGGCTTATATAAGCCGACCCCTCTGACACCCCCGATACGGCTTACAATAGGGGGTGTCTTATTTTCGGGGAAACACGGTAGCTGTGGGAAAAAAGCATGTAATTGATTTTAGAAGTGTGTACTTGATTTTTAAAGTAACCCACTCTATAGAAATCAGGGTAGGGGAATTCCAAAAAGTTAATGTTGGTTTTACCATTTTATATGAGGAATACTATTTTACTATGCCATTGTATGTGATAGGATTTGAGCATCCCCAGATTTTGGTATCCATGGAAGGTCCTATTATAAAAATTATTATAAAATAATAATAAAAACTACTAACTAACTAAGATGGAGGCTGACATCCTCAAAAGAGGAAGGATCCCAAGATGGAATGGCCCAATGGACCCAGCTCAGAGGATGACAAAGCGGACCCAGCCGCCGCCGCCGCAGAGCAGAGCAGAGTGGCAGACGATCGGAGGCTGCAGGCCTCTGCCCGCTCTCGCCCCCATCCGTTCTGTCAGAGCCGTTCCTGATCTGCTGATCGCCCTGCCATGGAGTGCTTGCCATCCCGGAAGGCGATCCGGGCCTGCAATGGGAGCAGTCAGCGACCTGCGGCAGCTGATCGTCCTGGCGACCCGGAAGACGATCAAGTTCTCCAGAGCGGCGGGCTGTCTTCCGACGCAGGCCCCACAGCCCGTGATGGGATGGCGGCAGCGGCAGCCCTTCCTCTTGCAGAAATGGCCCTGCCCCCGATGCCCTTCTCCCCGGGCCGGTCAGAATTGGCCGGTGGGCCGCATCCGGCCCCCGCGGGCCGTAAGATGCCCAAGTCTGTCCTAGAACCAAACCTCAATGGATACCAAGGGCCCATTGTGTAATTTTTCCCCATTGTGTTTTTCATTGTGATTTTTAAAGAACAACATCTCACGTGCCCTCTTATTTTTTGGCTACATGCTAAAGAACACCGATTTAATCCTCTGATCCTTCCCATTCATGTTGATGAGGTAATCTGTGCCCTCATTTTACAAATGTTTCAGAGTGTCAGCTGAGAACAGCACACAGAATTACTTTAAAATTATACTTTTTATTCTTCTAAAACAGGGCTGTCCAACAGGCGGCCAGTGGGCTGTACACGGCTCCCCAGCCTGTTGGACACGGCCCCCGCTACCCTCCTGAAAGATTTTTTTTAAATCAATTTATTAAAAAAAATATTTTTTAAATGGCGGCCGGGGCGGGGGGGGGGGGGGCGGGGCAGGGAGAAGGAAGGGAGCCAGCTCCTCCTCCCTGCACCACCCCTCCATCCCTCTCTCCACGCCGCCCTTCCTAGGGAGGGGAACTGCTGAAAAGGAGCAGTAGGCGGCGCCAAGGGAGGTGCGTCAGAGGCCTGGCGTGACGCGCCGCCCTTGGCGCCGCCTACTGGCGCTAGGACGGGCGGGAGCCGCCCGAAAGGAGCAGTAGGCGGCGCAGGAAGCGGCGGGGAGCCGGCTGCCTTCTTCCTCCGTAGCCCCTCCTCCTTCTCCCCGCTCGCGCCGCCGCTCGGGATCCGAGCAGCGGCGCGCCCGGGGAGAAGGAAGAGGGGCTACGTGAGCGAGCGGCCCTGCCCCCCCCCCCCCCCATGAGCGGCCTCGCCCGCTTACTGATCACCTACGGCCCCCAGGTGATCAGTGACACTTCTTCCGGCCCTTGGGCCGAAAGAAGTTGGACAGCCCTGTTCTAAAATATCATCCATATGATGTGTAATCTTTGAAGGTTGAAACAGAAAAAGGTCCTGACAACATGTGGACTGCCCATTTTGGCACTGATCTGACTCATGCGCATGTGTCAAGAGCAACAAGATGCTCTGATTATCTCCTCTCCCCAAAACGTTAGATATACATCTCAGGTGAAGGCTAAGAAAAGCCACTCTGCTATTCTTAAGTGCAGGGCACCAAAAAGGTCAAGAAGACTTCTAAGGGAGACCGATCCACAACTCGAAAGAGAAGAGAGGAATCTCTAACTGACCAGGTGCCCTGAGAGAATACAAAGATGGCACGCAGTCTCTGGGAACTGAGCAAGGAAATGAATGACTCTCTAGCATTATTAGTAGTGATGATGGCGATGAATCCTTGAACAGACTCAGAAGTAAAGTTGGCAGATCAAAAGACAACCTGGCAAAATGGCACTACCGAGAAAAATCCTCCACCTTGTGTGACTGTGGAGCAGAACAAACAATTCAGCATCTATATGCTTGCCCACAATGCCCTGCCTCATGCACAGAGGAAGAACGATTTAAAGCTGCAGACAATGCGGTCGTTGTTGCCCATTTTTGTTCTAAAATTATTTAGCTGCTTGTGATCCCTTTATTTTATCAGTTTTAAACTTATTTATTTTGCAATGCAACCTAAAATTTCATTTTTTTTCCTTCCCACTGGGAAAAATTTATGAGTTTGCACTCATTTTGGGAAAGAGTTGTTTTCTGAGGGAAGTATTTGAGAATTTTTACAAAACTTTTGAAATACAAAAATGTTCTTGTACAAAAACCAGTATATTTTTAAAAAATCAAATCAAAGCAGTTTTGTCACTAATGCTTCTAACAAAGCAGCAGCAGCAGCAACAACAACGACAACAACAACGCAGTGATCTTTTTGCTTTTTCTCAGGAATAGAAAAATCCTGCAGTGGTTCACATTTCCCCTCCGAACCAAATTTTGACATTGTGGATTATTAAATTTGCAAATGGTCTTTGAACCCACAACAAAGCACAATTTAAGTAACTAACATGCCTGAATAGAGCTCTTGGAGACAGCATGATAGCTGGGAGCCAGTGTCACGAGCGTTACGCTGATAGCACAACTGGGGTCGAGAGAGTGTGGAGTGAGAGCGGACGGACTGAGAGACGTGGGGGGGGGGGGCAAAGTCTGGCAGGTAGTTCGTAGTTGTATTCGAAGGATGGTTAGAAAGGGGAAGAGGAATAGGAGGAGTGGTGTAAAATGAATCTAATGCCGTTTATTGAGCAGTTTTGGAAAATGGTTTGCCCCTGAGTTTTTGGCAAGCATGTTGAATTTGTGCCCAATGCCCTTGAGTTTATGGACAGCCTGGATGTGGGCTGGGAAGAACATTGAACCGTTTAATAATATTTTGGGTCAGATTGCTGATTTCTATCCTGTTTAAGGCCTTCCCAAACCGTTTCCCAAACTGCTGTTTATCATTTCTCATTGAAGAACCGTTACAGTCCTTCACTGTTATCTGTGTCCCCCCTGCGTTAAATTACTTCAGTGGTATTGTCCTGCGCCTGTGTTCTAGAACAGGGCTGTCCAACTTCTACCGGCCCAGGGGCCTGAATTCCGGTCACTGATGACCTGGGGGGCCGTAGGGTCTGCCCCCGCCCCCGGCTCCGCCCCGGCGCTGCCCCGCCCTGCCTCCGCCCTCACCCCGGCCCCGCCCCGCCCCGCCCCTGCATGCATACAGTCAAATATAATCTTTTACTGAGATAAAATGCAGGGTGGGCATTCAAAAGGGGCATCCATACAGTCAAATATAATCTTTTACTGAGATAAAATGCAGGGATAAGATATTATTTTAATTTAATATTAAATATATTTAATTCCATCCTCCCCTCCCCCCCTTAATGTACCCCATCTCCCTTATTTCATCTTTAAATATATTTAATTTTATATTTAATACATGAGGGGAGATGGGGGGAGGGAATGAGGAGCCCCCTGCTTCGGCCTACCTTTTCCAAACGCTGCAGGATCCAGGAGTACCTGGACGACAAGAGAGGCGACGACTGACTGAGTCGAAGAAGGTCCCTAATCGCGTCTGTGGGCCTCAGCGATCCAGTAGTAGAGTAGCCGAAGAGTATCGAGAATACGCAAGCCACCCGGGATTTCGCGGTCAACGCCGGCATGTTCTCGCGTCGACACCGAAATCCCATGTGGATTGCTTATTCACGCGATACTTGCTCCAAACCCAGAAGTAGGTAGGGTTTTTTTTACTTATTTTATTTTTCAATTTTTATTTTTTATTAAAAAGCTTACGGGGGTGGAGGGAAGGGGCTGGGGGGCCTTATACGGCCCCCGGGCCGCCAGTTGGACAGCCCTGTTCTAGAAGCTGCATACTCGAAGCAGCGTTCCGGAAACAGCGTAACGCTCGTGGCACTGGGACCCAGCTATCATACTATCACCGAGCACTTTTGCCCAACTACAACATATTCTGAAATGGAGGCTTTCCCCCACTTGGAGAGGGCATTGGGTTGCAATTATCTTCATTTCCAGAATTTCAAGTCCTACTCACCTGGTATCATAGTGGTTCACAAAGTCCTTGGGTCGGCAGTAACGCTGCCTACAGACCACAACCAGGGCTACAAAAGATGCCAGAAAAATGGTTGCAAGCACCCCAATGGCCACAATCACAACTGTCTCCATTGAATCCCCACTATGTCCTTGGGGAAGAGGATGACGAGAGTGAATCAGTTTGGATCACTTCGGTGGTATTTCTTCCTGGAATGAAATGGAGTAAAATGAGGAATGAGAGGTGCTTACAGTTGCATCAATAATAATAAGATCTCTTTCACATAACCTTTCAAAACACAGATGGAGGATGGAGGATGTAAGGCTAGGAGAAGAACTGGAAACCTTATTTTAAAAGTCATGTATTAGATGTTATTTGCTAAGTTATTTATTTATTTATTCATTCATTCATTCGACTTGTACACCGCCACTCCCAGAGGCTCGGGAACTCAGTAAAACAGTAAAAACACAATAAAAACAAAACCTGTTATAATAGCATCACATTACGACTCAAAGGCTTGTTTGAATAATAAGGTTTTGCAAGCTTTGCGAAAGGTTACCAGATTTCACATAGCCCGAGTCTCGGATGGTAGATTATTCCAGAGGACTGGGCCAATGATAGAAAAGGCCCTACGTCGGGTTGATGTTAAATGATAGGATTTCACGCTAGGAATGACCAAAAGGTTCTGATCTTCAGACCGTAGCGATCTCAAGGGACTATATTATTTATTTATTTTTTTTATGTATTCGATTTAGTAGACCGCTCTCTCCGGAGCCCAGAGCTGTTTACTAAATATATATATATATATATATATAAATATATATGGGAACAGGTGATCCTTCAGGTACACCTGCCCCAGACCATGGCCTTAAAAGTTAAGACTAGTACTTTGAATGTAATCCGGTACTCAATTGGTAGCCAGTGCAGTCTCCGCAGGACCGGAGTGATGTGACAATTCACAGGTTCCCCTGCGAGTTCTGCATTAGCTTGAGTTTCCAGATTAGCTAATGCAGCGTTCTGCATTAGCTTGAGTTTCCAGATTACAGTCAAAGGCAGGCCAATGTAAAGAGTGTTACAGTAGTCAAGTCTTGAGATGACCATAGCCTGGATCACCGCGGCCAGGTCGCTCCGAGACAGATAGGGGGCCAGCCGCCTAGCCTGTCGCAAATGGAAAAATGCTGTTCTGCTGACCATTTGAGCCTCCATGGACAGCAGAGGGTCCAAAAGGACACCCAGGCTTTTTACTGATTTAGCAAACTAAATGCTGGAGTGTTGTATGGCTGTGTTCTAGCAGCATTTTCTCTTGATGTTTTGCCTGCATCTCTGGCTGGCATCTTCAGAGGATATGAAGTCAAGCAAGTGGAGTATATACCTGGGGAATGTCTGGGGTGGGAGGAAAGAACCATGGTCTATTAAGCTACAGTGAAGGGCGCAGTTAGAAAGCTTGGAAGTAGCCTGGCAACAAACAATTCAAAGGGAACAAAAACCAGGCTACTTCCAAGCTTTCTAACTGTGCCCTTCACTGTAGCTTAATAGACCATAGGGAAAATGCTGCTAGAACACAGTTTCTGGGATTTATAGTTAACGCACAATTAAAGAGCATCCTGAACTCTTGCAATAATGGAAGTGAACCAAACTTGGCATATTGAACTCTCATTACCAACAGAAAGTACAGAAAGGGTTTGCTTGGGAACTGACCTTGAGTTTGGAAGTTGTAGTTCACCTACAGAGCACTGTGGACTCAAACAATGTTATGTTATGTTGTTTGCTTTCTATCCAGAATCACAATGTTGGAAGGAGGCTCACCACTTTAAGGTCCCTAAAACGGGCATGGGAAAATTTCAGCCCTCTGGGTGCTTTGGACTTCAATTCCCACTATTCCTAACAGCCTGAGGCCCTTTCCTGCTTAAATGGCTGAGAGGGAAAGGAAAAGAGCCCGAGGCTGCTAGGAATGGTGGGAGTTGGAGTCCAAAACACCTGGAAGGTCAAAGTTTTCCCATGCACAGACTCGCCCCAGAACAAAGTGAGGCAAAGCGAGCAGAGCGAGGCTGGGAAGAAGGGAGTCCGAGTGGAGAAGAAAAAGTGTTCGGCAGGAGGGGGAAGAAAGGGTATTGGAGGTTACAATTACCCACGGCACGCCTGATGATCGCCACGGTACACTGGTTGGGAAACACTGCAGTAAGCAATCAAGGGCTTACCCAAAGGATGCCTCCAGGCAACAAACAATTCAAAAGAAACAAAGGCCAAGCTCTTCCAAGCTTTCTAATTGCACCCTTCACACTGGTTCAACAGACCATGATTATTTCCTTCCGCCCTGACCATTCCACAGGTATATATACTCCACTTGCTTTACCACCATCAGATCCTCTGAAGATGCCAGCCACAGATGCAGGTGAAATGTCAGGAGAAAATGCTGCTAGAACACGGCCATACAGCCCAGAAATCACACAACACTCCAGTGATTCTGGCCGTGAAAGCCTTCAACAATATACACGAAATGCTTGTTGCCTGATGAAGAAGCCAGTGGAGCTTTGAAAGTTTGCATTATGTGTCTTGTATATTTGGCCAGCCAATGCAGTTACAACTCCATTGTGGATTTAGGTACTTATTGGTACCATGTGCACAAAGAAGCTTTGCAGAACCCGTGTCAAAAGCAGAGCAGAACAGAAATGTTAACCACATTGTTAAGATAACACAAAATGTGGCAACTGGCAACTCTAACTTGAATGAATGCAAATAATTTGTCTCCATACATTAATAACACTGGGTTTTCAAAACAGCAATATAGGGCAATCACAATTCATGACATGCAGAGTTGATAATCAGAAAGTAGCCACAAACAAATGTATGCTTTACCTAAATCAGTGTTTCTCAACCTTCCTAATGCCGCGACCCCTTAATACAGTTTCTCATGTTGTGGTGACCCCCAACCTTACTACAAATTTTTTGTTGCTATAACTGTAATTTTGCAATTGTAATTGTAATGTAAATATCTGATATGCAGGATGTATTTTCATTCATTAGACCAAATTTGGCACAAATACCCGATATGCCCAGTTTTGAATACTAGTGGGGTTGGGGGCTGGGTTTGATTTCATCATTTGGGCATTGTGGTTGCTGGGATTTATAGTTCACTTACAACCAAAGAGCATTCTGAACTCCACCAATGATGGAATTGAACCAAACTTGGCACACAGAACTCCCATGACCATCAGAAAATACTGGAAGGGTTTGGTGGGCATTGACCTTGAGTTTTGGAGTTGTAGTTCACCTACTGTACATCCAGAGAGCATTGTGGAGTCAAACAATGATGGATCTGGGCCAAACTTCGCATGAATACTCAGTATTCTCAAATGTGAACACTGGTGGAGTTTGAGGAAAATAGACTTGAGATCTGGAAGTTATAGTTCATCTACAATCAAAGAGCATTCTGAGTTATCATGGGAAAAAGGGGTGTCCACTGAAGTTTTCTCACCAATCCTTGTTTCCACCACAAGCCAGAGTTTTCAGAATCCAATGATCACAGGAACAGAAAGCAAGGTGAAATCTTCTAAACAGAGGCATAGACAACAAAATGAACCCCACAAGGGTGTTAATCCTTCCCCATGCAATCCAAAGGAATACACACGCACACACACAGTACACATATTTATTTATTTATGAAATTTATACCCTGCCTTTCCCGAGTCAAGGGCCCCAGGCAGCTTTCAGACAATAAAAACATAAAATATAAAAATTAATAACAAGTTGAAACCATAAATAATGTGTGTGTGTGCATGGGGTTGCACTCTGAAAATGTTCTTGTTCTGACGTACATACAAATTCAACTTAAGAACAAACCTACAGAACCTATCTTGTTCGTAACTTGGGGACTGCCTGTATATGTAAAAGGAAAAGCTTTTGAGCCTCCAGAGTAAATCCCTTATAATAAGAGGCAGCTGGAACCCTATCTAGAAAGAGACAGACTGTGAAACTGAAATCCTTAGAGCAATGGTTCCCAAACTTTTTTGGCCTACCGCCCCCTTTCCAGAAAAGAATTTACTCAGCACCCCCCTATAATTTTTTAAATTTTTTAAATAGCAATTAAACAGAAAGATATATGTATTAATATTTCTACCTTTTGCATAAAATATAGTAAAGAAAGGTGTAAATTACAAACATTGAATTCCAGAAATAATCACAAAAACAATATGTTTGGGGGAGTATGAGCAACAGATAATGGGATTTGCACTACCTTCAGCCAATTCAGCTCTGACTTCCACAGACCACTAAGATCCCCATGAATGACAGATTTGGATCAAATGACAACACCTGCCCGGGGATTGTGCGCTTGCGACTGTGTCCCTGCGAGTTCGAATGGCCGGGCAGGCATTGCTGTGAAAACCGCAGTGCGTGCCTCCTTCCTCTCATGAACCCTGCCCACGGTGCAGTCCTGTGTATCGGCCTCTTTCTTCCAACGGGGATGTCCTCGTAATTGGCAAGCCTGGCTCACGCCACCGCCCCCTTATAGGGGTTCAGCACCCCCCCCAAATTCTCCTGAGCCTCCCAGAGCCCCCTTGGATCACCCCACCGCCCACCGGGGGCAGTACCGCCCACTTTGGGAGCCACTGCCTTAGAGTCTTCAGAAGTTGAAAGGTGTTGCAAGTAAGCTACCAAACACTGTCTGGATTTCAATCACTATGACACAAATGAACTCAAAGAGTGACAATTCAAACCAGGCTGCTTAGATTCGCTGGTCTTAGAACAGGGGTGGGAATCAAGCAACCCACCAGATGTGGTTGGAAAACTCCCAGCATTTCTTGCTATTGTTCATGCGGTCAAGATCTGCTGGGGCGTGTAGTCCAATTGTATCTGCAGGACCACATAATTTCCATATCAGTTTTACAAACCATCAGGGCCGTAGCCAGGATTTTGTTTCGGAGGGGGCTGAGTTTGGTTCGGGGGGGGCTGAGACTGGGCGGAAGAGGGTCTACCCTAGCAAATCTTTTGTATTGTTATCCCAATAACCCCATTAATGTGGGATATAATGAGCATGGTGATCAGATCATGATATGAATAAACAGAACAGTTTAAATAATGTACCAGTAAGGCCTTCTCGCGGACCACCCTGAGAATTTCGGGGGGGTGAAGCCCCCTTAGCCCCCCCCCCTGGCTACATGCCTGCAAACCATCAAGCAATGATGCAATCACTTTGGTTAGCTTTCAAGATACACAGAAGGGAAAGCAAGAGCAGGGTGGGAGATCCTCCTAGCAATCCCAATTGAGAAACTCTACCTGTTGACAGCAGACAGGGGCGGTCCTACAAGGTAGGCCAAGTAGGCGGCCGCCTAGGGCGCCATCTGGGAAGGGGGCGCCATCCTGGCCGCATGGGGCGCCATCCTGGCCCTGCTGATGTTTCTCAGGCAGCACCGCAACTGCCTGCTTTTGGGCCCCGGCCTTGTGCGCTCCGACGCCGCTTCTGGGCATGCGCGGAAGTTTTTCGCACAGGTGCAGTTGCTCCAGAGCTGAAGTTGAGCGCAGGAGCAACTGCACATCTGCGAAAAACCTCCGCGCATGCCCAGTAGCTCCTTGCGCAGAAGCCTGTAAGCAAAGCACTCCCTATCGGGCAGGCAGGAGTGCTTCCCCCTCCTTTTGTCTCCACCGTGCGCGCGTTTGCAGGGAAGGAGAAAAGAATCAGTGAAGGAAGTGTAAGTGAAGGAATGAATGAAGGGCTTTCCTCCTCCTCCTCCTCTGCGATCTCTTCTCTTCCTCCTTCCTTTCTTCGGCACTATTTCTGTCTAGACCTGAGGGGCCTGAGGCTATGAGGAGTTGTGGGAGTTGGAGGCCAAAACACCTAGAGGGAGGGCCCAAGTTTGCTGCCTGTATTCGACCTCATTTGAACATTTTGGCTGTTTTTCTATTTACATTTACATTGGGATCCTGATTTTGGACTTATGGGAGACTCCTATGAATTATAAGACGGGTGGTAGGTAATAGATTCTGATTTTGATGCATTTACATTGCATTTCTTGTTGATTATCATACAGTTCTGCTTAATATTGTCAAACAATATAATAAAAATACAATATAACAATAGTATAATTATATATTTTATATTACATGTAATATTACAAACAATATTGCAGTATAGTGGTATTGTACAAAATAGTAATATATAATATTTTATTTTACTTTATTTTGGGTTATTTGAGTTTTATAGGAGTCATGAAAATATTTAGTAGATGATAATTTTATTGAAATAAATAATTTTATTTATTATTTTATAATAATAATATAATAGAATGTTATATTGTATTATAATGTCAATATATTATAATATAATTATATTGTAATGTAGTATAATATAATTATGATATAATATAGTATGAGTATGGTATAATATATTGCATATACATTGATACAATATAATACTACTAATGGTATTGTGATATTATAATTGTATATTTGTTTTACATGGGGTGGGCAAAATAATGTTTTTGGGGGGGGCACCAAAATAATGTTCGCCTACCATTTCAAATTACCTTAGACCGCCCCTGACAGCAGAGTAAAACGAAGCCTCTCCCTGGTCTCTGAAGGAACACACCTGCCGCCGCCACCTTCACTGGAACTTCCGCATAAGGCAAGCCACACAACACTCAGCCCTGGCACTGGCGACCTTTATCCCCCACTCCATCCCAACCCAAAGTAAACAGTGCAAGAAACACAGTATGGAAAAGCGTACTTCCTTGGAGCCATTTTTGGGCCTCGCAGCCACAAGACCTACTCTATGTGGACTCCGTCTTGGGAGCTTGGGAGGCTGGCACAGTTTGCAGTGCCAACCAGGGAGGGAAGGATGTGCACCAGAGGGATATTTGTTTGATCTGTATTCTGGATATTCAGAACCAAACCTATTCTGCATGCATAAATCCTTCTGAAATTCTGAAGCAGGGGAAAATATGAAAGTTCTGCCTACAAAAAGCATGCACATATTAGACCTACCCACAGATGGATTTCCTTCCTTTGAATATTTTATTCTGCTTATACTGGAATAGAAAGAGGTAAGGAGGAAACGTTACTAGGAAATCCTCTTTTTTGCTTGTCACTTCTTTAATTATTACCATCTGCACATGAAAAAGAGAGAATTTTCAGAATTATATTATTCTCTCGATGAAATATCTGTATTTGAAGAATACAACTCAGGATCCAACTGATATTTTCGATCTTACCCTCTCTTAATTTGCTATCCGTCTACCTTTCTTTCTTTTTGTGCACATCATGGATTGAGGCAGCGTTTTGCAACCTGGAGGTTGGGACCTCTGGGGGCATGAAGGGGTGTCATAGGAAAGACCATCAGAAAACACAATATTTTCTGTTGGTCATGAGGGGGTTCTGTGTGGGAAAATTTGGCCCAATTCTATCATTGGTGGGATTCAGAATGCTCTTTGATTGCAGGTGAACTATAAATCCCAGCAACTACAACTCCCAGAAGTAGCAGTGTAGAAGAAAAAGTAAGTGTTTGGCAGGAGGGGGAAGAAAGGGGGCGAAGGGGAAGGGGGAGGAAGAGGTCTTTGTCAAAAGCTGGCATGGGCAAACTTTGACCTTCCAGGTGTTTTGGACTCCAACTCCTACCATTCCTAGCAGCCTCAGGCTCTTTTCCCCCCCTCCCTGAGCCACTTAAGCAGGAAAGGGCCTCAGGCTGTTCGGAATGGTGGGAGCTGAAGTCCAAAGCACCCAGAGGGCTGAAGTTTTCCCATGCCTGTTTTAGGGACCTTAAAGTGGTGAGCCTCCTTCCAACATTGTGATTCTGGATAGAAAACAAACAACAACATAACATAACATTGTTTGAGTCCACAGTGCTCCCTGGGTGTAGGTGAACTACAACTTCCAAACTCAAGGTCAATTCAAAAGCAAACCCTTTCTGTTGGTAATGAGAGTTCAATATGCCAAGTTTGGTTCAATTCCATTGTTGCAAGAGTTCAGGATGCTCTTTCATTGTGTGTTAACTATAAATCCCAGAAACTGTAACTCCCAAATGTCAAGGTCTATTTTCCCCAAACTCCACCAGTGTTCACATTTTGACATATTGAGTATTCATGCCAAATTTGGTCTAGAGATCCATCATTGTTTGATTACACAGTGCTCTCTAGATGTAGGTGAACTACAACTCCAAAACTCACGGTCAATGCCCACCAAACCCTTCAAGTATTTTCTGTTGGTCGTGGGAGTTTTGTGTGCCAAGTTTGGTTCAATTCAATCCCTGTTGGAGTTCAGAACGCTCTTTGATTGTAGGTGAACTATAAATCCCAGGAACTACAACTCCCAAATGACAGTGTTCAAATTTGGGCACATCCGTATTTGTGCCAAATTTGGTCCAGTGAATGGAAATACATCCTGCATATCGGATATTTGCATTATCATTAATAACAGTAGCAAAATTACAGCTATGAAGTAGGAACGAAAATAATTTTATGGTTGGGGGTCACCACAACATGAGGAACTGTATTAAGGGGTCACGGCATCAGGAAGGTTGAGATCCACCGGCTTGGGGAAAAAGTAGCTCTGTCACTAAGCATATGGAAAAGTATGCAAACTATAAAGGAAACCCACTGAGAAGACACCCCTTCCTCAAAGGGAAATGCAATGGCTCCTCCTCCTTGCTTAGGAATGCTGGCTTCCAGCTCCCTCATAGAGCAAACAGTGGCCTCTTCAGAACTGCCCCAGGAATGTCTGGTTCATTTAAGAGGATTAATTGCTTTCCGGTTCTCTCCCCTAAAACTGAAAAGTAGGGTGCGGCGAGCTACCACCTTCAGCAGATCTTTAAAGGAAAACAGAATCAAACACTGCCCCAAACTACAAGAAGGTTCACCCCTCCCAGCCCCCTGCAGAGGAAAAAATGCCGACAAGCAACAACTAATGACATTGTGTTGAAAGAATCCTCCTGTTTGCTTTTACCTGGGAATACTGGCCGAGTGCTCAGGATCTGGCCGTGGCCTGATGTGTCCCCCTGGGAAAGAGTTCTCCAAACAAGTTGCTAAGATGGGCCTCCAAATGGGCCAACGCCAACCCTTGGAGCCGTCTCTTGAGAGCCAGGTCCTGCTTGCATTCCTGAGCAGGATGAAGCTGAACTGATGCCAGACGGACAGAGGAGAGATTAGAAAGTGGGCTGGCCAAGCAAGGGGGATTTGGGGTGGCGGCCTGTCCAGCTAGGATGTGGGAGAAAGGATCTGAGCTGCATCCCACAAGCAGGGAGCTTGCAAGGGGGGGCAGATTGAACCCCCTTCTAAAACTAGCTTTGGAGGGCTGATCTCCCTCCCATAAATGATCTGGCAGAATTGGGACACCAAGAAGCCTCTCAGGAATCACCATAACAGAAATGTACTGAATTGATCAAGCACGAAAACACATTGACATTGAGCTTCTCCAGGAACAATAAAGACTGCCTGCAAT
Organism: Anolis apletophallus; assembly: GCA_030556195.1. Lineage (NCBI taxonomy): Eukaryota > Metazoa > Chordata > Lepidosauria > Squamata > Anolidae > Anolis > Anolis apletophallus. Next base: position 97,408,035 of record JARBWK010000008.1, read on the forward strand.
TTGTTCTGTGCATACTTTTTTTTTTGGTGAATGGACAACATTAAATAACATGGAGGGCACTTCCAAGTACACAATGTGCTTGCCATATAAAATCCAGATTACCTGCTTTGAACTGGATTATATGGCTGTGTCTCTCTCGGCATTACTTCGCGAACGAAGATTCTTAGGAAGGACTCATCCCACGCTTTTTACAAGCGCGTTGATGACTAAAAAGGCCAATCTGAGAAAGGCAAGTTCGGTTACCAAAAGCACAGCAGAAAGTCTCCTTGGGTGATGTTGTTTCCAAGTTGCGGCTCTTTCTGCGTTGTCGTTTCTCTTCGAGACCCATTTGGCGTGACTTCTCGAAAGAGGCCGCAGCACTGTGGATAGTGCGTCTCCATGCCTCCCGATGTGAGGCCAGGGTGGACCATTTTTGGTGATCAATCTGGCCGAGCCTGAGATGTTGTTTCAGGGAGTCCTTATATCTCTTTTTGGAGGCGCCTCTCTTGAGTTCACCATAGAGTAATATCTTTGGGAGTCAGTGGTCCTCCATCCTAGAGACGTGCCCTGCCCAGCGCAGCTGTATTCTCAATAGCATGGCCTCAATGCTGGTGATCCCTGCTTGCTCAACGACAGCAACATTAGTCACATAGTCGGTCCAGTGTATATTTAGGATTGTGCGAAGACAGCGCTGATGAAAGCGTTCGAGGAGTCGTAGGTGTTGGCGATAGGTGACCCACGTTTCAGCCCCATAGAGGAGAATAGACTGTATGATAGCTCTGTACACACTGATTTTGGTGCTTTGCCTCAGGTGCTTGTTGCTCCAGACTTCCAAATGCACTATATGCCTTTGATAATCTGTGATCTATCTCTTTGTCAATCTTGGCGTCTGAAGAGATGATGCTTCCCAGGTAGGTGAACTGCTGAACGGACTTAAGCACAGATTTGCCTATGCTGACGTGGGGATGATGGTGTTCTTCCTGTGGTGCAGACTGGTAGAGGACTTCCGTTTTCTTCAGGCTGACTTCCAGCCCAAACAGCTGTGCAGCTGCTGCAAAGCAGGATGTGAGGCGCTGCAGAGTTGCTTCTGAATGGGCGACAAGGGCAGCATCGTCAGCAAAAAGCAGCTCACGGACTAGATCGTTTAGAGTCTTCGTGCGAGTCCTCAGACGGCTTAAGTTGAACAAGCTACCATCAGTACGATAGCGTATATATATGCCGTCTTCTTCTTTGAGGTCTGCCGTAGCGCTGGCCCTCATGTAAATGATAATCATTTTGAGAAATTTGGGGAGACATCCTAGACGTTCCAGGATCTGCCACAGACCTTTTCTGCTCACAGTGTCGAAGGCTTTGGTGAGGTCGACAAATGTTACATAGAGTCCTTTGTTCTGCTCTCTACATTTCTCTTGCAGTTGTCTAAGGGCAAAAACCATATCTGTAGTGTTCCTATTAGCTCTGAAGCCGCATTGGCTTTCAAGGAGAAGTTCTTCTGCAATAGCAGGAGAATAGCACGGTGAGATAAGCGGAATAGCATCCTTTACGGGAGAAAACATCCTTTATGGGGGAGGGGGGATGGACTCCAAGAACGCGGGCATTGAGGAGAGCAATGGTAGAAATTAAATAACTACTCTCCGAAGGCACAGCGGAAAAGCCAGGTTTTCAGGTGTTTTTTTTAAACACTGCAAGGGGGCGCCAATGGCAGTGTAGACCCATATATTAATAATAATAATAATAATCTTTATTTATACCCTGCCCCCATCTCCCCAGTGGGGACTCGGGGCGACTCACATGAGGCCAAGCCCAAACAGAAAATTACAATAAAATCAAATAAAAACATCAGCAATAAACACAATAAAAATACATACATATAAATAAAAAACAATGTACAGCGAGATATCTAAAATCACAAAGACAGGGCGGGCCGCAGGCACACATATAAAATGTTAAAAACTCAGGGTGGGATAAGTGGAATAGTATCCTTTACGGGGGAAAACATCCTTTATGGGGGAGGGGGGATGGACTCCAAGAACGGGGGCATTGAGGAGAGCAATGGTAGAAATTAAATAACTACTCTCCGAAGGCATAGCAAAAACGCCAGGTTTTCAGGTGTTTTTTTTAAAGGTTTCCAGAGTGGGGGCTTTCCTAATCTCTCCGAACAAAGAATTCCAGAGTCGGGGGGCCACAGAGGAGAAGGCCCTATCCCTTGTGCCCGCTAGACGAGTCTGTGAGACTGGCAGGGGCGGCAGAAGGGCCTCCCCCGAGGAGCGGAGGGTTCAAGCTGGTTCATGGAGGGAGATCCGGTCACGAAGGTATGTTGCCATATAATCCAGTTCATAGCAGATGATGTGGATTATCTGATTTGATAATTTGGATTATATGGCAACATAGAAGGGGCCTTATTTAAGGATGTTTGAATGGTAGTGGATGGGAAAATAACACTGTGTAACACAATTTTTGTTTGTGTGTTATAAATGTCATTTCCCAATTTGTTCTATCACAAAAACATGGGAAATGTTTATTAAACTGCAAAAACTTTGTTTTCGCAGGATATCCTGCATCACTTTTTGCTCTAGTTTTTCCAATTAATCTCTCATTCTCAACCAATTCAACAGTGTTTGTGGCAGCCACAAAAATGAAGTTTCTGGAATATAACAACTACTTTAAAGGGAAGTACCGCACAATTAAACAGAAAATTACACTTCCAAATCAGACCCACCCCCCCAAATTGTTACACAGTGTAATTTGCTCTTCTCGTGCTGATAATAGTATTTATGGATTCAGTTACCAAAACTCCAGAAAATATTCTCCACTAAATATTTTGGACTTTCCAGTGTGATTCGATGGTAAAATATAGAGTTCATTGTTATCCACGGTTTCAGGCATTCACGTGGGTCTTGGAGCATATCTCCCATGTATAAAAGCATGCAATTTGACCCTGAATGAAGCGGCAAATCCGGAGTCCCAAAACTCCCAGATGGTACCTTTTTACCTTTTGGGCGGCGCAAACGTGCGAGCACAGGAACGAGAAAACGCAACAACCGTTACTGCGGTAAATGAAGCCAAAATTTATTGATTACAACGTCAGCTGGCGGGACCTGCCCACAGAACTCGCTGCTACAGGGCAAGACCCCGTTCAATCTTTAGCTATCCCTTATATACACTCTATGGCGGCAGGTCCCTTTGCCCCTCCTTTCTTCATCAGCATCATTGGTTCACAGCATCAACATGTTTTATTATCCAATTAAACATCATATTATTTGGCATCACATTCTATTCGCACTCTTATTTGCTAAACAGCACTACGCAGTATTAAATTCTTCATTCCCACAGTATGTTATCTGCCATATGGGCATCATGTTCCGAATTTGCAACATCTCTATGCCGTCCTTCCGTGCCAGCAGAGGGAAGAACAGTCTCATTTGCCCATGCGCGGTTCCTACCAATCAGTAACAATGTAAACAAACACACGCTGGGTGCTAGCTAGGCCAATCTCGGCCAGTGTTATCAGGAAAGGCACATGGTGTACTCTAACAAATCACAGCTTGTGCCTGCCGTACCAATCAGGGTGCATTATCCCCGTTTTGGCTGCCAGCATGATTTCTGGCAAGCTATCTCGCTTATACTAAGGCCTGTGCTTGTGCATCACTCTCTCCTGACTGTACTTCTGTTAAAAGCACCAATTCTGCTTTACCATACCTTTCGATGTTGATTCCCCACACGTTACAAAAAGATCCTATACAGAGGTGATGGTTTTTTGAAATCAGATAACTACAAGCAGATCTCTCAACATTCAATTATTTGTTCTGTAACTACAGAGCAAAGCATGCAATTTGACCCTGTACATGTTTATTAGGAATGTATGTGAGCTTTCTTCAATATAGCAGTGTAGTCATAATTCAACAGCAAGAAATCTGTAAGAAAAAAAAACAGAACTCTACGTTCCGCCTTGTAGCTTAAGATCCGCCAGGGAGGCCTTGCTCTCGGTCCCACCAGCTTCGCAAACACGGCTGGTGGGGACGAGGGGCAGGGCCTTCTCAGTGGTGACCCCACCGTCTATGGAACTCTCTCCCCAGCAAAGTTAGATTGGTATCCTCCCTCCTTTCAGAAAGAAACTAAAGACATGGCTGTGGAACCATATAATGGCACTGAACATTGAAACTGACCTGTGATTGTTGAGATGGAAAAGGCTTTCTGGATTGTGTAACTAATGTTGTGTAATTAATGTTGTTTTAATCTGTGCTATGTGTATTTTTTATCTTTTTATTATACTGTATTTTATTATGGTATCGAATGGTTGCCATGTTAGTCGCTCTGAGTCCCCTTGCGGGGGGTAAGATGAGGTAAAAATGACGTAAATAAAATTTAAAAAACGGAAGGTAGAGTATGTTCAGTAAAAGCACTCAAGTACCTACAAGGGGACCAGTGCATCCCTGCTGAATCTACTAGACTTCTTATTGTTGATCATGGTATCCTTCTGAGATCGCTGTCTGAAATAGAGCTTGGCGACTGTAGTTATTCTTAGAAGGTTGACTTCAGACAGTGATGCTGAGTGGCTTCCATTTGTGCTTTGTAGTGTGCTGGATTCCCTTCATATTCATTTTGTACCCACTCTAGTTATTTAGCAAGTTGTTCTGATCACCCGAATCTTTTTTTTTCACCAAAACTCTAATTTCTGAGTGCCGTATTAGTAATGAGCAAGAGGAGAATGGATACATATTGACGCTTAAACCATAGTAAACAGAGGTGCTCCTGACCAATTGAAAGGCAGATCAGGTAAGGATTCTACCTATACTGGATGGAGTCATCATCCCATAGAAAATCTCTATTCCTCTATAGTCCTTTATATCTGGTGACTTGGCTCTAATGTATTTTATTTAAATGTTTTTATCTATATGTATTTTAACTGAGTATTATTACATGATGTTTTAATTTGTTTCAATTGCATTGAATTCTTACTGTAAGGCCGGTCTGTGTCCTTCTTCGGAGGTGAGAAGATCGGGATGCAAAAGTTTTAAATAAATAAATAATAATATTCCACTTTGACTTGAAAAGCTGTGGTTTTGGCAATGGCCTATTATTTCCACAATGAAGCATGCATTTTACATCTCTCTATATGGGACTGTCTTTGAATAGTGTCCCAAAATTTCTGCCACTTCAGAACGTTGAGGCTAGACTATTAATTTCAGTCAGTTACAAGACCTCATAGCAAGGATCTCGTAGCAGCTTTATCATTTTTCTTAGTTGTGTTTTAATTGATTTGTTTGTTAATTGATGTTTGTTAAATTTCAACCAGGATTTTGTTTCTAATCTGTCTTTCATTATTGTTTTGTTGCAGGACAGTGGGACTATGCCGTCGCACCAGGCGCCATTGAAAATAAACTGCGATGTGCTTCCTATAAGCCTGGTGGACTGCAGGATGCCTACTTGAGAAGCTCAGGGGTCCAGCAACCCAAAACCACTCCAGGTTAAAGTTGAAGAACAAATAGTTTATTCAGCTACAAAGTCTTTGAAGGACTTGGCACAAAGCTTAACGGTTGCAAAAATACAAAACGAGGGTAAGATGAAAATTCCCTGGGTTGCTGTCTAAGACTTCGAAGTCTCCCTTTGCTCCCTCCAAATGGCAAGAAAATCCAAAGATATTCCTCACCCTGACCCTAGGTTACTGAATAGAAGGAACTACGCCTTCCCTATCTATGCCTATTTATTTGTCACGTTTCTATACCGCTCCTCTCAACCTGAAGGCGACTCGGGATGGTTTACACAAACTGGCCTAGACCCAGTTCGAAGGCGAACCGGTGCTGGAATGGCAGTTAGATAACTACAATATACAACAAGCAGTGCTAATCACAGCAGGGTATCATTAGCTTATCTAACTCCAGCGGTCAAGCAATTGGTCGTTCATTCATTCAGTACTTATGGTGGCCTATACACAGCTAGCCTGACTGGCCAAGCACATCTGAGCTCTTCTCCTGCCTGAGAAGGACTAAAGAGAGATCTCAAAATGGAGAACTCATCCCCAGGGAAAAAAGGGGGCGGATACATTTTGCAAGGCTCCAGCAGCAAGCTTTGCAAAACTGGCTGCAAACCTGTAAATGATTAACTCACAGGGTGCCAGTGGGTCTATGGCAACCCTAAAGGAAAATGCAAAAGGAAGCTGCCATCCAGAACTGGGAGCAACACAAAACAGGTGTCTGGAAGACGGAACAGGGACACAAATGTAATAAAATATAAATCAACTTAACTTCTGGTGTGATAGATGTATCTTTCCAAAAAAAGTACACACTTGTTTTATTCAAGGTTTATTGTTTATTCAAAAATAAAATGTCATGAATGATCGTTGAGCAACAAATATCCTTCGGCTCTAGCCACCGTCATCCTAAAAAAGTCACAATTTTTGAAATCAACACCTGTTTAACATAGGGAGTGGGATAAAGTGTCATGAGTTTGATCACTCAGTATTTTCTCAAAGCCCGCACCACAATGGAGATGTGTTTATTACCAAACTAAAACATCCAGGTTGCATATTTCTGCTGAGGCAAAGAACGGACACAATCTTTGCAGGAAGAGGAAATAATTTTTCAACTAATATTTATCAGATAGGTAGTTATTTGCACTACAATTTATATTCCTGAAATGCACACAGCTTCAGGAATACATCCAGAGAGAATTCAGCTCTTCTCCAAAGAAGTGTTCATTGACTTTGCTGTCATGACATAAGAGGCAGTGAGTGCTAAGCAGACCTTGGAAAAGTTGCATCTTCAAACGATAGCTCCCAGAATGCCCAGCTTGGATAGCCAGTACGCATTCTGACCAGGGGATTCTGGGTGCTATAATTTTGAAATTTCCCAAACTCTGGTTAAAAGGCACTTAGCAGTAGTAGAATAGTACTATGGCTTTCTCAAGTTTCTCTTTTGGGCAAGTCAAGTGGTTCCCTATGGATTTGTGAAGTAGTCACCACAGTGCAAGGAAAGGGAACAACTTACAATGGCTTAGACCAGAGGCAAAGACACGGAAGAAGCATACTGTCCTTGTGATACATGGGTTTGTTTGATGGAACAGAGCCCTCATTGCCCACGAAAGTCCTAGATGCAACCATCTTTTCCTGCCTCACTCGAATAAGGAAAGGAAGGTTGTGAGGTGGATAGAAAATATCCCTTCTTTAAAAAGCATCCCCATATGGCAAAATCACTGAATTTGATATTGCCATGTCTCATGTGCTCAGTCAGTACATGATCTCCAACCCAGAGTTAAGCTAGAGAAGTAGATACACAGACTTCTAAGTTTAAGTATAGCATGCCGAGTGTCGTTTTGGAACTAAGATCCTTCATAGGAGGGATAGGGAATGTGTGACCCTCCAACTGTTAGTGGACTGCCACTCGCATCAACCTCAATTACTGCCTTATGCTGTCTGATGGTCCACATAACATCTACAGGGCCACATATTTTCCATCCTTGCCTTATAGTATACCATTGTTGATCTCTGGATTTAGCAACAAGAGCAATGCGGAAGAGAGGAATGCTGCCACAAATCAATATTCAGCACAACTCATCAGAATGCACCAGATATTGGAAATGATACTTTTTGAGACTGGGATTGCTAGAACTCCGCAGCCAACATATCCACTGGCAAGTCTAGGTAGTTACAATCCCCCAAAATTTTCTGCTCTGTAATAATTTCCAGATCCACCACTCAACAGTAAGCTGTATCACCATCATCTGATCGTCTCTCAGTGGACATACAGAATACTGCAGAATCGAAGTCGCAAAATCCAGTCTTTCCCCATGGGAATGTATACTCTGAACTTACCAGGTTTCTCTATCGATGTGTCTAATTTTTGAAGAGATGTGAGACATATTGTGTAGACAATGGACTTGTCTATGAGAATAGTGAAACATAAACATAGGTAAACTAACAGTACAACACAGCTTCTAAACATGCCAGAGTTCACTGGACTTCCATCCAATTTAGACCTCATTGTTACCCATAATGAGAGCAGGAATCTAAATAGAAACATATAAAAGTCTCATAGAGTGGTACGTTTGCCTTATTTCTGCCAACTCACACACATATACCGGAATGAATAAATAAATTAGAAGCCAGGGGTCAACACTACAAATTTGCATTCTCTACTGCGATCATGAATTGGTAGCTTGCCATTTCTTGCACTGCAAGTAAGCAAACAAAGATCTTGTGGATACTAGATGGCACTGAGCCCATCTAGTATCCAAAGAAAGCATGAAACAATTTCAGCATTACCTTGTTCACCCAAAAGAGTCACAATACATTAACAATATTACAATTCCCAGAATTATTTAACAGGAAACCATGACATTTGAACTCAAAACTGTCATGTTGGCACAGCTATAAAAGTTCCTCCTTCCTAAACATTTGTCCAAATCAACAATTTTGCCCAACAATTAGCTTTTTCTTCCTGCCCAACAGGAGTGTCATATCCCACATGTCTTGCACTGGAAAAAGGCATTCACCAGCAATCCCACAGCGATAAGTTTTATTGCTTGTCCATGCACTCTCTTCCCAGTTTGACATCACACCGCCCAGCAACATCCTTCCTGTAGCAATGGGACCTGCCCTTGCGTTGAGGCCAATCCTTCATTCACCCAGACTCTTGTGCTCTGCTGGGAGCGTTTAGCTCTCCGGGAATATGTAGCTGAGGTGGGTTAGGATTTGCTCCACAATCTGATTCTGGAAAACCATGTGCATAGTCATATTTCCTTCTTCGACCTCTGGTTTCAGTAACGTTGGTCCAAACACAATTGCAATGCTTTGTATTGACATGCGGTTCTCCTCTCGGTACTCTATAACCCTGAAGGGAAAAGGGGAACAAGGACATTGGTCAAAAGTAAAAAAGTGACACTGAAATGCAGTTTAGTGCATCTTAAACTACAGAGAAGACCTTAAGTTGAAATCCTTAATCGCTTTTGTTGTCTTACCTTTGGAAATGAATATTGTTACATAAGCTTAAAGTGAGAGAAGTGAGAGATTCTGTGTATGGGGAGAACAAACTGTGGAAGATATCAAACATTTCTTGATTGACTGTCCAGCATATACCGAACTGCGATATAGATATCTACATCCAATATTATCCAACTTTAGGTCCTCCAACAGAAATGATCTTCTGTCATTCCTCTTGTAAGGACAGGAAAGATCCACCATAATCAGAGTAAGCCTTTTTATAATGAAAGCTATCAAGGAAAGAGTACATTTCCTGAAAGAAATACCAGGAAAATAAGATTCTGACTGTAAATAGAAGGTCAGCTGCTGTCCTCTCCTTTTTGCCTTGTATTTTGAAATGGTCATATGACTGGTCAAATAAATAAATATTATTATTATTATTATTACATAAGCTTAAACCATTTATCAATGCTATGTGTGCCTTTTTCCCATCCACCTATCCATGCTCCCTTGGTTATACTGATTATCTCAGTTAAATAATGAGTGAGTTATCCAAGAAGTTTGGAGACCAATGTTGAAGGCATGCAGAATGTAGAACAGAGAGGTGTAAGTGGTGGAAAAAATATTATACTATGTAATAAAATTGGAAAAAAGTATCTTATTCATCAAGTATCATTTTCTGTTTAATTGTGCGGTACTTAGTTGCTATACTCCAGAATCTTTGTTTTTATGGCTGTCACAAACTATGCTGAATTGGTTGAGACTGTATCAGATATTCATTGAAAAACTATAGCAAAATGTGCTGCAGGATGTTTCGCAAAATCAAAGCTTTTGCAGTTAAATATACTTTCCCCAATCTCCAATCTTGATAAAATAGTGAAGAGCAGAGACATCACACTGGGGGAAAAAGATAGGCCTGCTTTAAAGGCAGGAGAGTGAAAACAGGAAAGCCTACAAGCTATTGAAGGAATGGCAGGAGGGAACAAAAACGGCAGACAAGAAAACACAAACCTGGATTGTAGGGCAGGGTGGAGGTAGGAAATTGGATCAACTATGCATGTAGGGACTTCATCCCATGGGTTAAGTAAAGCATTTGGGATTGTTGGTTTTCCTCTAAGCTTTGCAACGCCCAGTTTGGAAATTAAATGCATGATTTTCCTACCCCATCACATCTTCTCCTTTTCTCCACTTTCATTAGTATTTATATATTTGATTTGCTATCATATGGCAGAGATTTGTTTCCTCCCATTGACCCCTCAGGATTTTAATTATTTGTCTTTTTAAAAAATATAGGAAGTGGTTTTAATTAACCCTGCCTTTTCCCCAAGCCTCAGCATTGGGATCGCTAGGAAGTGGTTTTAATTAACCCTGATCTTTCCTCAAGCCTCTGCATTGCGATCAAGCGGGCAACAGGAATTAACATCACAAGGGGAAATTGGCCATCATACTAAGCAATATGAGCAGTGTAGTTACTATCTATGTTCCTACAACACAACAACACACTGTGGGGTTCTGTATATAATCAATATATTCAGGCTTGCATATAAGCTCAATCTTATTACTTTCTATTAACACAAAGGTATATCTATTACAGATAGATAACAAGATAGTAACAAAGGGTAGGAGTATAATCTCAACACTTACCACCATAAATCATAAGTATGCTTAATAGCAATGCTGATGTCTCAGCTATGTATGAATCGCCCTCATGGCGCAGACCACAATCAGGTACATGCTATGGTTGAAAAGCTGCTTAAGTGCCTGAGCAGTGCAAGCCAATCTTGGGAGAACATAAAAATCGCATTCTATCAGGAAATGAAGACACATTCTTGTATAGACATTTTAAAACAGTGCATGCCTCAGCACCAGACTTCAAATTTGTGGGTTTACAACAAGTGACAGTACCACCACATGCAGATATCCAAACTACATTACTTAAATGTGAACGTACCTGGATAATCCGCAGTAAATGCGAGCAACCATTAGGCCTCAATGAAAATCTAAGCCTAACAGACCTGCTGCTTTAAATAACCAAGGAAGCCACATTCTATTGTATGTTAATTTGCTTGCACTGCTCAGGCACTTAAGCAGCTTTTCAACCATAGCATGTACCTGATTGTGGTCTGCGCCATGAGGGCGATTCATACATAGCTGAGACATCAGCATTGCTATTAAGCATACTTATGATTTATGGTGGTAAGTGTTGAGATTATACTCTACCCTTTGTTACTATCTTGTTTTTAGATGGGAAACTATTGTATATTGTTTGTATTTCAGACATATAGTCTTTTGTGCATCTCTGTATAATTGGGGCCACCCTGACGAGATTGGGACGAAACGGGTCGGTAACCGGAGAAGGATTACCCGTAGGTGGACTACCCAGCAATAACCACGAACTAGTGGATTAATACGCATTGGAACTCACAACGGAAGCATATTACATTCCACACTTGTGTCCAAGTTGATTTATTTTGGGCCAACGGGCCGTGGATTATAAAATATATTTTTGAGTTGACCATTGGGTCTCGAAGAATACATCACAGAAGAATGGGACTATATTATTGAGTCTATTAGACTCTGTGAAGAGGGACTAACTGTATCGTGAGTGACTCTGGTATTTTCCTTTGGTTTGTGCGCCGTTTATATGTAATAGATATACCTTTGTGTTAATGGAAAGTAATAAGATTGAGCTTATATGCAAGCCTGAATATATTGATTATATACAGAACCCCACAGTGTGTTGTTGTGTTGAAATTGGCCATCATGCCTGTCTCTACGTGGGGAATTGAAAAAGAAGTCAATTACCAATAGACTTAGGAATCGTTGGAAAAACCTACACTTTAGAAATTGCGCCACACGTGGAACCCACAATAAGAGCCTGCATCATGTGGTGAGCTCCGTGGGTTGCAGTTTCTTAAATGTGTAGAAACACAGATTTTATTCCATGTGATGAAGTCCTGGTTCTCTGAAGAGATATGTATTGAACAATCCAAGTCGGTTAAGCTTGCAGGGAGATGCTTACCTGCAGAGATGTTGGAAAAGAGTCCTCATGGTGTTGTGGTTCGCAGGAGGTAGTGAATTCACCAGTTCCCGTAAGCGGTGGGTTCGCTTAGAGGGGTCCGAAATTTCTGCAGTACCAAAAAAGTAAGACATCTTACTTATTAAGTTATTTAATAGAAAGATAAAGAACCAGTGTAGGAGTTACTATATTCCTGTTTGCCGGAATACTCCTTTCTACATATGGACATTTCAGCCTCAGATCTGTGCATTCCAGTGAAGGCATGCTAACTGCTGAAATCCAGCAGTGCATCTACCTAGGTTACAGCATCTACATTTTAATTCTTAGCCACTTTGCTTCTTCTCTCCAAGAAAAAAACCAATGCTGACTACAGATGCCTAGATAAATAAAATGTATAAGAAACATGTACCATTTTATCAATGCATTGTGCTTTTCCTTGTCACTTTGTGTCACTGCAGCAATGAAAAAGAATACTGCCTTGGCACACATTTCCTAAGCCAACTATCACAAACAGGAGAACACAACCAAAATTGTAGATTCTCAGCAGTAAGAATGCAGTTTTCTACTGCACATAATCTGAGTGACAACTACACCGGTTCCCAATGGACAAGTGGAGCCAAGTTTTACAAGGTGGGAGTGGTTGGACTTTTTCATTTGCAGGAACATGGGCATTATGCACCGGGAAGTGGCACAGCTGGCTAAGTGTCAGCTGCATAAGATCTCTCTGACCTGTAGGTCATGAGTTCGAGGCCTGCCCGGGTCGGGGTGGGTGCCCGACCTTAAGTGTAGCCTGCTGCCGACCTTTGCAGCCCAAAAGACAGTTCATTTGTCAAGTAGGAGATAAAGGTACCACATTAAGTGGGGAGGCCAATTTTGACTGATTTATGAGGCCATTAAAGAACTCCAGGAATCACTGAAAGGAATGCGGAAGAGCAACAAGGGAAGCTGGAGAATGCCGAGAGAGATGAAGAGTGCGTCGGCTCCCCCGGTGACCAGATGTTTGTCAGAAGTTTGCTAGAAAATTGCCTCTTTGTTCGTCTTTGTTCATCAATATGTGTTCGTCAATATGTGTATGTATTGAACTGCAGGGATTGTCTGCAAAGTATATGTACTGTAATTTGCTCTGAGTCCCCTTCGGGGTGAGAAGAGCGGAATATAAATGAAGTAAATAAGTAAATAAATAATAAATAAATAATTATGTACCACACATTCAGATTTCTCTTGCACCTCTGAGCTTAGCTGCAATTCTCACAAAAGCTAGGCAAGGCAGCAGTGATGGTGATAGTAAGAATGCATTTCTATAAGCAACAAGGTTTTGGTGTAAGCTCTCTGTTTCGTAATACAAAATACAGGGTTTTTTTCTTGATTGGTATTAAAGATCCAATATCTTTACAGAAACCCCACTGATGTGGGGTGGAAAACTGCTAAAATAAGTTTGCGGAAATGAAACTAAGAGCTACCTGGGTTTTGGAGTTTCATGGAGAGAACTGAAGGCAGGAATGATGAGCACGTATTTCAAAATTTACTACTCAACCACTAGTGCCTTCTCTACTTTCTAAAACATGGCAAAAGGGTATTAACAGTCAATGTTTTAGGTAGAGGCAATTATGCCCAAGCAGACAGGACTGAAGTTTATTTTAGGCTTCTGGATGCAGGGAATTCTAATTCTATAATTCCAAAACAGAATTTCAAATGAGTTCCCTGATAAGGACCTTATGGCTGAAGGAAAAAGCATTTTGGCTTCTCTTTCTGAAGAATTTCTCTCCCCCCCCCTCATTATCTCTCCCTTGCATCTATCAATCTTTTCCTGAAAACAAACTTTTAAATAATACAACACACACACACAACAAAATGTGACCATAATCAATCAAAGATACCAAGGCTTTTATATGTGCACACAGTTCATTCCCCAACCATCTTCCCTCGCAAAATAATATAATATCCCTTCTTACTAATGGCAGCGATGAATTTGTCAAAATGGCTGAAGGGGAAGAGTGGTTCTGGCAGCTCTCGAAAAAAGAGCTTGAGTGCCCCGGTGATAACGTGAACATCATCCCATCGGCCGTCATCAAGATCCAAGCGCTCATCTGTAAAAAGGGATGGCAGAACATCAGGTGAGACGACTGTATCCAATGTTCTAGAGCAGTGTTTTTCAACCTTTTTTGAGCTGCGGCACACTTTTTTCATTTGCAAAATCCTGGGGCACACCACCAACCAAAATGACACTCTAACACAGTAATACATATAGTTAATATGTTTTTAAATGTATTTATACACTCAGTGTGAAACCTCGGCCTGTTTCGATGAACACAACGTAGATATCCTGGCAGGAATGGCAGAAAGACACACACGAAGGTCTTGCTCAACAGCTGGGAGTTATAGTTCACCCGCAATCAAAGAGCATTCTGAACTCCACCAATGGTGGAATGGAATCAAACTTCCCACAGAGAACTACCATAACCAAGAGAAAATACTATAAGAGTTTGGTGGGCATTGACCTTGAGTTTTGGAGTTGTAGTTCAACTATATCCAGAGAGCACTGTGGAGGGGAGGGAGGAAGACGTGGGGCGAGTCTGCGCAGTAGCGCCTGCAAGGATCACGTCTTCCTCCCTCCCCCCTCTCGCAGAAGCAGCAGCGTGAGCAAAGCGAGGCAAAGCAAGCAGAGCGAGGCTGGGAAGAAGGGAGCTCGAGTGGAGAAGAAAAAGTGTTTGGCAGGAGGGAGAAGAAAGGGTATTGGAGGTTCAAATTCTCCATGGCACACCTGATGATCGCTCACGGCACACTAGTGTGCCACACCACACTGGTTGGGAAACACTGTTCTAGAGCAAGAACGGTTTTAGTCAGCATAGCCAAAGGTGAGGAATCAAGAGAGCTATAGTTCAACAACATCTGAAGGGAAAGACAAGTTCAATCCCTGCTCTAATGTAATAAAGAACAAAGTCAATTGTGAATGATAACTCCCATATCACCAGAGTACTAAATCCATTGCACGCTTTAATGGAGTTCTCCAAGGTGCTGAAACTATGTTTAGCACTTTGGACAGCTCCTGAAAGGCTAGCCAAAGCCTGGAGTGGGTTTACAATCCCACTGACATGACAGCCACCAGTCACTACTGAACAAGCCAGCATTACTCTGTTAAGCTAGTAGCTAGAGTCAGCTAGTTTGTTCGAGGGAAGTAAGGTTACTACTCATTCTCTCTTACTCAAGTACAGCATTTTGAACTTTTCTACTCCCTAATTCTATTCACACTATCCAGCAATGCCACACTAGATCCTTCTTCTTCAAAGTCTTATTGAGCCTCAAATTACTTTTCCTACCGAATCACAACTGCCAAAGTTCTTACCACGGTCAACCTTGTAGCGTAGTTTCTGTATTGTAGCTAGATTTCCACTTATCCGGTAAAGTCCATCAATATCCAAGCCTAGAAAGAATAGAAATGATAGCATTTTTCTTTAGAGGCCCAGAAGACCAATGGTATTGCTATGCATGGCTCTTGGTATACATGTTGAGAAACCATGCAAGTTAAGGAGATTTGCATATATATTCTTTACTTTGCATGAGTTATTGTGTTATTTGTGAGCTGGGGCAAGAGATTGAGAATGTCTGGACCTTTTGCTCATTTTTCCCCCTGAGCTTTCATCAGACCCAAAGGTTCAGAAGCTTAGCCTGGCAGGCAAAATAATTGGATGGTTTTTAAAGAAGGTAACTCTCAGAACCACTTAGAATTCCCTAATTGGAAGGAATAGTATACAATGTTCCCTCACTTCTTGCGGAGGTTCAGTTCCAGGACCATCCACAATAAGTGAAAATCTGCAAAGTATTGATGCCATATTAGTTTTGATATTTACATTATTATATACATTATTTTAAATATTATTTTCTTACCCGTGCTTCCTTACCCACCTCCCAGCCCATCCCAAGGGCACCTGCCTGTCTCCCTGGCCTCTGCAGTCCTCTGCAGAGCCTCCGGAGCCACAAAGGCAGCAGGAGGCCAGGGAGGCAGGCCTTCCCTGCCGCTCCTCAGGCAGCGACACTTCCGGGGTCTGTGGAGGCCAGGGAGGCAGGCCTTCCCCGCTGTGCCTCAGGCCGCCACACTTCTGCGGTTGCTGGCTCCACTGGATGTAAATATTTTATATTTTTATATTCAAAAAACAAATTGAAAGGAAACCAGATCTATACCTTTTGGGTATAGTGGATCAAGATCTCAAATTTAACAAAAATGAAAGAAAGATTTTTTTTTGCTACTAACAACGGCAGCTAAACTCATTTAGGCTAAATATTGGAAAGCAGAGGGACTCCCATCCAAAGATGAGTGGATATTAAAAATCATGGACATTATCGAAATGGAATGGCTAACGGAAGCATTGAGGGGGAAAAAAGGTGAAAAAACCTCGGAGAAAAAAGGCGACTGGACGATCATGCAAGAATATTGTAAAAATGAACATGACTTAGAGTTGAGGCTAAATTGGTCTTAGAATACAGTAGATATAGGGGCCTGAATTCCGGTCATTGATGACCTGGGGGGCCGTTGGGTCTGCCCCTGCACCGGCTCCGCCCCTCCCCGCCCTCTCCCCGGCTCCGCCCCCACCCCTGCATGCATACAGTCAAATATAATCTTTTACTGAGTTAAAATGCAGGGTGGGTATTCAAAAGGGGCATCCATACAGTCAAATATAATCTTTTACTAACATTAAATGCAGGGTGGGAATTGAAAAGGGGCATCCATACAGTCAAATATAATCTTTTACTAAAATTAAATGCAGGGATAAGATATTAAATTATTTTAATTTAATATTAAATATATTTAATTCCATCTCCTCTCCCCTTATTTTAATTTAATATTAAATATATTTAATTCCATCCTCCCCTCTCCCCTTATTTTAATTTAATATTAAATATATTTAATTCCATCTTCCCCTCCCCCCTTAATGTATCCCATCTCCCCTTATTTCATCTTTAAATATATGTAATTTTATATTTAATACATGAGGGAAGATGGGGGGCCAGAGGGAAGGGGCTGGGGGGCCGTATACGGCCCCCGGGCCGCCAGTTGGACAGCCCTGAACTAGATGATCAAAATAAGAAAGATGAAAATAGACTTTGAAAGGTCAAACCTGAAAGTTTGTACAATGATCCACCGACCAAATTTTTTTCGTGCACTACTGTAATCTTGACTATTTCCTACATGCTATCTAACTAACTTAGTTGGAATACGGACTAGTCGGGTTTCAACTACAACCAGCACCAGACAGGTCATCGTTTTCTTCTACGTTTCTTTTATGTACTTTTTTACCTTTGTGTTTCTTTTCTTGTCTTTTTAATTGACATGAAAAATCCAATAAAGATTATTTCCATTTAAAAAAAATATTTTTATTAATATTTTCAAAAACCCGCAAAACAGTGAGTCCACTAAAAGCGAAACGCAAAGTAGCAAGGGAACACTATAAAGCAAATTGAGTTCTGCTCAATTTGCATTTTGCATATCGTTGCAACACTTATAATATAGATTGCCTGGGAAAGGAATCTCAAAGTTATGGATGCAGAGGGGATTGTGTACCTCTCTTCTCCACAGTGGTGATACACTGCTTAACAAACTGAGGCACTGTGCTCTTCTCGCGGTCGCACAGGACTTGTAGAGCGCATCCAAACACCTGATCTGAATCAACAAAACACAAAGCACACCAAATCAGAAACTCAAACACACATTTAATCTGGCCAGTAAACCAAAAGGTTTATCTCATCGACTGGCCTACTGTGGCAAAGTAACATGAGTTATATACACGTTAAAGTATTTATAAGCTACTAGCTGAACCCGGGCACGCGTTGCTGTGCCCTATTTAGAGATGGGGGAAAGTCTGAGTATGTAAGGGTTTGAAATGATGCTACTTATGGTCTTGATGGGTGTGTGCATGTGTATATGTGTGTATGTAGTGTATATATGTGTGTGTATATGTATATATGTGTATGTATGTTTATATATGTATACGTGTGTATGGTACTGTATATGTTTGTGCATGTGTACATACACATGAGTGGGGGAAGGGGGGGAAGAAGGGGTCTGAGGCTGAGAGAGGAAAAGAAGGGGGCTGAGGGTGAGGGGGAGAAGAGAAGGAGCCTGGGGCTGACGTGGGGGGTTTGGGGCCATAGGCTGAGGGGAGAAGGAAAGGCCCTGAGGCTGATGGAGGAAAAGAAGGGGGCTGAGGAGGGAAAAGAAGGCGGCAGCAGCGACTCCCGGTCCTTTCCTTTTCACCCTCTGCCATCCAGAGGGCAGTAGCGGCGAGGGCAGCGCCCCCACGCCTCGTCCCGTGGCGGCTGCCATATTTTCTTGTGGCACCGGGCCAGGAGGGCTTCTGGGGCTCTCGGGAAGCAGCTCTGAAAATGCCCCAGAAAACTACAAAGAACATGGCGCCCGAACAGCCTGTCCGTCGAAAAGGCTCCGACGGAAGTCATTCCGGCAGGAAAAGGGTCCGGTCGGAAACTGATGCTCGGCATTGTTTGGGTGTCAGTTTCGGCCGGACCCTTTTCCTGACGGATCGACTTCCGCCGGAGCCTTTTCGCCGGACCGGAAGCTGTTCGGGCGCCATGTTTTTTTTTGTAGTTTTCTGGGGTCTTTTCAGTGCTGCTTCCCGAGAGCCCCAGAAGCGACCGATGCTTTGGAGAGCGGCTGCGGGTCTCCCTCTGTGAGGCGGCGGAGGAGGAGGGGGTTGGTCGCCGCCGGTGTGGCGCGGTTGCTGGTGTGTGGGGAGAGAGGGGGATGGGATGGGTTGGGGGAGTCAGAGTGCGCAGTGTGTTTGCTCACCCTCTGTCCTGCGTTGTGGGGTGGTGGGGGTTGGAGTGCGCCTGTGCGATGAGCTCTCGCTCTGTTCTGCGCTTGTGGCCAGCGCAGAACAGAGCCAATGGGCGGTTTTTGGGGGCTGATTTTGGGGGGGTTGGAAGGTAGGAAGGTGGGTTTTTTTGTGTGATGGCAATACCTTGTGGTTTGTGGGATTGTGTCTCGTTGGATTGGCGTTTCTGGGGGGCGTAGTTTGGCCGTGCATAAAGTCCTTTGCACGACCGTGTCTCCTTTATATATATAGATATACAATCGACCAGTTATCATCAAATGTAAAAACATCCA
Source organism: Anolis apletophallus (assembly GCA_030556195.1). Taxonomy (NCBI): domain Eukaryota; kingdom Metazoa; phylum Chordata; class Lepidosauria; order Squamata; family Anolidae; genus Anolis; species Anolis apletophallus. Next base: position 97,427,064 of record JARBWK010000008.1, read on the forward strand.
AGAAATGTGCATAGGAGTTAAAAATTAAACCCTCAATGTGATTTTTATACCTTTGATGTAGCCTCGTTCCCGCAGGGACTGAAGGGTCGGGCGTTTCTGCAGAAACTTCCGGAGCTTATTTCGGACTTTGTTGGTATCACTGTCTGAGTTGAGGGAACTGGAAGAGTGCCAAGAAGCTGCAGGCGAGTAAGTTAGGCAATTTGTTATGGAGGATGGAGAGATGTCACTGTACAGCTCCACTGAATTTGCTCATGAGTTCAAGGGGGGCAGGGGGAGGAAATGTAAGCTTGTTTCTCAAAAGCTCGAATGCTAGAAATCTTGCACAGTCTTTGAGGTTGACAGGGGTTTTTTTTGCTAGAATACCCATTTGTTTCAAAAAAAACAGTTTGCTGCTGTTTAGGACCTTATATACAGAAAGCATCTCTTTCTATACCTTGGCTCAGACATAATAGCAACTTTCTCAGACATAATAGCAACTTTCGTCATGCGATCAGAAGATGGCTAAGACTTGGAAGCACAGTTATGAAGGAACTAAATAGCAATTCCAAACACAAATATATATCTTCTAACACCAAAGCCAAATAATCACACAGGTCACAGTATTTTCAATTTCAGTAGATGGATGGAAAAGTGGGATAGTAAGGAAATATTGTCAGGAGAAAACTATCTAGTTCTAAATGTGGTGCTGAATTACACTAGAAAACGAAAATGCATAGATTGAAGCTAACTGCACTTTGGGAAAATCATGAGCTTACATGACAACCAAGGGCATCATAAGGAAGAGGGAGTAGGCTTGTTTTCTGCTGCCCTGGAAATTAGGATTCAGAGCAATGGGTTCAAATGACGGAAAAGGAGATTGCACTGGAACATTAGGAAGAACTTTCTGACTGTAAAAGCTATTCAGCAGTGGAACACTCTGCCTCGGAGTGTGGTAGAAGCACCTTCCTTAGAAGTTTTTAAGCAGAGGCTGGATGGCCATCTGTCAGGAGGGCTTTGATTGTGCTTTTCCTGCATGGCAGGAGGTTGGATGCTCAATGCTCATGTTGTGGACAGAACACTGTTTTTAACTTAAGTGAATGTGTATGATGTGTTACTGCTAACTGTATTTTAATGTTGAATGTTTATGGTTTTATATTGTATTGATATTGTGTTTCGGCATCGAATTTTGTCATGGCGCTCTGAGTCCCCCCTCGGGGGTTGAGAAGAGCGGAGTAGAAATGATGTAAGTAAATAAATACATAATAATTGGACTGGATGGCCTATGTGGTTTCTTCTAACTCTATAATTCTATGATTCAATGTTTGGTAAAGTGGAAGGCAATCCAAAAAGAGGAAGACCACATTAGGGGTGGACAGACCTAGTCAAGGCAACCACAGCCCTGAGTCTGATAGCTTACCAGCTGTTAGGAATTATGGGAGCTGAAGTCCAAAACGTAACTAGCCAAACCCAAGTCTCATATCTCTTGTACATTCCTATTTATAGACAAACATACTAATTCATTCATGTACAAATCTAAGGCCCCTTTGGATGTTCACCAAACTTCACATGTATATCTCAATTCCATTTCTGCTTTCGTCAACCCAACTTTGTAAAAAAATCCCATCTTGAAATAGAGCAGCAAATATAACATTTACAAATAATGACACTGACCCGGACTCTTCTTTTCAGCCTCTCTCTCTTTGTTGCTTCCTGGAGTCTCCTTGGATTTCAAATCTGTGTTTTCCTCATCCTCTTCCAGAGGGATGTCTGTGGGCTGGGAGAAATACAAAGCATCTTTTGTCATGCCAGCTACAAAATAATTGACTTTTGCCTTTCTGAAATGACTAAGAGTGCTTCCTGATAAACACTCTTAGCATTACCCATCAAAAGGCGCTGTATAGCCAGGGTGTCTTATAGCTCCTAAGTGAGTTTCTGTGTGTGTGAACAAAGAAGCCTAGAGACTCCTGTTCGAACACAAGAGGAAGATCCCAGTATCTGAGAGCTTGTTTGATCCATGAGGTGGGCCCATTGCACAATAAAGCTTTGTCCAGAAGCATCCTGATGCACTGATCTTCAAAAAAGTGGTCTCCTTTCATTTGTCTGGGTAGTAAAACAAACAACATCCAAAGAGTTCTAGCAAAGGCAACAACCTTTTAAGATTATAACGGTCTTTACATACATATCTGACCACATTTGTTGTGGTGCCCTATACTCACATATAAGTCTAAGCATTTTAGTCAAAAAATCAACTTGGATAGACCTATGAATGAGATGTGGTGGTGAACCCTGTAAGATGGAAAACTGGTGACTTCATTACCTGGCAATGGACTTTATTGAGGAAGATATTTGGTAATACAACTGAGATACAGAGGGAAATAAAAAAACAGAAGGAACACATGTTTTGATGAAGATTTGCAAATTCGTTGAGATAGATAAATTAGGCCAACTTCAGGCAAAAATTGGACTTTCTAAATTACTAGTTATGATTATGTGGGGGCATTTATCATAGATTTTAGGAATGAATAGAATGTTATTAAAAATAGAAGTGTAATTCTATAATTGTATCTAGAAGGAATAGCTTAGAGCAGGGCTGTCCAACTGGCGGCCCGGGGGCCGTATACGGCCCCCCACCCCTTCCCTCCGGCCCCATAAGCTTTTTAATAAAAAATAAAAAATGAAAAATAAAATAAATATTTTTTTTTAAAAAAACCTACTACATTAAGGGGGAGGATTAAGGGGGAGGGGGAGGATGGAATTAAATATATTTAATATTAAATTAAAATAAGGGGAGAGGGGAGGATGGAATTAAATATATTTAATATTAAATTAAAATAAGGGGAGAGGGGAGGATGGAATTAAATATATTTAATATTAAATTAAAATATGGGGGGAGGGGAGGATGGAATTAAATATATTTCATATTAACTTAAAATAATTTAATATCTTATCCCTGCATTTTATCTCAGTAAAAGATTATATTTGACTGTATGGATGCCCCTTTTGAATGCCCACCTTGCATTTTATCTCAGTAAAAGATTATATTTGACTGTATGCATGCAGGGGCGGGGGCGGGGTGGGGGCGGAACCGGGGGAGGGGCAGACCCTATGGCCCCCCAGGTCATCAGTGACCGGAATTCAGGCCCCTGGGCCGGTAGAACTTGGACAGCACTGGCTTAGAGATAAAATCAGCATACAGTGACTGAGAGGTCGCTGATAAGTATTTGTTAGTTAGAATTGTTCTTTTTGTGTAGTTGACTGTTCTTGTTGGTTGTGTAGTTATCTGTCCTTTTGTTATCTGCGGTAGAAAGGTCTACTGTAGTAGTAACAGTATCAAACTAAGCAAAGTATTAAGCTACTCCCTCTGTGCAACTTCAAAACAACAGACAGGGAGACTTTCTACTGAGAGTATATCTCCAATAATATATTTCCAAAATGGCAAATGTAATAACCATATTGACATCCATTCCCTTCTCACCAGTTTACTGATGCTGTTAGCAATTGTCTTCTGCCACGTGCCAATGATGGTCTCTGAATCATGCTGGATGAGGTATTCAGAACCATCCCGTGTTTTCAGCTAGAAAAGAAATACATTATGATACAACAATTGATAGAACAATCACAGTATGATATAAGACAGCGATCCCTCCCTAACTTGCAAATCTCAAGATTTCACAACTTGAATCTATAGCAGGCATGGGCCAAAACACCTGGAGGGCTGAAGTTTCCCATGCCTGATCTATAGCAGTTAAAGTGAAATCATAATATTATAACTACTAACAGTTGGCCATCCATGTGTGTGGGTATAACATCACAAAATACCCAAGTAGGTCGCCAGAGATTGTAACCCTCTGTTACCTCCAAGACATTCTTTTTGCTTGACTTGTCCTTGGCTGCCCAAGAAAGTGTTGCTCCATGAAGATCAACGGTGTACTCTGGGCAACTCAATACAGAAGGATGTTTCTAAAAGTGAAGCAAAATAGGAGCCCATGTCAGAGCTTGAGACTACATAGTTAGAAATATCAACTTGTAATTAAATTCAATTTTTCAATATAAAAGCCATAACTAAATGACATTATAGTTATAACTCAATGGAGGAACTTTCCCTCATTTATTGTAAAACTATAACCTTTAGTGCCTCGACTTATATTTGGGTCTGTTTATACTAAAGTATATATGGTACCTACTTTTAATCTCTCTATAACAGTGTTTTTCAACCTTTTTTGAGCAGCGGCACATTTTTTACATTTACAAAATCCTGGGGCACACCACCAACCAAAGTGACACAAAGTGACACTTTAACACAGTAATACATAGAGTTAATATGTTTTTTAATGTATTTATACACTCCGTGTGAAACCTGGGCCTGTTTCAATGAACACAACATAGATATCCTGGCAGGAATGGCAGAAAGACACACACGAAGGTCTTGCTCAACAGCTGGGAGTTATAGTTCACCCGCAAACAAAGAGCATTCTGAACTCCACCAATGATGGAATGGAATCAAACTTCCCACACAGAACTACCATAACCAAGAGAAAATACTATAAGAGTTTGGTGGGCATTGACCTTGAGTTTTGGAGTTGTAGTTCACCTATATCCAGAGAGCACTGTGGAGGGGAGGGAGGAAGACGTGGGGCGAGTCTGCGTAGTAGCGCCGCATGGGTCATGTCTTCCTCCCTCCCCCCTCCCGCAGAAGCGGCAGTGTGAGCAAAGCAAGCAGAGCGAGGCTGGGAAGAAGGGAGCCCGAGTGGAGAAGAAAAAATGTTTGGCAGGAGAGGGAAGAAAGGGTATTGGAGGTTCCAATTTTCCACGGCACACCTGATGATCGCTCACGGCACACTAGTGTGCCACGGCACACTGGTTGAGAAACACTGCTCTATAACAATGGGTGCATCTGCATTGTAGAAATAATGTAGTTTGATGCCGTGGCCCAATGCTATGGAATAATGGGAATTATAGTTTTACAAGGTCTTTTGTTTTCTCTGCTAAAGATGGCAGAATACTCAACAAACTAAAAAACTTAGTTAAGGTAGTGTCAAACTGCCTTTGGCCCTTTCTAATATTATAGGTTTGTAGCAAAGAAACTTTCTACACTGCCATATAAAATTCAGATTATCTGCTTTGAATTGGATTATATTGCAGTATAGACTCATATAATCCAGTCCAAAGCAGAAAATGTGGATTACCTGCTTTGATAATCTAGAATGGATCAATGGTTCTCAAACTTTTCCCTTAAATTAGAAACATTCAAATTTGAAATTATGAAACTATGAATCCCCGGGCAGGCGCTGCCTGGAAACCGTGGCGCCCCCCCTCAATTCCGCCCATGGCGCACAGTCCGTGGGCAAGGTTGAGGAGAGGAAGGGGGGCGCACCATGGTTTCCAGGCAGCACCCCCTTCCTCTCCTCAACCCCGCCCACGGCCATACAGGACTGGGCGCCGTGGGCGGAGTTGAGGAGAGGAAGGGGAAACTGCATACACATATACACGGCCCTTTCCTTTCCCACCGCCCCCTTACAGGGGCCCAGTGTCCCCCAAATTATCTGGAGCCTCCCAGCGCCCCCTTGGATCTCCCACCGCCCACCAGGGGGCGGTATCGCCCACTTTGAGAACCACGGATCTAGATTATATGGCAGTGTAGAAGGGGCTTTAGATGCATCCAACAAGCACGTACGCCTTTAGAAACTTTGGAATAATAACCATATCCAATTACTTCCACAAATAATTTCCCAATCCCTAAAAGATTTATTATAGTACAGTCTCCAGTTTGATTTTTTAAAAAATAAAGAAAATCTGTAACTATTGCAATGTTTACATTGAAAATACTGCCTACTTCCTCAGATACATGGAATGCAATCTGAACGTTTCAATTGTGTGGGACTAAAACTCTGGAGGCTAGGGTTTGATTCCCTGCTTGGACATGGAAACACACTGGGTGACCTTCAAAAAGTCACACACTCTCAGCCCCAGAAAGGGTCCCCATACATCAGACATGACTTGAAGGCACATAACAACAGTATACAGAATTGGGGTGAGACAACAGAGGTGCGAGAAAGCTACCCCTCGGAAGGGAAAATCACCCCTGAAAGAGTTATTATGGGGAAAAGTTGTCTTCACTGAAGCTTTTTCACTAATCCTTGTTTTCACAATAAGACACATTTTTCAAAATCCAATTATCACAGGGACAGAAAGTGAGGCGAAATCTCCTGAACAGGGGCACAGACAGCAAAACAAACATCAGAGGCCGTTAACCCTTTCCTATGCTATCAAAAACTAAAAATATTTATACTTCCACTGTACTTGTTCCGACTTACTGTACATACAAATTTAACTTAATAATAAACCTGTTTGTAACTTGGGGGTGTCCTGTATATGATTGAGAGTTGGTATATGATGCAGTATTTAAATCAGCTACAGTATAACAATTACATTAGCTCATGCGCCCAGGTACAAGGTAGCAAGATAAGATGGCCTGGCCTAAGATCAGGACATCAAAACAAGACTGAGAGAGGACTTACCACACCGCCAGAAGCTGAATGCTTGGAGTCCTTGAAAAATGTCAAGACTCCACCTTCCAAGACTGTCCACGAAGCACTCCAGTTCTTCCTATAAGAAAATCCAAAGAGAAAGAAGGAATACTTAATTCACTGAGCCATGCCAACTGAGTGACCTGAAATGGAGACTTTGGGACAAAGGGCTTTGATATCCTTTGGGGCAATGAGCTTTGATATATGTTTAGAGGCTGAAAGTGAGGTAACTATACAGAAGCTTTCCCAAATAATGGTGTCATGGTGCAGAGGGCATGACCGTTCAAGGAATCAAGACCCCTTCTACACTGCCATAAAATCCAGTTCAAATCAGACAATTTTATATGGAGATGTAGAAGGGGATTCAGAGAGCCAGATCTGACCTGATGAACCTTTGGTAAAGAGCATAGGTCCCTTCTACACTGCCATATAATCCAGATTATCAAAGCAGATAATCCACATCTGCACATATGAGTCTACACTGCTATGCAATCCAGTTCAAAGTAGATCATCTTGATTTTACATGGCCGTGTAGAAGGGGCCATAAAGGTAAAGGTGAAGGTTTCCTCTTGACATTAAGTCTAGTCATTTCCGACTCTGGGGGGTGGTGCTCATCTCCATTTCTAAGCCAAAGAGCCGGCGTTGTCCATAGGCACCTCCTATGTCATGTGGCCAGAATGACTGTATGGAGTGATGTTACCTTCCTGTTGAAGCGGTACCTATTGATCTACTCACATTTGCATGTTTTTGAACTGCTAGGTTGGCAGAAGCTTGGGTTAACAACGGGAGCTCACCCCGTCCATGAGTCTAAACCGCTGACTTTCTGATCAGTAAGTTTTGCAGCTTAGCAGTTTAACCCGCTGTGCCACGACGGCCCAGAAGGGGCCATAGAGGGTTCAATTTTACAGTGTCCCTGGGTACATTTGGTAAGGTTTCCTGATATGTCTCCACATCATAAATATTTTCCCAGCTAACACTAGATGGGGCAGTATCTCAATTGCATTTAAAATTAGAATATCACCACAAACTAAGTCTTGCAAGGAGAGGTGAATAGCACAGAAAACCATGGAATAGAGGTGGTTTATACAGAAGACAGGAAGCACAAAGACCAATCCATGAAGAAAAGAAGGAAGCAAATGGATTAAGCTGCTTGAAATCCAAATGCTCAGTAGTGGCTAATGAAGCTTTCCTTCAAAGAAAATGCTGTGACATTGGAAAGGTCTCAAACTCACATTTTTTTTCTACAAAGAATGATTCTTGTAAAGGGAGTGAAAGAAAAGAGAGGAGAAACTCTCAACATATGTTGGCAAGACAGTTCTTTCTGTTCCTTTATGCAAGCAGGGAACCCAAAGCATGCAGCAATATGAAGGCCAACAAAATGTAGAGCTGTCATAAGACGCTGTTGAAAAAACCATCTCTGGACCCCTCTCAATTAGTGAACTATGGGCCAGTATCCAATCTCCCCTATTTGGGCAAAGTCCTGGAATGTGTGGTTGCCTCGCAACTCCAGGAATTCTTGGCAGACACTGATTATGGTAGACACGGCATTAGGCCGGGGCCTTGGTCGCCTTAGTAGATGATCTACTCTGGGAGCTTGACAGGGGAGTGTGGCCCTGTTGGTTCTGCTGGACCTTTCAGTAGCCTTTGATACCATCGGCCACGGTATTCTTCTGAGCCGCCTTGCAGGAATGGGCCTTGGAGGTACTGCTTTGCAGTGGCTCCAAGCCTTCCTCGAGGGTTGTTCCCAGAAGGTGTTGCTAGGGGACTCCTGCTCGACCCCATGGCCATTGTACTGTGGGGTCCTGCAGGGTTCAATACTGTCCCCTATGTTATTTAACATATACATGAAGCCATTGGGAGAGATCATCCGAGTTTCGGGGTGCGGTGTTGTGACGAATTTGTCACTGGTTCTGGAGATTATTAATTAAAATATTCCTCCCGGTAGTACTGCCACCAACCTAATTACTAACAATCAGGATTTTAAATTAAATAAGATGTTTATATGGTAGTTCTGTTGACCGAGCCACCCTAAACACAACCACACTGTGAGGAACTAAAAGATGGAGAGATAGAGACTTCTTTACAGTTAACAATAAACAGAATTTATTAATTAACAGCTAGCAATGAGGCACAGATCGTATTGGTTCTACTAAGAGGCAACTAGCGTACGGTTACAGCAATGATAGACTTGGATAGCGTGATGGTTACAAGATCAATATATATGTGCTAGAGCGTAGAGGTTTCTGACTATAAAAGGCTATTATTACTTCTTAAGTTGGTACGTTCAGTTCCACAGACAGTACGAAGACTTGTCTCCCAACTCCCACCTAATAGTTCCACTAGATGGTTGTTGTACTAAAGTTCTGGAACATCTAATCACCTAGATCGTTCCCTGAGTCTGGCTACCCCTGGGTTACTCGTAACCCACACAGTCTAAGAGGCCCTATACCTGTCACCCTAGTCTCCAGAGATGACCAGGTATCCCAACTGCCTATCACAAGAACAGTTCTAAATTGGCACTCTTCCACAAGCGTCCCCACTAGAATGACTACTGGCCCTAAGGGCGGTCAGATCTCAGTCTTGACTCCCACTAGTCCAACCTATTCCTACGTGGTGAATTGCTTAGGACAGACTGTCAGTCTCTGTTGCCAAGGCTCTGGTGATACTCCCCAGAAACCTTGCTCAAGACTGCCTCAGGCGTAGATGCCGAATCTACAGCCTGACTCTAAACAGCAGAGGCTGGAGATATGCGTCTGCACAGCCTCGCTCTAAACTCCAGACTCCAGACTCAAACTTTCTCTGACAGGATTTTCTTTTCTGTCAGCTCCAACTCCCTCCCTCTAAACTCTAACCAATCACAGCCTCTTCACTGTAACTAGGCACAAGCCAGCAAGGCCACGCCTCCTGCTCTGGCTTTCCTTCCTTAATGGTTGCTGGCTGCAGCCACCTCTCCAAGATGGACGCCAGCACAACCAAAACAAGATTTTCAAACCTCTTCCAAGCAGGCCTCGGCCCTGCTTAAGGCAGGTGAGTCCTTACAGGTGTCATCTGTACGCAGATGATGTCCAACTCTGTCACTCCTTCCCACCTGCTACTAAGGAGGCTGTTCAAGTCCTGAACTAGTGCTTGGCCGCTGTAATGGACTTGATGAGGGCTAACAAATTGAAACTAAATCCAGACAAGACAGAGGTACTCCTGGCCAGTCGTAAGGCCGAACAGGGCATAGGGTTAGAGTCTGTGCTTGACAGGGTTACACTCCCCCTGAAGGCGCAGGTTCGCAGTTTGGGAGTGATCCTGAACTCATCGCTGAGCCTGGAACCCCAGGTCTCGGCGGTGGCCGGGAGAGCTTTTTCACAGTTAAAGCTTGTGTGCCAGCTGTGCCTGTACCTTGGGAAATCTGACTTGGCCACGGTAGTCCATGCTCTGGTTACATCTCGAATAGACTACTGTAACGCTCTCTACGTGGAGTTGCCTCTGAAGACTGCTCGGAAGCTGAAATTAGTCGAACACTCAGCAGCCAGATTACTAAAAGGAGCGGGGTACAGGGAGCATACAACCCTCTTGCTGCGCCAGCTCCACTGGCTGCTGAGCACAATTCAAAGGGCTGGTTTTAGCCTACAAAACCCTATACGGTTCTGGCCGTTTACCTGTCCAAACGGATTCTCCCCTATGAACCATCAAGGACATTAAGATCCTCCGTAGTGGCCCTGCTCTCGGTCCCACCTTCTTCGGCTGGTGGGGACGAGCGACAGGGCCTTCTCTGTGGTGGCCCCTCGGCTGTGGAACTCTCTCTCCCAAGTGATGTTAGATTTGCCCCCTCCCTGCTGTCCTTCAGGAGGCAGGTGAAGACTTGGATCTGTAATTAAGCTTTTCCAGAATAGGCTGTGATTGATTATAGTATGAATTGAGTAACCACGTTCAACAGATCGAGTTGAATTTGATTTAAATGGCTATGTGATTTGTATGTATGTATTTGGTGCTTTATGTTTTTAATATATTGTTGTAACAGGTTTTTAAATTGTATAGCACTGAATTTTGCTGTAAGCCGATCTGAGTCCCTCTATAGAGGTGAGAAGGTCGGGGTACAAAAATTTTAAATTAAAAAAAATACTCTTCAAGTACTGGTTGAATGTTTCTCCTGGCTTTTCTGAGGATAACTTGGATGTGGTTCAGTGTAGTGCTGATTGAATGAGTCACTTCTTCAATGCACATTTGCTAGATTGGACACAACAGCAAACTCGGATTTATGCTACAGCAGAAAATGTCGCACACACACCCCCTCAATTTGTTTACCAAGCCCAATGAGATATACATTTTGGGCAAGCTTTCCGGATTTCCTCATCAGGCAAGATGTCGCAAAAAGCATGTGGAAGTGGAGAGGAGAAAAAGGCAGGGTCAGACTTCCTGGTGAAATCATGATGTCTGCATGGTTGGAATCTCAAGGTCAAGACTTTCCTCCTTTCTTCTCCTTCTTACCCTGCTGCTTTTTATACATCTCGTAACACTTAACCCCAAAGATTCTCTGGGCATGGCTGTGCAAAAACAAACAGACTATACGACACTGTGAAAGACTAAAAGATTTATAATGCTATAAAGTTTGCTGCTTCTCAGGGCTGTTATCTTGTAGCTCACATTGTTTAAACAAATAATAACACACCATTATACTAGGTAGCAAAATTTGTAAAAAAAAAATATCTGTTCCTGGTTTGAAAGTATTATTCCTGCTTAATTGTGCTGTACTTACTTGTAATTATTATACTCCAGAAATTTCGTTTTTTGTGGCTGCCACAAAGAGATATTCATTGAAAAACTATAGCAAAATGTGCGGCAGGATGTCCCTCCCACAAAAAAACCAATTTAATAAACTTTCCCCATATTTTTATGATAGAAGCAATTAGAAAATGACGTTGATAACCAAGGAACAAAAATCATATTATTTGGTGTTATTGGAATGATCGCTTTCACACTCTGCTGCAGTGGCACTATGCTCACACTTCGTTGGTGCAAATTCCAACCATCGGTTTTGCATATTATCTCACTTCCTACCTATGTTCACCCTATCCATTTTTTCTATTTCCCTCCCATTTTGCCAAGACTACTAGGGTAGGTGCTTGTCTGATCTCCCCAGGTAGCGAATTCCAAAGGCGGGGGGCCACAGCAGAGAAAGCCCTCTCCCTTGTACCCACAAGTCGAGCCTGTGATAGAGGAAGGGGCAAAAGAAAGGTCTCTCCGGAAGATCGAAGAGATAGTGCAGGTTTATGGTAGGAGAGGTCGTCATGAAGGTAGGTGGGTCCCAAAATATTCAGGGCTTTGTAGGTGATGACCTGAACTTTGAATTGGGACTGGAAAATGAACGGCAGCCAATGGAGCTCCTTGAACAGGAGAGTTGACCGCTCCCTGTAATTCGCCCCAGTTAGAAGTCTGACTGCCAAGCATTGGAACAATTGGAGTTTCCGGGCCGCCTTCAAGGGAAGGCCTACATAGAGTGCATTGCAATAGTCCTATCTAGAGGTAACTAAGGTGTGGACCACCGTGGTCAGGTCAGGCTTCGCGAGGTATTGTCGCAGCTGGCGCATGAGTTTTAATTGTGCAAAGGCCCTCCCGGCCACCGCCGACACCTGCACATCAAGCGTCAGTGCTGAGTCCAGGAGGACCGAGTCAAAAGTGGTGCGGGGTTGCTTGAAAGAATGTAAGCAATGAGGAGAACTAGTAAACAATGATAATGGTATATTTATATTTTTTAGGTGATATACACTAAAAAATATAAATATACCATTATCATTGTTTACGAGTCCAGGAGGACCCCCAAGCTGTGGACCTGCGCTTTCAGAGGGAGTGCAACCTTGTCAAGCACAGGCTGCCTCCCAATACCCCGGTCAGGCGTACAATTGTGTATTTTCAGCATTCTCACAAAAGCTTTCTCGGCTTCCCAATATCAGTACTGCAGGAATTTATTGCAAAAGAAATAGTGGTAAAACAGCAACAATACTGGACTCATTGGCAGGTTTTTCCCAATAATGAAAAGAGGCAGTCCAATCAGGCAGTCCCCAAGTTTCAAACAAGATAGGTTCTGTAGATTTGTGAAGTTGAATTTGTTCACAAGTTGGAACAGGTACAATTTTTAAGCAGGGGCGGTCTAAGGTAATTTTATATGGTAAGCGAACATTATTTTGGCGCCCCCCCCAACATTATTTGGCACTCCCCCATGTAAAACAAATATACAATTATAATATCACAATACCATTAGTAGTATTATATTGTACCAATGTATATACAATGTATTATAGTACATACTCATACTATATTATATCATAATTGTATTATACTACATTACAATATAATTATATGATAATATATTGACATTAATATAATATAACATTCTATTATATTATTATTATTAAATTATAAATAAAATTATTTATTTAAATAAAATTATCCTCTACTAAATATTTCATTACTCCTATAAAACCTCAAATAACCCAAAATAAAGTAAAATAAAATATTATATATTACTATTTGCCTGCGCAGTTGCGCCTGTCTCTTATTGATGCTCCCGGCTGGCACGGGTGCAAGCGCATGCGCGGGGAGGTGGGCAGGTGTGGTAGGGTTCACACGTGAGTGGCCCTGGCGAGGAGTTCGCCCCAGCGCGGCGGCTACTTCCGGTGGCGGCTGTCAGGAGGCAATACGTCGCCAATACCCCTTTGGCTCTCCTCCCCTCTCCCTTTGTCTCCGCCCCCTGCCTGCCCAATTGGGTCACCATATTCGGCGGCAGGGCGGAGACAAAGGGAGAGGAGAAGCACTCCCTGCCTGCCCGATAGGGAGTGCTTTGCTTACAGGCTTCTGCGCACAGGAGCTACTGGGCATGCGTGGAGGTTTTCGCACATGCGCAGTTGCTCCCATGCTCAACTTCAGCTTCGGAGCAACTGCGCGAAAACCTCCGCGAATGCCCAGAAGCGGCATCGGAGCGCACAAGGCCGGGGCCCAAAAGCAGGCAGCCGCGGCGCTGCCTGAGGAACATCGGTAGGGCCAGGACGCTGTCTGGCGCCGGTGCCCGGCGGGCGGGGGAATTCGCCCCTTCCCAGATGCCGCCCCATGCGGCCGCTTCCTTGGCCTACCTGTAGGACTGCCCCTGTTTTTAAGTGTAACCCAAGCTCTCTCTCTCTCTCTCTCTCTCTCTCTCTCTCTCTCTCTCTCTCTCTCTCTGGATAACATAGGGAAGGGTTAACACCCCTGTGATGTTTGTTTTGCTCTCTGTGCCCCTGTTCAGAGCATATCACTTCCCTTTCTGTTCCTGTGACAATTAGATTTTGAAAATTTTGGCTTGTTTTAGAAATAAGTATTGGTGATAAAGCTTCAATGGAGACACCTTTTCTCCATAGCTCTTTCAGGAGTGAATTTCCTTTCTGAGGGGTAGATTTCTCTCACTTGCTGTTGTCTCACCCCCATTCTTAACAATGAGTTGTTTGAAAATCGGATGTTTGTAACCCAGGTACTGCCTGTACAATGCAACTATGAGGAGACACAACTATGTAATAAGCCACTTTCAATGGTTATTTTATCATGCCATAATTACACTTCATCAGATTTGTGAGATAACATCCTCAGAGTTAGGTTGGTACACAGTACAATTAGATAAAAGTATTTATACTTTTTTGGTTTTGGTCTATGCCTTTCTGCTTCCACTAAACTAATCCTCTTCCCTTGAAAACTATCAGAAATGGTGCGCTTATATCAATCTAACACTTTATATATTCCCCCATATTTTCCCCAAGACTGAGATTGAAGGTGACTATGTCATAATGTATTTTTCAATTCCCCATCATTCCAGGAGCTTTCTGTACATCTTTTAAGCTGCCTTGAAAAGCCTCCATTTGAACTGATTCTTGTGGTTGAAAATAACTGTTTTCAGCTGGACACTTTTGAACTGATCACACCTTGACTCATTCTCTAGAGCAGTGTTTCCCAACCAGTGTGCCAGGGCACACTAGTGTGCTGTGAGTGATCATTAGGTGTGCCATGGGAAATTGGAACCTCCAATACCCTTTCTTCCCCCTCCTGCTGAACACTTTTTCTTCTCCACTCAGGCTCCCATCTTCCCAGCCTCACTCTGCTTGCTTTGCCTCGCTTTGCTCACGCTGCCGCCTCGCTTTGCTCAGGTGGAGAGGGGGGAAGGAGGAAGACGTAACCCATGCGGGCACTACTGAGCAGACTTGCCCCACGTCTTCCTCTCTCCCCCTCCCCTCCTGAACATGCTCACACTGCCCCCTCGGATCAAAATGGCAGCAGAAGCGGCAGTGTGAGCAAAGTGAGGCAAAGTGAGCAGAGCGAGGCTGGGAAGAAGGGAGCCCGAGTGGAGAAGAAAAGGTAAGTGTTTGGCAGAAGGGGGAAGAAAGGGCCCGAAGGGGGAGGAAGAGGCCTCTGTCGAAAGCTGGCATGGACAAACTTGGACCTTCCAGGTGTTTTGGACTCCAACTCCCACCATTCCTAGCAGCCTCAGGCCCTTTTCCTTTTCCCCCCTCAGACACTTAAGCAGGAAAGGGCCTCACTCAGGCTGTTAGGAATGGTGGGAGTTGAAGTCCAAAGCACCCAGAGGGCCGAAGTTTTCCTATGTCTGTTTTAGGGACCTCAAAGCGGTGAGCCTCCTTCCAACATTGTGATTCTGGATAGAAAACAAACAACAATATAACATAACATTGTTTGAGTTCACAGTGCTCTCTGGGTGTAGGTGAACTACAACTTCCAAACTCAAGGTCAATTCCCAAGCAAACCCTTTCAGTGCTTTCTGTTGGTAATGAGAGTTCAATATGCCAAGTTTGGTTCACTTCCATTGTTGCAAGAGTTCAGGATGCTCTTTGATTGTGTGTTAACTATAAATTGAACTGAAACAAGATCATAGTTTAAAGCTAAAATTTGCTGAACTCCCTTTGGACTGTTTTTGGTTATCTGTTGCCATTCTGGCCAACAAAGCTATTTTGACATTGCTCCCGTTTTCAACCACATGTCTGTGTGAGATGAGCTTCTCTAGCTTGACTGCGATCAAAACTAAAAACAGAGAGAGACTGACAGCTGTTGAGCAAGACCTTGGTGTGTGTTTTTCTGCCATTCCTGCCAGGATATCTATGTTGTGGTCATCGAAACAGGCCCAGGTTTCACACTGAGTGTATAAATACATTTAAAAACATATTAACTATATGTATTACTGTGTTAAGAGTGTCATTTTGTGTCATTTTGGTTGGTGGTGTGTCCCAGGATTTTGTAAATGTAAAAAATGTGCCGCGACTCAAAAGAGGTTGAAAAACACTGCTCTAGAGAGCTACTTACTCTTTTAGTAGCTTTCCGTAATTACTTTGTCCATAAAACCCAATTACTGGTGGCAATAGGGCAAAGCTTAGATGCATGCTGCCACCCACCTTCACACTATCCCAACTTTCTTGTCCCCTTGCCACTGAAATGTGGTTCTGTTTTTAAATTACTGTGGAAAAAATCCAATCAAACCCCACATATTTGATTCTGATCATGGATATTTCAAAACTGGCCTCTTTCTTTTTGTATATTTTCAATAAACAAAGAAGAGTTAAAAGTCCTGGTGTATGTCAAATCTTTCCCCATAAAGAACTATGGGGAGAGATTGGATGATAGTTCCAGAACACACCATGGACCTTATCACACTGGGATATATTCCATTGATACCATTATGTATCCCACATTGTTTTAGGACTGGATGCATACTGTTTTGAGATGGGATGCACACTCTCCTCATCACACCTGAATATTATTATGCTTATTATTTAAAACAGTGTTTCCCAACCAGTGTGCCGTGAGCGATCATCAGGTGTGCCGTGGGAAATGGGCACTCTTCCCCCTCCTGGCAGTTCTTTCTCCCTATTTCCCTCCCCAAAGATCCTCCCCGAGGCAAAGGAAGGGCTCTGCTGAATGCCAGGGCCAGGCCCAGGGGCGGCCCCAGGGATTCCGCGACCTCACGCGACCGCGAGAGCGCCATCGCCTGGGAGGCACCACCGGCTGGGAGGCGCCGCCGCGCCGACTCCGCGCCCCACCGCCGCCACACTGCCCTGCGCCGCCGTCCGCGCGTGCGCAGAAGCATTTACAGGCGCTATAGCGCTGTAGAGGCTTCTGCGCCGCGCACTTCCCAGCGCGCCTGCCGCTTTGGAGCCAGCGCGCATGTGCAAAACCTGCACTGCACGCATGCGCGCTGGCTCCAAAGCGGCAGGCGCGCGTGGGAGGGAGTGCGCGTGCGCAGAAGCGTCTACAGGCGCTATAGCGCCTGTAGGTGCTTCTGCGCACGCGCGGACGGCGGCGCAGGGCAACGCATGCGCGCTGGCTCCAAAGCGGCCGGCGCTTTGGGAGCGAGTGCGCGTGCGTCTGCACATGCACCCCGCCCGGGAAAGGTGCGCGCCCGCGGAGGTGTGCCGCGGCCGATGGGGCCGCCGTTGGTGGTGGCGCAGCTTCCGCGGCGGCGCACGGCGGCAGCGCGCGGGCGGCGTTGTGGGCGTGGCGGCGGCGGTGAGTGGTGGCAGCGGCAGCGGCGGGGGGGCGACAAAATGTCTTCGCGTACCCCCCCAAATTAGGTCGGGCCGCCCCTGGCCAGGCCTGCCTTGAGGAAGCCTTCAGGAACCTCGATTCAACATGGCTCCAGCTCCCACTCAGGGCTGCTTCAGCCTCCCAATATGTTTTCTAGATCTGTGTGGCCTCTTTCGCTGCCTCCCTCCGCAAAAAGCAGAGCACTGGTCGAAAGTGATTGAGTTGGCGTTTTGCGTTGGCTTGGATTTCTCGCGAGAAAAAAGCCGGAAGCTTCATGTTGGTGAATTGGGCAGTGAGTAAACCTGGGAGCATCGGGAGGCTGAAGCATTCACAGGTTTCCAAGAAACAAATTGAGCCTCTCCGCTTGGAAATGTTTTGGGTTTTTTAAAAACTATTTTACTGGATTTTTCTAAAGTTGCCTCCCTCCCCCAAGGAATTGTTTATAACAGCTTAATGACATCCATAGTTAACTGGAAGCAAGTTTCACTCAGGGTGAAATTTCACAAGGGTCTGGAGAACAAGCCCTATGAGGAGCGGCTTGAAGAGCTGGGCATGTTTAGCCTGAAGAAGAGAAGGCTGAGAGAAGACATGATAGCCATGTATAAGTATGTGAGAGGAAGTCATATATATATTGTGTTCATCGAAACAGGTCCAGGTTTCACACTGAGTGTATAAATACATTTAAAAACATATTAACTATATTTATTACTGTGTTAGAGTGTCATTTTGTGTAATTTTTGTCATTTTGGTTGGTGGTGTGCCCCAGAATTTTGTAAATGTAAAAAATGTGCCGCGGCTCAAAAAAGGTTGAAAAACACTGATTTAAAATACTGTGCTTTGACTCATCACACTACAGAAGGCTGGCTCCTCCCAATCCATTCAAAACACCCCCTACATCACTCCATGACCTTTTAAAAAGTATTGTTGCTGATGAGATGAATACAGATTTCCCTCTCTCACACATCGACAGCACTTCAGCAATGGTATTTCAAAAAACAGAAATAGAATTTCATCTGTAAATAATCAGTTTCTACGACGCTTTGCAGATGGATTCCGACAGAATACTGACGGGATGGGGCAAACGTTATGTAATGGGACCCCTTTGAAAACATTCTCAAACAGTCTCGGAAACAAAGTATTTCCTAATGTGATAAGGTCCCAAGAGAAGCCTGCTTTACCTCAAACGCTTCCCTTTATCTGCTATTTTTGTCCGATGTAGCATACCAGCCTTTTCAAGAGTTTTTGTCTGCTGGGGAGAAAAAAAGCAATAGATTACAGTCAGATCTTCAAATTTGCTGGATTTAGGGTACAGGATACCCATAAAAGTCAAACAATGCAAATTGAAAAAATTGCTTTTTTTTTGTCTTCTTTTTTTACTTTTCTTAGGAATTTCTAACTGTTAAGCATGACCATTTTCACCTTGGAAATTACACTGGAGGCCTTAGACATTCCCAGACATGTGTTCTTCCTGGAAATCTCCAAATCCTCCATCATGACTGGAGGTAGCTAACCACAGAATCGAATTGGATGATCTAGAACAGATGTGTCAAATGTGTGGCCTTCCAAATGTTTGGTTCTTCAATTCCCAGAAGCTTTAGCCAGTTTGTCCAATGGAAAGGAAAGTTTGTCCAATCACCTGAAAGGCCACAAGTTTGATACCACTGATCTAGAGATTCTCAGAGGGAACATTTTAATCCAAATGCATAAATAATCAAATTCACAGAAAGATAAAACCACAAACGTGAAGGGACAACTATACTTTGAACCAATCTCGGTTGTCATGATCCCAGATTTCTGTTTCAAGTGCCTCTTTTACCTAATGGAAACATCTGACTCCTGCTAAGCAAGGATGGGTGACAATGTTGATAATGGTGAATGAAAATGTGAGAAGTTCTTCATATTTGAAATGGAAAGAAAGATTTTTTTAAAAATCTTGGAAAATCTGCAAGAGACAAGTTCATCAATACAGGTCCAGCGATTTGGAATTGTAATCTCTGCCTATTCAACCATGTTTAATTGGGGTGCCATTGGTTCCCCCCCCCTCTCTCAGAAACTCTTTATCTCTGACACCTGGATGGTAGATAGCTACCAACTTCACCTTGTTGGGAACCACTTAGCCTACTAAATTTAGCTGGTACAAATAGGGGAAGAATTTCATTTCAGAATTTCCACAAATGTGTAGATTTTCCCCTTGCATTTGATATAGCAATTTGCAAAATTCAACTGTAGAGAAAGCTAAATTCAGAGACTTCCCCTTCCTTATTCTTAAATTTCTCAGCCTGGCACAAGCAGTTCTGTTAATGATGATCATGTGTAAAAACCAAAGCCCAAGAAAGGTATTTGAACTGATCGTGTGTCCAGTCCACATTTTACATTTGCATTTGAAAGCCAGTTGAAAGAGTCCTCTGTTAGAGAGAGAGAAAACACTTTTGGATGACTCTTCAAAATACTTTTATATGCTCACTCCTCAGCCTTTGGCCCCTGGCTAACACAAACACCTTTGGAGTAATCCTTCTCCTTTTTCGTCCTGTCGGAACTTGGATCGCCTACCAGGCTTGAGGACTTGTGCATTTGGACACTTTATTCTGATCACACCGGGACCTTCTGCAGGCGCATACCACGTGACTTTTTGAATGTTTTATGATTTGTACCGGATTATCTGGGAATTGAAGGACTATGGATTGAGCTTGTCATGCGGTTTAATTTCCGCAGTATGTGCATTGGGTCTTGTGATGTGAATGTTGTTGTTCTCTTATGCCTGAATATTGAATGAATATATATATTTGATACTGTGATATTGCCTTTGTGTATAAGTTTGGCACTCCTCAGCCTTGCCTTTGTTCAGTAAATGTTTCCCCCCCCCCTTTACTCTGGTCCAATTGTATTGGATCAAAACACAATCATACTAGTAGTGGAAGACTAGTGGCTTGTAGCCAAATGTATCTGGATGGTGCTGGCCTTGTGAAGTTTGCCATAAATGCTATTTTTAAACATTTTGCACTTACTCCCAAATATGACTAACTGAGGGCCTAAATACCCTAAGGCATCAGATTCTGATTGATGTTGGAAGCTAAGAAGGGTCATCCCTGTTAGGAGATGGCCAATGTATTCTGGGTGCTACAGGCTGTATTTCAGAGGAAGGCACTGGGAAAACTACATTTGAATATTCCTATGTTCTACTATAGGGTCATCATAAGTTGACAGACAATTTCAAGTCACACACATACACACACAGAAGAATAACTAATTATCCTAGACAATGTGTTTATGGTATATATGCAACATAAACTAATTTTGGGTTTAGACTTGGCTCTAATTTCCATGATTTCTTATTATAAATATGCAAATATTCCCAAATCCATTAAAAAAAAACAGACATTCAAAACGCTTCTAGTCCCAAGCATTTCAGATAAGAGATAATCAACCGGTGTTGCATTAACTCAGTATTTCATAATCTTGTCCTTTTGTGGGTGGGACAGTTGCAGTAATAATGGCCATTATTACTGCTGTTGTTAAAGAGGTCATTTGCTAGGTCTCTTTAGATGGCATTGCACAGTCTTCCAGTTACCAGCCAAGAGAAGAAATGAAGGTAATGGGAGAATTTGGAGCTTTATGATGGATAACTGGTGAATGGCAGGAAAATTTGGTCTTTGGGGTGTTGTGTGGTTTCCGAGCTGTATGCAGGTATGATGGCATCTAGCAGCATTTTCTTCTGACATTTTGCCTGCACCTGTGGCTGGCATCTTCAGATTATGCTTAAGATGCCAGCCACCGATACAGGCAAAATGGCAGGAGAAAATGCTGCAGGAATAAGGCCATACAGTCTGGAAACCGCACAACATCCCAGAAATTCCAGCCATGAAAGCCTTTGACAATACAATTTGGTCCTTGGATCACCTCTGTATAACATCTCTTCCCCTTTACGCTTTCCAGTGATGTCGCTTGTCACCTTAAGTGCACCAGGGAGCAGAATGTTTATTTGCTTTCTTGTATCGGTAAGAACATGGAAGTTTCCGTTCAGATTCATCTCATCGTTCTAAGATAATTCAAGTATTCGCTTACCTGTTCTTCCTTCAAACCAGAAAAAACTGCTGAGCTGGGTGACCAGTTCGCAAAAGGACTGCTGTCCAGGCTAGAACCACTGCTGGTACTGTGATGATGTCCAGACACATTCACCTGGGTGAGAGTATTGGTTTAGCACTCAGCAGGAACAACTGTAAGGCCACTTGGGCTACGAAGTGGTCTCTCATGCCTAAACTGATGCCTCATATGATGTTCTATTCATTCATCAAACTAATCTCCCACCTTACCTCCAATGAGCTCAAGGTGGTATGTGTGGCTCACATCCTCTATACGTTATGCCCACTATAATTCTGGAAGATAGGTCAAGCTCAAAGAGAGACCACCCCAATGTCACACAATGAGTATCATGACTCAGTCGGAATGTGAATGTGGATCTCTCAAGTCCCAGGTATAGCTTTATAACCAATGTTTGACTCAAGTGGATGATGGCAGTGATAGGTTTACTTTATCCGAAGAGGCCCCTCCTTCATTAAATGCATAGGCTCATGTGACTTATGAGAAAGATGGAATTTTAAAATCTTCATCTTGAATTTATGTGCCACACAAAACTCTAAAATATAAAAGCATGTCAAATCAAAAGAAGCAGCAAATGTATCCCACTACTTGAACAGGTCAGTTGGGTTGGCTGATCTCTTTAAAATAATCTTTTGTGTACATGATCATTCAGTGACTGTATCTTGATATTTTCTGAAACTGCATTAATGTCTCAAAGAGCCCTCCCTGCAGCCCCGCTAGTTTTGGCTAATAGTGATGGGGATCACACAATTTCAAATTTTGGGAATGTTGTTTGTCTAGTTCACCCTAACACCCATTGGTGATTTCACCCATTTCTGATCCAAAAGTAATTAAATTGTATAGTGCTGCCACTTCACACTGCTTTGGGAAATAGGGAGAAAAAGAATAACAACATTTGAAAAATTCCAGCCAAATAACTGAAACCGGTGAATCTATATATATAAAAATGTAACATCCGTGGTTATAAGCTTATAGGCAGCAAAACCACACAACGCAGACACACAAAACCAGACCACATACACTCAAAACCCAATGAGGTATGTTTGCCACTAAAGAAAACCCCCAAAATTCTAGGCAATGGCCAAAACCCCTAAAAAACATTTGGGACTACAAGTCCCAGAAACCCCCACGCCAGAAAAAACCGCCCATGGCCCAGGTGCGCGAAACAGCTCCTATTCTCCCCCTCCCAAACAAAAACAACAATACCTTCCGCAAGGCACTTCACCTCCTCCAACCTCCAATCAGGAGCCACCCAAGTGCAGTGCATCTCCTACCACCCAGCCAGCCCTCCTCAGGCTCCAATAAGCTCTTTGGCTTACAAATACAGGTGAGCTGTGCAGCCAAGCAGGCCGAATGGCCTTGGAGGTGTCTATGGGCAGCGCCGGCTCTTTGGCTTACAAATGGCTTTGGAGATGTCTATGGGTAGATGTCTCCCAACGCCACAGCAATGCGTGGCCAGGTAAAGCTAGTTTGATATAATCTAATGTCATCCTAAACATGCCAGTGAGGTGCAGTGGTTTGAACCTTTGACTATGACTAATGTAGACCAAGGTCTGCATTCCCTCTCTGATATAGAAACCCACTGGGTGAGACTGGGCAGGTCACACTTTCTCAACCTCAGAGGGAGGCAAAGACAACCTCCTCTGAACAAAGCTTGTCAAGAAAATCCAATTGACACAAGAACAACAAATATGCCACCAGAATATTTCACCTTGCCCCATGGCAGAATTGATGCCATTGTATGTGCTGCTCCTTACCGTGTCTGTGACA
The DNA here is from genome assembly GCA_030556195.1 of Anolis apletophallus. Taxonomy (NCBI): domain Eukaryota; kingdom Metazoa; phylum Chordata; class Lepidosauria; order Squamata; family Anolidae; genus Anolis; species Anolis apletophallus. The sequence continues at coordinate 97,449,977 of JARBWK010000008.1, forward strand.
TAATGGTTGCCATCAAACACCATCCCCTCCTGGTTGCCATAGGAGGCCCACTCTGAATACGGTGGAGGAACATCCAGATGCTTGTAAGAGCCAACCGGCGAGTAATCTTCTTCTGGGTAGTGTTCAAGTTCATCGGGAGAAAGGTTGGGGTAGTCAGTTTCAGGAGTTGGGGGCTGATGGTTTCAAACAGAGATACATTGTAATTATTTACATATGTATATAGAGGTGTTCTCTCTAGAAATCTGTAGGGTCTCCAGTATGAGGAAGTTGACTCTAGAGTCACCCTAGAGGACATTTCAATCAAATCCATGAATAATCAAGTCCACAAAAGTCAAAACCATAAATCTGGAGGGACAACTATACACACATAAACACAACATGGCTGTCTTTTCTTAAAACTAGAGGGAAGGTTACATTTCTTAGTACAAAGATGGGGTACCTGAGATCCCCTACAGTAGGTATGGGCAAACTTCAGCCCTTCAGGTGGCTGGGATGTTTGAGAGTTGAAGTCCAAAACACCTGAAAGGCCAAAGTTTGCCCATGCCTGCCCTAGAGGGTGCTGAACTCCAATTCTCATCAACTCTAACCAATGGCTAGGCATGAAGGAGTACTACTTCATCAACCTCTAGAGGGGCTCTTCCATCCCCATGTAAAGAACAACAAATTAATATTCCAGGAAACATCATCTACTCAGCTTTCCAACCCTACTGCTTTGCTTCTAAGGCGAAAAATGCAGATATGATGGCATCTATTAGATGCCAGAATATCTTCTTTTTATGACATCAAATCATCAGTAAATCAAATGATGCAGTTCAAACCACAGACACATGCCAAGACATACCAGCAACACCAGAAAATGAATAACCATAATGTGGGATCGCCGTACCCTTCTATCACAACTGGCTACTAGTCTGCTTTCGAGCACAATTCAAAGTGCTGGCTTTAGCCTATAACGCTCTAAATAAGAAATCCTAACAGCTAGTAAACTGGCTGGGATTTTTGGGAGTTGTAGGCCAAAACACCTGGGAACCCACAGGATGAGAACCACTGTTCTAAATGGTTATGGCCCAGCTTACCCGTCTGAATGTATCTCCCTCTATGATCTACCTCAGATACTAAAATCATCGGGGGGACGACAACGGGACGACGACACTGCTCTTGCCTCCCCCCCCCCCCGCTGCAAGCGTGACTGGTGGGGACGAGAGATAGGGCCTTCTCAGTGGCAGCCCCTCTTCTATGGAATTCCCTCCCCAGTGAAATTACATTGGCCACATCCCTCCTGGCCTTCAGAAGAAACTAAAAACTTGGCTCTGGGATCAGGCTTTTAATTTAATGATAACCCGGACTGGCCCTGGAATATGACCTGAACTATGTAATTTTTTCATTATTGTTTTGATGTTATGTTTTAATTGGTTGGTTTTAATGTTTTTGTTTATTCGTTGATATATGTATACATGTGGCATTTGTAAGGCTGCCTTGAGTCCCCTTCAGGGTTGGGAAAGGTAGGATACAAGTATGGTAAATAAAAAACAAATAAACAGATTTCCAGTCCACTGGTGGCTTTATCAAATTTTGTCAAATGATATTGGGGAAAAGGCTCCAAAATTTTCACTTGTAGAGCAAGAAAGATTTCATGTTGTAAATAAAAGAACAAGTGACACTTTACAGTGAAATCTTGTTGCTGAATTTTCCATATAATATGTAAACACATATTTATTGAAACATTATCCAAATGCTCAAACAAATGTATTTCATGGCTGCAACACTTTTATTGCTAGATGATGCCAACTTGATTATGATGCATAAGCACCAATATAAAGGAAAGAGTCTGAATCTCCAAAATTACACTTGCCCTCACACTGAATGCCTTTCTCATCAAATTCCAAAGATCTAGAGCTACAATGGAGGGTTATGTTGTTTTCCAACTCCCAGAACTTCTTGTCACTGGTAAGGACAGCTAGTAGCTGCAGCCCATAATAGGCTTGGTTGATTAAAAAATGGTTCAAAACCTGTTTCGGATGTTGGTTCGATTTTAAAGTCACTTCCTTTTCAAAAAAAATTCAAAACTTTCCAAAAATTTTCAAAACTTCGGAATAGCTTTGTTAATGGCAGGAGGTGACGCGGCTGTCTAGAAAGCGTATCACCGCCGCCACCTCCTCCTCATTAGACAAAGACTTCTGTTCAGCCATTTTGGCTAATGAGCAGCAAGGCAGTGTGGGAAATGTAGTTTAATGGCAGGGCCTTTTGCAATCGCGAGACTTTGTCCAAGAGACTACCAGTGGGCCCTTCCTGATTATCACTACGGGAATACGTGGACTACTGTTCCCGCAAGACTTCCTTATGTACCATTGTGTTGACCAGATATCGTGAGATTTCGCCATAGTTTTGAAAGCCGGGACTTTTTGATTTACTACCGATGCAGTTGTTGAATTTATTCATCTAGCTTGTAAGTAGCCTCGTCGATACTTAGTGTGCATGATACCTTGTATTTACTCTTCCTTGCAAGCCTTTTATTATTCGACTTTTCGTTGATTTGGGGTCTCCATAGCTCTGCACCTTAATTAGGTTCTTGAAGTTTGGATTGATTATACACTAGGTAACTTATGATACATGATTCTATGTACTATATATGACTGCATATTCATGCACATAGCCTTGTAGTTCGCTTGCAATCACAGAGCTCCGCCCTTGTTGTGTTGTACACTTTTGCAATCTCTACCATTGGGAGCCTGACCTTCACAAACTACAAGAATGGCTGTGCTTAGCCACACCCACCTCATCCCTCTTTGCATCGTCGGGAAAGGGAAACCATGAAATTTTAAAACTGGTTGCTGTACAAAAGTTGCTTAATGGTTGTAAAAATTAAAATAACCTTGGGAGACATCCGAACATTATGGAATATTTACCAAAAAAAAGGTAAGTGGTTCAAATTCAGATTTGCCCCTCCCACTTTTCCTGCATGGTTCAAAACTGCTTCGGAAGCCCAAAGTCGGTAGATTTTTATGACTTTTAAGCTTTTCCGAACTGAACCTATCCAACTCTAGCAGCCCAACATCATCTGGCACGTTTCATGATTTTCACCCCAGTTGACTGTTATCTCATAGTGAGGAGAAGCCTGTCTTGTTCTTTTCAGAATTTCCTAGCATTTGTTGAGGCGCAAACTTTTTAAGTTCTCAATGCATTGCTGAATGGTATCTCCACTGCAAGGCATTAAAAGTGAAATCTTGCAATAGAATCTAACTATCTCCTCCCTGAGAATGTGCTGCCTTCTTATTCATGATTTGGTCATGAAGGAAAAGTTCTTACAGAGATCTTGAATGTGGAAAATCATATCTCACTGGTCCCAAACTTCTCCTTGGGTGCAATTTACACCACTCAACATTTTGGGCTCTTTCACATTTCATAATTATAGCAGTATGATTTCTCTTTAATCATACCGAGAATGTGGCGCAGCTGGCTAAGTGTCAGCTGCATAAGATCTCTCTGACAAGTAAGTCATGAGTTAGAGGCCTGCCCGGGTCGAGGTAGGTGCTCGAACTTTAAGTGTAGCCTGCTGTCGACCTTTGCAGCCCAAAAGACAGTTGCATCTGTCAAGTAGGAGATAAAGGTACCACATTCAGTGGGGAAGCAAATTTTGACTGAATTATGAGGTCATTAAAGAACTCCAGGAACACTGAGGAATGCGGATGGAACAACAAGGGACGCTGGGAATGCTGAGAGATGAGGAGTGCGTCAGCTCCCCCTGGTGGCCAGAGTTTGCCTCTGTTCATCTGTATGTGTGTATGTGGAAACGGCAGGGATTGTCTGCTAAGTATGCGTACCTGTAATCCGCTCTGAGTCCCCTTCGGGGTGAGAAGAGCAGAATATAAATAAAGTAAATAAATAAATAATAAATGTAACTGACATAGCAACATCCTAAGACAATCTGGGACCTGCAGTTTAGAGAGAAATAGTACGAATTCTCAGCCAAGCAGACAGAATGTCTCATCAAACTCTAAATCCCCGGATAAGGAACCACAGCAGCTAGAATGGGAACACAGCGTGATAACTGAGCAGAGTGAAAGGAATCCTTATCTTTGGATGTATGTCATCCTCAGCTCCACGGACTGGACAAGCCCTGCATGGACCATCTGCCCACAAAGATTTACCCCCACACTCCAATACCCACTAAACAGCTTCCCTTCCTTTACCCTCCGAGGCGCAGGGCTGTAGGAGGGAAATGCAGGCTGCATCTCCAGGTAGTCAGGTGTTTCATTCACTTGGGGAGCATCCCACGATGATTCGCCTGTAGCCGTGTTGTAGAAGAACACCTGTCCGCTGGCTTCATCCACATACTGGCCCCACTCTGCAGGTGTGGCAGGGCTCAGCGTGAGCAAAGGTGAGGGTGCTTGGCTGGGATTTGTGCTGTTCACAGAGGAGTCAAAGGGAGAGTCCCACGTAGTTTGGCCAGTCTCTGGGTTGTAATAGAACAGTTGACCACTTTCTGTGTCCGTGTGGGTCTCCCAGTTGCTCAGGGGACTGCTGAAGTGTAGCTGGGGTGCAGATTCAGCATTGCTGGTAGTAGCAGCACTCTGTTCCAAACGAAGTTCCTGTAGATTCACATACACGGGATCTGGGGTTGCTTCCTCATGTGCCTATGGGACCAATAAAGAAGAGAGGTTATTTAAATATAGGCAGTTCCCGAGTTACAAACATCTAACTTACAAACAACTCATAGTTAAGAACGGGGGTGGGGTGGGGTGAGACAACCAGGAAAGAAATCTATCCCTCAGAAGGGAAATTCATTCTTGGAAGAGTTATTATGGGGAAAAGGTGTCTCCGCTGAAGCTTTATTGCCAATCCTTGTTTCCACAACAAGCCATTTTTCCCCAAAATCAAATGATCGCAAGAATAGAAAATGAAGTGACATTTTCTGAACAGGAGCACAGATAGGGAAAAAAAACACCGCAGGGGTGTCAAACTGTTTTAATATTTGTATATTTGTATATTTTAAGTTGTATTGCAGTGTTTTTAGTTGTGAGTCGCTTCTGAGTCTCTGTATAGAGAGAAAAAGTGGGATATTAACGCCTTACTCCACGAGGGTTTGGCCCGAGCCTGACTGCTTGTATTCAATGTGTGAACGCCCAACTATGCCTTACAATTAATTTGGGTTTTGATAAAGCGCGACAGTGCGCGAAACGGAGCGGGACTCCTGTCATGTACTTCCGTTAACCCGGCTCCTGGATACTACGACTTCGGCGTGTTCACCCGGCCATTGAGCCCACAATATTGACTTTAATTTGGTATTATTGAACTTGAATATTGGGATAGCCCTTCATTTTGACTTGTCCTTGATGGGAACTGAGTTGCAATGCATTTAATTGTATCATAACCATTGTCTGGATCACATTGTTGCATTTGAATATATGTATGTACACTGTTATCACGGATTATTGTGATTAAGAACATTTTCTGTGTTTGCCAATTACTTATCTGTATAAGTCTCGGTTTCTTGTACTGATACTATTATAAGATTTATTCAAATTAGACTAAGAACTACTACACGGTATTTTGTGTTTGATTTATAATCTGCTTTAGCATCAGGTCCGTTTTTTCGGTTGGATATTAACAACCACCACCACCTTTCCCTATGCCATCCGAAACTAAAATATATATCTTTTTGGATGGCATTACACTTAAACAATGTAACATATACACTCAACTTAAGAACAAATCTCCAGAACCTATTTTGTTAATAACTTGGGGACTGCTTGTACATCATAATAATCATACAAGAGGAGGAAATCTTTGGCTTTCCAACTGTTCAAGACAACTCCATCAGTCAGCAGGGGTGATGGATGTGGGTCTTGTAGTGCAATATTTATGGAATATTTTCCCAAAATATTCCCCATCTTTAGAAATTAAGGTGTTCTAGAGTATGCTCCAGATTGAACAATTTTAGCAAAGGGGATTTTTAGCCATGCAGATGTTTTAGAAGATGATAGCTGTCACAATCCCTGATCACTAGACATTGTGGCTGGGAGCCAAAATTTTCAGGAGGGCAAAGTTTCCTGAAGTCTTATAACACGGAAATGTAGAAAAATCAACAATTCTTATGAAACAAGTTGACTAAATCTCATCACCATTTTTTTAAAAAAAACCTCTAAATCTTACTCTTCTCATTATTAACAGCAGCATTTCCACGAATTACACTTCCCATCAATCTCCCATTAACACAGTTCAATTACACATTGACAGCTTCACATTTCCAATCCCTCCATTAAGGTGATCATAAATATGCTCCTAAAACAACCTTGTAGGTCCCCTCCGGAGTCTCCTAAGAGACCAATGCTGTTTTTTTTAAGCCATGCCATAGACAGCTTCATCTACTAGTTTAAGAGATTTGGGAACAGCTCAGGCCAGTTTTTCTGGTTCGTTGCCATCAATCAACTGTAAACAGTTAAGCCACAGTGATGAAATAAAGCTTAAGTAAATACAGTATAACGTAAAGATGAACTAGTAGAGAAAGCAGCCCTAAAGTTCTTTTCAGTGGCCAGATATTTCTACATTTGTGGCATAGAAATGGGTAAAGAATTTTTTAAAACTTGGCTTTTGTTTTCTTTAGCTCTTTCCTTCCTTCCAATTACAGTTTTGCATTTCTTCTATTAAACCCATTTTATTTTCTATCAGTTCATCTTGTTTATGAATTGTATTTATACTGGTAAAGAGTTTGCCCACTTCACTTGCAACCTGAGTGGGAAGGACAATGTCTCTTGCAAATATTAATACTTCTTAAAGTCTAGGGATGACCACTCATTAGGGTTCCCATATGTCCCGTATTATACGGGACGTCCCATATTTTGGCCCTTTTTTGGGTGTCCCGTATTTACAGCTGCTGTCCCTTATTTTTCGCTCCTCTTGACCTGTCCTCTGGCTGGTGCTGGGAAAAGAGGGACCGGCTCAGAGCAGGAGGGCTCGGGCGACGCCTTTCCCTGTGAGCTCAGCTCACTTCCGGAGGAGGGAAAGGGCCCCGGACTTGAGCAAGCAGGCCGCTCCCTTTCCCTGCGTGGCCTCCGCCTTTGCCGGGGTTTTCTGCTCGGCGTGCCCGTTTCTCGGCTCCGGGGTGCCCCCTGCTGGCGGAGGCGACTGCCGGGCGCGGGCCTTTCATGGCTGGCGGCGGGGGACCAGGACCGAATACTGGGAGGAGCAGCGCAATGAGCTCGAGGCCCTGGAGTCCATCTACCCGGACTCCTTCACAGGTACATGAGAGGCCGCCAAGCACGTGGGGGCCCCTCTGGCATGCGGAGCCAGGCCGGGTCTGCCCTCTCCTGCCTCCCTTTCGCTTAGGCCCAGGAAAGCTTCCCCTTCCTTTCTGGCCCCAAGCAGGCCTTCCTCAGACTCTTGGACTACAACTCCCAGAAGCCTTTGGCGGTGTACCTAGTAGCAAGGGATTCTGGGAATTGAAGTTTGGCTGTACTTTCCCCCGCCTCTTTCAGACTGCATAGCAGGCAGGGGCAAACTTGGGCTCAAGAGAATCATAGAATCATGAAAGTTTTTATTAAGTGTCCCTTATTTTTGTGAAAAATCCCGTAAATGTCCCTTATTTCTTCTATCAAAATATGGCAACCCTACCACTCATATAAACATAAATATAGTGCATGAGACCATATTCAGCCCGTCCACAAGAGAGAAGAAGGAACATTCTTAATTTACAAAGTATGAGAAGAAAAGCAACAAAAGTTGTTGTTCGTTATTTATTTGTTCAGTCCCTTCCAATTCTTCATGACTTCATGGACCGTCCCACGCCAGAGCTCCCCATCGACCGTCACCACCCCCAGCTCCTTCAGAGTCAAGTCAGTCATTTCAAGGATACCACCCACCCATCTTGCCCTTGGTCAGCCCCTCTTCCCTTTTCCTTCCATTTTCCCCAGCATCATTATCTTCTCTTAAGCTTTCCTGACTGCTCATGATGTGGCCAAAGTACTTCATCTTGGCCTCTAATACCCTTCCCTCCAATGAGTAGTTGAGCTTTATTTCCTGAAGTATGGACTGGTTGGATCTTCTTGTGGTCCAAGGCACTCTCAGAATTTTCCTCCAACACCACAATTCAAAAGCATCTCTCTTCCTTCGCTCAGCCTTCCTTATGGTCCAACTCTCACATTCATAGATTACTACGGGGAATATCATTGCTTTGACTATGCAGATCTTCATTGCCAGTGTGCTGTTTCTACTCTTCACTATTTTATCGAGATTGGTCATTGCTCTCCTCCCAAGAAGTAAATGTCTTCTGATTTCCTGGCTGCAGTCTGCGTCTGCAGTAATCTTTGCACCTAGAAATACAAAGTCTGTCACTGCCTCCACATTTTCTCCCTCTATCTGCCAGTTATCAATCAGTCTGGTTGCCAGAATATTCGTTTAACTGCAACCCAACTTTTGCACTTTCTTCTTTCGCCTTGATTAGAAGGCTCCTTGGCTATGTTGTTGTTTATGAGCTAAATTGTAAATTTGGAGCCAACCATAATAGTGAAATGGCCAGAGCACTCGATTAAGACCGGGTGAACTTGGATTCAAATCAAAACCAATGGCTGACACTATGTTATTGTGAGAATAAAAATGGCAGAAGTAATTTGTACACCTGAGCTGTTTGATTGAAAGGGATATAAAGAAAAATTAAGAGAAAGTACTAGATAAAAGTTGAACTGAAATCCAGTCAATAAAGTTTTGGATTAAAGGAGAAGACAGTTTGGGTAGCTACCATATTAATTGCTATTCAAGGCCCAATTATTGTTAAGCCATATACATTTAGACACAGATTGCTAGAGCAGCGGTTCTCAACCTGGGGGTTGCGACACCCAGGGGGATCCTTGGGCTATTTTCAAGTGGTCCCCACGCCCTTCCGAGTTTTCTATAATTTCTAGGGGTCACAGTAGTCTGCGGAAATCACAGCTGAATCAGTTGAAGGTACTGCAAATCCCATCATCCATTACCCATACTCCCCAAACATTGTTTTTGTGATCAATCACTATGCTTTAATTATGTCCAATTTGTAACAATGAAACTACATCCTGCATATCAGATATTTCTATTATGCTTCATAAGACTGGCAAAATTACCGTTATGCAGTAGTAACGAAAATATGGTTGGGGGTCACCACAACATGAGGAAATTTATTTAGGGGTCACGGCATTAGAAAGGTTGAGAACCACTGTGCTAGAGAGATATAAGCAGATATAAATCCTATTCATAAATCTATATATTGATGACAAGCAGAAGGGGAAAAGTATTTGGAATGATAGAAAAGTCTGGTAGTGAATAGGTGGGGAGAACAATGCTAACAAGAGCCAACATGTTAGTGTAAAATAATTACAATCAGATTGAGAATACTAGAAAAATAATGTAGAATGGAGAGAAGGTCAAAATGTGGCCAAAGAGCTGAAGTACAGATTCTTCAAGAGCAGTATTTGCCTAGTCAGTATAAAAACAGACATTTTTGTGTCTATTATGAGTTAAATGGAAAGATGTTACAACAGAAGATGTACATGCCGCGTCTCTTAGACTGACTTCAAATGGGGAAGTGTGAGTTTTATTCTTGGATACAGGCCACTACTATGAGTTGAAACACAAATAGATCCCAAGTTATGCAACTCAGTCTAGAGAAGAAGAAGGGGCATCGCGTTGGAGACTATGCCAGAGTCATAGAAGGGTAGTGGGCTCCAGGAGTCTTGGGAGTTTACAGTTTTTGGGATTCTTCTTCTATGCAACACAAAAGGAGCTACACAAGAGTTGTTATCACTGAGAAGTGTAACCTGAAAGGTTCCTGGATTATGGGAACCACATTCCCTTGGTGAAAACCTGTTGTCCACGTTGCTGTTCAATCAATCAAAACTTTATTATGGTCACAGACCAGCACAAAGCGGGCACAAGCGCCCTAAGAGGAGAAGGACAACTCCCAAGTAAACATGTTGCCATGTTGCTGTTGTTTTATTGTTGTGCCTTCAAGTAATTTCCAATTTACAGTAACCATGTCACAGGGTTATTCCATGGTTGAGCACGGAAGCGAACTCTGGTCTCTAGAGTCATTGTTCAGTGCTCAGTCCACTATACCATACTGACTCTACCATCTTCTGCATCAATTTTGCAGGTAAAGGACAGAGCAGAAGGATAAGGAAATACTGTCTATATATGTTGTGTGTCTATGGCGTTGAATATTTCCCTGTATATGTACTGAGTCCCCTGTGGGGTGAGAAGGGTGGAATATAAATTATAAATGATTTAAATAAATAAGGAAATACAGCCAGTCTCTTCACAACCGCTGTGCTAGTGGAACATGACCCCAGTGAAAATGAAAAAACCCGAATAAAGAAATGGCTGGGTTTTTTTAAAACCAGGGAAACAGTATGTAGGCATTTCAAGGTCTTCCAGCATGGCTCTATGGTCAACTTTCACTGGAGGCTAACTATAGAATTATGTTAGATACGCCAGAGATTGTTAGAGAGGTAGTTTCTCTAGAAATCTTTAGGTTCTCCAGATGACTGGAGGAAATTGAGCATTGAGGACATCTTCACACGGAGGTTCTTTTTTTTAAAAAAAAAATTGAGATTTTCTTACAGGAATAGATTTAAAAGAAAAAGGTTCATCAAGAGAAAGTCGGGGTGGGATTGAGGGTGAGGATGAAGGTGGGGATGAAGATGAAGAGTAGATAGGGGGAGGAAAAGGGGTGGGTAATTGGGAGTTGGGTTACGAAATCTAACTTCCAATCGTCTTGACGTTGGTAGTGCTGTTCTTTGAAATTTTCCCTTCATTGTCAGCTGTCATTCTTCCAACATCTACATTAAGAGCATTGTATTCCAGTTTTCATCTTAAGTCTATAATCCATTTCAAATTTTGTTGTATAATGAAATTCTTTACTAATGTCCAGTCTGTTTTTGATGTATTTATTTATTTATTAAAAACTTTTGTACCCCAACCTTCTCACCTCTATCGAGGGACTCAGACCAGCATAACAGCAAAGATTCAATGCTATACAATTTAAAAACAACTAGAACAACATATTAAAATACATAAAAACCCAGCATAAAACCATATCACCATTAAAACAATTCCACTCAATCTGTAAACGTGGTCATACATGAAGATAATAGCCAATCTCTGCCTATTCTGGGAAGGCTTGGTTCCATATCCAAGTCTTCACCAGCCTCCTAAAGGACAACAGAGAGGGGCAGATCTAGCATCACTTGGGAGAGAGTTCCACAGCCGAGGGGCAACCACAGAGAAGGCCCTGTCTCTCGTCCCCACCAGCCGCGCTGCGGCTGGCGGGACTGAGAGCAGGGGCCTCCGGAGGATCTTAATGTCCTTGATGGTTCATAGGGGAGAATCCGTTCGGACAGGTAAACTGGGCCAGAACCGTATAGGGTTTTGTAGGTTAAAACCAGCACTTTGAATTGTGCTTGGAAGCTAATTGGCATTCAGTTTTTGATTTGTATTCATCAGTTGTGTTAATTTGTCCGTGTTCATAATGTCTATAATCTTCGTTAACCATTGTTCCTGTGTCGGAGTCTCGTTTGTTCTCCAGAATCTCACATAATTTATTCTGGCCGCAGTTACTAAATAATTAAAGAGTTTGTCCTTGTTCTTCAGCAGCACATATACTAAAATTGGAACGATCCAGAGAATATTAGCATCACATGGAAGTTCCTGATGAGGGGGATCTCTGGGCAAATCATGGGTAAGAAGGGCAAATTTGTCACCCAGCACCCTGCATTGCTTGCATCACCCACTTGCCCATCACACACGTGTGTCATTCCGGTGTGCTCCTGTGCTGTCCCCCTGATTTCCTATCTGAACATGGGTTGCCTCCTGTGTTCAGATTTCTCCCTTGTAGTACATTTTGTTGATGAAACTGGAATGGAGTCCTGCTGAAAGTAGATGTGCATCATGTGATTAGATATGTCAGGTTCTGTGCTGGTTGTGTTGGCGAAGTGTTCTAGAATAGGAAATATTCCCCATGTGATGAGGTCCCTTGTCACATTGGAGAACCTAGAGAGAACAGAACTGCAATGTGGAGGGACAAATATAATCCCAAAGCTCCAAGATAAGGCTGAGCAGAGCGTGGTTCAGGAAACTGGAAGTTCAGATTATGAGGATGGGGATGAGTGGAAATCTGGCCAAGGACAACAACTGTGTTGAGCACAGAGCTCAGTCTTCTTCCTTGAATCTACCTCTAATGTGGGCAGCAGTAGTTAAATTTCCTTTTGTAAAGCTTAAAGACCCAGATATTATGAATATGTTGTCCAAGAACTGGAAACAGTGATAAACACATAAGCGTAGCACTGCTAAATCAAGCTAAAGATCTTCCACCAGTCAATGGGAATAAAACTAAAGAAAGTAAGTAAGTAAATAGTGTTCATTATGAAACCATGGTTTATATGTTTGTCAGTGGAACAGGAAAGGTTTGGTTGGAACAGGAAAAAAACATCCCACATAAATCTAAAATAATTTACTGTAAGTGAAACAGTTATAAATTTAGAAATGCCAGTACAAAGCACTTGTCCATAGATTGCCTGATATAAATGTGCTTTACGTGTATGGCAGTAGTAACAAAGGAGAAATTGTAACAGCCTGAAACTGCTTTACAAGGCAAATATGCTCTGACGTTATTTGTCTTCCTCAGTGGCTAATGATCACCAAAATGATTATCCATAAAAAAGATTGAGCATTCCTTATCCTGATTTCCAAAATCTGAAATGCTCCAAAATCTGCAATTGTCTGTATGTGAGGCTGAAATAGTAGCACCTTTGCTTTCTGATGGTTTGATGTACACAAACATTTTTCAGGCACGTTATTTAAAAATAATATATAAAAATTACCTTTAAGGTACAAACTATGTATGAAATATAAACATTAATTTAATGTGATTTCTTGAGTCCCTTGTCCAAGATATTCCAGTATGTATGTGTGTGCAAATAGAGACATTGCAAACATTTTTGATAATGGATATTCAATTTATAATCATAAATAATTACTTGTGGTCTTTTCTCTTCCTTCAGAAATGAGATCCCCCCTTCCCCCCAAAAATGGCTGATATAAATACTATCATCAAGGAAAGTGTATCCCTTTTACCATATTCACCATATTTATATCCCACTTTTCTCTATGCATTCACAGGTCATGGTACAGAAAGTACAGTTGGTTCTAATTCAAATTGCCTTTAAAAAATTGGCTCGAGAGCCATTTCACACAGTTTGGACATTACAGTAAATTATGACCCCTTCTACACTGCCATATAAAATCCAGATTATCTGATTTGAATTGGATTATATGCAGTTCAAAGCAGATAATGTGGATTATCTGCTTTGATAATCTGGATTATATGGCCATGTAGAAGGGTCTTATGTTTAGAGGAAACTAGGGGAAAGATATGCTTTTAATAAAGAGAAGAAGGAACCAATCCCTGACCAGAGTTTGGAGGATGGAAACATGATTGTCTGAAATAGATCTGCATTGATATTTTAATATTTGACCCAGTAGAAAGTATAGTTAACAATTTTCCATAGCTTCTGGAACAGACCTGGTCATCACATGGCCCCCGGCCCGGATGCTGCCCGCCAGCCGATTCTGACTGGCCCGGGGAGAAGTGCATCGGGGGGGGGGGCATTTCTGCAAGAGGAAGGGCTGCTGCTGCCGCCATCCCATCACGGGCTGTGGGGCCTGCGTTGGCAGACAACGATCGGAGGAGTGTCGGCTTTGGAGTGCCTCCCATCCCGGGAGGTGATCCGGTCCTGCAGTGGGAGCAGTCGGTGACCTGCGGCGGCTGATCGCCCTGGCGACCCGGAAGACACTCCAAAGCCGGGATGGCAGGCACTCCATGGCATGGCGATCAGCTGATCAGGAACGCCTCTGACGGCTGAGGGCGAGAGCGGGAGGAGGCCTGCAGCCTCTAATCATCTACTGCTCTGCTACTGCGGCGGCTGGGTCTGCATTGTCATCCTCTGGGCGGGTCCATTGGGCCATTTCATCTTGGGATCCTTCCTCTCTTGAGAATGTCAGCCTCCATCTTGGTGCACACTTTGTCTTATTGAATTTCATTTTATTTTATTTTAGTGGTTTTTATTATTATTTTATAATAATTTTATAATAATATAATAATATAACATAATGTTATATTATATTATAATGTCAATATATTATAATGTCTATATATACACTATAATATAATAATTATGATATTAATACTAATAATATATGAATATTTCTTGATATATATGTTAATATTAATGATGTGTAATATATAGTAAATATAATTAATAAATAAATAATGTAGATTAGAATGCAGTTCAGCCTTTAGGTGCAGCCCTCCATAATATTTTTTGGCTCTTGTGTGGCCCCTTCGAAAAAATAATTGCCCACCCCTGTTCTGGAACATAAAGTGCAACAAAACTCCAAACTTGAGTAGAATCATTATTCCAAATTTCTCCACCTTGTTTCCCAGCAAATTACCCCAAATTATCTCCAAGGACCACAATAACTACACTGACATCCTAATTGCTGTTTTACATTTCCTACAATACTCTTGACCTAAATCGGGGACATTTTTAGAGTATGGGAAATGATGGCCGGCACAAAAATGACAAAACTTTTTTTTGTAAAATTATCTTTTGGGAAGAAAAGTGATTTTAAAAAATACCGAAGAATTATCTTAGGGGAAAAAAGTATTCAGATGAATTTCATCTCATCTCTGCAGCCTCTACTTTTGTGTCACCGACTAAATTTAGACCTTTGCTGTTTATTTCCCTTTCCTGTCCCAGCTAGACAAAGGCAGGGGGAAGGAAAAGACTTCAAAGTCAAATATAGAGAGGAGTGGATGCCAGCCTTGCAAGAATGTCCTAGATTCTGAAATGATTGTTTAACATCTAAATGCAACATAAATGGGAAATTTTCAGCAGCAGACACGTTTCAAGCTGCAATGACAAAGAGAGGAAAATCATATATATGGCAAAATTATGGTGTTTTTTTAAATAAACAGAGCTCTTTCAAAGCTTGTTAGTCATTCGGGATGCGCAGGATCTGCCCCAGCATTTTGGGATTATCCCTGTTCCAATCCATAGGATCCCTTGTTTAGAAATATATTAAACTAAAAAGCAATTGGGGACAGGGACATGGGAGATACAGTAACTGGCCGTAGTGGCACAATGGGTTAGAACTGTTGAATTTTGAATCTGCTGACCTAAAGGTTGGCAGCTCAGAGCTGTGGATCGGGGTGAGCTCCCACTGTTAGCCCTAGCTCCTGTCAACCTAGCAGTTTGGAAACATGTAAATGTGAGTAGATCAACAGGTACCATTTCGGTGGGAAGGTCATAAAGGCGCCCATGCAGCCATGCTGGCAAACAAGACGAGGAGGTGTCTACAGACAACAGGTGCCTCGGCTTGGAAATGGAACAAGAGCACCTCCCCATGGCCAGAGCTGAGCACCACCTCCAGAAAGTCAGAGATGAAAGGGGATGCCTTTACCTTTGTTTTATGTATTTGTATGTCATTGTTATTCCCTTGTATTATTTATTTATTTATTTACGTCATTTTCATCCCGCCCTTACCAGCCCGAAGGCGACTCAGGGTGCTATGCAGACTGGCAACAATTAGATGCCATAACATACATACACATATCAGTTAAAAACAATTAAACCACATCATAAAATCCATATAAAACCAAAGAAACCAATGTCTTCCAGTTCAACTCCTTATCCATTTACATCGTTTTAGCTGTCCTGTGTTCATTTTCCACAGTATTGTGTTTATCTGGTTACGCTGAGGTTCTGAAAGTTTTACTCTTTTCTGAAAGGTTAAGAGGGAGGGGGCCAATCTAATATCCCTGGGAAGTGAGTTCCACAGCTGAGGGGCCACCACTGAGAAGGCCCTGTCTCTCATCCCCGCCAAACGTGCCTGTGAGGCAGGCGGGATCGAGAGCAGGGCCTCCCCAGACTATGATTACGGTATGGTGTGTGGAATATGCATTTGGTATTGGTGGTGTTGTATTGTAACACAGTATAATACTGCCAATGATAATGTGATATAATAATTATATCGTGATATTATAATTTGTATATTTGTATTACATGCAATATTGCTAACAATATTGCGATATGTTGTAGTGCAATATGATGTGTAGTGCTAATGTTGTGCTATGACAGTAATGTTAATTGTTGTTTTTTCAGTTTGCTGTAAGCCACTCCGGCAATATTGTTATATGTACACTGTAAGCCACTCTGGCAGTATTGTTGTTTGCTGTAAGCCGCTCTGAGTCCCCTTCGGGGTTGAGAAGGGTGGCATATAAAATAGTAAATAATAATAATAATAAATAATAATAATATCTTAAATTCCTGGAGGGTTCATAGGGAGAGATACGTTTGGATAGGTAAATTGGGCTGGAACCTTTTAGGGCTTTATAGGGTTTATATTTAAAAGGTATTTAATGTTTACCCAATTGTGTATGTTGTAATCTGCTCTGAGTTCCCTTGGGGAGATACAGTGGAATATAAATAAAAGTGTTGTTGTTGTTATCTGCACATTTGCTGAAACAGCTCACATATTTTTCTTGTATAAAGAGTTCCAGGATTATGCATCTTTAAACGCACAAACTGAGAAATGAATAAACTTCTTCACAATGCAGAAAATTCACACGCAGAACTGGCTGTCAGAGATCACGATAACTGCAATTGCCCTAAAAGGAATCGGGATGATAACTCTTATTAATGGCTTCCTGGGCCAGCCCTCCCAGTAGGCAGGATGAGGCAACTTCCTCAGGCATCCGATTGTGAAGGTCATGAAAGAGAAGCAAATTGTAAATTGCCTAGGTTATGATCGTTATCTCTTTACTCCCAGGAGCAATGAAAGAAGTCATAAGTTTTTCTACCTAATGTGTTCGTTAGGTAAAAGTACTATGTAGCATGACCTGGGTGAATGGTATGACAATAGGACCTCCACATTTATGGACTGGACATTTGAGGATTCCATTATTCACAGATTTGAATAATATGTTCTCTCTAGGAATCTTCAGGTCTCCCAGTGCAATGCTATGGTCAGCTCTGCTGGAAGATGACCATAAATTTGTGCTTGAGGACTTCGAAATTCCTAGAGGTAACATTATTCTAGGCATCTGTAGATTCTCCAGCATCATTCTATGGCCAGCCTCTGCTAGAGGTTGACCACAGAGCCACGTCGGAGGAACTAGAGACTGCAAGAGAGGTGTTCTCTCCGATTAAACAAAATAGTGGGGTTTTATTTGTGGTTATCCCACCTTTGCGGGGGTCCTGAAGCCTTAAACTCAGCTAATGTGGAAGACTCAATGGATATGCACCCAGGACAGTCCCAATTATTATTCTCTGCTGCCCCCTTTTCCAACGGCTTTAAAAATATCCCGTTTCTCTTTCCTATTCCCAATTTCTTCCTGTGTCCTTAGCTTATTCTGGCTATTTTGGCTATTAAGGCACAGGAGGAACTCTGTTGGGAAATGTGGGGTGCATCTACATGGTCGAATTAATAAGATTTGACACCATTTTGACTATTATAGCTTAATGTTATAAAATCATGGGATTTGCAGTTTGGTGAAGCACTAGCACTCTTTGGCAGAGAAAACAAAATACCTTGTGAAACTACATCTCCATAGCATGGTTCCATAACATTGAACTAGCACGGTTAAAGTACAGTGTTCCCCTCTACTTCGCGGTTCACATTTAACGGACTCGCTGTTTCACGGATTAAAAAAAATAAAATAAAATAAATACCATGGTTTTTTGAGTTTTGTGGGTTTTTGCCACTGCCGCCCTCCGAGGCGCTTTCCCTCCTTAGTCCTCCCTCCCTTTCTCCAGCATTGAAGGGCCTTTCCTTCCTTTCCTTCACTTTATTTTAAGTGTATAAAGACTTAAGATAGTGTATACCTGCTAAAATAATGTATAAACATTGAAATAGATAGAGCATCCCTACTTTGCGGATTTTCGCTTATCGCGGGAGGTCCTGGAACGTAACCCCCGCGATAACTGAGGGAACACTGTAATGCCAAACTGTATACATTCTACAGTGTAGATGCACCCATGGAATGGTAGAAAAACATTACAGATTTCCAAATAAACGCTGGCACTTTTGCACAGAAGTGAGCTTTGGAGGCGGAAGCAAACCAAAGCTTGCTGTTACTTATGAGCAATTTTTTTATTGAATCAATAAATGGTTTTAGTGTGTGTCAGAGATGGGATTCCCGTCTTCAGAAACTGAAACTTGACATATCATAACTTATCACGGTTAACTTTGCCACCTCACCAGGATTTCCTTATAGCAGAGGACCTTAGTCCTCCTTTTCCAACTTCTGTGCATTGTTTTTTCACCAGTTTTTTAAAAAAGTAAAAGACATTGCCAATACCTTCTCAATGCCAATGCCTTCCCAATGCCAAGACATTACCAATTCCTTCCCAATGTCAACAGATTAATTTATAACAAGTATTTAAAAGAAATCAAGCACATGTACATTGAAGCCGTGTATGCTTGTTTCCAGATGTGTTACTGAGTCTGAGCATTGTTATTATCACTCCAGCAGGGAGCTTTGAAATAGGTGAACAGAAGTTCTCTGAAGCTTTAGGTGCTCTTACTGCCTATTACAGTGAAAACCAGTTGATTCCTAATCAACCTAAAGTGCAGACATGTGCTTTTTGTCTTAAGAACAGACAAGCATCTTGAGCTCTGAGGATTACTTGGGAAGGAATCCCATTGGAGTATTGCAGCACACCCAAATATCTGGGAGTCACTCTGAACCAGTGTTTCCCAACCAGTGTGCCGTGGCACACTAGTGTGCCGTGAGTGATCATCAGGTGTGCCGTGGGAAATTGGAACCTCCGATACCCCTTCTTCCCCCTCCTGCCGAACACTTTTTCTTCTCCACTCGAACTCCCTTCTTCCAGCCTCGCTCTATGACTTTATGACAGGGGATTCTGTCATAAAGTTTTCCCATGCCTGTTTTAGGGACCTTAAAGTGGTGAGCCTCCTTCTAACATTGTGATTCTGGATAGAAAACAAACAACATAACATAACATTGTTTGAGTCCACAGTGCTCTATGGATATAGGTGAACTACATCTCCAAAATTCAAGGTCAATGCCCACCAAACTCTTATAGTATTTTCTCTTGGTTATGGGAGTTCTGCATGGGAAGTTTGATTCCATTCCATCATTGGTGGAGTTCAGAGTGCTCTTTGATTGCGGGTGAACGATAACTCCCAGCTCTTGAGCAAGACCTTTGTGTGTGTCTTTCTGCCATTCCTGCCAGGATATCTATGTTGCGTTCATCGAAACAGGCCCAAGTTTCACAATGAGTGTATAAATACATTTAAAAACATATTAACTATATGTATTACTGTGTTAGAGTGTCATTTTGTGTCATTTTGGTTGGTGGTGTGCCCCAGGATTTTGTAAATGTAAAAAGTGTGTCGCGGCTCAAAAAAGGTTGGGAAACACTGCTCTGGACTATGCTCTGACTTTCAAGAAGCACTACTTAATATCAAGCAAAAAGTGGTTACTAGAAACAATATCATACGAAAGCTGATTGGCACAACCTGGAGATCACAACCAGATACAGTTAAGACATCTGCCATTGCGCTATGCTACTCTGCTGCTGAATATGCATGGCCAGTATAGAATACATCTCACCACATTCAAACAGTGGTTGTGGCTTTTAATGAGACATGCCGCATTATCACAGGATGTTAACACCCAACACCACTGGAGAAATTATACTGTGTAGCCGGTATTGCATTGTAGCAGCCAGAATTGAAAGTACCAAGGCAGTGACATCTCTGGCCCATCCTCTGATTGGCTATCAGACAGCATGCCAATGTCTTAAATCAAGACATAGCTTCCTAAGATCTGCAGAGATACTTGCAGAACACCTCAGTAAGTGAGAGTCCAAAAGTGGCAGGTAAACACCCAGAACTTCAATAATAGTGGCTGATACTAGATGAGAACTCCATCCTGGGCACACAGTGGCTGATACTAGATGAGAACTCCATCTTGGGCACACAGAATACTGGGCAACTTGGAAGGCATTGAACAGACTGAGCTCTGGCACCATGAGATGCAGAGCTAACCTTAAGAAATGAGGCTACAAAATGGAGTCCATGGCATGTGAGTATGGCAAAGAGTAAACCACATTGGAGTAAACCACAGACACTTACTACAATGCAGTCTGTGTCCTGCCACATGCACAATGGAGGACCTTCTTACAGCGACACCAGAGGCACTCCAAGTGGCCAGCTTCTGATTAAAGGAAATTTAGCATATTGCCAAGTTTTAAACTTTGTGTTTTTTCAAACATTATAACTATATTCTCAATTTGCTTCTGACACAATAAATAAATACATTGACCAATGGGCAAACGGCAGATGCCCAGAGTCTCTGATCTAGTCCTACACTTCTATTTTGATCTCTAGTACTTGAAACAAGTTCTGGGTAGACTGACACCAAGTTTCAGTTGCATTCTGACACATTGAGCAACGCACAACACTTCCCCATAGCCGTACCTTGGAAAACGTAGATAGGCGAGGCATCCTGCGCCGGAGAAGCGATTTGTGAGCCCAGTCGCCCATTGCTGATATGAACCCCAAAAGGTTTTATTCAGAGCCAAGGCACAGCGCCTTACATGGAGGAAGATGGCTGCGCTGGGTGAGTATGTTTCTTGGAGAGAAGAGCAGCTTTCTCAACCAAAGGCCAATCAAAAGACAAAAAGCAGCGCAAGCCAGTGTGCAAAACAAGAAGCTCGTCGTCCGCCTGTTGCATGCTTCCTGTTGGGGTTTGTGGGATGGAGTAGCTGCTGTGGTGACAAATGGGGTGGGCCCTACCTTACACCACTTTTGACAGTCTGCAATATACTCAGAGCCTAAAAAGAGGCAGGGGTGTAGGCTCCCTCCACTTCCAATATGCATTTATCCCATTGCCTATGTCAACTTTCCCCATCCTAGGGCTCTCCAGATGAATTACAAACCCCAGCACCCAGTCAGGCTAAAGGTCATGCTAATTTATTTATTTATTTTATTTATTATTCGGGCTTCTATGCCGCCGACTCCCGAAGGCTCGCGGCGGCTCACAGGAACCGAAGGCACAATAAAACACAGAGCAATAAAAACAATTAAAAACAACAGTAACGCAATAAAAAGCAATGACACAAATCCAAGATGAGCGGGACCTACCCGCCGAAGGCCTGCTTAAACAAGTGAGTTTTGCAGGCCCGTCTAAACGGGAGCAAGTCCTTCATGGCCCGGGTTCCAGCCGGAAGGGCGTTCCACAGCGTGGGAGCTATGACAGAGAACGCCCTCCGGCGGGTAGATGTTAGTCTAGCAAGCTTCGCCGAAGGTACCTCCAAGAGGTTGGCATCCTCGGACCGTAGTGATCTCAAAGGGCAGTATGGGGTGAGAGGATGGTAGGGTTTGTAGTCATCAGATTGCCAAAGAACCGCAGTGTCTCAGTGATGGGGAAAATGCCACCCAACCCACAAAGGCAGAGGCGATATTCTAACACAGAAGCGATATTCTAACACAGAACCAACAAGGCAGAAGGTCTGATAGGGATGTGAGTATGGGAGAAATGGTCTTAAGATCAAAGTATTGAATCGATATCCAGATCTAGAAAAAAAAACCTGTCAGGTTGTAAAAGAAGCACAGAGGGGATTTTCCTCCCAGATATACTTTTCTTTTAATCACAGTTGTAAAATGGGGATTTAAAAGAAAATCACATTGCAAAAACTGCACTTACTCTATATCAGTGCTTCTCAACCTTCCTAATGCTGCGACCCCATAATACAGTTCCTCATGTTGTGGTGACCCCTACCCATAACATTATTTTCATTGCTACTTCATCATTGTATTTTTGTGGGGGGGGGGGTGATTTTGTCATTTGGAAGTTGTAGTTGCTGGGATTTATAGTTCACCTACAATCAAAGAGCATTCTCAACTCACCAACAATGGAATTGAACCAAATTTGCAACACAAAACTCCCATGACCAACAGCAAATACTGGAAGGGTTTGGTGGGCATTGACCTTGAGTTTGGGAGTTGTAGTTCATCTACATCCAGGGAGCACTATAGACTCAACAATGATGGATCTGGACCACACTTGACACAAATCCTCAATATACCCAAATGTGAACGCTAGTGGAGTTTCGGGAAAATAGATCTTGACATTTGGGAGTTGTAGTTGCTGGGATTTATAGTTCATCTACAATCAAAGAGCCCCTTGCACCCTACCAATGATAGAATTGGGTCAAACTTCCTACACAGAACCCTCATGTCTTGAAGGAACTAGCTGGCGCGAGCCTCCATCCCACCTCACACACTCTCCCTCACCCACACATGCACATCATGCTGCCATGCGCCAAGCATGCCTGCTCTCCCATCCCCGCTTGGAGTCTCAGAATCAGCCCTCCCCTTGGCTGGGAGACCTGCCAATCACAGCAGAGGAGAGCTTTAGGTGGGAGGATTCGCAATCTGTTTCCAAAAAGAAAGAGAAGAAAAAGTGGAGAGATCTTCAACCTTCTCTGACAAAAGGCTTCATAAGACCATCAGAAATACATGTTTTCTGATGGTCTTTGGCGACCCCTCTGAAACCCTCTCACGACCCCCAGGTTGAGAAACACTGCTCTATATGGTTCTTTTGACGAAAACTCAAAAAGCTGTATTGCGCTCCTTCATTTTTATGAGGGCTGAATGTATCAGAATGTATTTGTTTGTTTGTTTGTTTGTTTGGACTTGTTTGTCGCCACTCCCGTGCGGCTCGGGGCGACTCACAACAAATTGTGATACAAATAAACACAGATAAAATACATATATATACCAGACGGCGCATGCTACCTATTACACCTTATAACCCAATTTAAAAGCAGATAAAAACATTACATATCTAAAAACTCCTTGCATTCACAGTTAAGAGCTAGGTCATACCATGTATGGATTACACTTGCTGCAGTAAAGTGACCGTAAAGTTATTCAACAATCAAACGCCTGTTTGAACAGTAAGGTCTTACAGGCCTTCCCAGGCTGCTCTGAGTCCCCCCTCGGGGGTTGAGAAGATGCGGGGTAGAAATGGTGGAAATAAACTAGTCAAGGCGCGGATCTTGGGCGGGAGAGCATTCCAGAAGGTTGGCGCAATTACGCGGAATGCTCTCCTCCTTGTTGCGGTTAAGCGGAAACTTCTACAGCTCGGGATCTCAAGGAGGTTGTAAGTTTCTGAACGCAGTGGTCTGGAGGGACAATATAGGGAAAAGCAGTCCCTTAGGTACACTGGCCCCAGACCATTCAAGGCCTTAAAGGTCAACACCAGCACTTTGAAAGAATGTATAAAAAGTTATTAGAATGTGGAAGGATGACTGTTTTGTTTTGTAATTCTACATCAGTGTTTTTCAACCTTTTTTGAGCCGTGGCACACTTTTTACATTTACAAAATCCCGGGGCACACCACCAACCAAAATGACACAAAATGACACTCTAACACAGTAATACATATAGTTAATATGTTTTTAAATGTATTTATACAGTCAGTGTGAAACCTGGGCCTGTTTCCATGAACACAACATAGATATCCTGGCACGAATGGCAGAAAGACACACACGAAGGTCTTGCTCAACAGCTGCCAGTCATGGGAAAACTTTGGCCCTCTGGTTGCTTTGGACTTCAACTTCTACCATTCCTAACAGCCTGAGGCCCTTTCCTGCTTAAGTGGCTGAGGGGGAAAAAGGAAAAGGACCTGAGGCTGCTAGGAATGGTGGGAGTTGGAGTCCAAAACACCTGGAAGGTCCAAGTTTGCCCATGCCAGTTTTCGATTCCATCGCCACATCTATCTTCAACCTCTGGCGGTTTGAATATATGTGATTATCTACGTGATTTTCTACCTTGTCGCTATGATTATGGTGCTGCTTCTTTAAATTGTCCGCAAACTCACTGTGTTATTGTGCAGATCCCGGAACTGACAATGGAAAACATTGTGAGGATACATTTTGTTTTTTGTACTCACTTCCGTGATTTATTTTATTTATTTCAGGATTTTACCCCGCTCTTCTCAACCCCCGAGGGGGGACTCAGAGCGGTTTACAGTACGGCACAATTCGATGGCCACATCATAACAACATAAAACCCCCAAACCCCACAACAATTAAGATACATTAAGACACATTAAAATACAATTTCATCAGCAGCATACACAGTCATTCCAAGTTAAAACAATATTCAATCCATAAAACAATTGACCCTCTTCATCCATTCCATTAAAATCCCCATCTAACATGCTGCCTAGTGCTGGTGTGCAAACGCCTGGTCCCAAAGCCAGGATTTTACCTTTTTCCTGAATGCCAGGAGGGATGAGGTGGACCGTACCTCCATAGGGAGTGCATTCCACAGGCGGGGAGCCACCACTGAGAAGGCCCTGTCCCTCGTCCCCACCAGCCGCATTTGAGAAGTCGGCGGGAGCGAGAGCAGGGCCTCCCCGGATGAACTTAGATTGCGAGGTGGGACGTAGCAGCTGATGCGTTCGGACAAGTAAGCTGGGCCAGAACTGTATAGAGCTTTAAAGGTCAAAACCAGCACTTTGAATTGAGCTCGGAATTGGACAGGCAGCCAGTGGAGCTGACACAACAGGGGGGTGGTATGCTCCCTCTATGTAGCTCCCGTTAGTAATCTGGCTGCCGCCCGCTGGACTAATTTCATCAAATATCGTGAGTTTTCCGTAGAGGAGTGCTCCGTGAACTCGCTACTTCCTGGTTTGCAACTCCTCCGCTCTCTGTGGCAACCACACCGAACTACCTTATGTAAGACTTTTGATTTTCTCCAGCAGGATTGGGTACTTTGAATGTGTTTTTTTGCGTATGATTATGTATGATTAATTGTGCATTTTGTACTGTGATGTAGTGGTGCTCTTTTAATAAGTAAGGTTATTGGAGGTTCCAATTTACCACAGCACACCTGAAGATTGCTCACGGCACACTAGTGTGCCCCGGCACACTGGTTGGGAAACACTGTTCTACATATATAATGTGATTGAGGATGGCATTTAATTTTGTTGTACAATGTACAATGACAATAAAGTTATTCTACTCTATTTTAAAGACATTAGAGACTTTCTCTAACATGGAGCCCTATAGATGTTTTTCGATCATATACCGCGGAGCTGAAGATTTTAGGACTTACAGCTTAATATACCGTATTTTTCGCACCATAAGACGCACCTGCTGATAAGACGCACCTAGATTTTAGAAGAGGAAAATTGGAAAAAAATATTTTGAGCCAGAAAGTGGGCCCCGGCGCTTGCCTGCCCACCTGGAAGGGTGGACCCTCCTCGGCGCCCTCCGCCATCCCTAAGCCTTTCCCTTGGCCGCCTCCTCCTCGGTCCCGCCTCCTCCTCCTCCTCTGCCCGCCGCCGCCCGCCGCCGCTCGCCTCCGCCTACCTCTGCCTCCCTCGCCGCTGTCGCGCATGGGCAGTAGGTCCCAAGCGCGTCTGACGCGTCCGACGTCTGACGCAGGCGCGCCTGGCGCGCTGACGCAGGCACGTCTGGCGCGCTCGGGACCTACTGCCCATGCGCGGACATTCGCGCATGGGCAGTAGGTCCCGAGCGCCAGGCGTTCCTGCATCAGCGCGCCAGGCGCACCTGCCTCAGACGTCAGACGCGCCAGATGCGCTTGGGACCTACTGCCCATGCGCGACGGCGGCGAGGGAGAGAGGCAGAGGTAGGCGGCGGGTGGCGGCGGGTGGCGGCGACGGAGGCGGGCGGCGGCGGGCGGCGGCGGAGGAGGAGGAGGCGGAGGAGGAGGCGGGACCGAGGAGGAGGCGGCCAAGGGAAAGGCTTACTATCGCCTCCCCCCCCCTCTTCGCTCCATAAGACGCGGCTGATTTTTCCTCCTACTTTGGGAGGAAAAAAACTGCGTCTTATGGTGCGAAAAATATGGTACTTCTTCTTGAACTTGGGGTTTCCACCCACATGGGATGTTCTTAGCAAAGGGTTGCCCCCCTCCCCTCCCAATTTGGCAACAGTAAAAGGTTCTGAATGCCACCTTGTGGCTATTTTAGGCATTTGCACAAATTTATTGTGCAATGTTTACAGTGGACTCTGCAGAAGATGCTTCAGCTATACTTTATAAAAAGGAAAATTAGCCTGTTTAGCAAGCCTTGCAAATGTTGATTTGTTGTCACCAAACATTTGGTTTGTATATCTATTTTATATGCCTATATAGTCGGGGATGCATAAAAATTGCTTGGGCCAAAAGCCGTTGCGAGTGGAACTAAGTGGAACTTCTGTAGGTCATCTATTTGGGGAAGGCCAAAAGTCTATAGCAGAACCACAGAAAAACCAATATCTTAGCACATAAATGAAAATTTAAAATTGAGATGAGTCACCCTACTACGATTCATAGTAGACACATAAGAATATTCACATATGATCACAAAAAAGAGAAAATCACCCTGGTGTAATGGTCTGAGCACGGGACTATGGCTGAAAGCCATAGATACTCACTAGGTGACCTTGAGCAAGTCCCATTCAGTCTGAGAGGAAGGCAAAGGCAAACATCTGAAAACAACAACCAACAACAACAACAACTTCATTTGTAATCTATCCTATCTTCCCAAGGGGACTCAAGGCAGTTTCCAATAAAGGTGGCAAATATTCAATGCCGAAAAACAAATAATGAATCCGATCAAAAACAATAAATAAAAACAACATCAATATAAACTTATAATAACAACCCAATAACCAAATTAAGAATTTATACACACTTACCACTTAATAAAATCTGATGATTGAAAGGCATTAAGAATATAGGGGACATATTGCCAAGAAAATGACATGATAGGTTTCCTTTAGGATCACCATACGTCAGAGGCAACTTGGAGTTGTTAAAGAGAAGTAACAGTTGTGTTGGTGATGAAGAAATTACCTTTACTGAATAGCAAGCGAACCATATATAGCAGCGGTTCTCAATCTTCCTAATGCCATGACCCCTTAATACAGTTTCTCATGTTATGGTGACCCACAATCATGAAATTATTTTTATTGCTACTTCGCAACTGTAATTTTGCTTCTGTTATTATATTATGAAATATGAAATATCTGATATGCAGGATGTATATGCAGGATGGACCAAATTTGGCACAGATACCCAATATTAGAATACTGGACGGGTTGGGGGGGATTGATTTTTGTCATTTGGGAGTAGTAAGTTGCTGGATTTATAGTTCACCTACAATCAAAGAGCATTCTGAACTCCACCAACAATGGAATTGAACCAAACTTGGATACAGAAGTCCCATGACCAACTGGAAAGGTTTGGTGGGCATTGGTCTTCAGTTTTGGAGTTGTCCATTTTATTTATTTATTTATTTATTTCATCTACATCCAAAGAGCACTGTGCCAAAATGTGAACATTGGTGGAGTTTGGGGAAAACAGACCTTCACATTTGGGAGTTGTAGTTGCTGGGATTTATAGTTCACCTTCAATCAAAGAGCATTCTGAACCCCACCAACAATAGAATTGGGCCAAACGTCCCACACAGAACCCCCATGACCAACAAAAAATACTGTTTTCTGATGGTCTTTGGCAACCCCTCTGACATCCCCTCATGAACTCCTCCAAGGGTCCCGATCCCCAGATTAAGAAACGCTGATAAATAGCTTGATTATCTTTTCTCTGACCTTGATCTGGTTGCAGATCCCCTGCAGAAGTGTTAGATCATACTGGGTGCGGCTGGTCAAGCAGTATGAGTAAGAAATTGAATCCTAAAATGATTATCAAACAACGCCTGCAGCACCGGTTACAAAATACCTGGATTTTAAGAGTTAGTAAAGGCACTTGGATTGGAGGCTCAACAACAGCAGCCTCTGTCTGGATGAACAAACTAAGCGGGAAGCTCAAGTAAATCCCTACACAAGCAGCTCTCTGGTGTTCAAAGGCACCTCAAGCTACTGAAATAACTAGATACTTCCTTGCATCCTGTCCAAAACATTCCAGGCTTCTGAACTGCTCACCTCAACAACCTCCGATACTTCTAGTTCTCACAGCTTAACTTGATACCTTTAGGAGCCTGGTTCACACGACTAGGCAATAGCTAGGAAAGGTTGCACATTAGGTATAGCCCTTTGATACAACTTAAAATGCCATGGCTCCACTCTATAGAATGCTGTAGATTCAGAAGCACTTCCGATATGGTAGTCACAGTCCGGAGTCTGAACAACATGGCTGAGAAAAGGGTGACTTGGAGGTCTCTTATCCATAAGTCAAGTGGAGTTGCTGCCAGTTAACGACAAACTGAATGTGAAAATCTCAGCATTCAATGAGTTAAAGTAAGATCAAATAGCTATAATTGTGTAGAGCAATGTTTTTCAACCTTTTTTGAGCTCCGGCACATTTTTTACATTTACAAAATCCTTTTTACATGGGCACACAAAATCCACCAACCACCAAAATGACACAAAATGACACTCTAACACAGTAATACATATAGATAATGTTTTTAAATGTATTTATACACTCAGTGTCAAACCTGGGCCTGTTTCGATGAACAAAACATAGATATCCTGGCAGGAATGGCGGAAAGACATAAACTTCCCACAGAGAACTCTCATAACCAAGAGAAAATACTATAAGAGTTTGGTGGGCATTGACCTTGGGTTTTGGAGTTGTAGTTCACCTATATCCAGAGAGCTCTGTGGACTGAAACAATGTTGGATCAGGACCAAACTTGGTATGAATACTCAATATGCCCAAATGTGAACACAGATGGAGTTTGGGGGAAAAAGACCTTGACATTTGGGAGTTACAGTTTCTGGGATTTATAGTTAACACACAATCAAAGAGCATCCTGAACTCTTGCAACAATGGAATTGAACCAAACTTGGCATATTGAACTCTCATTACCAACAGAAAGTACTGAAAGGGTTTGCTTGGGAATTGACCTTGAGTTTGGAAGTTGTAGTTCACCTACACCCAGAGAGCACTGTGGACTCAAACAATGTTATGTTATGTTTTTGTTTTCTATCCAGAATCGCAATGTTGGAAGGAGGTTCACCACTTTAAGGTCCCTAAAACAGGCATGGGAAAACTTTGGCCCTCTGGGTTCTTTGGACTTCAACTCCCACCATTCCTCACAGCCTGAGGCCCTTTCCTGCTTAAGTGGCTGAGGGGGGAAAGGAAAAGGGCCAGAGACTGCTAGGAATGGTGGGAATTGGAGTCCAAAACACCTGGAAGGTCCAAGTTTGCCCATGCCAGCTTTCGACAGAGACCGAAAGCGAGGCAAAGCGAGAAGAGTGAGGCTGGGAAGAAGGGAGCCTGAGTGGAGAAGAAAAAGTGTTCGACAGGAGGGGAAGAAAGCGTATTGGAGGTTCCAATTTCCCACGGCACACCTGATGATTGCTTACGGCACACTAGTGTGCCACGGCACACTGGTTGGGAAACACTGGTGTAGAGTCATAGTATAACACTATTGCAGTTCTCTCAAAACATAGTCCCATGGCATCTCATGAGGATTATTCCCAGGTCAGTGTTCATATGGTTGCGGTGTTAGTTTTGAATCTACTACTACTCTATGAAAAAATGCTAAACCAGTTTCTCCTTATAATAGCATACACAAGAAAGGTCAAGTTCAATTACTAATCCTTTTCGTACACTAAAGGCACTGTGCCCCACACAACCATCTGAGAAGGTCCACATTCTCTTTCAGGCCTCCTCTACACTGCTATATAATCCAGTTCAAAAGAGATAATATGGATTTTATATGGCAGCGTAGACAGGGCCTCAAAAAGATTATCAGGTAAGGGCAAATATATTTTGATATCATTATAATTTAACTTTCTAACGTGTGTTGCAACACCTTAGTGCAGGGGTGGGCAAACTGCGGCCCGGGGGCCGGATGCGGCCCTTTGGCTGATTCTATCCGGCCCACCTAAGGGCCCCTGGCTTGCCTCCCCTGCCTGGCCTCTGCATAAAAATCTCCAGAGAAGGGGACTATAAGGAAGCATTACTTTATTTTAGTGGTTTTTATTATTATTGTATAATAATTTTATAACAATAATAAAATAATATAATAAATATAATATGTTATATGATATATTATAATTTCAATATATTATGTTTATATATATATATACTATAATATAATAATGATATTAATACTAATAATATATGAATATTTCTTGATATATTAATATGTTAATATTAATGATGTGTTATAGTAAATATAGTAAGTGAATAAACAAATTATGTAGATTAGCATGTAGTTCCGCCTTTAGGTGCGGCCCTCCATAATATTTTTTGGCTCTCGTGTGGCCCCTTGGAAAAAATAGTTGCCCACCCCTGCCTTAGTGTGTTGGCTGCATTGCGCTGCATGAACATAGTAATAAATGACAACAATCTTGGAAATGTATGTTATTACCTAAAAAATTGTATATTTTTGAAAAAGATAAATGAAAGGTTTTCATGAGACATGTTGTGTAGTACCCATACATTTCAATATTGCAATTTATGTATGTATCTGGATCTCTTATAAGGGGCTGGTTTAACCCTAGTTTGCTAGTAAAACTGAATTAGTGTGTCGCAAAATGATGCATGTGTGAAAAGTGTTTCACCAATATGAAATGTTTGGAAAGCTCTGCTTTAACATCTTCTTGGTGCCTGCCTTAGGATAATCTCTTACTTACGGCAGTTCTTGGTGCCTGCCTTAGGATAATCTCTTACTTACGGCAGTTCTGTCATGGGTTTTTCGGAGGCTAAAAATGTGTAACTTGCCCAAGGTAACCCAACGGGTTTTCATTTCCAAGCAGGGATTTGAATCCTGTTCTCCAGAGTCATACTCCAATATTCAAATGCCCAAATCATGCACTAAACCAGTGTATTTCAACCTTTTTTTGAGCTGCGGCACATTTTTTACATTTACAAAATCCTGGGGCACACCACCAACCAAAATGACACAAAATGATACTCTAACACAGTAATACATATAGTTAAAATGTTTTTAAATGTATTTATACACTCAGTATGAAACCTGGGCCTGTTTCGATGAACACAACATAGATATCCTGGCAGGAATGGCAGAAAGACACGCAAGGAGGTCTTGTTCAACAGTTGGGAGTTATAGTTCACCCGCAATCAAAGAGCATTCTGAACTCCACCAATGATGGAATGGAATCAAACTTCCCACACAGAACTACCATAACCAAGAGAAAATACTATAAGAGTTTGGTGGGGATTGACCTTGAGTTTTGGAGTTGTAGTTCACCTATATCCAGAGAGCACTGTGGAGGGGAGGGAGGAAGACGTGGGGCGAGTCTGCGCAGTAGCGCCCGCACGGGTCACGTCTTCCTCCCTCCCTCCCCCCTCCCGCAGAAGCAGCAGCGTGAGCAAAGCGAGGCAAAGCAAGCAGAGCGAGGCTGGGAAGAAGGGAGCCCGAGTGGGGAAGAAAAGTGTTCGGCAGGAGGGGGAAGAAAGGATGTTGGAGGTTCCAATTTCCCACGGCACACCTGATGATCGCTCACGGCACACTAGTGTGCCACGGCACACTGGATGGGAAACACTGCACTAAACTACACTGGCTCCCTGGCTACTCTGTTGGAAATATAAATAGTACTGTACTTACCAAAAGGAGCTGATAGAACAGACACCATCCACCGCTTTAACTAAAACTATAAACAACAAAGTGCCCTCTACTTACAAAATCCCCGCAGAATCCCTGCTATACCTTGCAGAAAAGTAATCTTCTACATGGTACTACATATAGCAAACCAATGAGATCACCCAAGCTCAGTAAAGAAGGAAGTATGTTGCACCCTCCTGGTTTGGAATTCCACCTCTAAACCTGTGAAAAGTATTTTAAGCTCACTGTGCTATTAGATAAATTATGACTTACCCAAGGAGGAAAGAAAAAAGGAACTCCCTGATTCGTCTCTCCTGGACATCTCACTCACCTAGCTGGATTGTTCAGCAAACAGTCCCACCCCGCCCTTGAGTTTCTCCCCACCTTCTAGGAGGACAGGTAGAGCAAAATGGTCATTTGCATAATGGAAGGAAGGGGGTGAGGCCTCGGTGGTTTTAACCCCATCGGTGCCCCCAGTCATGCCAGCTCCTTCGCCCCCCTTAGCCATTGCATCCCCTTTAGGGACCTGTGGCTGAGAAGTAGCCCTACCTCTGCGAATTTCAGATCTGGTTCAAAGAAGCCAGGATTTGCCAAATGACAGCCCAAGGGCACTGATTTTCCCACGTGTTAGGATTCAATACAGAGTTCGGAAAAGTTCCCTTTTTTTTTTTTACTATATCTCTCAATCCCCTTTCTAACAGAATGGCTAGTCATCTGAGAAAGAAATATTTCAAATTCTGGATAACGTTACTACAATGTGAAGATGTGGAGTTGAACTGAGGTTATGCACTAATATGGAATTCGGCGTTTACCACTCTATAAGCACATGCAACCACACACCTAGCAATAGGTAAAGAGATTTCCAATATCCAAGGCTGCCCCCTGCAGCTAGCTTTGACATACACTTCAAAATGCTTCTTTAAATGCTTATATCTTTGATTAAAAACTGACTAAAGGGCTAGGCAAAACAGACCTACAGTCTACAGAAAGATCTTAAAGAGTAAGTTTTCCCTTCTCTTCCTCTGACAAACCTGGCTTCTACAATCAACTTTTGAGAAAACTCTGAGGCTCATTATTATTATTATTTCCACCATTTCTACCCCGCTCTTCTCAACCCCCGAGGGGGGACTCAGGGCGGCCTAACAACGATGCCAAAAACACAGTATACATATAATAGAAAACCAAAAACAGTCAGCATTAAAATACATTAAAATACATTAAAATCCTTCTACACCGCCATATAAAAACAGATTATCTGCTTTGAACTGGATAAAAGTTTAGGTAAAGGTTTTCCCCTGACATTAAGTCCAGTCGTGCCCAACTCTGGGGGTTGGTGGTCATCTCCATTTCTAAGCTGAAGAGCCGCCGTTGTCCATAAACAACTCCTAGGACATGTTGCCAGCATGACTGCATGGAGCACCGTTACCTTCCCGCCGGAGCGTTACCTATTGATCTACCCACATTTGCATGTTTTCAAACTGCTAGGTTGGCAGAAGCTGGGGCTGACAGCGGAAGTTCATGCCACTCCCTGGATTCGAACCTGCGACCAGGCATGTAGCCAGGGGGGGGGGGCTAAGGGGGCTTCAGCTCCCCCCCCCCGAAATGCTCAGGGTGGTCCGTGAAAAGGCCTTACTGGTACATTATTTAAACTCTTATGTTTATTCATATCATGATCTGATCACCATGCTCACTATATCCCACATTAATGGGGTTATTGGGATAACAATGCAAAAGGTTTGCTAGGGTAGACCCTCTTCCACCCAGTCTCAGCCCCCAACCAAACTCAGCCCCCGAATAAAAAACCTGGCTATGGCCCTGCCTGCGACCTTTCAGTCAACAAGTTTAGCAGGTCAGCGGTTTAACCCACTGCGCCACCTGGGGCTCCCTATGACAGTATAGACTCATATAATCCAGTTCAAAGCAGATAATATGGGTTATCTGTTTTCATAATCAGGATTATATGGCAGTGTAGAAAGAGTCTGAACTGTCCAGTCCAGGAAGGACTGGACTTCGATACAGGATCTCTTCTTCTGGTCTTTCCTTCCATCAAGCTCCCTAGCACCAACTTATCTCTAAGGCCACTCCAAGAGTAGTTGAATTAGTGACAGCCAATCTAGCTCAGACCACAGAACAGGACACTGTACTATCCCCATGATGATTAAATCCACAGTGTCCTGAGATACAGAGCCAGAGCTGCACTGATTTGAAAGCAAAAGTTGCCAATTTGACTATTCAAAGTATCTCACGGATATGCTAAGCCCGCCATGGGAAAACAGCTTAGAAAGAAATTGTCTCACACATCTACGGTAGCAATCCTTCTTTAAAAGACATTTATCAGCCTAGCTGTCAGTAAGTGAGTTGGAAATGATTAAGATTTCCCCCCACTTCTGTTCCCTGGCCTCGGTTCAAGCCAGAGAAGACTTCTAAACCAGTGTGGATGGAATCCCTTTTTTCTTTTTCCTCCCGCGTCAGTGAGATAAGTGGTTTTAGCCAGTGTGTATGGGATGGATCCACATCAGTTTAAAACAGTGTGGATGGATTCCTTTCCTTTCCCTCCCGCTTCAGTCTT
This sequence comes from Anolis apletophallus, assembly GCA_030556195.1. Taxonomy (NCBI): domain Eukaryota; kingdom Metazoa; phylum Chordata; class Lepidosauria; order Squamata; family Anolidae; genus Anolis; species Anolis apletophallus. Next base: position 97,484,158 of record JARBWK010000008.1, read on the forward strand.
AAGCGAGAGAAGCGGTTTTAACCACAGTGGATAGATTTCTTCACTTTGCCCCCCCCCCTTTTTTCTGGAGTAAAACAACTACTTTCAAAGTAAAGACCACCCAATGAAACAGGAAATAACACATTGAAACATTAACGAAGGATTTGGAAGTCTCAGAAGTTTTGAAAAGTTTTGAACTCTTTTTTCTGTGAAAATCGGAATTGATTTTAGATCTGAACCACCGGCTCCCCCTACATCCAAAATGAGTTTTGAACCTTCTTTTTTTAATCAAACAAGCCTAGCATTTACAGATGCCTGATTAATGCTCTCATTGCATTAACTGTTTTGCATTTATTATTTTTAACACTACATAACACGATTTTTGTTCCTGGGTTATAAATGTCATTTCCTAATTGGTTCTATCATAAAAACATGGAAATTGTTTATTAAACTGCAAAAACATTATTTTTTGCAGGATGCCCTGCAGCATCTTTTGCACCCATATTTTGGGAAGTCTGACTTGGCCACGGTAGTCCATGCTCAGGTTACATCCCGTAATAGACTGCAACGCGCTCTACTTAGAGTTACTTTTGAAGACTGTCCAGAAGTCTTCAAATGGTCCAATGAACAGCAGCCAGATTGCTACCAGGAGTGGCGTACAACTCCTTTGCTGCGCCAGCTCTACTGGCTTCCAGTTTGCTACCAGGCACAATTCAAAGTGCTGGCTTTAGCCTAAAGCCCTAAACGGTTCTGGCCCAACTTACCTATCCGAACACATCTTCCCTTATGAACATCTAGGACCTTAAGATCGTCTGGGGAGTCCTTGCTCTAGTTACCACCTTCATCACAAGTACGTTTGGTGGAGACGAGAGACGGGGCCTTCTTGGTGGTGGCCCCTCGGCTGTGGAATGTCCTCCCTACAGATGTTAGATCGTCCCCCTCTCTTTAAACGTTCCGGAAAAGAGTCAAGACGTGGCTTTTTGGACAAGCGCTTGCAAATACAGAGTAACTGACATAGGAAAATGAAACGACTAGACAGTGAGACTGGATGACGTTTTTAACAAAAAGACACTATGGATTTATATTTTATTGATTTTGTTACAATTTTTATTATATGTTATGTTTTAAATTATGATATTGTAGACATTAATTTTGTCCTGTAAACTGCCTTGAGTCGCCTGCGGGCGGAGAAAGGCGGTATACAAACACAATAAATAAATAAATAAATAAATAAATAAATAAGTAAGTAAGTAAATAAATAGTTTTCAATGAATATCTTGTAGAGTCTCAGCCAATTCAATATAGTTTGTGGCAGTCACAACAATGAAGTTTCTGGAGTATAGTAACTACTTTCAAAGTAAGCACCACACAATTAAACAGAAAATAACCCTTTCGAACCAGGAACATTTTTTTTTAAAAAAAAACCCAAAATTGTTACATAGTGGTATTTAATTTGTCAAACTTCTAAAAACAATCGCTTCAAGCATTTGTTTTCTCTTCAGTGGAAAAGCAAAATGTAAATCATGGAAGACACAGGATCCTTCCTTTTCGCTCCAATAATAATAATAATAATACTGTTTATTTATATTCCGCTCTTCTCACAGCTCTTATAACTTGTGCCAGAGTTTTGTGCATGCTCTACAAAGCCTGTACTTGGCTTCTAAAGCAGGGTGGAGAAACTGCACAAGGAAGTGGGTGTGAAAACAATTTGGGTGGCTGCTACGGCTGGGTTGCCACATTGCTCTGTTGCTATCTCAGCTGAAATGAACTTGCAGGGTCTGCCTCCAGGGGAAGCGCAAACAGATAAAGTCAACAGATGAGCTTGTAAAGTGGTGGGCTGGGACTAAGCTTAACCACATGGCTCCTTAGCTCAAATGTGTGGGAGCTCAAACATTCACACTAAGACCTCACCACTGGCGGGAATCATGCGCTTCACAGCTGTATGTGGCCTTTGACAAAGTCAATGCATCATAGTACCCAGCACTCCCCCCAATTTTGTAGTTACTGACTGTAAACATCAATATTTCCTTGAAAATATTGCTGGGCTCCCACTTCCACAAACGTAAGAACTTCCCATTCCTAAAAAAGGAAAAAGGAACCTGAAAGCGACATGATGTTACTTTACGTTGTCCCACATACTGGCTGCAAAGTCGCACTATGGTTTCATGGAAGAGCTGAAAATCATGCCGTGTGCAACTGTGCATCTCCAGGTTCTGGATCTTGATCAAAATCCAATTAATTGCTAGTCCCAAATAGAATTGACAAACGAAGCAATAGGAGTTGAATATGTTTTGATTGATTGTGAATGAGTTGGGCTGTTTTCATTGGGTCCAGGCCTATGCTAATACGTTGTTGACTCAAGATATTTATAGCTGCGGAAGTTGGGGCTGATGCACCCATCATTATGTTCCACTGTTTGAATGTAAAGATATAAATACCCCTTCCAGTGTGGCCTCGCTGGGGATGGCAGGCTAAAATCTTTTTTATTCAGGCAGGCTTTGAAAGAAGACAGTTTTAAAGATCATGTCAGGGGCTGCTGTTATTTTATATGTTTTTATGTCAAGGCTCAAGGTGGGTTCTCGACCTTAAGTGTAGCCTGCTGTCGACCTTTGCAGCCCGAAAGACAGTTACATTTGTCAAGTAGGAGATAAAGGTACCACATTAAAGTGGGGAGGCAAATTTTGACTGATTTATGAGGCCATTAAAAAAGAACCCAGGAATCGCTGAGACATGCGGAAAGAACAACAAGGGACGCTGGGAAACGCTGAGAGATGGGGGAGCATGGCGCAGCGTCAGCTCCCCCTGGTGGCCAGAAAGTTTGCCTCTGTTTGTCTATATATATGTGTGTAATATGTCAAAATGTATGTACTGTACTTACTGTGGTAAATGTCACATGTTTATATGTCATATGTTGAACTGCAGAGATTGTCTGCAAATATGTGTACTGTAATCCGCTCTGAGTCCCCTTTGGGGTGAGAAGAGCAGAATATAAATAAAGTAAATAAATAAATAAAGTAAATTTAATCTGAATTTTTCCAAATATTATGTTTAATACTGTTTTAATATTTAATATATTTGTATAGTAGGCCCCCTGGTGGCCCAGCAGGTTAAACCCCCGCTGTTAGGCCAACTTCTGTCAACCTAGCAGTTTGAAAACATGAAAATTTGAGTAGATCAATAGGTATCGCTTCTGCAGGAAGGTAATGGTGCTCCATGCAGTCATGCTGGTTACATGACCTAGGAGGTGTCTACAGACAATGCTGACTCTTTGGCTTAGAAATGGAGATGACCACCCCTGAGTTGGACACGACTACACTTAACGTCAGAGGAAACCTTTACCTTTACTATATTTTAAATTGTATTGTTATGGTTCTAATGTTAGACTCTTTGAGTCTCCTTATTAAGAGAAAAAAATGGGATATAAATAAACATCATAGTAATAATAATAATAATAATAATTATAGCAGAGTGCAGCTCCTAATATTCCTCAGCCAGTTAGATTATAATAATTCTCCTTCAATCTTCCCTAAGACGCTTGCTCTCAACAAGTATCTCATTTTTCAAAAAAAAGAGGATTTTGATCTCATTTTCTAGCAAACCTTTTTGGGTTTAAAGCCTTACCACAACGTAGAATGAGGCTGTTGACCTCACAACTTCTGAGGATGCCTGCCATAGATGCAGGCGAAATGTCAGGAGATAATGCTTCTAGAACATAGCCATACAGCTCCAAAAACCTACAACAACCCAGTGATTCTGGCCATGAAATCCTTCGACAATATAACAATAGTATTTTTTTAATATAAAATTACAGACACATACCCAGGAGGGGCCAAGTTATTTTCTCCACTTCCTGATTAGTTAGTCATCCTTGAAATCATCCTTAATTTTCCTAAAGATCTCTGGCCCAAAGCTCCAGGACACTTCCTTTTTCAAAACTGGGTTGTTGTAAGTATTTCGGGCTGTATGGGATTGATCTAGAAGCATTATCTCCTGACGTTTGCCTGCATCTGTGGCAAGCATCCTCCGAGGTTGTGAGGTTTGTTGGAAACTAGGAAAATTGGGTTTATATATCTGTGGAAAGACCTGGGTAGGAGAAAGAACTCTTGTCTATGGAGCTAGGTGTGAATGTTTCAATTGGCCACCTTGATTAGCATTTGATGGTCTAACATTTTTTAGGTGTGGCTTGTTACTGCCTGGGAAAATCCTTTGTTGAGAGGTGATTAGGTGTTCCTGATTGTTTCTTGTCTGGAGTTCCCCTGGTGTTTGAGGTTGCTTCTAGAACAGGGCCATACAGCCTGAAAAACATACAATAACCCAGTGATTCCGGCCATGAAAGCCTTCAACAATACTTTGTTTCAAAACTGTTGTCCCGAAATAACGTCCTAATCCAATTCTAGCACTTGCGAGTGGGAATAAACACTCTTACTGAGAGACAAGGCTTCTAAAACCTTGCTTTAGACAATTTAGACAAAGGGCGATCAAAAGAAGAATAGAAAAACAATGTAATAGGAATTGAAGAATGGAATTCCATATGAATGTCTCCAACCCAAGAGATGGGAAGTCACTAAATTGGGAGGGGTGGGAGGAGGGGAAAGTATAACCAAATACGAATATTGTATAGATGTTAGGAAGTATTGAATTGGTTCATGCGTATATATACTTATATAGATTAGTTTCATTGTTTCTATGAATATGTAATATGCAAATCTATATAAAAAAAATGTAATGTTCGTTTGTGGGATTAACATAACTCAAAAACCATTCGACGGATTGACACCAAATTTGGCCACAAGACACCGAATAACGCAAGGAGTGACCATCACTAAAAACCTGATTTTTTTCATTTGGGAGTTTTAGTTGATGGGATTTATAGTTCACCTACAATCAAAGAGCATTCTGAACTCCACCAATGATGGAATTGAACCAAATGTGACACACAGGACTCCCATGACTAACAGAAAACACCAGAAGGGTTTGGTGGGCATTGACCTTGAATTTTGGAGTTGTGGTTCACCTACATCCAGAGAGCACTGTGGACTCAAACAATGATAGATCTGGACCAAACTTGGCACAAATACTCCATATGCCCAAATATGAACACCGATGGAATTTGGGGGAAATAGCCCTTGACATTTGGGAGTTGTAGTTACTGGGATTTATAGTTCACCTACAATCAAACCCCACCAACAATAGAATTGGGCCAAACTTCCCACACAGAACCCCCATGACCAACAGAAAATACATACTATGTTTTCTGGTGGTCTTTCGTGACTCTTCTGACACCCCCTCACAACCCCCTCCCAGGAGCCCCTGACCCCCAGGTTGAAAAATGCTGCCTTAAAGACATTTGGTCCAACTGCCTTCACTAGGTCAAGAAAATATAATCAAAGTCCTCCTGACAGAGTCATCCAGCCATAGATATGGATATATATTATTCACACACACACACACACATATGACAGATATAGTATCATAGATTTGAAAGGGACCCCTAAAGAAGGACAATTATATGTTGCATGTTCCAGAGTAAGCAAACCCGACAATCTCCACATCAACACTGACAAAGTAACAACAATAAATACTGTTTACCCACAAGCATAAAGAAATTACATATATTAGAAACCAACACATTCTCATTACTTTATTTTCCAGATCACCAGACTGGGCCACAGCAACGTGTGGCAGGGGACAGCTAGTTGAAAATATTTTTAAAACCATATTAATCCAAAGAAGAGAAATACCATGATTTGTACTTTTTCTAAAAAATAAATTTTGAATTGCCAAAAAATAATAGTGACGCCCTATGATGAACAGCTGAGGAAGCTGGTTATGCTTAGCTTGAAAAAAAATAAGGCTGAGAGGGGACGTGATAGCCAAGCTTAAGTATCTATCAATCAAAACTTTATTACAGTCACAGACCAGCACAAAGCGGGCACAAGCGCCCTAAGAGGAGAAGGACAACTCCCCAGTAAACAGTTATTTAAAATCAGACTAGAAATCAGTATAAAAATATATTTTAAAAGACAAGATATTGTTGCCTTACGGTGTCAATCATCACCCATCTGATATTAAGGGCAGCAGCACAGAACTTAGCAACACTGTAAGTCATTGCAGTGCTAGAGTCCGAAAGCAGCAGGGTGGAATAACATCTTTCACTGCGCCCCGGGTTCTTTAGAAGCCATGGTGCTTAAGTATCTAAAAGGAGTTCACATTGAGGAGGGTGCAGGCTTATTTTCTTTGGCTCGAGGACACGGAGCAATGAATTCAAATTGCGAGAAAAGAGATTCCACCTAAACATTAGGAAGAACTTCCTGGTGGTAAGAGCTGTTTGACAGTGGAATGCGCTGCCTTGAAATGTAATTGAGTCTTTGTCTCTGCAGGTCTTTAAGCAAAGGCTGGATGGCCGTCTGTTGGGAATAATTTGATTGGGTGTTCCTGCATGAAGAAGGGTTGGATTTCACCGCCTTTGGGGTGTCTTCGGAATCTATTGTTATTATCAGATGCAGGATTGCTTAGCTGCATCCAGAGTGGGGATAATATACTTCCTGCAAGTGAATCTGTGAAAGGTTCCCATATCCACACACACACACACACACACACACACACACACCCCCGCAAAAAAAACTGTTTGACTGCGCTTTTGGGGAGGGGCTGGTGCATCCGGATACCTAGGGGAGTGTACCTTGGCATGTGCACATTGCTGCCAATGAATGCATCTCCAGCCACTGCCCCAGGGTGCGGCTGTTGGCACCCACGTCTCCGCACCCTCGCCCAGCTATTTGTAGCACAGCCAAGAAGACTCACTCATGTAATCTGGACAGCCAGTGCCAAACAAGAGCAAAAGTGGCCAGATACGTAGGAGAAGTAACAAGACAGGTTCACTGTCCTCCAAGAAGTTTGCTCGCACCAAGAAAAAAGAGAGATCTCATTTTTCACAGGGCTTAAAAACCTTACCATAAAGTAGAATGAGTCAGCTGCATCAATGGCAGAGAATTAGATAACCTTTTCATGCTCCCTCTCAAACAGGTATCTCATGCCTCGCATTGTCAATGGTGAAGTTAAAGTTCAACTACCAGTCAAGCCAGTATACAGGGATACAGGTGGGCGTCCTCTGCTCCTGTATCACAGGCAGCCAATTGTCTTGAAGTGGTCACAAATTCACTTTTTTGAAAAGCTATAGAGAAGGGGAGAAAGCTCAACAAGTACAGCTTTAATCATGGCATTATCATAATGCGGTAAGGCTTCTCCTGTTAAGATTTCTCCCTCCTACACGAGCCAAAGATTAGGGGGAGGGGGGATAAACCAAGAAGCATGTATCCTTTGCTCTGGAACTCCTTACATCTAAGACCTCTTCCACACAACTTTATAAAATCCACATTGAATTGAATTATATGGCAATGTGGACTCAGATAAATCAGTTCAAAGTAGATATTGTGGAGTATCTGCCTTGATATTCTGGGTTATATGGCCGTATGGAACCGGAACCGTTTAGATATTTATAGGCTCAAGACAGAACTTTGAATTCTGCCCCACACTTTCTCCACCCATTTTGATATTATGGATTATCTGCCTTGATATTCTGGGTTACTGTATTAGGCTGTATGGAAGGGCACACAGTTGACCGGTTACTGTGGAAGTACAGGGTTCTCTTACTTATCGCAGGGGTTCCATTCCAGGACCACCCACAATAAGTGAAAATCCACAAAGTAGGGACACCATATTAATTTTAATATTTATATATTATTTTATATTTTTAATATATTATTTTCTTACCCACGCTTCCTTACCCACCTATCGGCCCAACCCAAGGCTGCCTGCTTCCCTCCCTGGCCTCCGCAGACCCTAGCAGAGCCTCCGGAGCCAAGCAGGCAGCAGCAGGCCAGGGAGGTAGGCCTTCCCCACCGTGCCTCAGGCCGCCTCACTTCCAGGGTCCCTGGCCTCCACTGGATGTAAAATATTTTATATTTTATATATAATATTTTATATCAATATTTTCAAAAACCCACAAAACAGCGAGTCCGCTAAAAGCGAACCACCAAGTAGTGAGGGAACACTGAACTACAATGAGTTACAACGTATGGGTGTTATTTTCAAAAGATAACAAGGGGAAGCGCACTCCTCTCAACATTTCACAGATGAAAATGAGAACATATATGGCTTAGTAATATCAGTATACAGCCGGTTTGGCAAAATATCTTAATGAGGAAGCACACCCAAGTTAAGAGAGACTGCAACAGTTTGCTTTGGCCTGAGCCTACTGGGAAAGGCAAGGCTGCCCTTTCCTATCTCACGGAGTAATTGAGTAAACACGGCTTCTGCCCTGTGATCTCATTCTGCAGCAAAGGAGGTAGGAGGAGAGAGAAACTGAGAAATGTGAAACGACTTGAAAATAGGGACAGCAGAGAATTCATTGGTACTTTCCTAGCCAAATCATTTAGGCAGTGTTTCCCAACCAGTGTGCCGTGAGCGATCATCAGGTGTGCCGTGGGAAATTGGCACTCTTCCCCCTCCTGGCAGCCCCCTCACAGGTTTCCAAGAAACAAATTGAGCCTCTCTGCTTGGAAATTATTTTTTTTTTACTATTTTACTGGATTTTTCGAGAGTCCCCCCAGGAACTGTTTATAACAGCTTCATGACATCCATAGTTAACTGGAAGCAAGTTTCACTCAGGGTGAAATTTCACAAAGGTCTGGAGAACAACCTCTATGAGGAGCGGCTTGAAGAGCTGGGCATGTTTAGCCTGAAGAAGAGAAGGCTGAGGGAAGACATGATAGCCATGTATAAATATGTGAGAGGAAGTCATATATATGTTTTGTTCATAGAAACAGGCCCAGGTTTCACACTGAGTGTATAAATACATTTAAAAACATATTAACTATATGTATTACTGTGTTAGAGTGTACTTTTTTGGTTGGTGGTGTGCCCCAGGAGTTTGTAAATGTAAAAAACGTGCCGCGGCTCAAAAAAGGTTGAAAAACACTGATTTAGGGGATGTGTACTTTTAAAGGATAGATAGATCTGTTTACTGATTACTCCACTGACTATATCAACAATAACAGACAAAAACAAAAAATACACAGATGAATAGACACTAATCATGTCCCTAAAACCCCTGCAATAGTTAACTAAAATTAAACATAAAAAGAATAAATAATAAATTTGGTAAAATGGGATTAAATTACAAGATAAAAGCAACTAAAATTAAAACTTGATTAAATAATACGTTTGGTAAAACGGCATTAAATTACAAGATGAAAGCAACTGAATTCAAACACAAGAAAGCTTGATTAAATACGTTTGGTAAAATGGGACTAAATTACAAGATGAAAGCAGAGGCGGTGTGAGCAAGGGGAGAAAATAGAAACTTCTGTCATTGTCTTACCAATTCACTTCCCCCTACTCTAAAGCAAAATTATTATTATTATTACTAGCCATCCCCTGCCACGCGTTACTGTGGCCCAGTCTGTGAATATGTGTTTTGTATGTATATATGTGTGTGTGTGTTTGTGTATATGTGTATATATGTTGTTTTGCGCATGTGTTGTAATGTTGGTTTTTTTTGCTTTTTAAGTCCTGCTGTGTTTTGCAGTGTTTTTTTTATGAGTGATGGTCACACGTTGGCCTGATAGGTGTATTGTGTCCAAATTTGGTGTCAATTCATCCAGTGGTTTTTGAGTTATGTTAATCCCACAAATGAACATTACATTTTTATTTATATAGATGATGATGATGATTATTATTTATTGTGTCAAAAGTGACATGAGAACATGCTGCAAGTTGCTTCTGGTGTGAGAGAATTGGCCATCTCCAGAGACATTGCCCAGGGGATGCCGGGATGTGATAGCTGGGAGGCTTCTCTCAAGCTAAAACGGATAGATGGGAGCTCGCCCCATCTTGCAGATTCGAACCAGCAACCTTCAGGTCAGCATTTTAGCCAGCACAAGGGTTTAACCCATTGCACCACCGCAGCTCCACCAGCAACATTAATCCGTTTCTTCATTATTATTTTAAGATCCCTGAGACTTTCTATTGAGTTGCAGAGGAATTGCTTTTAAAATATACAGGGGGTCTTGGTATCCACTGGGGGTTTGCTTCTAGTGCTCACAGCCCTCCTGCAGATACCAAAATCCATGGATGCTTGATTCCCATTATGTAAAATGGTAAAGTAGTGTCCCTTATATAAAATGTCAAACTCAAGGGTTGCTTTTGGGATTTCTTTTTATTTATTTATTTATTTATTTCATTTCTAACCTGCCCTTCTCTACCCCCGAAGTGAGACCCAGGACGGCTAACAAAAGGCAATAATTCAATGCCGCATACAAGAACAGAACAACAACATATCAAAAATACCACAAGCAGATTAAAAACAGTTTCATATCAAAAATGTTCAAGCCATGGAGGTAAAATATTTGAATATGGAGGGCTGACTGCAGTTTTGCCCCCCCCCCCCTTCCCGGGTTCGGAGATGTGCCACCAACTTTACTTTTCAGAGTTTAGGAGCCCTTCTATATTACACAATAATAGCACTCATTGATGCATTGTATGATATCCTGAATTCGCAGTTTGGAATGAGGCAATTGGGATTCTCAGCCAGAAAAGTCCTTTTTTTAAAAAAAGCATTACCTTTAGAGATTGTAACCTTTTAGAGAAGAGCCACAAACCAATTTGAATCTCTTCTCAAGTGGTATAAAACCAAATATAATTAAGAAAGGCAATTGGCTTCAGTTGTTAGACTGAGCAACCGACTGCCTCTGATCTGTCAGGAAGTAAAGAATATGCATAAAATTAGAAGTTCTTCAGAAGTGTTTTTAAGTGCCCAGAAATCTACTCTCCCAAAAAACAACTTGTTTTATATTATGCACTCAAGAGACAAAATAAAGTATTTGGTAAAAATAACATATTTATTTTACTCACGACCTTCATGTGTTCAGCATACACAGGTACACAATTTATCAGTCAGTTATATATAGTTTGAGATAGTTTCTGTGCCGTTCGGTTAGAACAACTCTCTTACAATAATAGCAGGCAAGTATGTGCAAGTCTGCGATCTGAGCAATCCCAAAGTCTAAAGAAGTCTGTGCTCATTTCAGAGCGAATCATGTGGTCTGTAGTCCCTCCCATAACGTATCAGGAAAAACATAGAGCAAGGAAAGAAAGCTGCATACCAGAACCTACATACACTAAGTAAACAGGATTATAAACAAACAAATTACATGGGGAGGTTTGAAGAAGGTTGTAATTTCCAACAGTCCTCCCCAAACCACGACTTCCAGATTCCTTAGGATGCAGTCACAGCGGTGGAAGTGGAATGGTAGTTCTATAATTGTGTACAATCAAAGAACCCGAAGGTACCATTAGACAAGGTAAATCTTAACCGGTAGCCTCATTCATCACACCTAGGGGAATAAGGAGGGACAAGAACCTGCTGTGTGACTTGGGGCCCTTCCAAACAATCACAGGATCTGATCCCAGGGTTTCTGTTTATCCCAGATTATCTGTCAGTGCAGACTCATAAAATCCAGTTTAAAGCAGAAAACCTCAGAAAAGATCCTGGGATATAGAGCCTGTGTGGAAGGGCCCTTGTAGCACTGCCTTCCTCTTTGTACTCTAAGGCAGTCTTTCTCAACCAGTGTGCCGTGGCACACTAGTGTGCCGTGACAGACCTCCTGCTGTGCCACGAGAAAAGCTCTCTGCCCCCCTTCTTCCCCCCCTTCCTGCCGAACTCCTGCTGCTTGGGGGCGGAGGAGGAAAGCCGGGAAGTGGTGAAGAAAAAGAAGAAGGGACCAGGGCGCCGCCTCCTTCGGCTGTTTCCCCAGCCAGCCTCCAATCCGCCATGACTCCCACCATGACTCTCGCTCCTAGCTCGCTGAAGCTGCGTGGAGGAGGAGCCCCACCCACTGAAGCCCGTTCACCGCTCATGCTCCTCCTCTGTAGGAGAGCTGAAGCTGGGGGGAGGGGGCAGGGCATGGCGCGGCCTGTAGGTGAGCTGAAGCTGGGGGAGGGGCGGGGCATGGCGCGGCCTGGCTCTGCCCCCTCCCTGGCCGGCACTCCCAGCAGCTGCTCCAGCCTTGAGGGGACAGTGCCAAGCCAGCATTGTGCTGGCTCTGGCACCGCTGGCTTGGCACTGCCCCTCAAGGCTGCAGCAGCTGCTGGGAGAGGTGAAGCTGGGGGGGTAGGGGTGGGGCATGGTGCAGCCTGGCTCCGCCCCCTCCCTGGCTTCGGCACTCCCAGCAGCTGCTCCCAGCAGGCCACCAACCCCCAACTGTTCTTTACTGTGTTAGAGTGTCATTTTGGTTGGTGGTGTGCCCCCAGATTTTTTTAATGTTAAAAGTGTGCCGCGTCTCAAAAAAGGTTGGGAAACACTGCTCTAAGGCTGCCTGTAAGAACTGGCTTGTCCTGCCGGTAGATTAAAAGTAAAACAACTCCCTTGATCGAATAACTGAGTCATCCATAGGGCAGGTAGAGTCCTCTAAAAGAAAAGGGTGTTGTTGTTTTGCTCCCTTCCCTCCTTGCTGGGCCAACAAAACACGTGAGTTTACTGAATCAAGCTGCCTATGCAGACTGCACCTTTTCAAACCTGGTTTATTCCTGCAGAACAAAGTGGTAAGCGTGGACTCCACCACTTCCCAAGACAGGTGGGCTGTTGTTCATTTATTCAGTCGCTTCCAACTCTTCATGACCTCATGGACCAGGCCACGACAGAGCTCCCTGTCGGCCGTCACCATCTCCAGCTCTTTCAAGGTAAGCCAGTCACTTCAAGGATACCAAACATCCACCTTGCCCTTCGTCGGCCCCTCTTCCTTTTTCCTTCCATTTTCCCCAGCATCATTTCCATCTTTGCCTCAAAGCCGTAACTGGATGGCTGTGAGCCAGTAAGTTGAAGGTGAATCCAGCGAAGATGGAGATCCTCTGGATGGGTAGTCCGGGTGGTAGGGATGTCCAGCTTCCGACCCTGGACGGTGTGGCGTCTTCAGTATGTTCTCTTGAACCCTCTGCTGTCATCTTCACTGTCAAAAGATTTATTTATTATTTATTTATTTTAGTTCTCTTGAACCCTCTGCTGTCAATGGAAAGGCCCAAAATCTCCACTGTCAACAGAGTGGCATATTTCCATCTTGGCGGGACCTTGGGCAGGCCTAGGAGGCTGGCCCCTTTACTTGTCTTCCACAACATGGGGCACGACCGTTGGCTGACAGATGGGACATCTCAAGTGTTAGGGCACTACTGTAACACGGTCCCTCTACATTGGCCTGCCTCTGTCAGTGACCCAGAAACTCAAGGCTGGTGCAGAACGCCACATCTCGGTTGACTACTGCAGGAGCCCCTCAAGCTGCTGCCACATTACACCAATTCTGTGGGAACTGCACTGGCTTCCTATTGAGTACTGGATCACTTTCAAAGTGTTAGTCTTGACTTTCAAGGCCTTGTATGGTCTGGGGCCAGTGTACCCGAGGGACCGCCTAACCTAACCCCATACCGTCCCAATGAGAACACTTAGATCCGAAGAGTGGAATCGTCTAGCCGTGCCAAATGTCAAACAATACCACCTATCTTCAACACGGAGAAGGGCGTTCTCCATCATCGCCCCAGTTCTCTGGAACACACTCCCTCCGGAGGTTCGAGCCTTGCACAACCTGTTGGCTTTTCAGAAGGCCTGCAAGACAGTCCTATTCAGGCAGGCCTTTGAGCTGTAATGTGCTACCTCCTAGGACTTGTGTTATCTTTTAGGAATTGTTTATTCTTGTGGTTTTATTGCTGTTGTAGATTTGTTGTTTTATTGTGGTGCTTGATGTAAGCTGCCCCGAGCCAGCTGGGAATGGCGGCCAATAAACCTAACAAATAATAATAATAATAATTGTTTTCTCTAAGTTTTCCTGTCTTCTCATGATGTGGCCAAAGTACTTCATTATGGCCTCTAATATCGTTCCCTCCAATGAGCAGTCGGGCTTTATTTCCTGAAGTATGGACTGGTTGGATCTTCTCGCGGTCCAAGGCACTCTCAGAACTTTCCTCCAACACCACAGTTCAAAAGCATCTACTCGTATCTTCCTTCGCTCAGCTTTCTTTATGGTGCAGCTCTCACATCCGTAGGTTACTATGGGGAATACCATTGCTTTTACTGTGCGAATCTTGGTTGGCAGTGCGATTTTCTGTACTCTTCACTATTTTATCGAGATTGGTCATTGCTCTCCTCCCAAGAAGTAAATGTCTTCTGATTTCCTGGCTGCAGTCTGTGTCTGGAGTAATCTTTGCACCTAGAAATACAATGTCTGTCACTGCCTCCACATTTTCTCCCTCTATTTGCCAATTATCAATCAGTCTGGTTGCCATAACCTTGGTTTTTCTGATGTTTAACTGCAACCCAGCTTTTGCACTTTCTTCTTTCACCTTGATTAGAAGGCTCCTCAGCTCTTCCTCGCTTTCGGCCATCAAAGTGGTGTCATCTGCATATCTAAGGTTGTTAATGTTTCTTCCAGCAATTTTAACCCCAGCCTTGCATTCATCAAGCCCCACACATCGCATGATGTGTTCTGCATACAAGTTGAATAGGTTGGGTGAGAGTATACAACCCTGCCGTACGCCTTTCCCAATCTTGAACCAGTCTGTTGATCCACGGTCTTACTGTTGCTACTTGGCCATTATACAGATTCTTCAAGAGAGAGAGACAAGGTGATTTAATATGCTCATACCACCAAAAACTTGCCACAATGTATTATGACAGTTGGGAGGAGAATATTTTTATTAGTTCTCCAGCAAAGAATTGTTACTTTGTTGTGGTGCTAGAGCTTGAGCATCTCAATGATGCCATAAATGAAACCATGAAAGGACACCCAAGACAGGAAGGTCATGGCAGAGAGGTCACACCCAAACACGATCCCTGGGCACAGTAATGGCAACCCACCTCAGTACTCTTGCCATGAAAACTAAATGGATCAGGACAACCAGAGATATGTTGGTATGCCATCGGAAGACAGGACTCCCAGGTCGGAAGATGGTCAAAATACTATGATTAAGTTCAACTAGCTCCAGATGTGATGATGCAGCTAGCTCAAAGCCAAAAGGATAGACTAGCAGCCGACAGTGCTGGAGGTGAACAACAAATCCAATGTTCTAATGATCAACATGCTATAGAAACCCAGAATACAAGAGCTATGAGTCAGGGCAAACCGGACGTGGTTATTTGTAAAGTGGTAAGAGTGGACTCCACCACTTCCCAAGATAGGTGGATTGTTGTTCACCGGGAATGTGGCGCAGCTGGCTGGGTGTCAGCTGCATAAGATCTCTACTGAAGAGGAATGTCCTATGTACTCAGTGCCAAGCAAAACCCTTTAGGTTATATGCAAAAAATAAAGGCATTTAATATGATACAAAATTAAAGTATAGTGAGGCAATGGGCCTCTCAATAAGTACTACACAGAGAGTGAACCATATATAGGAACAGAAACACAGCATGCAACACGGATACACAGAATAGTGTTACCCTCAAATGCACATAATACAAGTGGTAATGGTAACAGCAAAATAACATAGGATAGTCCTCAGGCATGTATGCATACAATAGGAACACCCTGAGCGCCGGCCCGATGGCTGGAGGCGGTGGTAGCTTTAGTCTCCCAGGGAGGAAAAGCCGCTGTGCAGGGATTCTGGCCCCGCGGGCCAGAGGGAACGCTGGCCGCGCCAGAATCCCTGCACAGCGGCTTTTTTCCTCCCTGGGAGACTAAAGCTACCACCGCTCCTCCAGCCATCGGGCCGGCGTTCAGGGTGTTCCTATTGTATGTATACATGCCTGAGGACTATCCTATGTTATTTTGCTGTTACCATTACCACTTGTATTATGTGCATTTGAGGGGTAACACTATTCTGTGTATCCGTGTTGCATGCTGTGTTTCTGTTCCTATATATGGTATTCACTCTCTGTGTAGTACTTATTGAGAGGCCCATTGCCTCACTATACTTTAATTTTGTATCATATTAAATGCCTTTATTTTTTGCATATAACCTAAAGGGTTTTGCTTGGCACTGAGTACATAGGACATTCCTCTTTGGTACTCTTCTTTCCTTTTGTGTTTGTATTGCATTATAGGCACCATAGCCTCATTCTTTTGTGTGTTGTGCGTTTAAGATCTCTACTGACCAGAAGGTCATGAGTTCGAGGCCTGCCTGGGTCGAGGTGGGCTCTCGACCTATTGTGTAGCCTGTTGTCAACCTTTGCCACCCGAAAGACAGTTGCATCTGTCAAGTAGGAAATTAAGGTACCACTTAGTGGGGAGGCTAAATTTAATTGACTTATGAGGCCATAAAAAGATCTCCAGAAAACACGCTGAGGAATGAAGGAGTGCGACAGCTCCCCCTGGTGGCCAGATGTTAAATTGCCTCTGTCTGTCTTGTGTGTTTGTGTGTCTAAATGTAATGTGTACTTTGTAATCCGCCCTGAGTCCCCTGCGGAGTGAGAAGGGCGGAATATAAATGAAGTAAATAAATAAAATTGGTAAAATGTCAAGATTAAAGATAGACTGAAATGACTGAACGAATAAACAACAACAAAATCAAATGTCGCTCTAGAAAACATAGGGCTGGACTCATACCTTTCTACCTGCCATGACAGATTTTTCCTTAAATGGGAAGTTTGGTGATGCTTTTGTTGTAAACATTAGAGATTTAACCCCCCACTCCTTTTCATAGAATGGTTCCTTCCAGTACCTGCTGTCAAGGAAAGTGCTGCCACCTACTGGAGGCTGTGAGTTTGCAGCCTTCTAGAATTCATTCCTAGCACTTTAGCTAATCTCTGCATGAATATATGACATTATGTAACAAAATTTGAAAGATTTTCTGTTTCTGGTTTGAAAGTATTGTTTCCTGTTTAATTGTGCGGTACTTACTTTGAAAGTAGTTGTTCTACTCCAGAAACTTCGGGAGTTTTTTGTGGCTGCCACAAACTATGTTGAATTAGTTGCGGCTCAGTGGGACATTCATTGAAAAGCTATAGCAAAGTGTGCTGCAGGATGTCCCACAAAAACAAAGTTTTTGCAGTTTAATAAACCCGTTCCATTTTTTATGATGGAACTAATTAGGAAATGGCATTTATATCCCAGGAACAAACATTGTGTTACCTAGTGCAGTGTTTCCCAACCTTTTTTGAGCCGCGGCACACTTTTTACATTTACAAAATCCTGGGGCACACCACCAACCAAAGTGACACAAAATGACACTCTAACACAGTCATACATATAGTTAATATGTTTTTAAATGTATTTATACACTCAGTGTGAAACCTGGGCCTGTTTCGATGAACACAACATATACATATGATTTCCTCTCACATATTTATACATGGCTATCATGTCTTCTCTCAGCCTTCTCTTCTTTAGGCTAAACCTGCCCAGCTCTTCAAGCCACTCCTCATAGGGCTTGTTCTCCAGACCTTTGTGAAATTTCATCCAGTTAACTATGGATGTCATGAAGCTGTTATAAACAGTTCCTAGGGTGGAAGGGGCCAACTCTAAAAAAAAATCCAGTAAAATAGTAAAGAAAGCATTTCCAAGCGGAGAGGTTCAATTTGTTTATTGGAAACCTGTGAGGGGGCTGCTAGGAGGGGGGAGTGCCAATTTCCCACAGCACACCTGATGATCGCCACGGCACACTGGTTGGGAAACACTGACCTAGTGTAATACACTGGGGAGATGCAAGGTTTTGATTTCTGCTCGCCATGCTATTTGTTTATCAAGCTTTGCTTATGTTTCTTTAAGATATCCAGGCAGGTGATCAGCGCAGGAATTTGTTCTCACAAACAGAACCAGGCTCACCAGTTTTTTCACAATCCACTCCTGGATTGCTTCCAAGATTTCTTGTTCATAGAAACGCCTATATGGGCACCTCTGGAGAGTCTATATAAGAAGGAGCGGGACCCGGGATGGTGGAAAGAAATGAGAAGCCAAGGATATGATAAAATCAAAGATAGATATGATCCGAATGTCCAGTTAATCCCTATAGATCAGTGTTTCTCAACCTGGGGGTCGGGACCCCTGGGGGGGTCACGAAGGGGTGTCAGAGGGGTCGCCAATGACCATCAGAAAACACAGCATTTTCTGTTGGTCACAGGGGTTCTGTGTGGAAAGTTTGGCCCAATTCTAATTTTGGTGGGGTTCAGAATGTTATTTGATTGTAGGTGAACTATAAATCTCAGCAACTACAACTTCCAAATGTCAAGGTCTATTTTCCCCAAACTCCACCAGAGTTCACATTTGGGCATGTTGATTTTCATGCCAAGTTTGGTCCAGATCTATCATTGTTTTGAGGCCACAGTGCTCTCGGGATGTAGGTGAACTACAACTCCAAAACTCAAGGTCAATGCCCACCAAACCCTTCCAGTATTTTTTGTTAGTCATGGGAGTTCTGTGTGCCAAGTTTGGTTCGATTTCATCATTGGTGGAGTTCAGAATTCTCTTTGATTGTGGATGAACTTCAAATCCCAGTAACTACAACTCTCCCCCAATCCCACCATTATTCAAATTTGGGTGTATCGGGTATGTGTGTAATTTGTATGTATGTAATTTTGTGTTTTTAAGTTTTTAATAATGTTGTTGTAATAGATTTTAATTTGTATAGCATTGAATTTTTGCTGTAAGCTGGTCTGAGTCCCTCTATAGAGGTGAGAAGGTCAGGGTACAAAAATTTTATTAAATAAATAAAATAAATAAATGTGTGCCAAATTTGAATGAAAATACATCCCGCATATCAGATATTTACATGACACTTCATAACGGTAGCAAAATTACAGTTGTGAAGTAGCAACAAAAATAATGTTATGATAGGGGGTCACCACAACATGAGGAACTGTATTAAGGGGTCATGTCATTAGGAAGGTTGAGAACCACTGCTATAGATAAAGTAATAGAGAAGATGGGTAATAAGAACTGGATAAAAGGAGCCACGGTGACGCAACGGGTTAAACCGTTGAGCCGCTGAACTTGCTGACCGGAAGGTTGATGGTTCGAATCCATGAGATGTGGTGAGCTCCCTCTGTTAGTCCTAGCTCCTGCCAACCTAGCAGTTCGAAAACATGTCAATGTGAGTAGATCAATAGGTACCGCCTTGGCGGTAAGGTAAATGGCACTCCATGCAGTAATGCTGGCCACATGACCCAGGAAGTGTCTACAGACAACGTAGGCTCTTCAGCTTAGAAATGAAGATGAGCACCATCCCACAGAGCAGGAGATGAAGAGGAAGCCTTTACCTTTATCTGTGTCTAATTGTTTCGAGGTATTGAATGTTTTCCTTGTGTCTCTGTGTATGCTGGAATCTGCCCTGAGTCCCTTCAGCAAGATAGGGTGGAATACAAATAAAGTAGTGTTGTTGTTATGATTATTATAAAAATATTGGGTCTATATAATAAACTGAAATAAGGAAAATATGAAGAAAAATGCAGAAAGAAGGTGAATGGGGAGAAATCTTTAAAATATGGAAAAATAAAAACTGATGGTAAAGGACAATGATTATATGATAAGAACATTACAAAATAAATGGCAAAGAGAAGGACCGCCTATGGATCAAATAATACAAGATGTAATGAAGGGGATGAAGGAACTCAAAATGGATAAATACAAAGAATCGGAAAGGAAATGTATACTAAAATGGTATAGGACTCCAGCCCAATTATGATAAAAGGAGTAAGCCCAATGTGCTGGCATTGCAGGGGGGAAAAAGGAATGGTACTCTCATATGTGGTGGGAATATCCAAAAGTAACCATATTCTAGGAAATAATAACAATAATGATGGAAATAATGTGTTGTTGAAAGCTTTCATGGCCGGAATCAATATGTGAGTTTTCTGTGAGTTTTCTGGGCTGGATGGCCATGTTCCAGAAACATTCTCTCCTGACGTTTCACCCACATCTATGGCAGGCATGCTCAGAGGTTGAGGGGTCTGTTGGAACTAGGCATATAAGCCCTACTTGCCTAGTATCCAACAAACCTCACAACCTCTGAGGATGCCTGCCATAGATGTGGGCAAAACGTCAGGAGAGAATGCTACAGGAGCATGGCCATTCAGCTCGGAGAACTCACAGCAACCTGATGGAAAGAATATTTAAAATACCTATACAAGTAAATTTAGATATGATACTAATGGGAATATTAGGGGACAAGTGAATTAATAGAAAGGAACAAAAACTGTTTAAAATTATGATTCAAGCTGGATAAGCAGGAATTGCATGGGGGTGGACAGATTTTAAAAAGTGGATGTTGGAGAACTGGAACAATTATATATATGAACAGGTACAATTCCATATTACAAGTGGAAAGAAGGAGGATGTGCAAGATGAGAAAATAGAGGAAATAAACAAGTGAACCGGGAATGTGGCGCAGCTGGCTGGGTGTCAGCTGCATAAGATCTCTACTGACCAAAAGGTCATGAGTTTGAGGCTTGCCCGGGTCGAGGTGGGCTCTCGACCTATTGTGTAGCCTGTTGTCAACCTTTGCAACCCGAAAGACAGTTGCATCTTTCAAGTAGGAAATTAAGGTACCACTTAGTGGGGAGGCTTAATTTAACTGATTTACGAGGCCATAAAAAAGATCTCCAGGAAACACGCTGAGGAATGATGGAGTGTGACAGCTCCCCCTGGTGATAGTAACAAACAGAGCTCAGGGGCCAAAAGCCACAAAAAACAATACCCACGAAGGGTTAACAGCAATGAATCACAAAATCAATAACGTATCAAATAGTTCTGTATTCAATAGTTCTTTACCTTAGGGTGATTTTGATACTATTCACAGATGCTGGACGCTTTCCTGGATTTGCCTTGACAAAACCGGACTATCGGTGAAACGGATTTCTTGGCCTTATAACACGCATGGCGACTCAGTCGGCCTGATTCATTCACCTGGATGAGTACTAATTTACTCCTCCGCGTCCTGTTGCCTCTCCTTCCCCACCGGGGATAAGTATGATTTATGGACTCTTTATTATGAGCTATTATGCTTAGATGCTATTGAGCACTGTTATATATTTGTGTTGATTTAACCCCTGCGAGGGATGTTTGAATACTGTTTGGATTTAACCCCTGCGTGGGACTGATTACCGTTGCTATTTGGGTTTTGTATGTAATGCCCTATCTGATTATGCAAGTCTTTCTGTGACTTTATATATACAATATTATATTGAATACAGAACTATTTGATACGTTATTGATTTTGTGATTCATTGCTGTTAACCCTTCGTGGGTATTGTTTTTTGTAGCTCCCCCTGGTGGCCAGATGTTAAATTGCCTCTGTCTGTCTTGTGTGTTTGTGCATCTAAATGTAATGTGTACATTGTAATTCACCCTGAGTCCCCTGCAGGGTGAGAAGGGCGGAATAGAAATGAAGTAAATAAATAAATAAATAAATAAATAAATAAATAAATAATAAGCAACAAATATAGAATGGATAAAAATGGATAGAACCAATAAAAATATTATAAAGAAAGAGAACGGTGCAAATGGCTAAAGATAAGAATATAACAACCAAAATAACAAAGGCAATCATTAATATCTCTGTTATTTCATAACGCCCAGACTTGCTGCCTAATGGTAATGTTGGCCTTTCCTCTGACTGCAGCTAGAGTTGTTGGCTAAACAGAATAAAAACAATTCAGCTGCTCTTTTACCCGCAATCCATAGCTCTATCAGCACAAATCAATGGGCCACGTTTTTCACAGCACGACTATCAGCTCCATCATATCTGCAGATAAAGCCAAAAGTATGGGAGCAGGAGTGGGGGGGGGGGGGAGAAGAAAAGGTGTTGGCAACTATTTGTCGCCTGCATAAATTTTAATTTAAAACAATATGTTAATACCTTTCTCCCACGAGGTGTAAGTGCCTCGCTCACTTCTCTTTTAGATTATAGAGGACCTGAAATCAATCTGCCTTTTCCTGTTCATTTGCTTCTCTCTCCATTGAATATGGGAATTGAAAGTAGTTCAGTAGTTACAAGATTCCCAAACTGTACCAAAAAGCAGTTTAGGTATTTGTTGTACAGTATTTTTTTGCACTGACATTTTTTCTTTTGCATGGCATTTTTTGCAGACTTTGAAGGAAATGTTTTTGTTTGTCATTATGAGTGAAATTGGCTGTATTTGCAGATCATGTCAAGTCATTGCATCGTTGGCTGAAATCTGGTTTGTTGCACTATGTAAAGATGGTCTGCTGACAAGTCTTCGTTTGTTAACCAGATACAAATTACAATCTGGACCCATGGTTAGATGCTGGTTTACTAACTTCTGCTTGTCCAAACCACTGCGTCTAAACTTTGGGTCCTGACCCCAGGTGGATTCCCCCTAGCTTAATGTTGAGGTCAAGAAAAATTGGGCAACGGATTGCTGAGGATTTGGCAGAAACACAGAGAGGGGCTATTTGACAACATTCCTAAATGGCTTTCGCCAATAGAGGCCTTCGGTAGGAGGCAATACGGGAAGAGCAGTTGGTTAAAATATGGTGAATTACTGAGGAGACAAGGAACCAATTTTGTGGTGAGAGATCTAGCAGAACTCAAGGAACTGGATGACAGTCTGGATTGGTTTCAACATAAGCAAATTTTTGACATTTACCAGAAAGACAAAGCCCGGGGATATGATGAGGCTAACCAATTCTGGGACGAGGTGACCTTGATAAGCAAAGGTAGGATCTCGGCCCTATACAAAAGGCTCCTAGAATGGAGCACAGAGGAGGAGGTGGTGAAATTATGCATGGTCAGGTGGGCGCAAGACCTAGGACACGAATTTCCCCTGAGACAATGGGAAAGGCTTTGGAGGAAACACTATAAATACACATATGCCTATGACCTTAGGGAGAATGGCATCAAAATGTTTTACAGATGGCACCTGACGCCCGATAAGATTGCCAAGTATAATCCCGCCTATAATAATAAGTGCTGGAAATGTGGGGAAGTAGAGGGGAAATTTCTACATATGTGGTGGGGATGTAAATTAGTGAGAAAATTCTGGAAAAAGATATATAAGGTAATGAAAGCTGCGCTCAATATTGATTTCTCCTTTAAAGCAGAGTATATGCTGTTAGGTTTGTTGGATTTTACTTTAGACAGGAACAAAGAGAAACTATTTGTTTACTGTATTACTGCAGCGAGACTGGTGTTGGCAAAACGCTGGAAAGAAAAGACTCTACCCAGGGAAGATGACTGGATATTTAGGTTACTGGACATAATCAATATGGATTGCCTGTAAAGTGCTTTGTCGCTGGATATGGAGGCTACTGAGTGGTCTCCGATACTGGACTTTTTGAAGAAACATAGGAAGATGGACATTAACGAGAAACTATACTTGTGAACAAGTTCTGTCGGTCTTATCAAGAGGATTTACTTTGTACGATCATAGACACTTTCAAGCCAGGACCCAAATGTTGGTCCGGGAGGGTGGGAATGAGAGGGGGAAGTCAAGTGTGGATGGTCTGGACATGAATGTGGGATATGGGGGGGGGGTATGGCTCGAGGGTCAATGTTAGTGATGTCTTTTTCCTGTTTGTCTTGTGTTCAAAAACTTTAATAAAATCTATTTTTTTATTTAAAAAAAAGAAAAATTGGGCAACGGTTAATCTGTTAGCAACAACATGCAAGTGTTTGCAGTGATCGTAGTAGAAAATGCTTCAGTTGTACTTCATAAAAAGGGGAGGTCAGCCTGTTTAGCAAGCCTTACAAATGTTGATTTGTTATCAGTAAACGTTTGATTTCATACCTAATGCAGACATATAAGCACATCTGGGTTATGTGAAACTTGCCAGTCGAAAAAGTTTAAATCATGGTTTATTGTGATGTCCAAACCTATAATCATGATTTGTTCCTGGCTTGTTTTCTTAGGTGCCCACAATGAGGCAAGAGCAAACTAAAAGACAGACAGAGCAAACCAGGATTGAAGATTGTAGTCATTCTTTGATTGGGCATCTATGGTGCAATTCCGGTTTAAGCAGTAAACTCTGGTTAACACATCTAAGATGTCTTTATATGTCTCGTGACTCTCTCCAAGCCTACCATAGCTTTTCCTGAAAGCGTCCTCTACCTTGTAAAGATCCATGAAAGACGAATAATCAAAATAGCTTTCAACATTATGTAGCTACTAGGCCTGGGCAATCATGGTTCTAAATGGTTCTAAAGTACTTACAAAACTAAAGTTCTGGTGGTGAACACTAGGTGGTGCTGGTGCTTTGCTTTTACAGTGTTGCTAAAGTTCTGGTGGTGAACATTTCAGAACTCTAACAAAACTTTCAAAACTTCATTATTATTTCATTATTGGTGATTTTTTAGAGACAGAACCAATTAGGAACTGCCATTTATAATGAAATTTTGAAAGTTTTGTTAGAATTCTGAAATGTTCACTACCAAAACTTTAGTAACGCTGTAGAAGCAAAGCACCAGCACCCCCTTGTTTTCACCACCAGAACTTTAGTTTTGTACGTACTTTAGAACCATTTAGAACCATGATTGCCCAGGCCTAGTAGCTACTAGGCATGAGAAAAAAGTTATGAAAATGAAAAGAAATCAGAAGGGATTTGTATGTATGGGACTTTCAAGTTTATATGCATCGCAGGGCCAATCCCGGAAGTGGACTTTCTTTCCGCACCCTGGGCCCCGGTTAGATTAGTGATGACTCCCCCTCCAAAATAGCTTTCAGACATAACTCACAGTCAAATCGGGGCCTTTCCATGCTTGGAGCCTAATTAGAGTGAAAGGCCTCCCAGGAAGTGAAAAAGGAGCCGGAAACAATAGAGAGATCCAGATCGGGACTCCTAGAGGGGCTGGAGGACTGACGAAAAAAGCGATTTAAACATCCAGGAAGGGGGTTTAGATAGAAGGACAGAGTAGAAGGACATAAGAACTGCTGAGAGAAGGGCAGCAGGAGTGAAAAGAGCACGGAGAGGAGAAGGAAGAGTTCAGAATCAAGAAAAGCCATAGAGTTCAAACGGAGGTCCTAGACTGTTATGGGAAAACTGAATGGGAAAAATTTACAGATTAGAGGCCTGTGGGCATTGGCCTATTTTATTTAATAATATTAATAATAATATATGAATGCATTATACAAAGAAACCCTGTCCTTTTATAATATTAATAATAATAATATATGAATGCAATATGTCCCTGCAAAGAAACCCTGTCCTTTAATAATATTAATAATAATATTTAATAATAATATATTAAAAATAGCAAGGAAACCAAGGGAAATGTTTTGATTTGCCTGTGCTTAAAACATAACTTTAAAACTACTAACAAATTTCGTTAGTAAAATACATTTAGAAATTTTTGGAATTTTTTTGTAAGGGCCTTTCCATGCTTGCATATATAGAAAAGCAAATCTTGTTATTAGATGCATTTCAAATTCTGCTATCAACCTGTAGTTTGCATTTGAGACGGTAAATAAGGGGAGGTCTTGTCATAATATTTCCAAATGTGTATCACACACCTTTAAGGTAGTTTTTCCATTGTTTAAACCTGGTTTAAACCCAAGAGCCTTCCAACGCAAGAACAAGCAATTCAATGAAATCTACCATACATGTAACATTAGCAATTGTGTTTTACGGTTTACCCTCCACATGTGCACATTTAACTTTTGCAGATTCGATTATTCACAGATTTAATTAATAGGTTCTCTCTAAAAAATATCTAGATCCTCCTGCACAGCTCTGTGTTCAACTGTGCTGTAAGATGACCATAAAGTCACAATAGAGAGATTCCTAAAGAAAAGATTTCTCTAGATATTTGTAGTTCTTCCATTGCAATTCTAAGGAATCTATGGTCGAAATTGATATTTATAGCCATGCAGGAGGGCCTAGAGAGGAAAACTTTTCTATCCTTTTCCTCTAATTCCAAGAAATGTGTGGGGTCTACTGTACTTCTAGAAGAGTAACCCAAGCAACCAGTATCAAATGAATAGTGTAGAGATGTTAAGATTCAGCACCAAAAACAGATTTTCCAGTGAAGAATGCCAGTCATTTTCTGATCTTTTGAACTCAGTATTACACCTCTGGATCAACTGGTGAGTCAAGAGACATAGGGAAAGGGCAGTATTGACACAACGCAAGGTCAGAAATGACAAGAGATCCCAGTGAGTGCTCTGTACAACCACTACCATTCCTGATCTTCACCTAGGGTTAACAACCGCAACAGATACTATACCTGTTCATCCTTCTTCTCCGGTATGTCCACCCTGTTCTCAGCTACTTTATGGAGGTTCTCCGAACTGCTCTTCAGGCAAGGATGGGGGTGGTCCCATGAAGCTGCTTTGTACAATCCTGAGTTCCCGACATTGCCTACTTGGCTATGAGGGATGAACCTTGCCAAATCATCCAGAGATACTGTAGACCTCATGTGTTCAGTGGAGGAGCCAGAGCTCACCGGGAGATTACCTGAGCCTGTTTTGTAGGAAGGTTTAAGCGATCCATGAGATGTGCTAATGGGTGGTCTTTGGACTCCAGAATGGAAGGGCAGTGCCTTCTCACTGTTGTCCGAAGGGGCTGTCTCTCCTGCTTCAGAAGAGATGGACTGGTGTTGGGAGGAATCTGCATCACCTTCTTGACCAGCGTTCACAAACCGATACACATACTCCAGTGAGTGCTCCTTGCCAGGCTCAACGGAAACCCCTAAATTGGGATTCTCCAAGCTTTTTGGAGGCAGCATATCCAAAGATGGTACAGTCTGTGTGAAGGGGCCCAACTCTTTGACATACTTGGCTGGGATGTAGAAAGGTCGGGTTTCTTTGCTTTTCCTAACATGCCACCAGTGGTCATTTGTCCGCCTCAAAAGGATGTATCTCTCATTGGGTTTGATTGATATCAGCCGCCCATCCTTGGAGGCATACTCAAAGGCATATTCCACCAAGACATAGGTCTCCTCCTGCACATCTTTGCCCAGCGAATCCATCCTGGTAGCCTCCCAGCAACTTCCCGTATTGCAAGCTATGTCTTCTTTCTGAAATCAAAGACAAGAAGAATCTGTGACATGGGTTTGGACTTAGGGAAGCCTAGATAGTTTTGTTTTAAGGGGAAAAGGAGTAGTTTTTGTAACAAAAAGCATCCTGTAACCCAGTGTTTCCCAACCTTTTTTGAGCCGCAGCACACTTTTTACATTTCCAAAATCCTGGGGCACACCACCAACCAAAATGACACAAAATGACACTCTAACACAGTAATACATATAGTTAATATGTTTTTAAATGTATTCATACACTCAGTGTGAAACCTGGGCCTGTTTCGATGAACACAACATAGATATTCTGGCAGGAATGGCAGAAAGACACAAACTTCCCACACAGAACTCCCATAACCAAGAGAAAATACTATAAGGGTTTGGTGGGCATTGACCTTGAGTTTTTGAGTTGTAGTTCACCTATATCCAGAGAGCACTGTGGACTCCAAAAATGTTGGATCAGGACCAAACTTGGAATGAATACTCAATATGCCCAAATATGAACGCAGATGGAGTTCAGGGGAACTAGACCTTGACATTTGGGAGTTGTAGTTGCTGGGATTTATAGTTCCCCTACAATCAAAGGGCATTCTGAATGCCACCAATGATAGAACTGGGCCAAACTTCCCACACAGAACCCCCAGGAGGCAAGAGGAGGTCTCTACTTGGGGAAAGGGAGGCGGGCCTTCCCAATGCATGGAGAGGGAGAGACCAAGTAGACAACGGGTGGGGAGGGGGGGTGTTTGTAATTTTGTGCCTTTATCGAGGTAGGTTTCTTAGGGTTTTTATACTTCAACACACTAGACTCTCCCCCCCTCCCCTCTTGGAGGTTCCAATTTCCCACGGCACACCTGATGATCGCTCACGGCACACTAGTGTGCCCTGGCACACTGGTTGGGAAACACTGCTGTAACCCACAGAAGAGGCAAATATGGCAGTAGTAATGGGTGGTTTCCATTTCATTGGGGCAGTGAATCCAGATTGCATTTTAGTTTGAGCTCTAAAGAGCTATCCATAGTGCTGAGCTCTCTCCTACGTATACGTCTAACAACCCAATAGTTCTTTTGAAGTTTCTAAGCAGATTCTCTCACCCACTGACATAGAATCTACCAAGATAATCTGATGTCTGCAGATTAGAAACTGGAAGTAATTTGTTACACAACTTCCTAACCAGCCCGGCCCCACTATAAGTAATTCATTGCTGTCAACTCTGGAGAAATGTTTTATTTTCATCTTTATTTATTTGTTGTTTTCTTTAAAAACTAGCATTTATACAAGAATGAAGAACAATTGAATGGCAGGGGACAAAGGGGAATGTAAAACCATTACTCAGAAACTATTACTTATTTCTCTTGAAATGCAATGTTATTATGTCCTTATTTTAAAATGCAATGAGTTATGAGTGTTTTTCAACCTTTTTTGAGCCGCGGTACATTTTTTACATTTGCAAAATCCTGGGGCACACCACTAACCAAAATGACACAAAATGACACTCTAACACAGTAATACATATAGTTGACCTTGAGTTTTGGAGTTGTAGTTCACCTATATCCAGAGAGCACTGTGGACTCAATGTTGGATCCGGACCAAACTTGGCATGAATACTCAATATGCCCAAATGTGAACACAGATGGAGTTTGGGGAAAATAGACCTTGACATTTGGGAGTTACAGTTTCTGGGATTTATAGTTAACACACAATCAAAGAGCATCCTGAACTCTTGCAACAATGGAATTGAACCAAACCTGGCATATTGAACTCTCATTACCAACAGAAAGTACTGAAAGGGTTTGCTTGGGAATTGACCTTGAGTTTGGAAGTTGTAGTTCACCTACACCCAGAGAGCACTGTGGGCTCAAACAATGTTATGTTATGTTGTTGTTTGTTTTCTATCCAGAATCACAATGTTGGAGGGAGGCTCACCACTTTAAGGTCCCTAAAACAGGCATGGGAAAACTTTGGCCCTCTGGGTGCTTTGGACTTCAACTCCCACCATTCCTAACAGCCTGAGGCCCTTTCCTGCTTAAGTGGCTAAGGGGGGAAAGGAAAAGGTCCTGAGGCTGCTAGGAATGGTGGGAGTTGGAGTCCAAAACACCTGGAAGGTCCAAATTTGCCCATGCCAGCTTTTGACAGAGACCTCTTCTGCCACCTTCCCTTTCGCGCCCTTTCTTCCCCCTCCTGCCGAACACTTAATTTTTCTTCTACACTGCCACTTCTGTCGCCATTTTGATCCGAGGGGGCAGTGTGAGCGTGTTCAGGAGGGGAGGGGGGAGGGAGGAAGACGCGACCCATGCGGGCGCTACTGCGCAGACTCGCCCCAGAGCAAAGCGAGCAGAACGAGGCTGGGAAGAAGGGAGGCCGAGTGGAGAAGAAAAAGTGTTCGGCAGGAGGGAGAAGGAAGGGTATTGGAGGTTCCAATTTCCCATGGCACACCTGATGATCGCTCACGGGACACTGGTTGGGAAACACTGTCTTACACAATTATTTTGCCTCTGCTGGACAAGGATCTGTGTTTGGTGGTCCACACTTGATAAACCAACCTGGACACAGAATACTATTTGAAAACACAGAAATGCTAGACCACTCAGACAACCATCATGTCAACTACACAGAGAAGCCATTAAAATCCACAGGCATTTTAATTTCAACAGAAAGGAGAAAACCATGAAAATGAGCAAAATCTGGTTACCAATATTTTAAAAACACCAAAATCAAGGTAGTAAATGAAGAAAAACATTCAGAAACAGGGGAATTCCAGACAGCAAACAATCAAGTAACAGTTTAAACCTCCCAAACAAAGGATGCCCTCAGACAACAACAGCCAGGCTTTGTAACTGCAAGGCTACTAAATTGGATCTTTTATAGAAACGTGGATCTTTTATAGAAATATGTATATTTGTTGAATTTTTGCAATGTTTGTGTTTTTTAACAGTGTTGTAACCTGCTTCAAGCCGCAGGGAGATGTGGGTAAGAAATAAAATGATGATGATGATGATTCATTGCCAATCAAGCTAACTAATAGCAACGGGTTCACACCTGCCTCAAACAGACAAGAGTTCTTTCTCCCACCCTGGATATTCTACCTACCTATATACAGTATATATATATATACACACACACACACACACACACACCACACTTGCCTCATTCCCACAGACATCTGAACAAACCTCCGAAGATGAACCTGGGTCCTCGGCCCATCTAGTAGTCTCAGATCCTACTCTGTTTTTGCTGAAGTCTATTTGCTGCTAAAACTGAGAAGTTGTTGTGAGTTGTGTGCCAAGCCAGGCTCCAATGTTGAGCTCTGGTTCCTTCTCACTGTTTCACTACCTCAGGCAACCATTTCCATTTCCGTGGCCTCCTCTCTCAGGCAGAATCACTTTAATACCTAAATGTCCTTAGGAGAGACAAAGCTTTGCCAAGGTAATTTAACTGGTAATTGGGCCTATGAAGAAAGTATAAGTAAAATTGGTTGGGCCATTTTCAAGTGTAATGAGTTTTGGGAATAGTTCGGGATCCCTCCAACTCTGATTTCTCTGGGTGATGCTGCAGGTCAATGCCTATGAAAGATCTGGAAAAAAATATGACTGGATAGCAATCCAGCCTCTGTTTTAAAATGTCCAGGGAGGTTTAATCATTACAGAGGTGAAGTGCTGGCGCAATTCAAGTGTAAGTACTGTTATACATTTTTATAATTTGCACAATTTGTTCATTGAGCTGCAGCAATTATCACTAAATAAATGGATAAGTTAGAACTGCATAGAGCTGAGGCTGGATCTCCATTGCCATATCATCTAGATCAGTGATTTTCAACCAGTGTGCCGTGGAACACTATTGTGACGTGAGAGACCATCAGGTGTGCCGCGGGAAATTATTTTTGAACTTCATTCATATATAAACTACTAGCTGTCCCGGCCACGCGTTGCTGTGGGTTTTTTTAACTTGGGGACTGTGTGTGTAGTCATGTATATGTGTATGCGTGTATATATGTGTGTACTTATGTATATGTGTGTTTGTATATGTATGTGCGTGTATATGTGTTGATGTGTGTAAGTACAGGTGTGTTTATGTATGTGTATATTTGTATATTTCTGTGCATGTATATATGTGTGTGTGTATGTGTTTCTGTGTTCCTTTCTTCTACCCTCTTTCCTTCCTTCCTTCACTCCATCCTTCTATCCTTTCCTTTGTTTCCCCTCCCCTCCTTCCTTTTTCCTTCCTTTTTCCTTCCTTTCTTCTCCCCTCTTTCCTTTCCTTCACTCCATCCTTCTATCCTCTCTTTCCCCTCCCTTCCTTCCCTGCTATCCTTCCTTTTTCCTTCCTTTCTTCTCCCCTCTTTCCTTCCTTCACTCCATCCTTCTATCCTCTTCTTCCCCTCCCTTCCTTCCTGCTATCCTTCCTTTTCCTTCCTTTCTTCTCCTCTCTTTTCTTCCTTCACTCCATCCTTCTATCCTTTCCTTCCTTTCTCCTCCCCTCCTTCCTGCTATCCCTCCTTTTTCCTTCCTTCCTTCTCCCCTCCTTCCTTCCTTCCCTCTCTTCCTTCTTTCCTTTCCCTCCTTCCTGCCATTCCTCCCCTTTCTGTATCAGTCCTTGCTCCCCTTGCCTCTTCTCCTTCTCTCCCTTCCACCAGCATTCCGACATTCTAAACTGCCAGAAGGGTGTGGTGTGATGGATCATGGGAGTTGTGGTCCAGTGGGTTTTTTTGTATTTTTGGTCGTGTTGTTTAATTTTTTGTTTTTTGGGGGGGGTGGTAAACATACCAAGTGGGGTTTTGTGTGTATGTGGGCTGATTTGGTGTTTCTGCGTTGTAAGGTTTCTCTGTTTGGGACGGTCGTTCCATGATGGGAACCCCTTTATATAATAGATAAGGCGTATTTGTCCCTTTAAGAAATGGAACCATAGCACTTTCGCGTCACCTAGGAAGTGACACGAGAGTGCTATGGTCGCGCCATCTTGGATTCGCTCAGATGCGGCTAAGTAAACAAAGTTAGAGTTAGTGCTGCGGCTGTGTGTCAATTTGGGATCACAGCAAGACAAGCGAGTGACAGTGATGGAGAAGTTTTTGAGAAGGAAAAATGCAAATGCCGAACAGGGCCCTGGACAAAATTATGACACAGATCAAGGCCCTAATATGCATGGTGGACAAAAGAAAAAAAGGAAACTAAAAACAGAGAGAGACTGACAGCTGTTGAGCAAGAGCTTCGTGTGTGTCTTTCTACCATTCCTGCCAGGATATCTATGTTGTGTTCATCGAAACAGGCCCAGGTTTCACACTGAGTGTATAGATACATTTAAAAACATATTAACTATATGTATTACTGTGTTAGAGTGTCATTTTGTGTCATTTTGGTTGGTGGTGTGCCACAGGATTTTGTAAATGTAAAAAATGTGCCGCAGCTCAAAAAAGGTTGAAAATCAGTGATCTAGATTATCAAAGCAGATAATCCACATTATCTTCTTTGAACTGGATTATATTAGTCTACACCAGGGGTGCTCATTAGGTAGCTCGGGAGCTACTAGTAGATCTTCGGCCTTCTTCCAGGTGATCTTCGGGCCTCACCAGCCGGATGGGGCACTCCTGCCATGCGCGCGCACATCCTGCGTGCACGTGCGCTCCTGCTGCTGTCTTCCACTCTCGTGGTGCTTCTTTCACCTGCGGGGCATTGCAGGAAGAAGGAAGCATGAGGAGCGCCCTGCCTCTCTCTCGTCCAGAAGCAGCTGTGCAGCCTCCGTTGCCGGCGAGACAGGCAGGGCGGAGCGCTCCCTCTGGATGCCCTGCCTCATGCTTTCTCCTTCCTGCAATGCCCCGCAGGCGGAAGAAGCGCTGCGCGGGTGGAAAACAGCAGCAGGAGCACGCGCGGTGGCAAGAGCGCGCGGCGGCGTGAGCATGCACCGGTGGGGGCAGGTAGATCTTTTGGACTTGGTTGCTTTAAGAGTAGCTCGCATGCTGAAAAAGTGTGAGCACACCTGGTCTACACTGTCATATAATCCAGTTCAAAGCAGAACACCTGGATTTTATATGGCAGTGTAGATAGCGCCTGAACTGCTAGAATGTGGCCCGTCCAAACTTTTCCAAATTCAAATTGGGCCCCTTGACTCAAAAATGTTCTTTATCCTGTCTGGATCAAATCTGATTTAAAGCTTTAGAATCCTAAAAATATCCAGAGTCTTCTTATGATTGTTTGTGGTTGTATTTTAAACATTCAATTGGAAATTACATGTTTTAAAAAAGCATCGTAAAAGAGGAACTTAAGAGGGAGAACCATACAAGCATCAACAGCTGGCCAGCAGAAACCAAGCTTGCATAGAAACCAAACCTTGGAAAACCCCTGAAAACAGGCAAAAGAAATTCTGCTGGGGACTTCACAACTTTGTAAATGAACTAATATCTGCAGGGATTAGAATTGAGCAGTTGCATAACATCTACTCACTGTGTATCCAGTAAAGAGCTGCTATTATATTAGTATATAGGAGAGCCCACTGATGCACTATTAGAATAACTGATGTGCATTTGAACTCTCTAGCCCAGTGTTTCCCAACCAGTGTGCCATGGCACACTAGTGTGCCGTGAGCGATCATCAGGTGTGTCGTGGGAAACTGGAATCTCCAATACCCTTTCTTCCCCCTCCTGCCGAACACTTTTTCTTCCCCACTTGGGCACTTTTTCTTCACCTTCTTCCCAGCCTCGCTCTGCTCGCTTTGCCTCGCTTTGCTCTGGGGCGAGTCTGCGCAGAAGCGCCCGCATGGGTCACGTCTTCCTCCCCCCACTCCTGAACACGCTCACGCTGCCCCCTCAGATCAAAATGGCGGCAGAAGCGGCAGTGTAGAAGAAAAGGTAAGTGTTCGGCAGGAGGAGGAAGAAAGGGCGCGAAGGGGAAGGGGGAGGAAGAGATCTCTGTCAACAGCTGGCATGGGCAAACTTGGACCTTCCAGGTGTTTTGGAATCCAACTCCCACCATTCCTAGCAGCCTCAGGCCCTTTTCCTTTCCCTCCCTCAGCCACTTAAGCAGGAAAGGGCCACAGGCTGTTAGGAATGGTGGGAGCTGAAGTCCAAAGCACCCAGAGGGCTGAAGTTTTCCCATGCCTGTTTTAGGGACCTTAAAGTGGTGAGCCGCCTTCTAACATTGTGATTCTGGATAGAAAACAAACAACAACATAACATAACATTGTTTGAGTCCACAGTGCTTTCTGGGTGTAGGTGCACTACAACTTCCAAACTTAAGGTCAATTCCCAAGCAAACTCTTCCAGTACTTTCTGTTGGTAATGAGAGTTCAATATGCCAAGTTTGGTTCAATTCCATTGTTGCAAGAGTTCAGGGTGCTCTTTGATTGTGTGTTAACTATAAATCCCAGAAACTGTAACTCCCAAATGTCAAGGTCTATTTTCCCCAAACTCCATCTGTGTTCACATTTGGGCATATTGAGTATTCATGCCAAGTTTGGTCCTGATCCAACATTGTTTCAGTCCACAGTGCTCTCTGGATATAGGTGAACTACAACTCCAAAACCCAAGGTCAATGCCCACCAAACACTTATAGTATTTCCTCTTGGTTATGGGAGTTCTGTCTGGGAAGTTTGTGTCTTTCTGCCATTCTTGCCAGGATATCTATGTTGTGTTCATCGAAACAGGTCCAGGTTTCACACTGAGTGTATAAATACATTTAAAAACATATTAACTATATGTATTACTGTGTTAGAGTGTCATTTTGTGTCATTTTGGTTGGTGGTGTGCCCCAGGATTTTGTAAATGTAAAAAGTGTGCCACAGCTCAAAAAAAGTTGGGAAACACTGCTCTAGCCAATGCCCTGTTACACACTTCACAATTCACTAATTGGGTTTCTTAGCACTAAGTCCATGCAAAGTAGCATAATATACACAATGATAGCGGATTCCAGTCAACGATTTCCCAATACCACGCATATCTAGTTCTGCTCAGATACAAAAAGAGTTCATTAAGTACCTCACTTTAAGCTGAATGGATTAACTATCTCTGATACGGAATGTGCAAAGATCAATACATTACTGATCAGCTTGATGTTGTGGACTACAATAGGCATTCCAATTGATTAGAGATAGTTCTGATTCTTTATCCATCATATCCTTTTTCAGTTGCTTTAAAAATGACCCAGATTCTCTCTCTGCCTCACATTTTGAACTTAATTCAGTTGCTGCAAACTCAGTTCAAAGTTTAATTGTGTGGCACTCACTTTGGAAATAATTTATATACTCCAAACACTATGTTGAATTGGTTGAGACTTGATTCATTGAAAAACTACATCAAGAACTACCGCAAAAACAAAGTTTTTGTAGTTTAATAAGCTTTCCCCATGTGTTTTTTTTATGACAGAACCAATTAGGAAATGACATGTATAACCCAGGAACAAAAATAGTGTTACATAGTGTTATTGCCTTTTAAAAAATGAAACACATCT
This sequence comes from Anolis apletophallus, assembly GCA_030556195.1. Classification (NCBI taxonomy): domain Eukaryota; kingdom Metazoa; phylum Chordata; class Lepidosauria; order Squamata; family Anolidae; genus Anolis; species Anolis apletophallus. The sequence continues at coordinate 97,519,512 of JARBWK010000008.1, forward strand.
TGTGGACCAAGGCAGTGACATCTCCGGCCCATCCCCTGTTTGGGTATCAGCCAGCATGCCAATGACTTAAAGAAATAGTTTTTTTAAAGATCTACAGAGGCGCTCGCTGGAACACCTCAGCAAGCAAGAGTCCAAAAGTGGCAGGCTAAAAGCCAGAACCTTAATCAATGGCTGATACCAAATGAGAGACTCCCTCCTGGGCACACAGAAAACTGGGCAACTTGGAAGGTGCTGAACAGACTGCGCTCTGCACCACGAGATGCAGAGCCAACCTTAAGAAATGGGGCTACAAAGTGGAATCCATGACATGCGAGTGTGGAGAAGAGCAAACCACAGACCACCTACAACAATGCAACCTGAGCTACATGCACAATGGAGGACTTTCTTATGGCAACACCAGAAGCACTCCAAGTGACCAGCTACTGGTCAAAGGACATTTAATAGAATACCAAGTCTGCAAACTTTGTGTTTTGTTTGTTTGTTTGTTTTTAAAGCAATACAACTGTTTGGTTTGCTCCTAACATGATAAATAAATACATCTTCTCATGATATGTCCAAAGCATGACAACCTCAATCTAGTCATCTTAGCTTCAAGAGACATTTGTCTTTCTAGCAGTCCATGATATCCACAGAACCCTTCTTCAGCACCCTATCTCACTCAGATGAGTTGATTTCCTTCTTATCAACTTTCTTCACTGTTCAGGTTTCATAATCATACACAGAAATATATGGAAAATGTTTAGTCTAGATGCACTATAATATTATAGTTTGCTGCCGCACATTGTGCTAGGAATGCAATAGTGCATTGTCCTATTTTATACAGGCGGTTCCCTGCAAGGTCTGACCTAGAGCCTGGCCACTCCATGTCATCATAACAAAAAAAAACATGCCAAGTTTGTACCTTAATTTTTGGGACGCTTCCATATATCCATCCGCGTTCCACCTATTGTTCCTCCCTTTCCCCCATCTCTGTATGTTCAAGTTGGCTGCGAGGAGACGCACAAAGGAGGCCAACCACTACACTCCTGGTCAGTCTAGCAGCTCAGTAGCTGAGTGACAGTATCCTATGTAAATTCCCCACAAATCAACTGGCAGCAGGTGAAACTTCCCCCACCTAAACTTTCCACTCTACAAACAACCACCTGTTTTATGTATGAAAGTGTTCTATATACGAAACTGAATACAATCCCCACACCAGGACCAGCTCAGTACAACATGCCTGGCAATGCACTTTATCTCATCCTTCACCCCATTGCTTGTTCCCATCTGAAATCCCCCACCAGGCACTACCCTACTCTCCCATCTCACCCAGGGTTTTTATATTTTACATTTTATTCTACCCCTTTTAACTTGGCCCAGCCTGCCATGCACATTTTAATTTTTTTCCTTCCTTTTATTTTGTTTCTTGTATTTGATTTTGTATTAATTTGTTTGTTTACGTTTCATTTGATGTTGTTATTTGCTGTATGTATTTTATTTGATTGGTGTAATTGCTCGGGCTTGGCCTCATATTAGCCGCCTGGAGTCCCTGTCAGGGAGATGGTGGCAGGGTATAAATAAAGTTTTTTAAAATTCGTAATATTCTACAGTGTGAGTTTTATATGGATCACCAGGCACTACATTAGAAGGAAATGTGCTGGAAATTTTAGTCTCATGTTATACAGTTTCCACATCTGCTACACCCCCTAGCAAGCCATGCATTTATTCAGTAGTGTAGTGCAGTGTTTCTCAACTGCTATGCCCCGGCACACTAGTGTGCCGTGCGCGATCTCCTGCCATGCCGTGATAAAACCTCTCCTCACCCTTTCCTCCCCTCCTGCTGCTTGCAGGGGGAGGAGGAGGAGGAGGAAGGAGGGCCGGGCGGCAGCGGCGAAGAAGAAGGGGCCAGGGCGCCGCCTCCTTCGGCCGTTTCCTCCCGCCCCGCGCGCTCGAGGGTGGAGGGAAGGGTGATGTCACTCCAGCGTGGCATTGTCAAGACCTAAAAGGAGGAGGGAGGCCCGCTGTCTTCACCGAAGCCGGGGCCTTGGTTGGTGTCGCTGCCCGCCCGCCGGAAGCCTCCGCGGCAGCAAGCGAGGCCCCGGCTCTGGGGAGGATGACGGGCCTCTCTCCTCATTTTAGGTCTTCAGCAGCCAGCGCCACTGCCGGGGAATGGCTGACGGCGGCGCTGGCTGCTGAAGACCTAAAAGGAGGAGAGAGGTTCGTCGTCCTCGCCAGAGCCGGGGTCTCAATTGCTGCCGCGGAGGCTTCTGGAGGCCGGCCAACGACACCAACCAAGGCCCCAGCTTCGGCGAAGACAGTGGGCCTCCCTCCTGGGCCCTGCCTGGGAGCTGAGGGGGAGCCTTTCTCCCGGGTTGCAGCTTCGCCAAGCCCGGCGGAGGCGCAAACCGGGAGAACGGCTCCCCACAGGGCCCTGCCCCTCCTTCCTCCCTCTCCTCCCCCTCTCAGCCTGCCTCTGGCTCCCTGCTGCCGCCGCCTTCCTTCCTGCCTGCTTCGCCGGCCCCGAGTCCAGAGTGCTCTCTGGATGTAGGTGAACTACAACTCCAAAACTCAAGGTAAATTCCTATTAACTATATTATTACTGTGTTAGAGTGTCATTTTGTGTCATTTCGGTTGGTGATGTGCCCCAGGATTATGTAAATGTAAAAAGTGTGACGCGGTTCGAAAAAGGTTGAGAAACACTCGTGTAGTGAATCTGCTCCACACTATTAGTCTGAACTTTACATAATGATTCCAGATGCTGCACATACTTTGGGGATAATGTTCAGCACTTCGGACAGTTCTGTAATAATTCAGCCTAAAATCTGGAGCCGATTCATTGCCTCACTGATTTCAAAGTCAGCAGCCACTGCTGCATATAGCAACCATGTGAATGAGCCTTAAGCACATACATGCACAGAACTTGAAATGATTGACCTAATGATTGAGACTTTTAAGAATGAACAAGTGACTTATAATTGATTACAGGCAGTCCCCAAGTTACGAATAAGATAGGTTCAGTAGGTTTGTTCTTAAGTTTAATTCGTTTGTAAATCGAAACAGGTACATTTTTAAGTGTAATTCCAGGTATCCATCCACCCCTCCCAGTTTTGGATAGTATAGGGAAGGGTGAACACCCCTGTGGTGTTTGTTTTTCTGTCTGTGCCCCTGTTCAGAAGATTTCACCTCACTTTCCGTCCCTGAGATAATTGGATTTTGAAAACATTGGCTTGTGTGGAAAGCTTCAATGGAGACCCCCTTTCTCCATGATAACTCTTTCAGGCATGAATTTCCCTTCCACGGGGTAGATTTATCTCACTTCCTGTTGTCTCACTCCCATTTGTAATTAGGAGTTGGAGGGAAGTCTGATATTTGTAACTCAGGGACAGATAATATAATATAATACAACATAATACAACACAACACAACATATACATACACAATAAATACTCAGTCTGTAGTAGAAAAACGTGTGTATGGAGGGTCCCTTTGCATGGCTGAAAATGCACCAAATAACAAAAACATTGGTGGTGAAGTTACACACAATGATTTACTTGCTCCTTTCCTTCTGCCTCCTTCTCCCACACTATATTTGCTACCTGGCAAAGCCTACCCTTTCTTGGCTACTTAATTTCTGATTCTTTAATCTCTCTTTATAACTCATTCCTTTAATCCGACAATTCTGGATCGCTTTACAATAGATCTTTCCAAACTTTTCATATTTGGTAACATGCTTTTTAGACATCATGCGCCCTTTTGCAACCTGGTAATTCAGTTTTACTAACAAACCCGAGAATAACCCAACCCTAGAAGCAGGGCCGTAGCCAGGATTATGATTGGGGGGGGGGGGTCTGAGTGAAAGAGGATCTACCCTAGCAAACCTTTTGTATTGTTATCCCAATATATTGGGATATATTGAGCATGGTGATCAGATCATGATATGAATAAACATAACAGTTTAAATAATGTACCAGTAAGGCCTTCTCGCAGACCACCCTGAGAATTTCGGGGGGGGGGGGCTGAAGCAACTCAAGCCCCCCCCCCCGGGCTACATGTTTGCCTAGAAGAGTTTCATACGTAAGATGTCTGAAGGAAAGAAATTCAAACCTTCTTTATACAGTAAAGATTCTACAAAATGCGTATATATCATATATATATATTATATGAAATGTGTATATATTAAATATATTATATATCATTATATAATGACATATAATATATATAATATATACACATTTCATATTTTTACTGTATAAAGAAGGTTTGATTTTTTTTCATTCAGACATCTTATGTACTACAGTTGATTCTTATGTAGCTTCCTATATAGTCACTCCTTGCGGTTCATCGCAAACATCATTGTCAACAGATTTTCTTCTCTTAATCAAAAACTTATCCATTTTAGTGGCAATTACTGCAACCCAGTCAGCAAACTGTGCAACTAATAAAAGGTTTAACAGTATGTACACTTGAACAGCACTAGCTGATCAAACCTCTCTGGGAGGTTTCAAATAGATGTTGGCTGGCCATCTGTTGGGAGGGATTTCACTGTGTCTTCCTTAATGGCAGAAGGAGATTGGACTAGGTACTCTTTGGGGATTCCTTCTGAAGTAGAGACTGCCCGGGGCCCGTGGAGTCTCCTCTGTAGGTTTTTAACTAAAGCTGGATGGCTGTCTGTTGGGAGGGGTTTGGCTGTGACTTCCTGAAAGGCTGTCTTTGTTTGAGGGGGTGGGGTAGGAGGAAGCCTAGTTCATGCAACACACCTGTGGACTACGACAGAGTTTGGAAAGCTCTGCCTTACAACAGAATGTCTCCTGCAAGCCACTTACAAACCGGTAACAAAATTCCAATGGGATGTAATTTGAAACACAATCTGCCAAGGAGAAACAGTGTTAGCTAGCTACACCACCTTCTGCAAAAAACTTCCTGCTTCCTCTTGTAGTCATGTTTTGTGTATGTTTGTTATCACTTCCTCTTGGAATTCCTTTTCCATCAATATCTACACAGAGCAGTCACTTTCCAGATAGATCATATGCTGAGCCCTTTGCCATTGGTGGACTACAAACGCCACAATTTCCGCCCCTTCCCAGAAATGTAGTGACATGAGCAATTGGATCCTGTATATTTAATAGCTATATAAAGGAGATAATTCGACCCTCTGGAATTTCCTCTTCTAAACATCAATTGAATATACAGGAGCCCTGTCCAAAGCTATAATTTATTTATTTACGACATTTATATGTTGCCCTTCACTCCAAAGGAGACTCAGAGCAACCACTCTAACAAAATTTGAAAAAAATTCTGTTCCTGGTTTGGAAGTATTATTTCCTGTTTAATTGTGTGGTACTTACTTTGAAACATAGTAGGTACCACTGGACCGACTATGTGACAAATGTTGCTGTCCTTGAGCAGACAGGGATCACTAGCATTGAAGCCATGCTATTGAAAACACACGTCTCTAGGATGGAGGACCACCGCCTCCCAAAGATACTACTCTACGGTGACCTTGCCATGGGTCAGCGCAAGAGAGGCATCCCCAAAAAGAGATATAAGGACTCCCTGAAACAACATCTCAGGCTTGGCCAGATTGATCATCAACAATGGTCCACCCTGGCCTCACATCAGGAGACATGGAGACGCACTATCCACAATGCTGCGGCCTCTTTCGAGAAGACACGCCGAACAGGTCTTGAAGAGAAACGACAACGCAGAAAGAACCGCAACTTGGAAACAACATCACCCAAGGAGACTTTCTGCTGTGCTTTCTGCAACCGAACTTGCCTATCTCAGATTGGCCTTTTTAGTCATCAACACACTTGTAAAAAGCGTGGGATGAGTCCTTCCTAAAGAATCTGCGTTCATGAAGTAATGCCGAGAGACTTACTTTGAAAGTAGTTGTTATACTTTGGAAACTCAATTTTTGTGGCTGCCACAAGATACAAGGGTTGAATGAAAAGTAATGCCTCCACCTTCATTACTTGGGTTTGGATGGGAATATTTTAATATATCAAACTCAGAAATAATCCTTAGAATGTGCTCTTTAACTACCACTATTCACTTTTCCACATGATCACCAGACAATTGGATACATTTTTGCCAATGATGAACAAGTTTTCTGAAGCTGTCACGGAGGAAGTCAGCACTCTGTTTCCGCAACCAGCGCCTCACAGTTCTATCAACGTCTTCATCAGAAGTATAATGATGTCCTTGCAGATCTTATTTCATTATCAGGAACAGATGGAAGTCAGACGGTGCTAAATCTGGACTGTATGGAGGATGCCGTACGGTGCTGAGATCCAGTCTCTGAAGTTCTCCTGTGGTGTGCTTTCATTTCAGGCATCAGCATCCTGGGTACCCATCGTGCATGGATCTTCTGATAGCCAAGCAAAGCAATAATGTGATCCATACATTCTTATGAAATGCTTGAAATTTCTCTCTGAGTGATACGACGATCGTCCTGAATCAATCTGTCAACCTTTTGCTTGTGAAACTCGGTGGTTGCTGTCACAGGATGTCCAACTCTTTGTTTGTCATGCAAGTCAGATGTTCCCACCTCAACATCTTTAAACTTACTCGTCCAATGACACACAGTACTCACATCAACACAATCCTTTGGGGCGACACCTCTGCTGTCAAGAATTCAATGACTGCACGTTGCTTAAGTCGCAGGGTTCCATACTTCGCACTTTAAGAGCACAACCGTTCAATGTTAAGGCTTCCCACCAAATGGAACTGTAGAGGAGAGTCGACTGAACAAGCCAGTACCTGCCGCATACCAGTACTGCCATCTGTTGAGGAGTTACGGAGGCGGAGGCATTACTTTTCACTCAACCCTCATATGTTGAATTGGCGGTGACTCAATGAGATATTAATTGAAAAACTATAGCAAAATGTGCTGCAGGATGTCCCGTAAAAACAAACTTTTTGGAGTTCAATAAACACTTTCCGTGTTTTTATTATAGAACCAATTAGGAAACGGCATATATAACCCAGGAACAAAAAGCACATTACATTGTGTAACACAGGTTGGAAGTTTATAGCAGCTAATGAAAAATATTTAGAAGTACTCGGTGGAGGAAGGATCACTCAACAGGCAAGAAAGCTACAATGTCTCATCCAAAGCAATGGGCTGCTTATCTCTGGAAGTTAACAAGCAGGATTTCAAGATGGTGCCTAGCCCTTATTCCATAATTTTATTCTTAAATTCAGTATCTCAGCTTGCAAGTCAACTCACTGTGCCCATTGCAGAATTGAGACGAAAGATGATTTGCAATGCAGTTCTCATAAAACAGGGAAGACGATCATAAAGCTCTGCCAGTTGTGGTTGCACTGCAACTCCCATCCTCCCTAGCCAACATAAGCAATTGTGAGGGATAATGGGAGCTGTAGTCAGACAAGGGCTGGGGATGCTGTGACATGCATTCCTCAGCCGTGTTCTCATTGCACTGCACACAGGCATGTAGCCAAGGGGGGGGGGGCTAAGGGGGCTTCAGCCCCCGAAATTCTCAGGGTGGTCCGCGAAAAGGCCTTACTGGTACATTATTTAAACTTATGTTTATTCATATCATGATCTGATCACCATGCTCATTATATCCCACATTAATGGGGTTATTGGGATAACAATACAAAAGGTTTGCTAGGGTAGACCCTCTTCCACCCAGTCTCAGCCCCGAACCAAACTCAGCCCCGAATCAAAATCCTGGCTACGGCCCTGTAGTAGGAAGGTGTGCCCTCAAATGTGTTTCTAACAGGGGTTTTTTGTAATGCTCAAAAAATATCCCAGAAAACTGTTTGTTTTTGCACTCCAGGTAATGTCATTTGTTGGGTTAACCTTTTCCACACAAAACTAAGCAGACCTTTCATACACATTGCACTTACTAGGCAAACAGCTCTGAGCACAATATATCTGTGGGAAAAGTAATAAACAAAACGAACTGCAGAAGAGGTATGTAAATATGTCAGTAGTGTATGGTATTTGTTGCTGCAGCTTCCAATCTTTAAAATAATAATAATAACCAAACATTTCTGTTGTCTGAACTATTTTCTGGCAATGCTGGATACCAGCTGCAACATTTTAACCCACCCCAGTGGTTTGAAAATGCTGAGTAATATCAAAACAAAACAAAAAAATCTGTGCTCCTATCTTTTCAAAATGTTTCAGTTGTAAGGCATCAGGAAAATTGCACTTTGAAATTTTAGCAGTACAACTTTAAAAAAGCAAGCAAGCAGGGGCGGTCTAAGGTAATTTTATAAGGTAAGCGAACATTATTTTGGACCCCAAACATTATTTTAGCGCCCCCCCCCATGTAAAACAAATATACAATTATAATATCACAATACCATTAGTAGTATTATATTGTATCAATGTATATACAATATATTATAGTACATACTCATACTATATTATATCATAATTATATTATACATTACAATATAATTATATTATAATATATTGACATTATAATATAATATAACATTCTATTATATTATTATTTTTATAAAATAATAAATAAAATTATTTATTTAAATAAAATTATCCTCTACTAAATATTTTCATTACTCCTATAAAACTCAAATAACCCAAAATAAAGTAAAATAAAACATTATATATTACTATTTGCCTGCGCAGTTGCGCCTGTCTCTCCTTGATGCTCTTGGCTGGAGCGTGCGCGCGGGGGAAGGTGGGCGGGTGTGGTAGGGTTCACACGTGATTGGGCCTGGCGAGGGAGTTTGCCTCAGCCCATAGCGGCTACTTCCAGTGGCGACTGTCAGGAAGCAATACGTCGCCAATACCCCTTTGGCTCCACTCCCCTCTCCCTTTGTCTCCACCCCCTGCCTGCCCAATTGGGTCACCGTATTCGGCGGCAGGGCAGAGACAAAGGGAGAGGGGAAGCACTCCCTGCCTGCCCGATAGGGAGTGCTTTGCTTACAGGCTTCTGCGCATAGGAGCTACTGGGCATGTGCAGAGGTTTTCACGCATGCACAGTTGCTCCTGTGCTCAACTTCAGCTCTGGAGCAACTGTGCCTGCGCAAAAACCTCAGCGCATGCCCAGAAGTGGCATCGGAGCACACAAGGCCGGGGCCCAAAAGCAGGCAGCCGCGGCGCTGCCTGAAGAACATCGGCAGGGCCAGGACGCTGTCTGGCGCCAGCGCCCGGGGGGCGGGGGAATTCGCCCTTTCCAAGATGGCGCCCCATGCGGCCGCTTCCTTGGCCTACCTGTAGGACCGCCCCTGCAAGCAAGCAAACTAAAACATTATATAGGGAAAAAAATCTGGCTTTCAAAGCATAGTCTGGCCTAAGCAAACACAGAGACACAGGGCAGCAACTACTGACAAAACCTAGCAAAAAAACCAAGAAAGTATATCATGAGAAGTAATGTTCCTGATCTAGAAAACGTCATTTGAATGTCCATTATGGCCCAAGACAGTGTGAGTATAGTGGTTTGAACGCTGAACTACGATTCTGGAGACCAGAGCTTGAACCCCCACTCAGCCATTTCGTGGCTTTGAACAAGTCACACTGTCTCAGCCTCAGGAGGACAGGCAAACTCCCTCTGAAAAAATCTTGGTAAGACCTGAAGGTTGGCAGTTCGAGTCTGCAGAATGGGGGTGAGCTCCTGCTGTTAGCCCTAGCTCCTCTCAACCTAGCAGTTCGAAAACATGTAAACATGAGTAGATCAATAGGTACTGCCTCGGTGGGAAGGCAAAAAGACGCTCCATGCAATCCTGCTGGCCACATGACATGGAGATTGTAGAGTAGACAACGTAGTCTCCTTGGCTTGGAAATGGAGATGAGCACTACCCCCAGAGCCGGTAATGAAAGGAGAAGCCTTTGCCTGCCTATTTGTGTTTCATTGTATTTTCATTGTAACAAGGCATTGAATGTTTGCCTGTGTCTGTTTATATTCTGTTATCTGCTCTGTGGTTGCCCTTGGGAAGAAGGGTGGAATAGAAATAAAGTGTTGTTATTGTTGTTAGAAAACCCTGTGATAGGGTCGTCATAAATTGGGAATGATTTGAAGATGCACAATGATGACAACCACCTTGATGGCACTGTGTCTATTCCCACAGTGGAAGGCCATATGTAAGTTGTGGAAACTGCTTTCCTTGCATAGTTGGGCTCAATTCAGCAACTAGAGCAGTGTTTCTCAACCTGGGGGTCGGGACCCCTGGAGGGGTTATGAGGGGGTGTCAGAGGGGTCACCAAAGATCATCACAAAACACAGCATTTTATGTCGATCATGGTGTGTGTGTGTGTGTGGGAAGTATGGCCCAATTCTATCGTTGGTAGAGTTCAAAAGGCTCTTTGATTGTAGGTGAACTATAAATCCCAGCAACTACAACTCCCAAATGTCAAGTCTATTTTCCCCAAACTCTACCAGTGTTCACATTTGGGCATATTGATATTCATGCCAAGTTTAGTCCAGATCCATCATTATTTTGAGTTGACAGTGCTCGGGATGTAGGTGAACTACAACTCCAAACTTAAGGTCAGTGCCCACCAAACCCTTCCAGTATTTTCTCTTGGTCATGGGAATTCTGTGTCCCAAGTTTGGTTCAATTCCTCCATTGGTGGGGTTCAGAATGCTCTTTGATTGTAGGTGAACTATAAATCCCAGCAACTCCCAAATGACAATCTCTCCCTCCAATCCCACCAGTATTCAAATTTGGGCATATTGGGTATATGTGCTATATTTGGTCCAGTGAATGAAAATACATCCTGCATACAGATATTTACATTGCACTTCACAACAATAGCAAAATCACAGTTGTGAAGTAGCATTGAAATAATTATATAATTGGGGGTCACTACAACATGAGGAACTGTATTAAGGGGTCACAGCATTAGGAAGGTTGAGAACCACTGAACTAGAGCAATGAAGCTGGTTATGGATGAGAAGTTTTGAACTAGGAATGATGGCTGCATTGAAATAGGTTTCACTGGTGATCCCCTCTCTGCTTTTTCCTGGTCCTTATTACTATTTCTTTGCTCGAATCATTCATTAAAAATACACCAATTTAAACAAGGTCTTTTTGAACATTATAAATAAATAAATATATTTAGTGTGTCTGGGTATGATGGACCCAAGTGCTTTCCTGGAAGCTCTTGCGGTTTCCCATTCCCCTTCGCAGGAAATTTTGCTAACCTGTTTGGTGTCTAGTGCCCCTTCTACACTGCCATACAATCCACATTAGCTGCTTTGAACGGAATTATGTGAGTCTACACCACCATATAATCTAGTTCAAATCAGATAATCTGGATTTTATATGGCAGTGTAGAAGTGGCCTAGAACAGTGTTTCCCAAACCTTTTTGAGCTGTGGCACACTTTTTACATTTACAAAATCCTGGGGCACACCACCAACCAAAATGACACAAAATGACACTCTAACACAGGCCTGGGCAAACTTCGCCCCTCCAGGTGTTTTGGACTACAACTCCCACAATTCCTAACAGCCTACCGGCTCCTGTAAGGAGGGCAGCAACATGTCGGGCTCCGTCTTCCAGATGCTACGGAGCAGACCGCTGACCTGGGTGACGTAGAGGCACAACCCGGCCTCGCGGGTGCCCTGAGTTTGGAAGTGGGCGATGCTGCACACCAGCTGCTGGCAGAAGCCGAGCGCGGCCTTCCTCCCACGGGGGTGGCACTGCAGGAAGTTGGCCAGGAGCTGGCAGAGGTGGGCGCAGAGCGAGGCTGGGGGCCGCTCGCCCACCAGCCACGAGGCCTCCTCCTGCAGCAGCGCGAAGAGCTCCAGCACTGCTGGGCAGCTGATGAGCAGCCACAGCCCGCCCTGGATGTAGTTCAGCACGGCGGTGTCCAGGCCTGACGGGAGGCAGGGCGAGGCTGAGACCGGGCCTTCTCCTCCCGCACCACGGAGCAAGGCCAGCACCAGGTCTCGCAGCACTTGCCGCCCCACCTGCCGCTGGAAGGGGTCAGGTCCTTGCAGGATGAGCCGGGTGTTGAGCTCAAACATGGCCCGGCACTGCGGCTCGCTCAACGGCGCTTCTGCAGACTTCACCACCCACCGCACGATCGCGCGCTTCAACGGGTGCGTGGAGCTCACCATGCCCTCCAGGATCTTCTCCATGGCCAGGCCTTGCTGCCTAACCCTCCTTGGCCACCCGCCCGGCGCCTCAACATCACAGCAGTGGGAGGAGGGGGGAAGAGGGGGGGGAGGCTTTCTCGTGGCACAGCAGCTGTTCCCAAACGGAACACTACTGTGCCGCGGAACAGCGGTTGGGAAACACTGGCCTAGAATGATCTCAAGCATGTGTCAGTGTCCTGAAGAGAGGAATGTGATTTCTCTGATTTTTAAGGGAACTGGAGAGCAATGGAACTGTCCATGTTAGGATTGCACGTTTGGGAGTATTGCTCTCAGTGAGATTTCAGGCCCAAAACACTGGTGATCTGAGAGGGTGTGGAGCCCTCTCAGATCACCAGGGAGGGTGCTGCGATGTCACAGGGTTGGGCCTTGATCCTATTTTTAAGAACGACACAGTAAACGTCAATCACAGTTGTTACCAACATTTCAATTTAGGGGGGGGGGAAGGGGACCCAGAAAACAGAACATCTGACTAATTATAAACTAAGGCCCCTTCCACACAGCTGAATAAAATCCTGCATTATCTGCTTTAAACTGGAACATATGGAAGTGTGGACTTGGATAACCCAATTCAAAGCAGATATTGTGGGATTTTCTGCCTTGATATTCTGGGTAATATGGCTGTGTGGAAGGGCCCTTAATGAAGTTTCTCAAGCTGGGCATAAGAGAAATAAACAACAATATTTTCTCATCTATGCTTTGAATATCTTCAAAGTTGCAGCTTTTAATGTCACCTTGCCAAATGCTGTTGTTAGTGGCTGTCAAGTCAATTTTGATGCACGGCAATCCTATGAATGAGAAATTTTCAAGTCAGCCTATCCTCAGCGGCCCTGCTCAGGTCTTACAGATTTGGCTTGGCTTCCTGGATTGGGTCTATGTATTTGTTAATGCAGTCTCTTTCTCTCTTCCTATTGCCTTCTACCTTACCAAACATTATACAGAAGAAAAAGTAAGTGATGGGCAGGAGGGGGAGGAAGAGGTCTCGGTCGAAAGCTGGCATGGGCAAACTTGGACCTTCCAAGTGTTTTGGACTCCAACTCCCACCATTCCTAGCAGCCTCAGGCCCTTTTCCTTTCCCCCCTCAGCCACTTAAGGAGGAAAGGGCCTCAGGCTGTTAGGAATGGTGGGAGTTGAAGTCCAAAGCACCCAGAGGGCCGAAGTTTGCCCATGCCTGTTTTAGGGACCTTAAAGTGGTGAGCCTCCTTCCAACATTGTGATTCTGGATAGAAAACAAACAATAACATAACATTGTTTGAGTCCACAGTGCTCTCTGGGTGTAGGTGAACTACAACTTCCAAACTCAAGGTCAATTCCCAAGCAAACCCTTTCAGTACTTTCTGTTGGTACTGAGAGTTCAATATGCCAAGTTTGGTTCAATTTCATTGTTGCAAGAGTTCAGGATGCTCTTTGATTGTGTATTAACTATAAATCCCAGAAACTGTAACTCCCAAATGTCAAGGTCTGTGTTCACCTTTGGGCATATTGAGTATTCATGCCAAGTTTGGTCTTGATCCAACATTGTTTGAGTCCACAGTGCTCTATGGATATAGGTGAACTACAACTCCAAAACTCAAGGTCAATGCCCACCAAACTCTTACAGTATTTTCTCTTGGTTATGGGAGTTCTGTGTGGGAAGTTTGTGTCTTTCTGCCATTCCTGCCAGGATATCTATGTTGTGTTCATCAAAACAGGCCCAGGTTTCACACTGAGTGTATAAATACATTTAAAAACATATTACCTATATGTATTACTGTGTTAGAGTGTCATTTTGTGTCATTTTGGTTGGTGGTGTGCCCCAGGATTTTGTAAAGGTAAAAAATGTGCCGCGGCTCAAAAAAGGTTGAAAAACACTGCTCTACTCAACAGAGTTGCTTATAAAAACTTGCAATGCAATCAAAGAAACATCTCCAGGCAAAAAATAAAGCTTTCCAAACTTTCTTCCTTGTTCTACAGCTTAGTTAGAGGAGTCTCCTTCACCTCTAAAATAGAGCCCACGGTGGCACAATGGTTAAACCCTTGCGCTGGCAGGTCAGAGATTCAAATCCAGGGAGAGCATGGATGAGCTCCCTCTGTCAGCTCCAGCTCCCCATGCAGGGACACGAGAGAAGCCACCCACAAGGATGGTAAAACATCAAAACATTTGGGTATCCCCTGGGCAACATCCTTGCAGATTGCCAATTTTCTCACACCAGAAGCGGCTTGCAGTTTCTCAAGTCACTCCTGACACGGAAAAAAAACAACCCTCTAAAATAATCTGAATGCTGCTAATAATCACCTGATATTTGGGTCAGGGGGATGGCGATGATGTTATGAGACCAACACCAGATTCCTAACTATGCTTGTTTGCTGAGAATCAAGCCTTATATAATTTATTGGAATGTAGAATTTCAACACGGCGAAGAGTGAAACCATCTCCAGTCATAGTTTTGGGGTGACGGGGAGTGGCAAAGTAGAAAGAGCTGGAGAAGAAAGGACGAAAAGAAATAGATGAATGTCGCTTGAAGAAGTGGGGGTTGAAAAAGAGTGAGGAAAAAGGAGTGGTGGAGGAGGGGAAAGACAAATAAAGGTAAGAGAATAGAGGAAGATTATAAAAAAAGACAGCTAAGTAGGAGGATACTTAGGCCCCTTCCACACAGCTGAAAAAAATCCCACATTTTGAACTGGGGTATATGGCAGTGTGGACACAGGACCCTTCCACACAGGCAGGCATGTAGCCGGGGGGGGGGGGCTAAGGGGGCTTCAGCCCCCCCTCCAAACTTCCCCGGGGGGGGCTAAGGGGGCTTCAGCCCCGAACTTCTCCGGGTGGTCCGCGAAAAGGCCTTACTGGTACATTATTTAAACTGTTATGTTTATTCATATCATGATCTGATCACCATGCTCATTATATCCCACATTAATGAGGTTATTGGGAGAACAATACAAAAGGTTTGCTAGGGTAGACCCTCTTCCACCCAGTCTCAGCCCCGAACCAAACTCAGCCCCCCGAATAAAAATCCTGGCTACGGCCCTGCACACAGCCCTATATGCCTGAATATCAAGGCAGAAAATACCACAATACCTGCTTTGAACTGGGTTATCCGAGCTACACTCAGATAATGTAGGATTTCCTGACTTGATATTCTGGGATATAGGGCTGTGTGGAAGGGCCTGCATCCACACTACAGTGTTCTCTCACTTATTGCTGGGGTTACATTCTAGGACCTCCCGCAATAAGTCATCGTCTACCCCAAGTTAGAAACAATGGGTGCATCTACATTAGACATGGGCAAACTTTGGCCCTCTAGGTGTTTTGGACTTCAACCCCCCAGAAATCCCAGCCAGCTTATTGGCTGTTGGGAATTGTGGGAGTTGAAGTCCAAAACACCTGCAGGGCCGAAGTTTGCCCATGTCTGATCTAAACTGTAGAATTAATTCAGTTCGATACCACTTTAATTGATATAGTTCATTGCTATGGAATTCTGGGAGTTGTGGTTTGGTGAGGCACCAACATTCTTTGGCAGAGAAGGCAAAAGACTCCAATGAATCCGTAGCATTGAGCTATGACAGTAAATATGGTGTCAAACTGCACTAATACTACAGTGTAGATGCACTCAATGTATTTGAAGAAATTATACTTAATATACACTCCATAGCTGCTTCACACCAGAAGTGGGGAAAAACATGTCCTGTGGATTATAGGGACCCCTAAAGTTTGTTTTTTAGCTTAATACCTCAATTAAATAAAACAATTTCTGGTTAATTTCTTTGTTGGAAAAAGACTCTCTTGGGCTTAAACTATCATATAGAACAGGGGTGCTCACACTTTTTCAGCCTGCGAGCTACTTATAAAACAACCAAGTGAAAATGATCTCCCTACCCACTACTCAGAGAGCCATAAAAGCAAAATATTTGGAAATTTATTTCAGTGAGAGCCATATAATATATTTTAAGACTGAATTCAACTAAATGTGAGTATAATACGCCCTGAATTTATTCATAATAATAATGATGATATTCATTCAGCCTCTGCTAATAATAATAATAATAATAATAACAACAACAACAGGTTGGACCTCCAAGGGCCATCCAGTCCAACCTCCTTCTGCCATAAGGGAAAAACACAATCAAAGCATTCCTCACAGATGGCCATTCAGCCTCTGATAATAGTAACAACAATGGGTTCCTAGAATAGGAGGAGACCTCCAAGGGCCATCCAGTCCAACCTTCTTCTTCACCTGGACGGCGTCGGGAGCCTGCGGGGCAGGACTGAGCCTTCCTCCCGCCCTGCCTGCGATCTACCAGGACGCCCTACACGATCTACCAGTAGATCACGATCTACCTAATGGGCATCCCTGTTATACACTATTTTAAGTCTTTATAAACTTAAAATAAAGTGAAGGAAAGGCCCTTCAAGGCTGGAGGGAGGGAGAACCGAGGAGGGAAAGCGCCTTGGAGAGCGATGGTGGCAAAACCCCACAAAACAGCAAAAATACCATGATATATATTTTAAATTAATATTTTTGGAAATCCGCAAAACAGCAAGTCTGCCATAAGTGAACCGCGAAGTAGCGAGGGAACACTGTATCCGAGGGCCTTTCCACACAGCCCTATGTCACAGAAAATCAAGGCAGAAAATCCCACAATATCTGAGTGTGGGTGGACTCAGATAACCCAGTTCAAAGCAGATATTGTGGGATTTTCTGCCTTGATATTCTGGGACATTGGGCTGTTTGGAAGGGACGAATGAAAGGAGGAGAGGAGATAAAAATAGAGAGAGTAAGAAACAGAAGTTATTTATCCAAGAGTTTTGTGGGAAATGGGGAGAAATAGAAGGCCAAGACAATGGAAGAGAAAACAAATGTGGATAGAAGCTGCAGGGAAGGAGATAAGTAGAGGACAAAACATGAGAGGGAGGTGGAAGGGAAGCAGGTGTTTGGCTTGGTTGTTCTTGGAGGAGGAAGAGAAAGAGGATGAGTAAGAAAGAGAGAGAGAAAAGTGAAACCAGGAATTAAAAACCCGAGAAATCTTGCGCCTAAGTATAATAAAAGCACAATACAAACAGTATAGGTGAATGCCATTTTTTACCATGCTTTTGTTAGCAACCTACCTGCATCTCAGACCAGGAAAGGCAATTCAATGGCAGGCTCAGAGAGTAAGGAAGAGGAGACCGGAACTAGGAAAGTCAACAGCAATGAAGGAACAGCCTCAAGTAGTCTTTCTGTAGTGCCATATTCACAGATTCCTAAGGCAGTGAGCACTTAAGGGAGCTCCGTTAGTTCCCCAAGGGGATTTCTCCTTTCTGCCAAGCCTTCATGCTGTCTGTGATTTATGAGCATTTGCATAGAAAAAGCGAGAGAGCCAGTGCGGTGCAGTGGGTTGAGCACTGAACTCTTACTCTTGGGAGCAAGGCTTGAATTCACACTCAGCTATGGACACTCACTGGTGACTTTGGGTGAGTCACACTCTGGCTGAATCTACAGTGCCATATACCAGTTTTTCCCAACCTTTTTTGAGCCGCGGCACACTTTTTACATTTGCAAAATCCTGGGGCGCAGCACCAACCAAAATGACACAAAATGACACTCTAACACAGTAATACATATAGTTAATATGTTTTTAAATGTATTTATACACTCAGTGTGAAACCTGGACCTGTTTCCATGAACATGACATAGATATCCTGGCAGCAGGCATGTAGCCGGGGGGCTAAGGGGCTTCAGCCCCCAAAAATTCAGGGTGGGGTGGTCTTACTGGTACATTATTTAAACTGTTATGTTTATTCATATCATGATCTGATCACCATGCTCATTATATCCCACATTAATGGGGTTATTGGGATAATAATACAAAAGGTTTGCTAGGGTAGACCCTCTTCCACCCAGTCTCAGCCCCCCCCAACCAAACTCAGCCCTCCCCCTGAATCAAAATCCTGGCTACGGCCCTGCCTGGCAGGAATGGCAGAAAGACACAAACTTCCCACACAGAACTCGCATAACCAAGAGAAAATACTGTAAGAGTTTGGTGGGCATTGACCTTGAGTTTTGGAGTTGTACTTCACCTATATCCAGAGAGCACTGTGGACTCAAACAATGATGGATCAGAACCAAACTTGGCATGAATACTCAATATGCCCAAATATGAACGCGGATGGAGTTCAGGGGAACTAGACCTTGACATTTGGGAGTTGTAGTTGCTGGGATTTATAGTTCCCCTACAATCAAAGAGCATTCTGAACCCCACTAATGATAGAACTGGGCCAAACTTCCCAAACAGAAACCCCACGAGTCAAGAGGAGGTCTCTACTTGGGGAAGGGAGCTGGGTCTTCCCAGTGCATGGAGAGGGAGAGACCAAGTAGACAATGGGTGGGGAGGGGGGTGTTTGTAATTTTGTGCCTTTATTGAGGTAGGTTTGTTAGGGTTTTTATACTGCAACACACTAGACTCCCCCCCCCCCCCGGCGGAGGTTCCAATTTCCCACGGCGCACCTGATGATCCCTCACGGCACACTAGTGTGCCCCAGCACACTAGTTGGGAAACACTGCCATATACATTCCAGATTATCTGCTTTGAATTGGATTATATGGCAATGTAGGCTCATATAATCTACTACAAAGCGGATAATGTGGTAATTGGGATTATATGGCAGTGTACATCCAGCCTGTCTCAGACACTGGAAGATGCAAAGACAAATCCATTCTGAACAAAGTTTGCCAAAGAACCCCTCTGATACGTCTGCCTTAGGGCCACCATAAATTGGAACCAATTTAGAGACACACAACACTGACAAACAACAAACGGAGAGCAGAGAAGCAAGACAAGCGACCCTCCTGGAAAGCCTATAGTAACATTCCAAAGCAGCCAGTAGCATATCGTAAAATAATAGGCTTTTTTCCCAATATAACATTCTCACCCTAGAGCCTTCCCTTCTTCACCCAGAGGACCATATGGAGAGAGGAGACATCCTGAGCTCTGGGAGCCTTGGTCCTGAATGTTGCAACCAGGTGTTGACCATCACACTACACTGTTAAAGAGCTGGTATCCCTATTTTAAATCCTCTGGCTGCCTCCGTTGGAATCCTGGGATTTGCAGTTTGGCCTTTAAAATTCTCAGCCAAAGAGGTCCTGGTCCTCACTAAACTAAAAACCCAAAATTATGTAGGAGGCAGCCACAGTATTTAAAGTGGATGCATAATCTTAAAGTGTAGCATGATTGGCCAGAATCTCTATCTCTTCTCTCTCTCTATAAATAAAGCGGAATGTTTGTTTGTATGTTTGTTTGTATGTATGTATGTGGCAGCGTTCTGATTGGCTGCCACTTTCACAGGCCACAGCGAGCAGCGCGGGTGATGGACCTGCACCAAACTTGGTACACATAACCCCCCTGACCCCATTTACATCCTGGTGCGGTTTGGGGGAGATGGATCACGGATTATGGGACCTGTAGTACATTCAAACACTTTGGTTCCCACAGACCACTGTGGCCACCTAAAAGGACCAAAACAGACCACACTTGGCACACACATCCCCCATTACCCACTCTATGTCCTGGGGCACTTTGGAGGAGGGCGGACCATGGATTATGGGACTTGAACTACCTCTGCTCACTTCCGAAGTCCGCTGCGACCCTCATCCAATTACTGAACGAAACCACACTTGGCACACATAACTCCCATTACTGCCTTCACGTCCTGGTGAGGTTGGGGGGGGGGGGCTACCAATGGACGATGGGATTTGTAGTACTTTCACACCCCTCTACTACCACAGACCACTGCGGCCCCCAACAAACACCTATCAAAACCACACTTGGCATGCAGAGCCCCAGTGACCCACTCTTCATCCTACTGCAGTTTACAGTAGGATGATGGGACTTCAAGTACCTTCCCTCACTTTCCAAGACTGCTGCAAACCTAATCCAATGACTGATCAACACCAAACCTGCCACACAGAGCCCTCATGGTCCACTCTACATCCTGGTGCAGTTTTGTGTGAGACGGACCACGGATGATGGGACTTGAAGTACCTTCACTCACTTCCTAAAAACACTGCAACCCTCATCCATTCGCCAATACACACCACACTTGGCACACACAGCCCCCATGACCCAATCTACATCCTACTGCAATTTGGAGGAGGGTAGCCCACAGATGATGGGACTTGCAGTACCTTCAGAAATTTCATGATACCACTACAACTCCCAATAATGATGGATCAAGACCACACTGGGCACACAGAGCCCCATGACCCACTCTACATCCTGCTGCAGTTTGGAGGGCAACAGACCATGGATGGTGGGACTTGCAGTACCTTCCCTCACTTTCCCAGACTTCTGCAAACCTAATCCAATGACTGATCAACACCAAACCTGCCACACAGAGCCCTCATGACCCACTCTACATCCTGGTGCAGTTTGGTCTGAGACGGACCATGGGTGATGGGACTTGAAGTACCTTCACTCACTTCCGGAAAACAATGCAACCCTCATCCATTCACCAATACAGACCACACTTGGCACACAGAGCCCCCATGACCCAATCTACATCCTACACCATGGATAATGGGACTCGCACTACTGTCACTAACTTCCTGAAACCACTACGAGCCACGTACACTTATGATAAGGACCAACCTTGACACACAATGCCTTTCTCAAATGACCTGGGCATCGCCAGGTCCCCAAGCTAGTTGGTAATACAGGTAAAGGTTTCCCCTTGACATTAAGTTGAGTCAAGTCCAACTCTGGGGGTTGGTGCTCATCTCCATTGCTAAACTGAAGAGCCAGCATGGTCCATAGACACCTCCAAGGTCATGTGTCCAGCATGACTGCATGGAGCACTGTTACCTTCCTGCAGAAGCAGTACCTATTGATCTACTCACATTTGCATGTTTTTAAACTGTTGGGTTGGCAGAAGCTGGGGCTAACAATGGGAGCTCACCTCATCCTGCAGATATGAACTGCCGAGCAGCTTAGCAACTCTTTTATTACAAGACCACATTTTCCCATAAGCTCCATTTAAAGGTCCTCAAAAAAGTCTATTCTCTATATCTCACCATCGCTGAAGTAAAGGTTTCCCCTTTACATTAAGTCTAGTGGTGTCTGACTCTGGGGGGTGGTGCTCATCGTAATTTCTAAGCCAAAGAGCTACCGTTGTCCACAGACACCTGCAAGGTCATGTGGCCAGCATGACTGCATGGAGCACCATTACCTTCCCGCTGAAGTGGAACCTTTTGATTTACTCACACTTGCATGTTTTCGAACTGCTAGGTTGGCAGAAGCTGGGGCTAACAGTGGGAGCTCATCCTGCTCCCTAGATTTGAACCACTGACCTTTTGGTCAGCAAATTCAGCAGCCCAGCAGTTTAACCCACTGTGCCACTGGGGTGCTCCCTTCATTGAAGTTCCCTTTAATAGAAAAGTGAGATTGAGCCTGCCTGGTGCTTGTTTCCACAGAACTCCCTGCCACAAGAAGGCACCGTAGAATTAATAGAGTTTAATACCACTTTAATACCTTGGGGGCGCAGTGGGTTAAACTGCTGACCTGCTAAACTTGTTGACTGAAAGGTCGCAGGTTTGAATCCTGGGAGTGGCGTGAGCTTCCGCTGTCAGCCCCAGCTTCTGTCAAACTAGTAGTTTGAAAACATGCAAATGTGAGTAGATCAATAGGTACTGCTTTGGCAGGAAGGTAACGGTGCTCCATGTCACCATGCTGGCCACATGACCATGGAGGTGTCTACGGGCAACACCAGCTCTTCAGCTTAGAAATGGAGATGACCACCAACCCCCAGAGTCGGACACGACTGGACTTAATGTCAGGGGAAAACCTTTACCTTTACCTAATACCACTTTAACCGCCATGGCTCAATGCGATGAAATACTGGGAGATATGGTTTGAAGAGGCAGAAGCACAATTTGATCTATATTTTTTTGTCCTTCTACAAGCAGATGGTGTATGACTGTAATTCAACAAATACTATGTTCAGCAAAGAATAAGAGGGATCCTCTACTTCAGGAGTCTACTGTATACTGTGCAGCTGTGGACAAATCTACATAGGGAATACCAAATGTAGTGCCCAGGCACAGATCAAAGAACACAAAAGGCACTACAGACGAATTCAGCCAGAGAAGTCAGCTACAGCAGAGCGCATGATAAACCAACCTGGACACATAATATTATTTGAGAACACAGAAATTCTAGACCACTCAGACAATCATTATGTCTGAGTACACAGAGAAGCCATTGAAATGCACAAGCATGTGGACAATTTCAACAAAAAGGACAAAACCAACAAAATCTGATTACCAGTATTAAAAACACCAGAATCAAAACAGTAAATAATGAACACCACTCAGAAACAGAACTCCAGACAACAAGCAATCAAGGGACAGTTAACTGCTCCCAAATAGAGGATGCCTCCAGGCAACAAAGACCAGGCTAATTCTATGCAAATACCCTCACCGATTCACTTTGAAAACTTCATGGCTACTCAAATGCTAATTCAAGCTTACTAATTGCAACAGTCTCACTCTCTTTAAACAGACAAGGGTTCTTTCCCCCACCTCGGACATTGCGCAGGTATATTATATATACATTCCACTTGCTTCACTGCCAACAGAATCTTTGAAGATGCCAGCCACAGATGCAGGCGAAATGTTAGGAGAGAATGCTACTAGAACTTGGTCATAGCAAAAAAAAAAAAAAAGGCACAGCAGTCCGGTCTATGACTGTCTCAACTTATTGTTGCTAAAGTCGTTTATCCACCAGTGTCTTTTGTTTTGAGCGATGTGTTTTAACTGACACGCCTTTATGTTTTCAATATAATTCTGTGTATTGTCGTTAACAGCCAAGCCCTTTTTGTGTGGAAAGAGAAGACATAATTGTACATAACATCCACTCACAGTATGTAGCCAGTAGGGTGACCAAGTCAGGAGTATTTTGGGGCCCAAACATAGAAATGATGGCCTGTAATGTTACAGAGGACATGCCCTATTTATGTTACAAAGGTGATGTTACGAAGGGCAACAGCATAATTACACAATTATTGCTACACAATTAGCATGAACCACAATTACATAGAATAGGTCATTCAAGTAAAAAAAAACAAACCCTACCACATATATTTTAAGTTAGTACTCTCACCCTGAGATTCTTCCCCTGTGCCCTGATTAATGGAGAAGTGGGCTGCCGACCTCAGACTCAGGAGGGCTCTGAAATCGAGGAACCCTACCAGCCAGGAATGAGTTGCCTTCGTTGCCACCACACATGATACAGGCACTCCTCTCATAGTACTCTCATAGACCTCTGACATTCCAGTTCAGTGATTCATCCATATTTGAAGGCGTGACTTTGATTGCTCAGTAAGTGGCTGTTTAATTACATTTCTAACTTTTGTGTACTGTGCCTATTTAATTATATTGGTTTTAAGTGCTGTACGCAACCTAAATATGCTAAAGACACCAGGTCCAATCTGATCTTGGCAGCTAAGCAGGGTCATCCCTGGTTATTGTTTGGATGGGAGACCACCAACAAATATCCTCTTTCAGAGGATGGAAATGGTATATCACCTTGGAGTTTAACAAGGTCCTAATAAATTTGTAGGCAACTTGAAGGCACAGACACACAAGCAATAATAATAACAACAACAATAACAATAAACAAATATGGATCTTCGATGTCGCAATCTCAGGTGACAGCAGGAATTCCTGCTATTTTTCACATACACAACATATAGACAAACAGAGGCAAACTCTGGCCACCAGGGGGAGCTGACGCACTCCTCATCTCTCAGCGTCCCTTGTTGTTCCCTTCCGCATTCCTCAGTGTTCCTGGAGTTCTTTAATGGCCTCATAATTCAGTCAAAATTTGCCTCCCCACTTAATGTGGTACCTTTATCTCCTACTTGACAGATGCAACTGTCTTTCAGGCTGCAAAGGTCGACAGTAGACTACACTTAAAGGTCGAGCACCCACCTCGACCCGGGCAGGCTTTGAACTCATGACCTACTGGTCAGAGAGATCTTATGCAGCTGACACTTAGCCAGCTGCACCACATTCCCGATTTAAAGATCGAATTGCAAAGACTCTGGCACAAGCCAGTCAAGGTGGTCCCAGTGGTGATCGGCACACTGGGTGCAGTGCCTAAAGACCTTGGTCTGCACTTAAACACAATCGGCGCTGACAAAATTACCATCTGCCAACTGCAGAAGGCCACCTTGCTGGGATCTGTATGCATTATTTGCCGATACATCACACAGTCCTAAACACTTAGGAAGTGTCCGACAAGTGATCCAATACAACAGCCAGCAGAGTGACCTTGTTTGCTGTGGACTCATCTTGTTGTGTTTCAAATAATAATAATAATAATAATAATAGAAAAACAACATGAAAATCTCAGCCATTATCAGGACCTCAAAATCGAACTGCAAAGGCTCTGGCATAAACCAATGCAGGTGGTCCCAGTGGTCATTGGGACACTGGGTGCCATGCCAAAAGATCTCAGCCGGCATTTGGAAACAATAAACATTGACAAAATCATGATCTGTCAACTGCAAAAGGCCACCTTACTTGGATCTGTGCGCATCATTCAGAAATACATCACAAAATCCGAGACGCTTGGAAGTGTTTGACTTATGATTTTGTGATACGAAATCCAGCATATATATCTCGTTTGCTGTGACATACTGTGTTTTTGTGTCAGTAAAATAATAATAATAATAATAATAATTTCTGCATTTGTTCCAGGACTGGTACAATCTACCCCACCTATTTCAAACAACCAATGCTGAAATGGACCAAACGACAGATGCATCTGTGCTTCAGTTTCTTCCCTATCAGTACCTGCAATCCAGGTCTCAAGAGTCTCGTGTAAACAAAAGGTGCTCTGCTACAGACCAATTTATTATGTGTCTCAAGCAAATGAGCTGATCTGCTCAGGGCAGGGAGGTCAATGTCTGAGGTCTGGTGCCAAGTAACATTTTCCTTGTCATGATGGAAAACATGATAATGCCTCTAATTCATTGTCACAAGTTATTAAACTCGCTATTAGCTTCAGATAAACATTTAAGAACAATTAAGCAAATTAATGGAGGGAAGATTTGCCGATCTTCACTATCCAGAATGGCTGAGCAAAACACCTACATTTCAAAGGAAAGATGTCTCCAAATTATGGAGAGAAGCTATGAGAAAACTGTACCATCCTATCTTGTTAGATGGACTTTCATCTATTCAAAAATAGGACTTGATTATGTTTTGCGGAGAACCTTTGCACTGTTTACAAAAAGGACAACGCTAGTCTCATAATACAGATGAGGAAAATGATCATCAGCGAGGTGAGCAACCTAGGATTTGAACCATTTTTTTTGAGGGAGAAGGCCTTCTCGGTGGTGGCTCCCTGCCTGTGGAATGCGCTCCCTATCGATGTACGATCCACCTCATCCCTCCTGGCATTCAGGAAAAAAGTAAAATCCTGGCTGTGGGACCAGGCGTTTGCACACCAGCACAAGGCAGCATTTTAGATGGGATTTTAATGGAAAGTGGATGAATAGGGCCAATGCTTTTATGGACAGAACATTGTTTTAATCTGGAATGAATGCGTATGATGCTAATGTAATTGTATTTTAATGTATTTTAATGTATTTTAATTGTTGAAAGGTTCTGGGGTTTTATATTGTTACTGTGTGGGCATCGAATTGTGCCTTACTGTAAGTCGCTCTGAGTCCCCTCGGGGGGTTGAGAAGAGCGGGTAAAATCCTGAAATAAATAAAGAAATAAATATCCCCACTCTGCTAAAATAAATAAATAAATCCCAAACCAGATTCCGCATCCTGGAAATCCAAGGCTTAAATTGGCCAAGAAAATTTCCAATTGAAGTCTTGAGACGAATACGCCCATTCTGTGTAGCTTGTCAATGCAACAAATTGAAAAATATTTTGTGGCAGGAAGGATTGACCATGGTCAATGTGAGCAGTCACATTATCCTGTATTTTCCCCCCTCCAAGCTCCATTAGCCAAATTCCACTTCTTTAACCCACAACAAACAATACGTGTCTGGACAGGAACTAATCCTTCTCGGTGGTCTGAAGGAAAAAATTCAGCTCACACATTGAATTTCGAGTTGGCTGCTAATGCGACTTTTCAGAAGCAGAAACCATTGTGACCCATATTCTTTGCCATAGTGCTACCACTCGGTTGACTTACTTGGACCTTTCCCCCCTTCTCCATGCACCTGGTTTTACCTGTGGCTTCACATCTTGTTGGCTTTCCCTTCTGACCTCAGCAGTCCCATTTCTTTCTCCTCTCGGTCCGCACCTTCAAGCACGACTGGGCCCTTCCTTGTTGATTGTGTCAGGAGCTTCCATGGACCTGCCCAGGCTCGTGTATCTGGTCTGAACCTGCCTCCGGTCCTCCTCGCTTGTTTTCAGCTATGTCAAGAACAGGCAGTGGGGTTGCAAATATCACAACACAGACCTTTGTGTTGGCTTCCTCCTGCAAAGGCAGCTGACAAGCAAAGACAACGGCAGCAGGAAAAAAGCCCAGGGCAGGAAGCTTTCCTTGAATATCTTCATTGTCGCCAAGAACTGCGCAAGTCCCTTGACATTCAGGATCAACCTGGAGCAACAAAAGCAACTCCTCCAGAGGTGGACAGTTGCATCAGAGCCCAGGGGGAGTGTCCAGAAAAATGGCTGCAGATCCAGCCAGAAAAACAAGAGTCAGAAAGATGCCACAAGAGAGCGGGGGAAGCTCACACGGCTCACCACACCCTGGCTGCCTGCTTCCACAGAGGGCACATCCTGCTGATTGCAGGTGGTTACTTGTGCATCAGCCAAGGAATACCCTCTGCAGTCACCCCTGAACTTACTTGGTGAATCTTCCCTCTAAGGTGGCTGCGGTACCCTGTTCCCGCCTTAGTCTTCCTGGACTCATGCAGAGTTTGGGCTCATGAGCTGAGCAGCGAGGATGATGTGGGTGTTCCCATCAGCCTGAACTGGATGGAGGAAGGAAGCGTCCTCCCTGGGAGGAAGTCTCCCCAAGGCCAGGGAAGGAGGGGGAAGGGGACCCATTCTATGGGTAGCAATGACTCACATACTGAGATTCTCTCGTTTTCATGTGCATGGTTTCCACCAGCCTCTGTGGTTCACCTTCACTCTTCCCCTTCTGCCAGTACGTCATGTGTTTCATTCAATTAAATTGATTGCATTGGGCTCAAGATCCTGCAAGGAAGACTCCAGCAATACATGGAGAGAGAAAGTTGCTAGATTTATTTATTTATTTATTTATAATTCAAACTTTTATACCGCCACTCCCGGAGGCTCAGAGCGGTTTACAGCTGAATTATAACATAACTAGCTGTACCCGGCACGCGTTGCTGTGCCCTATTTAGAGATGCGAGAAAGTCTGAGTATGTGAATTGGGGGTTGGAAGCTCTTGCCTGCAGTTTTGTTTGACTTGTACCATGGCCAGGACCAGGGGTGATTTTTTAGTTTGTTTGTGACTCAGCTTTGTATTGTTATCCCTAACCCCAGTGAGATATAATGAGCATGGTGGTTTGACAGTTTAAATAATGTACCAGTGGCCAGGACCACAGATCAGCTTGCCTGGCCAGGAGGGCTTGTTCTGTCAGGGGAATCTCTATCTTCACAGGTGCGTCCAGTGTCTGTTGGGGGACTGTTAAAAATCCTTTCCGTATCCTTTTTAGCCACCTTTCTCAAGATCTTCATGTCTAGCTTACTTTCTGCTCCTCTCTTTTTCAAGATGTCCTCTGTGTGTTTTGCACCCATTGGTCAATGTCCGATGAGGCTTTCCCCATCATGGTCTTCTGATTTGAAAGTGTTGGAGGAGGCTGTGACACTCATCTGACAGTTTGTTATGGGTCGGAATGTTCATGTTGGCTGGCCAGTACAGTAGTTATGCAAACCGCCCTTATTGGCAGCCAATCTTCTTGTCAGAATGTAGAGGCCGGGGAGTCGTTGGCAGCCCCGGAGGATGCTGGGAAATGTAGTTTTTGTACTCGTTTTGGGGGCCTTTTAGGTTTTGGGGGGGAAGGTTTCTTTGCTACAAAGGTACCTTGCTTGAGGCCTATTTCTGTTGGCAAGTTTTGTGTTTCTGCGTTGTAAGGTTTCTCTGTTTCAGGTAGTCTTCACATGACGACTGTTCCTTTATATATATAGATAACAGAGAAACACACATTACAAGACAAACAGTTAAGGGTTAACACATAAATAAGGGGGAGAACATGAGGATCAAACACACTATGGAGGCGGTTGTCTGCCAACAAAGGGGGCGACTTCCCGCTCCCAGAGTACGGCCTGAGAGGGGCTGGGGTGAACGTCATCTCTCTTGCGAACCAGAAGCCACACACATGGGGGTTCTTTGATGCTGAGAGTTTGTTACTTGCTTTAATCGCCGATGGCGAACAGTTCATGCCAAAGGGTATGGTGGTATTGGCTTCCCCGGCAGTGTTGTCATTAGATGAAGAGTCAATCAATCAAAACTTTATTACGGTCACAGACCAGCACAAAGCGGGCACAAGCGCCCTAGGAGGAGGACAACTCCTCAGTAAACAGTTATTTAAAATCAGACTAGAAATCAGTATAAAAATATATTTTAAAAGACAGGATATTGTTGCCTTACGATGTCAATCATCACCCATCTGATATTAAGGGCAGCAGCACAGAACTTAGCAACACTGTCAGTCATTGCAGTGTGAGTCAATCACCTTAAGTGGGTCTGATGTTACATTACCCTTTGTGGGTTTAACCAGGCCACTCCTTGGTCTCCTCTGGAAGGTGGAAGAGGTGGCCGACCTCCAGGAGAGAGAATCAGCTCCCCAGAATGTCTTGGGCCTAAGTTTCCTCCGCCTATTTCGGGGCACTCGATTGTAGGTACCATTGTTGAAGGTGCTGATATTAGTTGGCCTGAGTAAGTTGGGCATGTGGTCAGGCCCTGCAGCCTGGGGATCTGCCGATAAGCCAGCTCCGGCTGCCTCTTTCCTTCTCACAGAGGAAGAGCCGCTCATCTCGGAAGTCGACTGAGGAAGAGATAAGGTGAAAGCTAAAGGGGGGCGGGGGGCACACTGACTCCTCCTCCTACCACGCCTCCGGCCCCTCCTCCGGCCCCTCCTCCCGCAACGCCTTCGCTCATCCGAGGAGTCAGATGGAACCGTCTTCAGTGCAGGGTCGAAGGAAGGAGGCGGAGGGGGTGGTGGTCCAACCACCATTACAGCGCCTCTGGGGGCCGGCGTCATTCCACTAGACTCAGCCCAAACCCCCGAAATTGGGTGCCTGGTGCCGCGGGTGCCCCCCTGGGACCCCCACAGAGGCCTCCAAGATGTCCGCAGCTCCAAGTGCGCTCTCAGCACTCTCAAGGAGTGGCGCACAGGAGCAACAAATGCCATAGAGGGACCAAGGGCAACCACCCATCCCTGCAAAGGGGCAGTCGTAGCTGAGTGCGCACAGCGCCCCTTCCGCTGGCCCAATGGTTGTCGCCGACGGGTCCAGGGAATCGCTCGGCTCCTCGTCCTGAATCAGCCCCGACAAGGGACTCCCCGTATGTCTATACTGGAGGCCAGACCCCTTCAGATGAAACGCGGCACCTATGTTTGGGGTACTTGGCATAGACAAGGCTAACAAACTCGGCAACTTTGGCCAGAGCTCGTCTGTAGCACGTCCGGATGCCGACATCACCTTAACCATCGTTTCCCTCCCCATGGACCCTAAGACAAGGTCCAGGATGGAATTAGGGCTCTGGGGGCTCTGGGGAGGGTTCAGGGCCTCACCAGGCTGAGTTGAAGGGGCGATGTCATAGTCATCTGATGTAATCTCAAGTTTCCCCTGGCTGGCAGAGCTTCCAAAAGCCCACTTCCGTTCTGTCTCTAAGCTGGGTTTAGAAAAGGCAGAGGAATGAGAGACCAAATTGCCAATATCCGCTGGATAATGGAGAAAGGCAGGGAGTTTCAGAAAAACACCTATTTCTGTTTTATTGACTATTCTAAAGCCTTTGACTGTGTGGATCATAATAAATGGATCAGCTCCCCCTGGTGGTCATAAAGTTTGCCTCTGTTCGTCTATATATGTGTGTAATATGTCAAAATGTATGTACTGTACTGTGATAAATGTCACATGTTTATATGACATATGTTGAACTGCAGGGATTGTCTGCAAGTATGTGTACTGTAATCCGCTCTGAGTCCCCTTCGGGGTGAGAAGAGCGGAATATAAATAAAATAAAATAAATAAAAAAATGGTGGCAAGTTCTTGGTGGTGGTATGGGCATACCAAATCACCTTGTCTCTCTCCTGAAGAATCTGTATAATGACCAAGATATACAGATGATACCACTTTGATGGCTGAAAGCGAGGAGGAGCTGAGGAGTCTTCTAATCGAGGTGAAAGAAGAAAGTCCAAAAGCTGAGTTTCAGCTAAACATTTAAACCCCCCCCCCCCCCCAAGATTATGGCAACAAGAATTATTTAAAACTGACAAATAGAGGGATAAAACGTGGAGGCAATGACAGACTTTGTATTTCTAGGTGTGAAGATTACTGCAGACACAGACTGCAGCCAGGAAATCAGAAGCCGCTTACTTCTTGGGAGGAGAGCAATAATCAATCTCGATAAAATAATGAAGAGTAGAGACATCACATTGGCAACAAAGCTCCGTATAGTAAAAGCAATGGTATTCCCCGTAGTCACCTACGGATGTGAGAGCTGGACCATAGGGAAGGCTGAGCGAATGAAGATAGATACTTTTGAACTATGGTGTTGGAGAAAAGTTCTGAGACTGCCTTGGACCGCAAGGAAATAAAGCCCGGCTGCTCATTGGAGGGAAGAATAGTAGAGACAAACATGAAGTACTTTGGCCACATAATGAGAAGATAGGAAAGCTTAGAGAAGATAATGATGCTGGGGGAAATGGAAGGAAAAAGGAAGAGGGGCTGACCAAGGGCAAGATGGATGAATGGTATCCTCAAAGTGACTGGCTTGACCCTGAAGGAGCTGGGGAAGGTGACGGCCGACAAGGAGCTCTGGCGTGGGATGGTCCATGAGGTCACAAAGAGTTTGATTAGTGACTGAACGAATAAACAACAACAACAACATTGGGCTCTTCAGGTTTTCTAGTCGCTCAAGGATGGAAGCACGGTATGACACACATATTCATGGAACTGTTATCCATGGTTTCATTTGTCCATATCCCAGAAAAATATGTTCCTTCTGGGCATTTTATATGCCCTTCAACATGAGTCTATGGCTCTGGTTCCTAACCTGTGATCCCCGGAGTCTGCTGCCAGAAAACAAAACAATTAAAAATTGAATGAAATTAAATAATAAAAAAACCAAAAAATAGAATAAAAATAAGAAAACTAGAAATTATATTGGAAGTTGAAATTTGCCAATTTGAATTTTGTGCCTCCTCTAGCAGAGGATGCATGGCCATTCTGCTGCCGCCTGCTCCAAAACTATTGTAGTATGAAACAGACACCACGGCAGATCACACACAAAGATATTGATTCTGTAAATGGCTCCACGAGTCAAAAAGGTTGGGAACTATTGCTCTATGGTATTCTTGGCCCAGAAGTTCTTTATTTCAATAGGGTTTTGAGTAGTCACGTGGAATCAAAGAATGTACACTGCAGGAATACGGGTGTTGTACTGCATTCCTTTCACACAAAGCAACGAAAGAGAAGTGGTTGCTAAACCCAAGGGTGTCATCTTGCTTGATGGCAAACTTACATTTGACAATATGTTAAAAATGCTAATTACCTTTTAGTAGCTTGAAAATATAACAGAAGTGTCATTATTTTTACTGTGTGCAACTGTCATTGACATTGTATTACTATTTTAATAAAAATGATAAAAGATTTTGAAGATACTTTATATTTAAGAATATAATAAACAACTCAGGGGCGGTCTAAGGTAATTTTAAATGGTAGGCGAACATTATTTTGGTGCCCCCCCCCAAACATTATTTTGCCGCCCCCCATGTAAAACAAAAATACAATTATAATATCACAA
Organism: Anolis apletophallus; assembly: GCA_030556195.1. Lineage (NCBI taxonomy): Eukaryota > Metazoa > Chordata > Lepidosauria > Squamata > Anolidae > Anolis > Anolis apletophallus. The sequence goes on from JARBWK010000008.1 coordinate 97,551,567, forward strand.
TACCATTAGTATTATATTGTATCAATGTATATACAATATATTATACCATACTCATACTATATTATATCATAATTATATTATACTACATTACAATATAATTATATTATAATATATTGACATTATAATATAATGTAACATTCTATTATATTATTATTATAAAATAATAAAATTATTTATTTAAATAAAATTATCCTCTACTAAATATTTTCATTACTCCTATAAAACTCAAATAACCCAAAATAAAGTAAAATAAAATATTATATACTACTATTTTGTACAATACCACTATACTGCAATATTGTTTGTAATATTACATGTAATATAAAATATATCATTATTCTATTGTTATATTGTATTTGTATTATATTGTATGGCAATATTAAGCAGAACTGTATAATAATGAACAAGAAATGCAATGTAAATGCATCAAAATCAGAATATATTACCTATCACCCGACACATAATTCATAGGAGTCTCCCATAAGTCCAAAATTAGGATCCCAATGTAAATGTAAATAGAAAAACAGCCAAAATGTCGAATACAGGCAGCGCAACCTGGGCAAACTTGGGCCCTCCCTCCCTCCCTCTAGGCGTTTTGGCCTCCAACTCCCACAACTCCTCATAGCCTCAGGCCCCTCAGGTCTAGACAGAAATAGAGCCGAAGAAATGAAGGAGGGACAGAAGAGATCACAGAGGAGGAGGAGGAAAGCCCTTCATTCATTCCTTCACTTACACTTCCTTCACTGATTCTTTTCTCCTTCCCTGCAAACGCGCGCGCGGCAGAGACAAAGGGAGAGGGGAAGCACTCCCTGCCTGCCCAATAGGGAGTGCTTTGCTTACAGGCTTCTGCGCAAGGGTGCTACTGGGCATGCGTGGAGGTTTTCGCACATGTGCAGTTGCTCCTGTGCTCAACTTCAGCTCCGGAGCAACTGCGCCTGCGTGAAAACCTCCGTGCGTGCCCAGAAGCGGTGTCGGAGCGCACAAGGCCAGGGTCAAAAAGCAGGCAGCTGCAGCACTGACTGAGGAACATCGGCAGGGCCAGGATGGCGCCCCATGCGGCCAGGATGGCGCCCCCTTCCCAGATGGCGCCCTAGGCGGCCGCCTACTTGGCCTATCTTGTAGGACCGCCCCTGAAACAACTCTAAAGAAATGATTCTGATTCATGAAAAAATGTAGAACAATGTATGTGTCTATCAATCTATCTATGTATTTTCCACGATAGCTCCCACTTTGAGAGATTGTGACTTCCACAAACAATCTCTTTGGACCAAAATTGGCACACAGATCCCATAACCAACAGAAAATACTGGAGGGTTTTGGGGGGGCGGGGGTGGGGTAGGAATTGACTCTGGATGATGGGAATTGCAATTCAACATGCATCCAGGGAGAACTTCCAGAGTACAGCAAACCCCACCAATGATGGATTTGAACCAACCTTAGCACACATAACCAACTTTAAGTACTGGGGGGGGGGGGTTGGAGGGTGGACTGACTCAGGACAATGGGAGTTGTAGTTCGCCCACATCCAGAGACCACTGCAAACCCCACCGATGATGGATCTGAACCAAAGTTGGTACAAATACCTTTCATGACCAGCTATTACTGTTGGCACTATTTGAGGGAGGGGGTTGACTTGGGATGGTCGGAGTGGTCGTTTACTCATATCCTTATACATTTTGAATGGGATCATTCATAAAATCCAAACACAATTTTTTTCTCTAATAAAAGGTTTTACAAATTACCTAACCCGGGCATCACTGGGTTCCTAAATTAGCATTATATAAAAGCTTTCCCCTTGACGTTAAGTCTAGTCAGGCCCAACTCTGGGGGGTGGTGCTCATCTCCATTTCTAAGTCAAAGAGTCAAAGTTGTCCATAGACATCTCTAAGGTCATGTGGCCGGCATGAATGCATGAAGTGTCATTACCTTCCTGCCGAAGCACTAACTATTGATCTACTCATATTTGCATGTTTTCAAACTGCTAGGTTCGCAGAAGCACCGGGAATGTGGCGCAGCTGGCTAAGTGTCAGCTGCATAAGATCTCTCTGACCAGTAGGTCATGAGTTTGAGGCCTGCCTGGGTCGAGGTGGGTGCTCAACCTTTAAGTGTAGCCTGCTGTTGACCTTTGCAGCCCGAAAGACAGTTGCATCTGTCAAGTAGGAGATAAAGGTACCACATTAAGTGGGGAGGCAAATTTTGACTGAATTATGAGGCCATTAAAGAACTCCAGGAACGCTGAGGAATGCAGAAGGAACAACAAGGGATGCTGGGAATGCTGAGAGATGAGGAGTGTGTCAGCTCCCCCTGGTGGCCAGAGTTCGCCTCTGTTCGTCTATACGTGTGTATGTTGGAAACAGCAGGGATTCTCTGCTAATTATGTGTACCTGTAATCCGCTCTGAGTCCCCTTCTGGGTGAGAAGAGCGGAATATAAATAAAGTTTTTAAAAAAGCTGGGGCTAACAGCGGGAGCTCACCCTGTCCTGCTTACTCGAACCACCAGCCTTCCGGTCAGCAAGTTCTGCAGCTTAGTGGTTTAATCTGCTGTGCTACCACAGCACCTATATACATTGCATTTATTTCTTATGAAAATTAAATGATAGCCTGATACTTATGGGTGGGTCCCTTTTGTCTCCAACTGTCTTAATGGAAGGGATTAAACTGTGGATTAGTATAAATCAAAACTTTCTAACTTCCCATCAGACTCATTTGCTATAATTGTAAGCTGAAAGTTTTTTTTTCTTTATTCAATCTAGTTTTGACTTGCAGCCTGTTGGCTTAATGAATGGCTGTGATGATGCATGAATAGAAAAGCATAACATATGATATGTAAACTACAGTACAACAAAAAATGAACTGAGCTGCAGTACGGTCGAATCAGACATTTGATCAATCAAATCAGGCATTTCCCGTAAAACCAGAAAGTAGTATTAAGCCTTAATAGTTTGGCAGAACAATATTATCTTTGCCAGCTGTCCAGAGGACAATAGAAGGTATGGTGTGGTGTGTGTGTGTGTGTGTGTGTGTGTGTGTGCGTTGGCGAACTTTCAAAAGAGCTGGAGGAAAAGGAAATGTAAAGGACTAAGAGCATGAGACAGGAAAGGGCTGTAGTTTCCTCCCCAAATATCCAGAATATCTCCCCAATGCCTGAACAACATCAGAGGCATCCCCCCACCGCCGGGCCGTAGCCAGGATTTTGATTCGGGAGGGGGAGTTTGATTCCGGGGGGGGGGAGGGGCTGAATCTGAGTGAGAGAGGATCTACCCTAGCAAACCTTTTGTATTGTTATCCCGATACCCCCATTCATATGGGATATATTGAGCATGGTGATCAGATCATGATATGAATACACATAACGTCCCTGCCCCGCTCTGTAATAACTCCCCCAGCGGCTGACTCTCGGAAGGCGCTCCCCGGAGGGCCCTGTTCCAGGACGTTCCGGAACGCTGCCCGCAGGCGCGGGGTGCCTCCATCGGCGAACCCCCAATCTAGGAGGGTGGACAAGCCGCCGATAACGAGGCATAGTCCACTGGCCGGCAATGACCGTCACTGCAGTGACCGCCACTGCTTAGATTTGGAGTCTCTGAGAACGCTCCTCGATTTGTGGGACCCCCCCCGGCTCCCCTCCTTTGATGGACGTGTTCGATAGTTCCACTGGGTGGCTCTGCCCTTGGGCATGAGCTTGGCTTCCCCCTCCCTACCTGCTGTTGGTTACCCTGTGGATGTTTTTTACCTTCTGTATGTCTATTTATGTACACTTTGTATTCTTTGTTTGCCTTCGGCTCCTGTGAGCCGCCGCGAGCCTTAGGGAGTCGGCGGCATAGAAGTCCGAACAAATAAATAAAATAAATAACAGTTTAAATAATGTACCAGTAAGGCCTTCTCGTGGACCACCCTGAGAATTTCGGGGGGGGGGCTGAAACCCCCCAAGCCCCCTTCCTGGCTACATGCCTCCCCCCCCTTGTAAAGTTAGCAATACTGGCCTACTTTGCAAGAGTGTCATTGCTGAAATAATAGGTATGTGACTCTTGAGGCGTGTAAACTTATGTACAGAAAAACACTAGGAAATAATATGGGGGTGGAGGGAGTACAGGCAGTCCCTGAGTTACGAACATCTGACTTACAAACAAATCATAGTTAAGAACATTACATTTTATCGAATCCTGGAACTCTCTGCCTGAATGCCCCTCCAAAATCCCAGAATTTAATAGGATGGAGCCACAGCAGTTAAAATGGAACCACAGTGCTACAATTATTAGGTCTGTGCAATCAATGAAAAAAAATCAATACCCATTATGAAATTATATTTCCGAAATTGGACAGGGTCTGTATTGTAACTATAATGAGTTAGCTACTTTTTAGTTACTGTTCGACATTAAGTAATTGTGCCAATGGGGAAACTTCCGGGGTGCCTTCTCCTTCATTAAATGTATATCATTTTTGTTATAAATTTTTATTTTATGATGTTTTATACTTACTATTGATGTATTTGGATTGTTTTTTTTACATGTTTTTAATATGTTGTAAGCCGCTTTGGGTCCTGTGAGGGAGAAAAGCGGGATATAAATAATAATAATAATAATAATAATAATAGTTGTTGTTGTTAGAACTATTGGCATGAAACTTGCCACAACTATAGAACACATTTACTACTGTTCCCCCATCAATTTTCAGAACGTTTCACTCATCCATGGGTTTTTGGGGAATTTTCAAAGTTTTTACAAACAACATTTTAAAAAAGTTTTGACAAAAGCTGTTTTAAAAAAAAAGCCACAACAGCCATCTCATTTAATCTCTTTCATATTAACCCATATGACTTCAGTTTAGGGATTTTTCCCCCATCCCAAGACTGATTTACTTGTATTGAAGTATCAGTCAATCCTCCTCTTTTCAGAATCAACAATTTATCAGAATTCTGGCTGCTGCTAGCAGGGAAAAATCTCTCCCTTAATCTAAATGGAGCTTTCTGATGCTGAGCAGAATTCTGGGAAATGTAGTTTACGGCAGGGCCTTTTGAATTATCTGCCATAGGGCTCCTTGCCTTCCCAAACTACATTTCCCAGAATTCTGTGCTTTCTCAGTCTTTTCCCCAGCTCACTCAGTTTGTCCCATGCTTCTGCTTTCCTCTCCTAAGGGTGGGAGGCCCTTAATTTAAAGAGGAATTGCAGCTTTTTTGGCTTTGCCTCACACTGAAAATGAAACTGGCTTTGATAGGTTTCGGAGCATTACAGGATTCAAACAAAAAAGTATTGGGTGAGTTTTGATTTCTAAGTTTTTGCGTAGGTGCCCCCACCTCTGTTTCTTCTTCTTCTTCTTCTTCTTCTTCTTCTTATTGTTATTATTTCGACTTGTACACCGCCACTCCCTGAGGGCTTGGAGCGGCTCAGTCATATAAAAACATACAGAGTAAAATCAACAAGTTAAATTAAACTGATAGGTGGGGTTATCCAGCTTAGCAATCAAAGGCTAGTCTTGCAAGCCTTGCGGAAAAATAGTAGGTCCTGCAAGGCCCGCACTTCACTTGGAAAAGTATTCCAGATTGATGGCGCTATCACAGAGAAAGCTCTGCGCCAAATCGATGTAAGACAAATAGCTTTGAAGCTCGGCACTTTAAGGAGGTTCAGTTGTTTGGAGCGGAGTGACCTCTGTGGTTGATCGGGGATGAGACGGTCCCTCAGATACAGCGGCCCCAGAGCCTGCAAGGCCTTGAAAGTTAACACCATCACCTTGAAGGTGATCCGGTGCTCGACCGGAAGCCAATGGAGCTGCTGAAGAATAGGTGTTATGCGACATCTCACTGGCGTTCCAGTAAGAAGCCGTGCAGCGGCATTCTGGACGAGCTTAAGTTTCCGGATCACGGACAAGGGCAGGCCAATGTAAAGGGCATTACAGTAGTCTAGTCTCGAGATGACCGTGGCTTGGAGCATCATGGCCAAGTCGTCCCTGTATAGGTAGGGGGCCAGACACCTAGCTTGCCACAGATGGAAAAAAAAGCGGTTTTGCTGACGGTGGAGACCTGGGCTTCCATCGACAGCAACGGGTCTAAGACAACCCCAAGGCTCTTTACTGAGGATGTCGGGCATAATGCCTCGCCATCCAAACTAGGCAGCCGGACCTCCCCACCCACCGGGCGTCCCAGCCACAGTATCTCTGTCTTTGCTGGATTCACCCTCAATCTACTGGCACACAGCCATCCAGTAACGGCTTAAAGGCACTGTTGGAAACAAGAGGGTACGGAGTCCGGTCGGCCTTCCATCCTCAGAACGAGCTGGGTGTCATCAGTGTACTGATAACATTCCAGCCCAAAGCTTTGAACCAGACTAGCAAGTGGCCGCATATAGATGCTAAATAACAAAGGGGAGAGAATGGCACCTTGAGGGAGCCCACAAGTAAGTGGAGCCCTCTCGGAAACCATGCCTCCCCTTTCCACTCACTGTCTCCGGTTGTGGAAAAAGTACAACAGCCATTTCAAGATTGTTCCCCTGACTCTAACAACTGCAAGGTGGTGGGCCAAAAGATTGTGATCGACCATATCAGAAGCTGCTGTGAGGTCCAATAACACAAGCAGCGCTAAACCGTTCTTGTCCAGCTGGCAGCGAAGCTGATCTGAAATGGCGACCAACACAGTCTCGGTCCCGTGCCCCGAATGGAAGCCAGACTGGAAGGGATCTAATCCGGCTGTGTCCTCAAGGAACTGCTGTAGCTGCCCCGCCACCGCCCTCTCAATACCCAGGAACGAAAGATTCGAAACTGGGCGATAATTGGAGGGAACTGATCGATCTAAATTCAGTTTCTTCAGTAGCGGGGAGACCACTGCCTCTTTTAATCCCTCTGGAAAAACTCCTTGCTCAAGGGAGCTATTCATTATATTCAATAGAGGATCACGCAGTCCCTCCAAGCAGGCTTTCACCAGCCAGGAGGGACATGGATCGAGGGAGCACGTGGTCGGTCTCGCTGCAGCCAGCAGTTCAACAGCCTCTACGTCCAGTGGGATGAACCGATCGAGGGTGGGCCCAGCAGAAACTTGCCACAACTATATCTGTTTGTATATACAAAATGTACGAATTAGATATGGCTTACTAATTAAAAATGAAATTATGCACAGTCCTAATAATTATGTAGTGTGATTGAGCCCCTGATCTAAGCCAAGACAATCTCTCTCTCCCAGCTCAATATGACAAATAATGATGTACAAGGCGGCCAAGTTCATACATTACCTCACATTTCTCCAAGCACTTTGTTCCATCGGTCGAGATATATCAGCTCAACTTCATCCCATAAAAGAAGATTGTATGAAGCCCTCGATATGTCCCTCATTCAAGGGGAAAAACAGCATATAAGTGCAACAATCATCAGGGAAACAAGATAAACTGTTCGGTTACTTTTCTGTTTGTTGTTTTTCTTACCTGGGAGAGGAATGCATGAAAACTGGATGCAAGATGAAGCTCTTCCTTCGCCAAAAATAACTGAATCATTTCCAAGAGATCAGAGAAAGGAATGTAGGAACGAAAACAATATACCCTTCCTTATTTCCAGAGGAAAGAACAAGAAGCAATCTTTTTGTATTTCAAAGCTTTAAACGGAAGATAAACACCCTAAACAATACCCAAGTTTAAATACAAAACAACATTTCAGCCAAAAATCAGAAAAACCATGCAATGTAAAATGAAAGAATATTTTCTGATGCTCAGGAGATGGGTTTTACCCACTAAAAGGTAAAAGTTTCCCCTGACATAAAGTCTAGTCATGTCCGACTCTGGGGGGTGGTGCTCATCTCCATTTCTAAGTCAAAGAGCAAGTGCTGTCTGTAGACATCTCCAAGGTCATGTGGCCGGCATGGCTGCATAGAGCGCCGTTACCTTCCTGCAGAAGTGATAGCTATTGATCCACTCACATTTGCATGTGTTCGAACCGCTAGGTTGGCAGAAGCTGGGGCTAACAGCAGGAGCTCAGCCAGCTCCTGGGATCAGCTTTCGGTCAGCAAGTTCAGCAGCTCAGCTGTTTAACATGCTGCACCACCAGACCCCTCCCCCCACTACTCAATATACTATTTTGGGTAATTATACTATTTTGGGTAATAAAACGTTGCATCTGTAACGTTTTATCATTCTGGATTTTATTTTATTTTTAAAAATGTACAAAGCCTTGATAGATTGATTTCCAATTAAAGAGAAGTATCATGTATCACACTGGGAATGTGGAGCAGTTGGCTAAGTGTCAGCTGCATAAGATCTCTCTGACCAGTAGGTCATGAGTTCGAGGCCTGCCCGGGTCAAGGTGGGTGCTCGACCTTTAAGTGTAGCCTGCTGTCGACCTTTGCAGCCCGAAAGACAGTTGCATCTGTCAAGGAGGAGATAAAGGTACCACATTAAGTGGGGAGGTGTAGCACAGCAGTTCTCGTTTGTGCCTGGAGGGCAGGGGACAGGACCTGGGGTCCCATTAGCATTAGAACCAGCTGTGCTAGAACAGGATTCAGAGGATGAGCTAGATGACTGGGGTGAAGGGCAGCTTTCCCCGCAAGGGCCTCTTTCGCCCACAGAGAGCTTGGCCTGGGAAGAAATGTGTTTTGGTCCTAGGGATGATTCAGATAACCAGGTGCAGTTAGATAGCGATTCGGGGAGTTATGAACATCTGGGAGGAAGATCTTCCCAGGAGCCTCCTGAGGAAGATATGGAAGAAGGCGCATGGGAAACGGCTAGGGAGGAAAGCTCTCAGGGAGATAGCAACACAGCTGCCGAGAGACAAGGTCGAACCTTTGATAGGAGACGGAACATCGAGTCTAGCAGGAGGGATTGGTCCCGGGCCCTAGACCGGCCGAGGTCCGTCAGCAGGGATTGGAGACGAAGAAGCCTAGAGCGTCGGGGACCTCGGCCGAAGGATTAAGTATAGGATTCGTGGGAACGAATCCTCAGTTCTCCGGCCACGTCTTACCTGAATAGGCGTGAAGCGGAGTGGGACCACAAGCTAAGCCGTGGTCATCAAGCCTTGCCTTGCCTTGCCTTGTTTCCTGATCCGCATTGGTTTGCGGAGCCTTGCCCTGTTTCCTGATCCGCAGTGGTTGCGGAGCCTTGCCAAGCTTTTTGCCTATTTGCTACGTTATCTGGAACTGTGATACTTCAAGCCTTTTGGACTATCTCATATTCTATTAGACTATATTCTTTGGAACTGTTTTTTATATTCAATAAAGTAGTTAGCCTTCAGTACGTCTCCGTGTGTGTGATTAAGGGGCCGGTAAGTCCGTGATTGTGACAGGAGGCAAATTTTGACTGAATTATGAAGCCATTAAAGAACTCCAGGAATGCGCTGAGGAATGAGGAAAGGAACAACAAAGGACGCTGGGAATGCTGAGAGATTAGGAGTGCGTCAGCTCCCCCTGGTGGCCAGAGTTTGCCTCTGTTCGTCTATATGTTGTGTGTGGAAACGGCAGGGATTGTCTGCTAAGTATGTGTACCTGTAATCCACTCTGAATCCCCTTCGGGATGAGAAGAGCAGAATATAAATAAAGTCAGTCAGTCAGTCAGTCAGTCAGTAGCCTTTTTTTCGGTCAACAAACCATCGGCTAAGTCAGGTGAAAGTAATTAAACTTATCTAAAGTTTAATTATCTGCATTACTGCAGGCTAGCATTTTATCAGCTATTATTTTAAATATACTGCAGGCTAGCATTTTATCAGCTTTTATTATTCTTTTAAACTATATCTGTGGAAGCTGGGAGGAAAAGTGAAACTAAACTAATTAGGCGGCATGGTAGATAGCACGGTGGAAGTGCTCCTTTCTTTTAAGACGCCGAGCAACTGCTATTTTAACTATCCTGGAACCTCTGTGAGAGTGTTCTGCTTAGAGAACCATTTACACATTGTATACATTTTATACTTTTATACTTTTTATCCTTGACACTCCTTTGAGTTTATTGGGGACCATCTGGAGGCTATCTGGTCATTCTTGAACATTGGATTGCCAGAGCAGTACGGATTGCAAGGGAACAAAGCGGCGGGTGGGTAAGGACTGTAGGTGGGGGCAGGCTACAGGCGGTTGCCTAGGGCATCGAAGACCGTCTGTGGTCTAGGCGTTGCTGTGCTCTGTCGGGGTTGTCGCTGCAGCTCCGTCAAGCATCAGGCAACGCTTGTCGGCTGCTGCCAGGACTCCTGGTTGTCTGGTGACTGTAGTTTTACTCACAACAGTCATGGTAATCAGAACGAGGCAGACCTACAGGAACAGTGACAAAACCCTGTCCCCACTAATATCATCTCCCCCTCCTGGGAAAGGAAAGAAAACAAAACAAAAAGAGATAAAGGCCTACTTCTCCCCATCAGGCATGTGGCCAGGGGGGGGGGGCTAAGGGGGCTTCAGCCCCCGAAATTCTCAGGATGGTCCGCGAGAAGGCCTTACTGGTACATTATTTAAACTGTTATGTTTATTCATATCATGATCTGATCCCCATGCACAATATATCCCACATTAATGGGGTTATTGGGATAACAATACAAAAGGTTTGCTAGGGTAGACCCTCTTCCACCCAGTCTCAGCCCCCCAAACCAAACTCAGCCCCGAATCAAAATCCTGGCTACGGCCCTGTCCCCCCATAGTTAAAATACAGGAGCCAGAGCAAGAACAGAACTCCCCCTCAGCTTCTCCTTTGGACTGGACTCTAGATCACTGTCAGATATAAATAAAGTAAGTAAATAAATAAATAAAATGAAAATCCAAGATACATTTTTAAGGGAAGCTTGCCAGAGTTTTGCCAATGCGATTAGGGCATTGCTACACAGATGAGCATTTGAACATCTTCTATCAAATTGTAATTTGAGATAGAATTTGTAATCTAATTAAATCATTATCATTGTACAGTGTATCCGTAAAGTCTCTTTACCTTTAAAATGGTAAAAAGACTTTACGGACACCCTATATTATTATATGTATTATTATAACTTTTTGTCTCGAATAAGACTACGTGCCCTTTAAAGTTTATAAAAGCGATATTGATTATTTGAAAGCTTCTATTGGTTTTAAAGAGTGTGTACATATGTATGTATTCCATTGAATCTTCACTGTTCTAAAGGACAGAGAGCAGTTGGTGGGGCCTGATGTGCAAAAGTGTCCATGGGATGAGTTGGTAGATAGATCTTTCTCCTTCAGATCAGGTTGGAAATCATGCTCCTTTGGGACTTTGCAGAATGTATCAAGGCTTGCAGGCGACAACTCCTCAGACTGCCTGCTGTGCAGCTGTATCATTGCAGCGCACTTGTGTTTGTGTATTGCAGCTGGGGCTTTGTGGAACAATGTGAAATAGGCTGGTCTGATCATGCGGCTTTCTTCCAGCTCTGGGATGCAAACCTAAACACCCTGTTTCATAATGTCACAAAACCCCACCCCACTAGGCATTTCCTCCTGAGTGTACCCACAGACTTCACTTCCTGCCCACATTCATTTTTGCAGGTGTTTCCACTAACCCACACTGTCTTCCCATCTACTCGTCCTGTGTAGGCAATAGCTCAGTTCATAAAGCCTCTGGCAGTCAAGCTTCTGTTTACAAAGTGATTTTCAGGCTGTCTGGACCCAACCTCTATCCAGCGGGAAATATCCCAACCTCTATCCAGCGGGAAATAGCATCAGAAGTAGGAGGATGGTTGGTTAGCAAAACACAGGCATTTGATGCCAGGTTGCCTGCAGTAAATAATGTAATAAATCTTAGAATAATAGAATCATAGAGTTGGAAGGCACTGCACAGGCTATCTATTCCAACCCCTGCCATGCACAATCAAATCACCCCTGACAGATGACCACCCCGCTTGTTTAAAAGCCTCCAGAGAAGGAGCCTCTACCACACTCTGAGGCAGAGAGTTCTACTGTTGAATAGTTTGCACGGTCAGGAAGTTCTTCCTAAAGTTCAGATGGAATCTCCTTTCCTGTAATTTGAACCCATTGCTCTTAAGTCCGAGTTTCCAGGGCAGCAGAAAACAAGCCTGCTCCCTCTTCCTTATGACATCCTTTCACATATTTAAACTTGGCTCATCTCAACCTTCTCTTCTGCAGGCTAAACATTTGATTTGGAAAACAATGGGATTCTACTTCATTCTAGTGTAGCTGTGTCTGCCTGCCTACAACAGGCAAGGTAAATGGCAGCTGCCTCCAGTACTCTATCTATCTATCTATCTATCTATCTATCTATCTATCTATTATATAAATGGGTTCACGTCATGTGATGTATACCTCAAACAAAGAAACCATACAACGCAGAAAAACAATACTTGCCAACAGAAATAGGCCTCAAGCAAGATACGTTTGTAGCAAAGAAACTTTCCCCCCCAAAACCTAAAAGGCCCCCAAAACAACGAGTAAAAATAAAACTACATTTCCCAGTATCCTCCGGGGCAGCCAATGACTCACCCAGCCTCTACATTCTGAACAACATGATTGGCTGCCAATAAGGGCGGATTTGTATAACTGCTGTAACCATAGCAACGCTGGCAAGAGCCATCCAAGGCTAGGATAGAATGCTGAGAGATTTCAGTTGGTGTTTGAGGGTTAAACTGCCAAAACCAAACTCTGAGGGAGCAATTCTCCAGCAAATTCCTACCCACACAACACAACACAACTTCCAATCACAACCCATCCCACCAACCTTACGGGACCCCATACACACAACACCTACAAACACCACAAACTAAAACCATTCCTTCCTTCCACACAGACATAAACTGACCCAAAAGACAAGCCATGCCTTATAAAAATAACAGCATCGGACGACACACTCACAACGCTACATACATCAAACAAAAAAGGGCAGAACAAACGCCAGAACAGAAACACACTGCGCAGCAGAGACACAGACAACAGGTCACTGCACAACGCACAGCTGAGAACCAAATGCAAAGAACTGCACGACAAGAAGAAGCGCGCAGCCAGGAACAACAAAGACGCAGAAATGCAACACAACAGCAGCGCGCAAGGAGCGCAGAAAAACCACGTCGCAACACAGAAAACAAACTTCAAAAACACCACAACCAATTCCACCGCCTAGCCTTCAGATACAACGCTGCAGAAGACTACAGCATGGCGCTAGAGGCCGACATTGGCACCCTAACGCATATCTGCACACACTGCAAAGCCCTGAAATACCCAGCAGAAACACCAGGAATGTGCTGCCTAGCCGGTAAAGTCTCTCTACCACCACTTGCCACTCCTCCACAACCACTACAAACTTTGCTGAGTGGAGACACTCCAGAATCAAAACACTTCCTCCGCTATATAAGACAATACAACTCATGCTTCCAGATGACATCATTTGGAGCACACATAGAAAGTGCGCAATTCATGCCTACATGACCCCACCAAGACCGTAAGTAACATCATTTCCAACCCTTACATACTCAGACTTTCTCGCATCTCCTAAATAGGGCACAGCAACGCGTGCCGGGTACAGCTAGTTACATATAATAAAAGTCAGTGTTTGCGGGCAGTGGTGCGGCCGAGCGACGGGAGGAATATGTGCCAGCGTTTTGAGTGGCTATCACTGTGGAATTATTTGCATAAATGACTGTAATTGGCCAGCCTCAAAACCCCAACATTCTACGGCCCCAGACAGAGGGGATTGGTTGCCACTGAAATGGTATTTGCATAACGGACTCCAATAGGTAAACCACATACCAACCTTCTAAGGTGACTCAGAGGGAAAAGGAAAGGCCTCAGGCAGACAGTTAGCCAGTTAACAGTTTTTTTCCGTTGGCAATGGAATGTTCATTTTCTGTGAGGATATCACTGCAGTGAGAGGGTTTCCTGATGTACTGAGAGCATTACTAGCATTACAAGCTAGGCCCCAAAATAGACAGACATCCTTCCAGCAAAGTAGAATGATGGGATTTGCAGTACCTTCACCTCATTCACTTTCCAAACAACACTGTAGCCGCTATAAATCACAGACCAGACCCAAAATTGACAGCAAAGCTTCCTTAACTTGATTTTCCTGACTAGGCCTCAGCTCATGGGATATTGTTAGGCTTCCTCAGCTTGATTTTCCTGACTACGCCCCCAACAATGACAGAACAAGATCAAACTTGGCACACAGACCCCCCAAGGTGCACCCTACATCCTGGTGCAGTTTGAGGGAGGATAGACCATGGATGATGGGACTTGCAGTACTTCAATTCACTTCCTTAGAGACTGTGGCCCACACCAAACTTGGCACACAGAGGCCCAATGGCCCACTTTACAAACCTGCTGCGGTTTACGGGACGATGGCTCACAAATGATGGGATTTGCAGTACCTTCACCCAATACATTCCCCACAGAACATTGCAGCCCTTACAAATCAGAGACCAGGCCCAAACTTGGCACTCAGAGTACCCATGCCCCTCTCTACATCCTGGTGCAGTTTTGAGTGGGACGGACCACAGATGATGGGAGTTGAAGTATCTTCACTCACTTTCTGAGACCGCTGCGACCCTCATGCAATGACTGATCAAGATCACACTTGACACACAGAGCCCCCATGACCCACTCTACATTCTGGTGCAGTTTGGGGAACGGGGGACCATGGATGATGGGACTTTCACTTCCTTCCCTCACTTCCAGAGACCGCTGCAACCCTCATCCAGCGAATAATCAAGACCAAATGTGACACACACAGCCCCCATGACCCACTCTACATCCTGGTGCTGTTTGGAGGAGGATGTTCCATGGCCAATGGGACTCGCAGTACTTTCACTACGTTCCTGAGACCACTGCAAGCCACATAAACATCTAATAGGAACCAACCTTGGCACACAATGCCTTCCTCAAATAACCCGGGCACCGCCGGGTATTCAGCTAGTAGTATATAAGTCTGCCTCACTAGCTAATCACAGGATGTTAAGAAAGCATAGATCTGCAAGATTTCCATCATAAGAAAAGTGTAGGCTGGTGAAAAAAAAATAATCTTTGGATGCCTTTGGAATCCAGATCCCAAGCAATCTTTAGAAAGTTTACTTATTTAAAAGGCTTTGAAGTTTTGTGAGATATTTAGCCTTCCCTGCCAGAGATCTCTGGTGCCACAACAAACTACAAATCTCAGTATGCTATACGGTAGCATTGAGCCATAATAGTTAAAGCGGTGTTAAATTGCTATAATTCTGCATTGTGGCTAAACCCTAAGAGAATGTCGTGATCATGTAGTTTGAATTTGTCTCTCGTTACTTTCCAGACATCCATTTAAAGCATTACATCACATTCTGTCATCTTTTATCCACCCTTCCTGTACCGTGCCTCTAAATCAGGATAGGGAAGTTCAACTTGCATATGATTTTTGAAATCCACACTAATTTTTGTGGCCAAATTTCATCTTAAAACTGCACAGAAAACTCTACAAAACATGCAAAAACACAGCAATAGTTGCAAGACATCACTGTATTCACTAGATTAGAATCTCTGCAAAATGGACTTCTAAGTGCTAAAATCTATTAAAAACCAACTTGAGTCCATTTTCCACCCAGGAAAAACTGTTTATAACCAAGCTTTCCTATAAAATCACATTCCTCAGATTCACAAGACTGGAACTCAGAATTCTCAGATTTACGACAGGTATTTTCCAAATTACAACATCCACTTAAGGTGATGAAGAAACAAAGCAGCATGGAAAGATTAATCAATCACAGGATAGATCAAAACTAAAAAATGACCAAACATTCCTAATGATCACCTATGGCAGGGCTGCCCAGGAAGTCGATCGCGATCGACCAGTCAATCCCGGGACCGAAGGAGATCGATCCCAGCCGGATGGGGCGCTTCTCAGAGGGGGGCAGAGCCAGGCCACACCAAGCCCCGCCCCCTCCCCGGCTTCGGCACTCCCAGCAGCTTCTCCAGGCTTGAGGATGGCAATGCCAAGCCAGTGGTGGCATAGCTAGCACAAGGCTGGCTTGGCATTGCCATCCTCAAGCCTGAGAAGCTGCTGGGAGCTCCAAAGCCAGAGGGAAGGGGCTTGCACGGCCCCCCCTCTGGCTTCCACTCTACCAGCAGCTTCTCCAGGCTTGAGGATGGCAATGCCAAGTCAATGGTGGCATAGCTAGAATCTCCCCAATTCTAGTGGTTGCAGAGATAATCTAAGTCCCTGAGTCACCTTCGGGCTGAAATGGGTGGGATAAAAGTGACGTAAATAAATAAATAAATAAATACATTTTCAAAATCGGAAAAGGTTTTCGCCTTTTGGGAACTCACAGTGAAGTAATATATTGTCCTAGACCCTTGGTACTCAGTTGGCCCTCGTTTTCGTGAAGACACAAGGCCCCGAATCCTCTTGCAAATATAAATACAGTAGTTGTTAGGAAATAAGATGCACACACAAGTTCATTCTTTATTAAATAAAATTTAATTATCTGCATAGAAGATTAAAAGGAAAATAAAAAATCTCTGGAATCCATTGAATTAGCGTTAAAAAAGGAGGATGACAAGTGGTTTGTTATTTCTACGAAGGTCACTTTGCGTTAAGGAGAAGACGGAGCGGCAGGAGGGTAGAATGTGTTCCCGGAGGATTCAGCAGCTGTTTGGCACGTGGCATTTCAGGGGGAGCCTGTAAAGTGCAGAAGGCACAAGAACTCTGCTACAAAGTGCATTAAAATGTTTTTTCAAAAAAATCCAAATAAAATCCACTCACTTTTCCTGTGTCTTAAATCAGGACATATCCACTAAAACTTCAGGGAGTCCTTGTGTCGTACATATCCAGCAATAGCTACACACATGACAAATATGTGGTTCCCTGGAAAAGCAGGTGACGGTGAAGCTCGTGGGAGAGAAAATGGCTCCAGGAGGCAACAGATAGGAACAATGAAGTCGGGCCCCTTCTCAATAGCCATGGTTCCCAGAGTCTGTGAGATGTGTTGTTGCTGCTGTGTTAGATGAGTGGTTGCAAGGAGACCTTCCTTAGCCTCAGAGCATGGCCTGTTGTCACTTTTCCCAGGTTGCTCCATGACCAGGTTCCACCCCGATTCAAGGAGTGTTGTCCCCATGGAGAGATCATTTCCAAAGGGGGTCCTGAAGGCTCTGCTGATATTTCTGCCGGCGAATGCAGCGAGGGCAGAAACTAGCACTGCTTTTACAGCTACTGTGGAAGACGGTTTTGCATTCACTACATCTGTGAAGAAGAGGAAAGGATTGTGTTAATCGCAGCTGTGACTCACACACAGGGGATGGGGTGGTGGTGGTGGGGCTTGATAAGGATGTTTCCACCAAGCTCTACAACAGGGTTGCCCACACATTTTCAGCATGTGAGCTACTTATATTAAAACCAAGTCAGAAAGATCTACCTACCTCCTCAAGGCTGGAGAGGGCGGGGCTTGGCCAGAGGGGGGCGGAGCCAGGCCACGCCAATCCCGCCCCCTCCCCTCTGGCTTTGGAACTCCCAACAGCTTTTCCAGGCTTGAGGATGGCAATGCCAAGCTAGTGGTGACATAGCTAGCACAAGGCTGGCTTGGCACTGCCATCCTCAAACCTGGAGAAACTGCTGGTAGAGTGGAAGCCACAGGGGGCGGAGCCAGGCTGCACCAAGCCCCGCCCCCTGCCTTCTGGCTTTGGAGCTCCCAGCAGCTTCTCCAGGCTTGAGGATGGCAATGCCAAGCTAGTGGTGACATAGCTAGCACAAGGCTGGCTTGGCACTGCCATCCTCAAACCTGGAGAAACTGCTGGTAGAGCGGAAGCCACAGGGGGCGGAGCCAGGCCGCACCAAGCCCCGCCCCCTCCCTTCTGGCTTTGGAGCTCCCAGCAGCTTCTCCAGGCTTGAGGATGGCAATGCCAGCGTTTCCCAACCACTGTTCCGTGGCAAACTACTGTTCCGTGAGGGATCCCCTGGTGTGCCGCGGAAAACCTCTCTCCCCCCCGTTCTCCTCCTCCTGCTGCTGTTGCTTGGGGGAGGAGGAGGAAGGGCCGAGTGGCAGTGAAGAAAAAGAAGGGGCCGGGGCGCCGCCTCCTTCGGCCGTTTCCCCAGCCAGCCTCCAATCGAGGGAGAGGAACGGAGGCGGAAGTGGAAGTGCGTTTGGGTGCATGCGCACTAGGTCCCGGGGTGGCAGACGCATGCATCTTCCTCCTGCAGCGGTGAAGGGAGCGAAGGAGCCAGCTGCTTCCGGAGGCACCCCGGCTCGGCCCTGCTGCGTCCCAGGTGAGGCCCCGGGGCACCCTTCCCCTCGGCCCCCCCGAAGCCCCTCGGGGAGGAAGGGCCCCAAAGGGGAGAAGGGGCCTTCCTTTGAGGGGGGAAAGGGTCGGGGCCTGGCAGGAGGATCCTCGGAGGAAGGAAAGGCAGACAGGATTCCGTGAGGGACTCCCATGCCAAAAAGAACAGGGTGGTATAAATAAATACATTTAAAAACATATTAACTATATGTATTACTGTGTTAGAGTGTCATTTTGGATAGTGGTGTGCCCCAGGATTTTGTAAATGTAAAAAGTGTGCCGCGGCTCAAAAAAAGGTTGGGAAACACTGCTCTAGACTTCCCTTTGGGATATACATTCAATAAAATAAGTAAGTAAATAAATAAAATTTACCCAGCCTCAATAATTCACACCTTACGGGCATTTGGGAGAAATAATGAGCACATTTTAAAATATGAATAGACAAAATGTACACAATTGAAGAAGTATATATGCAGAAACGTCCCTTTTGTCAGCTGGGGAAGCTGTGTAAATCCAATGAGAAGCATAAATAAAACTACAGATATGGGGAAATGTTTAAAAATAATGCATGCATTTCTGTGCAAAGAACCCAGAGTCTCACCACCCAATATGAATAAGAGCAGGAAGAAAATGCATGTAAGAGTTGCAAAAATCCAGTAAATGTAAGACTGTGAGATTATTAGGTCAAGATTTCAGCATGCTTGTCTCCTGAACCAACAATCAACATGCACCTTGACATATTTCTCTCTCTTTCTGAGGTTGGCTCTACACTGCCAAATAATGCAGTTTGAACTGCACTGAACTGCATTATATCCGTCTACACCAGACCTGGCCAACCTACAGCCCGCGGGCCAGATGTGGCCCAGCAGCCAATTCTGTCTGGCCCGGGGAGAAGGGCGTTGGGGGCGGGGCCAAGAGGAAGGGGTGCCGCTGCCGCCATCCCATCGCGGGCTGTGGGGCCTGTGTCGGCAGACAGCCCGCTGCTCCGGAGAACAATCGGAGGAGCGGCAGCTTTGGAATGCCTGCCATCCCGGGAGGCGATCTGGGCCTGCAGTGGGAGCAGTCGGCGACCTGCGGCAGCTGATCGCCCTGGCAACCTGGAAGACTTGATGGCAGGCACTCCAAAGCCGGGATGGCAGGCACTCCATGGCAGGGCGATCAGCTGGGGAACACCTCTGATCATCTGCTGCTCTGCTCTGCTCTGCTCGCTTTGTCATCCTCTGGGCTGGGTCCATTGGGCCAGTCCATCTTGGGATCCTTCCTCTCTTGAGGATGTCAGCCTCTATCTTGGTTCGCACCTTGCCTTCTTGAATTTCATTTTATTTTATTTTAGTGGTTTTTATTATTATTTTATAATAATTTTAGAATAATAATATAATAATAAAAAATAATATGTTATATTATATTATAATTTCAATATGTTATAATGTCTATATATATACTATAATATAATAATTATGATATTAATACTAATAATATATGAATATTTCTTGATATATTAATCTGTAAATATTAATGATGTGTAATATATAGTAAATATAGTAAATAAATAAATAATGTAGATTAGAATGTAGTTCAGCCTTTAGGTGCGGCCCTCCATAATATTTTTTGGCTCTCGTGTGGCCCCTTGGAAAAAAAAATTGCCCACCCCTAGTCTACACCGATGGTTTGGCAGTGTAGAACCAGTCTCAGACATGCACACAAGAGGTGTGTAGGTTTGTATTCTTTTGAGGATGACCAGGTGTGCAAGAGGAAATGACCACAGGCTGCCTGCCACCTGCGAGCAGGAAAATTCAGGAAGGGCCTGTTGCTGCCTCCAGACAGAATAAAAGTGCAGCTCGGAGCAATTGTCAGGCATGCACCAGGCACATCCTGCCACGCAGAGTAAACACTCTGACTCAGACCACAGGAAACACTGTCATCCCAGCAAGGAGGCACTCTTCCTGCTTCAATACACAACCAGAAAGGAGAGGCCAGCAAACTTCAATGAAATGAGCTCCCTGGCTGCCACCCAACCGTGCTGCTCCAGAACTGCAGCTTTCCAAGATGAGCTGCAGGAAGGGGAAATTATGGAATTTAAAAACTGGTTTAAGGAGGACCTGGTGACTGAATTCCTTCCAGTATCTTGGCTGTCCACAGTGGAAGGGGGGACGGGGACTGAGGAATGCCTCCCTTTTTTTCTAAGTCATCGTCTTCCCCAAGTTAGAAACAATGGGTGCATCTACATTAGACATGGGCAAACTTTGGCCCTCTAGGTGTTTTGGACTTCAACCCCAGAAATCCCAGCCCAGCCAGCTTATTGGCTGTTGGAATTAATTGTGATACCACTTTAATTGATATAGAGTTGGATGGAGTGTGAGTCATGGGGGCATGAGTGTGCCAAGTTGGGTCTTTATTGGTCTTGGTTCTTTTGGGCCACAGTGGTCTGTGGGGGGAATGATGGGTTTTGATGGGTTTTGAAGTACTACAAATCCCATTTTCCATGGTGGTACTTCAAGTCCCATCATGCATGGTCGGGGCTCTGTGTGCCAAGGTAGGTTACTGTAAATTCAGGCCATACACAATGTCCCATGAGCTGAGGCCTAGTTAGGAACAGCAAGTTAATGAAGCCTTACTGTCAATTCAGGCCATACACAATGTCCAATGAGCTGAGGCCTAGTCGGGAGAATCAAGTTAATGAAGCCTTACTGTCAATTCTGAGCGTAAACAGCTTCCCAGTAAGTGAGGGCTAGTTAGGGAAATCAAGTTAATGAAGTCTTACTGTCAATTTAGAGCGTAAACAGCTTCCCAGTAAGTGAGGGCTAGTTAGGGAAATCAAGTTAATGAAGCCTTACTGTCAATTTTGGGCGTGGTCTGTGATTTTTTTGGGGTGTAAATTTTCGGTTGGAAGTGATTTGGGTGTTTGTTATGGGGATTGGCTCAGGCCTTTTCCTTATTCTGTTTTGGCAGTTTATTATGGATCGGAATTTTCATGTTGGCTGGGCAGTGCAGCAGTTATGCAAATCCGCCCTTATTGGCAGCCAATCATGTTGTTCAGAATGTAGAGGCTGGGTGAGTCTTTGGCTGCCCCGGAGGATGCTGGTAAATGTAGTTTTATTTTTTCTCGTTGTTTTGGGGGCCTTTTAGGTTTTGGGGGGGAAAGTTTCTTTGCTACAAACGTACCTTGCTTGAGGCCTATTTCTGTTGGCAAGTATTGTTTTTCTGCGTTGTATGGTTTCTTTGTTTGAGGTATACATCACATGACGTGAACCCATTTATATAATATACACTCCATAGCTGCTTCACACCAGAAGTGGGGAAAAACATGTCCTGTGGATTATAGGGACCCCTAAAGTTTGTTTTTGAGCTTAATACCTCAATTATATAAAACAATTTCTGGTTAATTTCTTTGTTGGAGAAAGACTCTCTTGGGCTTAAACTATCATATAGAACAGGGGTGCTCACACTTTTTCAGCATGCGAACTACTTATAAAACAACCAAGTCAAAATGATCTACCTACACATTACTTAGAGAGCCATAAAAGCAAAATATTTGGAAATTTATTTCAGTGAGAGCCATATAATATATTTTAAGACTGAATTCAACTAAATCTGAGTATAATCAGCCCCTGAATTTATTCAGAATAATAATGATGATAATATTCATTCAGCCTCTGCTAATAATAATAATAACAACAACAATGGGTTCCTAGAGTAGGAGGAGACCTCCAAGGGCCATCCAGTCCAACCTCCTTCTGCACCTGGGCGGCGTCGGGAGCCTGCGGGGCAGGACTGAGCCTTCCTCCCGCCCTGCCTGCGATCTACCAGGACGCCCTACGCGATCTACTAGTAGATCGCGATCCACCTAATGAGCCCCCCTGATATAGAAGGTAAACAGAACTATTCATGTGGAGTATCTATTTTCGCAAAGTACAATAAGAAAGAGTGGTATGATGACATAGTTGATGCTGTAGCTCTCTAAGGTCTCCTGGGGGAAGCCACAATTCATGGCTTTTGCCCACCTCTGCTGTACATGAACCATTCCTTCATTGATAGTGTTAGTTTCCTCGCTATCATAGTGAACCCGCAAAACATGGTACATGCACTAGGAAAACTCTCACAGGCCTGTATCTTAAATAACAAAAATCTAGCCTCCTTGAAAGTATGGGTGGGGGATGGGGGATGCTCACCTAGTAGTTTTGTCAAATTCAAAGGGGAAGATGATGTCGTTGCTGTTGCAGATCTGGCAGATGAAACCCCTCTGAGTGCAAAGGTCACAGTTGTAGACATGGTGGGAGGCAAACTGAATCAGAGACTGGAGGAATGTCTCAAATAGGCCATCTGCAATCTACAAATGGAAGAATATTAGTAGCTCAACTGGGGTGAGGAGAGTAAAGAAACGATGTTTTTCATGAAAACACAAGGCAATGTCCAGCTACCTGATCTAAGATATCCATCTTATCTATATAATGTAATCATTCCTCTTTTCAGTCAGGATGTAATTCTTCACTAACTTTATTCTCAAAGGAAGCAATAAATTATCTTGACAATTGTATTCATGCTGTAAGAAAGTCTTAGAAAGTTGTGCTGTTTTTTTGAGGACTATTTATAGTTCAGGATTTATTCTGCACAATATTTGCAGCACCTATTTTTTTTGTGCTGAAAACAGTCTGAATCTTATTGGTTAGTTTAACTAGAGTACAGCCATGGAACCAATTACACTATGTAACACAATTTTGTTCCTGGGTTATAAATGTAATTTCCTAATTGGATCTATCACAAAAACATGAGATACGTTTATTAAACTGCAAAAACTTAGTTTTTACAGGCCATCCTGCAGCACATTTTGCTATAGTTTTTCAATGAATATCTCATAGAGTCTTGTGGTAGCCACAAAAACAAAGTTTCTGGAGTATAAGAACTACTTTCAAATTAAGTACTGCATAGTTAAACAGAAAATAACACTTTCGAACCAGGAACAGAAAATGTGCCAAATTTTGTTGCATAGTGTTATTGAACTGTAAGTCAACATGTAAGTAAATCCTACTGATTCATTTTCTCTACTCTAGCTAATACTACCAATATGATTCAGAAAGCATTGCATTTTTGCACACAGAATATATTTGTGTGCAGAAAATGCAGTTAGCTGAGGACTTGTGCCATAAATAGATTCAGCACAGAAAATTATATTTCTGTGTAGAAACCCAAGCAAATGTTGTGCAGGATAAATCACAACCTGAAGGTTTTCATTAATCCACATTTCTCCTTGTCTAGTTTCTCTGACATTCAACAAGCATGTGTTTGACCATAAATTGAATATTATTTCCATTCCTACTTTTTAGGATAAAATTTCAGAGGTAGCTGGGGCATTATTATGGCAATGAATTAGTTTATAGCAGGGCAGCCCTTCTGATATTATTACGCACACACACAGAGAGAACAGCTTTATTGGTTGAAGACATGGGCTACTACAATATGTGTGCAATAATACAAATGTATAGGCAATAAGCCATTGTAATTTGCCAGGGACTGGTTCCAAAAATATATACCAACATCTGTGGATGCTCTAATCCCACTGTATACAGTGGCATAGTCACAGGGGTTGAGAAGGGCGGATTATAAATGAAATAAATAAATAAATAAAAAATAATCGAATGGTGTCCCCTATATAAAATGGCAAGTTCATGGTTTGCTTTTAGGATTGGGTGTGTGTGTGTGTATTTTAAAGCTACGGATGGTGGAGCCCATAAATCCAGAATCCATGAATGGGGAGGCGGAGGTGGGGGGTGGGGAGTATTCATATAGAACTGGTCCAATGCTATGAAATCCTGGGACTGGGGGCTATGCATAGACAACTTCACAACCTTGCTTTACACCGTCTTTAGGGGTCACAAAAATATAGCATTTGTACTGGACACTACAAAGCCTGGTGAGGATCTGCCACATCTTGGAGACAGCACCAGTATAAACCTCTCTGGAGTCAAGGTTCACCCCTCCCCTTGCCTCAATTTCAAATCTCCCTTGGAAAGTGCAAAACAATAGAAGAAACAGCTGTCTCCGAGCATAGACAAACCAGTTTCACAATACAGTGTTCCCTCATTTATTGCTGGGGTTAGGTTTCAGGACCTTCCGCAATAAGTGAAAAACTGCGATGTAGGGATACTCTATTTATTTTAATATTTATACATTATTTTAGTAGTTATACACTATTTTAAGTCTTCATAAACTTTAAAAAAAAGTGCAGGAAAGGCCCTTCAAGGCTGGAGGGAGGGAGGACTGAGGAGGGAAAAGGCCTTGGAGAGCAGCAGCGGCAAACCCCCACAAAACAGCGAACATACTATGATATATATTTTAAATTAATATTTTTTTTAAATCCGCAAAACAGCAAGAAAGTAGCGAGGGAACACTGTACAACAGTGATTCCTTCTTCTCCCTGCGGCCCTTTAGAATCTGAAGTGTGCTAGTTCATCTATGTGGGGTTTGCTGTATGCAGTTTAGGCTGCCCTGATTAGAGGGAGATGGGGAAGATTTCCTCTGCCTGCCTCTCATTTAAGAAGCTTCCCCCTTCCAGAGCTCATACCTGCCTTAGGTCAGCCACACTGTATTTATGAGGACATTCCAGGAGATAGTGCCGGTGATCCAGCCTGCAGAAAGAGCACAGAAAATGGGAAGCATCAGCAAGAGCTTATGAAGGTCATGTCATGTTCTCCAAGGAAAATGGGTAAGTATGAAATAGAGAATCAGCAGGATCTTGGTGCCAGAAGGTCGACTCAATAAATTGTTTGCAATGCCAGAAGACTAAGGGTAGTTGCAGTCCATTAGCACTTTGAAAAATGTAGTTTTATCTTGAAAAATGTAGTTTTGGACTACCACTGGGGGATTCTGGGAGCTGTAGTCCAGAAATGCCATTTCCAAGATCTGCTCCACACTATTTCTGCACCTCTAGTCCACTGTCGACCTCCACAGACTGTTTTTTCCAATCTTCTTGCCCTGCATCTCCGGTTTTTGTGCCCACTCCAGATATTTGCCTAGTAACTAGTTCTACTAAGACACATTTTAATGGAGACATATTTCCTAGTGGAATTTTGGGAAAGTTCCCTTTTTTGGAGCACAACGCTCTTAGAAGTTAGGAGATTATGTGAATTAACGTATGGAAGAGTAACTTTTCCAAGCTCTCTTCATTGCTTCCTCTATTTTCCCCAGGTTTTCTGCTTGTCTTGCTCAGGAGATATTTCCTAGCCTTTATATCTTTCTCATTTATTACAAGGCTATGAAATTACTTGCGTTTTGATGAGGTGAGACTCTAGAACGGTTTAGTTGCAAACAAATTCAATTATTGACATATACATTGTGTGTGTGTGTGGACAGACTTCTATCAGCACTTCTACACTAAAGAGATCCATACTTTATGAGCATCTTACTGCATCCAGTGTTCAGAAAAGTGCCAAAGAAGTAACTTTCCCAAGTTTTGGTTGGAACCAAGTACCTTACCAAAACCATTGACCAGGCATTAAAAAAGCAATATTTTCATATCAAGTTACAAGCCAAGTCATTTTTTATTTTTGAAAAGTTCTTGCAAAAGTGCAATTGTGCAAGAAGTGGGAACATCGCACAGAGGTTGCCCACTTTCGTGACAGTATGTCTTGATTTCCCCCCCACTAAGTATAACACAAATGTGCAATTTTTGCAGGTTGATGACAGTGATTTGAGTGTTGGGTTATGACTCTGAAGACCACGGTTTGAATCCACACCAAACCATTGAAATCCACCGGGTGACGTCAAAGAAATCCTATTATCTCAGATTCAAAAGAAGGCAAAGACAATCCCCTACTGAACAAACGTTCCCAAGAAAACCCTATGATAGGTTTGCCTTAGGGTCGTCTTAAGTTGAAAACTATTTGAAGCCTGCAAACAGCTGAACCTATTGAATTTGCCCCAAAAGTTGTTTCATTTCAATTATGAAGAATTGATTTAAAAAATCACGTATTTGGGACAGAAAGCACCTGAAGGTTTTTTTAAAAGTGTATGGCGAAGAAAGTGAATTGGGCAGAATTTCCCATCTCTGCTGGGCAGAAGTCAAATGTTTTGGGATCAAATTCTGTTGAGAAATTTTGCTTTCCTCCAACAAGCAAAGCACATCTTCAAATTCTGTTGTGATTCTCTTGGGCATGTGGCCTTGAACTTGTACAGAAACTAAAAAGTGGCTTCTCATATTGCAGAACTTGAGTAGTTGTAGAGCCTAATAAATCAAGAGTAACGGTGACTTTCTACACAATGAAGATTCACCTCTTTGTGATCTCCTTCAGGGCCCCGCTGCGGCAAAGGACAAGGTAGTCCCCAAGGAGTTTCAGCTGCTCCCGTCTCTGGTAGACATGGCTCATATGCTCCACATGGTCATAGAGGGTCTCATTCACCAACTTCAAGTCAATCAAAGGCTGGCTGCGAATTTGGTTCAGGAACTTGACAGCTTGACGACAGACCTAAGAAAGGGGGTTGGATGAGAACACACTATAAAACAGGTAATGTGCGAGTCTCCGGGATGTCGCTGCAGTGCTAAAATGCTATTCTTCCTCCCCATTAGTCATGTGGTGTGGCTGGCAGGGGCTGACTCCAAGAGCTTCTAGAGTTATTGTTCCTGCAATACATATGAATGGATGACAAAATCTGCAGTTCTTACTTGCTCTCTTTGAATGTCCCATTTCCAGTCCTATACTTAGACTAGCCCAGGCATGGGCAAACTTCAGCCCTCCATGTGTTTTGAACTTCAACTCCCACAATAAGCAGCTAAGGGGGGGAAAGGAAAGGGCCGGGGGCTGTTAGGAATTGTGGGAGTTGAAGTCCAAAACACATGGAAGACCAAAGTTTGCCCATGCCTGGACTCGCCCCTTTGTGTTACTTCTTTGTTCTGCCTAGAACCCACCTTTTCCATTAGGGCTAAATCACTGCCATCACCATATGGTCACCGCGCTCTGTTAGCGTGGTTAGGCTCCTGATTATTTCCATACTGATAAGGACAACGGAATATTGATTTATGGAGGCCTTGATAAAGCTCCGTCCGGGAGCGAAACGGAATTTAAGCGGCCCGACTATTCTTGGCATCGCTATCCCGTTGGCCTCTTGCTAACCTCTTTATCATCTGAGTACATATATCTCTCCTTGCTGTCCTATCACTTTTGGATGCATCATAGCTTACTGGCTTACTGGGGAACTTTATTATATACAACAAATCATTCATCGTTTTGGAACCTTTTGCGGACTTTTCTCACATGACCCTGGACTTATTTGGATTTAATCCAATTTATCATTTGGACATTATATCTACTGCTTGTGATGTCATGTGAATCTATGCTGTCTGTGACGGGTATAGTATATGCTTTTGGTTCTTTATGAAAATTGTATTCTCCCCAGTGTTATAATAATTATTACATATATTTTTGATATTGAATATTGCCTTTGTGTAGTACTTGTGCGTATCAATGCTGAGAGCCAGCATGGTATAATGGTTTCAGTGTAGAACTAGGATTCTGGAAACCAGGATTCAAATCCCTGCCTGGCTATGGAAACTCATTTGGTAACTTTAGACAAATTATGTTCTTTGAGCTCCAGATGAAGGCAAAAATAAATCACCACACAATAAATCTTACCCAGAAAAATCTCATAATAGGGTTGCCTTAGGGTTACTATAAATTCCAAATTACTAGAAAGCACACAACAACAAATCAGTGCTAAGTAATATTTGATCAAACACTTTTATGCCTTCTCATTGAAAATGGAGAAGAGAAAGAAGGTGAACTTGTGAGAGCTGGACTAAAGAAAAGGCTAGAAACCAAACCCATCAAAAGACAAACCAAGACCTCTATGTTGCCTTCCTCTGGTACCCTCCAAATGTCTTGGAATATAAATTCCATAATCTGAGAAGCAGGATGGACAACTATTGTGATTTTCTCCTTGTATATAACAGTGCTAGATGGCATTACCAACATCTGATAGGGATAGTAATCTTAAAATACTTGAATGCCAGTTGTCAATTTATGCACTAGAGCAGAATTCCTAAATTCTGGTCTATCAAGTGTTTTGGAATTCAACTCCTAGGAAACCCCAGCTCGGCTAACACTCAGGTATGCTGGCAACTGAAGTTCAAAGCATCTGGAAAACGTTGGAAAATCACTCCTTAACACAGGGGTGCCCACACTTTTTCAGCATGCGAGCTACTTATATTAAAACAAAGTCAGAAAGATCTACCTACTTCCTCAAGGCTGGAGAGGGGAGGGGCGGGGTGGGGCTTGGCCAGAGGGGTGGAGCCAGGCCGCACCAAGCCCCTCCCCCTCTGGCTTTGGAGCTCCCAGCAGCTTTTCCAGGCTTGAGGATGGCAATGCCAAGCCAGTGGTGACATAGCTAGCACAAGGCTGGCTTGGCACTGCCATCCTCAAGCCTGGAGAAGCTGCTGGTAGAGCAGAAACCACAGGGGGGCGAAGCCAGACTACACCAAGCCCCGCCCCCTCTGGCTTTGGAGCTCCCAGTAGCTTCTCCAGGCTTGAGGATGGCAATGCCAAGCCAGTGGTGGCATAGCTAGCACAAGACTGGCTTGGCCTTGCCCTCCACAAACCTGGAGCAGCTGCTGGGAGTGCCAAAGCCGGGGAGGGGGCGGGGCTTGGCGCAGCCTGGCTCTGCCCCCTCTGAGAAGCACCCCATCTGGCTGGGATCGACCTCCTTTGGTCCCGGGATCGACTGGTCGATCGCGATCGACTTCCTGGGCAGCCCTGCCCTAACAGTTACATTCAAATGACTTATGTTGTCAGGCTACTGGTTTTACAGGACAAAACTGGATTCTGCAATTTTCTGACTGTGTAATACCATGTCTTTATACTGGGTACAGTAGCTAAATCCAGTACCAGGATTTGAATTGCCTATTTAAATGGAGCAGAATGTCAAAGCAACAGGTGCCCCTCGCCTCCCACTTTGCCCAGACATACCGGACGCCTTGCAAGGTCCCAGTTATGAATCAGCCGTGAAGGGATCACCGACTCGTCATCCTGATGGCAGTTGTCACAGTAATACAGGCCTGTGAATGAGCACAGTTTGGGCTTTGGGAAGGAAAAGCCAATTTGCCTGGAGCAACCTGGACAGGACACAAAGCAAAGTCTAAGGACATTTGAAGAAAATCACAAACTGGCTCCAAAAAACAGGGCCTCTCCTGCTGTATCAAGCTATATTCTCCACCCTTAGTGGCTCAGTTTGATAGAAGATGTACTACTCCAACACACCTACAGGAGGCTACAATAGACAAGGGCTATGTTAGGCCACAGGACGGGCTTCACTCTGAAAGTGCAAATCAGATTCTGAGAGATGTACATTAGGACAGTGTTTCCCAACCTTTTTTGAGCCGTGGCACACTTTTAACATTAAAAAAATCCGGGGACACACCACCAACCAAAATGACACAAAATGACATTAACACAGTAAAGAACAGCTGGGGGATGGCAGCCTGCTGGGAGCAGCTGCTGGGAGTGCCGATGCCGGGGGCGGAGCCAGGCCGCGCCTGGCCTCGCCCCTCCCTTCGGCTTCAGCTCTCCCACAGCTTCACCAGCCTTGAGGGGGCAGTGCCAAGCCAGCGGTGGCAGAGCCAGCACAATGCTGGCTTGGCACTGTCCCCTCAAGGCTGGAGAAGCTGCTGGGAGTGCCGAAGCCAGGGGGTGGAGCCATGGGGGCGGAGCCCCATGCCCCGCCCCCTCCCCGGCTTCAGCTCTCCCACAGCTGAAGCTGAAGCTGCGGGGAGGAGGAGGAGCATGAGCGGTGGATGGGCTTCAGTGGGCGGGGCTCCTCCTCCCTGCAGCTTCAGCGAGCGAGGGGCGGGAGTCATGGCGGATTGGAGGCTGGCTGGGGAAACAGTTGAAGGAGGTGGCGCCCCAGCCCCTTCTTCTTTTTCTTTGCCGCTGCCCGGCCCTTCCTCCTCCTCCCCCCAAGCAGCAGGAGTTCGGCAGGAGGAGGGGGGAAGGAATGGGGGCAGAGAGCTTTTATCGCGGTACAGCAGGAGGTCCGTCACGGCACACTACTGTGCTGTGTCACAGTGGTTGGGAAACACTGCATTAGGAAGAACTTCCTAATGGTGAGAGATGTTCAGCAGTGGAACTCTCTGCCCCAGAGTGTGGTGGAGGCTCCTTCTTTGGAAGCTTTTTAACAGAGGCTGGATGGCCATCTGTCGGGGATGCTTTGAATGCAATTTTCCTGCTTCTTGGCAGGGGGATGGACTGGATGGCCCATGAGGTCTCTTCCAACTCTATGATTCTATGTAAGCCCCTAATAGGAAATACCTGCATGCTCTGATTTCAATGCAATTCTTGCTTTGTTACCCACCCTGACATTACTCTCACCTGCACAGATAAAGCTCTGGCAGTCCAGTCCCTTCTCTGTTGGGATGGCCACCAAGTACTGCAGGAGGAATCCATTTTCCTTGACGGTGCTCTTCAAGATCACTTGCGAGTTCCCATCCAAGTTGCCTCCGAGGGTCAGGGCCTCCTCGGCTGTTTCCAGGTAGGATGTCAGCACCCGACGGACCAGGTCTCTCCAGTCAGCCGCCTCCTCAGCATTCTCTGCTCTCAGCTTCAGCACTGCTTTCGAGGTGATGATCTTGAAGAAGGAGGGACCCCCCAGGCTCACATCTGGCAGGATATCCTGGATGGTCTCTACTCCATAGCTATTACTCAGAGTCTTTTCACCATGCCGGGCTCTAAAGCACTTTAAGGTTTCCAAGGACAAGGAGAACACAAAAGGAGTCCATATCCTCTCGGTATCCAAGTACAGGACAGTCTCTTTGACTGCATCCAGTTCAGGTGCCAAGGGACACACCCACTCAAGCCCATTTTGCCCTGTCCCGCTATACTGCAAGAGGGCGGTTGGGTTGTCAGGCAGTCCCTCGGCAGGATTTGTGGCCTGGTCTTCGATCACCTCGAGGCACTCAAGAGTCTCCCAATCCTCGTCCTGCTGAGGCCGACACTTCTGGAGGGCCTCGTGCAGCCGGTCCAGCCAGTCGTCAGCCTCGTCCTGGGAGCCTGCCCGAAGGCACAGCCGTCTGCCCGAGAAGACCAGGTCAAAGCGGCCATCACTCTGTGCCTGCCCCAGGGACTCGCACCTCATGAGGGAACAGTTCTCTACGCACACACGCTCCTCACTGTCCACATAGAGACGCAGCTCCAAGGGTGAGAGCTCACAGAAGAACTCCTTCCAGATGCCCATGCCTCCTCGGCGCTGCAAGGTCCCCAATTTTAGGAGGCCTCGAAATGGATTGGAAAGACCTGCAGTTGGGT
This sequence comes from Anolis apletophallus, assembly GCA_030556195.1. Classification (NCBI taxonomy): domain Eukaryota; kingdom Metazoa; phylum Chordata; class Lepidosauria; order Squamata; family Anolidae; genus Anolis; species Anolis apletophallus. The sequence continues at coordinate 97,582,977 of JARBWK010000008.1, forward strand.
GGGGCAGTAGAGAGAAAAATTAGGATTTGCACATTTAGGACACATTTGAGAGAAGCAGACAGCATTGAGACAGCATTCCTCTTTAGGGTAACAGCTCCTAAAATCTCACTAGCCATCCTGGTGAGCAAATACCAGCACATGTAGCCCCCCACTAAAAAAAAAAGAATTTCCCTCTAATGATTAATGAATGATCACTCGGCATTACTTCACGAACAAAGATTCTTTAGGAAGGACTCATCCCACGCTTTTTACAAGCGTGTTGATGACTAAAAAGGCCAATCTGAGATAGGCAAGTCCGGTTGCAGAAAACTCGGAAGTTGGATGTGTCCTTCGAGCCTGTGCAATGGATTTTTCTGGTGGAGCGCAGCATGCACAGAACTGGCCTCAGCCTTTAAACCAAAGGTTCGTCTGTCGGGGCCTAGCAAGCTTGGACGGTGGCAGCAAGGTCCTCAGGTCATAGGTTTGATTAGAGTTTCCTTCTCTTAGATGGTTGACCTTACAGGGTTAGACGAGCACCATCTGCCCGGGTTTGAATTTAGAGTTTTCCTTCTCTTAGGATGGTTGCCAAAAGGCTAGAGAGCCCATCCTGCCCTTTGACGCTCTTTGTCAGACCCTTCGGTTGTGACCTGTCTGGCATGGGAGGCCCTACCGGCGGCTATTATGCCACCGCTAGCATAGCTCGCAACTTCATTAGGGTACGCAAGCCTCTCCCCCACTGCAAGGGGGCGCCAATGATTAATGAACGATAATGATTAATGAAGTGATGATAGTATGAAAAGTAAATCAGCACCTACAAATGCTGCTAAACAACCACAGTGTTTCACTCTTTTCTTTTCCATTCCACCCCACCCATCTTTCCACCGGAGAAAGAGGTTTACCTATTTGCCTCCGGTGAACAACACTAAAGCCCTTGGATTCTTTCTCAGGGGATAACTTTGATTTGCTGGTCTCTGATGAAGACACGGGAGCCTCATCCCGATCCATGGCACTGCTTGGTATCAGTGGTTGGCCATCAGCTATGTTTTCTGGTGAAGGACTACGTGAACAAGAGAAGTTTTCTGTCTCCACAGGAGGAGGAGGAGGGAGGTAAAAATCATCTTCAGTAATCCAGTTTGTTTTCTGTTGGATTAGAAAGAGAGAAGAAATTGATTAGTTAAGGCAGCCATCACAGTATCCCCCGATCTGAATGTTCTGCTGAATACAGTACAGCTAGAATGATATAGAAAAGAGCTGGAGTGATGTAGTTATTTGAGCATTGAACTCAACTCTGGAAACCAGGATTTGATTCTTTGCTCAGCTGTGAAAACCCACTGGGTGACCTTGGTTGAGTCGCCCATTCATAGCAACAGAAAGCCCTGTCATAGCTTTACCTTAGGGCAGGGGTGCTCACACTTTTTCAGCATGCGAGCTACTTATAAAACAACCAAGTCAAAATGATCTACCTACCTACTCAGAGCCATAAAAGCAAAAAAGCAAAGTAACTGCTTCATAAACAGAACTGATTCACTGCCTGAGTTCTTATTTACAGGATAAAGCAAACATGCTAACTCTCCCACTTGTATTTATTTATTTATTTCCAGCATTTTACCCCGCTCTTCTCAACCCCCGAGGGGGAACTTTGTAAAGTCAGTGAATACAGAATCCAAGCTGGAAACACTCTCAGGTTCTCAGATGACAGAGTCTCATACACACACACACACACACAGAGAGAGAGAGAGAGAGAGAGAGAGAGAGAGAGAGAGAGAGAGAGAGAAAGGCCTATAACAGGGGTGCCCACACTTTTTCAGCATGCGAGCTACTTATAATAAAACCAAGTCAGAAAGGGGCGGGGCTTGGCGGGGCCTGGCTCCGCCCCCTCTGGCTTCAACTCTACCAGCAGCTTCTCCAGGCTTGATGATGGCAGTGCCAAGCCAGCCTTGTGCTAGTTATGCCACCATTGGCTTAGCACTGCCATCGTCAAGCCTGGAGAAGCTGCTGGTAGAGCGGAAGCCAGAGGGGGGTGGAGCCAGGCCGCGCCAAGCCCCGCTCCCTCCCCTCTGGCTTTGGGCTCCCAGCAGCTTCTCCAGGCTTGAGGATGGCAGTGCCCAGCCAGTGGTGGCATAGCTCGCACAAGGCTGGCTTGGCCCTGCCCTCCTCAAGGCTGAAGCAGCTGCTGGGAGTGCCAAAGCTGGGGAGGGGACGGGGCTTGGCGCGGCCTGGCTCCGCCCCCTCTGAGAAGCACCCCATCCGGCTGCGATCGACCTCCTTCGGTCCCGCGATCGTCTGGTCGATCGCAATCGACTTCCTGGGCAGCCCTGGCCTAAAACATTCCCCTTTCACCATTCCTGTACAAGGCACCCCTCCATTCCACTCTGGTTCAAGAGTGAGCATTGTGTGGGCGCTGAACAGGCACTTTGGATGGTTTTGGGGATATGTTCCTTACTTTCTCCACCTAAATGCTTTTTTTGTATTCCTGCATAGCCCGAAGTCCCTCAAGCCTATCAATATATCCCACTTGTGTCTGAATGGTGCCCTTTGGCTGCACCATATGTCTCACGATATATAGTGATGGCCAACAAAAGCAATTCCTACCAAAGAGGCTGCTGGTGAGAGGAGTTTTCCTGTCCCTGGGTGGCTTCCCTCTTGGTCATTAGTGTGGCTGTTCTCATCTTTCGCTCCCCTGACGGCAGGTGGATGAGTCTGGGATGTGTCTGTTTCACTGAAGGGGGTCAAAATTGGCTGAACAATCTTATTATCAACCACGGCTTCTATAGTTTTATGTGAGCTAATCCGACTTGGAAGCTGAGAAATTGTTGTTGGAAGAGGCAGTTTGATGTCCACAAGGCATTCGGCGGTTTTATTTCGAGGAAGTTGTGCAGTGTAAGAACGGGTAACACGAGTACAAGGGTGCGCTGGTGGGGAAGGTTCAGGTAAAGGGTGAACTTCCTTCACTCCTGTGGATTCTGACTCTCTCTGGGCTCTGTTGAATTCCGCTAACACCCTTGAAAGAAAGAAAAAAAGAAAGAAATTAAAGCAAAATGCATGAAGGGAAAAAGTGACTCTGGTAATCACAACATGTGGCATTTGGGTAAGCCTTGAATTATCACATGGCCATCAGTCACTTCGTAGACTTCGTAGACCTTACCGCATGAGGTTGCCACCCCACAGCATTTCTACAAGCTGGGATAGCACTTACTTACCAGTATTATCACTCTCCCTATTGCATTGCTGCTAGTATCATGCAACTGCAACTCCTCGGCATTTAAAGCCATGCTTCCAAGTGGAGGCCATAACTTTGTCTTTCCGGTGTGTTGTCTTCCTTGTCTTTTAAAAAAGCATCATTTCTTTTCTCAACACACCCATTGGGACTCTAGCTCTGTATAGTCCTAGACCAGGGGCGCTCACACTTTTTCAGCATGCGAGCTACTTATAAAACTACCAAGTCAAATGATCTACTTATCCACTACTCAGAGAGCCATAAAAGCAAAATATTTGGAAATTTATTTCAGTGTGAGCCATATAATATATTTTAAGACTGGATTCAACTACATGTGAGTATAATAAGACCCTGGATTTATTCATAATAATAATGATGATAATATTCATTCAGCCTCTGCTATTAATAAATAATAATAGTAACAACAACAATAGGTTCCTAGAGTAGAAGGAGACCTCCAAGGGCCATCCAGTCCAACCTTCTTCTGCCGTAAGGGAAAAACACAATCAAAGCATTCCTCACAGATGGCCATTCAGCCTCTGATAATAATAATAATAATAACAACAATGGGTTCCAACCTCCTTCTGCACCTGGGCGGCGTCGGGAGCCTGCGGGGCGGGACTGAGCCTTCCTCCCGCTCTGCCTGTGGTCTACCAGGACGCCCTACACGATCTACCAGTAGATCGCGATCTACCTAATGAGCACCCCTGTCCTAGACAATCTACAATGGTTCAACAAAATCTGGAATGCCACATGATTTCCACCTCTGCATTAATTGCTAATACATCAATACATTTGCTAATACATAAATACATATAGCTAATTTAGAATGTATAGAAATGAATTATGAGTTGAGCTGGATACAGTGTTACAATATAAGACCTTACTTTTCATTATTTAGACTTCCTTTATGGGTGGAGACAAGTTGGAAATCATACAGAGAGTAATGTGACAGAATATGTTGAGGCTGGATCTACACTGCCAAATAATGCAGTCTCAGAATGCAGTTTAACTGCATTGAACTGGACTATATGCAATTTAAACTGCATGCTGAAACTGCATTATATGGCAGTGTAGATCCAGTCTCAGTCAAAAGTTCAATTTCTCTTTAACCATTCAGTTATTGAGTTTATTGAGTCCACCCAGTCAGAATTTTTCTAGCTTCTAAAAACAGGGACACTGCCCAACCATCACAGGTTGTTGTGAAGTCGAATGACTCTGGGTGCTTGATTTGGTAGATATATAAACCTAACATCATTGATCAATGATAGAACTGCTGTAATATCATCAAGTAGTCACTTTTGCCCTGCAGATGTTTTGAATTACAACTCCTAGCACCTTTTATCATTGGCTATACTTGTGGGGAAGGATGGGGATTATACTTAATTTGAAGGGCATCAGGCTGAGCAACAGTGTCAACAACATTCAGAAGGGAATGTTGAACAACTATTGTGAATGGATTTAAGAAAAAACTTCAAGAAATGTCAAAGGGCCTTTCTACACTGCCATATAATCCAGAATATCACGGCAGATCATTCACATGATCTGATTTGAACTGGATTAACTGAGTCTACACTGCCATATAATCCAGTTCAAAGCAGATTTTATACAGTTATGTAGAAGGGGCCAAAGAGGAAGAAAAATCTCACAGAGGATTAGTTGGAATGGACTACAAGGTCTATCTAGCCCAACTCCTGCCATGCAGCAATGCACAACCAAAGCACTCCTGAAAGATGCCTATCTAACCTCTGTTTAAAGACCTCCAAAGAAGGGGAGGTCCATCATCCTCTGTTGCAATCTATTTCTCTGTTAAACAACTCCTATAGCAAAGAAATTCTTCCTAACGATTTAGATAGAATCCTGACATCTGTTACAAATGGGATGCAGAAGGGGAGGTCAGTTGATTTTCACATTTGGTCTAGCGAACCAGAATAGTTCGCAGGTGCATAACAAGGTTGGGAGGACAATAACTTTATAAACAAGCACCTTGGTATCTTTTTTTTAAATAGAATGATGCTTCCATGAGATGGTTCCATGGTTTTCATGATATATATTTTTGTGGGGGATCGCTACAGAATTAAAGTATTGTAAGTTCAATGTCATTCATCGTATACTCACTTTTCGAGGGACTGGTCCAGGTCTTTTCTTGTTGCTACACCATGTTCAGAGTCATCTGCCTTGGGCTCCCCACCTCTGTCAGGGCTCTGAGTATAGGCAGATGTCCCAGGTAGAAGACCGTCAGAGCCCAGGCTGGAAGAGAGCTGTGATGAGCTTGTTGTGCTGATGCTTAAGTTGGATGCTGTAAGTCTGTTCCTTTGTCGGCTTTTAGTGACAGGCAAGATAGCTGAGTGTGCTTCGACTTCATCGGAGCCCGAAGACTGGGAGAGAGAGCCCAGGGATTCCTTCCTCCGGACTGTCAAGCCCACAAGAGGTTCTGGCAGTTCTGAGGCCGGGCAAAGGCCCGACAAGGATAATGGCGTGATGGTCCATTCATTCAGAATTGCAGACTTGTAAGAGAGGTCAAAGGCCAGGGAGGACAAGCCCTGCAGGTAAGTGAGGAGGAATTCAACCTCCTCCATGTCCAGAAGCAGAGCTGGTGAATGGTAATACTCACAGAGATGGGCCTTTTCATGGAGCAAGAGTTTCAGGTAGCACTCCATCAGGCCATCATTCAGGGCCAATCTGAGCCACGCACGGCAGCGGCCCACATCTGTGTTGATGAAGTCCAAGTGTTCCAGTTCAGAAATGATGTTTCTGGAGATAGAGAAGAAAAGTGGAATCAAAAAATTAGGAGAGACAACAAGGATGCAAAACCTGCCGCTCCCAAGAACAATGGAATGTGGATTTGGATATACCATAAAAGGCTGGGGGGGGGGGATTTTCAAAGAATCTAAAGTAATTTAGAAATTAACATAAGACAACACTAGGGAATTGTGAGACAAATAAGACAGATAACTGCAGAATTTCGTTAATGCTTGATACAGATTGAACAACAAATATCAAAGTCAGGGTCAGGCATGTAGCTGGGGGGGGGCTTAAGGGGCTTCAGCCCCCCCCCCAAATTCTCAGGGTGGTCCGTGAGAAGGCCTTACTGGTACATTATTTAAACTGTTATGTTTATTCATATCATGATCTGATCACCATGCTCATTATATCCCACATTCATGGGGTTATTGGGATAACAATACAAAGGGTTTGGTAGGGTAGTCCCTCTCTTACTCAGACTCAACCCCTCCCAAAGTTGAAGGGACTTTGACAACTAATAACAGTGACAACTGTTTCAGAACTTACGGAAGGAACTTTTTGTTTACAGCTCCCAGAATTCATCAACCACATGGTCGTGCCGGCTGTAGGACTTTATGAACTGTAGTTCCAAAGTTCCTTTCTCTAACCTCTGGTCTATAATCACTATGCCCCCCCGAGGCTTATCCCCTGCTGTATCCCTTTACGTTACCAATTTTCAGTTAGTCTCTGTTTACAGAAGTCTCACTTCGGCCTCATTCCCCACTTCCCCTACACTCCAAAGCACAAAGAGTCTGTTCAGTTTGTCAACAGTAACAATCACATCCACAAAATAACAGCCTCACCTGTGTGTGACAGACTTTAGGAGGGCCCAGAACACTGGCTGGGGAAGGAGCAGGCGGCCCCCATGTTTCCTCCCTTTGGTTCCACTTCCAGCTTTGATGTGCTTGGCCTTCAAACCATGCACAAACACTGCCTCTAGTGCACAGCAGAGGGTGTTAGCGTCCCCATCATCGCTGGTGACAAGGGCATCAGAAGTCACGTAATGTTTCTGCAGGGCCTTGATGGAGTTCACCAGGTGCTTCTTGATCAACTACAGTAACACAGAAGGCAGACTATATCAGGTCAGGTCAAAATAAGAGGATTCCTTCCCTGCTCCCAATGTTATTGAGTATAACGCTATGGACACTGGTAATGTAATCTGTGTCAAGCCCTATGAATAGCAGCTCAAGAAAGATATTTGACAAGATATGGGAAAGAATTCTGAAACCAAGGCCCTTACACAGAAAACACTATTTGTGTGTGTGTGTATATATATATGTGTATTTTGTTGGTGTTACTGAAATTACTGTGTGTTTTAACACTACAATTCCACGTGAACCACCACCACACTCCAGACTGAATTTTATATTTTATTTTTTCAGTTAAGGAAGGCTGGCCGCAACAAAAAACTTTTTTTTACTTCATGTGAACCTATGCTTTCTGGACATTGTGGGGGGTGCTTGATTCAGCATCCACAAACACACCTATAACCACAAGGGATTTGTATAGCTTCAAATATGTAAGAATTCTCATCAGGGTCAGAAAATACCCCTGTTTATGGCACTCAGTTGAATGTTTAAGTAATATGCTTGGATGCAAGTCAAGAAGAATTACACTCAACCCTGAAATTCATCTCTAATTCCTTGCTTTCCTTTTGATATCTTCATCCTAAGGTTGATCATGCCAAAAGCCACAATGATCGGATTTGTGCTTCGAAACAGTCACATTTCCATTCTAATGGTAAATTTACATTTTTGCAGACGTTGTCCGAGGGGGAGAGACAACTTGATATATTTATTTACTGCACTGCTTTCTATATGATAACCTTATGTTTGCCTAAGTCACTTTGGAATTTCCCAATTTAGTAAAGATTTAGTTAAACTCTTTTTATCCAATCAGGAAAAGCAGATCACCTAAAGAGTTTCTTTATTTACCTCGTGTGATGTGAATTGCTTGAGACAATTGTCACCACCTGTCCTGGTGATAACCTAACTCAGGAAAGGGCAATGTGTGGCCTTCCAGCAGTTGTAGGACAGCAAAACCCAGCATTATCATTGGCTATGCTGTCTGGGGCTGATGGTGTTCCAGTTCAATCTTATTTGGACACGTTGCTCTCCTCATCTAATCACTCTTCCAGACAGTGGGCTCTTTACGTTAGTCATAAGAAGGCACTAAGAGCTACTTCCATCTTTTGTTTCATACTGAACCTGAGGCAGAAACCTGAAAACAGTCTAATGTGAAATAAATCTGCCTCTGGCTTCAAGCTTGCTGACAGATACTTCCTGATTCCACCACTTTATGTTTAACTCTTCCTATTTTGAATGTCAGTAAGCATTCTGCCCTTTTCTCTGTTCGTGTTAACTATACTATTAAGAAATAAACTGGACAATGTTGAAAGTTGTCATCATGAATAAGAATAACTTGTGAGCCACATGCAACCATTTTGCTATTTGAGGCCCACAGCTTTTGATTTATTTGTACAGGTTGAGCATCATTTATTTTGATTGATTTTATTCATAATTATGGAATCTGAAATACTTCAAAATTGTCTACACGCAAGGCTGAGACACTGATGCTTTTGGACCCTTCTACACTGCCATATAATCCAGATTATCCAATCAGATAATCCACATTCTTTGCTTTGAACTGGATTATCTGAGTCTACACTGCCATATAATCCAGTTCAAAGCAGATAATCCAGATTTTATATGGCAGTGTAGAAGGGGCCTTTGGAAACAGACTTTGCTTCATGCACACAATTATTGTACAATTAGTTACCTTCAGAATATGTGTATAAAACGTAGATGAAGCATAAATGAATTTTGTGTTTAGACTTGAATCTCATCTTCAAGGTATGTCAAGCAAATATTCCATTAAAAATTCTAAAAATTTTGGTCTCAAGTCTTTTAGATAAGAGATACTCAGCCCATATAAAAATGTGGGCATGTGTGGAAACTTAATCCTACCTTTTGCCTGACTTTTCCCTATCCCACTGCTGTCTTAAGCCCAGTAGAGGCATTTTATAAGCTAGAAGATAAGAAGTTAATTGTGGGGACATGAAAGTATAGATGCTATGAGATCTTATGGATCTTAGTATGTCCTTCTAATAGCTGCCCACCACTGTTTAGTAGCAAAGTAAGCTAAAAAAAATAAGTATAGCTATCCAGGAGAAAATGTAGGGAATGAATAATATAGATGTTAGCAACATATGAATAATGGCAATGTCCTATTTGGAAATTTAAGAGTTTTCTCAATGAGCTACAATCAAAGTGAGTCACAGAGTAAAGCCCATTCACATTATAGAGTTATAGAGCTATTACCCTTTTTCACTTTAACTGCCATTGCTCTGTTTCACATTAAAGAGTTATAGTGCTACTAGCTGTACCTGGCACGCGTTGCTGTGCCCTATTTAGGAGATGCGAGAAAGTCTGAGTATGTAAGGGTTGGAACTGTTGTTAGTTATGGTGTTGTTGGGGCCATGGCTGTGTCGTTGTGGGTTGTTCTGGTGGGTGGGATGTTGAAGTCCTGGGGAGTTGTTGGTGTGTGGTGTTGCTGGCGTTCTGCATAGATTGTGGATATACAATGTTTTTTGTCTTTCCGTCTGCTGTGTTGATGTAGAGGTTGATGCTTGTGTGGGTGGGGTACTTTGGAAGTGAGTGGAGGTACTTGAAATCCCATTATCCATGGTGTGTCCTCCTCTGAACTGCAGTCGGATGGAGTGTGGATCATGGGGGGGGGGCACTGTGTGCCAAGTTTGGTCTTTATCGGTCTTGGTTCTGGGCCACAGTGGCCTGTGGGGAATGATGGGTTTTGAAGTAGTACAAATCCCATTATCCATGGAGGTACTTCAAGTCCGATAATCCATGATCCACCCTCCTCCAAACTGTAGTAGAATGTAGCGTGGGTCATAGGGGCTCTGTGTGCCAAGGTAGGTTACTGTAAATTCAGGTCATACACAATGTCCCATGAGCTGAGGCCTAGTCAGGAACAGCAAGTTAATGAAGCCTTACTGTCAATTCAGGCCATACACAATGTCCAATGAGCTGAAGCGTAGTCGGGAAAATCAAGTTAATGAAGCCTTACTGTCAATTCAGAGCGTTAACAGCATTCCATTAAGTGAGCATAGGCAGGGAAATTAAGTTAATAAAGCCTTACTGTCAATTTTGGGCGTGGTCTGTGATTTGTAGGGTGTAAATTTTCTGTGGGAAGTGAATTGGGTGTTTGTGTTTGTGCCTCAGCCCTTTGCCTTATCCTCCTCTGACAGTTTATTATGGGTCGGAATGTTCATGTTGGCTGGCCAGTACAGGAGTTATGCAAATCCGCCCTTATTGGCAGCCAATCATGTTGTCAGAATCTAGAGGCTGGGAGAGTCGTTGGCAGCCCCGGAGGATGCTGGGAAATGTAGGTTATTTACTCGTTGTTTTGGGGGCCTTTTAGGTTTTGGGGGGGAAGTTTCTTTGCTACAAACGTACCTTGCTTGAGGCCTATTTCTGTTGGCAAGTTTGGTGTTTCTGCGTTGTAAGGTTTCTCTGTTTGGGACGGTCGTTCCATGACGGGAACCCCTTTATATAGTGCTATTATTCCACTTTAACTGCTCAATGATCTGTTAGTGGAATTCTGGAATTTGCAGTTGAGGGAGGGCCGTTTAGCATTGTCAGCCAACAGTGCTTCAGTATCTCACTGAACTACAAACTCCAGGATTGCATAAGATAGGACTACAGGTTGATCACACCATAACTGTGTATATGAATGGGTCCCTGGGTTCAACCCATTTTATTTAAGAGACAAGGAGCAGGGCTTCGAGTGTCACCATCATAGTCTGGTGGAAGAAATCACATTTTTTCCCCACTGAATCTGCAATGGGATGGAAAGGAGTCATAGGAGAATTTCCCAAATGTATTATTATCAGTTCAAGGTTTCACCCAACTTCTTCTTTGCAAATACCCTGGAAAGTGTATCATAATCCCATGACCAAGGAAATTTCAAACTCCCAACAGCTCACCTGAGTAACTTCCTGAGACTGGCATCCATTCTCAGATGTGTGGTTGGAATGCATGTCTTATCTCTGCTTTTGCCTATCTCTGGAATCACATGTTAACCTGGGGAGAAGCAAACAAATAGGAAGATGGCTTAGATAAATTAGACCCCGAGGGGAACAGAATAGTTTCTATTTGGAATTACATTACCCAGGCTGGATCTACACTGCCATAAAAAATCCAGATTATCTGCTTTGAACTGAATTACAGTGTTCCCTCGCTACTTTGCGTTTCGCTTATTGCAAACTCGCTGTTTTGTGGATTTCAAAAAATATTAATTTAAAATATGTATCAGGGTATTTTTGCTGTTCTCTAAAGTGCTTTCTCTCCTCAGTCCTCCCTCCCTCCAGCCTTGAAGGGCCTTTCCTTCCTTTCCTTCACTTTATTTTAAGCTTATGAAGACTTAAAATAGTGTATAACTACTAAAATAATGTATAAATATTAAAATATATAGAGCATCCCTACATCACAGTTTTCACTTATTGCAAGAGGTCCTGGAACCTAACCCCAGCAATAAGTGAGGGAACACTGAATATGGCAATGCAGACATATAATACAGTTCAAAGCAAATAATGTGGATTATCTACTTTGATAATTTTGGTTATATGGCAGTGTAGATCCAGCCCCATTCCAGCCCAAGTTTTGATTTCTCCCAGGGAGGCCTAGAAGAAATGGGTTATAAATATACAGTGAAACACAACCGTCAGTCAAAGAATCTGAAGCGCTACAGAAAAAAATGCACATGCTGCAGACTTCTGAAGAGATGCCTTTGTACTAATATTAGAAAAGTCTAAGCAAGGATTGGGGTACTTAGTTTTAAAGAAAAACAAAAATTTCATAAGAACTTTGGGCATGCAGAAAACAGTGGTATATTATTATCATTTGGCACCAACCCCAGAGCAGAGATGGGTAAGTATGGCAGATGTGGGGAGCCTTTTGTGTTTCAGAATCCTCTGTGGATCACATGGCGTGCCAAATAAATAAATAAACAAACCCCCCTCTCCCAAATCTGACCCTGGTCTCTATTATACTAGGGGTGTCAAACTCATTTTTACCGAGGGCCACACCAGCCTTATGGTTGCCTTCAACGGGCCACTCAATCCATAGATGGAGAATCCGTGGCTACAGAGGGCCAACACACACACTCTCTCTCCACACACATATACATACATACATACATACATACATACATACACACACACACAATGGTTGGTGTTCTTTTTTTTACCCAGTTTTGTCTCCAGGTGTTATTGAATGGCAACTCCCATCACTATGCTTGGCTGCTGTGTCGGACTGGATGAGGGCTAGCAAATTGAAACTTAATCCAGACAAGACGGAGGTCCTCCTGGTCAGTCGAAAGGCCAAACCGGGCATAGGGTTACAGCCTGTGTTGTAAGGGGTTACACTCCCACTGAAGACGCAGGTTCGCAGCTTGGGAGTGATCCTGGACTCATCGCTGAGCCTGGAACCCCAGGTCTCGGCGGTGGCCAGGGAAGCTTTTGCACAGTTAAGACTTGTGCGCCAGCTGCACCCGTACCTTGAGAAGTCTGATCTGGCTACGGTCATCCACGCTCTGGTCACATCCCGAATAGATTACTGCAACGCACTCTACGTGGGGCTGCCTTTGAAGACAGTTTGGAAACTGCAATTAGTCCAGCGGGCGGCAGCCAGACTACTAATGGGAGCTACATACAGGGAGCATACCACCCCCCTGTTGTGTCAGCTCTACTAGCTGCCTGCCCAATTCCGAGCTCAATTCAAAGTCCTGGTTTTGACCTTTAAAGCTCTATACAGTTCTGGCCCAGCTTACTTGTCTGAACGCATCAGCCGCTACGTCCCACCTCGTAATTTAAGATCATCCGGGGAGGCCCTGCTCTCGCTCCCGCCTAGTTCTTAAATGCGGTTGGTGGGGACGAGAGATAGGGCCTTCTCGGTGGTGGCTCCCCGTCTGTGGAACGCACTCCTAATTGATATATGATCAACCCCATCCCTCCTGGCATTCAGGAAAAAAGTGAAATCCTGGTTAATGCTAACTGTATTTTAATGTATTTTAATTCTGACTGTTTTTGGTTTTCTATTATATGTATACTGTGACTTTTTGGCTATTATATGTATATTGTTTTTGACATCGTTGTTAGGTTAGGCCGCTCTGAGTCCCCCCTCAGGGGTTGAGAAGAAGCGGGGGAGAAATGGTGGAAATAAAATAAATATTAATGATCTGCCATGTTGACTGGGGTTAATGGCAATTGCAAACCAGAGTCTTTGTGGCTCTGAGAGGAAAGGTTAAAGGGCATTTAATATCATATATCATATACACAAGCCTTATATCTGAATACATACCACACTATTCTGACTAAACAGAACAAACTGCAGCCTTCCAGACGTTACTGTATCACAGCTCCCACTAGCTCTTGCCATTATGCCTAATGATGAGGAAGGCAGGAGCTATAGTTCAACATCTGGAGGCCACATAAAATGACATGGCAGGTTGGATTTGGCCCATGGATCTTCTTGGCACATGTGAACTACTATTAATAGATTATGTAGCCCAACCAAAAAAATGCTTGGTGTCTTGGTTTTTAGGCCTGTTTCTGGGGTTATTTGGGGGCGCTGATTCAAAAAACTGCATTGGATAGACTGCATTAGGTCTAGTTTCTTAAATGGCAATTGGTATATGGCAGGGCTGTCCAACTTCTACGGGCCCAAGGGCCGGAATTCCGGTCACTGATCACGGTGGATTTGGGGGAATGTTTCCTAATACCTTTGAGTTATTTGAGTCCACACTCAAATTGGGACACACCAAAAAAACTCCAAACACCTCAATGCCGTCGCAGGCATTGGTGGAAAAGGTCCAAAGAGCTCCCTGTGGCTGGCGCAGTCTCACGATGCTTGCCTAAACCCGGAAGTAGGTATTTTTTTATTTTTTATTTTATTTTTTTATTTGTATTTTATTAAAACAAGTTAGGGGGCCAGAGGGAAGGGGCTCGGGGGCCGTGTACGCCCCCCCCCCCGGGCCGCCTGTTGGACAGCCCTGGTATATGGCATATGTTCTGTATCTCAAAATAGAGCTCATAGGGGGAAACTGGTGCCCTTTTTGGAATCGGCAGGTCAAATATCCCCAGAAACAGGGCCAACATTTGAGGCACCAAATTGTGCATTAGCCAGTATCACAGATCAAAAGTAAAGCTCTTATAAATGCAGCAGGGACAGGACAGTAACTATCAAGGCAGTTGGGAATGTTCGAAAAGATTACTGAAAAGATAAATTAATTTATTTCATTCGCCATAGCACAAGAAGTAGGATATTTGGCCATTTTCAGGATAGATGTCTGAAGAACTAGGGCAAATAGTGGTGTCCAAGATATACATTATAGAACTTATTGACAAACAGAAAACTTCACTGAGTTACGATGGCATCTAACTAAGAATTCTCAAAGAACCTAAATGTCAAAACATGGACATAATATATTTTATGCCCATGTTTGATGTTTTTGTATAGTTTAATGGTTTTAATGCAGTGGCTCAGTGGGTTAAACCGCTAAGCTGCTGAACTTGCGGATCGAAAGGACACAGGTTTGAATCCAGGGAGTGGCATGAGCTCCCGCTGTTAACCCCAGCTTCTGTCAACCTAGCATTTCAAAAATATTCAAATATGAGTAGATCAATAGATACCGCTCCAGCAGGAAGATAATGGTGGTCTATGCAATCATGCCGGCCACATGACCTTGGAGGTATCTACAGACAACGCTGGCTCTTCGGCTTAGACATGGAGATGAGCACCAACCCCCTAAGTCAGACATGACTGGAATTAATGTCAGGGGAAAACCTTTACCTTTATGCTATGTATTGCTTTTCTAGTATGTTTGGTATATAATTTTTGCCATTTATTATGTTGTACACCACTTTGAGCCCCCCTAGGTGTGAGTAAAGTGGTATAGAAGTGAAATAAATAAATAGTAAATAAAAACAGTTATCTAACAGAAATATATAACATGACCCTAAGAGCACTCACACACTACTATATCATAACAATTTAAAAAATGACTGCCAATACCATTATGTCATTCCATACCTTCCATTCAGACAACAGGGCAGCATTTCCTCGCATAGCACACCATGAAATAGACTGCAATCTACCTACGGTTTTACTGAATGCAGCAGAAAACACAGCCTGGATAGCATTGGGAGAAGGGTAGACAAATTTGTGGTGCGAAATGCTATCAATGGCTAGTACTCATGATGGCTATCCATTATCTCCACTATCAGAGGGAAAGAAAACTCTGAAAACGAATTGCTGGGGAACACAAACAGGGTGGTTCCTGTATTCACATATCTCTTTTGTGTTTTCATAAGCATTTGGTGGACCATTGTAACAACAGGACAGAGGACTAGATTTTGTGTGTGTGTGTGTCAGGAGCAGGGCCGGACCTAGGTAATTTTAAATGGTAAGCAAACAGTATTTCCCCCAACCAATCACTGTGCTATATGTGTGTGTGTGTGTGTGTGTGTGTGGATTGGGTGCATAGACAAATTTTGGCCCTCCAGGTATTTTGAACTTCCTACTGGCTGTTTGGAATTGTGGGAGTTGAAGTCCAAAACACATGGAGGGCTGAAGTTGGCCCATGCTATATATATATCCCAAAGATACTACTCTATGGTGAACTCGCCACGGGTCAGCGCAAGAGAGGCGCCCCCCAAAAGAGATATAAGGACTCCCTGAAACAACATCTCAGGCTCGGCCAGATTGATCACCAACAGTGGTCCACCCTGGCCTCACATCGGGAGGCATGGAGATGCACTATCCACAATGCTGTGGCCTCTTTCGAGAAGACACGCCGAATGGGTCTCGAAGAGAAACGACAACGCAGAAAGAACCGCAACTTGGAAAAAAGTTCCAAGGAGACTTTCTGCTGCGCTTTCTGCAACCGAACTTGCCTATCTCAGATTGGCCTTTTTAGTCATCAACGCGCTTGTAAAAAGCGTGGGATGAGTCCTTCCTGAATCTTCGTTCGCGAAGTAATGCCGAGATATATATATATATATACACATCTTCCCACCATTTTCCTTGTTCTATTCCTATTCTCTTTGAGTGTGTGTGTGTGTGTGTATATCTATATCTATTCCCCTTCCTTCCTTCTCAGCCATATACCCCAGAATATCAAGGCAGAAAATCCCACATTACCTGAGCTTGGACTCAGATATTCAAAGCAGATATTGTGGGATATAGGGGGGCTGTGTGGAAGGGCCCTCACCATTTTTCCTCCCCTCTTCCTATTCTTTGTGTGGGTCTGTACATTCCCCATCCTTCCTTCCTCCTCACCCTTTTCCTTGCCCCCTTCCTATTCTCTTTCCCCTTCTTACCTTCCCCTTCCTCCCTTCTCACCCTTTTCCCTCCCCTCTTCCTATTCTCTTTTTTTGTGTATGTATATATGTGTGTGTGTATCAGGTCTAGCCTAATTTCGGGGGCAAGGGGCCGGGGGTTGGGCTAGGTGCCCTCTGGCTGGCAGGCTCATCTAGCCGCTCAGTCCTGCTCCCAGCCCCCAGGTAAGGGCGCCCACGTGGCCTCCTCCCTCGCCCCACGTGCACCGGCAGCAGCAGTGGCAACAGAGGGAGGAGACGCGTGGGGGGCAAGGGAGATGGGAAATGCGGGCACATCTGCCCCCTTTCTCGCCCTGCGCAAGCCATCCTTGGTGGGGGCGGGAGGAAAGGCACACGCAGAGTGAGGGATGAGACGCGCGCAGGGCACAGGGCGAGGCAGGGAGAAGGGAAAGGCATGCGCCTCTGCCTCCGGCTCTCTCTTCCCACCTTCCTCCCACCCTGCCAGCACCCCTGGGGGCGTGGCACCCAGCCCTGGATTCGCCCTTTGGCCACGTGGCGCCCTGAGGCGGCCGCTTAATTTGCCTCCACTAAGATCCGCCCCTGGTCAGGAGCTAGGCTACTTGAGAAACTGCAAGTCGCTTCTGGTGTGAGAGAATTGGTTGTCTGCAAGGACATTGCCCAGGGGACGCTTGGATGTTTTGATGTTTTACCATCCTTGTGGGAGGCTTCTCTCATGTCCCCGCATTGGGAGCTGAAGCTGACAGAGGGAACTCATCCACGCTCTACCCGGATCTGAACCTTTAGTCCTGCCGGCACGAGGGTTTAATGCATTACGCTCCTACCATAGTCCTTTGATCTGACTCAGTAAAGTATGCACCTTAAAACATTTCAATCCCACAAATACAATATAGTTTTCTTAGGCAAGAAATAATCATAAGTAATTTGCAATTGCTTTCCTCAGAAATATAACCTACATGCCTGGAATTGCCTGGTGGTCTCCCTTCCAAGCGCGAACCAGGCCTGACTGTGCTTAGCTTCTGATCAGACACAGATAGAACCTATTGTCTTTAAAATATTTAGCATCCAGCAGTAGTGGAAAAATCTTGCCAAGAAAACTTCATGATAGCTTTGCCTTGGGGTTATCATATGTCAGAAATGATTTATAAGCATACAACAACAAAGAGGAAGATGAACATAAACGAGACCACAGTTCTGAACTCTGTGTCAATCTGGAACAAGTGCCTCTGGTTTATGTAACTGTAAATATAAATAAATAGAACAGAAGTTAAACAGAAACTAATTGGTTTCACTGAGGTCCACTGTCTATCTAATTTGGTGCTCCAGGAAGGGGAGCTCAACATTACACAACAATCTGCCTTGGAGCATGTGCAGAGCCCAGTAGTATTTCTTTTTCCTTAGGGAATCTCACACCCAAATCCTTTCAATCATGAATTTAATCCTAGACCCCAGCCCCCAAACTTTCTTGATTTAATCAGGAAAATTTTGAATGGGGAAAGATTGAATCACTGGTGCTGTTGTGAAACTGCTGTGAGCTGAATGACTGCAAATCACTGAGAGATATGCAAATAAATCGCAATCTGCCTTCCATTCATTCTTAACAACTATAATGTTAAGGTGAGGAACTGGAAGTCTATGCAGCTTTCCAGTTGACTTTAAGAGGGTTGATGTTGGGAGGCTTCTGGCTGACTAGGAAGAAGCACTGGTTTTCCAGATTTCTCATTCACCACCTTTATTTTTAAAAGTATTTTTCCAAGCCTTATTGCTTGATAGTGTAATGGTACCTTCTTGTATGCAGCATTTTTATACATCCATGTACTAGTAACTTTTAAACTATCCAATCCAATAACCAAAGTGAACAAAGCCCGCTGGAACACCTCAGCAAGCGAGAGTCCAAAAGTGGCAGGCGAAAACCCAGACCCTCTCTCATTTGGCTGATACCAAATGAGAGAATCCCTCCTGGGCACACAGAAAACTGGACGACTTGGAAGGCGCTGAACAGACTGCACTCTGGCACCATGAGATGCAGAGCCAACCTTAAGAAAAGGGGCTACAATGTGGAGTCCATGACATGCAAGTGTGAAGAGCAAACCACAGACCACCTACCGCAATGCAGCCTGAGCCCTGCTACATGCACAATGGAGGTCCTTCTTATAGCGACACCAGAGGCACTCCAAGTGGCCAACTACTGGTCAAAGGACATTAAATAGAATGCCAAGTTTCCAAACTTTGTATTTTGTTTGTTTTTTCAATACAATACAACTGCTTGGTTCGCTCCTGACATGATACATAAATAAATACCAAAGTGAACATAATAACATAAAATATAAAACAACACTAAAGCAACGGCAATAAAACAAGTTAAGATAGCAATAGGATAAAGACAATCATGGAAGATTATTATCCACATTCCCATGAAAGAGGCTTATTGTTCCCTGCTCTAGAATAGCAGATCAGCCTTACTAAGGGTGCATCTATACTGTAGAATGAATTTAGTTTGATGCCACTTTAACTGCCATAGCTCAATGCTGTGGAATCATGGGAGCTGCAGTTTTACAAGGTCCTCACCCTTCATTGCCAAAGAGTGCTGATGCCTCACCAAACTAGAGCTCTCATGGTTCAACAGAATTGAGCCACTGTTAAGCTGCATTCATTTGATAGCATAAATGCATTAGGCAGTGGAAGCATTTCCTCGGATGAGCCCAAAACATCAAATAGTCCAATCCAGAGTCCAGAATACCAATGAGGAGGTGTGTTTACAGGACACTGTTCTGAAAATCCTCAGGGAAATGTGTCCTTTCCCCAATCTGACCAGCTACAAAATTCCTTTCCCAACTTCTGAATACACTTAAGAACTGTACCATCCGAATCTTCACAACATAAATTTCACCTGAATGCTCAGCATCCTGTTTGTAGCTTGCCCAATCTCCGGTTTCTGAGACTGCCTTTTGTACTAGTCACAGGCAGGCAGAACGGGCAAGCGGCAAGCAGATGTTCTGCACCACTCACCTGGGAACTCACTGGAGCACAAGCACGACCTTGCTGATCTGCTGAGGGCAGATGAAGAGCCTTGGCAGGACCACGGGACAAGGAGAGCCTCTGGCAAAAACTACACAGCTACCTGGGGAGAAGGGGGCGGAGTGGAGATTAAGCCCCTTGACTCTCAGGCAAGACCCGTCACGAGACTTCCTGAACTCTGAACGCTGCAACTTTTCAAGCTGAGCACAGCAGCCAGAGGAGGCACTTCTCCTAAAGCTCTGACTTATCATCCAGAGGGGCACGAAAAAGCTGTCCATGCACTGCTTTTTTTCCTTCTCTGACTATGTGTATGTGCCTTCAGGTCACCTGTTGCCTTATAATGGTACCCCAACATTTCACAATGTCTTTCTTAGGCAAGTAATACTCAGAGGTGCTTTTGTCAGCCCCTTCTTCTGAAATCTAACCTACGGCACCTGCATTTACTGGTGATCTTTCATAAACAGAAGTCTGAAAATGGTATGGTGGGCCGGGTTGGTTTTCTTCCATCTCAAGAAACCAAGTGAAATCCCACGGAATGCATGAGACTGAGTTATGGAATGAGCTGGGACTGTAGCTCAGAGGTAGAAAGTACAATGGGGGATATAGGTTCCAAAATAGCATGTCTTGTGCTGATTTTGCAAAATCTTTCCATTCTCAGTCAGTCACAAGAATCAGTAATCAAAACCAAATCTAGAACGTTGCTTGTATCTACAGACTGACATACTATCCATCAGAGAAACAGGATGTTCAGTTACTTGTGCAGAATCACATTTCTCTTAACTTGAACTGATAAATGTGGGAGAATGAGCAGCTGAAACTGAAGTTCTTACAGTTACCGTATATCCCAGCAAAAGAAAGTTAAACTGTATAAATAAAAAACCAGTTTGTACCTGAGTTACAAACACCTGACTTACAAATGATGGAT
Organism: Anolis apletophallus; assembly: GCA_030556195.1. Lineage (NCBI taxonomy): Eukaryota > Metazoa > Chordata > Lepidosauria > Squamata > Anolidae > Anolis > Anolis apletophallus. The sequence continues at coordinate 97,603,272 of JARBWK010000008.1, forward strand.
AGTTAAGAATTGGGAGGGGGGTGAGACAACAAAAAGTGAGAGAAAGCATCCCTAGGAAGGGAAATTCACCCCTGAAAGAATTATCATGGGGAAAAGATGTCTCCACTGAAGATTTATCACCAATCCTTGCTTTCACAACAAGCCATTTCTTTTTTCAAAATCTATCACAGGGATGCAAAGTAAGGTGACATTTTATGAATAAGGACACCAATAGCAAAACAAACACCCCAGTGGTGTTAATCTATCCCTATGCTATCTAAAGCTTGCACATACGTATGCACACACACATGCATTTTTGGATGGAGTTACACTTTCAAAATATACCTGTTCCAACTTACAAACATGTTCATCTTAAGAACAAACCTACAAAACCTATCTTGTTCGTAACTTAGGGACAACCTGTACTAGGAAATTTTCTGCTTTACTAAAGGATGGGCACAGACAACATACCACATTTTGCCCCAACAACATGAAATTGTGGCTGATTTAGAACCACAAGATTTTGCAAAATAGAAACAAACTTAGCATTACATTTATTGTCCTTTATTGTCCCGTAAGACCACTGCGATCAGAGTCCCTGAACCTTCTTGCGGTGCCAAGCTGTAAAACCCTTCACCTGACTTCAACGCGGAGGAGAGCCTTCAGTGTCATCGCTCCAGTACTTTGGAACGATCTTCCTCCCGCATTGCGCGGTGTCTGACTTACTAGCCTTCCGGAAGTCTTGTAAGACCTTTCTGTTTGCACAGGCATTTGGTCAGTAAATAACCCCAGGCCTTTACTATGTAGCCGTAGGCCATGGGAGTAATTTCTGGTGCCCGTGCACTATTGTATAATTTTAATTGTATAGTTTTAATCTTGTGTTTTATCTGTATTTTATGGAGTGACGATGAATAAATCAAAATAAATAAATAAATAAATAAATTTATTGGATAGCAAGTATAACTTCCTTTAGTAAATCTCTTATCACTGGGCAGAACTTTGGTTGGAGGCAATTCTTCAAGGTCTCAATCAAACAGATGCTGGAATATAGGTGGAATGAGTTTTGGAACCCGTTCCAATGCCAGGATTCAACTCTACCATGGAGGGTCATCGTGTCTAAGCAGAATTCCCCCTCTGCTTTCAGTTGGCAAAATCTGTACTCCTGGACCCTGACACATCTACAAGGCTTCTAAGAGAGTTAAGCCAGGCTGCATTAAGTTCAATCTCAGTACACCTGTTAGGAAATGCTTTCACTCTGAACTGCTCCCAAGCATCAACTGTTTTCTAGACATTGCCAATTCTGCCTTCTAAAGTCTGCTTGAGGCTATCTCCTCCTCAAGACATTAATTTGATGGATGGCTTTTAGTTTTGGAGGCTATTCTAGCCACAAGAGACCTAAAACAAATCAGCACAGCTCCATTGTAAACAATTTGAGCATTAAATATTCAGCTGTGATTGAAATGGATTTATTGGGAAATCAGATATACAATCCTGATATAAAACAGAAACAAAGAGTGAGTTAATGCCAGGGCTCAGCCACAGAATACACAAAGCAATGAAAGTAGCATGTACAGTAGACATGCACAGTTAACAGGCACCCATGGAGTTGGTAGATACTGGATAAATGTACTTGTAGCTTCTGGTTGCCTATTTTAAAAAGGCGTAATACTACACTCCATACCATACCATACCATAAAATCTATATTGACTTGAAATTAATATAGAAAGACAGTAATTAAATGTAAATAAAAACAAGCCAAATGTAACACAATTATACTGTATTATAAAAACAGCTTTGTAAACACAGTGTGCAATTTTAGTTAAATGGCAATCATAAATTATTACTGGTCGCTTGAGAGTTCCAGTTAACTAGAGTCTACTGTATCTCATTAATGCAGCAGCATACTCTTCTAGTGTGGATTTCATAAGTACTGTTCAGAAAAGAGACCAACTATTGACCGGATCTCACCACAATTTCATGTTGTTTGCTGACAATCCTCTGCTGCTGTTCCCAACAAACCTGGAATCGATATCCTGTTGCCTCAGCACTTTCCATAACAGAAGGCTGGGCTGCCGCCGACAAATAAATGTCCTTCCTCTTGAAAAAACACCAGACTGAGAGCCAGAGTGAGCCGTGCCTCTAAGGCACTGACTGATTTTGCAAACAAACAGGGGGTGAAGGGAGGTGAATTTTGCTGAAGGAGGTCATTTCTCAAGCGGCGAAAAGCAAAACACTTCAAATACTTAGTTTTTTTAAAAAAAACGTACAAGTCTCCGAGACACAATGAAAACTTTCGCCATGCATACTTGGCCTTACCGACATTACAACGATTTGAATAAAATAGGGAAACAAAGGCACAAAAAAGTTCTTGAGTCGTCTAAATCTATTCCCAGGTTTGAAAGTAAAATCTTCCATGTTACAACCTTATCCCCTTTATACTGTTTTCAAACGAATCAAAAAGCGCACACAGGCACAACTATGACATAGTGGCACAGTTGTGAAAACAGATCTCTCAGTGCTGTGACAGATTGAGGCAGAATTATCAAAGGTCTCACCTTGATGTTAGGAATGATGCAGCCACAAAGCTTTATTTTCTAGCTATAAGTCCTTTAAAACTACACATCTCAAAGGTGGTTAGGTTCTTCCTTCTTTGGATCAACAGTTCTGGGGAAAAGGCTGCTGTGAGCACATGACAGCGACCAAGTCACCAGCTTGGGACAGAGGGCTGTAAGCAACACTAGCCAAGTCACAACATGACTAAGCCAGAACCTGGAAACTTTGCAGCCATTCATCTCTCAGCCTTGCAAGCATTGCTCCACAGAACAAGGATGACAAAGCCTTTCCTAACCACCTGATTGATGCTGTCTTCTCACATTTAGAGACGTTGTTTGAGATGCTGGCAAGGAAAACAGAGCTTGGCAGGTCAATGGGGATTTTTGTATGTGAAGAATTTGAGCAACGACGACTGGTGGCTTCCATGTTTATGGGTTAACAAATACACTATGGATTTTACTCCAAATTTATAAAGGACCTATCCAAAGTGGTACAGCCTATCACCAAATGGATTCAGAATCTTGGATGACTGGTTTAAAGTTCAGACTAAACCCTGAAGCAGACTCAATTTTAAAAAGAGGATCAGGGACTACCTGGTTTTCAGGTCACTTCTTCTCAAATGCCACAAACAGTGCACCTACACTATACAGGCTAGCAAGGGGGCTAAGGGGCTTCACCCCCCAATTCTCAGGGTGGTCTGTGAAAAGTGGTACATTATTTAAACTGTTATGTTTATTCTACATCTGATCACCATGCTCATTATATCCCACATTAGTGGGGTTATTGGGTTACAAAAGGTTTTTGACATCACTCAGCCCCCAAACAAAATCTGGACACTATACAATGGTTCAATGTTCAATGCTATGGAATCTAGGGAGCTGTAGTTTTATAAGGGATCTCTGTCAAAGATTCCTGGTGACTCACCAAACTATAGCTTCCAAAAGACAATAGTACTGAGCCATGGCAGTTAAAGGGGTGTTGAACTGCATTCATTCCACAGTGTGGTTGCACTCAAAAAGAATAAGAGAGAGAGATTGAAACAGCGAGTGTGTGAGAGAGAGAAGGGTCCTTTCTTTCCAAAGCCATCAGTGAAACAAAAGACATTTATTATTATAATCATTTCATACGGTTCTGGCCTAACTTGTAACCATCAGCCTCTATGTCCCAGGCTCAGGCGGCCCTTTCCCGCCAGCACTATGCAAGACATCAAGATAAAAGATAAAACCTACCCGCCTGTAACGACTAAAAACATACTAAAAACATACTAACATATTCAAAATACCATGGCAGTCATGGCATTTGTACACCAGCACAAGGCAGCATTTTAGGGTCAATAATGGCAGCAGCCAATGTTTTTATGGAGTAGGCCATTGTTTTAGTCCAGGTGAATGTGTATGGTGAATAGCCAGGTCTTACATGATTTTTAATGTAAAGAATCTCAGGGTTTTGGGGTTTTCCAAATGCTACAAAGATAATAAAAAAAAGAGTCTGAGTGAAACAAAAGAAGACTGTTCATTGGACTCCTATAATCAAGTTCTACTTATGCATCAACCTAAAAATGGGATGGCTTGATATAAAATATACATGATTGCAAATTAATTTGCTGAGATACAAATTTGCAAATTATTTCTATAATTTAAATGAACTAATTTCCCATTTGAAATTTTGAACCTAGAAAATGTCAACATCTCTTTTTGCAAGTGTTTTCACAAATCTTGAATTTGTTAAGCTGACTGTACAGGAACAAAACTAACAAATCTCTATTGTCCAGTTTAACTGCAATCATCTCCAATTCCACTCCACACTTCAGGAAACTTGCTCTTCAGACCTCAGCAGCAACCTTGCCTAACAAAAAGTAAATACTTGAAGCTAAAATTGTATTTCAAGAATTACCTGCTACTTGAGTTGTCCTTCTGCTGCCACTAAGCCATGGAAGGAACAACAGATAAGCTCACTGTAATGTTCTCTTTTCACAATTAAAAAGCTTGTTTCTTGGGTCATGATGATGGCATCTCACTCATTGCATCATAAACACCTTTGGACACGTGAAAGAAGATGGACTGTTTCTCATTCACCAGCATGATTAGGATGTTAGTGGCTGGCTTGGGGTAACCAAAACATCCCAGAAGGTTAACTCATCAGCAACAGGAGGAAACTGCTCCTTCTCAACAGAAAGGGGTTTTTTTCTCTCTGTAAATCTGCCTGATGGATTTAGCTTATGGGACTTGTATTCACTTTTGGAAATTCCTATTTACTGAATTGCTATGGAAAATGGTAATCCAGCTATTGCTACACATTTTGCATGTGTAGGGAGGAATGCCTTTTCCTTTTACAAAACTGGTATTATACTCCTGGAATGAGATGCTTCTGAAGAAATACCTTCAATCCACTTTATGTACCACTTGCTGAAATAATTGTGCTACATTATGCTAAAGGCCTCCTTAATTCAGTCTTCCCTTCTTCCCAAATGTCTCTAAGAAACCACAAAAAGGCCAGAAGTACAAGTATACCATCACAACTATGTTTTGAGTGATCAAAGTCACCTCCTGTGACTCAAAATGCCAATGGGTAAATTATTCCTTGGGCAAAATGAGGGAAACTGACCTTTTAAAAACACTTCTTTCAGTGGGACCCATACTGCCTGAAGGAGAATTAGCAGACTCCCCTACACCCCCATACACAAGAATGTGCACACTCACACATCACTAAAACCAATCTAGAATGGACATTTATCTGACAGATTCCATCCCACTTTAAAATTTGGATCTTTAGTTAAAATTTGGATCTTTCTATGCGAATGATCAGCTTTGGAGTTGATTGCTCCCAGAATAAAAAAAAACCCCAAAACACACACACAAAAACACAGTTTCTACACATTTCAGAAACTCAATTCCATGGGAACTACAGGAAACATTCCTGTGTCATTTGATGGGCTCCGTGGGACTCAGTCTTTAAAATGTCTTTAAAGTGTATAGAAATGGGGAAAAGCCAGTGTCTGATGAAGTCCCTAGTCTAGATTTTTAGTGGAACCATGCAATATTGGGAGAGAGGTATGTCTAAGGATGCATCTTCAAGCATGGGCAAACTTTGGCCCTACAAGTGTTTTGGACTTCAACTCCCACAATTCCTAACAGCAGATAAGCAGACTGGGATTTCTGGGAGTTGAAGTCCAAACACCTGGAGGGCTGAAGTTTGCTCATGCCTGATCCACATTGCAGAATTAATGCAGTTTTATTTCACTTTAACTGACATGCGTCGATGTTATGGAATCTTCGAGGTTGTAATTTAGTGAGGCAGCAGATTCTTTGGCAGAAAAGACTAAAAACCTTGTAAAAATACTATTCTCTCTGGCTAAAGTGTAATTATATGTAATTGTTTTCAAATTATGTACATTTTTAACTACCTCCACTTAAAAACATGCCCAGTTTTGTCCACATTTTATTCTTCCAAAAATGTGGAATCTCCAGATGAGGTACTGTTATCACAATGAGTCTCAAGAGGTACAAAAGCAGTTACCTTTGTCAAGACTATAAAAATCAACGGCAGTCCTGCCTTCCCTATTGTTATGAAGATGAATTATATTGAAACTGCAACAGTGACAGTGAATCACAAGAGCCCTGAAGTTCATCGGGTCCAATGAAGACGAAACAAAAAGTGTTTATTACAAAGATAATACTAAAGGAAACTGCAGAGGAACTGTCTATACTGTCAAAAGAGGACTGTTATCAAATGCGCTTACACACAGATAGCAATGGCAGTTTATTTCTTCCCTTGCACCTTTGAGAATTTTTATCAGGAATATGGGACAAGGGATAACATTGTCCCCAACCCATGATTGTAGTCCTAACTGAGGCTTTTATGAAAAATAGTAAGATGACAAGTAGTATCTTGTAAAGTCTAATTTCACACTTTAAGGTTCAGAAGGAGTGAAACAACTTGCAATGAAAGCAGCTCTGTTCATCTGCCTTTTTTAAAAGTTGCCACAAAGTTTTAGGCTTGATCTACACCAGTGGTTGCCAAACTTTTTTGACCTACCGCCCCCTTTCCAGAAAAAAATTTACTCACCGCCCCCCTAGAAATTATTTTTTTAATTTAATAGCAATTAAACAGAAAGATATATGTATTAATGCAGTGGTTCTCAACCTTTCTAATGCCGTGAGCCCTAAATAAGGTTCCTCATGTTGTGGTGACCCCCAACCATATTTTCATTGCTACTTCATAAATAATGTTGCTACTCTTATGAATTCTAATGCAAATATCTAATATGCAGGATGTATTTTCATTGTTACAAATTGAACATAATTAAAGCATAGTGATTAATCACAAAAAGAATATGTTTGGGGGAGTATGGATGATGGGATTTGCAGTACCTTCAATCGATTCAGCTCTGTCTTCCATAGACCACTGAGACCACCATAAATTACAGAACTGGACCAAACTTGGCATAGAGAACCCACATGACCAACTGAAAATACTGGGGGGCGGGGGTTGGGAGGAATTGTCAGTGATTTAGGGGAGAACCCAAACAACTATGGATCTGGACCAAACTTAGCACGAATATTTAATGCCCAAATTTGAACACTGGTGGAGTTTTGAGAAAATAGCCCTTCTCATTTGGGAGTTGTAGTTACTAGGATTTATGGTTTACCTACAATCAAAGAACATTTTGAATTCCACCAACAATAGAACTAAGCCAAACTTGGCACACAGAGCCCCCATGAGCAACAGAAAACACTGGAGGGGTTTGGAATGAATTGCCTCCGCCGGGGAAGGCCACGCTTTTTTCCGCAGTGGCAGGGTGGCTCCGCTGGAGGACACGGAGGCCTTTGCACTGCAGCCTTCACACTGCACTGCATGTGGGGGTCAAAGCGAAGGGGGCGGGGCCAAAGAAGAGGGTCGCACAACCCCTTCGAAATGGCCAATCATTCACCGCCCCCCAAATTCCCCTGAGCGTCCCACCGCCCCCTTGGATCGCCTCACCACCCACCAGGGGGTGGTACCGTCCACGTTGAGAATCAGTGATCTACACTGTTATATAATGCAGTTTGGAACTAAATTATATGGTCAGCGTAGATCCATATAATGCAGTTTTATTTATTTATTTATTCGGTCTTGTATGCCGCCACTCCTGAGGGCTCGGAGCGACTCACAATACACATAAAATACCGTAAAAGCAGAAATAAAACATCAATTAAGATAGATTACAATTTCGAGTTTCAGCAATCGAATGCCAGCTGAAATAGATAGGTTTTACAAGCCCTGCGGAAGGATGACAACTCTCGCAGGGTGCGAACTTCAGTTGGCAAGACATTCCAAATGGTTGGCGCCGCAACAAAGAAGGCTCTGCGCCGTGTAGATGTTAAACGGGTGGCTTTAAAACTGGGCACTTCGAGTAGGTTCAGATCTTCGGAACGGAGTGATCTCTGGGGTTGATAGGGGGTGAGACGGTCCTTCAGTTTAACTATGCTAATGCCTAAACAATTGGATGAACCCTCACTACAGATATACAGTTTTGAATTTCCCACAGCAATGAATCAAAGATCTTGATCAGAGGGGATAATGTGTGGCCCAGAGGTGTATGAGGTCCTCAAGACTATTTTTGTGGCTCTTGGGATTAAAGGAATTAACACAAATGCCATCTATGGAGCTTGAGGGTGTTTTTGCCCCTTTGTTCATTTTAGGGCCACTAGAATTCTTTTCAAAAAACAAGAATTGAACAAGAAATGAAGTCCAGTCATTTCTTTTTGTAAAAAAGGCTTTCCTGGACCCAAAGTGCCTGAGGGAGTTCTAAAAACATACCGAAAATACCTTCCAAAAAGTGCCTACAGGTATTTGGAGACAAACATTATTTTGTGATGACAATGTAGACCTTCAAGGGCGGCTTGGAGAGTAAAGCGGCCCCCTAGACTTCCATTGATCTTCATAACCACAATTTCCACTATCTTAAAGGCACATTTCTCAGTCTCTGAGATGGTGGAATTTGCCAAGGCCAGCTTAAAATGCATTTCCTCACATGATCAGACGCAAACGGGTAAACTCATGAGAGGGAAAATAAGGCATTCACGTATAACACAAAGCATGTTGTCCCTGTGTTTTTAATATCTATAGGTTTTTCAATGTGTTGCACTCTCTGGTTTTTTCCCTCTACCATCAACATACTAAAAGAATGTGGGGTTTATGATTGGATTCTTTCCTCTGGCTTGGGAGACGGGGAAAAGAAGCAAATAAGACCTAAGTCAGAAATGAACACAACACAGAAATGTCACAACACAGAAATGTCACAACACAACATGTGTATTTGTATATAAAAGCCACAAATTTAAGAAAACTATCATTTGGGCTTATTGAACTTATGCAGGTTGATCTTACACACATCTATATATATAGTATCAGCTTTAGTTATTAACATGGTACATATTTAGGGGTAGCTGTATTGGCCTGGCGGCAAAACAACAAAATCCAAAATTCACAAAAAAGCAATGCCTTTATTGGTCAACCGAACTGTTTGAAATACATAATGCAAGCTTCTGAAATTTCACTGGCTTTTTCACCCATCAAGATGTGAAAATTATACAGGACAAAATGGTGATGATGTTAGAATCACTGGCTTATGCTTTGTCTTTGATTTCACTCCGTGTTGTCAGTTAACACAGTCCATATCTATGCAGCTATGGGTCATTCTCATTGTGTGAGGGCAATAAAAGCCTGTGACTTTAAGATCATCACTTTTGTTCTCCTTTTCTTTTCACTTTTAGAACATCCTGATAAAGCCTGATAAAGTGAGGTTTAGCTTGCATGCTGTATTTCTGCATTTGTGGTTGGTGGATAAGGATATCACACTTTTGTGAGCTTTTCTTATCGTTTCTTGACCCTTTCAAGTTTATTGGTTGGGAAAGAAGCAAGCAAAAGCACCAGCTATTGTCAGACCCAAAATGTTTTAATAAATCGGGAAGGACAGGTCCCCAAAGCAACATTCCTCACAGTCAAGGCCTGAAGGAGAATACAAAAATGCAAAAAGATGTGCTGATTTGTATCAGAAAACTATTTATAGCAGGTTTTAAAATATATATGAGTAGTAGTTTTTTGTGACGCTAACAGCTTTTGATTTGAGATGAAGCTTCTGGAGAATATTTTACATTCTAGAAGATAACATGCAAAAATACATTGTAACTGGGGGGAAACCCCCATTTCTCCAGGCTACTGTAAGAAATACCACTAAACTGAGATGGAAGAAAGTAGTCTGCGGGTGTGTCTATAGTGTAGAATGGATGCAGTTTGACACCATTTTAATTGCCTTGGCTCAATGCTATGGAATCTTAATATTTGTAGTTTGGAGAGGTACCAGCATTCTTTGACAGAGAAGGCTAAAGACCAAGTAAAACTACAAGTCCCATGATTCCATAACATTAAGCCATGGCAGTTAAAGTGGTGTCAAAAATGCATTAATTCTGAAGTGTAGAATGATGCACCATTAGTGACTGATGTCATCATTGGGTTGCTGTGAGTTTTTCAGGCTGAATGGCCATGTTCCAGTAGTATTCTCTCCTGATATTTTGCCTGCATCTGTGGCAGGCATCCTCAGAGGTTTGTTCAGAAATCTGTTGGAAATTACTCAAGTGGAATGTATATATCTGTGGAATGTCCAGGGTTTGTGTGTGTGTCAGGAGTGACTTGAGAAACAGCAAGCCACTTCAGGTGTAAGAGAATTGGTCGTCTGCAAGCCCAGTGGACACCAGGATGTTTTGATGTTTTACCATCCTTGTGGGAGGCTTCTCTCATGTTCCCACTTGGGGAGCTGGAGCTGATAGAGGGAGCTCATCCGCACTCTCCCCGGATTCGAACCTGCGACCTGTCAGTCTTCAGTCCTGCCGACACAAGGGTTTAACCCACTGCACCCTGGCTCTGATATGTCCAGGGTGGGAGAAAGAACTTTTGTCTATTTGAAGAAAGTGTGAAAGTTGCAATTAGCCAGCTTGATTAGCACTGAGTAGCCTTGCAGCTGCAAAGCCTAACTGTTGTTGCCCAGGGACATCCTGTGTTTGGGAGGTGTTAACTGGCACTTGGTTGATTGCTCTCTGAAATTCCCGTTTCTGAGTGTTGTTCTTTATTTACTGCCTTGATTCTGGTATTTTCAAAATACTGACAACCAGATTTTGTTCATTTTCATGGTTTCCTCCTTTCTGATGAAGTTGTCCACATGCTTGTGGATTTCAATGGCTTCTCTGTGTAGTCTGACATGATGGTTGTCTGAATGGTTCAGCATTTCTGTGTTCTCAAATGATATTCTGTGACCAGGTTGTTTCATCAAGTGGCCTGCTGTAGCTGATTTCTCTGGTTGAATTAGTCTGCAGTGACTTTCATGTTCTTTGATTCATGTCTGGGTGCTACATTTGGTGGTTCCTATGTAGACTTGTCCACAACTGAACTATATATGGTAGACTCCTGCAGTGGTTAGAGGATCCCTCTTCTCCTTCGCTGAATGTAGCATTTGTTGAATTTTCTTGGTGGGTCTGTGGGCTATGTCTCTTCATCAGCTTCCCTATGCAGTCAATGGTTCCCTTGATGTATGGTAAGAACACTTTTCCTCTAGGTGGATCTTTGTGTTTACTCTCATGGCTTGCCATTTTTTCAAACCAAAACGCTCTATCACTTCAACATTGCTTCCTTTACACCACTATGCACATGTCATGCTAAACAAGCCAGAGACCAAAAGTAGTTGTGGTATGCTTAGCCATTCATGCTGCGAGTGGGAACGATCAGACATAATTCGCTTATATGCTAATCATCCACGGCAAAGCAGGATGTGCAAATTGGATCAAAGTATAGCCTGGCTGCGGTTGCAGCAATGTGCAATTGGATCAAAGTATAGCTTTACCCATGTTGATTTGTCAGCTGCAGTGCTTTAGCATGCCGCATTTTAAAATAAATATGTGAGGAAATATCAAAAGCAGACCTGAATTCAATCACTCATTGAAAACAAGAGTCTTCCAAGTGAATAATGATTCTAATAAATGATTGTAATAATCTTGAATTAATCCAGCATTTGGAAATCATGCAGCTTTCCAAATAATGTTGGATTGCAACTCCTACGTTCCACACCCAAACATACAGCTAAGACAACTAGAAGGTGCAGCTGATTCCACCTGAGAACTACGGAACTCCTTTCCCTATTCAAATCAATCCATCTTTCTCTACCATCCCACATGGAAGAGGAGATCCTGTCTCTTGATCTATCCCGGCCAACTTTAGCTAAAGCATGACTAAATGTTGGGAACTGAATTTCCTGCCACAAATGCCTTTGTTTTTTTAAAAAAAATATGTTTATTGGGGTTTCACAGTAAACATTGGATAAGGTGGGACAATATCGGGTATAGGAAAAGAGGAAACAAAAGGGGGAAGGAGGGGGGTGGGCTGGGTGAGAGGGAGCAGGGCGGAAGGGGGGGAGATGTGGATGGGAGGGCCTTTGGGCGGGAGAGGAGGGGGGACCCAACCAGGAGAGATGAGGGTGGTGGTTTGGACCGGGGACTGGGAAGAAACGTACTGGGTGGGGGTAGTGGAAAGAGATAACTATAGGAGTAACTTGTTGTCTTTCAACTTCCACAACCCCTGTTTCTTGTTTGTTTGTTTGTTTGTTCGTTTTCCCCTGTTTGTCTTGTACAGTCTCTCTCATTGGTTGAAAGTGTCGCTTCTTAGTTTCTGGACCTCTCCTTTGGTTCCCCGTCAGCAGTGGGACTTCGTAGATCTCTTGATACACAATCTGTTGTCGTCTTCCCTTCTCTTCTCTTTTTACATCCTTCATGTATTCGGTGAGAGTGGCCATGACCATTGTCCGTTCCTTGTCCGTGTCGCTGGGTCTGTTTCAGTCTCTTTCCTTGGCCTCTTTCCTAGCCGTACTCCTTTGGGGATGTCAAACCTTCCTCATCCATCTCTGGGGCGTCACATCTCGGAGGACTATATGTTTTGATCCTCCCTGGGGGGTGAGCACAGCTTTTCTTAAGGTTTTTCTTTCCCCTTTGTTGTCTTATTCTCAGCTGTCTTCTCTTTCTGTTGAGCTGTGCCCTCCACCTATTATCTTTATCCGTGGCTGCCACCCGGATTAAACCCTTAGCTGGTATAGCATCCCCCTGGCCTTTTTTCTCTCCTTCTATTTGTAGAGTAGCCGTCTTAGTGTTCCCAATTGTCCTTCTCGTAGCCTCCAGTGGGGCTTCCACCACAATTCCGGAACCCAATTCCCTCTCTTCTGGTACTTCCCGCAAGGTTGTGCTCTCCTCCATTTCCTTCTCCAGACCTTCTGGTATTGCTGCCTGTTTTCCCTTGAGCTGGAACACTCCCTTCCCACCATCATATGTAGCCACCAGTTCTGTCCTTATGGGACGCTCTTCTTTGATCGGTTCCATTCTTGCCTCTTGGGATTGTTCCTGCGACGCTTTGGATTGGTTTTCCTGGTGGGGTATCATTGACTCAATCGTCTGGAGGCACCTGTCCTGTGCTTCTCCCAACTTCCGTAGCTCTTTGAGGATTTCTTTTAAAGTTATTTGTCTATCCTCTGTTCTCCTCCCTTGCCTTCCCTCCTGTTCTATGGCTTCTGTGGTCAGATCGTTTGGTGCTGGCATGTTGTATTGGAAGTCGATCTATTCTCAGGGTGGGTTTGTTCTGTGTCTTAGCCGCTAATGTCCCCTCGTGGAGGCTTTGTGTTGTTTAGTTTCAGTTAGTTATCAGGCGATGGGATTTTTTTTTTTGTTCTGGCAACTGGGAGGTTTTTCTGTTTTGCTGGGGCTGGTGGGGTTCGTGGCTTGTGTCAGGTTGCAGCTGAGGAGGTTGGTGACTGTGTGGCTTTAGTCCTCTTGTTCCCTCTTCCAGCACTTCCCTCCCCCTTCGCTGTGCCCCACAGTCCTGTCCCCTTCCCCCGCCGATTCCCCGTTCTCCTCACCCTTTTCTGATAGCCTCTGCCCTTTAGAGTTGAGCGTCCGTCCTCTATCCTCTTTCTTGTCCTCCGGTTCGCTCGGTCTTCGCGGGTAGGTGTGGACCTTTCTCCTCCAACCCCCACTTCCGGTCTCCTGCCCTGACTTCCTGGTGTTTCCAGCTCCCTTCCGGTGTTTGGGGATCCCCTCCTCCTCGCCTTGTCCGCCGCCAGAAAGGCCTCGGGTGGGAGAGTGACCTCACTTCCGCCTTTGTTTCGCGCCCTTTGCCAGCGTCTGCGAGGTCTCTTCTTCAGGCTAGTGACTATCTTGTTGTTTTTTGTCGCCCTGCCATCTTGGCTCCCGCTAGTTTCAATGATGCCTTTGGGCTGCCCTTTGGCTGTGGCTTCCTCTGGGCCCGGGGTTTCCTTGCTACCAAGGGGTCTCTCCCTTTCCTTTCCTTTTGCTTGTTCCTTTCTTGCTCTTCTTCTCCTTCTTCTTATTATTTTTCCCTGTCTGAAAGGGGCTCTTTTAGCAACTCACTTTTTCTTGGGAAGACTTCCGATCTCCCTTCTTTGTTCCCTCTTTCAGACCTAGAGTGGGCTGGGCTGGCAGTAATTGCAGGCTGACGCCCGCTTCCCGCACCCCGATCCGCTCACCGGATCGGCTTGTCTCCGGGCCCTCTCAGTCTCCCCCTCTTGAGGAGGGGGCGACTTTTGTGGCCAGCGGAGCAGCCCCTCGGCTTCGCGACTCCTTGACGAGTGGGTCTCGCTTGGAGAGGGGGCGCAAATCGCCCTCCGACCAGGGCAGCGGTTGATGTTTTGAGAGATCTCAAAACACCCGACCTGCCGCCATCTTTACCCAACCGGAAGCCCCACAAATGCCTTTGTTAACATGTTGGGCAATGTATCTATGACAAGAAATCTCTGAGAGTGGGACAGTGTTTTTCTATGTTCCCCTATGGGTTTTGTAGGTGGCACAGGGTGTGGAAAGCAGGATTTTCTGGGCTTCTGTTATAATAAGGTCCTTGAGAGTACAAAGATAGATAAAGCATGCTTGAAATGACCTCATAAAATGTAATGCCTTAATATGAATTTTGCAGAATTTGGAGACGTTACTGTTCTGGACCACAATTCCACGAATCATCTTGCCAGCATAATCATTCTGGCTGATGATTTTTGTAAGGTGTAGCCCCAAAACGTGGTTTGGGGTTTCCCTTTTTACAATGGCAACTGTTCGTTTTTTCACAGAGGGCTCAGATGATCCTGAGAGCATTTGAAACTAACCATCACATTCCTAAAGCTGGATAGTTACAGTTAGTTGAAATTGTGGAAATGATGTATTTTCATCTCCTGAAATGTAAAATGATGCGCTGAAATCTTTACATGGTCATAACCATAATGTGATTTCCCCTCCCTTTATGCTTTAGCCACTTTGGGGCTTATATTGCACTCAGTTCTCCACAGATGCTTCTTCAGTCCTAAAAAGGGCAGAGACAGATCCATCTTGGACAATGATTCATTCCACTACCAAATCCATTTCAATTTTGAAATACGAATACCTTTAAAAATTCTAATAAGTAATCACCATCTTAAAACAAAAATAAGGAATATACCACTTCTCAGGCAGTTGCGTCTCAAGCAACTATTTCTGATCCAATGTTCCAGAGACTGGTTAGTACCAAACTTGTGCCGATTAGGGTTTTTTTCTGTCTTGGAATTTTTTTTATGGACCACCACTTTGAATAACACTGTATATATCAAAGTTGGTGTGACAACAAACATATATTTTTCCAAAATTATATAATTTCCCTAGTTTCACATAGGCAGAATTCCCTTAAGCAGATCAATTCAAGCACCAGTCAAAACCACATACAGCTAGTCCTCCATATCCATGGATTCTGTATGCAGATTCAACATTCCACAGCCTGATACACACACACACACACGCTAAAAGCAAACCTTGATTTTGCAATTTGATAAGAGACATCATTTTACTATAGGATTCCTTTTGGCATCCAGGTGAGTCATGGAACCCAAGGTCCAATATATATATTTAAATGGACAAGAACTCTTACATTAGTTGATACGTCAACAAGTACACAAGACATAGACAAAGCTCAAATACATTGCAGACTGTAAGGCTTTGGGGAGAAGAGTATAGCAAGTTCCTAGGAACTGCAAGAACTGCCTCTTTCGATGGTAGTGAATCCCAAACACTGGTCCGCAAGGTCTTGAGGACTTCAACTTCCATTAGCTTCAGGTACAATGGGCCAATGGATATGAATTCTAGGAGATGAAAGGACTTAGAGGAGAGCTTTCCAAAGATTTCATGCTGGTGACACACGTTTTTCAACATGCATTGTTTTGCGGCACAGTAATTTAGCTTTACTAGTACACTGGAGGATAAGATATACAGACACAGATGTAAATTGTAATAACAAAATGTATGGGTCACAACTAATCTCATGAAAACCTTCCATTTATATTTTTAAAATATATGATTGATTGCTGATTTCACATAGACTCAGAGGTTTCTCATTACGTTTGCATGACAGACCCACATGCTGCAGCCGACACACTAATATGTTGCGACACAGACTTTGGAAAGCTCTGGAGTATGGAAACCAACTATTTCAATGGCATCCTGGCCATTTAGGGTGGAACTACACTGATCCCAGATTATCTGCTTATCCCATATTATCTGGCGGTGTAGACTCATATAATCCAGTTCAAATCAGATAATCTGGGATTGGATCCTGGGAAATAGGATAGTGCAGATCCAGTCTTAGGCCCCTTCTACACAGCCATAGAAAATCTAGATTATCCGATCAGTTTTACTCATTTGCTCTCATGGGAAACATCTCTATAGCTGGATCTAGACTGCCATATAATCTATCTAATGAAATAAATCATATTACCTGCTTTGAACAGTATTGTATGAGTCTACACTGCTATATAATCTAATTCAAAGAATATAATCCAGATTTTATAAAGTAGTGTGGGTGGGGCCTATGAGGAAAACGTGTCTTTGGTTTTCTGGAGTAGGGACTCAGGCCCCCTTCTACACTGCCCCGTATCCCATGATCTGATCCCTGATTTTCTTCTTATCCAAGATTATCTGACAGTGGAGACTCAGGGTCCTTCCATACTGCCCCTTTATCCCAGGATCTGATCCCAGATTATCTTCTTATCCCAATTTATTTGGCAGTGGGGACTCATACAGTCTGGTTTAAAGGAGATAATCTGGGATTAGATCCTGGGAGAAAGGGCAGTGTGGAAGGGCCATCATATAATCCAGTTCAAAACAGATAACCTGGGAAGTGATCCTGGGCTGTAAGGGTAGTGTAGAAGGGGCCAAAGAGGTGAATTTTGAGTCATCGTTCTCAGCGATGGGAAAAGTTACAGCTACCAGAATGCCACAGAGCTAATGAAGTACCAGCTCCTTGAGATCCCAATCATAGATTTGGAGGAGACCTCAAGGACTATCTAGGCCAGGGGTCCTCAAACTTTTTAAACAGAGGGCCAGGTCACAGTCCCTCAAACTGCCGGATTATAATTTGAAAAAAACAAAAACATGAATGAATTCCTATGCACACAGCACATATATTTTATTTGTAGTGCAAAAGACATTTAAAAACAATACGATAATTAAAATGAAGAATAATTTTAACAAATGTAAATGTATTAGTATTTCAATGGGAAGTGTGGGCCTGCTTTTGGATGATGAGATAGGATTGTTGTTGCTGCTGCTGTTGTTGTGTGCTTTCAAGTCCTTACAGACTTAGGTTGACCCTGAGCGAGGGCCGGGTAAATGACCTTAGAGCAGGCCCTGGGCCAAACCTCTAGGCCCTCAAGGGTTTTGGACTCAACTCCACAATTCCTAACAGCCAGTAGGCTGTTAGGAATTGCCCATTCTAACTTTGGTGGGGGAGTTGGAGTCCAAAACCCTGAGGGCCAAATCTCAGTCTATTTTCCCAAACCCAGAGACTGCATGCAAGGTTTGGTCCAGAGGGCCCGTATCCGGCCCCGGGCCTTAGTTTGAGGATCTCTCTAGGCCAACCTTTTCAAGCGCAGGAACATACAATCAAAACACTCCTATGAGATGGCCATCCTGCTTCAGTTTGAAAACTTCTAGTGTAAGAGATTTCATCATGATTTGAGGCTCCTTCTATACTGCCATAATAATAATAATAATAATAATAATAATAATAATAATATTCCGTCCCATCTCTCCGAGGGGGACTCTGAGTGGCTGCCATGTAATCCTGATTATCAAAGCAGATCATCCACATTGTCTGCTTTGAACTGGATTATACGAGTCCACATTGCCACATAATCCAGTTCAAAGCAGAGAATCTGGGTTTTATATGGCAGTGTAAAAGGGGCCTGAGAGGGCAGCTAATTGCACGACCAAATAGCTCTTAAGAGTCAGGAAATTCTTCCTAATGTATTGGTGGAATCTGTTTTTCCTGCAACTTAAGTCCTCTGGCAATCACAACCTACTATGGCAGGCCTGGGCAAAGTTGGGGTTACCAAGTGTTTTGGACTCCAACTCCCAGCATTTAGCAGCCTCAGGCCCCTTCTCAGGGCCTGAGGCTTCCCTGGGAGTTGGAGTCCAAAAGGGGCCTGAGGCCTTGGCCTGTAATGTACTTTTTGGAGTTGGACTCCCAGCATTCCTAAACAGGCCCCTGAGGAAGGGGCCTGAGGCCCAACACCTGCAGGCCCAGCTTTGCCTTGGCCTGTACTAAGGCCTGTACTTTTGGACTCCAACTCCCAGCATTCCTAGCAGCCTCAGGCCCCTGAGGAATGGGCCTGGGGCTGCTAGGAATGCTGGGAGTTGGAGTCCAAAACACCTGGTAGGCCCAGCTTTGCCTTGGCCTGTACTAAGGGCAATTCTTCTCATGATTCCTAAACTCTCTTCCTCCAGGTGTTTTGGACTTCATCTCCCAGAATCCCTGGTGATTGACCAAGGCAGCTGAGGCTTCTGGGAGTTGAAGTCCAAAACCCCTTGAGGAGAAGAGTTTGGGAAGGGACTGCAGAATGAATCTAGTTGGACACCACTTGGACTTTTAGGTTCCAGGTTGTATTGTTTTTACTGTAAGCTGCTAAGTCCCTTTCACCACCGGCCTCCCCCCTTTGTGTGGCTTCTCCCAGCCTGTTTCCCCCTTCCAGCCAGCCTCCCCCTCCACAGAACAGGCCTCGACTCTTCCCTATGGAGATCCCACTCCCTTTGGTCCCATTTCTCCCCCTCAAGGGGCGGAGCTTCGGGAGAGGAAGCTCGGACTCACCTGCTCCGCAGCGCGACCCCGACGCGGCTGGACTGGGGAAACCCCGGAAGTGAGTGAGCCCGAAACAGCTGCAGCGCCCCAGCGGGAGCGCGCCCTCTGACGTCACCCGCCCAGACTGCTGAGCCACAGAGACATGAGATTTGTAGAGAGACAGCCCTTTCCTCTTCATGACTGCTGTCGAGTCCAGTTCGATTTTTGCGATTGAGAGACTTCCAACAGCCCTGCTCAAACCATTCCACACACATGTATAAAATCCCACATTATCTGATTTGAACTGGGTTATATGGCAGTGTGGACTCACAAAGCCCAGTCCAAAGCAGATATTGTGGATTATCTGTCTTTGATATTTTCATTGAGGCCCTTCCTACACTGCCATATAATCCAGATTATCAAATCAGATCATTGGCATGATCTGCTTGGAACTGGATTCTGTGAGTCTACACTGCCATATAAACCAGTTCCAAGCAGATCATCTGGATTTTAGATGGCAGGGTAGAAGGGGCTTGAGCAGGCCTGGGCAAAGTTGGGCCTTTCAAGTGTTTTGGACTTCAACTACCACAATTCCTCACAGCCCCTTCCAAAGGAAGGAATTGTGGGAGTCCAAAAACCTGAAAGGCCCAAAACACCTGAAAGGCCCAAAGAAAGGCCCAAAGGAAGGGGCCTGAGGCTGTGAGGAATTGTGGGAGTTGAAGTCCAAAACACCTGAAAGGCCCAAAGGAAGGGGCCTGAGGCTGTGAGGCCCAAAGGAAGGGGCCTGAGGCTGTGAGGAATTGTGGGAGTTGAAGTCCAAAACACCTGAAAGGCCCAAAGGAAGGGGTTGAAGGCCAAAAGGCCCAAAGCCCAAAGGAAGGGGCCTGAGGCTGTGAGGAATTGTGGAGTTGAAGTCCAAAACACCTGAAAGGCCCAAAGGAAGGGGCCTGAGGCTGTGAGGAATTGTGGGAGTTGAAGTCCAAAACACCTGAAAGGCCCAAAGGAAGGGGCCTGAGGCTGTGAGGCCCAAAGGAAGGGGCCTGAGGCTGTGAGGAATTGTGGGAGTTGAAGTCCAAAACACCTGAGGCTGGCCCAAAGGAAGGGGCCTGACCTGTGAGGCCCAAAGGAAGGGGCCTGAGGCTGTGAGGAATTGTGGAGTTGAAGTCCAAAACACCTGAAAGGCCCAAAGGAAGGGGGGCCTGAGGCTGTGAGGAATTGTGAGTTGAAGTCCAAAACACCTGAAAGGCCCAAAGGAAGGGGCCTGAGGCTGTGAGGCCCAAAGGAAGGGGCCTGAGGCTGTGAGGAATTGTGGGAGTTGAAGTCCAAAACACCTGAAAGGCCCAAAGGAAGGGGCCTGAGGCTGTGAGGAATTGTGGGAGTTGAAGTCCAAAACACCTGAAAGGCCCAAAGGAAGGGGCCTGAGGCTGTGAGGAGGAAGGGCCTGAGGCTGTGAGGAATTGGGAGTTGAAGTCCAAAACACCGGAAAGGCCCAAAGGAAGGGGCCTGAGGCTGTGAGGAATTGTGGGAGTTGAAGTCCAAAACACCTGAAAGGCTGTGAGGCCCAAAGGAAGGGCCTGAGGCTGAGGAATTGTGGGAGTTGAAGTCCAAAACACCTGAAAGGCCCAAAGGAAGGCCTTAGGCCTTGTGGAGTGTGGGAGTTGAAAAGGGCAAAACACCTGAAAGGCCCAAAGGAAGGGGCCTGAGGCTGTGAGGAATTGGGAGTTGAAGTCCAAAAACACCTGAAAGGCCCAAAGGAAGGGGCCTGAGGCTGTGAGGAATTGTGGGAGTTGAAGTCCAAAACACATGAAAGGCCCAAAGGAAGGGGCCTGAGGCTGTGAGGAATTGTGGGAGTTGAAGTCCAAAACACCTGAATGGCCCAAAGGAAGGGGCCTGAGGCTGTGAGGAATTGTGGGAGTTAAAGTCCAAAACACCTGAAAGGCACAAAGGGGCCTGCCTGGAATTGGGGAGTTGAAGGCCTGAAAGGAAGGGGCCTGAGGCTGTGAGGAATTGTGGGAGTTGAAGTCCAAAACACCTGAAGGCCCAAAGGAAGGGGCCTGAGGCTGTGAGGCTGTGGAGTTGAAGTCCTGAAAAAAACCTGAAGGCCCAAAGGAAGGAGGGGCCTGAGGCTGTGAGGAATTGTGGGAGTTGAAGTCCAAAACACCTGAAAGGCCCAAAGGAAGGGCCTGAGGCTGTGAGGTGTGGGAGTGAAAGGCCCAAAGGAAGGGGCCTCAAAACACCTGAAAGGCCCAAAGGAAGGGGCCTGAGGCTGTGAGGAATTGTGGGAGTTGAAGTCAAAACACCAAAAACACCTGAAAGGCCTGAGGCAGGTGTGGAAGGGGCCTGAACACCTGAGGAATTGTGCCCAAAGGAAGGGCAAAAGGCTGTGAAAAGGCCCTGAAAGGAAGGGGCCTGAGGCTGTGAGGAATTGTGGGAGTTGAAGTCAAAACACCTGAAAGGCCCAAAGGAAGGGGCCTGAGGCTGTGAGGAATTGTGGGAGTTGAAGTCCAAAACACCTGAAAGGCCCAAAGGAAGGGGCCTGAGGCTGTGAGGAATTGTGAGTTGAAGTCCAAAACACCTGAAAGGCCCAAAGGAAGGGTCCTGAGGCTGTGAGGAATTGTGGGAGTTGAAGTCCAAATCACCTGAAAGGCCCAAAGGAAGGGGCCTGAGGCTGTGAGGAATTGTGGGAGTTGAAGTCCAAAACACCGGAAAGGCCCAAAGGAAGGGGCCTGAGGCTGTGAGGAATTGTGGGAGTTGAAGTCCAAAACACCAAAAAGGCCCAAAGGAAGGGGCCTGAGGCTGTGAGGAATTGGGGAGTTGAAGTCCAAAAGGCTGTGAAAGGCCCAAAGGAAGGGGCCTGAGGCTGTGAGGAATTGTGGGAGTTGAAGTCCAAAACACCTGAAAGGCCCAAAGGAAGGGGCCTGAGGCTGTGAGGAATTGTGGGAGTTGAAGTCCAAAACACATGAAAGGCCCAAAGGAAGGGACCTGAGGCTGTGAGGAATTGTGGGAGTTGAAGTCCAAAACACCTGAAAGGCCCAAAGGAAGGGGCCTGAGGCTGTGAGGAATTGTGGGAGTTGAAGTCCAAAACACCCGAAAGGCCCAAAGGAAGGGGCCTGAGGCTGTGAGGAATTGTGGGAGTTGAAGTCCAAAACACCTGAAAGGCCCAAAGGAAGGGGCCTGAGGCTGTGAGGAATTGTGGGAGTTGAAGTCCAAAACACCTGAAAGGCCCAAAGGAAGGGGCCTGAGGCTGTGAGGAATTGTGGGAGTTGAAGTCCAAAACACCTGAAAGGCCCAAAGGAAGGGGCCTGAGGCTGTGAGGAATTGTGGGAGTTGAAGTCCAAAACACCTGAAAGGCCCAAAGGAAGGGGCCTGAGGCTGTGAGGAATTGTGGGAGTGGGATGAAGTCCAAAACACCTGAACGGCCCAAAGGAAGGGGCCTATGGCTGTGAGGAATTGTGGGAGTTGAAGTCCAACACACCCGAAAGGCCCAAAGGAAGGGGCCTGAGGCTGTGAGGCCGGAAAGGTGGGAGGTTGAAGTCCAAAACACCCGAAAGGCCCAAAGGAAGGGGCCTGAGGCTGTGAGGAATTGTGGGAGTTGAAGTCCAAAACACCTGAAAGGCCCAAAGGAAAGGGCCCGAGGCTGTGAGGAATTGTGGGAGTTGAAGTCAAAACACCTGAAAGGCCCAAAGGAAGGGCCTGAGGCTGTGAGGAATTGAGGTGTGGGAGTTGAAGTCCAAAACACCTGAAAGTCCCAAAGGAAGGGGCCTGAGGCTGTGAGGAATTGTGGGAGTTGAAGTCTAAAACACCTGAAAGGCCCAACTTTGCCCAGGCTTGGGCTTGAGTCTACTATATCCATATGCTATGCGACTTTCCCTTTTCCTACTGCGTACTAGAACGGTTTGAATGAAAAGTCATGCCTCCACCTTCGTGACTTAGGATGGGAATATTTTAATAAACCAAATGCAGAAATAATTCTTGGCATGTGCTCTTTAACTACCACTATTCACTTTCCCACACAATCACCAGACAATTGGATACATTTCTGCCAATGATGAACAAGTTTTCCGACGCCGTCACGGAAGAAGCCGACACTCTGTTTCTGCAACCAGCGTCTCGCAGTTCTCTCAACGTCTTCATCAGAAGCATAATGATGTCCCCGCAGACCTCCTTTCATTACCGGGAACAGATGGAAGTCAGACAGTGCTAAATCTGGACTGAATGGAGATGCCGTACGGTGGTGAGATCCAGTCTCTGAAGTTCTGCTGTGGTGCGCTTTCATTTCAGGCGTCCGCATCCTGGGTACCCATCGTGCACAGATCTTCCGATAGCCAAGCAAAGCAATAATGTGGCCCACAAGTTCTTGTGCAATGCCGATTATGCTTGAAATTTCTCTCTGAGTGATACGACGATCGTCCTGAATCAATCTGTCAATCTTTTGCTTGTGGTTGTTGTCACAGGACATCCAACTCTTTGTCACGCAAGTCAGATGTTCCCACGTCAACATTTTAGACTTACTCGCCCAATGACGCACAGTACTCACATCAACACAATCACCATAAACAGCTTGCGTTCTCTGATGAATCTTTTTTGGGGTGACACCTTCTGCTGTTAATAATTCAATGGCTGCACATTGCTTTAGTCGCATTGACCGACCGTCTGCGCAGGGTTCCATACTTCACACTTTATCAACACAACCGTTCAATGCTAAGGCTTCCCGCCAAAATGGAACTGTAGAGGAGAGTCTACTGAACCTGCCGCATATTTATTTTATTTACTTTGCTTCTAGGCCGCCTCTCTCAGCCCGAAGGCGACTCGAGGCGGTGTACAAATGGCAAGAACTGCCCAAGACAAACATATCAACAATTATCAATACAATTCTATCATATACAAATTAGCACTTAATGTTAAAACACAATATCAGCGTCTCATTATTAAATCGGTATCCAATTGCATCGTCGTCATTCCGTAGGTCTCAATTTGGTAATCATACTACATCTGCAAATGCCCGGTCAAATAGCCAGGTCTTGACCTTCTTGCGAAATGTCAAGAGGGCTGATCTGATGTCATTGGGAAGGTCGTTCCAAAGCCGAGGAGCCACCACTGAAAAGGCCCTGTCTCTCGTCCCCACCAATCGCGCCTGCAAAGCAGGCGGGACCGAGAGCAGGGCCTCTCCGGATGATCTTAAGCATCTTGAAGGTTCGTAGGGGGAGATGCGTTCGGACCAGAACTGTTAAGGGCTTTACCAGTACTGCCATCTGTTGAGGAGTTACGAAGGTGGAGGCATTGCTTTTCATTCAACCCACGTAGTTTACTAAGCATTGTTATTATTATTAATAATATGGGTGGATATGTAGTTTATTATGATTAGGTATTATGATTAAAATGTGTCTTCAAATTGTGTGTTGGCGAGTTGCCTCATAGGCTGGATCTACACTGCCAAAGAAAACCCAGTTTATCTGCTTTGAACCGATTGTATGCTCGTGTAGACTCATATAATTCAGTCCAAGCAGATCACGTGGATTATCTGATTTGATAATCTGGATTATATGGCAGTGTAGAAGGGACGTCATATAATCCGGAGCAGATAATTTGCTCTGTCTGCTTCGATAATCTGGATTATATGGCAGCGTAGCTCAACCCAAAGCCCCTTCTACATTGCTAGATAATCCAGGTTATCAAAGCAGAAAATCCACATTATCTAATTTGAAGTGGATTCTTTTCCAGTTCAATCCATATAATCCAGTTCAATGCAGATGTGTATTTTTTTACAGCTGTGTAGAAGGGGCCTGTGTTTCTCCGGTTTATGGTGACTCCAAGGGGATCTATACTGCCATATAATCTAGTTTCTGAATCCAAATTATCATTTTTGAACCGGATTATATCCATCTACATCGCCATATAACACAATGCCTGAAGCCCCTTGTACAGTGCCATATAAAATCCAGAATATGTGCTTTAAATTGAATTATATGGCAGTGTGGACTCATATAATACAGTTCAAGGCAGATCATGTGGATTATCTGCTTTGATAATCTGGGTTATTTGGCAGATTCTCGACCTCACACACCAAATCCTTGTGTCTCCTGAGCCAGGAGGTGCATCCCTCTAACCTTCTGAAATCTGTGCTTGAAGCAGGCAATGGGCGGGGCAAAGGGAACAGCGACGTGATTGGACAGGCTCCAGGCGGGGCGGGTCTTTCGCCGGCTCGGTTGCTTCCGCTCTCGCCCTATGTTGTTTTCCTCGCTTGCCTTGTTTTCCTAGGGCCCGCCTACTCCCGCAGCGATTGGTAGAGACACAGAAATCCAGCGATTTCATTGGATGAGAGCGGGAAAATAAACAATGCTTAACTATTCCCCTTCTTTCCCATTGAGATGTGTATGTATGTATGTATGTATGTATGTATGTATGTATGTATATGGATTCCTCTACGTCTGTAGTTATTAATGCAGTTTGGCACTATTTTAAACTTCACTCCAGTGATTCCCCAGCATTGAGTGATGGCAGTTACAGTGTGGTCAAACTGCATTAATTCTACTGTGTAGACGCACCTTAAGCCTGGAGATGCACACTTGGTTGAAATGAACTCCTGGAATTATCTGTCAGCCACTAAGGTCCCTTCTACATTGCCATATAATCCGAATTATCAAATCGGATAATCCACATGATCTGCTTTAAACTGGGATATATGAGTCTACACTGCCATATAAAATCCATATTATCTGCTTTGCACTGGGTGTGTAGTGTAGACTCATATATCCCAGATCAAAGCAGATCATGTGGATTATCCGATTTGATAATCCAGATTATATGGCAGTGTAGAAGGGGACTAGAATACGTCTAGACCGTGAAATTATCTCATGCCATGGCGTTTCAATGCTATGGAATTGTGGGGACTGTAGCTTTACGGCACCTTCAGCCTTCTCTGCTGGAGAGTGCTGGCTTCCCAACCATCCACCCCTTCCATGGTTCCACAGCCATAGCATGAACCTGGTATCAAACCGCATTCATTCCACAGTGTAGATAGATCCTGTGTCTTAATCGTGACCCCATCAATTTCTCAATTATTTTCCGATTCAAGACCAGTAAGTGAGTGATGGCTAGCTAACTTCAAACAGTTTTGATAAAACAAGTAAACCTTGTTTTTGGACAGCAACCATCCTGATCAGTCATTAGAGCAGGGGTGGGCAACCTACGGCCTGCGGGCCGGATCTGGCCCGGCAGCCGCTTCTGTCCAGCCTGGGGAGAAGGGCGTCGAGGGCGGGGCCAAAAGGAAGGGGTGCCACCGCTGCCACCATCCCATCGCGGGCTCTGTGGGGTCTGTGTTGGCAGACAGGCTGGAGGAGCGGCGGCTTTGGAGTGCCTGCCATCCCTGAAGGGGATCCGGGCCTGCAGCGGGAGCACTCCATGACCTGCGGGGGCTTATCGCCCTGGCGACCCAGAAGACTTGATCATCTTCCGGATCGCCAGGTCGAACAGCTGCCTCAGATCGCTGAGTGCTCTGCACTTCTCTGCTGCGGCAGCGGCTGGGTCCGCTTTGCCATCCTCTGGGCTGGGGCCATTGGGCCATTCCATCTTGGGATCCTTCCTCTCTTCAGGATGTCAGCCTTCATCTTGGTTTGCACCTTGTCTTCTTGAATTTTATTTTAGTGGTTTTTATTATTATTTTATAATAATTTTATTATAATAATATAATAAATAATATAATAATGTTATATTATAATTTCAATATAATGTCTATATATATACTATGATATAATAATTATATTAATACTTAATAATATATGAATATTTCTTGATATATTAATATGTTAATATTAATGATGTGTAATATATAGTAAATATAGTAAATAAATAACTAAATAAATAATGTAGATTAGAATGTAGTTCAGCAGCCCTCCATAATATTTTTTGGCTCTCGTGTGGCCCCTTGGAAAAAATAATTGCCCACCCCTGCATTAGAGTCTCTCAAAAGGCAATAGAAATGTGGACCTGCCTTTGATCTCCTGGTAGGTCTTGGTACTACTGACTATGGTGAAAGCTGAGAAAGTGTACTTTATAGCTCACTCCTTTCTGTAGCCCCTAAAGCCCCCATGCACAAAAGTTTGGGGTGGTAATTTGGTCAGAAAAAAGTAAAAGGCCAGGCACTGCTCCTCTAGGAGCCATAGATCAATAGAAAAAGTCACCCTCTAGTTTCCAAGAAGCATCCCTACAACTATAGCCAGTCCACTTGCAAATTCAATGGAAAACTGGTCCGTGGAGCCCATCACTTGGGTGAAAATGCCTTCATTTCCCCCCGCTCATAGACTATGATAGCCTTCTGAACAGACTATCCTTCCCAATCTGGCACCTATTGTAATGTGTATCACATAGTGATTTTGACATTGCGCCCCCATATTCCTATCCAAAAAGCACAGGGTAGAATCTACAGAACAGGTCTATTAGAGATCATCTACTGAGTGATCTCCTAGGACAACAAGAGAGGTGCCCTGGTTTTGAAATGCTCTCCCCAAAGAACGTTGCTTGGCGCCATGTTTTAATATTAGCGCTGTGTGGAAGCATATTCATTTCTCTATACTTTTTCAAATCCATATTCTTATTGTATAAGTAGCTCTCATGCATAATTGTGATCCGAAAGTGGCTTCATGTCTTTCCCTGGCAATAGTAGTAGAGCGGTTCTTGTTGTGTGCCTTCAACACAACCTATGGCGAGTCTAATGTAAATTAATCACAGGGTTTTCTTGGCAAGGTTTATTCAAAAAAGGTTTGCAGTTGCCGTCCTCTGTGGCTGAGAGTGTATGGCTTGCCCCAAGTTGCCCAATGGGTTTCATGGCTGAGTGAGGATTTGAATCCTACTTCCAGAGTCATTGTGCGATAATTATATTGTGCCGCAGGCTACAACTTGTACTTTTATTGCAATTTGATGTCGCATTTTTGTTATTCAATCTTGAGACTCACCCAGAGAACAATGTTATTGGGCAGCCAGAATATGATAAAAATAATCCCAGCACTATAAGTATATCATAGTATTTCTTTTCCTAACCCTATAATCTATTTTTTTTCCCTTGGATGTTTCACAACCTGTTTTAAGTGTCTTGTGAAGCAATGAAGTCCAAGGACTTTAAATTCTTCATAGTGATTAGGCTGTGGGTATGGATGACACAGACCAGGGAGCTTATTGGAGGAATATATTTAATAATATCCCATATCAAGAATAATACATTTTTATAATGTTCTGGATAATATACAGCAGTATTCACAAACGTAGAACAGTCAACCTTCTTCCTCTTCACCTTCGCCTTCACCTTCGCCTTCGCCTTCACCTTCCCCTTCTCCTGCCGCTTCCGAACTGCAACAGATTTTTTAAAGTTAAAGTACAGCTACCTGAACTGAATTGCCACTCTTTCTCAGTAAGTTTAGCCATTTTCTCCCCCTGCCATTACTTTGGTAGACTATAAACTGAACATCCATGATCTGCTTATTCAGCTCTTGGCTTCTTTCAAAAGTCCAAGCTATGAAAGGACTAATATTGAGGTAGTTTTGTCAAGACAAGAATGTTGGATCTGGATAGCACCCAAAAGCCACGTGACACCCATACTGAGCTGCCATGATTTCTTTTCTAGAAGGTTCCTCTACTGCTTAAACGGCTGCACAACTTGTCAAAATTGAATGCTTGGAATTCCTTCCTACCATTGCAGCAATTAAAGAAACCTTCCCAGAAAAAAGAAGAGATTCACCTTTCAGAAAAGAACAAAAGATTTAAGGGTCATAGTAACATGAATATGCTGCAAGAATGAGGTTACTCCAATTTGTAAGGAAATGTTTGATACTTCAGATCTAGGGGAAAAAATCCTTTCCTATAAAATCAAACAATGTCTGGAGCATGATTAGCCCTCTAATGCAGTAATGTAAAATATATATCCTTCAGAAGAAATTGTGAAACATGCATGCATGTATGTGAGTCCCTCCGAATATGATTGTATTACAACTATATCTTCTCTTTCTGGTTAGAGATATTGGGAACTGTGATCCAAAATGTCACAATGGCATCATGTTGGGAAGACTGAAATGTGTGTTGGGATCTGTGAATGAAATGATGGGAAAATGCATCAAATACCTCCATGAGATGAGTCCTTCTGTTTCCTCGCAAATGATGTATCCCCGGTTCCTCTAATGCCCACTCAATGACTACACCCCCTAGTACTTCCATTGTGTTTCCTCCTGCCCACTTTTCTAATAATACAATTTCTAGTAATAAATATTTCATTTTTAAAATCAAATGTTTTGAAAAATGCTTTGTAACGTATCAATGTCTTTTGAAAGACATCCATATTCTTATTGTATAAGTAGCTCTCATGCATAATTGTGATCCGAAAGTGGCTTCATGTCTTTCCCTGGCAATAGTAGTAGAGCAGTTCTTGTTGTGTGCCTTCAACACAACCTATGGCGAGTCTAATGTAAATTAATCACAGGGTTTTCTTGGCAAAGTTTGTTCAAAAAAGGTTTGCAGTTGCCGTCCTCTGTGGCTGAGAGTGTGTGGCTTGCCCCAAGTTGCCCAATGGGTTTCATGGCTGAGTGAGGATTTGAATCTTACTTCCAGAGTCATCGTAAAATGATCACATTGTGCCGCAGGCTACAACTTGTTCTTTTATTGCAATTTGATGTCGCATTTTTGTTATTCAATCTTGAGACTCACCCAGAGAACAATGTTATTGGGCAGCCAGAATATGATAAAAATTATCCCAGCACTTTAAGTATATCCATAGTATTTCTTTTCCTAACCCTATAATCTAATTTTTATTCTTGGATGTTTCACAACCTGTTTTAAGTGTCTTGTGAAGCAATGAAGTCCAAGGACTTTAAATTCTTCATAGTGATTAGGCTGTGGGTATGGATGACACAGACCAGGGAGCTTATTGGAGGAATATATTTAATAATATCCCATATCTTTTTTAAAAAAAAATATATAATTTTATTAGTTTTTTAAACATATAAAATGAAACAACCATACAACGAACATAACAAAACAAGTGCACTGTGAAAGTGTCTCCTCCACCCTCACAACCATCCACACCCTCCACCCCTTTGAGGGTTTCATCACTATTCTTCTTCTCCTCCTTCAAGCATTTTGGACAGCTTACATTACACGTTAAACAGTAGATCCAACTTTTGCTCATATCTTGATCTCGGGTTCTCCCAACTATATATTTCCTTACCCGGTCCCATCGCCCCAACAGCTTCTGCAATTTATTCTCATCCAACTCATTAACCCTAATCTCCATAATTTCAAATTGGATGTGTTCTACCAGATATCGCAGCCAATTCTTGATTGTCCATTTGGAAGAATCTTTCCAGCCTAGGACTATAACAGACTGTGCGCTATCAATCATGGCTTCCTTAATTCCCCCATATTCGCCCAGGTCACTCCTTTTCACCAGTATCGCGATCTCCTTCGTAATTACCCAATTTATATTCAATGCCCTATTGATCTCCCCTTGTACCTCTTTCCAGAATTTCTGGACTACTACACATTCCCAAATCAGGTGCATATATACCCCTTTCACTTGGCACCCATGCCAACATCGGCTGCTCACATTCTGAAAGAAGTGTGCCAGTTGGGCCGGCGTCCGATACCACCTATGCAGGAGTTTCCTTCTCATTTCCCTCACTCTTGTGTTTTTCATCTTTGCAATATTTCCCATTATCCTTTCCATCTCTAATTCTGATACTTGTATTTCCCTCTCCACATTTTGGTTAATTCTTGTACAGGGCTTTCCCCTGACGCTGCTAACAACTTATATATCTTTCCCACCTGAGCCCTTTCCCCTTCCTTCCTTTCCCTGACAAACTTTTCAAAGGCGGTGTCCTCTCTTTGCATTGCCTCTCTAACCTCCCTCTGCATAAAAAATTCACATACTGCCCAGATTTGCAACCACCACCTTTGTCCCAGCCAATTCTCTAATCTGTCCTTCCTAGTTCTGCCCCCTTCATCCACTAATTGCTCCAATCTTGTGACCCCCTTCCCTCTCAATTCCCTTATTACTCTACTTATATTTTCCTCCCTTTTAGGGTTCATTACCTCTAACGAGGCTACCTTCGAGACTCCCGGTGCCATCCTCCCTTGCCACTTTCTCCACACCTCCAACGTGGCTCTCATAGGTCCTGTCAATTTATCCACTTCACCTTTTCCCCATCTCCTGAATATCAGTTCCTCAGATCCAACTACATTCACTTCTTTCTCCAATTTCACCCATTTTTTTCTTTTTTTTTTGTTGTTATTCAATCTTGAGACTCACCCAGAGAACAATGTTATTGGGCAGCCAGAATATGATAAAAATAATCCCAGCACTATAAGTACCGTATATCCATAGTATTTCTTTTCCTAACCCTATAATCTAATTTTTATTCTTGGATGTTTCACAACCTGTTTTAAGTGTCTTGTGAAGCAATGAAGTCCAAGGACTTTAAATTCTTCATAGTGATTAGGCTGTGGGTATGGATGACACAGACCAGGGAGCTTATTGGAGGAATATATTTAATAATATCCCATATCAAGAATAATACATTTTTATAATGTTCTGGATAATATACAGCAGTATTCACAAACGTAGAACAGTCAACCTTCTTCCTCTTCACCTTCGCCTTCACCTTCGCCTTCGCCTTCACCTTCCCCTTCTCCTGCCGCTTCCGAACTGCAACAGATTTTTTAAAGTTAAAGTACAGCTACCTGAACTGAATTGCCACTCTTTCTCAGTAAGTTTAGCAATTTTCTCCCCCTGCCATTACTTTGGCAGACTATAAACTGAACATCCATGATCTGCTTATTCAGCTCTTGGCTTCTTTCAAAAGTCCAAGCTATGAAAGGACTAATATTGAGGTAGTTTTGTCAAGACAAGAATGTTGGATCTGGATAGCACCCAAAAGCCACGTGACACCCATACTGAGCTGCCATGATTTCTTTTTCTAGAAGGTTCCTCTACTGCTTAAACGGCTGCACAACTTGTCAAAATTGAATGCTTGCGGAATTCCTTCCTACCATTGCAGCAATTAAAGAAACCTTCCCAGAAAAAAGAAGAGATTCACCTTTCAGAAAAGAACAAAAGATTTAAGGGTCATAGTATGATGAGTAACATGAATATGCTGCAAGAATGAGGTTACTCCAATTTGTAAGGAAATGTTTGATACTTCAGATCTAGAAAAAAATCCTTTCCTATAAAATCAAACAATGTCTGGAGCATGATTAGCCCTCTAATGCAGTAATGTAAAATATAAAACGCCTTGAAAGAAGGCGTTTAAGAGGTGACTTGATCGAAGTGTATAAAATCATGCATGGGATAGAAAAGGTGAATAAAGAAAAATATTTTCTCTGTCACACAACACTAGGACTAGGGGGCACTCCCTAAAGCTCCAAGGTAGGAAAGTTAGGACTAATAAAGGGAAATATTTCTTCACCCAGAGGGTCATTGGGTTATGGAACTCACTTCCAGAGGAGGTTGTGACAGCTGTCAGCCTGGACAGCTTCAAGGCAGGATTAGACAGATTCATGGATACCAAGGGAATCAGTAGTTACTGAAATGGACATCCAAGTGCCACCTCTGTGTTGATGGAGGCAGGCAGGATTTTTCCCGGGTACTGGTTGTGGGGGTCGGGAGCAGGTGAGGGTTTTTGCCCTCCTTTCTGCTAGAGATCCCCGTGTACAACTAGTGGGCCACTGTGTGACACAGAATGCTGGACTAGATGGGCTGAGGCCCGATTCAGCATGGCTCTTCTTATGTTCTTATGTTCTTATATATCCTTCAGAAGAAATTGTGAAACATGCATGCATGTATGTGAGTCCCTCCGAATATGATTGTATTACAACTATATCTTCTCTTTCTGGTTAGAGATATTGGGAACTGTGATCCAAAATGTCACAATGGCATCATGCTGGGAAGACTGAAATGTGGGTTGGGATCTGTGAATGAAATGATGGGGAAATGTATCAAATACCTCCATGAGATGAGTCCTTCTGTTTCCTCGCAAATTATGTATCCCCGGTTCCTCTAATGCCCACTCAATGACTACACCCCCTAGTACTTCCATTGTGTTTCCTCCTGCCCACTTTTCTAATAATACAATTTCTAGTAATAAATATTTCATTTTTAAAATCAAATGTTTTGAAAAATGCTTTGTAACGTATCAATGTCTTTTGAAAGACTGCAGCTCTCTTGTGATTTCTAGACCAATGTGTTTATAAAAGTGAAGGGGAAAAAACTATCTAGAGTTACAGCTCATTGCTACTTACGGTTTCCTTGAAACACTTTCAGCCCCCCCTTCACTTCCTTCTTCGGACCTAATGGCAAAGAGCGAAAAGCAAAATTAAAGAGAATTTGTGCCAATGCTTTTGTTTGACCCTGATCAACTAAGGCTCCATCAACATGGCCATATAATGCAGTATGAACTGGATTATATGGTCAGTGTAGAACAGTCATGGGCAAACCTTTTTGCCTTGGGGTCGCATTGCGAGCCTGGCCAGCAATGCCGGGCCGGGGGAGGGTTGCTTGCCGGGCAGAGCAGGCCAGTGAAGGGTAGGGCCAGTGAAGGGTAGGGTCCAGGAGAGGATGACACTAGAAGGGGTCAGGACAGGGCCTGAGTCGTCCTCAGGTTGTCCTCCCAGCATAAGGACAGGGATGCTTGCCCCATCCTTATGTTAACAATTTAATTGTTAAATTGTTATTATATGGTTTTTTTTCGGGGGGGGGGGGTTGACTTGTTGCTGTGTTGCTGTGTTGTATTGAGGGCAGAGACTGCCTGTGTAAACTGTCCCGAGTCGTCTTCGGGCTGAGAGGGGCGGTATAGAAACATGACAAATAAATAAATAAATAAATAAATTATGCCAGGAGGAAGGCGGGACATGCAGCGACTACTCCGATACTTCTCCCCCAATCCTTGGGCTGTCCTCTTGGCGTTATGCCAGGAGGAGGGCAAGACAGGCGGCGGCTGAGTCTGCTCCAGACTTGTGTTTTCCTTTAGCAGTCCTCCCAGCATATGCTGGGAGGAAGGCGAGACACGCAGTGGCCGGGTGGGCTCTCAGGAGCTGTGTGCCTTCTTCCTCATCTTTTTGGCATAAGGACGTGGCAGGCCACCGTGTCCTTGTGCCAAGAGGACAGGGAAAATGAGGAGGGACTGAAGTAAGTGCCCAGGGGGCTGTATCTGGCCCCCAGGCCTTAGGTTGCCCATTTCCGGTATAGACTCATATAATGCAGATTGAACTGATTATATGTCTACGCTGTCATATAATCCAGTTTAATGCAGGTAAACTGCATTATATGGCAGTGTAGATGGGACCCGAGTTGATTGCTCTCACTACACCTTTCTTTACAGCCTTTACAGATCCAGAAATTCCTAGAGAGCTGTTCTCTTAGGTAAAAACTTGGTAGCAATGTCTTTAGTTGTGGTTTTTCACTTTCACTGTATGTTTAACCCCAGCGAATGCGAGAGACTGTACATAATCCTGACTAGATTCCTATAGGTATATATGTACCTTCAAATTGCCTGCCAATGTATGGTAACCCCATGAAATGCACAGGGTTTTCTTGGGCCACGACTGCTAAGAGGTGGTTATGCCATTGCTTTCCTGTAAAATATGGCCTTTGCAGTTGAGGAAAAAGCAGCCTTGAATTTAAGTCATATGCAACTATATCTCCCCACAGGGAAAGGAATGAGCTGGCAGAGTAGGAATGGAACAGACAGCTAGAGGTGGACAGCTCCTTCTTTGCACCAGCATGGGACAAAAATCCAGCTTTCTATTTTTCTTTTGACAGCAGTTTAGTGACTTCTTGGGCTGGGAAAAGAATAGGGTTTGTCCACAGCGTGGCAAATGTAATGACTTGGGGTACCTTGGGAAATACAGAATGGATAGTTATTTTAACTAATTTTAACATCCTTTCCTGATGCAGGACTGCCATTCTCAGTATCCTTTACAGACCAGTTTGTTAAGTCTTTACAGTGCCGTCAGAGTCGACATTGGGTTGCTGTGAGTTTTACGCCATGTTCCAGAAACATTCTCTCCTGACATTTCACCCAGATCTATGGCAGGTATCCTCAGAGGTTGTGAGGTCTGTTGGAAACTCGGCAAGTGGGATTTATATATCTGTGGAATGTCCAGGGTGGGAAAAAGAAGTCTTGTCTGTTTGAGGCAAGTGTGAGTGTTGCAATTGTCCACCTTGATTACTATTGAATGGCCTTGTAGCTTCAAAGCCTGGCTGCTTTCTGCTGGTGGGAATCCTTTGTTGGGAGGTGTTAGTTGGCCCTGATAGTTTTCTGTCTGGAAATCCCCTGTTTTCTGAGTGTTCTTCTTTATTTCATGTTCTGATTCTAGAGGTTTTTTTAAAATACTGGTAGCCAGATTTTGTCTATTTTTATGGTTACCTAGCCATATACCTAACAGGGGTTATATGGCTAGGAAAATGTGGAGAATCAAGTCCAGATTTACTACAGTTACTTACTTCTTTGCAGAGTCAGACTTTTCAGCGGGTGGTGGAGGCCTGACAAAAGATGAAAAAGAGTTAAGGAGTGTCTGCTACATCTAGGCCACCCATTCTGCCCAAACTAGCCAGCTTGTTCTCAGAAAACCAACTTCAGCCTTGTGCCATCACCCAAAATGAACGCTAACTGTTAAAAAAATGTTCTCAAAAACTTAAAGGTGCTTAAAGCCAAAACAGTATCTCAAAACCATGGACTCCTAGGATTGACAACTCAGGGAAAACCATCCATAATTCTTAGCCAAGGAGCTTGATAGAATGCGTGGCAGCTAAAGTAGAATTATATCATTCTAATTGCAAAACAGACATGAAGTGCCCCTTCATAGAATCATAGAGTTGGAAGAGACCTCATGGACCATCCAGTCCAACCTCCTGCCAAGAAGCAGGAAAATCGCATTCAAAGCACCCCTAACAGATGGCCATCCAGCCTCTGTTTCAAAGCCTCCAAAGAAGGAGCCTCCACCACACTCCAGGGCAGAGAGTTCCACTGCTGAACAGCTCTCATAGTTAGGAAGTTCTTTCTAATGTTCAGGTGGAATCTCTTTTCTTGAAGTTTAAAGCCATTGTTCCGTGTCCTAGTCTCCAGGGCAGCAGAAAATAAGCTTGCTCCCTCCCCCCTATGACTTCTTCTCACATACTTATACATGGCTATCATGTCTCCTCTCAGCCTTCTCTTCTTCAGGCTAAACATGCCCAGCTCTTTAAGCCACTCCTCATAGGGCTTGTTCTCCAGACCCTTGATCATTTTAGTCACCCTCCTCTGGGCACATTCCAGCTTGTCAATATCTCTCTTCAATTGTGGTGCCCAGAATTGGGCACAATATTCCAGGTGTGGTCTAACCAAGGCAGAATAGAGGGGTAGCATGACTTCCCTGTATCGACACTATACTCCTATTGATGCAAGCCAAATCCCATTGGCTTTTTTTTTTTGCCGCCGCATCACATTGTTGGCTCATGTTTACTTGTTGTCCACGAGGACTCCAAAATCTTTTTCACATATGCTGCTCTTGAGCCATGCGTCTCCTATTCTGTATCTTTGCATTTCATTTTTTTCTGCCTAAGTGTATATATACTGTATATAATCTTGCATTTGTCACCGCTGAACTTCATTTTGTTAGTTTTGGCCCATCTCTCTAATCTGTCACGATCATTTTGAATTCTGCTCCTGTCTCCTGGAGTATTGGCTAGTCCTCCCAATTTGGTGTCGTCTGCAAACTTGATGATCATGCCTTCTAACCCTTCATCTAAGTCATTAATAAAGATGTTGAACAGGACTGGGCCCAACGTCTTTATTAATGACACAGTTATAGCACTACAATCCTATTTCAACTGCTATGTTCAAAATGGCCATGGGCATAAAGACCTAAATCCCATTGTTCATCTTGGCTAGCATTAATCCACTGAATTAATTGATAAAAAGTGTGAATCCTTATTAAATTTGTATTGATTCAGCAATCTCTTTGTGTTGGGACAAGCAAATGGCTTTTGGCTAATGTGTCAAAACATGTTGTCCACTTTGGGCTACAAAGAGTCCCAAAGAAGTTGGGTGATTTAATTCTGGGTATTCTAACTCCCTTGTTACGCCAGCTCCACTGACTGCCAATTTGCTTCCGAGAACAATTCAAAGTGCTGGTTTTAACCTACAAAACCCTTTACGATTCTGGCCCAGTTTACCTTCTTTGAACGTATTCTCCCCTATAAGCCATCAAGAGCTTTAAGATCTTCCAGAGAGGCCCTGCTCTCGGTCCCGCCACCTTTACAGTTACACTTGGTGGGGACGAGAGACAGGGCCTTCTCTATGGTGGCCCCTTAGTTATGGAACTCTCTCCCGAATGAGGTTAGGTCTGCCCCCTCCCTCCTGACTTTCAGGAAGCAAGTGAAATGTGGCGGGAATGTGGCACAGCTGGCTGAGTGTCAGCTGTATAAGATCTCTCTGACCAGAAGGTCATGAGTTCGAGGCCTGCCTGGGTCGAAGTGGGCTCTTGGCCTATTTGTGTAGCCTGTTGTCGACCTTTGCAACCCGAAAGACAGCTGCATCTGTCAAGTAGGAAATTAAGGCACCACATAGTGGGGAGGCAAAATTTAACTGATTTACAAGGCCATAAGGTCTCCAGGAATGCACGCTGAGGAACGCTGAGAAATGAAGGAGTGCGACAGCTCGCCCTGGTGGCCAGATGTTTAAAAAATTGCCTCTATCTGTTTGTCTGTCTGTTGGTCCAAAAGGCATTAAATGCATGCCTATATGTGTTCATTGTAATCCGCCCTGAGTCCCCTGCGGGGTGAGAAGAGCGGAATATAAATAAAGTAAATAAATAAATCCTGGCTTTGGAAGCAGGCATTCACAGAGTGATGGTTGGTACCGGAACAGACTAAGAGCTATTGGTCCACAATGTGCGGACTGAGTTGGATGTTTTAACTTGGCAAATTGGTTTATGTGTATTTTTTTAACTTATATGTATTTTTAACTTATTGTATTTGTATGTTTTAAAAACTATTATGTATGTTTTTAAACTGTTATTTATTGTCTAGCATTGCATTTTTGCTGTTAGCTGTAGAGAAGAAGGTAGAGAAGAATGGGATATAAAAGTTCTAAATAAATAATAATAATTAGGAGGAAAGATGGACCACTGAAAAGGAAAAGAAGGGAAATAGAATGGAAATATTGGAAATCAGAACAGCCGCGCTCCAAACTGAAAACGACATTCAAGTGCCACCGCGGAGTTGGTTGAGGTAGGCAGGATTTCCCTGGGTACTGGTTGTGGGGGGTCGGGAGCAGGTCAGGGTTTTGCCCTCCCTTCTGCTCGAGATCCCCGTGTACAACTGGTGGGCCACTGTGTGATACAGAATGCTGGACTAGATGGGCTGAGGTCCGATTCAGCATGGCTCTTCTTATGTTCTTATGTTCTTAAACTGCATGAATCTGTTGCCGATCCCACTTGTAGATATCTTTTGGTTACTAAAGACCTGAAAATAATTATGCTGAGGTGCAGAAACATTTGCACCTGATTTATATAACAATAAATATTTAATTACTATGTCAAGCAAAAATGTCCCATTGATGGACATGGCAAAAAATGGTTTAGGCTGAGTCACGGATTATTCCCACATTCCTAATTACAAGCAAAGGTTTATATGACATTGCAGCTACTCACAGCTTCTTGGAACTGGCCTTTTTAACAGGGGGTGGCGCTTCAGCAGGTGGAGGATGAGCTTCTCTGTTGAAGCAAGAAAAATAGAAATTTAGGAATGTTAGTGGCATTTAAGGTTGCTTTTCATTCTCCTCCGTTCCTTTCTTGAGAGCTCGTGGCATTTTAAAATCAAATACAACAACTGTTGTGAAGTTGCTGGTGAACACATTCTTACTCAGATGGGCTGCCAAATCTGACATGGGATGAGATGGGTCAAAGGCTTAGCTTTTCATGATATGGGAATACAGTTCTTGCCTGCCAGACCCCAAGTAAACCCTGTTTCCTTTTGTAACATGTTTAGTGTTTTCTTCTTCATGCTTATTACTTTAATATTATAATGCCCGTGTATTCACGATCTGTTTCTGCCTAATGGTTTGCAGTCTGGTCTTAGGCATTGATATCTCCTAGATTCTGAACTAACAGAGGAGGAACAATTCATTACTACAATTCATAATTTATTTATTTAATTTCATTTGTATTATGCCAGTGTTTTTCAACCTTTTTTTGAGCCGCGGCACATTTTTTACATTTACAAAATCCTGGAGCACACCACCAACCAAAATGACACAACATGACACTCTAACACAGTAATACATATAGTATATATATATAATATATACTGTATATAATTTATATTTTTATTATATATATATATATATATATATATATATAAATGTAATGTTCATTTGTGGGATTAACATAACTCAAAAACCACTGGACAAATTGCTGCCAAATTTGGCCACAAAACATACTAATACTAACCCAAGGAGGTTAGCCTCCGCTGCCACCTTCTCCCTCAGCCTCCAACAGCAGCAGCAGCGCCAGGAAGCGGGGGGAGGAGGGGAGGAAGAGGGGTGGGGAAAAGCCCCGCTCCCAAAGGCCAATTTCCCACGGCACACCTGATGATTGCTCACGGCACACTAGTGTGGCGCGGCACACTGGTTGGGAAACACTGTATTATGCCATTCTCCCAACATGGGACCAACAGTTACTTTGAAAGGTTTACTTTACTGCAAGATTCCTATGAGAAAAAGGAGGCAAGATCGTTTGCAGAGGAGGAATCACCCCAAGCCCTGTTAGGCTCAGGGAAAAGTATGTGCTGTGGATTCATGTCTTCCCATCATTTACCCTGTTTATTTTTAATATTTGTGGATTTAGTTATTCATGGATTTGATTAATATGTTCTTATCTAGAATTTTTTGATCCGCCACAGTGACTGTATGGCCAACTTCCAGTGGACCTGGAGATTCCTATACTGAACACTTTCCTAGACATTTATAGGGCCTCCAGTGCGATTCTGTGGTCAACTTCAGCCAGAACTTGATCACAGAACCAATCTAGAGGATTCAGAGCTTCCCGGAGAGGCATCCTCTCTATTAAAGAATATAATGTTTTTTTTAAATTCTGTGTTTTCCACTTTCACAAGGGTCCTGTGTCCCTAACCCCCAAGAAAGTGGAGGCCGTATTGCACTTTACTATGGGTGGTATACTGAGTAGTAGGCCTGGTTGATCCATAGTTCTAAATGCTTCAAAGGTACTTACAAAATCAAAATTGTTCTGGTGGTGAATATTTCAGAACTCTATCAAAATGTCATTATTATTTCACTGTTGGCTATTTTTAAGACAGAACCAATTAGGAACTGCCATTTATAATGAAATTTTGAAAGTTTTGTTAGCGTTCTGAAATGTTCACTACCAGAACTTTTGTTTTGTAAGTACTTTTGAAGCATTTAGAACCATGGATCAACCAGGCCTACTGAGTAGATACTATCAAGATCTCAGCTTGGTGCCCTTTGAAGTTCCGTACTCTATACCTATAGCCAGGAATTACTCTTTGCATAGCGACAACATCAGTGCAGGGCGTTATGGAAGGATGCAATAAAGAAGCACAAGGGAAAAGGTAAGAATTGGGTGCTCACCGGTGCTCACGCTTTCATTTTTCAGTAACAAAGAATTTCTCATAGTTGCTCATTTAAAAATTACTGCCAATCAAATTAGATGCACCATACTCAGGTGCTCTCCCCCCTAAACAGAACAGACTTTGCACTTGTTTTCTGCTCAGTCACAGGAGGAGTCAATCTGGCGGCTGAACTGGTTGAGTCTCTCTTTTTTTCCACACGACAAATGAATTTTAATGATGGATCAATCCATCCTTCATTTTCCCCATTCAGGCATGGTGGGGAATCTCATCCAAGAGACTATTAGGGACACAATTAAGCCTGTATTCACTCCAAAATGCAATTAATTATAAGCCACGTTTCAGAGCAAATAGGTCTTCCTGAGGATTATTTAAAAGTTATAAAACTACAACACATAATTCCATTTTTTAAAAAAAAAACATTAATAAAATTTGCCGCTAGATTGCTCCAAGCAGGGTTTTGGAGCGAGCTGGTTTTTGTCCAGTAGTTCCGTTTTTCCAAGAAACTTTCAAATTGTTTTTTGCTTTGCACACGGCAATCCACCCTGTTGAGCCATATTGTGAACAAACCTGGATGGCTTCCAGTTGTTGTGCACTACAATACACATCAATCCCAGCCAACATGGCCAATGATAAAACTGTGGAAGCACTCTTCCCCAAAGACCGGATAGTACCAGAAAGTAAACCTCAAAACTAACAGGCAAGATTTAAATCACATAAGGTTACTTACGCTTTGGTTGAACTGGTCTTTGGTGCAGGGGAAGGCGGCTCAGCCCCTGGTGGGGGTCTGGTAAACAGAAAAACAGAAAGTACATGGAGTTTTCTACAGTGCAATCAAGGCACAGGCAGTTTTCAGCTAGGCATCAAGCCTGCTGTGATGAGGTTGTAGACAGGCTGCTTTAGTTGAAAGTAGTAGTACATGCATTTGTCCTGCAATGACCAATCTCATGGCCAATTTAACTTGCTAGCAAGTTAAATTAAGAATATTAATATTTACTATTCCAAAACTGTATATTTGGTAATTTAAGGGCAGGGGGATCTGTACTCTGTAGTAAAGTGAAATCCTGTAACAAAGGAGTTGTCTTCAACATCAAAACAATCCTTCTGCAATTTAGAGTATTCTGCCCCAGATTATTACCTTGTAGTGCCACACTCATTCATAATGCACTACAGTGACACTGTATTTGATGACCATGCATTTCCTCTGCCCAAATTCATATTGGGGCAGTTTATTTTTCTCTTTCCCCTTAGCCACTCCCCAGCTGAGTCTGGCCATGCATGAGCCCAAGGTCAATGAGGTAGATCAGGGCCCTCACAGTTGAAAAGACTAAATAATGATGTTGTTTGCCTTAAGGTCACTGAAGTACTGCTGCTGTCACCTTTCCTGCCAAGCACCTCCCTAGGCAAAGCCCTCCTTGCAAAGTCACTTGCTCTGAAGTTAGAACCAGGTGGCCAACCATGAGATCTACAGTAAAGAGGCACACTAATCTACACATTAAAGAAAACAACACTTGTCACCCACCAATCTGTGGGTGACAAGACTTTTTTGGGGGTATGGGCTTTTTTTCTGCTGTAGACAATCCAATAAATACATCATATTATTTATTTATTTATTTATTTATTATTTCAACTTGCTTAACCACCCTTCCCGAGGCTCAGGGCGGTTTCCAACATATAAAAGCACATAAAAATTAAAACATCATAAAAACACTCCAAAACAATCCTAGTTAAACATACATCAGTCACAGCGGGTCAGAACGAGCTGACTCGTACAAGAGCAGAGGCAGCACAGTTAGATAGGAGGTTGTCAGTTCAGGCGCCAGTCAGTCACCAAAGGCTTGCCTGAACAACCAGCTCTTGCAGGACCTGCGGAAGGCCATCAGGTCTCGCAGGGCTCGTATCTCGGCTGGGAGCGAATTCCACAAAACCGGAGCGGCCACAGAAAACGCCCTCTGCCATGTGCTGGAAAGCCTGTAGAGCTTCAAGCTTGGGACCCCAAGCATGTTAAGACCCTCTGAACACAGTGATCTTCTGGGAACATATGGGGTAAGCCCCTCCCTCATGCAAAATAAGTATAAATTATGCTTTCTGTACACATCCCCTTCTGCATCTATGATCCAAGATGATGAGGACAAACACATGGAGAGTGTTGAAGCTGCATCCCATTGAATGCTGATGGTTTAATAACCTGTTTGTCAGGCTAAGTTCTCTGCCTTTTTGCCCTTCAGGCAAAAATTAATATGGGGATACATTTTATGACTGTATCTCCCAACTGAAATTTATCCCTGTAGCTTAGCTTCATGAGATAGGAACTGTAGAAAACAGGAGAAAGAAATTTATCACTACATCTGTCCCCTATCTGTCCAGAGGCAACCTGGCCACGGGGGTCCAAGCCACGGTCATCTCAAGACTTGACTACTGTAACACCCTTTACATTGGCCTGCCCTTGTCTGTGATCCGGAAACTTAAGCTCGTCCAGAATGCCACTGCACGACTTCTCGCTGGAGTTCCAGCGAGATGTCACATAACGCCCTTCCTTCAGAAGCTTCACTGACTTCCGGTCAAGCACCGGATCACTTTCAAGGTGATGGTGCTAACCTTCAAGGCCTTGTATGGTCTGGGGCCAATGTACCTGAGGGACCGTCTCACCCCCTACCTGAATCTTCTCGAAGTGTCCAGCTTCAAAACCACCCACCTGTCGTCTACCCGATGTAGGGCCTTCTCCGTGGTGGCACCAACTCTTTGGAACACCTTGCCACCCAAAGTTCGTGCCTTACAGGACTTGCTTTCCTTCCGGAGGGCCTGTATGACCCACTTCTTCAAGCTGGCCTTTGATTGCTAAATGTTGTAACTCTATTAGTCTAGTTTAATTTTAGCTAAAATTTTATATTGATGTTTTACTCTGTTTTATGCTTATGTGATTGTGAGCCACTCCGAGCCCTTGGGGAGTGGTGGCATACAAGAACAAAGAATAAATAAATAAATGAATACATGATCATTACAGATTTCTTTGGTCAGCTCATCTCTAACTTCTGTGGTTTCACCAGGGATCATACATGCAAAGACGATATTTATAGCCATAGAAGGAGGCAGGGAGGCACTGCCATTCACAGATATCTGGTAAGAGCACTTTTCAGCATTTATACCTTGTATTAGCCCAGTTGAATATGTCTTCCTCATCAGAGGACTCTGCATCATGCAGTTTATTAGCCATGCTCTTTCTCCGTGTTTCATCCAAAGGCTGATATGTGTCTTTAAGCCAGAGAGGCTTATCAAGGGAAGAAGTTGCAGAAGACTAGATAGAAGGAAGAGCTGTGTGAGAATGGATCGCAAACAAAACAGCAAACCACTTCAGGGTAAGGATTGTCATAATGCTTGGCTACTCCCAACCTGTGGCCCTCACCACAGCCCCATCTACACACAAACCAAAATCTTGGACTCGTCTGAAGCATTGCTGCTTGAGATTGGCCTGGATTCTGCTGAGGTGTTTATACCTCTCCACTCCTGAACTGTGGCAGCAGCAGAAGCACAGTCCTGACCATCTAGTCAAGTCAAATCTAGTTCCACCCTGCTAGATAGTCATCCTTAACTTTTGCATCCTTTGTTGCCATAGTGGCAGCCAAAGAGCATCAGAGAGAGGTTCTGGCCATCACCGAGTGTCTTCATCAATGGTAGCAAAGATACCCACACAACTTAGATAGTGGAGAGGGAGAGGAGGGGACAATCTCCTTCTCTCTCCAAGTTATGCAGGTACCTTTGCAGACGTTAGCAAAGATGTCCAGTGAAGGTCAGGAGCTCTTTAGACTCTGTGACTAACTCTACAGTAACAAAAAAAATGCAAAATACAAATATTATCCACAGCACTGCAGAGCATGAGAAAAACGAATGGCAGCACTGACTCATGTAAACAGTTGGGATCGTTTCTGAATTAGAACTCACACAAATATCCACACCAGCCCTGAAGGACTGCTGACTTCTGTTAATGTGGTGTAAAATAAAGTTAACCAATTTTACCCCATGTTACGGGCCAGATGTCCAATCTTGTTACAATCTTGACTCTCACAACTCAAATTCAAAATGGTGGTCAATGTGGGGAGTTTGGTCCATACATCTGGGATTTTCTCTCTCTCTCTCTCTCTCTCTCTCTCTCTCTCTCTCTCTCTCACACACACACACACACACACACACACACACACAACACTTAAACTACTTCAGGTCATGAATTCTATACAAAATCTCTGGAACTGGCCAGCAGAGCTGCATAACATCCTGGGACGTATCCACACTACACATATATAGTATTTTGATACCCTTTTTGGAATCTGGGCTCCATCTTAGCTACTATTATAATGCAAATCACATTCATGGCAAAGCAGGCCCGGATTAAGGAAGTTTGCCACCCTAGGCCAGCCTCGTCCTCTGCGCCCCGCCCCCTACCTTCAATCAAGGGAGGAGGGCGGGGTGAGGAGG
This sequence comes from Anolis apletophallus, assembly GCA_030556195.1. Taxonomy (NCBI): domain Eukaryota; kingdom Metazoa; phylum Chordata; class Lepidosauria; order Squamata; family Anolidae; genus Anolis; species Anolis apletophallus. The sequence goes on from JARBWK010000008.1 coordinate 97,648,055, forward strand.
AGAAAGAGGCGGAGGGATGCCTGCCGCGCATGCGGTGGGAGGGCGCCTGTTTCTTCTCCTCGCCCCGCCCTCCTCCCTTGATTGAAGGAAGGAGGCCGGGGAGAGGAGGGGAAAAAGGCGGCGGGACCCCTGCCACGCATGCACGTGCAGTGGGAGGGCGCCTCTTTCTCCTCCTCGCCCCACCCTCCTCCCTTGATTGAAGGAAGGAGGACGGGGAGAGGAGGGGAAAGAGGTGTCTTCCTCCGCGCGTGCATGCACACTTTTTTGATTTTTTAAAAAACTTGGGGGGGGGGGTCCGGATTTGCTCCCCCAAAGCCGCCGCCCGAGGCCATGGCCTCGGGTGGCCTTATGGGTAATCCGGGTCTGTGGCAAAGTGAGATTTGCTCCAGGCCAGATTGATTGTAAAACACAGATGAGAATGCATCTCTACATCTCTCAGATCGAAGAGAAAGAATGAAGATCAAAATCATCATGTTGTCCTTAAGGAATTACTCACCTGCTCATCCACTGATCCCTTCTTCTTTCTGCCCCAGAACCCCCTTTAGAAGAGAATAAAAATAGAAATAAAAATCTGTTGAATGGTAGCTTTAGGATGATATGAAGAATCCTCTCACGGTATGTAAGTGTTTTAAGGAACAGAAATATCACAGGTCTCACAGGGCTGAGAAACATATCCATTCTCATGTTGCCAATCTAACTGCAATTTTGTATTACATTTCACACTCTGGATTTTTCATCAAGTTATGCTACTTTACACAGAGAAAATTAATTTTAATTGCAATGAGCTTCAAGGCATATTTGCCTGTCAGTAATTTCAAGTGATCTTTAAAGAGTCTTTCTTTAGATATTGTGTGAGTGTGGAGTCTACTGCAGAGTTTACCCTTTCACCACAGAGCACAAAAAAATAAAGAATAAAGATAACACTATGTAACAAGATTTGGAAGATTTTCTGTTCCTGGTTTAAAAGTGTTATTTCCTGTTGTATTGTGTAGTACTTACTTTGAGCGTGGCTGTTATACTCCAGAAACTTTGTTTTTATGGCTGCCACAAACTATGTTGAATTGGTTGAGATTCTATGAGATATTCATTGAAAAACTATAGCAAAATGTGCTGCGAGATGTCCCGCAAAAACAATATTTTTTTGCAGTTTAATAAAATTATTCCATGTTTTTATGACAGAATCAATTAGGAAATGACATTTATAACACAGGAACAAAAATCGTGTCACACAGTTAATTGTGTGTTGAAGTCATCCACAATACATCAGGAGTAGGATGATGTTCTTAAGTCCATCATCATTCCCATTACTCAGGTATGGATAGCTTCAGCATGCAACAAGAGTCAGTTTTCCTAACAGGAATGCTCCCAATTTTGCTCCCTGTGTTCAAGTCTGTTCATGGGGACACAAGGCTCTGGATTACTGGCTTACTGGCTGTGTTTTTCCCTATCAGGACATTTGCAGTGTATTGATTGGCATCTATATATTCACTGCTATGTGTGCGGAAGGAAAAAAATAACCCAATACAAAGACACTTCATCATAGTTCAGATGAGAGATGTACTTTTGGACACAATACAGTGCAAATCTCAATACAGTGCCAGCTCTGTCATGGCTTCAGCCAATGAAATCCTGAGATTTGTAGTTCGGTGAGTTGCACAGAATTCTCTGCCAGAGAGTTCTAGGTTGAACATCCCTTGAACAATATCACTAAAATACTAATGAAATTACAGATCTAGGTTCTTTACTATACGGTACTATAAATCTAAGGATTCCAAAGAATGAAGGAATGACAGTTAAGCTGGTAAGGAACCAGTGTAAATACATACTTCAAGTAAAGAAATCTGAGAACAGACTCGCATTGTTTTTATTGTTTCTTAGTGCATTTTACTGTTAATGTTATTTTATGTAAACCGCCCCGAGCCTGCTGGGATGGAGCGGTATAGAAAATCGAAGTAATAAATAAATAAATAAATAAATAAATACATAAATAAATACATAAATAAATAAATAAATAAAATAAAATAAAACAACAGTTTGTATTTTTATGTGTGTGTGTGTCAGGAGCAACTTGAGAAACTGCAAGTTGCTTCTGGTGTGAGAATGGGCCATCTGCAAGGATGTTGCCCAGTGGACCCCTGGATGTTTCTGATGTTTTACCATCCTTGTGGGAGGCTTCTCTCATGTCCCCACATGGGGAGCTGAAGCTGACAGAGGGAGCACATCTGCGCCCACCCCAGATTTGAACCTCCGACCTCTCGGTCAACAATTCTGCCAGCACAAGCGTTTAACCCACCGGGGGCTCTGAAACAAAACAACTAAGCAAATGAGTCAGGGGCAAATTACCCTCCTTCGCCTCCTTCCCTTGAGCGCTGCGAACAGATCTGTTGAACAAAACAGGGAAGAATGGTAAGCAACAAAGTCTCCATAGTTTCTCATATGACATCAGTGATGGGGGAAGAGTTAAAAACAAGGGATTGGCTGGCCAGCATTAAAATACTTTGCTTCCCCCAAAAAAAACCCCTGAAACATAACAGGGATGTCTCAGCCTCATCTCAAACTACTTTTGTGAAGTACAATAGGCAGTCTGTGGGTTACGAACAAGATAGGTTCTGTAGGTTTTGTAATTAAGTTGAATTTGTATGGGCAAGAATAACAGGATCCCCACTGATATTCAAGGGATCCTGAAAATTTAATCTACTATTAAAAAAATAAGGAATGGCAGATTTTTGGTTATGAAGAAGACTGCAGTAAGAGGGTAGGAAGCGTTAGATAGCGCTTTCTCTCTTTTCTTAACCTTTCTATCTTCCTTGCTTTAATTCATTTGACATCTGCTTTTCTATTTTAGTTTAGATAAGGGGGATCTTTTTTAACATCATGGAAACATTTTTGTATTATATAATTACTGAAGAACACAGTATAATCGGATGCTAAAATATCCATTCTTTTATCCCTCCTCACTCTCTAAGATGGATAGATAGGGTTGCATTTGTATGTAAGTCGGAACAGGTACATTTTAAAGTGTAACCCCAGCCAATTTTTAGTTAGTTTTGGATAGCATGGGGAAGAGTTAACAACCTGTAATGTTTATTTTGCTGTCTGTGCCCCTGTTCAGAATATTTTACCCGACTTTCTGTCCCTGTGATGATTGGATTGTGAAAAATGTGACTTGTTGGGGAAACAAGGATTGGTGATGAAGCTTCAGTTCAGGAGTGAATTTTCCTTCCTGGCGTAGATTTCGCTAACTTCTTGTGGTCTCGCCCCCGTTTGTAACTAGGTGTTGTATGTAAGTCGGGTGTTTGTAACTCAGGAAGCATCTGGATTTTATTTTATGCTGAGGAAAAAGCAGAGCTCGAAAAAAAAACCCCACCATTGTTCTAGATCAGTAGTCCCCAATCTTTGGTCTTCCATGTATTTTGGACTTCAACTCCCAGAAATCCCAGTCAGTTTGCCAGCTGTTCAGAATTGTGGGAACTGAGGTGCAAAACACCTGGGGGACCAAAGGTTGGGAACCATTGCTCTAGATCACTGCTTCCCAAACTGTGGGCCCCGACCTCAAATGTTGAGGTCACAAAAGATTTGGCAGCGAGAAGGAGCTGCGCCATAAAAACTGCAAGAGGCTTAGGTGGCTGGCTGGTCGAGGAAGACAAGGTACTACATTTCCTGATTCATCAAAAGAGGTCCAAGGCGTCTACTCAGGCTATGCGAATCCAGCTCTCCAGAATTGCGTTCTACAGAAAGGCAGTGGGGTTTGGCGATCCATGTCAGGGTTACAGGATTAGAAAACTTCTGAAAGGATGGAGCAGACAAGCACTCAGGCAAGAGGATGCCAGGCGCCCCCATCTTACAAGACCCTCAGTCGCCTCACTGCAATCCTCGGGAGGATCTGCACCTCTCGCTATGAAGTTAAGTTGTTCTCAGTGGCTTTCTCTATGCTTTCTTTGGGGCCCTGCACTTGGGGGAGGTCGTAGCCAGTGCCAAGTCAGATACCTCAGGTAGGGCCCTCCAGTTCAGGGATGTTTTCATCTGAGGCAACTCCTTGGGGCTCAGGGTCCACAGATCCAAGACAGACCAAGGGGGATTTCCCTCTCCATACGGGGATTGCAGCCAGGGTAATTGTGCCTAGTTCGGGCCCTTTCCATGTTTCTTGGCACCTGCAGGGCAGCCCCAGGCCCAGTTCTTGCACCGAGGCAAGACCCCCCTCACTGGGTACCAGTTCATGGCCATCTTCCGCAGATCCCTTAAGGACCTGGGCTTCCCACATGAAGAGTTTATGGGACACTCATTCAGGATTGGGGCAGCGACCACAGCTGCCATGGGTGGCGTCCCTGTGGACCTCATTAAGTCCATGGGATGCTGGAAATCATCTGCCTATACTTCGTACATCAGGTCGGGCCTCCTCCTCGAAGGAACTGGGACTGCTGGCCATTTTTCTCTCACTTGCACAGGGTTGCTGCTACAGGCAAGAAGGAAAGAAGTGCAGGTAGCAGGAACAACAACAACAAGATGTCGAGCCGCTAGTTGAAGGCTCCATGGGATGGTGACCAAAGCAATGGGCCAAGCAGCAGCGTGATGGATGGCAGAGGAACCTGGGAGGACTCCCTTGGAGGACTTTTTGGAGGGCTACGGAAGCTGGGGATTAACGGATGCTGAACTGGAGTACATAAGAACATAAGAAGAGCCATGCTGAATCGGACCTCAGCCCATCTAGTCCAGCATTCTGTATCACACAGTGGCCCACCAGTTGTACACGGGGATCTCGAGCAGAAGGGAGTACTTTATAGGTGGCAGGTAGCCAGGGTTGGCGGTAAGTGAAGTGGGAGCTCCCACCCCCTTTTTGTGGCATGTGGCATGGGCCTTGGATCTGGTTTTCTTTCTCCCCTCTTGTGGTAGGGGGAACAGCCGGTGGTTTTCAAGGGTGCTGAGTAATGTCAGCCCAGTATTGTGCCAGCAGCACTCTGATGGGTTCAGCGGTATCAGTCAGCAGCAGGCTGCCCGATCTTGATCCAAGACCCATGCATGGCTGCCAACCCTTGTTCCTGTAATCAATAAAGAAGTTGTGGTGATTTTCTTCCCAAGTTGGTGTCATCTTTTGTGCCAGGGGCGGGAGGGGTGTCACCCATGCACACGCAAAGGGAAAATCAGCCTGTTTGGTAAGCCTTGGAAATGCTAATTATCAGTAAATATGCGATTTTATATCTGTTTTATATACCTATATACCTGGGGCCAAGTAAAAATTTCTCAGGCCAAAAGAGGTCCCAATTAGAAAAGTTTAAGAAGCCCTGTTCTAGATGGCACCTTTGAGAAGCTGGCTGTGAGCTTTTGAAAGTCGTAGTCCAAGGGACTCTTTTGGTTTCTTAAGCTCAATGTGTCATTCAGCAGTGGTCATTGGTTCTTTGCAGACACTAGTTTTCAGCCTTGGCTTAGAAACAGGAGATCTACTGAGAGCTGAGACAGAATTCAGTCTGCTGCAAATTCAAGCGCACTATATGGGATATTTGAATATCTATTATATTTTGAGGGTTTCCCCCCATAGCAGCAGTACCTAGTGTCTTTTGGTGACTTTCTTATTCCATTAAGAATTGCAACCAAGCAGATCAATACACTAAAATGTAAGAAGCTTAAAAATGCATTTCAGGCTTACCTCATACAGTCCTATTGCCAAAATGATAAGCATTATTGCTGCTGTCACTGAAATAGCCAACAGTATCTTGTTGCCATATCCGTATTCTGGAATTGACTGCCTTGCTATCTGCAAGAAAGAATAGGGAAGATGGGAAGAGGAAAGATGCTTGTGTTTCAATGAACCCATTAAATCAAGGGCTGTTCATTCACCACTCAGCTTTTACTTCCAATAGGTCTGTTCCAGTTAGGACAATCAATATGTTTCAGACCAAAGAATTTTGTTGTTACTATTACCATGTAGCTTTAATTTATTTTTCTTAATCTCTTGTTAGATCTCGTGTTGCCTGGGACGTTTTTTCACAAAAAAGAGTATACACAGAAATGGTTTAAGATTTACATTCCTTCATAAAATCAAATTGTCATTCAATAATTCAGGCTAGAAGCCCATGGGGTTTTTCCCGCCCTGAAAAATATTCAGTGAGATATTGCAACTCATGGCATATTAACTCATTTTATGGCCCACTTTCAACTTTAAGTTAACTAGAATTACAGGTTTATTCTTTAGGAAATCCTGCAAAACGTTCCCACTGCTAATAAAAAATTCCCCTCTCTGAAATACTTGTGGACTTTTGTGCAAAACCTTTCTCCTTTCCCTCTTTGCTTCTTCTTTGTTTTGATTAGCTATTTTTGGACTCTCTTTATCTTTGGCTTCTGTTCCCCTTTATACACTTTATTTATATTCCGCTCTTCTCACCCCGAAGGGGTCTCAGAGCGGATTACAGGTACAATACTTAGCAGACAATCCCTGCTGTTTTCCACATAACACACATATAAACGAACAGAGGCAAACTCTGGCCACCAGGGGGAGCTGACACACTCCTCATCTCTCAGCGTTCCCAGCATCCCTTGTTGTTCCTACCGCATTCCTCAGCGTTCCTGGAGTTCTTTAATGGCCTCATAATTAAGTCAAAATTTGCCTCCCCACTTAATGTGGTACCTTTATCTCCTACTTGCCTCTGTAGCCCTCCTGTTTTAATTGTTATCTGTGGTGATGTGTCGCACCTCAGATTCTTAACTGTTGTACTATTTTATTTGCTGATCTGTTGTTGTTTTAACTACTGTTGTTGTTTTTATTACGCCTGTATGGCCCTTGTGAGCTGCCCGAGCCCCTCCGGGAGTGGCAGCATAGAAGCGTGAGTAATAAATAAATAAATAAATAAATACTTGACAAATGCAACTGTCTTTCAAGCTGCAAAGGTCGGCAACAGGCTACACTTAAACGTCGAGCACCCACCTCGACCCAGGCAGGCCTCGAACTCATGACCTATTGGTCAGAGAGATCTTATGCAGCTGACACTTAGCCAGCTGTGCCACATTCCCGGTGTGTGCCACATTTATTACTTTTGGTTAGAATTGCCAGGTCAGGATTTTCGGGTGAAACCTTTGACCTCAAACAGCCCCTTTGTAATGTTATGGGGTGGATCTTGGTGATGTTATGAGTCTTATGCTCCATGGGGAAACTCCTAGTGATACCAGAGAACATGTTGCCTTCAGCACATAGATGCACAATGCACCCCCCCAAACTGAAAAGGACCAAGACAAGAAAATAAATAAAATGCACGCACTTTTAAATGAGATGCTCTTGCCCTGTAATTTCATTCCTACATTCCTTGAGATCCCTGGCTGACCTGCAGGACCAGGGAATGCTGGTTTTGGTTCTTGAAAGCCTACACATTCAACCCAGCTTATACTTTATAGATGTCCAGTGAATTCTTGTCTCTCACTGAGATGAGCTCAACAAACTTCAGGGCAACAAACAGGTAAAGTGGATATTGGCCAAGATCCTGATAGTCATACTAGTAGGCTTGACCAAGTTTGAAATTGCACCATCACTTACCTCTTCAGAAGGTTTCTCTATTTTTCTTGAGCTAGACTTGGTCTTGTTGGCTGCATTTTTGGCAGGCCAAAAGTATGACTCCCACAGAGGGGAAGTCTCCTTGATGTTTTCTCTATCACTGAACAGTTTCATAAGGAGCCCTGTCCTGGAGATGAGTTTGGCGCAAGCCATCTGGATGGCGGGCTCGGTGCAGTCCATTTTCAGGATGCGAATCACATGGGAGATGAGGTTCCTCACTGGCACATTTGGGATGAGGGTCGCTAAACGCTTGTTCAGCTCAGCTTCAAAGAGGTCGCCTTTACGCAGAAAGTCATCCTGAGGCCTCGCTTGGTTAGGTTGGGGGGAAACAGAGGTTTTGGGCTGATGATGTTCCCAATGTGTCTCCTGGGACAATGTAATGTCAGGCGAGAGCTGATTCAAGTCATCCTCCGGGATTTTGCCTTTCTCCCCTCCGTGCATGAGTTGGTTGAGCAGGTCTTCCTTACTGAAGCCTGCTTTGGTCTCAGCACCATTCCCCCCCATATTCCCCCCCATATTCTCCCCCATATTCTCCCCCATATTTCCCCCAACGTTTTCTCCAGCCTTTTCCCCAACATTCTCCATGTTGCCTCCAACAGGTTCATTTAGAGAGGGGAGGTTAAAATTGGGAAGGGCAGGCTGACTCTCTGGTTGGGAATATTGACGAGGTGCCGCTTCCTCCTGTTGACGAGGTGGCGCTGTCTCCTGTTTGGTGACAGGAGGGGGAGTGGTAGCTTTCCCGCGTTTTCTTGATTTATTGCCGTGTTTCAAAATAATAAAAACTTTGCCTGTCAATTCGTCGTCGTCATCGTCATCCATCAGGATGGAGGCCGTTAAGGTGGGAGAAGCCAGGGTTGAATATTCTGAAATGGCGCGCTTCCAAGGGGACAGGCGTGGTGCTATGTGACGGGGCCTGAAAGACTTAAAGGCTTTTGATAGCTTTCTCCAGTGCTGAGCCCTTGGTGTGGAATCTTGGATGCCTGGGAGCTCTGCATATTGCATCACGGCTTTCGACAACCCCTGCCTATTTTTGCCCATCCTGAGAAGTGCTTCTTTTCTGTTTGGAGATGAACTGTCTCTTTTGACTTTCCTTATACGTCTCTTCTTCTGCAGAGCAGGAGCAACATGCTGTTCTGCAGCCGGTGTAGTGCCACTTGAGGCGTCTGCCCATTGATTCTTCCCTTGGTATTCATCAATTTTCCCTCTGAGTTCTGTCTGCAGCAACTTGGCCAGCATGTATAGCTGTTTCAGCTCACTTTTGTCAGTCCATTGTATGTCCAGAGATTCATTGGTCTTCACATCTGCTAAATGCTCTACAGTTGTGAAAAGGTGGGGAGTCAGTTTCTGGAAATGGAGGCCAAAATGTGTGAGGCTCTGGTTCACTGGCATTGCCAAAGAGGTGTTTTCTTGCAGAGGTCTCTCTGACTCAATACTCAGGACGTCACTGGAATTCTGTTTCCTGGTTTCCAAAATCTTCATAACTTCATTTTGCATCTGATGCAAACCCGCATTTTTCTCTGTTCAGAAACAAGAAGGGAGTACATTGTAAAATATTGAATTACCTGCTGCTTATTGACAGAATATTTTGGGGATGATTACCTTTGGAAAAAAGATGAATCAGGATACATGATAGAGGTGTATTAAAATGATAGAGGTATGAATAAAGAGATGCTTTACCACCCTCTCTTAATAGTAGAACTTGGAATCATCCATTTAAGCAGAAATGTTTGGGAGGAAGAAAAGTTGAGTCTTCTTCCTATTCAATGGGGTAGATCAGGGGTGCTCATTAGGTAGATTGTGATCTACTGGTAGATCTTGAAGGGCATCCTGGTAGAGCTCGAAGGGCGTCCTGGTAGATCCCAGGCAGATCGCAGGCACAGTGTGTATGGCTCCCATGCCATTTGTGAGGAATGCTCAGGGGCTTATTATACTCACATTTAGTTGAATTCAGTCTTAAAATGTATTATATGGTTCTCACTGAAATAAATTTCCTAATATTTTGCTTTTATGGCTCTCTGAGTAGTGGGTAGGTAGATCTTTGGGACTTGGTTGTTTTATAAGTAGCTCGCATGTTGGAAAAGTGTGAGCACCCCTGGGGTAGATAAACTCTGGAATAATGTGGCACACTCTGTACTGGCAGCTGCCAACTTGGATGGCTTTAGAAGGGGATTTGATACAGTGTGGAAGATAGTGCTTCTAGTTGGCACAACTAGGTCATCTTCAACATCAAAGGCCCAGGCCATGGTGTAAGGCAGGGGTGCTCACACCTTTCCAGCATGCGAGCTACTTAGAAAACAACCAAGTCCCAAAGATCTACCTACCCACTACTCAGAGAGCCATAAAAGCAAAATATTAGGAAATTTATTTCAGTGAGAGCCATATAATATATTTTAAGACTGAATTCAACTAAATGTGAGTATAATAAGCCCCTGAGCATTCCTCACAAATGGCATGGGAGCCATACACACTGTGCCTGCGATCTGCCTGCGATCTACCAGGACGCCCTTCGAGCTCTACCAGTAGATCACGATCTACCTAATGAGCACCCCTGGTGTAAGGGGATGAGAGTTTCATTCAATCCCAAATTTCCAGCATCAACTGAAAATTCCAGCTGAGCATTAAAAATACAGCTTAATCATCCAAATTATTGTATTCTTATGTTGTATAGTGTATTCCTGCATGGATTGGATGCCCTCTGTGGTCTCTTCTAACTCTATGAATCTATGATTCTATGAAAAGGGCAAACACATCCAAAGTAAGAGAGCTGGGGAAATCGTTTTCAACAGTTTTTGCAGTTTAATAAACTTTCCCCATGTTTTTATGATAGAACAAATTAGGAAATTACATTTATAACCCAGGAATAAAAATTGTGTTACATAATTTAATCCCTGGAAATCCTCTGATCAATTAGTTAGTGAAGCACCACTGGCTGCCAATTAGCTTCCGAGCACAATTCAAAGTGCTGGTTTTAACCTACAAAACCCTATACGGTTCTGGCCCAGTTTACCTGTCCAAACGTATTCTCCCCTATAAACCATCAAGGCTATTAAGATCTTCTGGCGGGGCCCTGCCCTCATTCCCGCCACTTTTGCAATCGCGTCTGGTGGGAATGAGAGACAGGGCCTTCTCTGTGGTGGCCCCTCGGCTATGGAACTCTCTCCCTATTGAGATCAGATCTGCCCCCTCCCTCCTGTCTTTTAGGAGGCTTGTGAAATCCTGACTATGGAATGAAGCATTCTCAAAATAATGGCTGAGGCCGGCCACAGAACAAAGTTATTGACCACACATACGGACTGAGTTGGACATGACTTTATCTTGGCGATTTGTAATTTTATTCTATATTACTTTAATATTTTGTTGTTGTATGATGTTTTTAGATTGTATTACTGCATTGAATCCTTGCTGTGAGTCGGTCCCTCTACGGAAGTAGAGAAGATCGGGATATAAAAGTTTTAAATAAATAAATAAATAAGAAGCAGATCACCTTGAACACTTAGACAGTGGACTGAGGGAATAGGAAGAGGCTCAGCCTAGTTTGTCTGACTTGACATGACACTTCCATTACTTCAGATATATAAGTGTAGCAAGTTTGTGTATTTGCTTTCATTGGAAAATCATAGACAATATTGAGGAAGCAAGAGATAGCTTGATAGCTGAAGTTGCAGGACAAAATAGTAGTAGTTTTTTCGAGCACTGCATAATCACCCAACAAATAGTAATAAACAACAACATCGGGTGGAAATAGCCCTCCAGAGGTCTTTTTATAATACAGCTCTGCCCTCCGTATTCATAGGTTCTGTATCCACAGATTCAATAAACCATGGCTGAAAATTATTTGAAAAGAAATTTCCAAATATATACTGTATTTGTCATGCACCAAACACTACAGTGACATTTAGGTGTAGTCTAATGTAGCTTTCCACCATTTCACAGGTCCTCAGTCTCTCTGTGGCAGCAGTTGCTTATGTTATTTGCCATTTTATATAAGGAATACCATTTAACTATCCCAAGGGTTCACTGCACACAGTTATTGTGCGGTGATTCTACTTTAACTGGTATGGTTCCATCCTGTGGAAGTATGAGTGTTGTAGTTTGGTGAATGACTATAGGAGCTTTCTAGTTGAGAATCCTAAGTGCCCTCTCCCCCTAAACTAACAATCACAGGACTCCACAGGACCTTGGACTGTTGTCTGTCAGCTGTGATGGACTGGATGAGGATGAACAAATTGAAACTGAATCCAGACAAGACAGAGGTACTACTGGTCAGTTGTAGGGCTGATCAGAGTATTGGTCACACTCCCTTGGAAGGTGCAGGTTCGCAGTCTGGGGTTTTTCCTGGACTCAGTGCTGACCCTGGAGGTCCAGATGTCGGCGGTGGCCAGGAGAGCTTTCACACAAATAAAGCTTGTGCGTTAGCTGTGCCCATCCTTTAGAATTCCAATCTGGCTATGGTAGTACACGCCTTAGTCACATCCAGGCTAGATTACTGTAACACACTCTACGCGGTGCTGCCCCAGAAGTTTGGAAACTTCAGCTGGTTCAAAGGTCAGCGGCTAGACTGCTTACAGGGGAAGGATACAGAGAAAGAACCACTCCGCTTCAGAATTAGCTACACTTGCTGCCAGTTAGTTTCCGGGCGCAATTTAATGTGCTGGATGTAGCCTATAAATCCCTAAACAGTTTGGGCCCAGCCTACTTGAGGGACTGTATCTCCTCCTACCAGCCCACATGTGCCCTGAGATCATCTGAAGAGGCCCTTCTCTCAGTTCCACCACTGTCACAAGTGCGCTTGGTGGGAATGAGAGAGAGGGCCTGCTCGGTGGTGGCCCCACGGCTCTAGAACTCAATTCCCAGAAAGGTGCAATATGCCCCCTCCTTGCTGGCTTTTTGATCTCAAACTAAGATCTTGTGGAACCAGGCCTTCCCAGATGAATCATAATAGGTAACTACCAATTAGCAGCTGCAAATATCTACCTCTTAAGTGCTATATTGGACCTGGCAATGTGATATGGCCTAATGAAAATTGAGTCTTTTTAGGATCTTGGAATATTACCTGTCTTACAAATATTACCTGTTTTTAATAGTTTATGTTGTAAGTTATTGATTTATTGTTTATGATTTAGGTCAGGGGTGCCCACACTTTTTCAGCATGCGAGCTACTAATAATAAAACCAAGTCAGAAAGATCTACTGAGAGAGAAGCAGGGCGGAGCAGGGGGGGCGGAGCTTGGCACAGCCTGGCTCCGCCCCTCTGGCTTTTAGTTTTACCACAGCTTCTCCAGCTTGAGGAGGGTAGTGCCAAGCCAGTGGTGGCATAGCTAGCCACTACTGGCTTGGCACTACTCTCCTCAAGGCTGAAGAAGCTGTTGTAAAGCTGTAGCTGGGGGAGGGGGGGGGCTTGGCGCGGCATGGCTCCGCCCCCTCCCCCCTCTGGCTTTAGCTTCTTCAGGCTAGAGGAGGGTAGTACCAAGCCAGTGGCATAACTAGCCACTACTGGCTTGGCACTACCCTCCTCAAGGCTGAAGAAGCTGTGGTAGCGCTGAAGCCGGGGAAGGGGGCAGGGCTTGGTGCAGCATGGCTCCGCCCCCTCTAGAAGTGCCCCCATCGACCTCCTTCGGTCCCGGGATCGACCAGTCGATCGCGATCGACTTCCTGGGCAGCCCTGATTTAAGTAATTCGATAATTGGGTATTTGTGTTAGTTAAATGTGTATTTTATATAAAAAATTAATCTACTGTACACTGGTTTGAGTCCCACACATGGGGAAAAGCGGTATAAAAATGAAAATAAAAATAATAGTAATAATAATAATGGTTTGAATATTATTACTGGAGGGCATTTTAGTTATCCACGCTTGAAGTTCTATTTTTTGTGTTATCTCATTGGGGATTGTTTTTCATCTTTCAAATAAAGATGGAAGGAAGGAAGGCAGGCAGGCAGGCAACTCCCCCTGTCCGTCCGTCCCCAAAAACCCAGACAAACAAAAGCTTTATTCAAACATGGTTGAGCAGTTGGGGAAGGGGGAGGTCATGCAAATACATGAACAGGCATGGAACTATGCTGAGCGTTGGACAGCATTGCTCCTGACAATATAACAAGCTTATGAATTAGTTCTAACATTACATACAGATACCAGGATGGGAGTTGAGGATGGTCTATGTGGCACATCACTATTCCTAATCCACATGGAGGGGTAACGTTAACATTAAAGAGCAAGCCTTAAATACCAAATAGTATTTAAGGACCAGAGAGCCTCCCTCGACCTGCCCCAGTTCCTGACCGCTCTGAAGACCTGGCTATTTAGGAAAGCCCATGGTTAATGCAGAACCAGGAACTTAAGCCTGGCCCCTGCATTTAACCACTGAATATTTTAATCTAGTTTTAAATACTCAAAACTAACTATTATTTTATATAGTAATCTATTAATTTATATAATTCATTATGTGAATAATAATTCAACATTCATTAGTAATTCCAAACAAATACAAAAGTGCAAGGTACTTAGCGTGTCTTAAGGAGTTCTGTGAAATGTCACTGTCCGCAATCCAGAAAAAATAAGAGTGTTCAATCGTGCTATTATAATCCGGATTATCGAGTTCGCAAATGTCGACCTTAGTTTTACCGTTGGCAATATTCAAGCTCCAGATATCCAGTGATATCTATCTAATGCAAATATAAGATTTGTAATCCACCAGGTCGGCATTCAAGGATTGCTGAACAGACTTTTGGCTCCATACATATAGTTGTCTTGGTTCTCTTAAGGTGTAAAAGATCCAATTTTTTGCCTTAGGCCTGGTGGATTACAGTGAAATTTCACAGGACTCCTTAAGACACGCTAAGTACCTTGCACTTTTGTATTTGTTTGGAATTACTAATGAATGTTGAATTATTATTCACATAATGAATTCTATAAAATAATAGATTTTGATACTATTTGGTATTTAAGGCTTGCTCTTTAATGTTAACGTTACCCCTCCGTGTGGATTAGTTGTTGTGAGAATTTACAGCTTTACTCTTGTGTATATCATTATCACATCACTATTCCTGCCTTGAAGGTTACCTGCACCCCTCAAATAGGGTTAAAGAAATAAACGGGTAAACAAAGGAAGATGAGCTTCCAAAAACATCGGCCAGCCTACCACACTGAGTGCTGTTTGAGTCACACGATTCAGTGCAATTCAATTGGATGCTTTCACACAGAACTTCAATGTCGTTCTGAATACGGCAAAGGCAACAAATCATCTTCTTGGGCAAGACGCTGCAGATGAAAAGAAGACAAATATTTCACAACAACTTCTTGTTGGTCAAATAGTCCCTTCAACCAAGTACCTAGTCAACCCATAGGGATAAGATCCTTTGAATCTGGAAGGACAGATTCATGGGGCAATCAAGGTCAATCCAAGGCTGCTTCCCCCCATTTGGCCACATCAATTTGTCCTCCAGCTGCATTCCAGCTTTCTCTGTATATCTCTTTGCATCCCTATTCATGCCTTTTACTATTATTATTACTATTATTACTTCAAACTTGTATACCGCCACTCCCCGGAGGCTCGGAGCGGTTTACAACAGTTTGAGTCACACACAATAATACATCAATACAACAAACTGAGAGGGGGGGGGGGGGAGTAGGGCAAGAGAGGGGACGGGGTGGGAAGGAGCACAGGGTAGGAGTAAAGAGCCAAGAGCGGCTATAGTCCTGCTAAGGCATCATCTTGCCATCGAAGGAGGGAAGATTCGGGCGCCCTAACGGGATCACTGGTGACCAGTTGCATTTACAAGGTAAGACCTGCGTTCTTCTATATGGCAGTCTGAGGTGGGGGTTCTGACGTGCCCGAGGAGTGTCCTTGTAGTCCTTCTTGGGACCAGAGCGTATCCCCCGGGGCTCCAGCTGCTTGTAGCACGAGCTCCAGAGCGTCCTAGATGTAAATGACCTCTGGGTCCTGAACTCCATGGACATGGACCTCTTCACCTCCAACTGAAGGGGAAGAGGCAAACAGGGTGCCAATGGGGGGGAGGGGGGATACGCCGACTCCTCCTCTGACCACGCCTCCGGCCCCTCCTCTGCCAACGCCTCCGCTCGCCTGGAGAGACAGGTGGAATCGCTCTCCACGCAGAGCCAAAGGAAGGAGGCGGAGGGGGCGGAAATCCCTCCTCTATCACGGCGTCTCTGGGGGCTGGTGCCATCCCGCCAGACTCGCCCCAAACCCCCTGAACTGGGTGCAGGTCCCCCGGGACCCTCGCCAGGACCTCTGGGTCATCCGCAGCCCCAGGTGCGCTCCCAGTGCTCTCAGGGAGTGTCACGCGGGCGCATCGGATGCCCAAGCGGGACCAAGGGCAACCACCTAGCCCCGCGAAGGGGCAGTCGTCGCCGAGAATATCAAGGCAGATAAACCATAATATCCTTATCCTTATTCCATCCTGTGGTGAGTGGAATAAGAGGGAAACTCCCCCATGAGTAATGACAGTTTCAATTTAAAAAGAGGATGCTCTAGATATGTATTATTCCACACTACATTGTTATGGCACATTGTTTGCATATGTACCTTGAGGTCACCTGTCAATTTAGGGTGACCCCATGAATTTCATCAGATTTTTCTTAGGCAAGGAATATTCAGAGGTGGTTTTGCAGTTCTTTTTTCTGAAACATAGCCCATGGCACCTGGTATTCATTGACAGTCTTCCCATTCAAGTACCAAGCAAGATCGATCTTGGTTAACTTCCATGATCAGAGGATCTGGTCATTCAACAATATTTCCGTGAAGTACAGCAGTATTCCTTTAATTGGCTCTGTACTGTGGAATGTTGTGATTTGTAATGTCTGGAGATATTGGGAATATTGGGAATTTTCTGTCAGAGCATAATTGGTGCTTCCTTAAACTGCCAAGATTCCATAGGATTGAGTCACGGTTTATTAAAGTAGTATCAAAATGTCATAATTGTCTATTGTAGAAGAGATCTCAGATGCACGTGTGTAAAGAGAGAGGAGATTGCCCCCTCATCTGAAAGTTGTTTCTTTCTTTATCCCTGTTTTGCAAAAAGGAAAAGGTCACAGGGTACTTACAGAGTTTTCAAATGAAGGGTGGTTTTGAGCAGTTGCACCAATGTGTTTGGGGCAATTCCTGTTGCTCCAAGGTCCCTAAAATGACAAAAATATTTTTTTCCTTTGCTGATCCGAGGTACTGTTAAGTCTAAGGGCCCTTCCACACATTCATATAACACAGAATATCAAGGCAGAAAAAAAACCATAATATCTGCTTTGAACTTGGTTATCTGAGTCCACACTGCCATTTAATCCAGTTCAATGTGGATTTTATACAGCTGTGTGGATGGGGCCTAATCTAACTGCCCGGATTGTTTTGAGAACCCACTGGAATAACTCTCATGGACAATAATAATAATGAGCTCAGAAGTAGCACACACACCACATTCACAGAGCTTAGGGGCAAAAAAAAACTACTATGAAAGTGAAAAGCTGTTAATAAAAATGCTTTTTAAATCTGAGAGAAGACTCCTCTAGGACTCTGTGGTCATTTTCCTCTGATAGCTGACCACAGAATCACTTAGAGAATCTTAGAGAGGTGGGAAGTGACCATGAGGTCTTACTGGAGGGCCTAGAGCAGGGGTGCTCATTAGGTAGATCGCGATCTACTGGTAGATCGCGTAGGGCGTCCTGGTAGTCCTGGCAGGGCGAGAGGAAGGGCGGGAGGAAGGCTCCCAACGCCGCCCAAGTGCTGCCGGCCCTGGGTTATCTGAGGTCCTTTCCACACAGTTGAATAAAATCCCATGTTATCTGCTTTGAATCAGATTATATGGCAGTGTGGACTCAGAAAACCCAATTCAAAGCAGATATTGTGTTATATGTTTCACATTTTTGTAGTGGGTAGGTAGATCATTTTGACTTGGTTGTTCTATAAGTAGCTCACATGGTGAAAAAGTGTGAGCACCCCTGGCCTAGAGATTCCTAGAGAGAACGTTTAAAATCAAATCTGGGAATAATCATAGCTGAAAAAAGTCCCCACTAAAAGTAAAGATGAATTAATTTCCATGACTCCATCCTATGGACTCCCAAGACATGTAGTTTGGTGAGACACCAGCAGTCTTTTATAGAGAATGCTAAAGACATTCTAAAACTACAGCTCCCAGAGCATTGAGCAATGTCAGTTAAAATAGTGTCAAGCTGCCTCATTTCTACATTGTAGATGCACGCCCCCGAGATCCAGACTGAGACAAAGGTGAGATTTCAAAAAAAAAAGAAGCAATGATAAACATAAACAAATTAAGACTAACATGTTTGTTCTTTATGCTACCTTTTTCAAGAGCTGTAATAACATTTATTTTCTCTAAGTATCATAACTGGTTCTCCTTCCTCATTATTTAAAGTCTCTCATTAAATCTGAGAGAAGATGCTGAGACCAAGGCTAGTTCTACATTGCCTTATACTCCAAGATCTGATCCCAGATTATCTTCTTATCCCAGATTATCTGGCAGTGTAGACTCATATAATCCAGTTCAATGCAGATCAATCAAAACTTTAATATGGTCACAGACCAGCACAAAGCGGGCACAAGCGCCCTAAGAGGAGAAGGACAACTCCCTAGTAAACAGTTATTTAAAATCAGACTAGAAATCAGTATAAAATATATATATTTAAAGACAGGATATTGTTGCCTTACGGTGTCAATCATCACCCGTCTGATATTAAGGGCAGCAGCACAGAACTTAGCAACACTGTAAGTCATTGCAGTGCTAGAGTCCGAAAGCAACAGGGTGGAATAACATCTTTCACTGCGCCTCGGGTACTTTAGAAGCCATGGTCCAATGAGATTGGATCTAAGATCTCTGTAGAACATGCATTGAAGAAGCACGTGCTCAGTTGTTTCCACATCACCAGACCCACAGGGGCATAGTCTCTGCTTGAAGGGGGTCTTCTGATACCTCCCCTCCAATACAGCCAATGGGAGGGCATGACATCTTGCCAGGGTAAAGGCCCTTCGGTGTTTGGGCACCTCCAGGTCTGTTAGGTATGCCATGGGGACAGTGAGGTATCTAGTGGCTTCTCTAACAATGAAGGCTGGGGAACAGGGTAGGTCGGATTGGCGCTCTATGTCCAGGATCCGTTGCTTAATAAGATCCTTGGCTTGGTCCAGGGCCGTAGCCAGGATTTTGGTTCGGGGGGGCTGAGTTTGGTTGGGGGGGGGGGCTGAGACTGGGTGGAAGAGGGTCTACCCTAGCAAACCTTTTGTATTGTTATCCCAATAACCCTATTAATGTGGGATATAATGAGCATGGTGATCAGATCATGATATGAATAAACATAACAGTTTAAATAATGTACCAGTAAGGCCTTTTCGCGGACCATCCTGAAAATTTGGGGGGCTGAAGCCCCCTTAGCCCCCCCCCCCCCTGGCTACATGCCTGGCTTGGTCCCATCTCAGGCTTAGCAATTGTCCTTGGGAGAAACCTAGCGTTGCGATCTTTGCTGCTACTGTTTTAATCCATGTGGACTGGAAGTCATCTCTCATGATTAGGGGGGGCAAAACCACATGGGGAGAAGCATAGGTATAGCCAGTAATTGAGAATAGCTGTCCATATTCTTGCTTCCACTTTCACGAAGCCTGTCTCCAATCGCAGGGTAGCGTTAGGGACACATCTGGGAGCCTGTAGAGCCGCTCTTAGGAATTTCGATTGGACATGCTCTAATGGGGCATAATTTGAGAAGGGTCCAAGCTGGGCTCCATACAGCATTTGCGCGACTGATTTTGCTTCAAAAAGTTTAAGTGCCGCCGGTATAAAGTGACTTCCTCCCGTCCTGAGATATCCCAGATAATCTGGGATCAGAGACAGGGATACAGGGCAGTGTAGATCCAGCCAAAGAGACTGGCTCAAAGTCTCAGAATGAGCTTAATAACTGAGAGGGGATTAGTTGAAGATGCTTCTCTCCCTGACTGTATCCAATACAATGTCACCTTTTAAAAACCATATTTTATATGCAAAGAATTATAAACCACAAAGTCTGAGGGAGCCCCCCACCTCAAAGTTATAGGTAAACCTGAAAAATGACAGCAAAAGGTAGTCCCCAGCAAAAGTAAAGGCAAATGAATTATGGTGCTTACAGGATCTTCAGTGAGGGTAACTTGTAAAAATAGGCATCCTCAATTACTGTCAATTGGTTGTGGTTGAGAACCCTGCAGGACAAAGGCACAAGGAGTGAAAGGAGACCATTACTAGCTTGAAGGATGGTGAGGAGAAATGAAGTGGGTCACAAATGCCCAATTTATTTATTTATTTAAAACTTTTATATATCCCGATCTTCTCACCTCAAAGAAGGACTCAGACCGGCCTTACAGCAAAATTCAATGCAAAACATACACATTAAAATACATGAATAAAATACATGGATAAAACATTAAAATACAATTAAAACCAACTCACCAGATAAAATCAACTTCAACTCAATCCAATATGTGGTCATTAATTCAATCTCGGTCTTTATTCTGGGAATGCTTCCCTCCAAAGCCAGAAGGACAGGATGGAGGGGGCAGATCTGATCTCGCTCGGGAGAGAGTTCCATAGTTGAGGGGCCACCACAGAGAAGGCCCTGTCTCTCGTCCCCACCAGATGTGCTTGCGAAGGTGGCGGGACCGAGAGCAGGGCCTCTCCGGAAGATCTTAGCGTCCTTGATGGTTCGTAGGGGAGAACACGTTCGGACAGGTAAACTGGGCCAACCTAAGCACTTGCATGACAGCTTGCTGCCCCAAACAGAGCAAACATGACATAGTGTCCTTAGATCTGGTTGGTAACTTTTTGATCTCAAAACCATATGGCAGTGGATAAGGGGACAAGGCCAATATTTAGTGGATCAATGGAGCTGGTGGCTACTGGCAATATTCATAGTCCCCTGCAGGTTTGCCAACTTAATTCAGAAATTTTTAAACTTTGTCCAGTCATGGCCTTTTCCCACTTAATACATTTTTATGCAACCATGGGTATACAGGTATAAAAACCGCACATTTACTGACAACAAATCAGCATTTGTAAGGCTCACTAAACATGCTGATTTTTCTTCTTACAAAGCTGAAACATTTTCTGCAGAACTAACAAATTTGTGCAAATGTCAAAAACCTTTTACTGTTGCCAATTTTTCCACAATCTCAATATTGAGCTAACAGGAACTTACTTGGGGTCGCTTGGGGGTCAATTCCCATAGTTTAAGAAGCAGTGGGGTCAGGACCCATGGTTTAACTCATCTACCTCTTCCCCCCATTTTCTCTCTCTCTCTCTCTCTCTCTCTCTCTCTCTCTCTCATAGCACAGGCAGGGGCGGTCCTATTGGTAGGCAAAGGACGCTGCTGCGTGGGGCGCCATCTGGGTAAAGGGGGCATTCCCCCGCCCGCCAGACAGCGTCCGGCCGCTCAGGGAAGCCCCAGTGCCAAGGAGGCGCTGCTCCTGCTTTGAGGCGGCAGGGACGGCGGGAGCTCCCTCTTGCCCTGCAGGTAAACGAGCTCGCCGAAGGGGGGAGGGAAGGCTAGCACCGCTCAAGGCTGGGTGGGGGATCCTGGAAGCTGTAGTTCCACAAGGCCTTACAGCAGGCATGGGCAAACCTCGGCCTTCCCTCCAGGGGTTTTGAACTTCCACCATTCCCTCAGCTGGGGGATAGGAAAGGCCCCCCTGAGGCTATTAGGCTCGCCTCGGGGGCCACGCAGGGAAGCCCCGGTGCCAAGGAGGCGCTGCTCCTGCTCCAAGGAGGCAGGGAAGGCGGGGGCTCCCTCTCACCCCGCAGGTAGCCAAGCTCGTGAAAAGGGGGGGCAGGCTGGCCTCGCTCAAGGCTGGATGGGGGATCCTGGGAGCAGTAGTTCCACAAGGCCTTACAACAGGCATGGGCAAAACTCGGCTGAGGGGGGAAATGGAAGGCGCCTGTTAGGAATGGTGGGAGTTGGAGTCCAAAACCCTTGGAGGTAAGGCCGAGGTCTGCCCATGCCTGGTGTAAGGCCTTGTGGAAAAGGCCTGAGGCTGTTTAGGAATGGTGGGAGTTGTGGTGGATTTTTTTTTGGGGGGGGGAGCGCCAAAATAATGTTCGCTTACCATTTAAAATTAACTTAGACCGCCCCTGAGCACAGGGAACTAATAAACTTTGGACATATCTTGGTGTTCCAACACCTAGTTCATAAGCAAATATGATACCAATTATTGATCACAAAACAACAGCCAAGCTTCAATACTCTTGATTCTGCAGAGTTTTCATTGCTCAGTGAATTGGGATCTGCTCTTAAATTTTTATTTTTTTTAAAAGAGAGAAAGAAATACAGAGCTCTAACATGTTATTTTTGCGGATTATAAATCTAAGACTCATATGCTGGCTTTTACTTACAACTTGATCAAAAACTGCATTCCATGCCAGGCCTGAAATGCCCCCTGAGTGATCCGACCAATAGAGTTGCCACTGAGATCTCTGGAAAGGGAAACAGAGGAAAAAACAAACAGTGTATATGATATTTACCTAATCAAAACAAAATTCGTACACACTCCAAAGCATCGGAGAAAAGGGGAAGCTGGTATTCTTTATCATATCTCTGTCTGATTCATACAGACTTGCAAAATTGAGGGTCATAAACACTTAAAATGTATGTTGGTTATGATGTTCTAAATCCAAAAAGTGACTTCAGATTTGCTTCATCACATACAGTTTTTTTCCTGACTTACTTTGATGTTTCTGTGTTACAATATGTGATTGAATGGAATCGGTATTGAAATCAATAATGAAATTTGTGAATGAACGGAGTATGATCTGACCATTGTATTGTGTTTTTCAAATTCTGTAACTAAAAATACATTACAAGCAGTAACAATGGATCTTCCTGGCTGAGAGAGGATTCAAATCCTTGTCTCCAAAGTCATAGCCACTCAAACTACTGTGACACACTGATGGCAACAAAGACACAACTATTCCAATAAAAAGGAATTAATACTGTGCAGCAACACACTGTCCTTCTAGAAGCTTTATTTATTTATTTATTTGTAATATCTACAGTATTTATTTATTTGTCACGTTTCTATACCGCCCCTCTCAGCCCGAAGGCGACTCGGGACGGTTTACACAAGGCAGTCTCTGCCCTCAATACAACACAAGCAAACAAACAAAAAAAACCCCATATAACAACAAATTAACAATTAAAAACATACAATTGCAGTCTCAGCGTCATGTTGAAATCAGTTTCCGTCAATCGTCGTTATTCCATATATCTAATTAAACCTTTATATTTCATCAGCAAATGCCTCCTCAAACAGCCAGGTCTTGACTTTCTTGCAAAATGTCAGGAAGGAGGGGGCCAATCTGATGTCTCTAGGGAGGGCGTTCCCTAGAGACATCAGGGAGCCACCACTGAAAAGGCCCTGTCTCTCGTCCCCGCCAGTCGCGCCTGCGAAGAAGGTGGGACCGAGAGCAGGGCCTCTCCAGATGATCTTAAACATCTCGATGGTTCATAGGGAGAGATGCGTTCAGACAGGTAAGTTGGACCCGAATCGTTTAGGGCTTTAAATGCTAAAGCCAGCACTTTGAATTGTGCCCGGTAGCAAACTGGCAGCCCGTGGAGCTGGCACAACAGGGGAGTTGTGCACTCTCTGAATGCCACTCGTGTTATCAACCTGGCTGCTGTCCATTGGACTAGTTGCAGCTTCCGAACAGTCTTCAAAGGCAACCCCACGTAGAGAGCATTGCAGTAATCTATACGGGATGTAACCAGAGCGTGTGTTTTGGACCACCGTGGCCAAAACACACTCTATTATCTCTGTCATGAGTGGAATGAATGGAATTATATGATGGGGGTCTGGCTAAGGGCCGATTAAGGTCTACCAAGGCTGAAGACACCAACCTAAGAAATTCAGAATCTGGAAAACTGCATTATGGGAAAACAAAGAAGGTGAAGATTTGTTTCACTTTTAACATGAAGCATGCTGATGGAGAAACTGCTGAACTGCAGACAATAACCAACCTGGGAACTTTCAATGTAAAGAGTATATGTTCGCATGGTCAGAGACAATGATCCTTTAAGTTAAGGAAATTGTAAACAACGGTCCTTAGGTAAAGAAAGCAAAACAGCATCTGTCCAGAATTGATGGAACATCAGGAAGTCTTAGCTGAATAACAAGTCAATTAATCTAAAGCAGTGATTTTCAACCAGTGTGCCGCGGAACACTAGTGCGCCGTTGCTGCAGAGAGATCATCAGGTGTGCTGTGGGAAATTATTTTCGAACTTCATTCATATATAAACTATAAGGCACATCTGTCCCTTTAAGAAATGGAAGCATAGCACTCTCGCGTCACCTAAGAAGTGACGCGAGAGTGCTATGGTCGCACCATCTTGGATTTGCTCAGATGGCGGCTAAGTAAACAAAGTTAGAGTCAGTGCTGCAGCTGCGCATCAAGTGGCAATGGCAATTTGGGATCACAGCAAGACAAGTGAGTGACAGTGATGGAGAAGTTTTTGAGAAGGGAAAATGCAAATGCCAAACAGGGCCCTAGACAAAATTATGACACACGTGAGAAGCTGTCCAATAGCGCCATGGTGCCAAGCAAGCTTAAACGCCATCTCCAAATGCCATCTGTGTGAGATGAGCTTCTCAAGTTGGACTGCGATAGAAACTAAAAACAGAGAGAGACTGACATCTGTTGAGCAAGAGCTTCGTGTGTGTCTTTCTGCCAATCCTGCCAGGATATCTATTGTGTGTTCATCCAAACAGGCCCAGGTTTGACACTAAGTGAGTGTATAAATACATTTTAAAACATATTAACTATATATATATATTACTGTGTTAGAGTGTCATTTTGGTTGGTGGTGTGCCCCAGGATTTTGTAAATGTAAAAAATGTGCCGCGGCTCAAGAAAGGTTGAAAATCACTGATCTAGAGAACAACAACAGCAAAAAGACCCTCTTGGAAAAGTGTGGCAGTACTGCCAGGAATACAGCCTGTCAACTCGCCCCCTCCTTCCAAGATGTGCTGAATGAAGAAGGTGGTAAGTATGCATACGAATGAACGTACGTGGAATGAATGGTCAGTGAATGTGAATGTTTCCCCTTGTAATCAATATAGCCATTATAAAATCAGTACTGGGTCTGTGCTTCTACTTCTTTCTCTGAAAATGCTTGATAGCAATCTGTCTCACAGAAAATAGATTAAATAACATTTTTAAGGTTCAAAAAGTATTCATGTTAGGTTGAGAGGTAAGAGGCATGTGCTCTTTGCAGATCTTACAGGAAAGGCAGTGATTTCATTTGCAATTTTGTTAGAAGTTTCTATTAGGATATACATGGGGTAAGTGGGGGGGGGGGGAACTCCTGTGTCAACCTGGACTCTTCAACTGTGTTATGTCAATAGGTAAGAAGCCCCAAAACAATCTGATTTGGTGGCATACTCATCACATGTAATAATTCTGCAGGTGCTTAAGAGGCACTTTGGTGTTTTCCCATTTATTAAGGGTGTGCTCTGGCACCAAGGATCAGCTTTTCCCTGACTCAGCTTTGATCCTTTAGAACAGCCCAAAATCCTATTATAGGAGTGGAAACTGTGGGCCCTGCTGATGTTTCTGAAGTGTAACTTCCAACATCCCTCACGATTGGCTATGCTGACTAAGATTGCTGGGAGTTGTTGTTTGACAACTTCTGAAGAGTCACAAAGTTCTCATCCTGTTATTGACTAAAGAAGCATCCAGAATATAAACAATTCCTTCTTGTCTAGTGTTACGGGGCAAGATTTTCCAAAAAACATAGCCATTTTACAGTCCTGAATCCCCATACTCCTAATGATGTGAAGAATTTCCATGACAAGGACTTGATAGATTTAGGACTATGGGATAGAAAGCCAGTATAATCTCCCCACTATTTCATACCAAATGACTTACATGAACTGCAGGAATGGAACGGGTTCAAATGCATTTTTCTCAATGGTCCGAATTTTATTACATGACAAGTCCCTGTCAAAAGCAGGACACAGAATTGATTAAGCTAGAGACGAGAAAGGTGCACAATCCAACCCCATCATTGGCATATGTATTGCGAGCTTTCGCCTTATATTTCAGCCTGGATTATTCACTGTTAAATAAAACAGCAATCTTTGCAACTTGTCCATTAGTCAGTTTACAGGACTATCCCTATTATTAGGTAGCTCAAAAAGGGCACTTTAAATAGTCATGCTAGGAGGCAGCCAAACAGCTTGTTCCACATCTGTAAGATAGCCTTTAAATGTGTACTCTCCCATCACCAGTGTCAAAGAAAGACTGCCAGTTGGCTTTTGTGTATCAAATAAGAGGATCAAATATGGTAGGCCTTTTGCCCTTCATATATGGTGATCCAGCCCCCTTAGTTTGTGCTTGTGTGAATGTCTCTCCATGCATTCCACTTGCTCCTCGAGACATGTTTATGACACCATTGCAATGTTCAGATGTCATGTATTCTTGCAAATTCTGGCTAACGGTTTATGAGGCAGAGTGCTGGTGGCTGCTGAGCAATTGCTCCCACTGCCAGCAAGTGTAAATGAAACAGACTTTCCTTCCCATCCAGGTGCCACTACAATTCTTTCTTTAAAATGCTTGTGTCAAGAGAGCTATTCAAATCTCTTTTAATTAAGACAAAAACCAAAGCATTGAATCATTTTACTTGGCTAAACAGTAAACTGTACAGCATCCAAGTCCAAATCCAGTGCTTCACCATATACCCTACTTCAGTGTTTCCCAACCACTGTGACGCGGCGCACTAGTGTGCCGCGATGGACCTCGTGCTGTGCCGCAAGAAAAGCTCTCTGCCCCCCTTCCTTCCCCCCTCCTCCTGCTGAACTCCTGCTGCTTGGAGGGGGAGGAGGAAGCGCCGGGCAGCGACGAAGAAAAAGAAGAAGGGGCCAGGGCACCGCCTGCATCAGCCGTTTCCCCAGCCAGCCTCCAATCCGCCATGACTCCCGCCATGACTCTCACTCCTCGCTCGCTGAAGCCGCACAGAGGAGCCCCGCCCACTGAAGCCCGTTCACCGCTCATGCTCCACCTCTGTGGGAAAACTGAAGCTGGGGGGAGGGGGAGGGGCATGGCATGGGCTGGCTCTGCCCCTCCCCCGGCTTCGGCACTCCCAGCAGCTGCTCCAGCCTTGAGGGGACAGTGCCAAGCCAGCATTGTGCTGACTCTGCCACCGCTGGCTTGGCACGAGCTGAAGCTGGGGAGGGGCGGGGCATGGCGTGGCCTGGCCCTGCCCCTCCCCTGGCCGGCACTCCCAGAAGCTGCTCCAGCGTTGAGGGACAGTGCCAAGCCAGCATTGTGCTGACTCTGCCACCGCTGGCTTGGCATTGCCCCTCAAGGCTGGAGCAGCTGCTGGGAGAGCTGAAGCTGGGGGAGGGGCGGGGCATGGCGTGGCCTGGCCCTGCCCCCTCCCCCTGGCTTCGGCACTCCCAGAAGCTGCTCCAGCGTTGAGGGGACAGTGCCAAGCCAGCATTGTGCTGACTCTGCCACCGCTGGCTTGGCATTGCCCCCTCAAGGCTGGAGCAGCTGCTGGGAGAGCTGAAGCTGGGGGAGGGGCGGGGCGGGGCATGGCGTGGCCTGGCCCTGCCCCCTCCCCCTGGCTTCGGCACTCCCAGACGCTGCTCCAGCGTTGAGGGGACAGTGCCAAGCCAGCATTGTGCTGACTCTGCCACCGCTGGCTTGGCACTGCCCCATCAAGGCTGGAGCAGCTGCTGGAAGAGCTGAAGTTGGGGGAGGGGGCGGGGCATGGCACTGCCTGACTCCGCCCCCTCCCCCTCCCCCCAGTTTCAGCACTCCCAGCAGCTGCTCCCAGCAGGCCACCATCCCCCAGCCCGGTGTTAAGGGTGTCATTTTGTGTCATTTTGGTTGGTGGTGTGCCCCCCGATTTTTTTAATTTTAAAAGTGTGCCGTGGCTCAAAAAAGGGTGGGAAACACTGCCCTATTTCATAGAAGATGGTCTTCAATTTGAGAGTAGCCTATCAATCTGTTGCCTGTGAAATATTTTGGACTACAACATGTGCAGTCCCTGACCATTGGCCATGCCAGCTAAGCTTTATGTGAGTAGATGTAGGAACATTGGGCAATATCTGGTTTGCTTCCCTTTGTTGCAGAATAACTCGCCCAACCATGCATAAAACACACTATGATAGAAGAGGCTTTGCCCAGTAGCATTTAGCACCGAGACAGCAGACTTATGGTGAATTTGTACTATAGAGTTAATGCAGATGACACCACTTTACCTGCCATCGCTCAATGCCATGGGAGTGGTAGTTTCATAACATTTTCAGCCTTCTCTGCCAATGAGTTTTGGTGCCCCATCAAACTACAACTCTTATGATTACATAGTATTGAGCTATGGCATTTGAAGTGATGTCAAACTGCATTAATTCTAGTATAGATGCACTCTTAGCAGCACCTGGCCACAGTTTGTTTCATCATGAGATGTTTTGTAATACTAATGAAATTATGGTAATTGTTTCCCATTTTGCCTCTGTACATACACAGTAGGACACAGATATTTTATGAAAACCAGTATCTCTGAAATATTGATTAGCAGAGAAAGATGGAAGGGGATTCCACAGCAACAACTAATTATCAGTTGTTTTAACCTGCATTTTATCTATGTATAGCTTGTATTTTAATACTGTTTTATCTTTTCGTTTAAACAATGTTGTACCCCACCTTGAACAGCAGGGAGAGTCAGGTAATATATTAATTAATAATAATAATAATTTAATTTAATTACTTTATTTATATTCCGCTCTTCTCACCCCCAAGGGGACTCAGAGCAGATTACAGGTACACATACTTAGCAGACAATCCCCTGCTGTTACCACAATACAAAACATATAGACGAATGGAGGCAAACTCTGGCCACCAGGGGGAGCTGACACACTCATCTCTCAGAGTCCCCAGCGTCCCTTGTTGTTCTTTCCACATTCCACATTGTTCCTGGAGTTCTTCAATGGCCTCATAATTCAGTCAAAATTTGTCTCCCCACTTAATGTGGTACCTTTATCTCCTACTTGACAGATGCAACTGTCTTTCGGGCTGCAAAGGTCGACAGCAGGCTACACTTAAAGGTCGAGCACCCACCTCGACCCGGGCAGGCCTTGAACTCATGACCTACTGGTCAGAGAGATCTTATGCAGCTGACACTTAGCCAGTCTGCGCCATATTCCCGGTTGATAATATTATTATTATTAACCGGGAATAATATTAATATTAAAATAACCAGAAAGGGATTTTCACCTAGCAGAGATGGCATCCATGTAACAACATAAAGGCACTTAAGCAAACATTGCACTTACATGTTGCATTCACTTTGTAAAAGAAAAAAAAACAGAGTTGAATACCCGAAAACCCTATAACATGAGAATTAATTTAGTCAGTTATCAAATAATCACTTAATCAGTTATCCAAATAATTACTATACATATATTACATATCAATTGAACCAGTCAAAAAAGTTACCTATCTTGAAATTTCCAGAATCCTACAGCCAGCATGGCCACTGGGGGAATCTGGAAGTTATAGTGCACAAAATTAACTTTTCTATGCCTGTTGTAGCTTTGAAGCTGTTGCTAACCATCTCTGTTCTAAACAAGCCAAACCCATCTGGGATTCATTTTGCCAGTAGATACAGACTTAACAAATAAGGTGATGCCAGAAGGAGAAACTTACAGGTGTGTCAGTGAAAGCAAGCCATCCAGAGAGTCATTTTGCAGTTTGGTCAAGCTATTGCCCTTGAGAACCCTGGAGCAATGGAGGAAAGTTTGAAAACATCACGCAGGTAAGATCACAGCCCCTGATTTTATCAGATCAGATTGGGCCACAACAATTCACCCCAATCAATTCCAGACTAGTCTGAGTGCTAATTAACTTGGAATTTATTTATTTATTTATTTATTGTTCGATCTTATATTCCGCTCCTCCCTGCAGGCTCGGGGCGGATAACAACAGTATAATGGGCAACATGTCGCAGCCCTACAATAAAAATATAAAACACATTAAAACACATTACATCACATCACGGTTTAAAAGACATCGAGGCACATTTCTTAGACCAATGTGCCTAATTAAGGGCTAGTTCAAAGAGGGCGGTTTTGCAGGCCCTTCGGAAAGGGGCGAGCTCCGAGATGGCTCGGGTGCTATCCGGGAGGGAGTTCCATAGCACCGGAGCTGCCACCGAAAAAGCTCGTTGTCTAGTTGCGGACAGATGGCAGGAGCGGATTGATGGTACTAACAACAGATTCCGTTCATTTGAACGCAGTGGTCTCGGGGGAAAGTACGGGGTAAGGCGGTCCCTCAGATACGCAGGCCCTAGGCCGTGTAAAGCCTTAAAGGTCAATACCAGCACCTTGAAGGCAATCCGGTACTCGATAGGAAGCTAGTGCAGTTGCCGGAGAATGGGCGTAATGTGCTCCCTCACTGGCGATCCCGCCAGCAAGCGAGCAGCGGCATTCTGCACTAGCTTGAGTTTCCGGAGTGTCGACAAGGGAAGGCCAACGTAGAGGGCGTTACAGTAGTCTAACCTCGAGATGACCGTCGCTTGGATTACTATGACCAGGTCGTTCCTGGACAGGTAGGGGGCCAGTCGCCTAGCCTGTCGTAGGTGGAAAAATGATGACCTGCTGACCACGGAGACCTGAGCCTCCATGGTCAGCGAGGAGTCCAATTGCACACCCAAGCTCTTAACCAGGGGTGACGGGCTAAGCTGTCCGTCATCCAGGGTAGGCAACCGGCACCCACCCAGCTCAGATCGAACAGGCCACAGGATCTCCGTCTTCGACGGATTCACCTTCAGCCGGCTGGCGCGCAGCCAACCAGTCACAGCTTCAAGGCATAGATGGAAACAATCGGGCCTGCCGTCCATTCTCAGCAGAAGCTGGGTGTCATCAGCGTACTGATAACACTCCAGACCAAAGTCGCGGGCCAGCTGGGCCAGGGGGCGCATATAGATGTTGAATAATAAGGGGGAGAGGATGGCCCCCTGGGGGACCCCACAATTAAGTGGGAGTCTCCCGGAGACCTCCCCGCCCCCCTCCACGCGTTGTCCCCGGTCCCGGAGGAAGGAGGCCACCCATTTAAGGGCAGTCCCCCCGACCCCGGAGCCGGCTAAACGGTGGGTCAACAGTGCGTGATCTACGGTATCAAACACTATGTAACATGATTTTTGTTCCTAGGTTACAAACATCATTTTCCAATTGGTCCTGTCTTTAAAAATGGAAAACATAATTGAACTGCAAAAGTCTCAATCAATTCAACATAGCCTTGTGGCAGCCACAAAAAAACAAAGTTTGTGGAGTATGACAACTACTTTCAAAGTAAGTACTGCATAATTAAATGAGAAATAACACTCAACCAGGAACAGAAAAAAATGTTACATAGTGTGATCAGGGAGAGTTTTGAAGATTGTGTACTAAAATTCCTAGAACATGAAGGATTCTGGAAGTTAGAGTCTCATGGAATAACTGCATATAACCAGTTGCCTCAGGCGCACATCCTTTTGTTTGCATTTAAAAATGCAACCAAATAGTCTGATTCAGTGTTACAGTCAAAATGCTAATATATATCTGTTTCCATATCAGTTATATATGTGGAAGCTGTTATCATGTATCATCATTGCTGGGATGAATTTGTGGACAATCATCATTGCTGAATCTTTACAGCCTGCCTATGCATTTGAAGTCTCACAAATACAATAAACTCTCAGTTAACTGTTGCTTTAATAAAAGGTTGTTTTTATATTGTTTAATATGTTTTGCCCTGATGTAATTTTGTTTGAATGTTTTCCCCTTTTTGGTATTGAATGTTTGCCATACATGTTGGAAACCGCCCTGGGTCCCTTTGAGGAGATAGGGCGGTCTATAAATAAAGTTTTATTATATTATTATTTAATGAACAGAGGCACCCATGGAGATTGGAAGATGCTGGACAAATGTAGTTTCCGTTTGCTTGAAAGTTAGTGTTAAAAGTTAGTATTTCCACACCAGTGGGAAACTTCCTGTGAACAAGGTGTAATAATAATACACTTTATTTATATTCCGCTCTTCTCACCCCAAAGGGAACTCAGAGCGGATCACAGGTACACATACTTAGCAGACAATCCCTGCCGTTTTCGACAAACACACATATAGACAAACAGAGGCAAACTCTGACCACCAGGGGGAGCTGACGCACTCCCCATCTCTCAGCGTTCCCAGCGTCCCTTGTTGTTCCTTCCGCATTCCTCAGCGTTCCTGGAGTTCTTTAATGGCCTCATAATTCAGTCAAAATTTGCCTCCCTACTTATTGTGGTATCTTTATCTCCTACTTGACAGATGCAACTGTCTTTTGGGCTGCAAAGGTCGACAGCAGGCTACACTTAAAGGTCGAGCACCCACCTCAACCCGGGCAGGCCTCGAACTCATGACCTACAGGTCAGAGAGATCTTATGCAGCTGACACTTAGCCAGCTGCACCACATTCCAGGTGCTGAATCATAGTTATAAATATGGAAAATGAGGTTGGAATAATAATACAGCCCTGTTTGACACCTGATCCCATCTTAAATGGGATCAAAATTTCATCAAGGCATCCGATTTTCAAGAGGATGGATTCAGAGAGCGTTACAATTCACAGTGCCAAAGGCTTTGCAAAATTGATGAATGCCATGTACAAAGTTTGATA
Organism: Anolis apletophallus; assembly: GCA_030556195.1. Lineage (NCBI taxonomy): Eukaryota > Metazoa > Chordata > Lepidosauria > Squamata > Anolidae > Anolis > Anolis apletophallus. The sequence continues at coordinate 97,680,255 of JARBWK010000008.1, forward strand.
TTTCTCTCTCTCTCAGGGGGTGGAAGTCAATCTGGGATGCAGGGAGGATGTCTTCTGAAATTGGTAGGAATGTAGTTTGTGAGGATTCTTGTGAGGATTTTTTTCCAGGTTAAAAGGGAGATAACTCAGTAGTTTCCACAGTCTGTTCTTTCTCCCTTTTTGAAAAAAGTTATGATAATGGCATCCTTGAAGTCTGTTGGGATCTTCTCGGCCACCCACACTTTTTCAGTGAGCATGTGGAGTTTTAGTGTTAGCTCAGGCCCACCTCCTTTAAAGATTTCAGCAGAGATCCCATCAGGTCTGCTGGCTTTCTTAGCAGCACAGTTGCTATATTTATAAGGCTTTCCTTTTCTAATCAATTAAATGTTGGATCTTGTTATCATTCTCATCAAAGCAGTCTTGATGTTTCTTAGTTTGGTATCCAATGGTTTGTTCACAGGCTCTAATTTAGTCTTCAACAGTGTCCCACTGTGATGGAATGGAGCAGCAGCACCCAGTGACGAATATAACAACAACGAATATAACAACATTGCCCGGTTGGAGTCCAGGGATCTTCCTGTTATATGTTATTGTATGTCTCGTGACGTCTAATTTCGGCAGGGATTGTCTGCTGTATGTGTTCTGTAATCCGCACTGAGTCCCCTTCGGGGTGAGAAGTGCGGAATATAAATAAAGTGTATTATTATTATTATTATTATTCAATTTATTCCAATATATCACAAAACTTTCAGGGTGTTCCATGGGAAGATGATCCTTGAGCATTGTTTGGAAAAGGGCTCGTTTAGAAGGTTCTTGAACGGCTTGTGTGTTCATTTTCCGCCTTATCTTTCTTCTTTGAAGTCTGTGTTTGGGAGCGATCTTGATGGCCATTGTGTATTGAATTAATCGGTGGTCTGCCTCTTGTGAGAAGTAAATCACAGCGGTCTCTGGAACATATTATTATATATTCTAAAGAGGTGCTAGCGCTTTGCCAGTGTGTGTGTGTGCGTGCACGCGCATGCTTCCATAATGTTTTAAACTTGTTTTTTTCTGGGGGAAGAGTGTGTTGGTTATGACAAGGTTGTGTTCTGCACCTGTGGTCACAAATAGGATACCTTTTGGGTTGTATCCTAATTAACACTATACCTGATACTGTACCATACCATAACATTTGTATTGACTTGATATTAATATTGAAACATAGTAATTAAAAGCAAATTAACACAAATAAAGACAGACCTAACTTAATGTAATACAGTATTAATGTATTCTAAAAAATATTTATTTATTTACATTATTTATATTCCGCCCTTCTCACCCCGCAGGGGACTCAGGGCGGATCACAATGCACATATACAGGCAAACGTTCAATGCCATAGACAGATACCGAGCTACACAATTGGTCGAGAGCTCACCCCGACCTGGGCAGGCCTCGAACTCATGACCTTCCGGTCAGTAGAGATCTTATGTAGCTGTCTCCCAGCCAGCTGCGCCACATTCCAGGTGCCTAGTGAATCCAGTTTGCAGTTTTAATTAATTTTTTCAAGTTACTGAATTTCACTAACATAATTTTAAAAAATTTAAATAACTTAGACATGCACACACAAATAATACACTTAAAACTGTTGCTATAGGAATAGAGAGTTTAGTGGGTAGACATAGCATCAGGGTCATTAGGATCTGATTTTTCCTTAAAATATAATTTTTTTGAATTTTTTTGCCAGTTGCTTAAGAATTCTAGTTGCTTGTATTCCGGCCAACTGAAAGTCAAATGCTGTAAGGTTATAGTCTGAACTGACTGTAGGCTCCTCCTGACCATCCTAGATAAGTGCTCTCTTACTGGCCTCATTTTAGAGGTATAGCTATTTCAAGCAGCCTCCCAAAATCTAGGGCCTTTACATATTTTGCACTACAGCTCACATCACCCACAGCCATCCTATGCCGGCTCAGGAAAATTGTATTTGTAGTCCAACACCTCTAAAGGGTGCCAGAATGCAAAATTCTGATGATGTATCTCCCTTTATTCAGATCACATTTTAAAATGAAAATTGCCCCCTGCAAGTACATTAAACGTCAATGTGTTTTGTTGTACTTTGTGAAAGTCAAAATGCTTTGAGATTCTATTTGGCAAAGCTGGATAGAGAAATATCCTAAGTATTCTGGCATAGGAACCAATGGATTAGATCAAAGCTATGCAGTACTTCTTTTAAAGCTCTGAAAATCTGATGAGATAATATAAAAATGGACTCAAGTTTCAATCAATGCATTAAAAAACTGAAGTCCTTTGTGTCATCCTTTCTTTGAATACTCACAAGTACTCAGCCCAAGGATAGCCCCTCCATGCTTGTGTTCCAATACTAGAAATCGCATTATTCGTGAAATCCCTGCGGAAGAAATAAACATAGTGAATGTAGTTCAAATGAACTCTGCTATGTTTTCAACGTATAAATCCAGTGTTGTAGGTGTAAATATTGAAGCAGAGAAACTCATTATGGCAACCCGTGCTGCCATGTTCCTGTGAATAGTAAAAAAAAAAAAAATGCAGGCGCTTTCAACATATCACTTCACACAGTATTCATAGACACCAAGAGAAGGGCTTTTGTGATGCTAATGGGTCTTAATTGCATAATCAAGAGCTAGCCATCCAAAATAAAATACTGTATCTTATTAAGGTGCCCCTTCAACAGATATTGTGACAAGTTTCCGTGTAAATAAGAAATATCTTGTTATCTGTTTTAGGTGATAAAAACTCCCATTTTAACAACAGCAAACTTCATGCTTTTAGGCCCTGGTCTTAATTGATTTTAAGCTCATAGTTATATGTAGTAGTAATTAGTTATTATGATTTCTTTGTGTAATACACTTTATAATACACTTTATTTATATTCCGCTCTTCTCACCCTGAAGGGGACTCAGAGCGGATTACAGGTACACATACTTAGCAGACAATCCCTGCTGTTTCCACATACACACATATAGATGAACAGAGGCAAACTCTGGCACCAGGGGGAGCTGATGCACTCCTCATCTCTCAGCATTCCCAGCATCCCTTGTTGTTCCTTCCACATTCCTCAGTGTTCCTGGAGTTCTTTAATGGCCTCATAATTCAGTCAAAATTTGCCTCCCCACTTAATGTGGTATCTTTATCTCCAACTTGACAGATAAAACTGTATTTCAGGCTGTAAAGGTCGACAGCAGGCTACACTTAAAGGTCGAGCACCAACCTCAACCCGGGCAGGCCTCGAACTCATGACCTACTGGTCAGAGAGCTCTTATGCAGCTGACACTTAGCCAGTTGCTAATTAAGAAACAGTATCAATTCAATAAAGTGTATAAATCACTTGTTTTATAAAAGTAGTCAATAGAGACCATCAAAATAACCTGTAGTCCCACCTAAGGGTAAATATCAAACCCGGTTGTGGTATAGCAAATAACCCGGGATATCCTGGAATGCGGGTGATTAACTGCTTCTCCACATTGGGGACGAACAAACGCCGTTTTTCTGGAGTTCTGTTTCACTGTTTGTATACTGGCGTTTATCCTCCACAAGGACAGCAGATAGTGGGTGGGTAAACAGGCTGTGGTTCTGTAAATCAAATGGTGTTGTAAATCTCCACGCGGTTCGCCTGACAGTTCTTTAGTGCAGAGCTCGGGACCGTTTCGGGGGGGCTCCTGGGCTGTAAACGGAGCTCACGGCTTCATCAGAGGCTGCACCAGCGTTGGCCCAAAGGGCTTGTACCCTCAAATAAAGCATGCGTTGATGCAGAGGGGATATTTCACATCTGTTGCATCTGGTGTAGTGCACGTTGGCATTGAATTTTTGCCATTAGTATGTTGTAAACTGCCTTGAGTCCCCCCAGGGGTGAGAAAGGTGGTATATAAATACAGTAAGTAAAATATATCTTCAGGAATATATTCTGTCTAAGAAATATTTTTTTAAGATTACAATCTCTAATTACATTAATTAGAAATTATTTTCTAATTAATCCAATTGTCTTCTTTCAGTTCCCAGGGGTGCATGCACACTACAGAATTAATGCAGTTTGACATCACTTTAACTGCTAGGGCTCAGTGCTATGGAATCATGGAAAATGAAGTGTTACAAGGTCTTTAGCCATCTCTGCCAAAGAGTACTAGTTCCCCACCAAAATACAGATCCTAGCATCGAGCCATGGCAGTTAAAATGTTTTCAAACTCCATTGATTATACAGGTTAGGTTCCCTAAAAATATTGAGAGATATAGCTAGGTCCAGAACTTGGAAAACTTATTTTTTTGGATTACAACTTTCACCATTACTCAGTCACTGACTATTCTGGCGACTCTGGGAGCTATAATAAAAAAACAACATTTTTTCCAACCTAAGGCTGGATCCTTGGGGCCAAATGACAGAGATTTGCAGCAAAGACAGTCAGTAAATAAACATATCCAATCCAATGGTAGGAAATAGGGCAAGCAAGTGGACCGCCATGGTTAAGCCAGCATGGCTACACTGTCCATTCTGGCTCAGAAAGGTAGTGGAATGCTGCTAATAAAAGGTGCTCATGTTGACAGTCCCTTTTTCACATTCCCCAGAAAATTCTAATACTGAGGTTGCTACATTGCTTCGTATCAGCAAATCTATTCTAACAGTTTCCTCCAGCTACACCAGGATTGGGGTTTTTTCTCTCTCTTAATTCCCCACCTCAAATACTAGAAATAATCCTAATTCTTTTATTTGGGGGTAGATTTCTTTTTTTTAGCTGTCAGAGACATTTGCTGAATTACAAACATGTGACTTACAGACAACTCCTAGTTACAAATGGGGTGAGACAATAGGAAGCAAGAGGAAATCTATCCCTAGAAAGGGAAATTCACTCCTGTAAGGATTATTATAGGGCAGGGGTGCTCACACTTTTTCAGCATGCGAGCTACTTATAAAACAACCAAGTAAAAATGATCTACCTACCCACTACAAAATGTGAAAAATATAACACAATATCTGCTTTGAACTGGATTTTCTGAGTCCACACTGCCATATAATTTGATTCAAAGCAGATAACATGGGATTTTATTCAACTGTGTGGAAAGGACCTCAGATAACCCAGGGCCGGCAGCACTTGGGTGGCGTCGGGAGCCTGCGGGGCGGGACTGAGCCTTCCTCCCGCCCTGACTGCGATCTACCAGGACGCCCTACGTGATCTACCAGTAGATCGCGATCTACCTAATGAGCACCCCTGCTCAAACAGCCAGGTCTTGACTGTCTTCCGAAATGTTAGGAGAGAGGGGGCCGATATAATGTCCCTAGGGAGGGTGTTCCATAGCCAAGGGGCCACCACCGAGAAAGCCCTGTCTCTCGTCCCCGCCAGTCGGGTCAGCGAAGAAGGCGGGGCTGAGAGCAGGGCCTTTCCGGAAGATCTTAAGCACCTAGGTGGTTCATAGAGACAGATGCATTCAGACAGATAAGCTGGACCAGAACCGTTTAGGGCTTTAAAGGTTACAGAGGTGTTACCCCTTCCCAAAGCTACCCAAAACTTTTTAAAAACATATTTTTGGCTGGAGTTATACTTCAAAATGTACCTGTTCAACTTAAGAACAAACCTTGTGAGACTTTGGGAAACAGATGAAATCCCAACTACAGAACAATGGTTAGATAAAGTGATGGAAATTCTGGACATGGACAAATTAACATTCTCACAAAATCACAGGCTTCAACCCTGCAAACCAATGGGAGAATCACACTGTTTGAGACCTCATGCAGCCCATTATCCCTTCAGATCTATTACATTGGGTGGAAGCTTTGTAAGGAAAGACACATGTTCTGAGATATGCTTTGAAAATCCAACATAAACGAAACAGACATCTATCTGCGAACCTTCAGGATGCCTGGATATGAGAGCTCTCTTCTCCCACCTAACTCATTAACAACAAGAGCTGGTATCGGACTTGGCATTAGTGACCCCTCCCTAAATTAAGCTATAGATGTTATAGCTAGTCTCTGGTCTGGTAAAATAACAAGCAATACATCATTTAAAATATTTTGGTATCTCATTATCTATCTGATACTTACAAAAAGAAGAAAACAGGGGGGTGGCTAACTGCCTTGGGGAAGGGCACCCGGTGGAGCCCGGGAGGGTTGGCCGTCCTGCTACAGTTGAGGATTTCCACGGTGCAACGGCACGGGATTGGGCAAGGCTCATTGGCCTTGTCCAACCTTGCGAAAGACACTAATGCGATCAAGAAGAAAAAGTGAGTATTAGAGGTAGCCACGGGGCCCATGCTACAGAGCGGATACCAGGCCCCGCTCCCCTCTTGCTCATTTGACTCCAGTAGAGGATGTCTTGGAAAATGGTGGCCACCACTGGTGGTGACTCCATGCGGTTACCAAGCAACCAGAGCCACACGCCTCTCCATAATCTTGAGAGGAGGCCACCACATCACCATTCCATGTCTGGCTTTCCTGGATCTTTTGACTTCTTCGGGAAGCCTCTTCATGCGCACATTCTAAGCATCCCGGTTGGTTGTGACATCATCTTAGAACTACTTCTGACATCATAGAACTGGTGTAGCTATGGCAACCTTGTAGTAAAGTCAACAAGTCTGATGTGCTTGAGACATCTGGGCATGAAATGTGGTGCTTCTATTTTTGGGTTGTGACTTCCAGTGGTCTGGAGGTGGGATGAATGACCATACCATACAATTGAGAAACTGAGTTTAATGGCCTGTTTTTACCTCTGATTTAGTCTTTTGAGGATCAGAGTATGACTCAAGAAACCAGAATTTGGTTCCCTGTTCAGCCACTGAAACCCATTGGTTGGCCTTGAGTGAGCCACATTCTCTCAGCCCTAAAAAAATCTCAAGATAGGTTTGCCTTAGAGTTGCCGTAGGTCAGAAATAGCTTGAAACACATAGCAACAAAAGGTTCTAGCCTATACTTTTCAATCATGATACATAACCTTGGAGCTTGTTTAAACCTATGTAAAGAGAAGAAATCCGTCAGTTAAAAAAAATGTTTCTGCGGAGCCACTTATGTTTGTCTCACTGGGAACAAATTGCTGTCTCTGAATGAAAGAAACACAACTGAGTTTTGTTGTTGCCAAAATAACACATTTATTAGAAAAATAAAATATTTTCCCAAAAAAATTTAAACACCCCTCCCAGCCCTGCAAATCTCTATGAAACATAATGGCAGAGCACTGATAAGTTATTCCATTTGATTGGTGCCATTAAAAACACACACCACTTCACTGAAACAGTACAACCAGGTCTCCTGTAATGTAATGTGCTTAGGATGGGGTTGCTTTTCTAGAACATAGAAAGAAACATGTTGTCAATATATATATCAGGGATGCTATTCTTCATCTACACTAAGATCGGACAAGATCTCCTCTTCTCCTTCATTGTTTATGCCTGAAAGGGACAAGTCAGTCACCTGGAAGGAAAGAAAAACAGATTTTTGGTTATTTTGGACAAAAGAGCAGTTTCAACCATTCCGTCCACGCCATTCAGCTTTCTCAGAGCAAAGCCCAAGCATAATTTTGGCGGGGCCAAGCACATATTTCTGACACGATATGTCCTTCATTCGCAAGGAACTCTTGAGACTGGTAGCTATAAACACAGTACATATAGGGAATCAGAAATGGTTTGATTGGATACTACAAATTCTAGTGTGCATGGATATAATTCCAGGGAAGCAGGCATGTAGCCGGGGGGCGGCTAAGGAGGCTTCAGCCCCCGAAATTCTCAGGGTGGTCTGCAAAAAGGCCTTACTGGTACATTATTTAAACTGTTATGTTTATTCATATCATGATCTGATCACCATGCTCATTATATCCCACATTAATGGGGTTATTGGGATAACAATACAAAAGGTTTGCTAGGGTAGACCCTCTTCCACCCAGTCTCAGCCCCCCAATCAAAATCCTGGCTACGGCCCTGCAGGGAAGGAAAGACCTTCTATGTTGTCTGTCTGATACAAATTCTGCTTCTGGTTGTCCTCAGCCTATTCCACAAGATCTAGGTGAGAAATCCAAACAAGGAGAAAAACAACATTGCTTGGATATCCACAAGTACAGTTGGAGAGATGGTTCCTCTTATAATGGGTGTGTGTATGTGTTGTGTGTGTATGTCCATCCCATGCTTTCTCCTGCCTTATCATGGATTGCTCCAGGTTAGGTCTCAGCATTTAGAAGATCGGCTCTGTTTGAAAAGAGATATTTTCCCCTTTGCTTCCCCTTCAGTTGTTGCCTCGCCCCATGGTCAACTGCAAAAGGATCTGTATCTCACAAGATCTACATAATATTGGGTTAGTTCTGCACTTAGGCCAATGTGACATCTATTAGTCCCATTACTTTCAATAGATGTACTTTTAACTGTTATCTAAATCCAGCACATTAAATGCACTAGCAGACTTGAAGATAGAATTCCGGGCCTCATTCATGACATGAAGAACTATTTGGAATTATCAGAATGGATCTTCAATAACACACTGGATGTTACCACCTCAGCTACTACTCGGGTGGGTGGAATTAAAGTCACTGCAGCTGAAAATTTGCCATGCCAACCCACATAGTCTTCCACTTCTGGGAAGTCAGGAGAGAAGGTTTCGTACAACTGAAGGATACAAACATGGATGCTTCTCCGTGTGGGTAGCATGTTATCAAAAGAAAGCCTCCAGACCCTCCTTTTCACTGTCACCAACTTGGTTAATGCCTCACCTGCCTCCACAGTATCTGCCTGAATTCATTCTCAGAACATGACATGAATATGCCAGCAGAAAATGCTATAGTTGCTCAGATGTTGTAAAGAGAATGTTTCTGTGACATTATCTAATCTATATGAAGCTAAGATGTTCAGAAATGATAATGTTGTTGCTGAAAGCAACCTGAGGTCCTGTGCAAACATTAGGAATAGGGAACTGCATCATTTCCCCATACAGCCCCAAGAACTGTATTTCCGACCTCTGTAATAAATCATTTCCCCCCCCAAGCAACCTTCAATGTCTTCTAGGGCAGTGTTTCCCAACCTTTTTTGAGCCGCGGCACACTTTTAACATTAAAAAATCCGGGGGCACACCACCAACCAAAATGACACAAAATGACACTCTAACACAGTAAAGAACAGCTGGGGGTTGGTGGCCTGCTGGGAGCAGCTGCTGGGAGTGCTGAAGCCGGGGAGGGGGGCGGAGCCAGGCTGTGCCATGCCCCACCCCTACCCCCGGCTTCACCTCTCCCAGCAGCTGCTCCAGCCTTGAGGGGGCAGTGCCAAGCCAGCGGTGCCAGAGCCAGCACAATGCTGGCTTGGCACTGTCCCCTCAAGGCTGGAGCAGCTGCTGGGAGTGACGAAGCCGGGGGAGGGGGCAGAGCCAGGCCGCGCCATGTCCCGCCCCTCCCCCCAGCTTCAGCTCTCCTACAGGCCGCGCCATGCCCCGCCCCCTCCCCCAGCTTCAGCTCTTCTACAGCCCCTCCCCCAGCTTCGCGCCATGCCCCGCCCCTCCCCCCAGCTTCAGCTCTCCTACAGAGGAGGAGCATGAGCAGTGGACGGGCTTCAGTGGGCGGGGCTCCTCCTCCACGCAGCTTCAGCGAGCGAGGGGCGAGAGTCATGGTGGGAGTCAGGGCGGATTGGAGGCTGGCTGGGGAAACGGCCGAAGGAGGCGGCGCCCCGGCCCCTTCTTTTTCTTCGCCACTGCCCGGCCCTTCCTCCTCCCCCAAGCAGCAGGAGTTCGGCAGGAGGGGGGAGGAAGGGGGGCAGAGAGCTTTTCTCGCGGCACAGTAGGAGGTCCGTCACGGCACACTAGTGTGCCACGGCACACTGGTTGAGAAAGACTGTTCTAGGGCAGTGTTTCCCAACCTTTTTTGAGCTGCGGCACACTTTTAACATTAAAAAAAATCCGGGGGCACACCACCAAGCAAAATGACACAAAATGACACTCTAACACAGTAAAGAACGGCTGGGGAATGGTGGCCTGCTGGGAGCAGCTGCTGGGAGTGCCAAAGCTGGGGGGAGGGGGCGGAGCCAGATCATGCCATGCCCCGCCCCTCCCCTGGCTTCAGCTCTCCCAGCAGCTGCTCCAGCCTTGAGGGGGCAGTCCCAAGCCATTTTTTAAAACAGGAAAAGTTAAAACAACAACAACAATCCCTCTGCTGAGCCTAAATTGTCTTGTGGTGCAAAAGAATGGCCAGTTTTCTCCATTCATAGACAGTATTGGGGGGACGGGGACATTTACCATTTTTTTTGCAGTGAGGGATATATGGTGGTGGTGTGGCTTTCCAAGTCTTTCTGGGGTGCGAATACAGTCCTCTAGCTCCTAATATTTGCCCATTGCTGCATGTGATCATGCTTCAATTACCTGGATGAGGCCTTCAAACTCTTCTTCTGCTAGACAATCAATAGGGTCATCCTGGAAAGAGCTATACTCCACAGCCACCTTTCCATTCTCTGAACAAAGAAACAAACAAAGCCTAGACTGGATAAATCTATAACAAATTAAATGATATTTAAATATATTGAAATAAATCTGAACACCTTTATTTTATTTACATATAATTTTATAAATTAGATTATTTTTATAATTTAATCATTCATAAAGTGAATAATAAAGATAAATACACAGAATAAATATAAATAAAACCCACACTCTGCATTCTGGATTACAAATCCAAGGAACAAATACTGTAAATTTATGAACAAGTCAAAGCTTGATTTTTGGTACGAGACTGGAGATTATTATAATACTAGCTTGGGGACCCGGCCCTGCCGGGTCATTTGAAGTGCAGCAGGATGTAGAGTGGGTCATGGGGGCTCTGTGTGCCAAGTTTAGTCTTGATCCATCATTATTGGGAGTTGCAGTGGTATCATGAAATTACTGAAGGTAGTGCAAGTCCCATCATCTCTGTGTGTCCCGTCCCCCAAAGTGCAGTAGGATGTAGATTGGGTCATGGGGGCTGTGTGTGCTAAGTTTGGTCTGTATTGGTGAATGGATGAGGGATGCATTGTTTTTCGGAAGTGAGTGAAGGTACTTCAAGTCCCATCATCCGTGGTCCGTCTCACAGTAAACTGCACCAGGCTGTAGAGTGGGTCATGAGGGCTCTGTGTGCCAGATTTGGTGTTCCCCCAAACCTCACCAGGACGTGAAGGCAGTCATGGGGGTTATGTATGGCAAGTTTGGTCTCGATCAGTGATTGGATGAGGGTTGCAGCGGACTTGGGAAGTGAGTAGAGGCACTTCAAGTCCCATCATCCATGGTCCACACTCCTCCGAACTGCACCAGGACGTAGAGTGGGTCATGGGGGCTGTGTGTGTTGAGTGTGGTCTGTATTGGAACTTTTGTTGGCCTCACTGGTCTGTGCGAATCAAAGTCTTGGAAAGTACTACAAATCCCATAATATGTGGGTCATGTCATAGGGGGTTATGTGTACCAAGTTTGGTGCAGGTCCATCACCCGCGCTGGTCGCGGTGGCCTGTGAAAGTGGCTGCCCCATATCCGCCCTGGCCTGTGAAAGTGGCTGCCCCATATCCGCCCTGGCCTGTGAAAGTGGCTGCCCCATATCCGCCCTGGCCTGTGAAAGTGGCTGCCCCATATCCGCCCTGGCCTGTGAAAGTGGCTGCCCCATATCCGCCCTGGCCTGTGAAAGTGGCTGCCCCATATCCGCCCTGGCCTGTGAAAGTGGCTGCCCCATATCCGCCCTGGCCTGTGAAAGTGGCTGCCCCATATCCGCCCTGGCCTGTGAAAGTGGCTGCCCCATATCCGCCCTGGCCTGTGAAAGTGGCTGCCCCATATCCGCCCTGGCCTGTGAAAGTGGCTGCCCCATATCCGCCCTGGCCTGTGAAAGTGGCTGCCCCATATCCGCCCTGGCCTGTGAAAGTGGCTGCCCCATATCCGGCCTGGCCTGTGAAAGTGGCTGCCCCATATCCGGCCTGGCCTGTGAAAGTGGCTGCCCCATTTCCGGCCTGGCCTGTGAAAGTGGCTGCCCCATATCCGCCCTGGCCTGTGAAAGTGGCTGCCCCATATCCGCCCTGGCCTGTGAAAGTGGCTGCCCCATATCCGCCCTGGCCTGTGAAAGTGGCTGCCCCATATCCACCCTGGCCTGTGAAAGTGGCTGCCCCATATCCGCCCTGGCCTGTGAAAGTGGCTGCCCCATATCCGCCCTGGCCTGTGAAAGTGGCTGCCCCATATCCGCCCTGGCCTGTGAAAGTGGCTGCCCCATATCCGCCCTGGTCTGTGAAAGTGGCTGCCCCATATCCGCCCTGGCCTGTGAAAGTGGCTGCCCCATAACCGCCCTGGCCTGTGAAAGTGGATGCCCCATATCCGCCCTGGCCTGTGAAAGTGGCTGCCCCATATCCGCCCTGGCCTGTGAAAGTGGCTGCCCCATATCCGCCCTGGCCTGTGAAAGTGGCTGCCCCATATCCGCCCTGGCCTGTGAAAGTGGCTGCCCCATATCCGCCCTGGCCTGTGAAAGTGGCTGCCCCATATCCGCCCTGGCCTGTGAAAGTGGCTGCCCCATATCCGCCCTGGCCTGTGAAAGTGGCTGCCCCATATCCGCCCTGGCCTGTGAAAGTGGCTGCCCCATATCCGCCCTGGCCTGTGAAAGTGGCTGCCCCATATCCGCCCTGGCCTGTGAAAGTGGCTGCCCCATTTCCGGCCTGGCCTGTGAAAGTGGCTGCCCCATTTCCGGCCTGGCCTGTGAAAGTGGCTGCCCATATCCGGCCTGGCCTGTGAAAGTGGCTGCCCCATATCCGCCCTGGCCTGTGAAAGTGGCTGCCCCATATCCGCCCTGGCCTGTGAAAGTGGCTGCCCCATATCCGCCCTGGCCTGTGAAAGTGGCTGCCCCATATCCGCCCTGGCCTGTGAAAGTGGCTGCCCCATATCCGCCCTGGCCTGTGAAAGTGGCTGCCCCATATCCGCCCTGGCCTGTGAAAGTGGCTGCCCCATATCCGCCCTGGCCTGTGAAAGTGGCTGCCCCATTTCCGCCCTGGCCTGTGAAAGTGGCTGCCCCATTTCCGGCCTGGCCTGTGAAAGTGGCTGCCCCATATCCGGCCTGGCCTGTGAAAGTGGCTGCCCCATATCCGCCCTGGCCTGTGAAAGTGGCTGCCCCATATCCGCCCTGGCCTGTGAAAGTGGCTGCCCCATATCCGCCCTGGCCTGTGAAAGTGGCTGCCACATATCCGCCCTGGCCTGTGAAAGTGGCTGCTTCCGCCCTTCTGCCCTCCCGCCCTCCGCATACACACACACATACCCACACACATACCCACATACAAACATTCCGTTTTATAAAGGTATACAGATACAGATTGTTGAAGGCTTTCATGGTCGGAATCACTGGGTTGCTGTGAGTTTTCTGGGCTGTATGGCTATGTTCCAGAAGCATTCTCTCCTGACATTTCACCCACATCCATGGCAGGCATCCTCAGAGGTTGTGAGGTCTGTTGAAAACTGGGCAAGTGAGGTTTATATATCTGTGGAATGTCCAGGGAGGGAGAAAGAACTCTTGTCTGCTTGAGGCACACGTGAATGTCACAACTGGTGACCTTGATTAGCATTTAATAGCCTTGTAGCTTCAAAGCCTGGCTGATTGCTGCCTGGCGATTCTTTGTTGGGAGGAGTTAGATTGCCCTGACTGATTCTTGTCTGGAATTCTCCAGTGCAACTGTAAAAATACGTATTTTTCATAAAGTCTTTTAAGTACACCAAGGGAAGAAAACAGGTGGAGATCTATTAACAGGAAAAAATATTAGCAAACATACAGAACCAGGGAATGGCGAAAGGCATTTTATGTTTCCAGAGATTCAGAGTTTAACAGGGGAAGTGGGGATAAATAATGTAAAATGCAAACAGATAAAAGGGAGCAAAACCATGCTCGCAACTTTGGAGAGGACATCAGAAGAAACAAAATGTCAATGTATGGAACAGAAAATAAATGTAGCGTGATCATAGTGATGAGCTGCATAGATTAGGATGTCTGAGGATTTAATACCAAAGAAAGAGGTTTGAGAAAAGACCAAAGAAAGTGAAATGTTTACTGTAAAAATGGCCTTACCTAAAACTACCAAGAGTATCTTCTGAAATGCATCTGAGAGGGCCCTTTGCACAGCAAGCTTCTGGAGGTTGTGAGTAGGCATATGAAACCCTGAAAGATAGAAGAGAAGATTGGTTCAAGATTTGGTTGTGTATCTGTTAAAAACTCAGGGCTTTGCAGCAATGATTAATCTTATAGTTTGACTATCTTGAGAAGTCTGTAGCTTTGCTTATAAATCTAAATAACCATTTTCTTTTCCTTGGATTTGGCAGGAGTTTGTAAACTGAGAGAGCTCTTTAAGTTTTCTGGTCCAAGCTATAGCAGAGAAAGCACTGGAGATATGGATACTATAGTGGGCTGGGAAAAGGAAAACCTGAGTTCAAATTCCTAGTCAGCCATAAAACACAATGAGAAACCTTGGGCAGCTCAGGCTGCACCTACACTGCAGTTAATTATGAAGTCCGACAACATTTTAACTACAATAGTTTGACGCTATGGACAGGCCCGGATTACCCATAGGGACAACGAGGCTGTGGCCTAGGGTCAAAAGCCAAGGGGGGTGCCAGATCACGGCCCAAAATTTTAAAAAATGTTATAAAATAATTTAAAAATCGTCCCTGGCACCCCCCCTCCCTCTGCGGGGCCTCAGCTTGCAGCATAGCCTCCAGCTTCTTCCTGTCCACTCGGAACCACTCCTCGCCCCACTTGGGGCTGGCGGCGTGGGCGCAGGCCGAGCCGCCGCCGTCGAGTCGGCGCTGCGCTCTCTGTTGGAGCCCGGATCCGAGAGCGCTGGGGCTGCCATCCCGAACGGCATCGTGGAAGAACTCCACTCTGAGGTGGAGGAGACCCCCGCCCCGTCGCTTTCAGGCAACGCCGCCAACGCCGCCTCCCCGCAACAGCAACAGCAACAGGCGCCCTTTACGTCTTCGCCTCTGCGCCTCCCTCCTGTGGCGGCTCCTCCGCAGGAAGCTATCTATCCCCACAGCCTTCTCCCTCCTCCTCCTCCGCCGCCGCCTCCACCTTCATCCCAGCCATAAAAGCAGGGCTGCCCGGACACCCACCCAGCCAGCCTCCCAAACCGAAACCGAAGCCCCGACGATGGCACCACCACCCAGGGCCTCCCGCCTCCTCTTCTTTGGAGCGGGGCGAGCCTCCCCCACTGGAGTCCCCGAAACACCTGGGAAGGTGTGTGTGTGTGTGTGTGGGCTGCCTGCCTCCCGAGGGGTCTTTGGAGGGTCCTAATGCGGCAGCGCGAGGCAGGGGGGGGGGCGTAATTCCAAACTGTGGCCTAGGGCGCCAAAAAGTGTTGATCCGGGCCTGACTATGGAATCCTGGGAGTTGTAATTTCGCAAGACTTTCTCGGACAACTGGTGTCTCACCAAACTAGGAATCACAGGATTCCATAGAATCAAGCCATGACAGTTAAAAAGTACATCTACACTGTAGAATTAATGCAGTCTTACACCATTTTAACTGCCATGGCCCACTGCTGAGATGATGTACGGGTCCAGACTGGAAGGGATCACATATAAACTTCCATGCACTGTTTAAAATGGTTTTGATAAACAGTTTCTCTACTACCTACCTAATAGATGCCTAATGCACTCAGTACATAAATGAAAATATCATTAAATGAGTCAGCATAATTTTTTAAAATGTGACATCAATTAAAATTGAAAAAAGAGGCAAGTATCAATTGCATCATGTTAACCAGATACATGAAATAGCTGCTGGAATAAATAAGTCTAATATGGCGGCAAACAAAAACAAGAAGGAGGTAGGAGCCAATTGGAACAGGAAATTCCAGAAGCTGGGTGCCACCACAGACAGTCTTCACCGTCATTCCTGCCAAACAAGACTAAAAAAAAAAGATAGCACATGTCAAAGAGATTCTTCAGTTGATCTCAGAAGGCGGGCAGGTTGACACCAAAGCAGAGAGAGGCCTCCTGAGATCAAACTATTTATGTTATCAAAGGTAATGACTATGAAGCTGAAGTGAATCCAGAAAGAATACTATTGTGCATGGGACAGTGATCCAATTCTCTAGTTGTTTTGCTGAAATTCCCATTACCCCTAACTAATATGACTAATAGTAAAGAATACTGGAAGTTGTATTCTTTGCCCACCCATGACCTAGTGAAACAAAGAACACATTTCCCAGATAACTAAACCTACTCAAAACTATGAGCAATTTTGAACCGGCTGAAGTTTCCAAACTTTACTCAATCAAGGCAAGTACCCTTGTTCATCCATTCAACACATTACATAGCCGAAATAAGATGTAACTGAGGAATGGGAGATTCCTCTGAAAAGTAGAATACTTTTAAGTCAACTTTCATTACCAAGTGGGGATCTAAACCCTCATCATGAAACATCATGACTAGAACTGATGGGAGTTGTGATACAGTAACCTCTGGAAGGCTGCTGTTTGTCCTGTTTAGATACAAGACTTGTGGAAACTGCTCAGGAATGCTGTACATGGTACAACGTACTTACGAGGGCGGATCAATAAGTCTGTGACTTTTTGAATTTCCCGCCTCTTAACTGAAAGGGCAACACTGCTCCTGTCAAGAGGCATCTGTCAGTCGACTCCTGTCAAAATTTGACCAAGCTGCATCATTTAGTTTGTGTTTGACAGCCATTGATAGAAAATGGAAAAAAGTGAATTTTGTGTGTTCATGAAGCATTATTTTTTGCAGAAAAAATGATCACTCAAACCAAGGCTAAGCTTCATAAATACTATGGGGACTCTGCACCATCAATTTCAATGGCAAAAAAGTGGTTTACTGAATTTTGTTGTGGCCATACAAGCACGGAAGATGCCGAACGTTCTGGACACCCAGGTGAGGTCTCTACATCCGAAACAACTGAAAAAATTCATTATATGGTGTTGGTCGATTGGAGATTGAAAGTGCGAGAGATTGTGGAAGCCATAGGCATCTCACATGGCTCAGTGGCTTCAATTTTAAATGATCACTTGGGTATAAAAAAGCTTTCTGCAAGATGGGTGCCACATTTGTTCACAATGCAGGACAATGCAAGGATGCACATATGTGCAGTTTCCATGGCAACAATCCATGAACTAGAATACGAATTGCTCCCTCATCTGCCCTATTCTCCAGATTTAGCCCAGAGTGACTATTTCTTGTTTCCAAACCTGAAGAAATGGCTCGGCAGAAAGAGATTTGACTCCAACAATGAAATCATCTCACAAGCAAATACCTATTTTGATGACCTCGACAAATCTTATTTTTTGGAAGGGATAAAAAAATTGGAAAAGCGTTGGACAAAGTATATAGAGCTCAAAGGAAATTACGTTGAAAAATAAAATGATTTTTTATCCAAAAACCTGTGTTTCATTTAAAAAGTCACGGACTTATTGACCCGCCCTCGTATTTGACATAGTAGCTTATGCTTAGCAAAGTCACAACTACCCACAGCCGCCCTCTGCAGGTTTCTCAGGAGATCTGGAAATCTTTCAGTCATGATCTCAATTCTTTACAGGAAAAAGACTTTATTAGTATTCCCCAACCTTCAGGACTTCATAAAATCATATATATTGAGTGATTCTTATGGGAGACATCATATAACACATCTGGAGGATGCCAGGTTGCAAAAAGCTGGAGTTTACAATAAATACTAGTAGCACAATTTCACTTTCCTGCTTATCTCATTCTAACATCCCTCCCTCCATTTTTTTTTTACCTTGGCTGGGATCTACCTCAAGCTCAGCCACACCAACCCCTCTGGTGCAGATCCCATGCTGAGGGATGGTTAGTTCTTGAACACAGAGATACTTGTACTGCTGGCTTCTGGCTGTAGTTCTTACTTCTTCCTCTTCATTCTCAACTTGTTCAAAACCAGATATATTCTGGAGCTGTTTCAAAAATATACCGTGAAAGCAACACAAGGAAAGGTGAAGCAAAATCCCAAATCCTGGACCTGTCTCTTATGCTTTGCTTTAAGTATCTCATTTCCACACGAGAGCATTATTATTATTATTATTCTGACACAAAAACACAATATGTCACAGCAAACGAGATCTATATGCTGGATTTCGTATCACAAAATCACAAGTCAAACACTTCCCAAGCATCTAGGATTGTGTGATGTATTTTCTAATGATGTGCGCAGATCCAAGTAAGGATCTTTTGCAGTTGTCAGATTGCGATTTTGTCAATGTCTATTGTTTCGAAATATTGGCTGAGATCTTTTGGCATGGCACCCAGTTTGCTGATCACCATTATTATTATTATATATTAATAATTTTATTATTAATATTAGAAACACAACAAGATGAGTCCACAGCAAACAAGATCACTCTGCTAGCTGTTGTATTGGATCACACGTCGGACACTTCCCAAGTGTCTAGGACTGAGTGATGTATCAGCGAATAATGCGTGCAGATCCCAGTAAGGTGGCCTTCTGCAGCTGGCAGATGGTAATTTTGTCAGCGCTGATTGTGTTTAAGTGCAGGCCTAGGTCTTTAGGAACTGCACCCAGTGTGCTGATCATCACTAGGACCACCTTGACTGGCTTGTGCCAGAGTCTTTGCAGTTCGATCTTTAAATCCTCATATCGTGTCAGCTTTTCCAGTTGTTTCTCTTCAATCCTGCTGTCACCTGGGATTGCGACATCAATGATCCGTACTTTGTTATTTATTTATTTATTTATTACTTAGGCTTCTATGCCGCCACTCCCGGGGGGGGGGGGGCTCGGGGCGGTTAACAAAGGCCGTACAAAACACAGTTAAAACAACGGCAGATTAAAACACAGTATCACACAGTGATTTAAAAGGAATCTGGTGTGCAAATACAACACTAGAGATGGCGGATAAAAACATGATGGAATTGCACATGGGCAGGACCTACAGGTTAAAAGCCTGCTGAAAAAGGTACTGTAGGTCTTGCAGGCCTGTCTAAAAGGGAGCAAGTCCTGAATAGCGCGTGTTGCCGGGGGGGGGGGGACGTTCCACAGCGTGGGCGCAATAACAGAGAACGCCCTCCTGCGGGTTGTTGTCAGTCTCGCGAGTTTCGCCGAGGGGACCTCCAGGAGGTTGGCACCCTCCGACCGCAGTGATCTTGTTGGGCAATATGGGGAGAGACGGTCCCTCAGGTACGCTGGCCCCAGGCTGTGCAAGGCCTTAAAGGTAAGAATCAACACTTTGAAGGTGATCCGGTGCTCGATTGGAAGCCAGTGCAGGTCCTGCAGAGTAGGTGTTATATGACTGCCAGCTGGTATCCCAGACAGGAGTCGGGCGGCAGAATTCTGCACTAGCTTGAGCTTCCGGGTCATTGACAGAGGAAGGCCAACGTAAAGTGCGTTACAGTAGTCCAGTCTCGAGATGACAGTGGCTTGGATCACCGTGGTCAGGTCGTTCCGGGATAGATAGGGGGCCAGCCTCCTCGCCTGTCTAAGATGGAAGATAGCAGACTTGCTGGCCATGGAGACCTGGGTCTCCATGGTCAGCTGGGAGTCCAAGTGGACTCCCAAGCTCTTTACTGAAGGCGATGGGCATAACACCACACCGTCCAGGGTCGGAAGCTGGACGGTGTGGCGTTATGCCCATCGCCTTCAGTAAAGAGCTTGGGAGTCCACTTGGACTCTGGTAAAAACAAAATCCTCCTCTACCTTTCACCCAAGTGCTCAACTATTGGTGAACCCTCACCTATATTCAACAGATTACAATATAATAAGTAGTAGTGGAGGGAAAACAGGGGAAAAAACCCCATAACATCCCTTCTGAACATGGAATGAAAATAGGAAAAAAGACTGCAAGTAATCCTTACAGTGATGATGCGACTGGACCAGCCATTGAAGCCGAGATAGTGATTGGCAAGTTCTCTGCATTTGTAGCTGTTCAGCACTAAAGGTTGGTGTGGAAATGTTCGCTGTCTGGTACATATAGAAACCTGGGTAAGAATAAGAGATAGGAAAATCTGTCACTTTAAGTTTCTTCTATGTTCAGATTTCTAAACTTTGTGTTCTTTCTGTCTTGCAGATAAGATGTCTGCAAACTGTTGAAAAGCCTTATAAAATGAATGGAAATACAATCCTTCCTCAAACTGAGCGGTTGGAAGGGACATCTCGGCCCTGCTTGCGACCAAAATATTAAAGCTGAGGAGCCTCAAGGGAAAAAAGAACCAGCCATTTCTTTTGGAGACATCTTGAGTGAAAAGGTGGGATATTAATCAAATAAATAACAAAATTCTACTTGAGCAATAACATGATTAAATACCCTGTAATTAAAATTCACAATTTTCAGAGTTCGGCACTCTAAGGTCTCTTCTACACTGCTATATAATCCAGAATATCAAAGAGATAATCCACATTATCTGCTTTGAACTGGATGACATGGCATGGTGTGGCCTGGCTCCTCCTGGTCTCCCAGCAGGCCACCATCCCCCAGCCGTTCTTTACTGTGTTAGGAGTGTCAGGCCTGGGTCAAAACAAAAAAGGTTATGGCCTACACTGCTCCAGATAATCCACATTATCTGCTTTGAACTGGATGACATTACACCAGGGACTCCAACTCCCACAATTCCTAACAGCCGGTGGGAGTTGGATTGTGGGAGTTGGAGTCCAAAACACCTGGAGGGCCATAGTTTGCCCAGGCCTGGTCTACACATAATCCAGTTCAAAGCAGATAATCTGAATGTATATGGCAGTGTAGACAAAGCCAAAGACTTGGGCCTGGAAGGATGCATAAATGAGTTTTTGCTTTGTCCACATCTGTATTTTTGAAATCTTATTTATCAGTCCTGGATATAGAGAATTTGTTTATTTTTATATATTCTTTTAAAATTAAATGTTTAATGTTACATTAACATTAATCTCAATAATTTAATGTTTTACCGTATTTTTCGCACCATAAGGCGCACCTGCTGATAAGACGCACCCTGTTTTTGGAGGAGGAAAATAGGAAAAAAGGGAGCCCTGTGGAGGCGCTGCGGCCTCTGCCTCCTTCCTTCCTTCCCTCCCTCCCTCCGGCCTCTTTTCCCGGCGTACTTACAGCGCGCGGCCGGCGAGGCCTTCCTCCCCTTCCTCCTCGGCAGAGGCGCATCTTCCTGACGTCAAGAAGATGCGCCTCTGTCTTCGGGTCTCCGTGGGGGCCGCCCTCGTGGCCCGAAGACAGAGGCGCATCTTCCTGACGTCAGGAAGATGCGCCTCTGTCTTCGGGTCTCCGTGGGGGCCGCCCTCGTGGCCCGAAGACAGAGTCGCATCTTCCTGACGTCAAGAAGATGCGCCTCTGTCTTGGCTCCCGTGGGGGCCGCCTCGTGGCCGAAGACAGAGGCGCATCTTCCTGACGACAGGAAGATGCGCCTCTGTCTTCGGGTCTCTGTGGGGGCCGCCCTCGTGGCCAGAAGAGAGGCGCATCTTCCTGACGTCAGGAAGATGCGCCTCTGTCTTCGGGTCTCCCGTGGGGGCCGCCCTCGTGGCCCGAAGACAGAGGCGCATCTTCCTGACGTCAGGAAGATGCGCCTCTGCCTTCGGGTCTCCGTGGGGGCCGCCCTCGTGGCCCGAAGACAGAGGCGCATCTTCCTGACGTCAGGAAGATGCGCCTCTGCCAAGGAGGAAGGGGAGGAAGGCCTCCGCCGCGTGTGGAGGCCGCCTCGTGGCTGAAGATAGAGGCGCATCTTCCTGACGTCAGGAAGATGCGCCTCTGCCGAGGAGGAAGGGGGAGGAACGCCCTCGCCGGCCGCGCGCTGTAAGTACGCACAGAAGGAGAGAGGCTGGAGGAGGGAGGGAGGGAAGGAAGGAGGAAGAGGCCGCAGCGCCCCGCAGGGCTCCCTTCCTCCGGCCTCTCTCCTTCTGTGCGTACTTAGCAGCGCGTGGGCGAGGCCTTCCCTTTCCTCCTCCTCGGCAGGCGCATCTTCCTGACGTCAGGAAGATGCGCCTCTGTCTTCGGCCACGAGAGGCGGCCTCCACGGAGGCCGAAGACAGAGGCGCATCTTCTTGACGTCAGGAAGATGTGCCTCTGCCGAGGAGGAAGGGGAGGAAGGCCTCGCCGGCCGCGTGTGGAGGCCACCCGCGTGGCCCGAAGACAGAGGCGCATCTTCCTGATGTCAGGAAGATGCGCCTCTGCCGAGGAGGAAGGGGAGGAACGCCTCGCCGGCGCGCGCCAGAGGCCGCCCCGTGGCTCGAAGACAGAGGCGCATCTTCCTGACGTCCGGAAGAAGCGCCTGTGTCTTCGGGCCTCCGTGGGGGCCGCCCTCGTGGCCTCCCCCTCCTCCTGCTCCACCTCGGGTTCCTCCGCGCCGCCGGTAAGTACTATATATCGCCCCCCCCTCTGCTCCCCCCCCCCCTGCCTGCGTCTTCGCTCCATAAGACGCAGCTGATTTTTCATCCCACTTTGGGAGGAAAAACTGCGTCTTATGGTGCGAAAAAAATACGGTAATTACTGTTTTAACTGCAATTGTTTTTTTAATGAATCTGTATGATGGCATCAAATGGTTGCCTGTTGTAAGCCACCGTGAGTCCACCCTTGGGGGTGAGAAGGAAGGGAAACAAATATGCGAAACAAGTTCCCATCATCCCTAACACAGGCCACTTCTACACTGCAATGTAAAATCCAGATTACCTGATTTGGACTGAATTATATGGCAGTGTAGATTTATATAACTAAGGTCAAAGAACATAATGTGGATTATCTGTTTTGATAATCTGGATTATATGGCTGTGCAGAAGAGGTCATAATTGAGTTCAAAGCAGGTAATGTGGGTTAATGTGGACGAACCTGGAATGTATGATGTATTTAGTGGTGGTTTTAAAGTTTTAAGGTTTAACTATAGTTTAATTAATGTTTTAGGACGTGTGACAGCAACTACTAATATTTTGTTTTAAATGTTTTAACTTTTATTATGCATGTTTTTATCCACAGTAAACTGCCTTATGTGGGGAACGGCAGGGTATAAATTTCTTAAATAAATAAATAAATAAATAATAGTCTTACTTTGATAATCTGGATTATATAGCAGTGTAGAAGGGAGACTAGATATTATTAAAGAATTGACTTGAAACAAGCATGCTTTCTCTTATCTGGCCTCTTCTACACTCAGGCCCGGATCAGGCCCTTTTGGCGCCCTAGGCCAAAGGCTCTGAGTCTGCCCCTGGCTCCGCCCCCGTGCGAGAAGCAGGGAAGCACAGGCTGGGGGGGGCGTGAGCCGAGGGAGGGAGGGAGGTTGGAGCGCATGCGAGAGAGAGAGGCAGGGAAACACAAACACACAGAGAGACTGAGGCGTGCGAGCCGGACAAGGGAGGTAGGGAAATAGACTGGGCGCGCGAGGAGCCTGGGGCGGAGCCGGGGGTGGGGTGGAGCCGAGGGTGGGGGCAGAGCCAAGGAGAGCAGAGCTAAGGGGGCGGCCATAGATGGCGCTTACGCCACCGCGCGCATGCACCCTTTTTTTTGAATTTTTTATTATTTTTCTGGGATTTTTTTTGAATTTTTAAAAAACTTTTTTGGGGGGTCCGGACCTGCTGCCCCCCAAAAGGTGCCACCCTAGGCCATGGCCTAGGGTTGCCTTATGGGTAATCCAGGTCTGTCTATACTGCCATATAATCCAGATTACGGTATCTGCTTTGAATTGATTATATGGCAATGTAGACTCATAGAATCCAATTCAAATCAACTAATGTGAATTGTTTGCTTTGATAATCTGGATTATATGGCACTGTAGAAGGGGCCTTAGAAAAATGTTGTCATCACTTTAGAACTGTGTTTAATAATAATAATAATAATAATTTTATTTCTTACCCACCTCTCCTCATGGCTAAAGCCAAGTTGCAACATAGCTAAAAACACATGATAATCTTATACATTCTAAAAAATACACATTAAAATGTATTTCTATAAAGTACATATTAATAGACAGAACAAAGAGTAAAATACAAGATGCAAATTTAAAATTCATGACTAAAACCGACTGGGTAGGGGCTTTTCTTCACAAAAGCAAGATGACACAGTGAGGATTACCTCGGCAAATAAGCAAATAAGTGATGGGGCAGTTTGCTCGTTCTGCAAGAGTACCGCACACACAGAGAATTTCATTTAAACTGAACATCCTGAGATACTTTCCAGGAAAAAAAAATCCAGTTTCTGAGATTTTTGTACATTTGAAACTGCATGTTTCATTTCAGAGACAAACAACATGTGCAGGGCCGTAGCCAGGATTT
The DNA here is from genome assembly GCA_030556195.1 of Anolis apletophallus. Taxonomy (NCBI): domain Eukaryota; kingdom Metazoa; phylum Chordata; class Lepidosauria; order Squamata; family Anolidae; genus Anolis; species Anolis apletophallus. Next base: position 97,704,399 of record JARBWK010000008.1, read on the forward strand.
TGATTCGGGGGGGGGGGGCTGAGTTTGGTTCGGGGGGTGGGGCTGAGACTGGGTGGAAGAGAGTCTACCCTAGCAAACCTTTTGTATTGTTATCCCAATAACCCGATTAATGTGGGATATAATGAGCATGGTGATCAGATCATGATATGAATAAACATAACAGTTTAAATAATGTACCAGTAAGGCCTTTTCGCGGACCACCCTGAGAATTTCGGGGCTGAAGCCCCCTTAGCCCCCCCCTGACTACATGCCTGTGTGGTGTCAAAGCCCCACACCTGAATCTCTGTAAGTCCTTCTAATTTACAGAACACAATTATGTTATCTCCCCAGTCTTGGTGCAAAGTCACTTCAGGTAGCCACCATGAACTGGTTCTCATATCCATCTCACACAAGAAAAAAGAAGAAAAAATACTCCTCGCCATTTCACATGGTAATACGATCATCCTGTCATGTAGCACATTATGACTTGTTAAATGACTGAAAAGACAGCAATTTTCATCAGCCTTGCCTAGTATGGACTATTGTAAGGGGTTGTGGGATTTGTAGCCCAAAGTAGCTGAAAGCTCAATCTTTTTTTTTATTCCTGTGATGAAAACATTGCCAAATATGAATATATCAATCTATTGATTTTAAAAATGCTTCAAACTGCAAATAAATAAATAAATAAATAAATAAATAAATAAAATAGAAGGTAAACATTACCATTTTGAGTCCCGTTTTGGAAAAAAGGGATACATATCTCAAATAAATACATAATAAAAATAAATATCTCACAACACTATTCACTCATAAAGTCATCCCCTATAACAGTGTTTCCCAACCTATTTTGAGCCGCGGCACACTTTTTACATTTACAAAATCCTGGGGCACACCACCAACCAAAATGACACTCTAACACAGTAATACATATAGTTAATATGTTTTAAAATGTATTTATACACTCATTGTGAAACCTGGGCCTGTTTCGATGAACACAACATAGATATCCTGGCAGAAATGGCAGAAAGACACACATGAAGGTCTTGCTCAACAGCTGTCAGTCTCTCTCTGTGTTTAGAAAAAATGTGTCCATATAGCTTCAAAGCAGTCCACTAGTACTGTTCTTATGCATCAATACACCTCATGGAACAATAATGAGGCTTCCACCTTCAATATATATGCTCCTGTATCATTCCAGGTGGGCATTAGACGAGTCCCTCGTGTATAACTGGTGAACAGGAGAGTTGTTACACAGTCACTAGAAAGGCTACCACGTCCAGCCAATGCCAAATGTAGTAATAGTTGGTACACATAACCACGAAAACGGCCGAAGGAGGCGGCGCCCTAGCCCCTTCTTCACCGCCACCTGGTTCTTCCTCCTCCTCCTTCCGCAAGCAGCAGCAGCAGCAGCAGCAGGAGTTCGGCAGGAGGGGGAAGAAAGGAGGGAAGAGAGGTTTTCCCGCGGCACACGAGGTGATCGCTCACGGCACACTAGTGTGCCGTGGCACAGTGGTTGGGAAACACTACCCTATAACTATCCATCCACTACATCAAACAGAAAGAGTTTTATATTACATGGACGCATACCTTCAAAGGTGTTGTTTGGAACAGGGCTTTCTGGTTGCAAGCACACTGTGCTCTTCTTGCATCTTTAACAGAATAGAATTTGATAAGAGCATAGTAACCAGGCTTAGCAACCGGAGCATTTCTGTGAACCTTCACAGAATAGAGTGGACCAAATGCGGAGAACGCTAAATACAAAGCATGCTGCAGGGAAAGACAAGCAAATAAAAAGATGGTAAAATTGGAAATTAATAGGGACACATGTAAAACAGCTAGGAAATCACTTGTTGGGGCCAATTGGTAACTTGTATAAGGGCTGAAAGCATGATGAAATGCCAATCCACTGCTGGAAGGTTCCTGTGTGATAACTTTAGAGTGGCTGGCATGTGGCCATGGTTCATGGATGAAGCATTGCCCACCAAAAGAGCTCTTGAGCATGCTACTTTGAAAATCATACAAGTTTTGGTTCATATTATAATGATTTTCCAGTGGACTGCATTTCATGCTCATTAATGGGAGAGTACCACTTGCCAGCCTTACATAACAGCAACATCTGAGTCAACCCCAGCTTCAGTTTCCCTTTCTGATAATTCAGCGGTAAGCAGTTTTGGGGGATCCGGGATCATTACTGCGTTCCAATCATGGCCCACACAGGCTCCCAAAATGGTCAACGGTGCTCTCTGAAACCTAATTACATTTTGGAATTGGGGTTTAGTCTTTGCACCACTAAAAGAACTAAAATTCGTCCCCCAAAAAAAATATTTGTAGCTACACAGCTCGACCACAATAGGATTTCTGAGGCTCTGGAGCAGGGGTGGGCAATTATTTTTTCCCAAGGGGCCACACGAGAGCCAAAAAATATTATGGAGGGCCGCACCTAAAGGTTGAACTGCATTCTACATAATATCAATTGAATTTCTTTAATAATAATAATTAAAAAGGCACCAAATTGCGTTTTTGATATATTAATAAGCCTGATAAGAGTATATGTTATGAGCAATGAAAAAGAGAGGTTGTCATAGGAAAAATGACATTTATTCACTAAAATTTTACAAAACAAAAGTTAACAAAATGTGAACATTTGCATTATGTGTGATTCATTATATTAATGATAATTTTCAGTCACATTCGCTTCAAAGCACATTTTGAGCTTCACTTATTCCTGGAAAGAATTAAAAAAACATTGCCTACATTTTGGGTTTAATCACCTCATTTGGTGCTATTATTCAGTTATTTTTTTTTTCTTATTCAGTGAGAGAAATCAAGTCTGTTGGTCTTTAACAAGTGCATCAAAGTCAGGTTGAATGTCAGAGGTGGAGATGCGAAGCACCCCTGACAGATGGCCATCCAGCCTCTGTTTAAAAGCCCCCAAAGAAGGAACCTCCAACACACTCCAGGGCAGAGAGTTCCACTGCTGAATGGCTCTCACAATCAGGAAGTTCTCCCTAATGTTCAGATGGAATCTCCTTTCTTGTAGTTTGAAGCCATTGTTCTGTGTCCTAGTTTCCAGGGCAGCAGAAAACAAGCCTGCTCCCTCTTCCCTATGACTTCCTCTCACATATTTATCTATGACCTTCATCATGCCTCCTCTCAGCCTTTTCTTCTTCATGCCCAGCTCTTTAAACCGCTCCTCATAGGGCTTGTTCTCCAGACTCTTGAGAACAATTTATACATTATATAAATGTAATGTTCGTTTGTGAGATTAACATAACTCAAAACCACTGGACAAATTGCTGCCACAAGACACCCACTAACACCCAAGGAGTGACCATCACTCAAAAAATTGATTTTATCATTTGGGAGATGTAGTTGCTGGGAATTATAGTTCACCTGCAATCAAAGAGCATCCTGAATTCCACCAATGATGGAACTAAACCAAACATGGCACACAGGACTCTATGACCAATAGAAAACACTAGAAGGGTTTGGTGGGCATTGCCCTTGAGTTTGGGAGTTGTAGTTCACCAACATCCAGAGAGCACTGTGGACTGAAACAATGTTGGATCAGGACCAAACTTGGCAAAAATACTGAATATGCCCAAATAGGAACACTGGTGGAGTTTGGGGAAAATAGAGCTTGACAATTGGGAATTGTAGTTGCTGGAATTTATAGTTAACTCACAACCAAAGATCATCCTGAAATCCAGCAACAATGGAATTGAACCAAACTTGGCACACTGAACTCTCAAGAACTGAAAGGGTTTGCTGGGCATTTACCTTGAGTTTGTAAGTTGTAGTTCACCTACTACATCCAGAGAGCACTGTGGACTCAAACTTGGCACATTTGGATCAAGGAACAAACTTGACACGAATCCTCAAATTGCCCAGAGGCAGAAGAGAGGGGGGGGGGAGCGAGGCTTAGAAGCCAAGAAGGAGGAAGACAAGGAGGGCGAAGTAAACTGAGGAAACCGGGGAGGGAATGGAAGCGCCCCCACTGCGCGCGCGTGCTCCGGCCCCACTCCCTCCTCCAGCCTCGTCCCCGCTCTGGCCCTGCCCCCTCTCCCTCGCAGCACTCCTCCTTCCCTCTCGCGTTCATTCCTTTCTCCTTTCCCTTTGGCAAGGGAGGGGGGATGTGGTGGAAGGGGGAAGGAATGAAACAGGGAAAGGGGGAAGCAAGGAAAGAGAGGGAGGGAAAGAAGGAAGGAGATGCGAGGCAAGGGGGGGGAGTGCGCGAGGCCTGAAGGGGAGGAAGAGGCGCTTACTCCTGCTTGCTCTCCGTCGGCGCTTGCTCCTGGCCCCTCCTCCTCCTTTCCCCCCTCCGTTGGCCGCTCTGCCTGCCTGCCAGGGCCCTTAAGCGGGCCGGATAGAATCGGCCGAAGGGCTGCAACCGGCCCCGGGCCCGTGGGTTGCCCACCCCTGCTCTGGAGGATTAAGTATTGTGCAATTATGGTGTTGCGTTTCTGAAAAACATGTTTTTGGAGTATCGGGAGAGAGACTAAAACTAAGGATCAATTAGAAAATCTGGGTTGTAACTTAAGTTGGCTACAAATCATACAATTAAAAGAAAGATTTAAACAAGACAAAAAAACAGGGATAACACTGACCTACACAAAATGGGAAAATGACTTCTTAAACTCCGAAAGAAAAACACTTAGTAAAATATACAAATTCTTACTTGCTTTGCAAAACGGAAGGAAGAATTATGAAGAAATTAAGACAAAGTGGCAAAAAACATTGAGTTATACAATAGGGGAAGACTCATGGGAGTCCATATGGAAGAAAAATATAAAATTTACATATTCCTACTCTCTAAAAGAAAATATTTTTAAAATGATATATCAATGGTATATTACCCCTAGTAAAATAGCCAAAATGAACAAAAAATATAGCAATGCCTGCTGGAAATGCAAATCAGCAGAAGGAACATTTACACACTGCTGGTGGTATTGTACTCATGCAAAAAACTTCTGGGAAAAAAATCCATATAAAGATACAACATATTCTAAATATAAAATATAAAATGAAAGTAGAAACTTACTTATTGGGAATGATCGATAAAAAAATAAAAGTATCACTTCCACAGGAGAGGTTACTTACATTTCTAACCACAGCAGCAAGATTAAGATACGCAAGACATTGGAAAGAAAACTTACCAACGGAAGAAGAATGGCACAAAAAAGTACTAGACATAGCGTTAGTGTAGCACACCAGTTCTCGTTTGTGCCTGGGAGGCAGGGGGCAGCACCGGGGGTCCCACTGGCATTGGAGCCAGCTGATTCTGAAGAGGATTTGGAGGGGCTAGAAGAAGGGGATTTTGAGTTAGCTGGGCCTTCTTCCCCCACAGAAAGCCTGGCCTGGGATGACGGCTGGCCTGATCCTTACGAGAGGCAGGAAGGCCAGTCGGAATTCGAAAGCAGTGATAGTGAAGATTATGAACGGCCGGGGGGGCGAGGCTCGCAAGAAAGAATGTGGGAAACGACCGAGGGAGAGGCCCGGGAAGCAGATGGGGAGTTTGACTCTCACAAAGATAGGGAACCAGGTGCTGGGAGGCAAGGTCAAACGTTTGATAGGAGACGGAGCATTGAGGCTAGCAGGAGGGGTTGGTTCCACAGCCTAGACCGACCGAGGGCTCGCAGCACAGATTGGAGGAGGAGAAGCCTAGAGCGTCGGGGGCCTCGCCAAGGGGATTAAGTATAGGATCCGTGGGAACGGATCCTCAGTACTTTGGTCACGTCTATCCTATACAGATGTGTAGCGAAGCCAAGACCACGTAGCTAAGTTTGGGGCTAGTGGCCTGTCAAGAAGAGCTTGTATCTTGTAACCTTGTTTTGTTCTTTGATCCGCTAGTTAAGCGGAGCCTTGCCAAGTCTTTTGCCAAGTCTTTGGATTCTTTTGCCAAGTTTGCTTTTGGACTATACCTTTTACCTTTTGGATTACTTTTGATATTTTTATGGACAATTACCCTTTTCAACTGTTTTTATCTTTCAATAAAAGTAGTTAGCTGATTATCGTCTCTGTGTGTGTGATTAAGGGGCCGGCCTAGGTCTTGCATCGTGACAGTTAATGGAAAAACTTACCTGTTCAATCAGAGGGAAAGTTGGCATATATTATGAAACATGGGATAACTATTTAAAGTCAATAAATATTAATAATTAATAATTGAATAAAAATAAATGTAATCAAAAATAAAAATATACATATATACACTGATAAAATATAAATAATATCTAGAAATAGAAGATTAATAAAGATAATAATAAAAAGGAAGCACAGATAGTGCAGATTGGTTAAAATAAGAAGAGGGAAAACAAACAAACAAATTAATAAAAGCTAGCTGAAAGTAATGTAACAAATCTTGTTCTTACCTCAAAAAAGTAAGAGGAGGCGAAAGAACAAGAAACATGACGCACAGGCTAGGAAGATCACCGATATGTTTTAAACTGTTTTATGTGTATTTCTCCCCCCCCCTTTATCTTTGCCCCCACCCCCACCCCACCCCACCCCATACTCTTTTTAATCTTCCTTCACATCTGTTCACTTTTCTTTTCTTTTCCCCCCTCTCTTTTATATTTTCGTAATACCTATTCTCTCCCATTTGGCTTTGCTTTTCTTCTACGCTTTCCTTTCCCCTTTTTATGTATATATGTTGTTATTTTATTGAAAATTCAATAAAGAAAATTGAAACGAAACGAGTATCAGGAGAGAGACATCGCTGCAAATGATACTTGGGTCGTAGTTAAATCTCATCTTGGCTGTTTTTTTTGGGAATAGGAGGTGACCAGCCTTTTTGAATAGTTTCTTTATAAAGGCTCTTTTTTCCTGACCAGAAACACGTCCAGTAATGGGTGAAATTACACTGAAGACAAGACAAGTCCTGAGGCGTCTGATATTTACCATTTGAGAAGACTTGGTATTTATTGATATTATGTACAAACTCTTTCAGGGATTCGGATACAATGTATCCCATAAACATAACTGAGAATGATGTTCACAGTTTAATTTATGGGGGGAGGGGAAACTAAGGGACAAGGCTCACAATTGGTCATTGATTAAAATAAAATATGCACTTTTGACTACAATGGCTGAATATTATGGAATCATGGAAATTGTAGTTTGGTGAGGCACCAGCAGCATTTCAAAGACTTTGTAAAACTACAACTCCCCAAATTTCATAGCATTCAGCAATACCATTTAAAGTGATATTAAACTGTATGATTCCTACAATAGACATGCACCCTGCATCTGTGAAGTCTCATGCCCCATTGAACTACACCTCCCATGATTCCATACATCCATGGCAGTTCAGTGTGACAAATTGCATTACCGGTACAACAGAGAAGAGAGGCACCCCACACAAGCATGGAAACTCACTGGAGGGTGCATCTACTCTGTAGAATTAATGCAGTTTGACACTCCTGGAACTGCCATGGCTCAATGCTATGGAATCCTGGGATTTGTAGCATTCTTTCACATAAAAGGCTAAAGACCTTGTAAACCTGCATCTTGTAGCATTAAGCAATGGCTATCCAAGTCATGTCAAACTGCATTAATTTGACAATGTAGTGTATCTAAGGTAAAGGTTTCCCCTGACATTAAGTCTTGTCGTGTCCAACTCTGTGGGGTGCTGCTCATCTCCATTTCTAAACCGAAGAACCAGCTTTGTCCATAGACACCTCTAAGGTCATGTGACCAGCATGACTGCATGGAGCGTGGTTACCTTCCTGCGGAAGTGGTACCTACCGATCTACTCACATTTGTATGTTTTCGATCTTCTAGGTTGGCAGAAGCTGGGGCTAAGAGCAGGAGCTCACCCCACTCCCCGTATTTGAACAGGCAACCTTTCAGTCAGCGAGTTCAGGAGCTCAGCAATTTAACTCACTGTGCCACCTGATTATATGAGTCTACCTTGACATATGATCCAGTTCAAAGCAGATAATCTGGATTCAGAAACTGGATTACATGGCAGTGCATATGGGGCCACTCACTCTCAGCCCCAGAAAAACCTGTGATGAGGTTCAACGTGAAGCTGGAAGCCACTTGGGCCCCCATCTACATTGTCATATAATCCAATTTCAGAATCCAGATTAACGGCATTGAACTCAAATGGATCATAAGAGTCTATATTGACCACAGAATGCAATTCATTATATGACCAATGACCTCATCACACTACAGAATGTAACACAGTTCATATAATTCAGTTTCAGAATATAGCTATGTGGAAGGGCCCTGAGTCCACACTGCCATATATCCCAGTTCAAAGAAGAGAATGTGGGGTTTTAGTCAGCCTTCCACAACATAATTTAACGCCATTTCAACGAAGTTTCTGGAGTAGAACAACTACTTTCAAAATATATACTGCACAATCAAACAAGGAATGATGCTTTCAAGTCCAGGAACACAACATTTTTTTCCAGATGTTGTTACATAGTGTTAATGAGTCTACTATAGCATTTCTCAACCTGGGGGTCGGGGCCGGGGGTGGCGGTGTCGCGAGGGGGTATCAGAGGAGTCGCCAAGGACCATCAGAGACCACAGTATTCTCTGTTGGTCATGGGGATTCTGTGTGGGAAGTTTGGCCCAATTCTATCATTGGTGGGGTTCAGAGTGTGCTTTGATTGTAGGTGAATTCCAGAAACTACAACTCCCAAATGCCAAGTCTATTTTCCCCAAACTCCACCAGTCTTCAAATTTGGCCATATTGAGTATTTGCGCCAAGTTTGGTCCAGATGATAAATCATTGTTTCAGTCCACAGTGCTCTCTGGATATAGGTGAACTACAACTCCAAAACCCAAGGTCAAAGCCCACCAAACACTTCCAGTATTGGGTTGTTGTAGGTTTTTCGGGCTATGTGGCCATGTTCATTTCCAGTATTGGGTTGTTGAAGGCTAGGGCCCTGACACCTGGGGGAGATCATTCCACAAGGTTGGTGCAATAACCGAGAAGGCCCTGCGTCTTGTTGCTGTCAGGTGGGAAGTCTTTACACTAGGGATGGATATAGGTGAACTACAACTCCAAAACCCAAGGTCAATGCCCACCAAACATTTCCAGTATTGGGTTGTTGTAGGTTTTTCGGGCTATGTGGCCATGTTCTAGAAGCAGGGCCCTGACCCCCCCGGGGGGGGAGATCATTCCACAAGGTTGGTGCAACCAAAACCAAGGTCAATGCCCTGAAACATTTCCAGTCTTGTTGCTGTCAGGTGGGAAGTCTTTACACTAGGGATCACTAATGTTATAGTGCAAAGTAATATAGAATATTAATATTGTGCTATGGCAATAATATAAAATATTGTATTTACAGTTTACTTCTAAGCCGCTCCGAGTCCCCTTCGGGAGGAGAAGGGCGGCATATAAATGTTGTAAATAAATAAAATAACATTAGGAAGAACTTCCGAACTGTGAGAGCTGTTCAGCAGTGGAACTCTCTGCTCCTTCTTTGGAAGGATGGATGGCCATCTGTCGGGGGTGCTTTGAATGCAGTTTTCCTGCTTCTTGGCAGAATGGGGTTGGACTGGATGGCCCACGAGGTCTCTTCCAGCTCTAGGATTCTACAACAGGCCTGGGCAAACTTGGGCCCTCCCTCCAGGTGTTTTGGACTTCAACTCCCACGGCTCCAACTCCCTCCAGGTGTTTTGGACTTCAACTCCCCGGAACGGCTGTGAGGAATTGTGGGAGTTGAAGTCCAAAACACCTGGAGGGAGGGCCCAAGTTTGCCCAGGCCTGTGAGGAACTGTCTTAAGGGGCGGGGCCTATTAATAGGAACTGTCTTAAGGGGCGGGGCCTATTAAAAAGGAAGGTTGAGAAACACTGGCCTACTAGATAGCCAGCTAGTGTCAGGCAGCCTGAGTGAGAGGCCACACGAAAGGCGCGCGCCGCCTCCCCCTCACCCAGCCCCCTTTGCCCGCTTCTGCCTTGCCTCCGAGGCCTCCTCTTCCAGGCCCAAGGCGAGCAGGGTCCGGCTGTTTCCAAGCGGGACGCGGAACTCGACCACCTCCGCCATTGGAAGGGCTGGGAAGGGATGTGAGGCGAAGGGGAGGCGCCTCTTTCCCCTCCTCAGCCCACGAAGGAGGAGGAGGAGACATGAGCAAGGCCTCGGCTTTCCCCCTCCTCAGCCAGGGTTCAAAAAAAACACACACAAACTGAGGGAAGGCCCTTCCTTCTACACAGCCCTCTCTCCCAGAACATCAAGGGGTTCTGTGTGGGAAGTTTGGCCCAGTTCTATCACTTGTAAGGTTCAGAATGCTCTTTGGTTGTAGGCAAACTGTAAATCCCAGCAACTACAACTCTCAAATGTCAAGGTCTATTTCCCCCAAACTCCACCAGTGTTTACATTTGGGCAGATTTGAGTATTCCTGCCAGGTTTTCCTGGGAAGTCTGATCTGGCTACGGTCGTCCACGCTCTGGTCACATCCCGAATAGATTACTGCAACGCACTCTACGTGGGGCTGCCTTTGAAGACAGTTTGGAAATTGCAGCTAGTCCAGCGGGCGGCAGCCAGATTGCTAACCGGAGCATACCACCCCCCTGTTGTGTCCAGGCCCGGATTAAGGTCTTCGGCCGTCCGAGGCCAAGACGTCCCGCGCCGCGCCCCCAGGGCGTGGACAGCCACGCCCCCAGGGCGCTGCTGCGCATGTGCGGCAGCAGCCCCGGCCGTGCGGCTTCCGTCGCCGCCTCCTCCCGTAACCGGAAGGAGGGCCCGAGGAGGTGGACGGAAGCCATGTGGCACCGGCCCCATGGCTTCCGTCCACCTCGCGCCTTCCTTTCGGTCATGGGAGGAGGAGGAGGTGGACGGAAGGTGCGTGGCACCTTGGGGCTTCCGTCCGCTGCCTCCTCCACCTCCCGCGACCAAAAGGAGGGCGGGACTTCCCTTCCTCCTCGCGCCTTCCTTTCGGTCGCGGGAGGAGGAGGAGGAGGCGGACGGAAGCTCCATGAGCAGTGCCGCGTGCCTTCCGTCCACCTCCCGCGACCGAAAGGAAGGCGCGAGGAGGAGGGAAAGTCCCGCCCTCCTCGCCGCTTGGGCCGCCCCCTTGCAAAGGAAGAAGGTGGCCAGGAGGAGGAGGAGGAAGGGAAGCCTGCTGGCGGGCATGCATACGCATGCATGCCTGCCGGCGGGGCAGAGCTTCCCTTCCTCCTCGCCGCCTCCTTCCTTTGCAAGGGGGGACTCTCGGGAGAGGGCGGGGAAAAGCGAGGGGGGCGGGTTTTTTAAAAAATGTTTTCGGGGCCGAATCTGCTGCCCCCAAAACCTGCCGCCCGAGGCCATGGCGTAGTCTGGCCTTATGGCTAATCCGGGCCTGATTCCTGCCAAGTTTTCCTGGGAAGTCTGATCTGGCTACGGTCATCCACGCTCTGGTCACATCCCGAATAGATTACTGCAACGCACTCTACGTGGGGCTGCCTTTGAAGACAGTTTGGAAATTGCAGCTAGTCCAACGGGCGGCAGCCAGATTGCTAACCAGAGCATACCACCCCCCTGGTGTGTCAGCTCCACTGGCTGCCTGTCCACTTCCGAGCTCAATTCAAAGTGCTGGTTTTGACCTTCAAAGCTCTTACGGTTCTGGCCCAGCTTACTTGTCCGAACGCATCTGCCGCTACGTCCCACCTCGTAATTTAAGATCATCCGGGGAGGCCCTGCTCTTGCTCCCGCCAACTTCTCGAACGCGGTTGGTGGGGACGAAAGGGCCTTCTCGGTGGTGGCTCGCCGTCTGTGGAACACGCTTCCCAGCGACATAAGATCAACCCCATCCCTCCTGGCATTCAGGAAAAAAGTGAAATCGTGGCTCTGGGACCAGGCTTTTGCACATTAGCACAATGCAGCACTTTGGATTGGAACTGTAGTTGATGGTTATGGCTCAATGCTTATGTGGTGGACGGAACTCTGTTTTTAACTTAAGTGTATGTGTATTATGTATTAATGCTAATTGTATTTTAATTTTGAATGTCTATGGTTTTATATTGTATTTATATTGTGTATCGGCATGGAATTGTTGCCTTTTGTTAGGCCGCTCTGAGTCCCCCCTCGGGGGTTGAGAAGAGCGGGGTAGAAAAGATGTAAATAATAAATAAATAAATAAGTTTGGTCCAGATCCATCACTGTTTGAATCCACAGTGCCCTCTGGATGTAGGTGAACTACAACTCCAAAACTCAAGGTCAATGCCCACCAAACCCTTCCAGTATTTTCTGTTGGTTTTGGGAGTTAGAACATAAGAACATAAGAAGAGCCATGCTGAATCGGGCCTCAGCCCATCTAGTCCAGCATTCTGTGTCACACAGTGGCCCACTAGTTGTACACGGGGATCTCTAGCAGAAAGGAGGGCAAAACCCTCACCTGCTCCCGACCCCCCATGATGGAATTGAACTCCACCAATTCCATCATTGGTGGAGTTCAGAATGCTCTTTGATTGTAGGTGAACTATAAATCCCAGCAGCTACAACTCCCAAATTACAAAATCAATCCCCCCCAACCCCTCCAGTATTCAAATTGGGGTGTACCAGGTATTTGTACCCAACTTGGTCCAGTGAATGAAAATACATCCTGCATATCAGATATTTACATTACGATTCATAACAGTAGCAAAATTACAATTGTGAAGTAGAAACAAAAATAATTTTATGGTTGCGGGGCACCACAACATGAGGAACTGTATTAAGGGGTCACGGCATTAGGAAGGTTGAGAAACACTGATCTAAGGGCTATGTGGAAGGGCCCTTAGTTATCTGAAGCCCCTTCCACACAGCTGAAGAAAATCCCACATTTTCTGCTTTGAACTGGAATATATTTATTTCCTATATTTATACTCTGCCCTTCTCACATACACCCCTCTCCCGAGGGGGGGGGGGGGCCCTCAGGGCAGCCTCACGGAAGCACCATACAATGTCATCATCATAAAAACATTCAACAATACATTAAAAATATTAAAAACAGTAATTAAAACAATTGATTAAAACACGCCTGTTAAAATCAATCCAAAATCCAAGTAGTAATAATAATAATAATAACTTTATTTATACCCCGCCACCATCTCCCCGAGGGGACTCGGGGCAGCTTACATGAGGCCAAGCCCGATAACACATAATAAAATAATACAAAGCAAATAAAACTATGATCAATATAACTCACACATAAGCAATATCAGACAATTTAAAACCATGGCCAGGTCAGATGTGAAATATTAAAATTTTTAAATAAATAAACACTGGATGTAAACAGAGGTAGAATGTATGTAGCAGGAGGGTTTTAGAGGATAATGTGGGGCAATCCAACAGGTAAAGTGCTACTGAGGACGTTTTGCAATGAATTGGTCAGAGCAGGGTGTTGTTTACTTATTAAGGGAAGGCACATTGGAACAGCCACGTCTTCAAGCTCCTCCTAAAAACTGCAAATGTGGGGGCTTGTCTAATATCCCTGAACGAGTTCCAGAGTTGGGGGGCCACCATGGAGAAGGCCCTCTCCCTCGTCCCCACCAATCGCGCCTGCAAAGGGGGGCGGGAGCGAGAGCTGGGCCTTTCCAGATGATTGAAGAGATCGTGTGGGTTCGTAAACAGAGATACGGTCACGCAGGTAGGTGGGTCCCAAACCGTTCAGGGCTTTATAGGTAAGAACCTGCACCTTGAATTGGGACTGGAATATGAACGGCAGCCAATGGAGCTCCTTAAACAGGGGGTTGACCGCTCCCTGTAAGACGCTCCAGTTACAACAACAACAACAATTTTATTGATTAGCCAGAAGCCATATCAAATACACACAGAACACAGACACATTGCAATGATTCTAAAACAATCTGAGGAGAATTCTAGACCATTACATCAATTAAACCCCTGTTTTGCCCAGCAGGAGGGATTCTAAGGGAGGTGGTAACAATTCACAGGTCCTCATCTCCAACACAATTTATTCCAATTGCATCTATGTAATCAGATCTTAGTTTCATGGCTTTACAGAGAAAACGAGTAGTTATCAGCTTGTTGGAGCCGGCCAGCAGAAGTGAGACTTTTGCTAGAGGGTCCCAATGATTTTTTCCCACGAGAAATATCTCTAGCAGTTGTTTTCTCTCTATTTGATAGATTTTGCAATAGAGCAGAAGATGAGTTAGATCTTCGATCTCAGGGGCACCACAAATACAGATACGCTCTTCATAGGGAATTTCTTGAACCTCCCATATCTCACCATTGAATCAAGGAAACGGTAGAACCCAAAGAGTCTATATCGGTTTGGGCCGCAATGTCATTAATTCGTTGACGCACTTCTTTGAAGTGCTTACTTAACTCTTGACCAGATAGGTGGACTGGGAATATTACCTGAATGCCGCACCTTCTGATGTAATCAAACAAATGGTCAGCCCCCGATTTATAAGAACTGCTAGATTGTTCCAGCAAACATAATTTTGGGAGGCGAGACGCTCCATCTCCATGACCTTGAGCCAGTAGTTAAAGGCTCTGATCTTAGATTGTGTGCTGATAGAGAACATTCCCAACTCCGCCCTAACTGCCGCTGCCGGGAGCTTCTATCGACCCCTAGAAACCACTTCAGATGTTGAGCTTGGGCCTTATCCAGGAGGGGAGTATCATTTGCACCCCAGATTTCAGAACCATAAAGAAGCAGCGGGAGATTTTGTGATTGTAAACTTTCAGAAGGGGAACGAGGGAGCCCGGTTGCCGTTGATTCAGCAGCTTTAAGAGTAAGCTCGTTCTGCCCTTGGCTTTAGTTGAACACCTGTGGAAATGATTGTGCCATAGACCATTTTCTACAAAGTCTAATCCTAGGTAAGTGAAGGATCTAACTTGTTCTAATTGTTCGCCTTCTATTTTCCATTTCATTTTGGAGGGGCGTTTACCAAAGATCATCGTTTTTGATTTGGTTTTGTTTATCTTTAGTGCGTTTCTAAGGCAGTAGTCACTAAGTTTTCTTAATAACCTCCTCATCCCTATTTGGGTGTAACTGGACGCTCAAGTTAGTAATCTGGCTGCCGCCCATTGGACCAATTGAAACTTCTGGGCCGTTTTCAAGCGAAGCCCCACGTAGAGTGCATTACAGTAATCCAGTCTGGAGGTGAGTAAGACATGGACCACCATGGCCAGATCCAATTTCACGAGGTTCGAATGCAGCTGGTACACGAGTTTTAATTGTGCAAAGGCCCTCCCAGCCACCGTCGACACCTGAGCTTCAAGCGTTAGCGATGCATCTAGGACGACACCCAGCTGCGGACCTATGTCTTCAGGGGGAGTGCAACCCCATCAAGCACAGGTTGCCACCCTATACCCCGATCCGGCTTACGATCAACTAGCCCGGGTCAATTCATTGTCACAAGTTGCTTAAGTCTTCTTTCACTTGCTACTATTCACTGGTTGAATGCTTCGTCCCATACTAGCCAACTTAGTCTTGAGTTTTCCTTCTAAACGACAGGAGGGAGGTGGTCAGTCTTTTGTCCCTGGGGAGAGTGTTCCACAAGACGGGGTGGGGGGCACTGCTGAGAAGGCCCTGTCCCTCGCCCCCACCCTCGTTTGCAATGACGGTGGGATCGAGAGCAGGGCCTCTCCAGATGATCTTAAATTTCGTGATGGTTCATAACAGGAGATACGTTCGGACAGGTAGTCTGGGACAGAACCATTTAGATATAGGGCAGTGTGGACTCAGATATCCCAGTTCAAAGAAGATATAGTGATATTTTCTGCCTTTATATTCCTTTATGAGTCCACACTGCCATGTGGGATTTTATTCAACTGTGTGGAAGAGGCCTAAGGCAACTCAAAAGTTTGGAGAGGGAAGCAAGGGAGTCTATTATGAATCCCTCTATTGAGGTGAGAAGATCGGGGTACAAGTTTTAAATAAATAAATAAATTTTTGCATCTTCTACATTGTAGATAATGTAGTACTTAATAGAGAGAGTCTCCATAGAATTGAGCCATGGAAGTGTGTGTGTCTATATTATATTGTGTGTTTGTGTGTGTTGTATGCATACACACATATTCTTTCTCTCAATATATACTATATATATATAATAGGAGTCCCCAGTGGCACAGCAGGTTAAACCACTGAGCTGCTGAACTTGCTGACCGAAAGGCCAGAGGTTTGAATCAAGGGAGCAGGGTGAGCTTCCGCCCTAGCTTCTGCCAACCTAGGAGTTCGAAAACTTGCAAATGTGGGTAGATCGATAGATACCGCTTTTGCGGGAAGGTATCGGCGCTTCATGCAGTCATGCCGGGCACATGACCTTGGAGGCATCTACGGACAACGCCGGCTCTTCAGTTTAGAAATTGAGATGACTAGGCTTAATGTCAATGGAAAACCTTTACCTTTATTTATATTAGATGGTATATATGTGTGTGTACTACAGTATATATTATATTGTGTGTGTGTGTGTTGTGGTTTATTCGTTCAGTCACTTCAGATTCTTCGTGACCTCATGGATCAGCTGATGCCAGAGCTTCCTGTTGGTTGTTGTCACCCGCAGCTCCTTCAAGGTCTAGCCAGTCACTTCATGGATAACATCCATCCACCTTGCCCTTGTTCGGTCCCTCTTCTCTCCCCCCCCCCCCCCCAGCATCATTATCTTCTCCAAGGTCTCCTGTCTTCTCATTATGTGGCCAAAGTACTTCATCTTTGCCTCTTTCCCTCCAGTGAGGAGTAGGGCTTTATTTCCTGGAGTATAGACTAGTTTGATCTGATTCTGAGAGTCCAAGGCACTCTCAGAATTTTCCTCCAATACCCAGGGCCGTAGCCAGGATTTTGATTCGGGGGGGGGGGGGGCTGAGTTTGGTTCGGGGGGGGCTGAGTCTGGGTGGAAGAGGGTCTACCCTAGCAAACATTTTGTATTGTTATCCCAATAACCCCATTAATGTGGGATATAATGAGTATGGTGATCAGATCATGATATAAATAAACATAACAGTTTAAATAATGTACCAGTAAGGCCTTTTCACGGACCACCCTGAGAATTTTCGGGGGGCGGAAGCCCCCTTAGCCCCCCCCCCCCTGGCTACATGCCTGCGGCAATACCGCAGTTCCAAAGCGTCTAACTTCCTCCACTCAGTTTTCATTGTGGTCCAGATCTCGCATCTATAAATTACGATGGGGAATACCACTGCTTTAACTATGCAGACCTCAGTCGCCAGTGTGATGTCTCTACTGTGAACTATTTTATCGAGATTGGTCATTGCTTTCCTTCCAAGAAGTAATTGTTTTCTGATTTTCTGACTGCAGTCCACATCTGCAGTATCTTCGTGCTTACAAATACAAAGTTTGTCACTGCCTCCACATTTTCTCCCTCGATTTGCAGGTTATCAATCAATCTAGTTGCCATAATCTTGGTTTTTTAATGTTTAACTGCAACCCAGCTTTTGCACTTTCTTCTTTCACTTTGGTTAGAAGGCTCCTCAGCTCCTCCTCGCTTTCAGCCATCAAAGTGGTATTATCTGCATATCTAAGGTTGTTAATGTTTTGTCCAGCAATTTTAACCCCAGCCTTGTATTCATCAAGCCCCGCATGCCGCATGATTTGTTCTGCATACAAGTTGAATAGGTTGGGTGAGAGTATACAGTCTTCCGCAGTTCTTTCCCCTTCTTGAACCAGTCTGCTGTTCCATGGTCTGTTCTTACCGTTGCTACTTGGGCGTTATACAGACAAGGTGACTTGGTATTTCCATACCACCAAGAACTTGCTGCAATTGATTATGTCTCAGGCTCAAAACATTGACAAACCTCATCATAGGTCAGTCATTACTTGAAGGCACATCTCTATCTTTGTATAATTCACTTCTTCCATGATCAGATTGTGACAGTGAAAGAATGTCAACAATCTCTACCTGCCCTGAGAAACCTGTTTCTTCTGTGCCTTACTCTCTTCATAGTTGAAGCATCTACAGTCTTATTCCTTGTGCAGCTGCCAACTAGGTTGGTGTGGTGCAGAAACAGGATTCCAATCATTAACAAGTAGCATTTTAGAGTAGTAGAATTGCTTTTTTATTATGCTTGGAAGACCCCTAGCTGTAATCTCACTTCACTGCAGTCTTTCTTCTCTCTCTCTCTCTCGGCATTACTTCATGAACGAAGATTCAGGAAGGACTCATCCCACGCTTTTTACAAGCGTGTTGATGACTAAAAAGGCCAATCTGAGATAGGCAAGTCTGGTTGCAGAAAGCACAGCAAAAAGTCTCCTTGGGTAATGTTGTTTCCAAGTTGCGGTTCCTTCTGCGTTGTCGTTTCTTTTCGAGCCCCATTCGGCGTGTCTTCTCGAAAGAGGCCGCAGCATTGTGGATAGTGCCTCTCCATGTCTCCCGATGTGAGGCCAGGGTAGACCATTGTTGGTGATCAATCTGGCCGAGCCTGAGATGTTGTTTCAGGGAGTCCTTATATCTCTTTTTGGGGGCGCCTCTCTTGCGCTGACCCGTGGCGAGTTCACCATAGAGTAGTATCTTTGGGAGGCGGTGGTCCTCCATCCTAGAGATGCGCCCTGCAGCTGTGTTCTCAATAGCATGGCCTCAATGCTGGTGATCTCTGCTTGCTCAAGGACAGCAACATTCGTCACATAGTCAGTCCAGTGTATATTTAGGATTGTGCGAAGACAGCGCTGATGAAAGCGTTTGAGGAGTCGTAGGTGTTGGCGATAGGTGACCCATGTTTCAGACCCATATAGGAGAATAGACAGTATGATAGCTCTGTACACACTGATTTTGGTGCTTTGCCTCAGATGCTTGTTGCTCCAGACTCTTTTGTGAAGCCTTCCGAATGCACTATAGTCTTTCTTACAATGTGCCTAAAATGTATGCATCTCCTTTGCATTGTTCATCTTATCTAGGCACAGATTGCACGGCTCCCTACTTTATTTAACATGATGTTGAATTTAAACAGCAGTCAGAGGGCTTGTCTATACAGACAATCCCCAAATTATGAACAAGACCCCTTCCACACAGCTGTATAAAATCCATATTGAATTGGATTATATGGCAGTGTGGACTCAGATATCAAAGCAGATAGTGTGTAGATTATCTGCCTTAATATGCTGGGTTACATGGCTGTGTGGAAGGGCCATAAGATAAATTCTGTAGGTTTGTTCTTAAGCTGAATTTGTATGTAAGTCAGCACAGATACATTTTTGAAGTGTAACTCCAGCCAAATCTCTAGCTAGCTAGCTAGGTAACTAACTAGCTAGCTGTTTTTGGATAGAACAGGAAAGGATTAACACTCCTGTGGTGTTTGTTTTACTGCTTGTGCCCCTGTTCAGAAGATTTCACCTCACTTTCTGTCCCTGTGACAATTGGATTTTGAAAAAAAAATTGGCTTGTTGTGGAAACAAGGATTGGTGAGAAAGCTTCAGTGGAGACACCTTTCCCCCATCATAACTCTTCAAGGAGTAAATTTCCCTTCTGAGGGGTAGATTTCTCCCACATCCTGTTGTCTCACCCCTGTTCTTAACTATGAGTCATTTGTAAGTCAGATGTTTATAACTTGGGGACTGCCTGTAATCACTCACCAACTAATTCTACCTACCACTACCTCCCCGCTCCCAACAATACATCTGAAATGCTGCCAGCCAGGATAGTAAGGTTGCATTTATTATTTATTTATTTATTTATTAGCTCTGCACATGCCTAAAAGTCTGATGTGGCCCTTCAGATGCCGGACTGCAACTCTCGTCTTCCTCATCATTAGACATCATGAGTAGAGATAATGGGAAATGTGATTAATTAACATCTGAAATGCTGCAATTTGTTCTGTTTAGCCAGGATAGTAAGGTTAGCATTTAGATATAAGACTTGTGGATATGATGCCTGACTTTAAAATGTAGTGTAATCTTTCCCCAACCTCAGAGCTACACATGCTGATGGGTTGCAATTCCCATTATCCCCATTCTGCATGGTGGTTTAGCAAAAGATATATAGGATTTATTGACATCTGGGGAACCAAATTTTGTAAAAGCTTAAGATCATCAACCACTATGTAAACAAAATTATAGTTGGTCCTCTGTATCCACAGATTCTTCATCCAATGGCCCTTTTGAAGGCAACCATAAGATTGATGAGGTCCTCTATGAAAATGAGTTTGACACCCCTTCTCTGCAAGGTGAGTGTGATTTTTAAAGTTCTTATAGACAAGCATTGAGCCCAATGAAACATATAAACTCACTATAGATATAACATTCTTTCAATAAAAATAAAAACTTACTCCTTTTTAATTCCCTACTATTTCCCCAGCTTTATATACTACAGCAGTGTTTTTCAACCTTTTTTGAGCCACGGCACATTTTTTTTACATTTACAAAATCCTGGGGCACACCACCAACCAAAATGACACAAAATGACACTCTAACACAGTAATACATACAGTTATTATGTTTTTAAATGTATTTATACACCAGTGTGAAACCTGGGCCTGTTTCGATGAACACAACATAGATATCCTGGCAGGAATGACAGAAAGACACACACGAATGTCTTGCTGGGAGTTATAGTTCACCTGCAATCAAAGAGCACTCTGAACTCCACCAATGATGGAATGGAAGCAAACTTCCCACACAGAACTCCCATAACAAAGAGACAATACTATAAGAGTTTGGTGGGTATTGACCTTGAGTTTTGGAGTTGTAGTTCACCTATATCCAGAGAGCACTGTGGACTCATACAATATTGGATCAGGACCAAACTTGGCATGAATACTCAATATGCCCAAATGTGAACACAGATGGAGTTTGGGGAAATTAGACCTTGACATTTGGGAGTTAGAGTTTCTGGGATTTATAGTTAACACACAATCAAAGAGCATTCTGAACTCTTGCAACAATGGAATTGAACCAAACTTGGTATATTGAACTCTCATTACCAACAGAAAGTACTGAAAGGGTTTGCTTGGGAATTGACCTTGAGTTTGGAAGTTGTAATTCACCTACACCCAGAGAGCACTGTGGACTCAAACCATGTTATGTTATGTTGTTGTCTGTTTTCTATCCAGAATCACAATGTTGGAAGGAGGCTCACCACTTTAAGGTACCTAAAACAGGCATGGGAAAACTTCGGCCCTCTGGGTGCTTTGGACTTCAACTCCCACCATTCCTAACAGCCTGAGGCCCTTTCCTGCTTAAGTGACTGGGGGGGGGACGAAAAGGGCCTGAGGCTGCTAGGAATGGTGGGAGTTGGAGTCCAAAACACCTGAAAGGTCCAAGTTTGCTCATGCCAGCTTTCGACAAAGACCTCTTCCTCCCCCTTCCTCTTCGCGCCCTTTCTTCCCCCCTCCTGCCGAACACTTACTTTTTCTTCTACACTGCCGTTTCTGTCACCATTTTGATCCAAGGGGGCAGCGTGAGCGTGTTCAGGAGGGGAGGGGGGAGGGAGGAAGACGTGACCCGTGCGGGTGCTACTGCGCAGACTCACCCCAGAGCAAAGTGAGCAGAGCGAGGCTGGGAAGAAGGGAGCCCGAGTGGAGAAGAAAAAGTGTTCGGCAGGAGGGGGAAGAAAGGGTATTGGAGGTTCCAATTTGCCGCAGCACACCTGATGATCGCTCACGGCACACTGGTTGGGAAACCACTGTACTACAGGATTGAATCATCATTGTAGTAAAAGAGGGGATACATATTGTTTTATATAATAATATCAAAAACAATTTGTATTATACAAAGCATCTATGTAGTCCAGTGTTATGTTTCTAGTATTAACCAGCCAGATGTGTTTGGTAAGTCCACATCCTTCTAGATATACTGCTTCTAGACTGATAGGTTGCATTTACAGTAGTCTGGATCAATACTGGAATGTAATGCAGATTCAACTACATTATATGTTCAGTGTAAATCCATATAATGCCATTCAATGCAATTCAAATTGCATTATATGGCAATGTAAATCCATCCATAGTTATTATGGTCATTGGTAGAATCAGTCTCCCAGAGTTTCCTTAACAATCTGTAATCTAGTATTGTCATAGGGTTGTTTTTACATTGTGATAGGAAAATAGAGTGGAAAGCTGTTTATTGCTTTCATAATGTGCAGTTATCAATTTGAGATTGTGATTATTTTACAATGAAAGCTTTTTTATTTGCAGTCAGATAGCTTTTGCATAGGCTAGGCTTACAGTATTATTCAGAGGCAAAATCGCACATTAATTTTACAAATATAAAGTATACAGTATATAGATGGCCCTCAGAACAACAGAGCTAGAAAAGGTAGTACACTTTATTGATTTGACTCAGGGTTGCAGGAAGTCATCACAGAGGGATCAGCAATACAGTCACTCCAGCAAGGTGTTAGGAAACGGCACAAGAAGTGAAGTGATGGAGAGGTAGAGACTTTCTGCCTTCAGATTGTGCAGTTTATTTCCCCAAAATGCCTGCATTTCATCACTTTTAGGTAGGTCTCCACCTTATGCAGGTCCTTTTTGAAGCAGGACAGGAGACCGTAATTTTTCAGCAACGAGCCTTCATTCCGGAGATTGGATTCAAACTTCTCATAAATAGGTCTGAAAAGCTGAAGGCCCCGAGCGCTCCCATCCTCCAATTCCTGTGAATAGCCACAAATGAGTTAAATGGAAGTTTTGCAAAATGTATTTTGGCACATTATATTTATTTATTTATTTAGGACATTTATACCCTGTCCTTCTCAAGCCCCGAAGAGGGACTCGGGGCTGCTTACAACTGGCAACCATTACATGCCAACAAACAAACAATTGCAGTACAAACAATTAACATTAAGTAAACCAACAAGATTATAAAATGCATTAAAATCTTGAACATTAAGTATTAAAATACAACTGAGCCTAAATCTCCAAATCTAAATCGTAATCCAGATTTCCAGTCCAAGGTCAGCTGCCTGAATGCTTGGTCCCAAACCCAAGATTTAAGCTTTTTTTCTAAAGGAGAGGAGAGAGGGAGTTGCCCTGATTTCACTAGGGAGTGTGTTCCATAGACAGGGGGCCACCACCGCGAAGGCCCTGTCTCTCATCCCTGCCAGTTGTGCTTGTGAGGGCGGCGAGAGCAGGGCCTCCCCTGATGATTTAGTTACTATTTATCCCATTGTCTTCAGCCACAAAAGCATTCAAGAGCACTTGATAGTTCCTAACAAATTCTTAATTTGACAGCTCTCTATCCCCAGCCTTACATTCTAAACAAAACAGACACACATGGAAAAGGGAATGGCCATGCATTTATTGAAAACAGGGAAATAGGATAAGTAAGGTGCTTCTACATTGCAGCAGTTTGATATAACTTTAATTGCCATGGCTCAATGCTATGGAATCGCTGGAACTGTAGTTTGGTGAGGCACTAGCACTCTTTGGCAAAGAAGCCTAAAGACATTGGAAATTGCAACTTCCATGATACCATAGCATTAGGCTTTGGCAGTTAAAGTGGTATCAAACTGCATTGATTTTATAATGTAGCTCAGGCATGGGCAAACATCAGCCTCCAGGTGTTTTGGACTCCAACTCTCACAATTCCTAACAGCCTGTTCGGAATTGTAGAAGCTGAAGTTCAAAACACCCGGAGAGCCGAAGTTTGCCATGCCTGATGTAGCTGCACTCATGGTCTCCAAATCATTTGTGATTTTATAACTATCACTGTAGTATATTTCTAAAGTCTACTGTATTTCAGTCCAGTATATTTCTAAGTGAAAAAGTCCCAATCCTAAGGGCATATTTTCCATGAAGAAAACTATTTTCTCATATGGTTATGTAGATATTTTTGGGAAGGGAAGGGGCAGAACCTAAAGTTATAGGAAAGCCATCATTTAACCATGGCTCTTAACACCCTTGTTAGACTTGGCTTACCCTCATCAGAGCCAGAATTCCTTGTTCCAAGTCCTGAAGTTTTTCATAGACTCTATCTGATGTACCAAAGACCAGAGTATTAGTGAACATCCTACTGAGGTGCTGTACCGGACTTAGCCATGACTGAATGAGGGTGAGCGAAAACCTGAGCAACTCCATGTCCTAGAAAGAAAGAGACCAGCAGTTTAAGAACTCTTAAGGTTGAGAACACAGGTCTTAAGTAATATTTGAGTGTGAAGTAGGTCTCAGAACTTCATATTTAATTATTCAGAGACTGTCATGTACCTGTACAAGTGGTGTAAATGTGTTTGTTCAAGGTGGTACCCAAGAGCAAGAATATGTGAGGTATAATGACTGTGAAGTATCCATATTCTCAGGAGGGTTAATGGGAGAAGATGATAGTATGACCCCAGTATCCATGGGGGATACATTCTTGAAGTTCACATGGATAATAGTGAACCATAGTGAAATGAAGTACTTCTGACCCAATAATACCTTAGAGTTGTACTAGAGGACCTAGAAAATATCTAGAGAGGCCATACTTTGTCTCATGTGGATAAATGAAACAGTGGATATATGTCCTGCAGATACAGGGGATGTACTGTGGAAACAGTACCTGCATTCAAATCCTTTCATTGATAAACCATTTCTAGATCTTCGGGGAAATGTTAGTCTGTGCACATGAAATACAAGATTCCACATTCTGGACATTGGCATGGCTGTTCTGTGGTATAAGGCAATATGGGAATCTACTTACTGTTTTTTGTTGTGCGTCGTCCTTTCCTGTGGGTGCAGGGATGTTTTCAGAGGAACAAATGGCAGACTGAGAGTTCTTGTTGGACTGCCGTTGGTCATCTGGGATGTAGGAGCGCTCCTGTACAAATTGCATAAGATGTTATAAGAAGGTGAACCTTGTTGTCCACAGTCAACCCAGGAGGGGGGAAAGAAGATGATAAGCAGTGCCTTAACAAAGTGGCAAAAAGCAGCCAACTTTTACTGCAGTTCCCATCAACCCTAGCCAGCAAAGCAAATGGTGAGGAATTTTCAGAGCTACAAGCCAACAAAGGCCATGTAGAGCAGTGCTAGGTCTCAAGCCATCTGGGAAATTGATTTGTCCCAGGACAAGGTTAAGCCAGAAGTTTTGATTTAACCTTCATCTTTTCAATCACATATTTTATTTTTTTTATTTATTTGTTGGGACTTCTCGACCGCCGACTCCCAGGGGCTCGCGGCGGCTCACAGAGCCAGTGGCATAGTGCCATGGGTTAAAACAACAATATAAAACAGTTAAAAACAGATTGAAATACAAATTAAAACAGGCAATACAGTTAAAATAAGCAGCAGCAAATCTAAACTCTAAACTTATATAAGCCTCATAAGAAGTAAAGTTAGCTCAGGCCCGGATTACCCATAAGGCCACCCTGGTCCATGGCCTAGGGCGGCAGCCATGGGGGGGAGGGCAGGTCCGGACCCCCCAAAATTAATTTTTTTAAAAGTTCGATCTTCGGGCGCTCCTGTGCCTGCGCGCAGAGCTCCATAGGCCCTAGGGCCTCTGACGTGGCTTCCGTCCACCCCCTCCTCGCTCGTGTCGGCCCCGCCCCTCCTTCCTTCAGTGAAGGGAAGTCCTGCCGCCCGCTCCTCGCTCGTGTCGGCTCCGCCCCTCCAGTGAGGAGGAAGGAGGCCCCCCCGCAAGGCGCCCCGCCCCGCGCAAGCACCCCCCTGCAAGTGGCCCCGCCCCCTGGGGCGGGGGTGGCGATTCCAGAGTGTGGCCTAGGGCGCCACAAACAGTTAATCCGGGCCTGAGTTAGCTACATCTTTTCATATCAGGAGCAACTTGAGAAATTGGCTGTCTGCAAGGATGTTGTTGAAGGAACGCTCAGATGTTTTAACATCCTGTGGGAGGCTTCACTCATGTCCCTTCAGGAGAAACTGGAGCTGACAGAAGAGAGCTCACCCTCCTCCCAGGATTCGAAATGTTGACCTTTCAGTCAACAGTCTTGCCGGCACAAGGGAGAGTGGTGTCCAAATTCTGTTTATATCAGAAATATTTTTGCTTGGGACAACTTCCTAGTAGATTGCCCCTCTGGGTCAGCTATGTCTTAAATCTTTTCTGCCATTTCTAATGGTGACCACAATGTTCTCCCTGAGATATCCATCTACATTTATCACATGGTAGGTCTGTGTCTGTTTGAAAGGAACCTTTTCAGACCTGAGGACACCCCTACTGAGTTCAGGAAGTATGAGGTCTAGGTGTAGTTATTCAATGGCAAGGGGAGATGCACTCTGTACTTGACCAGATTAGATCCATCTAATAGTATCATTGCCTAGCCCACATTTGACTAGTTTGCTTGCTAGAAGGTAATGGGGGACTTTGTTGAAGGTCTTACTGAAATCAAGGTAAGCTACATCCACAGCATTCCCTGCGTCTACCAAGCTTGTAATGCTATTGAAAAAGAGATAAGATTAGTTTGGTATGACTTGTTTTTGAGAAATCCATGTTGACTTTTAATAATCACAGCATTCCTTGATGTCAGGCTGACTGGACAGTAATTGTTTGGGTCCTATTTGGGTATATATTTTAATATATTATAATTTTTAATAAATATTTTAATTTTTGTAACCACCATCTATCTGCACAGCTAGGTTCCTAAAGTATGTATAAAGTGCTGCCTTATTTTTGGGAGAACCTGTTCCATTTCCCACTTTATAAATATGCATATCTCCATGCTAACTCATTATTATATGGAATTATGGCATGAAAACAAAATGGATGGCAGTCCCAAGCAATATGCCATGACTCACAAATTCCTTGAAGGTATCTGTGGCAAGCAGGTGAAGATGCTGGGCTCTTACTACTGCATTGGCAAAGAGGCTGGAGAGAGGCATTGTTGGGAAGGCAGTTGTTCCTCCAGGACATTGGACGGCCAAGATAAACAAAGCAGTGGCCAACAGAGTAGAGCGCCTAGGTGCTGCAAAAGAAAAGGGAGCTTTTTAGACTGAAATAGAGCATTTAGAAGACTCAGCTAATCTTCAATTTAATGAAAATAAACAGTGTGACACTGAAGCAGAATCCAAGTTCCTTTGCAAAATGGTATGCTCCCTCAACACTAAGCTTAATATGGAACTCCCTTCTAGGCAATATTAGATCAGCCCCCTCCCTCCTGTCCTTCAGAAGGATGGTGATGACCTGGCTGTGGGACCAAGCCTTTGGGGCAGTGCAATGAGCAATAATAGAATACAGTGCTGAGATGGTTTTTAAGCAACTCATTTTAAAGTGGATATAAGTGATTTTAATGTTTGTATATATTTATGGTTTTATGTCCCGGCATTGAATATTGCCATATACAGTATATGTTGTGCTCCGCCCTGAGTGAGAAGGGTGGAATATAAACATTTTAAATAAATAAATAACTAATTCTAGGCAAGTTTGACACAAATCCTTGCAATCCATTTTTAAAAACACTAATCTTTTTTTCAAACAATCAAAACTAAACTTTATGAATTCTGAGCTATTGCATAATTCAGGCTAAATTTTTAGAGTGTCAAATTTAGAACAATGCATTTTTATGGTTTTCAACTGGAATGAGCTGTCCCAGGTCCTGAAACTATTCGAGGGATAGAGCTTAGCACCATGGATAGCTCATTTGATGTGAAGGCTAACACAGTAGGTTCACATTTCTAGTATTGGACATTCTCACAGCGAGAAGAAAAAAACTGGGAAAGTGCTGACCATTAAAAACAGGGAAATGCAGTACCTTATACTAGATTTGAGTCAACAACATCTTGCAACATTGTTAGCTTTTTCATGTAACTATTAATGGTTACATGTTGGGTTTTTCATTTTTAAGGTGTGTGTGGTGGGTGGGGGTGGAGCTTTAGCTGTGCTTACTTTTTCTCCCAAAAGTTTTCTCATGATTTTACAGGCATTCTGTTCAACCAAGAAATTAAAAAAAAAGAGTGACAATTGAAGAAATACCAGGAAAAGTTTCTTAAAAAGAAACCGATTAAAATTGTATATTGTCAATGATTTATGGGATGGATGTGTAATTACTTATTTCTAAAAATGACTTTCACAACTTCCAAAACTTCCAGAAAGGAACCGAATACATTATCTGCAACTATCCCATGTCTCAGTTGGGAATCTCACTGATGCTGCAACCTAGTACTATGACAGACTATGTGGACGAAGACAGCTGGATAAACCAGTGCAAGATAGAATTACTAGTACATATGGACAACATGGATATATATTCATCTCTTCAAAACTGCTATCGTCTCTTGAACGAGGACATCTGATGTATATACCTATGATCAAAGTAGATTTGGTTACAAGTTGGCCATCCCCACTTTTTATCTCTGAACTTTTATATTTTTACTTGAAATAGATGTATATTGTATGTGGTGTTTATATTGTCTGTTTTGATAAGGCCAATTGGCTGATCAATAAAAATTGTTACATTTTGTTTCATTTCGTTTACCATCTCTTGCGTGGTACTATGCAAGATGGTTCCTTTATAAGTTGATTACATACTTAGTAGCACACTGAAAACTGCATTAAAGGAGTGCTGAAATATCTGTGGAAGCTTAGACTTTTAAACCCTATACTTATTCTCTCACTTCTTGCTCTCTGGGTTGAATTTTATTTGAACTTATATCAAAACTTTACCTTTCTCCCTCCTTGAAGAGCTAATTCTCACATTTATTTTTATGTTCTGCTAAAACTCACAAACACACATTTGCTTAGCACTAACAGAAAAGATAAAATAATAATAAAATAATCAGACAATTCCCAAATTTAATCTTATTTAGGATTGGCACCTGCATCATGCCACAGTTCCTCAGTCACACAATTTCTTCAGGTCTTGTTACCACAAAAACACAGTTATCATAATTTATAAAGTAGCAACTTTCCTATCCTTAAATTAAAAATTAAGAAAACATACCCAAAGCCATGTTCCGTTGACAAATCACTTATGTGTTCGAAGACAATTTTCTTTTTCTCACCTGTGTTGTCCATAGTGCCCTCTGAGCTGGTCTTATATACAAAACATATAATGTTTATTGATATGTGGCAGATTATCAGCGTACACTGATGCATATATGTAAAGGTTATCTATGTCAGTTGCTGACAAAGAAAGTGGTGAGGTCTGTACCATATCACTGTGACCTAGATGGATGAGGTGAGAGGTGTTCGTCTACTAGCGGTGTCCATCTGGAGTTTTTTCAACAGCACCAACATTTGCTTGCGACCGTTACAGTTTGTAAACAATATCTATCACAATAAAAATGGACAGCTGAACGACATAACATAAAGTAATACAATATCATGCCAGCATACAACTTGTTTTATTGCTTAAAAAGCCTTTATGAATAAAAAGATTTTCACTTGATTGTAAAAAGAAAGCAAAATGATACCTCATGGAAAAGGAAATAGCAGAGATAGGGTGCTAAAACAGAAAAAACCCTCTACTTCATAGGTCTGGTTTTCTGTACAGTAAATTATAATACGTCTTGAGTATTGGCTAGCCCACTCTTCCTAAATATGAGGTGTTGGATCCAGACATAGTATTGAATGGCATCCTGCTTACTTATTCTAGATCAATGGTTCTCAACCTGTAGGTCCCCGGGTATTTTGGCCTACAACTCCCAGAAATTCCAGCCATTTTATCAGCTGTTAAGATTTCTGGAAGCTGAAGGCAAAAACATCTGGGGACCCACAGGTTGAGAACCACTGTTCTAGACGTAAGCCTTTTTGTTTTCATGATAAACATGGGATTATTCCATTATTTTGTCAGGTCAAAATATATTCAAGATTTCTATACCAAGTATTTTCTGCAGAATATGTTTGGGTTTTTTTAGGAGGCAATTGGGATATTTGTCATAGGTCTACAAAGCTGGGGAACAAGGGGAGAACAGGATCATGGTTTTGGAGTATATTTCCTGGCTGCAGGCTTCAGAGAAGTATAGTCCAACAATATGCGTGACAAATCTTTACAGGGCTACCAGCACTGTCTACTATGCAGATTTTCTGTCTTTCGGGGTTTTTTTGTTTAATTTTTTTATTATTTCAAAGTTTATAACATCCATACAAACATATACATAAAAACACAGTGCCCTGTGCATGTGACCCTCCCCCCTCACAACCATCCATGCCCCTCCACCCCTGCTGAGGGTTGCATCTTCTTTTTCTTCTTTCTCTTCTGCAAGCTTTCCGGACATTTACATTTCATTACATCTTAAACAACAACTCCAACTTATTTCTAATGGTTTGATCCCGGGTTCTCCAAACAATATATCCTCTCACCCTATCCCATCGTCCCAACAGCTCTCGCAATTTATCCTCCTGTAGCTGATTCACCCTCTTTTCCATAATTTCAAATTGAATGTGTTCTACCAAGTACCGCAGCCAGTTCTCGATTGTCCATTTCGTAGAATCCTTCCAGCCTAGAACCACCACCGCCTGGGCGCTTTCTATCATTGCTGCCTTCATTTCCGAGTGATCCCCCATCTTATTCTTTTTTACCAACACCGCCGTCTCTTTTGTGATGGTCCTATTCACCTCTACCTCCAGACTTATTAGCTGGCCTCTCCAGACCGCTTTGCCGCAGTCCCACAGTACTGCTTTGGACATGTTCCCTCTATCATTTAACCTATAATACTCTTTTATTTCCTCCTGTATTCTATTTTTATCCGGCTCCCTGGCTACTATGGCCATATTATATCTCCATATTCTTGGGTTCCTCCGTTGTGTCATTCTCAGTTTCACTAATATTGGCGCATGGTCGGAGAGCCACATGGGCCTCACCTCTGCCCTTCTCACCTGAGCATTTCCTGACCTATCCATCAGTATATAATCGATACAGCTAAAGACATTATGCCCTTGGAATAATAGGTGCTTCTATTTCCCACTCCACTATGCAGGTCCACCATATTTAACTTATTTAAATTTAGAGATCTTCTGTTATTCCCTCCTACCGATGACATTTGGATATTGAAATTTCCGCAAAATTGTCGTCCCCTCTTTAAAATTGTCCAGTTTACTCTTAACATTCACAATAAATTGTTTCTGTTGCACATTGGGGGCATATATGGCTGCCACTGTCAGCTTTTGCCCATGTATCACCCCTTTCATAAACACCCATCTCCCCTCCTTGTCTTTTTTCCACTCCACCCTTTCCAGAACTCTTTTGTGCACCAGAATTGCCGTCCCCCTTGAGCTCCATGTCCCACGGGACTCATAAACCCATTTCCAACTCTTATCATTGGTTAGTTGCTGGCCATCCCTGCCTTTATGCGTTTCCGTCAATACCAGTATATCCACCTTATTTTCCCTTGTCAATTTAGCTAGCCGAAATCTCTTAAAGTCCGTAGATAAATCATTCGAGTTCAAAGCCAAAATTGTAAGATCAGTCATTGTTCCTCCTTATTCTTATTCTTCTTGCCTGTATTTGTCCTAACTTGCTTGCCAGCTGCCTACCCCTCAAACCCTCCAACCCCCAGCCACCTCCCGTGCCTCCTCCGTGTCTCCATCCCAAACCAGAGTGGAGAGGCCAGCCACACGCTCGGCCATTTGTGGAGGTGTCACGATGCAGGGTCTCGGCCCAGCCCCTTAATCACACACACAGAGACGGTAATCAGCTAACTATTTATTGAATAATAAAAACAGGTGAAAAGGTAAATTGTCCATAAAAAGTATCAAAAAGTTCAATCCAAAATAGGCAAAGAGTCCGTAGGTAAAATCCAAAGGCAACCGTGGCAAGGCACCGCAAAACTATGTGGATCAAGGACTTGGTTCGTGGCAAAGAACAAGGCAAAGTTCATGAACGACTCCAAGAAACTACTTGGCAAGGCTCGAGCCGGCAACTTGGCTCCCTGGAACTCCGCTCGCTTCACTCCTCTTAGAATAGAAGTGGCCGAGCTACTGAGGATCCGTTCCCACGGATCCTATACTTAATCCCCGTGACGGGGCCCCCGACGCTCTAGGCTTCTGCGCCAATCTGTGCTAAGGGACCTCTTGCCTCTCAGGCGCTCTAGGCTGCGGTGCCAAACCCGCCTGCTAGACTCATAGCTCCGTCTCCGATCTAAGCTCCGTCCTTGCCTCCCAGCACCTGGGTCGCTATCTTCATGAGAGCTGAACTCCTTTCAGCTTCCATGGGCTCATCCTCCACTGTTTCCCTGATCCTTTCCTGCGACCCGTAACCACCTGGTTTCTCATAATGATCAGAATCATCACTCTCAGGGTCAGCCTGAACTTCCCAGCTAGCATAGCCGTCAGGCCATTCATCATCCCAGGCCAGGCTTTCTGTAGGAGAGGAAGGCCCAGCTAACTCATCAGCCCCTTCCTCCATGTCCTCATCAACTGCAGCTGGCCCTAATGCAAGTGGGACCCCCGGTGCTGTCCCCTGCCCCCCAGGCACGAAAGGGAACTGGGTTGCTACAGGAGGCCATCCTGGTGAGCGCGGTCCCACTGCTTGGCTCCCATTTCCCCTTTTCCCTCAGGTTTCCCCTTCTTCCCCCCTCCCTCCCCCCTCTCCCACTTAAGTAATCTTGCCATGTTCCCATAAAAGAGACTAATTATCTATAAAGAAAAGCGGAAAGAAGGTATACCCTCTCCATAATCCCAAAGATACAGTAAACAAAAGAAAAAAGAAAAAGAAAAGTTCAGTTCCTCCATTCCTCTCCTTCACTTCTTTTTGACGTCCCGGGCCTGTCGTTTCCTTTCTCGCCTCCAGGCGACCACTTAAATCTTGCATTTCCTGCATTCTGCGATCGCGTTCAATTTCCTCTTGCAGAGCGAGTTCTTCCGGCGTGGCGCTTCTACTGGAGGTTGCCCCACTCATTCCACTGGGGGGCCTAGGTTCTCCACCGCCTGCTGCTCCTTCCGGTTGCTGGAATCCTTCTTCACTTATTCCCAGCCGGGCGAGGAGTTTCTGCCCCTCCTCCAAATTCCTCGCTCTCAAAGTCTCCCCATCCTTAAACACCAAAATTGCAGCCGGAAACACCCACGTGAATCTCACCCCATTCTTGTGTAAACAAGATGTTATCGGCCTCAGAGCAGCGCGATTGTCCAAAGTTTGTTTGGATAAGTCCCGAAGACAAACAATCTTGTTCACGCCAAACTTAAGATCAGGGATTTTTCTCAGACTTCTGAACACAGTCTCGGCAAGGCTCTCCGATGAGAAAGCCACCACCATATCCTTTTGTCTCTGCGGACCCCCACCTGGGAAAATCCAATGGGCTCTCTCCAATTGTGCTTCCTGAATGTCCAGACCATTCTGTGCCAACCACTCCTTAAAGCTTCCTTCAGCCCACCTACTTGGGCAAAATCGGGGGTGAAACCTCTCAAGCGCACATTCCATCTCCTCTGACGATCTTCCAAATTGGCAATTCTCAAGCTTTGCCTCTGCAACGACTCCTCCATCGCTTTGAACTGAGATTGCATTCCTTCTTCATTTTTTTCTACTTTCTCTTCCAACTGGTTAGATGCTTCCTTGACCTCCTTCACTTCTTTACTGAGTTCGCCCACACATTGTTCCACCCCTCCAGTTTCTTATCCACTTCATCAAATTTACCTTTCAGGAAGTCTAGCATGTTATCCATTTTCCCTTCCAGGCTGTCCATTTTTGTTCCGAGAGCACTTGCCGAGCCCGCCATCTTTATCTCCTTCCAAACTTTCTCAGTCTGATTTTAAATCCACTCCCATCCACTCCTCTTTTCTTTCCAAGGTACCCATGTTTACCTTTTTTTGATCAGCACTTCTTTCTCCATCAGATAATCCCGGTCTCAAGAGGGGGCGCGGGGGATTGAATGTTTCACCAGCACTTTTCCAAAATTTTCATCTGGAGCCCTCTTGTGGAACGTCTATTCAAAATTCCAGCATATGCCACGCCGGTTTTCTGTCTTTCGTGATCTTTCTCTGGCAAGAAAAAAAAAGATGGAGCAATGGGAAGATTCAAGTGGAAGTTTGCATCATCTGGACTAACCTCCCATAAAGTTCTGTGACTTATGCAGAGACTGTTTATGTAACAAAAGCCTCTCATTTGGAAGCGACTGCCCATTTCAAACTGTTCTCTAGTAGTTTCTTCACTAAAAATTATATAGAGCTTAAGAGTTTCCACTTTAATGAAAAGAACAAAATGCTAGTGGAATCACCAAAGATGTGGAACATTTAGTACTATTGCATATGTAAAGACACAAGATATGATTGAGCAGGTAAAAGTGTTGCCCTACCTCCACTATTATCCTTCTAATTGTACATTTGTATCCCAGTGCAAGTTTTTAAAAAACTAAACTAGTGCTAAAGCACTTCTTCAGACCAAAATAATTTTTATTTTGCTCAACCTGAATTCACTTTGAGTGAAAGGGAACTACTGGACGTTGCAGGAGAGCCATCTGATCACTTTCAGTTACCGTAAATCTGTACAGTCTCCAAGGATGTAAACGAATGATTGGTGCAGATGTCATCATGACTCTGATCTTAGACCCAATCTCCTGTTGATCTGGCTGATATAGGGTTGTGAGTTTTTTTGCATTTGTAAATGTTTCATATGGCAGAATTCAACAATTGCAAACTATTTTTTATGTATTAATATAAAATGGAAAAATATGCAGAGTGGGCCCTCAGTATCCACTAAGGGTTAGCTCCATTAATACTCAATTTCATTATATATGTGGCGCAGTAAAATTGTGTCCCTTATATAAAATGGCAAACAACATAAATGATTGCTGGAGAGAACCTGGTGATCTTGCACTTTACTCATTAGTTCTATCCTATAATGTTGTGGCACCAATCTGCCCACCCGTGACGAGACACTGAACTTTGCTTTTTGGTTGTTGGTTCTGATGTTCATTTTATTTAATGTTGTTTTAATTTTGTTATATTGCTTTTGTTATTATTTTATTAATATTTTTTTAAATGTGATATGTTTTATCTGTTCTGTTGGGCTTGGCCCTATGTAAGCTGCCCTGAGTCCCTTCGGGGAGATGAAGGCGGGATATTAAAAACAAGTTATTATTTATTAGTATTATTTATCTGTCAAATTGTTGGAGACTCAGCGGTGTATGCTTATGTACCAGCATAGCGTTCAGTGCATGACAAAATTAAAATTTGATTTTTGTAATATTATTTTGTAAAGGTTTGATTTTGGAATTTTTTTCTTTCCAAATATTTTTGAGCCATGTTTTGTTGAATCCATGAATGTAGAACCGTATTTAAAATATATAAACACACTTTGTGATGTGATATTTTTCTTTGCAGATGGAAACAGCAGATATTATTATTATTTATTTCGATATATCTGAGGATGTGATAAAGATGGAGTTCAGTTTACCATCTCTAGTACTACATAATGAGAATGTCTTATAGTAGCAGTTTCCACCTGTAAGGGGCACTGGGGACAGGAAAACTACATGCTCCTCTGAGTACCAAGCAAAAATTATTCCCTTTGCCCATAGCAATAGGTGGAATAACATTGGAGAGGTTGGAACTTGAAGACCCTGTTTCCCTGATACTGTCTTATCTAAATATTGAACAAGAGACACTTTTAAACCCCCAGGAAAGTATACTTGAGGCTAAAACTTAAGGGCTATAAATGTGTTTACTTTCAAAAAATTAAACTGGACACTCCAATCATAAGGATTCTGATTCTGAGGCTGGGTCTTAGTCTCCATGTCATGCTGGTGGCTATACCAAGTTTTGGATTCCAGGAGTCCTCTCTTACAACTCCCTGTTGTTGACATCTTGTAACACATCCACAGGGGCTTATGCAACCCAGCTCAGTGATCTTCCAGTCCGTGACATTTAGAGGAAAGGTTTGATGTCACCCCATTAATAAACACAGGTTTGGTGAGTTATGGGCCTCTTCTCAGAAGCCCCTCACAAGCAGGGTGGTAACATCATGTAAAGGTCATCTCCTAGGAAAGCCATTGGTGGGGGTGAGAGGAAAATACACACCCCATCGATGTGTGGTGTCCAGTAACCAAAAAAAGGCAGCAACATCTGGATGTGTTTTTCCCCCCTTTCACCCTATATTGTCTTCAGTTTCATCTGCATTTGCCAAATTGTGTTCACGTTTAGCAAATTATGCAAATTTTCTGTCACTCACACCTTAGAAAGGTACACCAGGATAAGCAAAATGGTACAAATAGTGGAAAATCTTTCCTTCAGTGTGTTAGAAATATACTATGACTTCAGGCTTTGAAAATTGACAGTAATATAAAGTCAGTGTTAAGAGGAGGGAGAAAGAGGGAGAGAAATTACATTCTGTCCAAAAATACCAATAAGCCATCTCAATTTGTCCATAGCTCAGGACAAGCAAAATATTGTTTTCACAATAGGCAAATAGAATTTATGAAATCATTACAAGATCTAGTTATGACCATTAGCTATAAACAGACTTTTGACACATTGTGGAGCTTGGTCCATTTGTGACTGAATGAAACTTCCAAATTCATATACACACTGTTCCTCAAAGGCCATTCAGAAATGGACAATATACTGTTGTTGCTATTGAACAAGGTTTATTGTAAGAAGTGAAATAATGGGCAGACAGGAGGCGGGTCTGAATCTCTTGATAGATCTCTAGGTGATTTGGTATAGATTCGCAAGAACTTCTGAATCCTAGTTACTCAACAATAGCAGCAAGAGAACAGTCCCACTTCCAAAAATCCACTGTTGTGAATGAACCCAGAGCAAACATTTGAGCAGAAGGACTCTGAACCTTTC
This sequence comes from Anolis apletophallus, assembly GCA_030556195.1. Classification (NCBI taxonomy): domain Eukaryota; kingdom Metazoa; phylum Chordata; class Lepidosauria; order Squamata; family Anolidae; genus Anolis; species Anolis apletophallus. Next base: position 97,740,846 of record JARBWK010000008.1, read on the forward strand.
CAGTTCTGGTTCTCAACACTAATTTTGGCCTCTAAATATGTAATTTTAAGAGTCAACCTACCTGCTATGTTAACCGCATGTAGATTAACATCATTAAAATTACCCTCTCAGTAAAAACTATTTTAAAAAAATAAAATTACCCTCTAAAAAGTAAGCCTTTATATCCCTGATCCAAACTGGAAGAGATATGCATGGTTGGAAAAATTACATTCCTCTGCATATAGATTTTATTTAAAAATGCCATATACACCCCAATGAAATAAGAAGGGGGAAACTGTATTGATAGAGTTTCCCCCTCACTTTACCTACCTTGAAGGACGGATTAAATCACTCACCTCCACACATTCATCTAAATCCTGGTACTGCCATTAAAGTCAGGTTTAAAAAAGTGGGGAGGAGTCTTACACTGTGGATTTAATATAATATGTAGTGTGATCCTCAGCAAATTTCTTTGCTAAAGTCCTCAGCCTTTATTTACTAAAGTCCTCAAGATTCTCAAGTGGATCCACAAATCCAGTACCCAACAGTATTTTTCAACAATATGCAATGACAAGCAGCTTCTGCTCATAAAAACACCACGTTCAGACCAAAATCCTATGTGATACTGCAGTCAATTAAATGCCTATGGGAAACTCACAATGATGAAGGGAATCTTCCCCTCCACAGTTGGCTCAGTCAAACACAAACTTTTACACCTACTCTTAGCTTGTCTGTTTTTCCTCTTTGGTAATGTTTGCCATCTTGACCACACTCCAGTGTTGCTTGGCCACATATTTTCATCTTTGAAATGTTACTGGATACATTGAGCATTAGTTCTGCCTAGATCAATAGTTCCCAGCCTGTGGTCCGTGGACCACCAGTGCTCTGCAAGAATGAAAATATGCTCAGCGGCCTCATCATTAATCAGCATCCCAAATAACCAAATAACCAAATCTAAAGTTGATCAAAAACTGATTCGTAACACTTTTTGTACTAATGTTGAAGAGTGGTTCCTGGTCAAAGTGGTCCTTGGTTTAAAAAAAAGGTTGGGAACCTCTCTGGCATTACTTCGCGAACGAAGATTCTTAGGAAGGACTCATTCCATGCTTTTTACAAGCGCGTTGATGACAATTGATGTGTCCTTCGAGTCTGTGCAATGGATTTTTCTGGTGGAGCGCAGCGTGCACAGAACTGGCCTCACCCTTTAAACCAAAGGTTCGTCTGTCAGGGCCTAGCAAGCTGGGGCGGTGGCAGCGAGGTCCTCAGGTCGTAGGTTTGATTAGAGTTACCTTCTCTTAGATGGTTGACCTTATAGGATTAGACAAGCATCATCTGCCTGGGTTTGAATTTAGAGTTTTCCTTCTCTTAGGATGATTGTTAAAAGGCTAGAGAGCCCATCCTGCCCGTTGACACTCTTTGTCAGACCCTTCGGTTGTGACCTGTCTGGCATGGGAGGCCCTACCGGTGGCTATTATGCCACTGCCAGCATAGCTCACAACTTCATCAGGGTACGCAAGCCTCTCCCCCATGACAAGGGGGTGCCAACGGAGAGGAGTTGGGAACCACTGGTCTAGATAAATAGACTTGGCACCTGAAAAATCTGAATTCTTTTGTTTCTTCTTGGTAGGAAATCTGAAATTCAGATGACGAATTTGTACAACATGACAAACTAGAGATGCATAAGAATCTGGTTTGTTATGAAGGACCAATGAACTGGTGTATATTGTTCTGCCGTTCATACATGGTTTGTTAACTGTGGGGATCTGGCACTGGTTTGATTCTTATACACTAGAGAAAGAATCATGGATATGTATTTGGCTTTAGTCCACCCAGGCTGTATTGTCCTGAGCATAAAGAGAAGACAATAGGATAGAAATATTTGTTCATTGCTCATATGAAAAATCCACAACTTATTATTAGAGTGATATATTTATTAGGATAATTCAACATTTACAACTATGTACAACTTTTGAGTTGAAGATCAGTGTTGCACTTTGATTTGTATTGTGACTGGAGCCTAGGTTCCAGTTGGCCTAGCTTAATATCAGCTTTTCTGAACAAGGAAAAAGCATTTGCTCTTTTTAAAATGTGGGTGAACTTTCATTTCAGTACCACAAATTGCAGCATGTATCAACTTTTTGGAGCTGATGCATTCTTATAGTCCAAGAAAAGCTCTAAATTGTAGAAATGTGACTAATGGCTATACTGTCTGGGATTGTGCAGACCTGTTGTCCAAATAATTAATGCCTTCAAGCCCTGGGGGAGAGGTAAAGTGTTAGCCCAGGGTGGGCATGACAAGCAGAACTGAAACCTAGTTATGAAAATTGAACTCCGTCCTGTCTTTGCTTGAGTAGGTGGCTCCTTTCTACTCGAACACCCATTCCCCTGGTGCATACAGGAGGAAGCTTTGTGAGGTAACAGGAAAGAAAGGGATTTGGTTCAGCGAATCTCAGAAAAACAAAAGCAAATTCTGTAAAGCACAACAAGTTTTTAGCTTTATTAAAAGACTATTTGAGGCATGGTTTTGTCATGAATATGGTAGGTTTCCTCCAGATGTGGTGTACCATTTTGGACTGCTGGAGTAATTAGGCTATTAGGAAGGGTAGTTACAGTATGTTGGGAAGCAGCTAATCAGAAATACAAACATACCTGCCTGAGATGAATCTGACATTCAGAAATGTAACTGGGGAGGCGGGGGGTGGGGGGGGGGGTGGTTCTCAACAGACCATGGCCTATGTCATATTTTGGGCGTTTTAAAAAAGTACTAATATTAGCTTTTGAATTACTAAATTTAAACCTACTATACTTTACTGGGATGAAGTGTTGGAATTCATTAAATTAGAGGATGCAATGTTCCTTTTCCACCTCCTTCTCTTATAGAGGAACCCAGCTTAAAATAATACATAGAAGACCAATCCATGCATATATGCATATGCAATAGGAGTTTTCTCTTTTAGAGGGCTTTGCCCTATATTAATGCTTTTTAAATTAGCTGTTATGGGGACCAAATCATTGCTACCATATTCGTGTCCATTGGAGACTCTCAGGAACTCTCCGATGGTTCACAGATCAGAACTGATCCCTCGTTGGATGTGTCTATAATCAACAACCCCATGGAATCTGGGGCATGTGGGTATAGATGTTCAACTAATGCTAGATCATAAATGAGACAGGTGTCAAGAGCACTGAAGCCAAGCAGCAACTATAATTCCCACTCATGTCTTCTTCAAATAGAATTCTCACTTTTGGAAGGTAGCCAAGCAAGAGGGATGGTTGCCTCATCGGTCAACAGAGGTGTGGCCCACCTTGCTGAAAACGTTGCAAAGTCTTTCACTCTTCACATGGATGCTCTCCCAAATCCCACTTCTGTGCAGTGTCCTGGTAAGTTGTAATATCTTCATATGTATCAGCTAGTTCAACTGCCAACCCCTGTAGATGGCAAAAAGTGAGACTGTATCAAAAGAGAAAAAAACCCAGAGATTCCAGCACAATGCTATGCTTATTTATTCTTAATACTTTAGGACAGCTACCATGGGTGCATCCACAGTATGTAGTCACAGCATTTTGATAACCTTTTCATTGGCAGTTGTTTAGTGAGGTATTTAGAATTGTCAGCTACAAAACTGGAATTCACTCTCTGAACTTTAATGCTAGACCATTATAGAAGACAGTTCTAAATATATTGCCAAAATACAAATCTTAAGATTAGAATATGATATTATTGCAATTAAAATGCTATCAAACGGATATAATGCTTTAGTGTGGTTGAGAAATAAGTCATACACACTGTTAAATCTTAGAGATACATCATATAAACACAAGGAGCTTTACCAGTCAGAACAAAGATCAATATACCCCAGCATCTACTCCGTCTATTCCAGTGACTGTAGATAGCAGCAAGATCCATCTCTGACCATATTGTCTCCAATAATTGAACAATAATTGTCTGTAATTCATAATTCAACGATACAATGAAAGACATAAGAAAAGGTTTTGTGAAGGGAGGCATGTAGGACTGTGTAGCTCAGTGTTTCTCAACCTGGGGTTCGGGACACCTGAAGGGGGTTGTTAGAGGGGTCACCAAAGACCATCAGAAAACACAGTATTTTTATTTATTCTGTTGGTCATATGGGTTCTGTGTAGGAAGTTTGGCCCAATTCTATTGTTGGTGGGGTTCAGAATGCTCTTTGATTGCAGGTGAACTATAAATCCCAGCAACTACAACTCTCAAATTTCAAATCTATTTTCCTTAAACTCTACAAGTGTTCACATTTGGGCACACTGAGTATTTGTGCCAAGTTTGGTCCAGATCCATCATTGTTTGAGTCCATAGTGCTCTCTGGATGTAGTTGAATTACAACTCCAAAACTCAAGGTCAATGCCCACCAAAGCCTTCCAGTATTTTCTGTTGGTCATGGAAGTCCTGTGTGCCAAGTTTGGTTCAATTCCATCTTTGGTGGAGTTCAGAATCTTTGATTGTAGGAGCAGCAACTACAACTCTGAAATGACAAAATCGATCCCCTTCCCCAGGCATTGTAGGGGCTTAACCCCTCCCCCCAACCCCACCAGTATTCAGATTTCAGCGTATTAGTTATTTGTGCCAAATTTGGTCCAGCAAATGAACATACATCTTGCATTTTGGATATTTACATTACGATTCATAACAGTAGCAAAATTACATTTATGAAGTAGCAAAAAAATAATTTTATGGTTGGAGGGGTCACCACAACATGAGGAACTGTATTATGGGGTCGCGGCATTAGGAAGGTTGAGAAACACTGGTGTAGCTCCAACTACATTCAGAAACAATAAACTGGCAAGACTATGTGGAAGAGGGAGCAGAGAGACAAAGCCTCCTTCTCCAATACTCTCCTCCTTTCACAGAAGAAAGACAACTCTCTTCTACCCATTTGCTATTTTTAAAATGCTTTCCTCTATTGCTCACCTCATAAGTGTGGTCTTCAGCAGATGCTTCCTTGCTCTCACCCTAAAATGGAACAGAATAACATAATCACCAAGTTATTTAGTTTTGCCTGAAATGAAGCTGCTGGAGATCCATCAGCCAAGCACTCCTCATTCCTTTCTAATACCTATTGGTCCTGTTTTACTATATTTTGTTTAAAAAGACTTAATTACAACAAAGGGACAACAAAAGAATATACTTGTCTGTCTGGACCTTTTCCAAAAGGTGGAAGATGGTTTTAAAGAATGTTTGCTGCTCACATTCTCTCAAGGCATTTTAAAGGAATACATTGGGCCCTTAATATCTGCTGTTATTTGGTTCCAGGACCCCCTGTAGATATCAAAATCCATGGATGCAGTATAAAAGATAATAAAACACATAACAAGTCAAACATAGTTAAATCACCAGAAATAAAAGTTGTATGTCCAAATGAAGATCCATTCCTGATTTCTAAACACCAAGTAAAGACACACAGAAATATTTAATTTAATAGGTGAATCAGGTGATTTCAATTCCTGCTTCAGTACCCTCTGCAACAAAACAAAAAAATCTATCTGTATATAGATGCACTGATATATCGATAGATATTGTCAATTAGTGATATTTTAAAACTATTTTTTCTAAGTTTTGATAAGAACTGAAGGAATTTTTCTTCTTTTTTAATTCAGGCATTTTCTGCCATTGGACAAGATACTAAAAATTGCTACGATATTGGTGTACATGAATACATTTGTAGTTTTGTATTGCCTAAATACCATAAAAGTAATAGGTTTCACCTGATCTTAGAAACCATAGGACTTGGAAGCAAGTGCCTCACTTTTCATTCAAATTAAAGTGCGTAGTATCCAAAGCAAGCAAAAATATTTAAAATGTGAAACAGAATATTCCACAAGCACTTCTCCCTTTCCCTGGCTATCAAAATATAACAACAACAACAACAATAATAAACTTTATTTCTACCTCACTACCATCTCCCCCAATGGGGAATTGGGGTGGCTTACATGAAGCCAAGCCCAAACAGCAAATTACAATAAAATAAAAACCAAAACACAAGCAACAACATGGGGGAATGGTACTCCAGGGACAATAATGTCGAGGGGCGCAATAGTGTAAGGTTGTGTGGCTACTCCCCAAAGGTGCAACGGAAAAGCCAGGTTTTAATATTCTTTTTAAAGGTTTCTAAGGTGGGGGCTTTCCTAATCTCTCTGGGCAATGAGTTCCAGAGTCGGGGGGGAGGGGCACAGAGGAGAAGGCTCTCTCCCTTGTACCCACAAGACGAACCTGTGAAACTGGCAGGGGTAAAAGGAGGGCCTCCCCTGAAGATTGAAAGGCTCAGGCTGGTTCATGGAGAGAGATATGGTCACAAAGGTAGACGGGTCCCAAACCTTTTAGGGCTTTATAGGTGATAATCTGCACCTTAAATTGGGACCGGAAAATAAATGGCAGCCAGTGAAGCTCCTTAAACAGGGGGGTTGATCGCTCCCTGTAACTCGCCCCGGTTATTAATCTGGCTGCCAAGCATTGGACGAGTTGTAATTTCCGGGCCATCTTCAAGAGTAGCCCATGTAGAGTGCATTACAGTAGTCCAGTCTAGAGATAACTAAGGCATGGACCACCATGCTCAAGTCACACTTCACAAGGTATGGTCGCAGTTGCCGCACAAGCTTTAATTGTGTGAAGGCCCTCCTGGCTACCGCTGACACCTGTGCATCAAAACTCCGGATGACCTCTCCCAGTGGTTTCATGTAGATGTTAAATAGCTTGGGGGACAGAATAGATCCTTGCGGGACCCCATAGTTCAATGGCCAGGAGTCAGAGCAGGAGTCCCCCAGCTTCACTGACTGGGAACGACCCTCCAGGAAGGACTGGAGTCACAGTAAAACTGTGCCCTGAGTCCCATCCCAGCGTGTCTCTCCAGAAGGATACCATGGTTGATGGTATCGAAAGCCGTCCAGTTCCCTGCGGAGGTCATCCACCAAGGTGACCAAAGCCATCTCGGTACTGTGCCCAGGCCTAAAGCCAGACTGCGAATGATCCAGAAAATCAGCAGCAACAACCAATTGGAATAAAAAGATAGTAAAGAAACAATAACTTGCTGTCTGGAGCTACCTCACTCTGCTTAATGGTAGGGCTTGCTCCACAGGTTATTTCTATTCTCAGTTTTATTTTTTGTCCTAACCAAGAAGGTTAGGCCGTACCAATGTTTCTCAGTAGATAAGCTTTTAAATTGCTTGCCACCTCTCCTATATACCAACAGCATCTGTTTTCTTGCCTGTAACATCACTGCCACATGACTGAGTGGCTTATCTTAAAGACTTGGTCCAAAGGCTCTATGCAAAGGCCACTCTGTTCACACTTGTCTTTCCACATTTTCAGTTTTCATTTTTGTGAATTTGATTATTGATGGATTTGGTAATAGTAGAATCTGGCAGTTATCAGGTGCATCTGACACACTCACCTTCCCCATGGTTAGGAACAGAGGCATACTCAGAAATAAGACAAGAAGAATCGTCTGAACCGCAATGATGGCATCTTTCAGAGTGTGCCGACTTTGCACTTGCTCAAAAGTGCTGACACCTTAAAAATAAGAGAGAAGACATCTTGCTCTAATAGTGATCTGACAACCTGGGGTGAACACACATTTACACAGAAATATTTCCAAGTGAGTGTTTGCAGTTTCCCTTTCCATCTTTGCCATGAAATGAATCTGTAATCTACAACAGAATATCAAATCTATGAGACAGTGCAGCTGCAAGTATAGTATGGATGTATGTAGGCATCCAAGGCTTATATAATATTCAAAACATAGCAAAATGGAACACTACATCGGATTGTATTGACTCCAGAATCCCAAGTGGAAAAATCTTTTCTGTTGCAGATTGCTCACAAACCTAGATACATGATCTTGAAAAATGTTGAAAGGACTATTTAGAAGGTTAAAGATTCACCCATGACTCTGAGCTCGGTGCCACAGTTCTGCTGCTGCATTTCTCTACCCTTGTCTCTCTCATAGGAGTAAATGCCACTGTCCACTTGTTGGAGCTTTCGGATTTGCATCATCATCACTGTGTCATTTCTGAACATCTGGATTCTGGAATTGTTCACCACCTCCTCATGCTTGCCATTCTCGGTTTCCTTGTACCAGTTCGACAGAGAGTTAAAGGAGCAGCTGAAGGAAATAGTCGCACCCCGCCGTGCAGCAATGAAGCGGGCACGTTTCAGTGGCAGAGAAGTGGCAGAGTCTGAATAAAAGATGGAAGAGCACAAAGATTGTGTTGAAAAGGTGAAAGAAGGATAAGGGAAGGGATATCAGTTTGATTTGTATTGTTTAGATAGAACAGAATTATCTACTTAAATTTGGCATCCATTATTGACATTTGAATTCAGCACAATTTGATTTCTAAGTCTGATCTCACAAACTAAGCAGGGTCAGTCCTCGTTAGTACTTGGGTGGGAGACTGGCAACAAATACCACCTCTGAGTATTGCTTGCCTAAGAACATCCTATGAAATTCATTACCTTAAGTCAATGGTTGACTTCAAGACACCTCCACCTCCCACCCTCCATCCCCAATAATAGCAATCTCTGTCTGGTAAGCAACCTCTGTCCATTTCTAGCAATGTTTGATGGATTACATACATTAGCACTCTGTAACATACCATATGTGCACACAGAAGGTTGGGTGATCTGGAAGGTGCTGAACAGGCTGTGCTCTGGCACCATGAGATGCAGAACTAACCTTAAGAAATGGGGCTACAATTGTAAATAAAGTGGAGTCCACAACATGTGAGTGTGGGGAAGAGCAAACCACAGACCACCTACTACGATGCAACCTGAGTCTTTCCACATGCACAATGGGGGGGGGGGGGCTTCTCACTGTGATACCAGAAGCAGTCCAAGTGGCCAGCTTCTGGTCATATGACATTTAGCATAATGCCAAATTTTTAAACTTTGTTTGTGTTTTTAAATGCATTTAACTGTACCCCCAACTTGCTTTTGACACTATAAATAAAATAAACAGATTATTTTAGGTGTACTCTCCTAATCAAAATATCCAGCATGGTGTAATGGTCTGAGTATTGGACTAGGACACTGGGAGAGAAGAGTTAAAATCCATCCTTAACCAGGAAAACCCACTGGGCAAGTCATTCTCTTTCAGCCCTGTAGGAAGGGAAAGGCACCCCCAAGAAGTCTTGCAAAGAAAACAATAGGCCATTAGAGTAGCAATACGTCAGCATCAGGGCCGTAGCCAGGATTTTGATTCGGGGGGCTGAGACTGGGTGGAAGAGGGTCTACCCTAGCAAACCTTTTGTATTGTTATCCCAATAACCCCATTAATGTGGGATATAACGAGCATGGTGATCAGATCATGATATGAATAAACATAACAGTTTAAATAATGTACAAGTAAGGCCTTTTCGCTGACCACCCTGAGAATTTCGGGGGGGGGGGGGGCTGAAGCCCCCTTAGCCCCCCCCCCCTGGCTACATGCCTGGTCAGCATAGACTTGAAGATCCACAACAACAATTCAAACAGATCAATCTTGGATTATGATGCCAAACAACTGCAAGATGGAAAACATTTAATAATAAGGGATGTTAAGCACCATAAGGACAGAAGGAGAAGACAATAGGATTATCTAGTGAAATGCAGAACAAGGCTCCTGTACATTTAATGGTGTAGATGAGGGAAATTTACATATGACAAACCACATCTGAAAGTCTCTCTTCTGCATAACCATAAAAGGCACAGGAGACCTGCCCTGTATTTCATCTGGCAACCTCAGAAGGGAGATACATCATAGGGAAGAAGGAAGAATGGTCTTAGATAGGTAAAGAGCTTGGCCACTGCCTTCCTCTGACACTGAAAGAGTATGATTTGCCCAAAGTAATCCAGTGGGTTTGAAGCCTGAGTAGGGATTCGAATTCTGTGGCGATTGTTTGGCTGTCTATTATCCTGTTCAGAAGATTTCACTTCACTTTCTGTCCTGTGAGAATTGGAGTTTGAAAAATGTAGCTTTTTATGGAAACATGGATTGGTGATAAAGCCTCGGTGGAGACACCTTTCCCCATGATAGCTCTTTCAGGAGTGTATTCCCTTTACTAGTGGTAGATTTCTCTCACTTCCTGTTTGTCTCACCTCCATTCTTAACTATGAGTCATTTTAAAGCCGTATGTATTGTAACTCGGGAACTGCTTGTAATTGTAAACTCTTCATACAAAATCCTACACACTGGCTAATCTTTACATAACTTGCTATTGGAGTTTAAGATTACATTAGCATATTCATGCCAACCTTCTGAGGACTAAAAGATTAATTTTCTCTACTTCCTTTGCCACTGATTCATTATTTGGGCATGCCAGGGGAGTCGTAGCTCCTCCTTTATATCTGGAGAAAAGGGTTCACTCTCTGCACCAGCATAAGGTTGAGTCTTCCCTGGGTACTCATGTGCAGCTAGAACATCCCCTGCTTCTTCAGTAGTTCAGGACCAGGGAAGTTTAGAGTAGCCTCTTCAGTCTTTAATGGCTGTGCAAGAGTGATAGTATCAGCCGGCATACATTTCAGGAAGTGTAAGCTTTCACAGAGAGCCAGGGTTGTGTAATAATTTGACTGTCGGACAAGGATCTTGGGAGACTCCAGTTTAAATCCCAGCTCAGCCATGGAAATCAAGAAGGAAAGCAATAACAAACCTCTAGATAAGGCACATTAGCAACAACAACACTCCCTGGTTTTATTTGGTTGCTAGTTCAGCTTCCTCCTCTTCTGTCAGGGTGTTTTTTTTTAATAAACCAAAGCCTAGCATTGCAGTTCCTGTTTCCAAATGCAAAACAGGAGGGCAGGAAACCTGAAATAACAGAACATCTCTCTTTCTGGTTTCTAAGAATGACCAGAAAAATCATGGGGTGGGGAAAATTGGAGAAATCTCACTTTAAAGCTGGAGAGGGGAGGGGTGCCCAATCTAGAGTTAGCAGATTGGCTCTGGCATGGGACCCCTGTAGCTTTGAACCTTAGCTGATCTTAAAGTAGGATGGTGTAACATAAAGCTCTGTAAAAAACAAAAATAAGAAAAAAACAAAACAAGGCAAAACTGAAATGGACATCCAAACTGTGTTGAAAGGCAGGCATATGATTGTCTAGAGATCCCTCAGTTTCTGGACAAACCCAGCAACTTATGTTCAGCAGTTTCCAAACCCCAACTTTCAGCTTCAGGCATCCCTTCTCAATACACCTATTGCTTTGCTGGTGGAAGCAGGGGGTAGAGAGAAGTCAGTGACAAGAACACAATTGGGGCTAGAAGTTTGATTTCCTTTGTCTTCTGGGACAGAGCTCTACATTACCTTGTCCTGTTGAGAATCCAAGTTATAGGCATTTCATCCTGGATACAATATGGCAACCCTACACCCAGCCCAAATCAGCCTCCCTACCAAGTATCGTAGCTGAAATTAGACCAAATTTTACTCGTTTAAGCCAAATTCAGTCCCAGTTTTCTAAGGGTGTGAACAAGCAGCCTTCTGGATGTTGTTGGGCTGCAGCTCCCATCAGCCTTAACTAATTGTGAAGGATAATGAAAACTGGAGTCCAGCAGTAGCTGTCCAATACTTTTAACTAACACAGTTCAATGCTATGAAATAATGGTAGTTAGTCTGGTAATGCACCAACACTCTTTGGCAGAGAAAGCTGAAACTGCACCTGCCATGGTTCAATAGCATTTGATCCATAGCAATTTAAGTGGTGTCAAACTGCATTAATTCTACAGTGCAGATGCACCAGTCAATTGATTTTCTAGACCGAAAATTTTACCCCATGTCCATTTGGTTTGGATTTTTCTTCTTGGCATCTCTCACTTGGTTGCCTCTCTCAACAATTATATTTACTTTCAGTCTAAAGTTAAAGAAAGCTTCCAGGCAATGGTAAGGCCTAGCACCTCTATTTCTCTCCCCTTGCAAATGACATTGACTCTGAAAAAAAATCTGCCTATATATTAGTATTCCCTCTGAACATTTATCATCCATTAATCTAATGGAACAAACAAAACAGAAGAAGCCATACCTGTGGCTACAAGCAAGAGCCCCAAGACAGCCCAGAACAATCCAGAGAGCTGGAACAGAGAAGTTGCCATTGCTAGTAGAGGACTCAAGCAAAGTTTCTCAGTGAAGGGCTTCTGAAAAGCCAACTGGACCTTAAACTTGCCTTCTTTCTTGCGCAAAAACTGAAGGTGTTGAGGCGTCTTTTCAGCCAAGCATCTGCTTCCTGTCTATGTAAATACAACTGTGAAGGGGCAGCCCCTTAGGGATCTGAATTTTGATCCTGTCATGTGGGTGAAAGTGTCACAGCTGAGCAGTTTGAACAGTAAGGCCCAGCCCACAGCAAGACAGTGAAAATTGGAAAGTTAAGAGGGTAGTCAAGACTTTGGTGTCGTCTGTTCAGGCCAAACCCTCAAGTCTAGGGCACTACTTAAACTGTGGTTCCTGACCCCATTGATCCCTTGGGTCAATGTTGGGCTTCCCAAAATTTGGCAACAATTAAAAATTTCTGAATCTTATCTAATGGCTGTGCTAGCCATTTATATGGATATGTTGTGCAGTGTTTATAGTGGACTCTGCAGAAGACACTTAAACTATACATCATAAAAAGGAAAACCATCCTGTTAACAAGCCTTGCAAATGCTGATTCTTTATTAGTAAATGTTTGATTTTTATACTTATTTTATATAGCTATATCCCTAGGGTCATATTAAAGTTTCTCAGGCCAAAAAATAGTGCCCCAAAAAGGCTCACAAATTGAAAAGTTTAAGGAGTCCTGGTTTAGGGCAGCTTCTGCTAAAAGTACAGAGCAGTCTGCATTAAGACCAACCATAGTTGCTCACAGCACACACAAATGAGTTATTTTCCTGTTTGGTAAACAAATTATTCCCAGATGAAGGTAAAATGAAGGAATTTTCCTTTTCACCTACTAAAGAATATTTAATCTCTCTTCTTCTTTTGATACTGTGCCTTTGATCTTTGATTTATGAGCCATATTGGAATCCACATGTAGTATTGTGAGTAGCATATTGGATTAGAACTGTGGGTCATTTGCAAGAAGAAATGTTTCCTCTTCTTGTGTCCTCTGAAGTTATAGCCAAATATATTAGATGATCCAAATTCCAAACATTTTAAGAAGGGGGGAAACATAGATCTGATTCACACAGCCATCACATGCAGTCACTGAGGTGTCAGGTTGATAAAATCAAAGTTCTGATCACAGAGTCTGTTTTGAATATTGTTTTAGGGCTGTCAACTGACTTTCCAGTTAATATGCCATGGGTTAACATGGTGTTGGTAACTGCATACCGATATGTCCACTTTTGCTCATACTGTATGTGAGCAAGCAAAAACTTGCATAGAACTTTCCGTCAAGGAGCAAAAAGTGTACATAGTCCTATTCCCTATGTTTATACCCACAACTACCCTGAGATGATTCGTAGCCATTTGGAAATATGAATTCAGGTCTAGCAAGTCTAGTCCAAAACTCTAACACTAATGCACTGTGATTAATGTATTAGATTGCATACCATGTCATCCAACATTCTTGGATTTATCAGAGAGTTGGGTGATATGAAGTAAATATTATTTTCCATATGTCCAGAATCCAGTAAACACAAGGCAGTTTGACTTCAACCTCTAAACCAGGGGTGCTCATTAGGTAGCTCGGGGGCTACTAGTAGATCTTTGACCCTCTTCCAGGTGATCTTCGGGCCTCACCAGTCGGATGGGGCGCTCCTGCCATGCGAGCGCACACCCTGCGCGTATGCGCGCTCTTGCTGCTGGCTTCCGCTCTCGCGGTGCTTCTTTCACCTGCGGGGCATTGCAGGAAGAAGGAAGCACGAGGCGGGGCCTCTGGAGGGAGCGCCCTGCCTCTCTCTCATCCAGAAGCAGCTGTGCAGCCTCCGTTGCCGGCGAGACAGGCAGGGCGGAGCGCTCCCTCTGGATGCCCCGCCTCATGCTTTCTCCTTCCTGCAATGCCCTGCAGGCGGAAGAAGCGCTGCGCGGGTGGAAAACAGCAGCAGGAGCACGTGTGGCGGCAAGAGCGCGCGGCGACGGGAGAGCGCGGGAGCGCACGGGAGCGGGGGCAAGTAGATCTTTTGGACTTGGTTGCTTTAAGAGTAGCTCGCATGCTGAAAAAGTGTGAGCACCCCTGCTCTAAACCGATTTATTCTCTATGACCTTATTTAACATTTGCTAAAATGGAATTAAATTAATATTTTTAGTTATTTTTTTCATAGTCCAAAAATTGATTGTCTGAAAACTGGGAAGTCCTTGCCATGAAAAATAATAGAGCAGCTAGAATTGTGCGCAATTTACCCCAGTATTTCAATATCTCAAAATGTTCTGGGGACAGTAGTCTGTGGACTAATGCACATGGGAATTTCTTGGTCAAAAACAATGTTTTCAGCACATAAAACATGGGGGAGGGGGTTGTGCAGAAAAAACACTTTTTCTATACAGAATAATTACCACAGAATATTTTCAAACACAGAAGGAATATTGTGAGAAAGCTTTGCTTTCTTTTGCAATAAGGAGAAAGCATATTATTTATCAAGGATGGAATAGTAAAGAATCTGCATATCTGTTATTCAACCACTTAAGTTTATAGAGTGGCTGTTACCACATTCTAGAGAATAATTCTATATAGTTCCAATTTCTATTTCCAGTGATACTACCCATAGTGGCCTTTCAGCAATCTTTCTCTATTTCGCACAATATACTGGTGTGAAATGCACAGGATAACAAAGGTGTGAGTTCTCTTTCCCCACTGGGGAGTCCATCTTCATGCCTCTTGCATAAGCTTGGTATCCCAGTATTTGTACTATGTAGAGGTTAATTTGACCTCATAAGACCAATCCTACCTATAGAATGCCAATTGGGACACGCTGCATGATCAGTTGGATACACGCACATTCTTATTCATCACAGAATCGGGTTTCACAGTAGCACTGTTGGAACAACGAGCAGGTATTGCTTCAGACCAAATGTGGTTCTGCTCCTCCTATGTCATTACCTGGAACTGATGTTCTAATGAGGCATGTCTTATATACTTCAAATGAATGTTGTACAGGGACACACCGTTCTCACAAGTTGGGAAAACAGTCAATCATGGGCTTTTCATCATGGAAAGGAAACTGATCAGGAAGAATAAGGACACTGCTGAATGTTATGACCTTGTCACATGGCCACCAAGGACATACAGTATCTTCGGGGTGTGTGGGGAACCTGGCACCCCATGCCTCTCATCGCCCGTCACCAGCTGAAGGTAATCACATGGAGGAAAGCGTTCGGCTCCCCCCACCCCCCATGTATTCCAGTGGCAACATTGTCCCCATGTCACTATGGCAGTGGCACATGCCAGCTCTGCCCTCCTTCACTCATGGAGCCATGCCGTTATTGTTTGATGGGAGCTGTGGGTCACCTGGGCTACACTGGCAAATGCCGCTGATTTTATCCCCGTGTGAAGAGGTCCTTAGTTTGTTTAGATTAGAAGAAGATGGGAATAATTCAGCCCTCCTAGTGTGGATCTGCAGCTCTCAGTATCCCTCTGTGCTGGCTAAGCTATCTAGTGACCTCATCAGACAGCAGTGAAACTGGTGGCATGCGCCAGTGCATCTCCCCTTTCACCATGAAGCCTGCCGGCTCCCATCCCATGAAACACTTAAACTTCTGGTGGGCTTATGTGGTGAAAGGGGTGGTGGTGGTGGTGGTGGTGAAGCAGTGCATTCCCATGTTGCCTTGGATCAACAAGGGGAAGCTGGGCGGTGGATCCTTCTCCCTGGGATGAACTTACCAGTAAGTTGGGTGATGCGAGGCACAATGGGTTCCTGACGGGCAGTGCTAGAATCGCCATGATCCGTGGCAATTCTGCAGCACGTGTGAAGAGGTCCTAGGCTGCTTTAGAAGTGGATAGGATTCTCACCTGTGGTTTGAAAAAATGGTATAGCAGGCAAAACTAGTGCTTGGTTGGAATGGATTTTCCCAAGGCCCACTAATGGCCTATTAAAATAGTTTCAAACTATAATTCCTCAGTACACCTACTCTGTTGTTGGTAGTGGTCAGTATCACACATGAGTTTGGGGGTGGGAGCAATGCTAAAGCAGTCTTATCAGTTTGTCAGTGAGAAGTAGACCTCTTCTTTGCAGAATACACAAAACAGAGAAAGGATAGAAAATACAATATGCATATTTCTCTTTAAAGTGTTTAAAGGGATCGTGCTTGTGAACTTGTGGAAGCATGTAATTGCAAAACCGCAGTCTTGTGAGAGTTTGAACTTATGGAGTTACGCTATTCCTCTAGCCCCTAGAGGAATAGCGTAACTCCATAAGTCTAGGGGGAAAAGGGGGAGGGCTTTAAAAAAGGGGCAATGCACTGATTGGGAAGAGACAAGTATTCAAGCACATGGGGGACCTCATTGATGTGATTTAAAAGAGTGGCTATCCTAGCACGTTTCAGCTGAAACCTGAGACAGGTTTACAATGCTAGATCCACTTTTTAGAGAGCCTTGTGTGAAAATATAAAAGCTCAACAGAGGCTGAGGCAATAAGCAGGACCTAAAGATTGGATCAGAACTCTGTTTCAGAATTTTCTAGGACTCATCTTACAACATGTAAAGAAAAACATAAAGCAGAGCATGAATTCTTGTACCTACAAGTACATTCAAAATTAATACATTAGTAGATACACAGATACTCTGCTTCATTCTGAGTAATCGTCAACAAGTCTTATACCTTATTGAGAAGGTAAGAACTTGAGTATCAGTTTAAATCTAATCTCTGCACCGAAGGAAGGAAGGAAGGAAGGAAGGAAGGAAGGAAGGAAGGAAGGAAGGAAGGAAGGAAGGAAGGAGGAAGGAAAGAAAGAAACTAAGAAGAGAGAGCAGGTCAGGCACCGGTAGGAAAACTTGTTACACAACAGGCATAAAGTCCTGAATTTAATAATTACTCATTTACAAATTTTATTTTAAGAAATGTACAAAGAAAATATTGCACAATCTAATAAAATTAGAGTTTTTTTCAGTACAGAAGATCATATATGTACAAGCAACACAGTCCATTTGAAACAGAGCAGCTCTCTTCCCACAGCTGTTCACGTGTAAACACAATTGGAAACCCTGTCTCAAATGACACATTTACTGGATGGATCCCCTGCCCCAGGAGACCTTGAAAACTGAGATGTTCCAACTGGACTGACAACCGAAAAGAACCCCACTTGCGAAGAGAAGCATTCCCAATAATAAGGTGCTGGATAACATCCCAGAAAATTACCCAGCACACACACACCTCCCTCCTCTGAAGAATTGTAATCTTTTCCTCACTTTTTAAAAAGAAATGTTCTTTTGTTGAGTGACATAACTAGAAATACGTACTCCTTAGCAGCATTTTCTTCTCACTTCTTAAAGACGTGTGCAAAACAACCCAGTTTTCGCAGGAAAGCATAGCATGTTCTGCTTGAAAATATTCAGACTTCACATTATTTTTAATCTGATTTTAAAGATATAATCTGAACTATGGATATGGTTGGATTTTGTATGGATTAAAATTTGAATTACAGAATATGAGCTTGTGGGCCAGCAATGAGCAAAATGCAGTCCTCCAGAATTTGTGGCACAACAACCCCCATCAGTCCTAAATAACACAGCCAGATAAGTGAAGTGTGGTGGGAGCAGTCTAGTATGATCTAGAGCAGTGTTTCTCAACCTGGGGGTCGGGACCCCCAGGGGGGTCGCGAGAGGGTTTCAGAGGGGTCACCAAAGATAATCAGAAAACATATATTTCTGATGGTCTTAGGAAGCCCTTTGGCAGAGAAGGTTGAAGATCTCTCCGCTTGTCCTTCTTTTTCTTTTTGGAAACAGACTGTGAATTTTCCCACCTAAAGCTCTCCTCTGCTGTGATTGGCAGGCCTCCCAGCCAAGGGAGAGTTGTTTCTGAGACTCCAAGTGGGGAGGAGAGAGCAGGCGTGCTCAGCGCATGGCAGCATGATGCGCATGTGTGGGTGAGGGAGAGTGAGTGAGGTGGGATGGAGGCTCATGCCAGCTTGTCCCTTCAAGGCATGAGGGTTCTGTGTAGGAAGATTGACCCAATTCTATCATTGGTGGGGTTCAAGGGGCTCTTTGATTGTTGGTAAACTATAAATCCCATCAACTACAACTCTCAAATGTCAAGATCTATTTTCCCCAAACTCCACCAGTGTTCACATTTGGGTATATTGAGGATTTGTGTCAAGTGTGGTCCAGATCCATCATTGTTGAGTCTATAGTGCTCTCTGGATGTAGGTGAACTACAACTCCCAAACTAAAGGTCAATGCCCACCAAACCCTTCCAGTATTTGCTGTTGGTCATGGGAGTTTTGTGTACCAAGTTTGGTTCAATTCCATTGTTGGTGAATTCCGAATGCTCTTTGATTGTAGGTGAACTATAAATCCCAGCAACTACAATTTCCAAACGACAAAATCAACCCCCCCCCCCGCCCCCACCATCAAAAAAAAGTTATGAAGTAGCAATGAAAATAATGTTATGGTTAGGGGTCTCCACAACATGAGGAACTGTATTAAAGGGTCACAGCATTAGGAAGGTTGAGAAACACTGATCTAGAGGAGTCTATATTCTCCATTGTTGGCTTTGAGACTGTTTTTATGTGTGGAATCAGCTCAAGGATTGTCAGTTCAGGAAGACTGGGCTCCTCATTTTGTAAATACAACTAATGAGCAAAACCAGTTTTCTGAGAGTTAAAGAGAAAGAGAAGTATCCTAGACTGAATGCACACAAACCAGCTGTGTGGGGTGATAATAAGAAGCCCATGTTAATTTAATGGATAGATAGTACAAGCATACTCTCATAAAGTGAATCCTATAAGGTTTTCTGTGTGTTCTTGGTTTGTGGACCATATTTCAAGTATGTAATATACATACTAACGGCAATCTACAGTATATATTTTTCTTTCAGAGAACAGGCTCAATTTCCCTCTGGTCTACTCTGTAAATGACATGCAACATTCCATCTCAGTCCAGTTCTGATTTTCTTGTTTCCCCTTCCTTCCATGTTTCAAACACCTTGCAAGTTTATTTAATAAAATGATAGCATATATATCACCTTCTATAGTAAAATCCTATACATTTTTTACCAGCTGCTCTGGAAAAGAAATGCAGGCGATTTAGTGATATCATAAGGAGAGGAGGTGGTTTAGTGATGTCACAACTGGGCCAGAGAAACATTGTTGTGTATAGTGGGTTCCAGTAGAAATGAGCAGAACCAACACCTTTTGAGTTTTATATATGGATGAAACAAGACATGACCACTCTAATCATGCATATTTAATTATGGACACACATTACTTATCTAAGGAAGCAGTGTCTTTTGCAGTGTCCATCTTGCTGGTTTCATTTGCAATTGCTCAGGAAACCTTCTCTAGGGGCTGGTAGGAATAACTGATTTGCATATGTGTGTGTGCATTACAAATAGTCAGTAGCAGCTATCTCAAAAATAGGATGGGATAAACAGGCCAAAGAAGCCAAAGATCTTGTTAAAATTGAAATACATTCTGTTTTTAACACACTGTGTTTATCCATTATTTTTCTTAATTTGACTCCATGTGGCTGAGAACACAAACAGCTCAGTTGCAGCAGTACAAGAACATGTTGTACAACTGCAGCTGAAACAAATGAAGGTTGCATAAGACTCCCTTGCTTTTGCACATAAACTATTAATTTCAGTAGGGCAATTTTTTTGTACTGCTGCACCGTAGCTGTTTGTGCTTTCAGCCACGTGGCGTCAAATAAAGAAAGAGGAACCATCTTATTGGAATATCCAGATGGCAGTTCCTACCTTTCAGGTTTTGTTATGCACCATACCAGCATGGTGCATTGCTAATTATGTGTTTTATTAGTATTATTTCTTTATTGATTAGTCAATTTTGACCATATCAAATCATACAAAACATACACACTTACCCATACAGACAATAAATGCCAATGTGAATACAAAATATACCGACCTACCATCATGCCAATCCCATTCCTATCTACAAAGCTTTTTGTTTTAAAGATTGCAAGATTAAAATTAGTTAATTCCTTAGAATAGAATTTGAGCGGGGGCAAGGGTAAGTAAAACTAGTAAACATATCCATATTAAATTACATTGATGGCGGTGATATCACAGCTCTCTGCTTCCATCTTTTCGCGGATGGCCAGCGCTTTTTGCATAAAAAGGGTCAGTTTTAGAATAGAATTTTTATCTGTATGTATAATAAATGTGTGACGTCCAGACTTCTATACTATCCCTGCCCATTGTATGGCAGGAAAGGAGGGCAAAACAAAGTGTGAGGTTTCTGGACTGTGGGAGATGACAACAGCACATACAGTATCCTAAACCATAGCTGTGATGTCCCATTAGAAAAGAAAACAGCAACACGGCAGATAAAGAAATGTGCAGTTTGTATTTATAGATATTCTACAGAATTGAGAATTAACTCAGAAACATTTCAAAGCTGACGGTAAACCCTGAGAACGGATTAGTTTGTTGCTTTTTGCTCTTTTTTTCCTTTAAAAGAATCAGTTAATAGTGTACAAATGGTTAAGACGGACTTGTACTTTAAACCATGTCTAACAAAAATGGTTTAAGACCATTCAAATACCCCAAAGGGAAAAACCAAACCAAGTTTTTAAGACTTTGCAGATTTGTGTTCAGAAAAACATTCAATTATTTCAGTATTAACCATCACTGTGCCTTTACATGCTGGAAAGATTCCTAAGCCAAAGCACATCAGATCATTACCAGGAAATAAGATTAGGAGATTTAAAAGAAAAACTGCTGTATCCAGTTCCAAATGTCCAAGGAACAGTGCAGGTGGCAATTTTTCACTGCTTGTATCTTCAAGACACAGATAGGAAATAGAAAGAAAATGGCTGAAGGTGACATTTTAATTATATTTCAAAGTATGTTACTAATAGATGTTAGTGGTTAGATGTCTGAATATTCTGATTTCTGATTTCCATGATCAAGGGCACTTTCTGCAAAACAACAGACGTGAGGTTTGGGCACTGAATTCAGCAACTTTAGAACTTTACCTTTTTTTGATAAATTGAGATATTCAAAATTTTATAGGAACACCTGATGAAATCTCAGAAGTGGTGTGTATTGCAGTCACTTGTAGTGCACAATGACCAGTTATACGGTGGCAAGGCTTCAGAGTTCCCCATGACTAGCAGAATAAATTACGTATGATACGCAGCCACAGGAAAATTGCATAATTGATTCAGGCCATAAAATCCAGGCTTTTGTGGGTGACTGATTGTTCTTTTATTGTATAAAGTACACAACTCCATTCATGTTCCTCTGACGCAATCTTTTGTTTCCACGTATTAGCTTGACTCTCTGATCAAGACTCACAGCAGTGATCAAGACACATAGCTTTGGCCATTTAATTCCCTTTTTCATCTTTTTCCTAAACTTCTTCGAACTCTAATCAGGAAGAATTAACCTCAGAACTGGCCCAGGAACATGCTAAGAATCACTTACAATTAAACTAAAACCTCTTTTTTGTCACCGGCATTAGAGATCATTTATATTCACCTCATTTTTTAAAAAAATCTTTCAGCATTGTGGTGAATTAGAAAAGTAGAAACCACAATAGGCTCTACTTCCAAAGTTAAGCTGTTTTCCAATTTCCTGAACTCTGTTAAGAGAACACAGCTCCTGAGAGCAGAAAATACGGAAGGGCCCTTGTGAGAGAGATGTAAAAGAAGTCTTTTTGGAATCAGGGCCAATTTATTGTTGGCCAGAAGTGCCCTGGATTATACAAATGACTCTTTTACACCACGTTTGGTGGCTTTTGACTCTTGAGTTTTGCTGGGAGCATCTTCTGTTGTTTTGTCAGGTTCCTCCCCTTTCTCTTTAGTTTCACCAGCATCTTGTGTGTTCTCTGGACTGGGGATTGGCTCAAGTTCAATAGGTGGAGATGCTTCTGGAGATATTTCATTTTCCATTTGAATCTCTGAAGATCCATATAGTACATTTATTCTGTTTGCAATCAAACCTTCTTTCTCTGGAGCTCCTTCTGCCAGCGTATCCTCATCTTGGCTATGTCTGTACACGTACGAGGCCTGTTTCACTGATCGTCTTAGTAGATATCTTCGGAATGCCCGTTGGATTTTGGTGGCACATACTTCCTCATGCTTCCTTTTTAGTGTGGTGGTAATTGGCTCATAGGACACCTTTGAGGGGTTGGCAGCCATAAATTTCTCCTCCATTGATTCCTTCAAGGCATCCATTTCCCCAGAGTCCCCCAACACTTCTTTGGTAAGTGCAAAGAGGATGTCCAGACAATGTATCTTATCCCCAGGAACCATGGGCAAGTCCAAGGTGATCAACTTGATCTTGTTGGGTTTAGCAATTTTCAGTGGCTCTTGCAACGTGTCTGCAAATTCAGAGAGAGTGCTATAAGCAATGAACTGTGTGGCATCAGGGTCAAACTTCTCCCACGTCTCGTAGAACATTTCAAAGTCATCTTCACAGAGTGGCTCACTGCTCTCCTCTGTGGCTACGTTGAAGTTCTCCAGGATGATAGCAATGTACATGTTGACCACAATCAAGAAGGAGACAATGATGTAGGTGCAGAAAAAGCAGATGCCCACACCAGGGTTGCCACAATTCCCCTTCACATCACTGCCAGGGTTCTCCAGATCAGGATCACAGTCTGGGGCAGCACTGTTCAGGATGGGGTTCAGTAAGCCATCCCAACCAGCGGATGTGGTGATCATGAAAAGGCAGATGATGCTGTTGCCAAATGTCTCAAAATTAAACATGTCATCAATGCCAGATTCCTTTTTGACATAAGCAAAGTTCGACATCCCAAAAATCGAAAAAATGAACATGACCAGGAAGAGGAGCAGGCCAATGTTGAAAAGTGCTGGCAGGGACATCATCAAGGCAAAAAGAAGTGTCCGGATGCCTTTGGCTCCTCGGATCAGTCGGAGAACACGTCCAATTCGAGCCAGGCGGATCACCCTGAAGAGGGTGGGTGACACAAAGTACTTCTCAATGAGGTCTGAGAGGACAAGTCCTGAAAGAAAACCAGTAAGTTGTTAAATCTTGTCCAGAACCCTTTCTCTCCTAAGGACTGAAATGCAGACTAAATTTTATTAAAATGTCATTAAAATGTCCTTTCCTCTAAAGTAAAAAGGGAATAATCATTATTAGACTTGGGTTGAAACTTCTTAATTGCTATATCCAAGAACTATGCAAAACATCCACAATCCTTTCCTTCCTCATAATTTCATTATCATTGTACAAAAATATGAATATAAGGCCCTGGAGACCTCAAAAATGGCCTTGTGGCCACACGAGGCTTGTGGACACACTTTACCCACCCTTGTTCTATGGGTTTTGGTGAAATTTTGGTTAGCTGCAAAATGAGGTTTGTCAGAAAGAAATTATAATTATAAAGTATAATTAAAGTATAATGTTTCTACGTTTTTCCCACTACAAATCTGTCTTCATTTTAATATTTCTAACTATGCTTACTGAGATTTTGTATATATAAAAGAACAAGACTATCAAGTGCTGAATTTGTCTCATATTCTTCTTACCTGCGATGGAAAGAATGACTACAACAAAGTCAAAGATGTTCCAGCCAACTGTGAAGAAGTAGTACCGCAGAGCAATCATCTTGAGGAAACATTCAGCTGTGAAGACGACTATGAAGATCAGATTGATTTGGAAGAGGATGTCTATTTTGGTTTGGCTTTGGTCATCTGTTTCCACCATCATTGTCACCATGTTAAGACAAATGAGGATCATGATGACTATATCAAAGGCTTGCTGGGTCACAAAGTCAAAGATCATTCCTTGAAATTTGTTCTTTAATAACATAGAAGGCATGCGTGGGGTGTGAGAAAAACACAGGACAAGACAAATGGACAAAGACAAACAAGAGCGGGAGAAAAAAAAAAGAGAAATGGAAAAAACGCTTACAGACTGTTCAGATGGGTGAAGTAATGGGGTAATTTAAAATCATATGGTACAGAAACAAATGAAATACTATCACCGAATCTGCATTTCTTGAGTTTTAAGAAATACTTTGTATTTTATGAATTTTTTCTTTTGTCCTTTTGTTTATTAAGTTACAGTTAGGTTGTTCTATATTGTTAGAACAATTGTTTGTATGGTTTTATTTTTGGCATTGAATGTTTGCCATACTTGTTGGAAACCACCCCGCATCTCTTCAGGGAGATGAAAGACGACGACGGTGATGATTACGACGACGATGACTCATGTGGCATACCTAATCAGAGTGTGGATAGCAGAATGGGACCATTTGCAATCAAACCTTGCCCAGACATGAATGTTATTGGGTGACTTTATGCATGTAACCATCTTTAAGGCCATATCTACACTGACCATTTAAGCTGGTGTAAAGACAAATTGGCTTTATGGTGGCGAAACACTGATCCGGGATAATGCGAGACAAGGCCAACCTATCGTTTTGAAAGCATGCAATGCGAGATCAATAGGTACCGCCTTGGCAGTAAGGTAAAGGGGCGCCCATGAAAACATGGAAAATGGAACAAAAGCACCTCCCCATGGCCAGAATTGAGCATTGCGTCCAGATGACAGAAATTAAAAAGGGGAAGGCCTTTATCTTATCTGTGTATTGTATGTCATTCATGTAAAACGCATTGAATGTTTGCCTTATATGTGTATTGTAACCCTCTGGGGAGATAAAGCAGAATATAAATAAAATGTATTGTTATTATTGTTGTTATTGTTATGCAAAGTCAGGAGAACATCCAAATTCAGACTCCCCACTGGCTTTGGGTTTGTGGGAACAGTTCCTAATGTTTGAGGACCAGTGCAGGTGGCAATTTTCCACTGCTAGTGTCTTCAAGACACAGATAAGAAATGGAATAAAATGGCTGAAGATGACATTTTAACCATATTTCAGAGTATGCCAATAATAGATGCTAGTGGCTAGATTTCTGAAAATTCTGCTTTCCATAATCAAGTGTACTTTCCGCAAAACAACAGATATGAGGACTGGGCGCTGAATTCAGCAAATATAGAATTTGAGCTTTCTTTAATAAATGAAGAAATTCAAAAGTTTGCAGGAACACCTGATGAAATCTCAGAAGTGGGATGTATTACAGATGCTTATAGTATATAATTACCAGTTATACATATGCAAGGCTTCAGAGTTCCCTATGACTAGAGAATAGATTACCGTATGTGAGATATGCAACCACAGAAACAATTGCATAATTGATTCA
Source organism: Anolis apletophallus (assembly GCA_030556195.1). Classification (NCBI taxonomy): domain Eukaryota; kingdom Metazoa; phylum Chordata; class Lepidosauria; order Squamata; family Anolidae; genus Anolis; species Anolis apletophallus. Next base: position 97,766,077 of record JARBWK010000008.1, read on the forward strand.
GGCCACAAAATTCAGGCCAACCAAGCCAGAGGACAGACTATGATAAGTCTGCAGCTGCCAGGGCAGAGGGCAGATCATTATGTCAGGACAGGAGTGGCATTGAGAGGTGCTTCTTACTGAAAGACTATTTGTACCCAAATGAACAGTTTTATCTAGGTTCTTACTAGAAACAGGGACTGACAACTGCTCCTCTCATTTCTCTCTGACAGATGAATGGTGTAAGGGAGAAAAGAAGGTGCAAGGTGAGTCACAGAGTATGAGGGGAAAGAATGGCTCCCAGCTGACTATGGGCCCATCCAGACAGGCCCAAAATGTGAGACCCGTCTGGGTTTTTACCAGGGGTGTCCAAACGACACCCTTGGTAAAAAATAAAGTAATTTGGAATAACCTCAGTTTCCTCATGCCAGGAGACCACAAGGAGAAACTTAAAGGTGGTTAGATAAGGTTTAGTTTTAGTTTTAGTTTTTAGGGGTACTTAGGGGGGCTTTGGGGTGGCTGCATATCATTCTGATTGCTATCGGGATGCCTTGTAGCCACACCCCCCCCCCTCGGGAAAGCCTGGGTTTTCAGGGGTCAGTGGGGAGAGAAATGCACACCAAAGCAGGTTTAAAAAACCCACTTTGGCATGCATTTCTGGCCTGTCTGGAAACGCCCTTATCCTTCCTCGAACTGGCCCTGCCTGAGACCCAATGTAGGAATACTTGCTCATTTGTCATGTTGATAGCCCTGAAGATGGATTCATATGTTGTATCTGCAAAGTCCCATAACCACAAGGAGGTCAATATTGGAATAAGCAGCCCTGATTCTGATCTCCTCCTTTTGTACACAGAGGTCTGCGTATTTTGACTCTAAACGTAGTTTTAAGTGCATAATACAGTTCATTTCAGCTTTTACTGACATCTTGTGAAATCCTGGCATTTTCAGTGTAGAGATTATTCCATGCAAGAAAACTCAAGTGCTTCCCCAAGCAGCATGTCCCAGCATCCCTTAAGGTGGAGTCATGTGAGTTAAATTGGAATTGTAGTGTTGTAACTGGGTACTATGAACGGTCCCCTGAACTAAATGATATTTATATATAAACAGAGGCAAAATGTGTGGGGGGGTAGAAACTTTTTCATGCATCTGAAAATTGAGCCTCAAGAATGGCATACCTGGGGCCTTGGGATGGGCTTCACTGGCTTTTTTGAACCCAATTTCTTCATAGCATTGTAGTATTTCTTTTGCTCTTCTGTCATAAAAATGTCCTTTCCTCCAAAGTAAAAAAGGGAATAATCATTATTAGACTTGGGTTGAAACTTCTTAATTGCTATATCCAAGAGCTATGCAAAACCTCCACAATCCTTTCCTTCCCCCACAGGCTTAATTTGAACACATATAAGATTATTGCTAATTTCTGAGGCTCTGTTATGGTAGCTTTACTTGGTCACCAGCATATACACATTGCAGAATTACAGCAGCTTGACAGTGTCTTAACTGTTATGGCTCAGTGTTGTGGGTTTCTGAGATTTGTGAGATTGTTATCTCCTGAGAGGTCTGGTGCCACAAGAAATTACAAATGCCTGGGCTTCATAGTTAATGCCAAATTGTATAATTCAGCAGTGTGGATGATCTAGCCTTTACCTTTTCTAGAGAATCAATTTACTCTGCATCTGTGGTTAGCAACCATCCGGCTTGTGCGTGTGTGCGTTTAATTTCCTTGGTGGTTTGCATTCTGTCACTTAACAGCAGAAGCATCAATTTCCGTTCTAATGAGTGCTTGGTAATTCTTGTTAGCCTAATCTGTGGGGGCACCCCACATGTTTCCTCGGCTAGGGGAAAAATATTAACTGTGTGCTTTCCCATTGAGATTTTTTTTATTTCCCAAATAACTGGACTGTCTGAATCAGGACCTAGGCATGGGGCATATAAGGTGCTTTAATTCCAGTTCAGATTTTGAAAGCCTTCTAAGAACTGTTCCAACTCCAATAGCATCTGCTTCCTTAGTATGTGGATAGCAATTCTGCAGTAGGAAGCCAAAACCAAGAATTGCCTTGAGATTTCAAAATTCAAGGGAAGAATACTGGCCAGGAGGCCAAAGTTAATCCTCTCTGCATCTTGGAAATAATTGCATGCCAAAATGAAAACCAACCTGGTCCATTCCCTGACTTGCTTCTCTGACTCTCTGTCACACAGAACAAAGTCTATATCTGTTTAGACTGGAAAGATAAGCCTGTTCTAGTCCTACCCATCATCTGGAGAACTAAAGGTTACTGGGTGAAGTGAATGTTTAGGGTTCCCCCCATTATTAATTACAAGCAGTTGGAAAAATGATTTTATCAAAAGATGGGCTTGTTGTTCATTCATTCAGTCGATTCCGACTCTTCGTGACTGCATGAACTAGCCCATGCCAGAGCTCCCTGTTGGCTGTCACCACCCCCAGCTTCTTCAAGGTCAAGCCAGTCACTTCAAGGATGCCATCCATCCATCTTGCCCTTGGTCGGCCCCTTTACCTTTTTCCTTCCATTTTCCCCAGCATAATTTTCTTAAAGGTGGGCTACACCAGGCGTGCTCATTAGGTAGCTCAGGAGCTACTAGTAGATCTTCAGCCCTCTTCCAGGTGATCTTCGGGCCTCACCAGCCGGATGGGGCGCTCCTGCCATGCACGCGCACACCCTGCACGCATGCGTGCTCCTGCTGCTGGCTTTCGCTCTCGCGGTGCTTCTTTCGCCTGCGGGGCATTGCAGGAAGAAGGAAGCACGAGGCGGGGCCTCTGGAGGGAGCACCCTGCCTCTCTCTCGTCCAGAAGCAGCTGTGCAGCCTCTGTTGCCGGTGAGACAGGCAGGGCGGTGCACATCCTCTGGATGCCCCGCCTCGTGCTTTCTCCTTCCTGCAATGCCCTGCAGGTGGAAGAAGCGCTGCGCGGGCGGAAAACAGCAGCAGGAGCACGCGCGGCGGCGGGAGCGCGTGGGAGCGCACGACAGCGGGAGCAGGTAGATCTTTTGGACTTGGTTGCTTTAAGAGTAGCTCGCATGCCGAAAAAGTATGAGCACTCCTGGGCTACACATCTTCAAAAGAAATAAATGATAAATAAGAGACACTTATCTTTTTCTTTTGCTGGTTGAAGTTGTCGATGATGACACCAATAAACAGATTGAGAGTGAAGAAAGCTCCAAAGATGATAAAGATGACAAAATAGATATACATGTAGAGATTGACTTCATATTGAGGTTGTTCCTCCATCTGGGGTGGCAAAGAAGGGGTTGAGAAGAAACCCTTCACTTGTGCCCAGCATTCCCACCCCCATGTCCTTGCAGGCCAAAGCTAGTCACACCTATAAGAGGATTACGTGACATGCAAATCAGCTTCCCATGTCCATATTACCTCACGGGAGTCAACGGCTGCATACATGATGTCCATCCAGCCCTTGAAGGTAGCCTACAAGGGAAAAAGATACAGAAAAACAGATTCATCATGGCACTGGGGTGCAGAAGTGAGATGGAATCAGACACAGAGAGATTCCACAAAATTCAAGCAGTGTCTCAGGAAATTTCATTCCCCAAGTAGAGTTCTGAAAAGTAACTTTTAAAGACAACAACTAAAAGAATTTCCAGTATGGTCTGGGGAAATAAATTGTCATCCCAAAGTAGTGGCATTTCAAAGTCTCAGAACAGAAATGAAAGCAGTCATGCTTACCACTTGCAAAAGTGAGAGATAACCCAGGCCCACGTTGTCAAAATTGACCTTGACGTTGAGCCACCGAACATCTGTGGCATTTTCAATGTTAATGAGGTTCAGACAGTCGCTCTTGTTGTTGATTTCACTGATTTCAAAGAGTCCATCCGTGGTAGTATTGACACAACGATAATACTTCCCTGCAAAGAGGTTTACCCCCATGATGCTGAAGATGAGCCAGAAAATCAGGCAGACCAAGAGGACGTTCATGATGGATGGGATGGCCCCTAGGAGGGCATTTACAACCACCTAGCATCCAGAGGGAAAACATGTTTGGGATTTAACAAAAGTGATTTTGAAACCTTCTTCCCCAACAAATGCAGACTAAAAACTAGACTTGATTCACAACTGACTGCTTGGGCTTAATGGTTTTGCTAGATTCCAATTTGTAGAAGCTGTGGCTATTGTCCATTATGGCTGGGGATTCTGGGAACTGATGATATCTGATGATTTTCAGATGAAAACAAAGGAGAGCGGCTGTACCACACCGACAAGTTCAGACAGAGAGGGGGGGGGGGGGCAGCACCAAAAAATAAATCTATATATAATAATATATCAATGCAGATGTGTACTCCTAGAGTAACTTAGTATAGATCTATAATTGAGTAAATAGTGGCATAAAGAACATGTCTAATTCACAGTAAGTACGTGGGAGTCTTTTGTGTGGTATTATCATACTTTCTGTGTTATGTTACATTTTACTCCAGTACTGATCTGGTTACGAGACGCCTTCCGAAAGCAATGCGGACCACGCCCCGGGTCCTGATGAAGCCCTTCGGCAAAACAATCGAGCGCCAGCATTTGCTTTTCTCGTTGACCATTGGACGTCTTTGGATTTTGATGGACCTATTTGCGAACTATTAAGGATATTCCTTTTGGATATTACATTTCTATTATTTGGACTCCTTTTGAGAGCGTTCTGGGACTGCGTCCTTGTGAGTATTGTTAGAGGAACTTACTTGCATGTAAACTTGTTCTTTTGCGATTACTGTTACTGTTACACATTATTGGTACTTACTGTGAATTAGACATGTTCTTTATGCCACTATTTACTCAATTATAAGTCTATACTAAGTTACTCTAGGAGTACGCATCTGCATTGATATATTATTATATATAGATTTATTTTTTGGTGCTGCCCCCCCCCCCCACTGATTTTCAGATGAAAGACACTGTTATAAATAATTCAAAGTTTCCGCAGAATAGCTTTTACTAAGAAATAAGATTCATCAGGGCTGACTGCATAACTTTGCTTTCTGTATCATAAAGGGAAATGAGATTGGGTTCATCCAAGCGGGCCAAAAAGTCTACCAGTTTGATGCAAATTGTACTTGTATTTGATAGGATTTAAAAAATATCCATACATCATACTTCACCTCTCACAATAATTCTTGTGAATTTCTTGAACTAGCCCCTAGTTTTAAGACCTATATCAGTGTTTTTTCCCCTGCCGCAGTAAGGTATACATTCTCATTTCTGTATTCATCATCTCACTTCCTTCTGTACTTCTGGCTGATCCCACTGATGGTGTATGGAGTGAGGGTGCAACCTTTGCCCTGATGGTTCACCCCTGATTTTCTTTCCCTCATTTCCAGTTACCAGGTTAAATATTTTCTCTCTGCTGCCCTCCATTCACATATTTTTATTTTACTTTTCTGGAATATAGTGGTAAAGTAGTACAGTGTTCTACCTTTATGGCACTTTTTCAATATGATTATCATGCCAGACTAAGAATGTGGGCACCAGGGAAGGAGCATGGGGCTAGGTGCTGAGTTCACGGAGGGTGATGGAAAGAGAAGGGAATCCCACCCACAACATAGTAACCACATTTCAAAGAACAGACAAAACCTCCAGCGCATTTAAGCCATCACTGGATGCAGAAATAGGAACCATTGTTATAAGGTGTTACAGGCACGAAATCCAGAAACAGAATAGTTTGAGATTTACTAGAGTGATGGATAAACCTACATGTCCATAAAGCAGCAAACACTTTGACAGTGAGTAAATTGCATTGACGTTTCATAAAATTCATTTTTTGACCATAAAATCTTGGACTACTCACAAATTCTCAAATTAGCCTCTTAGGACATGTAATTGGAAGATAATGGGACTGCCTTGTGTGTGGTGTCACAAAAGCTACTCGGAGAAAGAGTGACATATAAACATTGTATATAATAATGGTATGGTGGGCTCTTCGTATCGCTATAGTTTGGTTCCAAGACCCTCATGGATATCAAAATCCATGAATGATCAAGTCACATTATAATAAGGCAAAAGTACTTTAAATAGAGAACACCCCTCTATATAAATTCTAAAAAGGAACAAGGGAGACAACAGGGTGTAAATAAATCAATATAATACCCAAATGGGATAGAATTCAAGTATATATGTATTTAGCAATGAAATCATAAATCAATGTAATGTCCCAAATGGGAGATATAGAACATATATACTGTAAGTCAGGTAATAACAGATGGAACTCTCTGCATAAACAGAATGTAATGCAGTCGCACGTACTCACAAGCTCCCAATATAGTATACAAATAAATGAAATGCTCCTCTATTAGGAGCGGTCACGGGACTCGTCGTCCCCACACAGAATTCAAGTCACATTATACACATATATAAAATGGCAAAATCAAGGTCTGCTTTTTTGTGGATGAAAGGAATATTTTCAAGCCATGGATAGTTGAATTCATTAATGCAGAATCCGTGGATATGGTTCAATCAATAATTTATAACATTTAAAAAATTGCCTGTGTAAAAAGGGGAACTTTTTCACTTGACACCAAAGAGAACATACCCTCATGCCTTCAAATCTGGACAAGGCTCGAAGAGGTCTCAGTGCTCTGAGTGTCCTTAGAGATTTGATGGGTCCTAATTCTGAATAGCCCATCCAGTTTGCTGTCAGACTAATGAGGGAGACCTGGTGTGAAAAACAAAACATTTAGTAATAAATTAACAGAAATAATATGAGACAAGATTATATTCCTTATCTTACTCTATTTATCCTCCATTTATACCTCCAATTTGTGGACCCATTCACATTGCACAGTTACAATACTATGATTCCATTTTAACTGACATAGGATGCGTGCTATTGAATGCTTGTATTTGTAGTTAGGGGAGATATTAGAAGAAATTATTGGCTGAGAATTCTAAAATCCCCTCCCTAAATTCAAATTTCAGCTTTCAGTGAGTTGATGCCATGGCGGTTAAATGGAATATAGTACTAAAACTGTACAGTGTGAAAAGACTTCGATGTCGCTCACAGATCCTTCTCAGAAGGCCTTAAGCATTCCTGACAAGATACCTGTGTGGTAGTTGATTCTGTGCACATTCTGCAGATATTTATACGATAGAATGCTAAAAGGGATTCCTTCCAAAACAATTTGCTCATGGAAGCAGGCATGTAGCTGGGGGTGGGGCTTGAGGGGCTTCACCCCTCCCCCCTGGAAAGTCTCAGGGTGGTCTGCAAGAAGGCCATACTGGTACATTATTTAAACTGTTATGTTTATTCATATTATGATCTGATCGCCATGCTCAATATATGCCATACGTATGGGGGTATTGGGATAAGGATATAAAAGGTTTTCTAGGGTAGACCCTCTCTCACTCAGACTCACCCCCCCAATCAAACTCCTGGCTACAGCCCTGCCTGGAAGCCACAACTTACATCAACGATGAGGAAGTCAAGCCAGCACCAGGCATTGGTGAAATAGACCTTGAATCCGTAGGCTACCCATTTCAGCAACATCTCAATAACAAAAACATATGAGAAGACTTTGTCAGCATACTCCAAGATGGTGCGGATTACTGGCCGTTGCTCAATGTAGATGTCTTCAAAAGCCTGGAAGAGAAAAAGAGGCACAGTAGGTTATTGTAAACAGTCCTCGGAAGGGACACAGAGTACAATTTGCGGAGATAGGGTTGAGGGTATAGAGAGACTATGAACTTGAAATTCTTTAGAATTCCAATTTCATTTCTTATGATGAGAATGAAAATAACAGTATTTTACATGGTGAAAGCTTGCATGATGTATTTTGTGCATTTTAGTTGGTCATTGTTTTTGTGTATTTTGCTCCATGACCACCCCAGAATTTAATTGAATGACTAGTTTTGTAGAAGTTGGAGATGCATCTATCTGGATTTCAGCCAAGTATTCGATAAGATCCGTGTAATGATTTGATTAGCAAACAAATTAAATATGGAATAGATAGGGATACTCTCAGATGGATCTATTATTGATTGGCAAACTGGAAAGTGGTCTGAAGTGAAGTGCCTCAGATTCTATCTGAAAGCCATTACTCTTCAACATTTTAATCAATGATTTAGATGACAGGGTGAAGGAAATCCTCACCAAGCTTGGAGATGACACAAAACTGGGAGGAGTGACTAAAAAACACTGGAAGATGGGAAAATAATTCAAAAGGATCTTGATAAATTATAAAATTGGGCAGACATAAATAATATTAAATTCAGTAGAGACAAATGCTAAATACTATATTTAGGCCATGAAAAAATACTCTTCTAGGATGGAGAATACATGGCTCAGCAATACTCTACACAAAATGTCCTTGGGAGTATTGTTGATCATGAGTTGAACACGAGCTAGCAGTGTGATGCTACAGCAAAGAAGATGAAGGAAGGATATTTTATCCTGCATTCATATAATAGTTTCCAAGTTCAAGGACATAATACTCCAACTCTATTCTGGCAAACTTATCACATGGGGGAGCCCCCCCCCCCCTCTTGTGGCATTTTCACTAGCAAGTCCCTTGTGCCACTCTGTTGTGGCAATGCTTCCCTATCACATGGGGAGAGTGTCAGCCAAACCAGGCAGAAGTGTACTGGCTTACACAACATTGGAAGGCCCCTGTGTTTGGCGGGAAGTGTCCAAGGATGCTCACACCCCAGTTGGAGGTGGAGCTACCACTAGAAGTCACATAATGTCATGTGCTTGCAGGCATGGGGCTCCATGCCCAAAGCAGGCTGGACGCTTGATTTGATCAGTGTGATGAGGACATGAGTTGACCAGGCCTCATTTGGAGTTATCCAATCCGTTATGTGTCCCTCATTTTAAGAAGGATATAGACACGTTGGAGAAGGTTCAGAGAATGACAACAAGAATGATAAGAGATATAGAGAACAAAACTTATGAGGGAAGATGGAAAGAACTGGATGTGTTTAGACTGAAGACTGAAGAGCCCCCAAGGACTGTCACAGAAAGAACGGGGCTCAGCACAGAGAAGGCACACTCACCAAGGCCCCGCTGCTAAGGAGGATCATGAAGATGATGAAAGTCTCAAACCAGTTGTGCTCCACAATCTTGAAGCATGTCTTCCGAAGATTCCACCACTTTTCCCCTTTTTCTGTTTTGATGTCAACATATAGGCAAGGACATCTCTTAACACAGGCTGCAATGGAGAAAAGAAAAGAGAGGTCAATGACAAGCTGACAGCATCTTTATTTGTGGTCCATGGTCTGGTACCAAGATATGGCAAGTTTCCAGGAAACTATGTGAATGCCACAATTACATGGCACAGATAGTGTGTGTGTGTGTGTGTGTGTGTGTGTATATATATATATATATATATAGCCACACTATGTTCCTTGGATTTATGGCTCTCAGATTCTCCAACCGCAGGCAGATTGTTTTCGCGTTGAGAGCGCCCAAACAAATCCCGTTGGCCTGTGGGAGCTCATTTCAGTTCTCTCGCGATACTTGATCAGAGACTTTGAATTGTATTTATAAACCCGGAAGTGGGTAATTTTTAAAAATATTTTAATTTAATTTATTTTTTTATTTTTATTAAAAAGCTTAGAGGGGCCATTTTTGGGAAGGGGCTGTGGACCTGGGAGCCGTAGGGTCTGCCGCCCGGCCCCTCATAAGAGGCATGGTCTTTTACTGAGATAAAATTGGACAGCCCTGCTCTAAGACTTGGCAGTGAAAAAGATGCATTAGGTCTCAGTTTTGCTGCTGAGTGGAGAGCATTATGCACTTTCTTTTCATGTTCTGGGGCGGCTGGCCTCTTCCCAACTTCTCCCTGCTTCCTGCCTGATGACCAGACCTTCAGTGAAGCATTCCTCTGGCTCATCATTTTCCACCGCCTCCTCAGCCACCGCTTCCTCCTCCATAGGATCTGGGGGTTTGTAGTCGACAGTACTACATATGGATGATTCAGTTCCATCAGACAGAAGCTTCTGCAAAGAGGAAAAGAACAGACAATTAGAACATTTCAAGAATTGAGAGCCAAACAGTAAAAAGCATTCATCATAAACCTAAGATGTCCTTCCAGAAAAAGGGTTCTTATTACTATCCATTAAAAGGCATTCAGCAAATATTTTGTCTTTTAATCCTTAAGAGTTTTTGTGTTAAAAAAGAAGAAGAAAGAAAGAGAAAGAGGGGGCACATAAACAGAGAAGGATTAAAAGTGGAAAGCAGCATTCTCTGCACCTCTAGAGGAAAACTATGTTAAGGAAATACAGCGATGGTTCAATAAAAGCCCCAATGTTAGAAAATGTATGACAGGCAGTAGGAAGATGGATTTTCCTACCTTCTTAAAAAGAAAAACTCAGTAAGATCTGTGTCCTCATATGAGAGTAGAACTATGTATTAACTCGGCATATATCCTCTGCACACTTACTGTAGCTAAAACTAGCTATTATTTCAGCAGACATATATTTTAAGATAGCATGAACATGTGGCTGTGGGGATATTTGGTGGGGAAAATAGCAGTGAGGTGTTTAATTACTAGCGTGTCTGCCACTTCTCCTTTATCACCCTTTCTCTTAGTATCAGAGTCTGAGTAGGAGAAATTAAGAAATAAAAACACGGGTGTTGCCTTTTTGCTTAGGACCTGTTGTTCAGAATTGAATGCTAGCTCAACCAGTCCCTTTCATGCACCCGAATTAACATTTCTTGGATCCCCCCAGATGTGTCAGACTGCAATCTCCATCATTTCTACCAGCAAAGGAAGGCTGGTCTACACACAGACATGGCTGTTAGTGTCAGTGAGGACAACATCATGTCCTGAATGTATAAGGCATTGAATTTCTAAAAGTAATAGTATTTCTTTTACTCATAGATATCATGAGGGAAACACATAGAAGATATGTTGGTCAACAACAGCCACATAATATCTGGACAGGACCTTTAACTGGATTTGAAGTATGGCTAGAATCTTCCCAACTCTTTCAGCTGTGACTCTATGACATTCTACTTGTGAATAAGCATCCATAGGATCAGGTTTTTATTAATTCAGTTTCAATATCTATCTAGGGACTTTGCCCTTAGATTTATCTATTGATTTGTGAATTAGGACAGCACCATAGAGGCAAATAAGGTCTTTTCTCTAGACCAGTGGTTCTCAACCTGGGGTCCCGAGATGTTTTTGGCCTTCAACTCCCAGAAACAGCTGGTAAACTGGCTGGGATTTTTGGGAGTTGTAGGCAAAAAACATCTGGGGACCCCAGGTTGAGAATCACTGCTCTAGAAAGTAGGGCTGTTCTACAATTTCGGATATGCCCGAATTTCGGAAGTTTTTTTGGAAACCTCCCGACTTTTTTTTAGCAATTTCGAGGCAGCCCTCCCAATAGGAATTCCAAAATCTGAAATTCCGAATTTCGGAATTCCGAATTTCGGATGTCATTTCCAAATTTTCTTGCTGATTGCTCATTGGCTGATGGCTAACAGTTGACTCTCCCTTTTGCTGATTTTTTTGCCCATTTCTGAAAGTGGACGCCATTTTTGAAGACTTCCAAATTTTAGAAATACTTCCGAATCAATTTCGAAATTTTCCATTTTTTCCCCCGGAAGTTCATATAATCCTAAACAACAGCTACAATTAGATCCGAAACAAGTTTCGAAACATTTTTCTTGGATCAACCAGCCCTACTAGACAGACTATCCTGTCCATGTCCAAAAACTCCAAATTAGTCCTGAAGAATGTGTTACTTGTTTCCCTCTCTTTTAGGCATGTCTCTCAATCTAGCTACCCACACATTTTCTTGATGAGGACGAAAGAGGTGGAGATTTTGTATTAGTATTAGTCCCCACTAGAACAGATCCGCTGAATCAATGACAGTTACAATACTACTGACTGATGAAATGCTTATTGATTCAACAGATTTACTCTAGTTCGCTGCTTCTTAAACTGTGGGTCCCAACCCCAAAATGGGATACCCTTAGCTCAATGTTGGAATTATGAAAAAGCTGGCAACAATAAAAAAATTCTGAATTTACAGTGGACTCTGCAGAAAATGCTTCAGCTGTACTTCACAAAAAGGAAAATCAGCCTAGTTATCACGCCTTGCAAATGCTGATTTATTTTTAGTGAATGTTTAATTTATACACCTATTTTATATAACTATATACCTGAGATCAGGCAAAAATTTCTTGAGTTTGTGAGTGAAAAAGTTTAAGAAGCCCTGTTCTAATTGGCCTTTTTCATATGCTGTATTCCACTTTTCACCACTCAATACTGGGGTGTTGAGTGGTTTCCGGACTGTATGGATGTGTTCTAGCAGCATTTTCTCCTGACATTTTGTCTGCATCTGTGGCTGGCATCTTCAGAGGCAAAACATCAGGAGAAAATGCTGGTAGAAGGCGGCCATATAGCCTGGAAACCACTCAACACCCCAATGATTTTGGTCGTGAAAGCCTTCGATAATCAAAGGGGACATTGCCATCTTCTGGCCCTCAAAGAGGAAAAAAGTCCCTAAGTTATTATGAGTGTTCATGATTGTGTGACCTTTGGTTACATCAAAGTCACACAATTGTGAACATAGGGATTTTTTCTCCTTGGAACTAACCTAAATTAGCCAAGACGGCAGTGGAAGGTGCTAGGTGCTAATCTAGGCAAGCCATAAATCACTCTCCAGGCTCTGTACAACTGGAATTTACTTTCACCTATACTTTTTTGCAGTTAGCTCTCCTGCAGTGAGTATTTTGCACTTATTCCAGGCAGTTTTTCCTACAGTACTTCAAAGCCTTTGCTCTCTCCTTTTCAGTCAGCTCACTGTTGACTGTGATTAATGACTTGAGTTATAAATAGTGCAGTTACGTTAGATTATCTTAAACATATATGGCTGATGCTAAAAAGCTTTCTGGTCAAAGTTTACACCAGTTCAGAAAGTACGTTGCCGATATTTAACCATACCTTGTAGACTGGACGGCTCACAATTTTCTACCTACCTAATATAGGTTCTAGCCCTCAAGAAGATAAAGTTGAAAAGGATATGCAAGGACAAGCTGCAGGCTTTCCAAAGCACTCTTAAGGATTTAACAGGGAGCACCTATTTGTGGGCGAGGGCTGAATCTAAGTGCTATCCACCACATTGGAGGATCTGTTCATTGGGAGCTTTGAGCTTTTGGATTAGCCACCATCTCTGTTTTGTTGTTGGGTGCCTTCCAGTTGTTTCCAGTTTATGACAGCTCTCAAGTGAACCTATCATAGAGTTTTCTGGAGCTGAGAAATGTGACTAGTGCAGGTCACCAAGTGGGTTTTATGGGTGAGTGGGCATTTGAATCTGGCCTCCAGAGCCATAATTCAACACTGAAACCACTACATCACATTAGCTGTCTTGTCTCTCGCTATTGTGTAGCAATGCATAGTCCCTATAGTCATTGCTGTCCAACAAATACCAACACTCCCTGCAAGAAACCTGTTTATCTGCTGAAAAGCCAGTAATGATTCCATGTTGATCTCTAGCAGCCTTATGAACTAACAGAGGTTGAAATGCCCCCTGTTTCTGGGTAGTATGGGTCAGCGATATTGGAAGAGATAGTAGTTTGAGTGTTGGCCTTTAACTGCAGTGACTAGCATTCAAATCCCTGATCAGCTGTGAAAATGCACTGGGTAATTGTGGGCAAGTCACATGCTCTCAGCCCATTATAGGATTGCCTTAGAGTCATATACGTCAGAAACTTGAAGGCACACAAGAGCAACAACAACAATAAGATGGTTGCCAGTTGAATAAGGGGCAAGCTTTTTTTACCCTTAAACAAGAGATACTTGGTAAATCTGTTTTCAGACATTTTTGGTTTTTTAAATTACTTCTATTTGTTTGGTTATATCAATATATTATCCATAAAATTGGATATGCAGTTAGCCCTACACTTTTGCTGAGGTTGGGGGTGCAGGGCCTCCATAAAAGTGTGTGTGTCGGGGGGGGGGGGTGTCTTCCTTTTTATCTCTGTCATCTCCTCCTCCCACGGATGGAAAAACCATCAACCCTATGCTCATTTTTGAGGAAAAAATGTATCTTTGCCATGAAGATTCCACAACAACTTCATGGTAAAGCTATGTTTCATCCTCACAAAGAAGGCAAATGAATGATGCAGACTTTGTGCTTTTTCCCACAGGAGGAGAAGGAGATAACAGAAGCACCCCAGAAGCAAAGAAAAAGGAAGAGCTCATAGCCAACTTTCACCCTCACAAGCGAATGTAGCAGAGTTGGTAGTTTTGCCACCAGATGAGAGGGAGATGACAGAGGCAAAGAGAAAAGAAGAGTGACTGAGGCAACAACTGAGGCCCTTCTTCTTCACCACCTCCTTCTCCAATCTAATGTCAAATTTCAACATAACCTGGAGGCCAAGATTCCAGTTTTCCTGAATGAAGGTCTGATACCCTTTAAGATTTCATCCACACTCCCAACTACTCCAGCATAAGGCTAATACCCTCCCCTGGTTGTGTTTCCAACTGAGACCAGCACTTCCAGCATCTCAACTGGATCTATTGGTGGTGCTCCCTTTACCACAGCTTGGTTTGGTAACTTTGGTACACGCAGAAAGGAAACACATAGAAGTACAACACTTGGAGGGGGAAATGGTGGGTTCTGAATTCTACTCCACTGTAGTATATGACCTCCTTTCGAAGGGTCAGACCCCCTGCGGGCCACACTGAATCCTTGTGAAGACTGCATCTGACTTCTGGGAAACATTTTGTACAGGCCTGATTTAGATATTCCCCAAGGGAACTTTTTAATTAAATCCGCAAATGATCAAAACCACAAAAGTCAAAAATGCAATGGGGATGGCTGATTGTACCAGATAATAGCTTTCTGTTGCATGTTTTATGTTTTCATGATGCTAGTATATGAATTTTATAGTGTTATATTTTAACTCTGTTTGACTGGGCTTGGTCCCCATGTTAAGCTGCCTCGAGTCCCTTTGGAGAGATGGTGGCAGGATATAAGAATTATTATAATTATTATTATCCACTTTATGTATGTTACATTTATAAAAACAAGAGTTGCTGATGCAAATGAGTTTTGAATCCTCTGGGGGCTGCTATGTCAGTACGCATTATGCAACCATGCTGTCCCTGTATCAGAGTACATTGAAGCAGGTACTTCCTATTAGGATTCTATCAAACATAATGCCAAATCGGAGAAAGCTGATAGAGAAGAGAGATGTGCAATATCAACTTTCACCACACACAACATCAGACACACCCCCTGAAAGTGATACTTCATAGCTGGAGAAAATGCATCATCAAACAGCGCTGCATCAATCTGTTTTAAATTGTTGGATATGCAATGGAAAGAAAAAAAATCTGGTTGCTGTTAAGAAAGGAGGCTGAACAAATCAGGGCAATGGGTGAATTGCGTGAATAGACTGAAAGAGAGCTTAATGCCCCTTGCAAAAACAGTGTGACTATACTCCTGTTTGCCTTCCCTCTAAGAAAATGGTTAAAGTGCTTCCAAAACACTATCCTCAAAAAATGTACCAATCATACAGTGTCCAGTGCTGTTATTATCATATTGCTCCAGGGAGTGATGGGGTGGGCAATGAACAATGAGACAAATGAACTTGTTCTGTAAGCCACTGTTTTTCAACCTTTTTGAGCCGCGGCACATTTTTTACATTTACAAAATCCTGGGGCACACCACCAACCAAAATGACAGAAAATGACACTCTAACACAGTAATACATATAGTTAATATGTTTTTTAATGTATTTATACACTCCGTGTGAAACCTGGGCCTGTTTCAATGAACACAACATAGATATCTTGGCAGGAATGGCAGAAAGACACACACGAAGGTCTTTCTCTACAGCTGTCAGTCATGGAAAAACTTTGGCCCTCTGGGTGCTTTGGACTTCAACTCCCACCATTCCTAACAGCCTGAGGCCCTTTCCTGCTTAAGTGGCTGAGGGGGGGAAAGGAATAGGGCCGGAGGCTGCTAGGAATGGTGGGAGTTGGAGTCCAAAACACCTGGAAGGTCCCAGTTTGCCCATGCCAGCTTTCGATTCCATCGCCACATCTATCTTCAGTCTCTGGCGGTTTGAATACATGTGATTATCTACATGATTTTCTACCTTGTCACTACTATTATGGTGCTGCTTCTTTAAATTGTCTACAAACTGTGTTATTGTGCGGATCCCGGAACTGACATTGGATAACATCGTGAGGATACACTTTGTTTTTTGCACTCACTTCCGTGATTTCATCAAATATCACGAGTTTTCCGTAGAGGAGTGCTCCGTGAACTCACTACTTCCTGGTTTGCAACTCCTCCGCTCTCTGTGGCGACCACACCAAACTAACTTATGTAAAACTTTTGATTTTCTCCAGCAGGATTGAGTACTTTGAATGTGTTTTTTTGCATATAATTATGTATGATTAATTGTGCATTTTGTACTGTGACGTAGCAGCGCTCCTTTAATAAGTAAGAGTATTGGAGGTTCAAATTTCCCACGGCACACCTGATGATAGCTCAGGGCACACTAGTGTGCCCCGGCACACTGGTTGGGAAACACTGCTGTAAGCCACTGATTTTTTGGCAATATGTTGATGCCAATAAACCCTTCGTAGAAAACTCTTATAAGTGCACAGAACTATGCAAACAAATGTACTGCAACTGATGTCAATATATGAGTTGTTTGCTCAAATAAGTGCACAGAACATATTTATGGTATGTCTTTTACTGATGCAAAGCAGAATCAAAGATACTTTAATAATGCTCTCTTTCCTCTCTCACATACAAAATTCAGACATGGCATGATTTCTAGTCAACATAAAATTTGAAATGGAGATTTAATATACTTCCTTTTAAAATCTTCATAGAAACCAATCAAAGCAATGTTCAAGTCTCTATTTTAATTTGTGTGTATTTATGTGCCTTCAAATCCCATTTCAATTTCATGGCAATTCCATGAATTTCAAAGGGTTTTCTTAGACAAGGAATATCCAGAAGGTGTTTTTCTAGTTCCTCCCCTTAAAATATAGCCCACAGCACCTGGTATTCATTGGCAGTATCCCATTTAAGTACTAACCAGGGCTGACCTGGTTTTGTTTCCTAAGTCAGATAGGATCTGGAGCATGCCCAGATTACCCATAAGGCCCATGGCCTAGGGGCGCAAGCCGGGGGGGGGGGGGGCAGATCACGGACCAAAAAAACCCCTGGTCCGCGCCCCTCTTTCCCCCTTTCTCATGCCCCTCCTTGCTCCTTCTCCCGGCAAAGTCTCTGCTCCGTCCACTCCGTCTCTCGCTCTCTGGGCTGCGGTGGGGCCCTCGCATTGATCCATTGATTTGCCCGCGGGTCTCTGGCTAGCCTGACCTCCTGGCTCCCGGGGAAGCCGTCTCCATGGCAACTCGCCGGCTCCCCCGGTGGCAGACTGTAAATTCCTGCAGCCAGAGCCGAGCGGCAGAGTCCGGGAGACGGCGGTGGGAGGGAGGAGAGGAGGAGGAGAAGGAGGCAACTAGGAGGAAAGAAAGAAAGCAAGTAAAGAAGGAAGAGAGGGAGGGAGGGAGAGGGGAGAGAAAGGGCGTTGCTTGGGTGAACCTCTCCCAGGTCCCCAGCACGAGACCACACCAACCCAGGCTCGCTCCTGCGCTCTCGGACCAAACCGGGGCGGTCTGCTTGGCCAAATCTCTCTCTCTCTCTTTTTCTCTCTCTTGCACCTTTGGAGCGAGTTTGCACCCCCTGCGCTCTCCCCAAGTTTCCCGAGGAGACCTTCAGAGCACAGTGGAGCTTTCCAGCCAGTGGGAATGTGGATCTTGGAGGTGGCGGGATGGTGCCTACTCGCTTTTCTCTTCTGCTCTGGAGGCACCATGGCGAAAGCCAGCCAAGTGTGGGTCTGAGTGGTGTGTGTGTGTGTGGGGGGGGACAGTAGAGGTTGGCTTAAAGGGGGCGTAATTCCAAAGTGTCGCCTAGGGCGCAAAAAGGTGTAAATCCGGGCCTGATCTGGAGCCTTCGGGTGTTTTAGGCCCCTCTTTCAAAAGAGGTGTTAAGTCTATTTTCACCCAACGTGCAGGCATGTAGCCAGGGGGGGCTAAGGGGGCTTCAGCCCCCCCCCGAAATTCTCAGGGTGGTCCGCGAAAAGGCCTTACTGGTACATTATTTAAACTGTTATGTTTATTCATATTATGATCTGATCACCATGCTCATTATATCCCACTTTAATGGGGTTATTAGGATAACAATACAAAAGGTTTGCTAGGGTAGACCCTCTTCCGCCCAGTCTCAGCCCCCGAACCAAACTCAGCCCCCCGAATCAAAAAACTGGCTACGGCCCTGCCAACGTGCATGGGTTCTCAAGCAGAATGCTGGTTTAAACCTGGCAAGGGGTGGGGGTGGGGGGATGATATAGTGTCTTCCAGATTATGTGTGACTGCAACTTCCATCATCCATCACACATAGCTATGCTGGCTGAGTCTGTCAGGAAATACAGTCCACACATCTGCACAGTCACATATTTCCCATCACTACTGTAATTTAAAACAAACCTTTACAACTGTGGTTACTCAGCCCTATTCCAGAAGTTTTGCCTGAAGTTTAGCCTTAATAATGCACAGAACACTTGAATTGTATAATGAAATACAATGTAGGCAAAACTCTCACTTTACCCAGTTATTCTTATACAACAAGAACGCCATCTACTTTTCAAAGCTTTTTTTTTTTTTACAGAATATTACTATCAGATGAGGTGCGTGCCACCTGCCTTGGCATTAGTTTGGTCATGATCTGCAGGAAAAATTAGCATGGCATGCAATAACTTTTCACTCTAAGGCATTATTTATTTATTTATTTGAAACTTTTGTACCCCGACCTTCTCACCTCTATCGAGGGACTCAGACCAGCTTAACAGCAAAAATTCAATGCTATACAATTTAAAAACAACTACAACAACATATTAAAATACATAAAAACCCAGCATAAAACCACATCGCCATTAAAACAATTCCACTCAATCTGTAAACGTGGTCATACATTCAGACAATAGCCAATCTCAGCCTATTCTGGGAAGGCCTGGCTCCACATCCAAGTCTTCACCAGCCTCCTAAAGGACAACAGAGAGGGGGCAAATCTAGCATCACTTAGTAGAGAGTTCCACAGCCGAAGGGTGACCACAGAGACGGCCCTGTCTCTCGTCCCCACCAGCCGCGCTTGTGAAGCTGGCAGCACCGAGAGCAGGGCCTCTCCGGAGGACCTTAATGTTCTTGATGGTTCGTAAGGGAGAATCCGTTCGGACAGGTAAACTGGGCCAGAACCGTAGGGTTTTGTAGGTTAAAACCAGCACTTTGAATTATGCCCGGAAGCTAATTAGGCACTTACTCTCAATGAACTTGGCTTTGTATCTAAATTTTCTTTGCAGATCAGTCATCAAACTCTATAATTGCCATGATTTCTCATTGTGGCCTATGGCACTGAAGGTAGTGGCATAATGGAAATCGGTTTTGTTGTGCTTTCAGGTCATTTCCAACCTATGGCAACTCCAGCCTATGACCATGTTTTCTTGGAAAGAAAAAGTTTACCATTGCCTTCTTCTAATTATTATAAAATGCAAATATGGATTACTACCTTCTCAGGAAATAAAAATGACCAGAGGTTCCCAAACTAACCACTAGATGCCACCTTAACACAGTCCCATAATCATGGGCTAGGATGATGGTGAAGTCCTGGCTGTGGCAAAAGCGAGGTGGGGCTGAGCTTCTAAAAGAAGTGATAACTTCAAACTGTCTTGGAAGCCATGGCTATGATCATGCAATTCAGCCTCTCTTTCTCACACTCACATACAGATGACTTTGGTTAACTGTGCCAGTGATAAAAATCAATGCATTCATATAAAAAGGTCTACTATGCACAATGGAGTAAAATATGAATGGTAACAGATGTTCCACCAAACCAACAGGAGGAATTTGGTTTCACTCCTGGCTGTTACACCCTATAGAATCATGCAAGAGACTTTGTGGGCCATCCAGTCCAACCCCCTGCCAAGAAGCAGGAAAATCATGTTCAAAGCACCCCTAACAGATGGCCATCCAGCCTCTGTTTAAAAGCTTCCAAAGAAGGAGCCTCCACCACACTCCGGGGCAGAGAGTTCCACTGCTGAACAGCTCTCACAGTCAGAAAGTCCTTCCTAATGTTCAGGTGGAATCTCCTTTTTTGTAGTTTGAAGCCATTGCTCTGCGTCCTAGTCTCCAGGGCAGCAGAAAACAAGCTTGGTCCCTCCTCCCTATGACTTGCCCTCACATACTTATACATGGCTATCATGTCTCCTCTCAGCCTTCTCTTCTTCAGGCTAAACATGCCCAGCTCTTTAAGCCGTTCCTCATAGGGCTTGTTCTCCAGACCCTTGATCATTTTAGTCGCCCTCCTCTGGACACATTCCAGCTTGTCAACATCTCTCTTCAATTGTGGTGCCCAGCATTGGACACAGTATTCCAAGTGTTGTCTAACCAAGGCAGAATAGAGGGGTAGTATGACTTCACTGGATCTAGATCTAGATGCAGGCCAAATTCCCATTGGCTTTTTTAGCTGCAGCATCACATTGTCGGCTCATGTTTAACTTGTTGTCCATAAGGACCCCAAGATCTTTTTCACACGTACTGCTCTCAAGCCACGCGTTCCCCATTCTGTATCTTTGCATTTCATTTTTTTCTGCCTAAATGGAGTATCTTGCATTTATCACTGTTGGACTTCATTATATTAGTTTTGGCCCATCTCTCTAATCTGTTAAGATCGTTTTGAATTCTGCTCCTATCTCTCCTTGGTGGATTTGTCTAGCATTTTAAAGTCAGTTTATAGCAGTATCAAAAGATACCCCAGTGGGACACAGTATTCCTCCCAGGGAATTGAGGAGAAGAAGACTATGGGAAGTGGAGAATAGGTAACCCAATCTTTCCTTTTCCATTTGAAGAAATTTGGGCATTTTATTTAGCTGAAAATTGGACTCAATGTTTTCTGTGAGTTTTCTGGGTCTTCTTGGATGCATCTGTGCTGTAGAACTAATGCAGTTTGACTCCACTTTAAGTGCCATGGTTCACTGCTATGGAATCATGGGAGTCTCTCGCTTTCAGTACCAAGCAGAGGTGTTGCCTCATTAAATTCCAAATCCATGATCTCATAGCATTGCATTTTTTCTTCTATGGGGGCATCTACATTAAAAAATTAATGCAGTTTGGCATCTTCTTAACTTTCACAGCTCAATGCTTTGAAACCATGGGAGTTGGAGCTTTAGGAGGTAGCTTTCGGTGCCAAAGAATACTGGTGCTTCACTAAGCTACAAATCCCAGGACTCCATAGAATTGAGCCATGGCAGTTAAAGTGGTGTCAAACTGCATTGATTCTACAGTGTAGAGGCAGACTTGGGGAGTTAAGGAAGAGCCACAAAACGAAGTCCCAAGGGATCATGTGACTCATGGGTCACATATCCCCCATATGAAGCCATTCCTATAGCCAGTTTTGAATTTGCTGCCAGTCTTTGAAAAATGAAACACGTAATTCCTGAGGCAGGTGAGATTCTGCTTATGCAATTGGAGGTGCAAGGTTTGGCTAAGATTATTGGATTTTATTTCCTTCATTATATTACTTGTTGTTACTAAATACTGAAAACATAAATAGTGTTTTGCTCAGATTCCCTGATATTGCTATGCTAGGAAGGAAAAGGATTCTGCAAAGCACTGAATGCCTCTGTGCCTTGAACCTCAGAGGCCCTGCTTATCCCCACTCCTACTGCCACCTTCTCACATTTCCTCAGGCAATCAGGAGAAGGAAACAGGAGCACGCAGACTTAGAAGGGGTGGATAGGATTCTCTCTGTTTTTCTTGCTCAGCCCCTGAACCTGTTTGTCAAATCAAAAGGGTCTTGGTGCAAATATGAAGAGCTGCTGACTCTCCATCAGCAAGACACAACACACCCTAAGACCGTGTTTCTCAATTTTAAGAAATCAAAAACCACCTTTTTTTTACTTCCACAAAGAAGAGATGGGGATGAGAACAATAGTTGAGATTGAGAGGAAATTTGTCTTTTAAAAAATGCTTGCCAACTGTAGTTTGCATTTTAAACCGTCGACACTTTTGGAAAGGATGTTAAAGGAGCGAAAGTGATAGTGCACACCTTCACAGTGCTCCAAAATCATAGAATCATAGAGTTGGAAGAGACCTCGTGGGCCATCCAGTCCAACCCGCTCTCAAGATAACTGGTAGGAAAATGAGACAGTAACAAAAAAGAGAGTGTGATGTATGATTGATTATTAAAGATGGGAGGAGAGATAGACAGAGGAGCTTATGAGTCCTGAAAATTTGCTGAGCCATCACAATTGGATCTAGAGTTAATGCTGGTAGAGATCGTTTCTGGGCATGTGATGATGAGTCTGGTTCCCTTATGTAAAGGCTATTGGGATCCTTAAGCCCAAGCACCGGGAATTTAAAATCTAAAAGGCAAACAAAGCCCTAACAGGTTCCAAGTACTTTTGTATCAAAGCCAGGAATTCTTTCAAAGTCTAAAGACTGGGAGATTATCTCACAAGTTAATTGATGGAAGTCATACCATGTTTTGAAGGAAAATATTTAGGCTATTTGAAGGGCACATCTTTAAAAGAACTTGGAAATTCTCACTGGTCTAGGATGCAGGGATAATAGCAGCGGGACCATATGGTTCTCTTACAGCTGTGTTGGTTATCATTTAGTGTGTGAACTCACTTCTTACAGCCTTATCACACGGGGCGGAAGAAGCGTCCTAGGATGCTTTTGCCCCAGTTCACCCATGGAGCCCCATGCTGCCCATCATATGATGTAGGCTAACTTCTGGTAGGGCTCTGTAGGCAAACTGAGGAAGCAACATGGTGGGACGCTACCACCGCCAACACATAAGTGGCCTTGTGTTCCATTAGAAAAAATGGGGATTTGGTGGAGTGATGACACTTTCCCACATGGGATGGGAAAACGTCAGCTGGTGCCCGGGGTGCTGGGATTGCTCCACTGCTGTCCAGATTCACCACAGAAGCTGGTGAATCACGATGCTGGACCTCATCAATGTATTGAGGTCCACAATGTGCTCTCCTCCACCCACCCCTCGTATGTCTGTGTGTTTATATGTTATTTAGTGCCACTTTCAGTAACTTCAGGCTGTAGGCACTCAAAACTATAAAAATGAAAATATGTATGTTAGTTCCACAAATGCGCCTACATGACCCGAAGGATTTCAACCAAACAAGGAACACACACCCTTCATGATCCAACTGAAAATCATAATGATTTGTCTTCCCAAGAAACTTTTCAACTCTGCCATGGAGCCCTGAGACATTTGGAAAGGATTCTGAGACATGTTGGAAAAACCTTTTACTAGACAAAAGACATTTTCAATCCTATGGCAGATCCATCTGAATGTGTATAGTTTCAAAAACACATCTAAAAATGCTTTCTACATTGCAACAGAAAATCGGTCTAAAAAGGCAAACAAGTCTTTGGATAGCTTGTCATCAGGGCCGGATCTTACGTTACGCGAACTACGCACCTGTGGGGGGTGCCGCATATTCAGGGGTGCATCGGTCGCCAAACGCCCCTTCTCAGTCTCCAGCCCCGTGGAAGGCTGCCCACCAAATGCGGCGCAAGCAGGCCAGAGCTGCCCACAGCGGTTCCATGAGGCCAGGGACTGAGAAGGGGTGTTTGGCTGCCGATGCGCCCCTGAATATGTGGCACCCCCTGTAGTTCACGGAAGCCTCCACCCCCGGCTGCCAAACCCTCCTCCTCAGTCTCTGGCCTCATGGAGGGTGTGTATGCGCGGAACCAGCTATTTTCACACATGTGCACCTGGCGCGCATGCGCACCCTCCACAAGGCCATAGAGCCGGGGGGGGGGGCAAAATAAGGTTCGCTTACCATTTTAAATTACCTTAGTCCGGCCCTGCTTTTCATCACAGAAACTTCTAGTATTTTCCTAAGAATTCTAACCATAGGTTTATAATTTGAAAGAAACTACTTCTAGTTCTAGATTTGCATTTTGTGATCCAGCACTTACCTTGGTCTCTTTAATTTCTTTCGTCTCTTCAGCAGTCTCTTCACCTGTGTCAGTTTCATCATAAAGATCAGATTCCTCGGAGGCGATTGGGACATGTATGGTCAAGTTGGGATTGTTGATGAAGTTCATTTGCTCCAGTTCATCAATGAATGGCTCTTTTCTACGTATCCCATCCATGTAATCAGATCTGAAGGCCTGGCCATTGTTTTTGGATAGGCCATCCATGAATTCTGATTTGAAGCCTTGGCCTTCCTTTTTGGGCATGCCGTCCATGATTTCTGATTTGAAGTCCTGGTCTGTGCCCATATGGTTGAGAACAAAATTTTCCTTCTTGCTGTCATCCTCAGCTGGTGGCTCTGTCTTCTCTTTCAATTCTCTGTGAAGCAACAGCAGGACATGTTTCTTTACGTAGTCAATCCCTCGTGTGATTCTGCCAATAGCAATCTGCAAATTGTTCATCTCTCCATCTTCATCGGATCCTGCCAGACTATCAGCACTGAAGGAGCTCAGCAGCAAAGCTAAGAAAAGGTTCAGGACCTGTGGGAACAAAAGCAGATACCAGCTCAATGTTCAGAAGTAATATCCCAGTGTTTGGATATGTCACCCTACTCAACAGTCAGCATCCTATAAGAAAGAATCTAACAAAAGCTAACAGAAAATGCACTAGAGAGTACCATTCAGTATTATATTAGAGAACCACATCTGTACCAATATATCCCAAATCCTGTCCCAAGAAAATGTGAATTCTGTAGCCATTATATATTATGCAAAACAGAACACACTTGCTTATTTTATTATTTATTTATTATTTATTTATTATTTCGCATTTGTCTGTCCCCCCCAACCTCAAGGCGACTTACAACAGTTCGTAAAAATACAATTGTCAGATAACTCATAATAACTCACACTAAAACCATTAAGATGGACAAACAAATAGAACACTTGAAGCTACAAATCGAGTCGCAGAGTGCAGACAGCAAGGCCGTGCCAGCTACAGTTTAGCTAACTCCGAAGGCATGTTGGAACAGCAATGTCTTGACTGCTCTCCTGAACGGGAGGAGGCCCTGGGTGGCACGGATGCCGGCAGGCAGTGCGTTCCACATGGTAGGGGCTGCAACAGAGAAAGCTCGGCGGCGGGGTTGCGGACAGATGGTAGGTCCTCACATTTGGGATGACCAGGAGGTTTAGCTCTTCGGAGCGCAGTGATCTGGTGGGATGATATGGGACAAGGCGGTCCCCCGCAGGTACACCCAGACCATGTAAGGCCTTAAAAGTCAGGACTAACACTTTGAAGGCAATCCGCATTCAATTGGGAGCCAGTGCAGTTCGCGCAGGATTGCCGTGATGTGGTGGCCAATCGGGACCCTGCCATGAGTCGCTGCAGCGTTCTGCACCACCTTGAGTCTCCGGATTACCGACAGAGGAAGGCCAATGTAAAGAGCGTTACAGTAGTCCAGCCTCGAGATGACCGTGGCTTGGATCACTGTGGCTAAGTCGCGCCAGGACAAATAGGGGGCCAGCTTCCTCGCCTGGTGAAGATGGAAAAATGCTACCCTGCTGACGCTGGAGACGTGGGCCTCAATCGACAACAGGGGGTCCAAGGTTACTCCTAAGCTCTTAACAGAGGGCGACGGACATAATGCCACGCCGTCCAGGGTTGGAAGCTGAACATCCCTACAGCCCGGAGGACCCAGCCACAGGATCTCCGTCTTTGCCGGATTCACCTTCAACCTACTGGCTGCAGCCATCCAGTGACGGCCTCAAGGCAACGATGGAAATTATCGGGTGCAGATTCGAGGCTGCCCTCCATCTTCAAGATAAGCTGGGTGTCATCAGCGTACTGATGGCACACCAGCCCAAAACTACGCACCAGCTGGGCAAGTGGTCGCATATAGATGTTAAATAAGAGGGGGAGAGAATAGCCCCTGAGGAACCCCGCAAGAAGCGGGAATCCCGGAGACATCCTTGCCCCTCCTCACTCGTTGTAGCCGGTTCCGGAGGAAGGAGGTCACCCAATTAAGGGCTGTCCCCCTAACTCCGGCCCTGGCAAGGCGGTGAGTCAATAGATCATAATCAACTGTATCCAACGCCGCTGTGAGGTCCAATAACACGAGCAGCGCCGATCCGCCCTGATCCAGCTGGCAGCGCAACTCATCCGAGATGGAGACCAGGACCGTCTCCGTCCCATGCCCCGGACGGAAGCCGGACTGGAAGGGGTCTAGCTAAGCTGCGTCATCTAGGAAGGACTGCAACTGCTCAAAATATTTTAAACAATTTATTATGCTTGTAAAAATACTGCTCAAAATATCCCTATTCCAATTTGTTGAGGAATGACCAGATATTTGCTCAATTCAAGTGGGTTAAAATGTGTTCTTTTTATGAAACTTCTCTTTATGTTGTTTACAAATTATTTACAAATTTTTAATTTGCTATACAATACATATATCCTACCTGTCAGCCAGGCGCACATAAAATATTAAAACAATTGATTAACATATTAAGGTATAACAAACAACGGAAGTAGCAAAATTATCAGCCACTCAAATGTTTTACTGTAAAGGAAGTTTTAAGTTTCTTCCCAACACAACTATGATACTTGCATGGACTCAGGGCTGTAGCAGGGTGTGTGTGTGTGTGTGTGTGTGAGTGAGAGAGAGAGAGAGAGAGAGAGAGAGACCATTTTCATTCATTTTTAAGCTAATCATGAAGCATAGGTCCATATCACAAAATAATTTAAATTCTATGACTCATTCTATATTTTATATAGACTTAATTAAATAAAATGTCTATTTTAGTTATGAAGTTTCAAGTCTTTGAAAAACCTGGAAATGACGCCTAATTGGTAATTTAGTGATTACAAAAGAATACCACAACGCCTGTTGGAAACACTTCAAAATTGAGAAAAATCAGGCTTCATCGAGAAACTTCGGTGAACACCCAAGAGTACAAGCCCAGTCAATCTTTCTTGCCCTATCTTCTATATATATAAAAAGAGAGATGTCATCCTATAGACAGCAAAACCACACAAGGCAGACACATCAAATCAGCCCACATACACACAAAACCCCAATTAAAATTAAACAACACGACCAAAAATACAAAAAAACAATTGGACTACAACTCCCATGATCTCCCACGCCACCCTCCTCTGGCAGTTTAGAGTGTCGGAATGTTGGTGGTGCTCTTGCTTCAGGCATTATGCAAATACTTCCTCAGTTAGAATGTAGAGGCTGGGAGCCACCCCCCTCTGGGAGTTCAGTGTCGGAATGTTGGTGGTGCTGGCCAATCAGAGGCGTTATGCAAATAATCCCACAGTGGCAACCAATCAGAAAGCTGGTACATACAAAATTCACTTTGTTGTCCCAGGCCAGGGAATACAGTGGGACAGGACTACAATACAACAAAAGGAAGATACAAATCCCAACTCATCCTGAGCAAACTGCTAAAGGTCTCTTAATGTTATCAACAAGAGGCAAAATGGCCATCTGTCAAGAGTCCTTTGATTGTGCTTTCCCACCATGTGGGTAGAAGGGGTTAGCCACAGACTATGGCACAGCAACGCGTGCACGGGTCAGCTAGTTGTATTATGTATATTTACAAACATTTCAGAGTTGAAAATGACCTTTCATTTGTAGCTGTTGACACTGGCAATGTTGCAGAAATCTGAAGAAGTTTCTTCACATTCGGAAAAAAACTGTCTATCACAGACATGATATGTTTTCAGGGCATTTGATGGTTTTCTGCAGATATAATCTTTTTCCATTTTCTACACCACAGATCACACTCTTCCATCATTCATTGTAACATTTTGAGAAACTACCGTACATAAAGCACCTTTAATCTGGTACCTAGTTATTCAAAATATACTTGATAGTTTAAGAGAAGTTAAAGTATAAACTTTTAAAGCAAATACAAATTATCACAGCTGTTATATACCGAGAAACATTGTAAATTGCATTTAAATTTTAAGTTTTTCTTATGGAGTTTAACCCGGGGAGTCCGATTCTGATGTCAGTTTCAGTGAATTACATCATCTTCATGTTGGAAATGTTGATTAAACATCCACGACATTAAAACTCTGTCACTTCCTCTATTAAATGGAATATTAAATCCCTCTGGGCAGTTAAACCAGAAAACCCCAATTGGACCTCCCCCCCCCCTGAGGATCTTCCTCCAGGGGCAAACCAAGAATGGGCAACTTGGAAGTCCCTGAACAGACTCAGAAGTAGAGTGGACAGATCAAAAGACAACCTGGTAAAATGGCTCTACTTAAAAGAATCCCACACCTTGTGTGGCTGTGGAGCAGAACAGACAACCAGGGGTGGTCTAAGGTCATTTTAAATGGTAAGCGAACATTATTTTGGTGCCTCCCCCTCCGCACATGCCCAGAAGCTCCTGTGCGCAGGCGCAGAAGCCTGTAAACACAGAACTCCCTATTTGGCACGCCCCCCCGTGCATGCCCAGAAGCTCCTGTGCACAGGCGCAGAAACGCAGAAGCGTCGGAGCGCACAAGGCCCAAAAGCAGAACATCGGCCGGATGCTGTCTGGCGGGCGGGGGAATGCACCCTTTACCCTGCCTACCGGTAGGATCGCCCCTGCAGACAACTCTGCATCTGTATGCTTGTCCACTATGCCCTGCCTCACGCACAGAGGAAGAATTATTGGAGGCTACAGAAAAATGCTGTTGCTATTGCCTGTTTTTGGTCAAAAGATATTTAGCCACTTGTGCTCCTTCTATTTTTATCAGTTTTTATACTAATTTCTGCAATGCTTTTGATATGAAATAAATAAATACCTTCCACTATGTCAGATATTGCAGCTATTGCAATGTAAATTGGCAGAAACGTAATAATAGTGTGAATAAACTATCAAAATTTGGTTGAGATTGTGCTTGTAGTTCTGGAGGAACTCTATTTTTTGCTTCTTGTAGACTGAGTTAACCCGTTAAAATTACTGAGTAAACCAGGTTTTTTTAACCCCAAAAATTTCGGAGTGGGGGTTGAATTTCTAAACTACCTGCTTGGTTATGGGTTTCCATGAATTACACACAGATCTATTGTTCAGCTTTTCATGAGTCACATCTCATATTATTCACTATTATTCTAATAACAAATGTAAAGCCTCTGCACTGTTTGCTCAGAATTGTGTAGTGCACACAGGATCATTAGCCCAATGAGTGATTATACACATAGATGCCCAAAACACTCCAGCACTGCAATTCATATCCTTTTCCATTGATTTAAGAGCATCAGATGTAGGCTTGTGGGTCCTAGCAGCCATTTCTTTCAGTTTTTGGAAGGAAAGCCTTGGGGATGATGGCTACTTTGCAGAAGGTAGTATCTCCTTATGATGGATTCTGCCACCCCAGCACCTTTTAACCTAACTGTGGAGTCAAATGAACGCACAAATCTGTTGATTTTTATCTAAGAAGATACAATTACCACCAGCTGACTTCTTTGTTACCACAAAGTGAGTCCAGCTTGTGGACAAACCCATAATTCTCGGGACATCACAAGAATACAGCTACATCAAAGTTCCAAATTAATCATAAGACCTATCAGAATTTTATTTATTTATTTACAGTATTTATATTTCACCCTTATCACTCGCAGGGGACTCAGGATGGATTGCAATGCACACATACATGGCAAATAGTCAATACCATAGACACACAACATATATAGACAGACACACAGAGGCTATTTAACTTCCAGCTTCATGAGGGTATGCTTTGAATTCCGGCCACCGGGGGAGCTGTTGCTTCACCATCCACTTGTGACACTGATGGAGTACTTCCTCATTCTATTGCACACTGCTGGAGAGTTTTATGGCTTTGTAAATTAGTTAAATTAGCCTCCCCGCATAACTGGTGCATACATTTCCTACTTGACAGATGCAACTGTCTTTCGGGCTGCAAAGGTTAACAGCAATCTAGACAAATGGTCAGGAGCTTACTCCAACCAGGGCTGGCTTCAAAATCATGACCTATTGGTCAGCAGTGCACCACAAAACCGATCCTTGTTCTTGTTTAGATTTGGGAGAAGGGAGAAAGTAGAAAGGAAGCAATAAAATAACTGGATTATAATCAAAATATTTGTAGTAGATGAGCTTTCTGCTACTCTGTACTTTCCAAATGGATGGGACTATATAATTCACCTAAACAGGAATTTTGGGAGTTGCACTGCAACATATCTGGAGGACTCCAGGTTGGGAAGATTATATTAGAACTAGGGATGGGGAGTATGGACCACCCTACCAATCTTTGCTTTTCCAATCCCACTGCAGCACAGTGTTAAAAAAAAAACTACCTGTGGGTTTTGTTGCTGCTGCAATAAATTAGCCCCATCACACCTCATTCTAAAAGATAAACATTATGCCGAATGTTGGCAGGTTTTCAAAATAGGACAACCTAAGTTCATGACACCTAGGGCTGAATATAAGAAAGCAAGTATAAACAAGCTTGTGTTCTACTGAAATACCAAATGAAAGTATTATTGTCTTTTGCCTTCGTGCATATTATCTAGATTGCTTGAAAAGTCCTAGATTTTGTTCCTGTTCTTTCCAATTTTATAGTGGTCAAAACAAGTTGCAGAGCTAGTATAAAAAGTCTGTGAATGTACTAGAAGCTGGCAGAAAATAGTCTTATTTCCAAAAATAAATCTGAAGGAACAGGAACAAAATCCGGGACTTTCTGGTCTTTTTTGTCCATGCAGATTTACCCTTACCCGTGCATTTGGTTATATTATTAACATATTGTCCACATTTATAAATTACATGATGCATGCAATTTCTGACCTGGTGCATGTGATTTCTGACCTGATGGATTGCCTGCACATCAAAATATGGGAATTTTGGGGACATGTTTTTCGATCTAAATAGTAAAAGTTTCCAACCTTTAAATAAGCAAAATAACTTGTAATAAAAGACACTTCCCAGTCCAGTAATAACAGTCACCTGGTGTGTTGAAGTGATTAATTGTATTATATAAATGAATATGTATTGTAATGTTGGGAGAGAGTGAACAGGAGAGAGAGAGCTGATATTAAGAGCACATTTCTGCAGGGAGAGTAAAGTTGCCATAGCAACGTGGCTCTGAAGCTGTAGTGGGAGGAGCCAAAAGGCTTCTGACAAGACCAAGGAGGAAATTCTAGTCAGTTAGGGTTAGGAGCTCAGTGTGTGAGGAGCTCAGAGAGAGAGAGAGAGAGTTAAGAGTTTAGAGAGGGAAGAGCTCAAAGTGAGTGGTTAAGTCTGACCAGCTCTAGAGAGAGAGCAGGGTTAGGATTAGTTTAAGGCTGGGAGAATACAGTCTTGGTTAACTGAACCTGTGAGTCAGTTAGTTTAGAGAAAGCCTGAAGGCTAAAGGAAGACAAAGTGTCTGAAGAAGGCCAGTGTGCCTATATATTGAAAGAGTGAAAATCTAGCTGGTTGATGACAATAGTTAGGCTATTGTAACTTTGGTTTTGCCATAACTAGAATTAGTAACCTTTTTAAGTTGTGCCTCCTCGGAAGAGTTATACTAAACCAAGCTTTGTACCAGAATAAACTATTAGTTGTTATTTCATCTAAAAACCTCTCTGTGCCATTAATTTCGAAGTCAAGCCTCGTTTCAAAAGTTTATTCCTGTCGCATGAAAGCGTTCATTACCTCACAAAGAGCTTCCCTCACAAAAGGGTTTCAGATTACTTCTCTCTCACAAAATGGTGGCAGCAGTTAGGGTTGCCATTTTTTGATATAAGAAATAATGGACATTTACGGGATTTTCCACAAAAATAAGGGACGCTTCATTAAAAACTTGAAACTCAAACATTAGGAAGAAATACTTTTATTAACAAAATAAGATAATGATTGAAACTCACAAAAGAAACTGACTTACACCCTCCTAACAGTACATGGTATGTTTCTGCATGCTTTGTTATGCAGAAAAAACATTATCAGAACTACCTAATTTTCTCCCTCTGTATTTAGTACTTGACTTTGCTGACTTTAAAAGTGCACTGTCTAAACATTAAAATAAAATAAATTTTGTAAGACAGTACATCTTCATGATTATTATGTCAATAGTTAATGGTATAGTATAGTATGGGATACACAGCATTGTATAGTATTGGGATGCACAGCTAGGCCTATTTTAAGAGTAACTCTCAAGCAACCAGAAACTATCTTTATCCAACATGATTCAACATTCCCCTTGGGTAACGGTTAATTAGTCTACTGTACTTTGAAAAAGTCCTGTATCGCCTCTTCCTTCCAACGGGGACGCAGGCTGCCCTGCAAGTTGGAATCCCCGGGCAGGCATTGCCGTGGAAACCGCAGCACGCACCTTCCTCTGGTCAACCCCGCCCAGTCCTGTCCTGCTAGTCAAAAATAAGGGACAGGGCCTGGAAATAAGGGACACAAATTTTAGGGCCAAAATAAGGGACGTCCCTTAGAATAAGGGACATATGGGAACCCTAGCAGCAGTTTAAAGACAAGGATTTATGTAGTGAATTAGGGACAGAGTGGTGGGATTCTAAAAGAGGGTCCACCCTGTCCAGTTGATAACCTCTCCACAAATCTTCACAAGTTTCCATAGTTTTAAAAGAGTGAACAGTAAACTTGGCTTCTCCACAAATTGGTAGAGCGGTGGGATCGCCTGCCCTGCCACAGTGACCCGACGTCTCCTGAGTCACTACACCTCGCAACCCTACCTGAGTACCTTGTGATGAAAACATAACTTTAAACAATGGAAATGTATCTTTTTACTAAGTGGAGGTGGACTCCAATGCAGTATGCCACAATGCAAAATATATGTGGCATCTACTACAGGTAGGCCAGACATAATGTGAGAAATAAAAATGTAATAGAGAAGAAAAATGACATAGATGTGGAAAGCAAGTGAGGCTGAACAAGGATGGAAAAAAGATTTATAGAGATCAAAGATACCTCCTGTCAACCTAGGGCAGTGTTTCCCAACCAGTGTGCCATGGCACACTAGTGTGCCGTGAGCGATCATCAGGTGTGCCGTGGGAAATTGGCACTCTCCACGCTCCTAGCAGCCCTCTCACAGGTTTCCAAGAAACAAATTAGCCTCTCCGTTTGGAAATGGCTTCCCCCTATTTTCCTGGATTTTTTGAGAGTTGCCCCCCCCCCAAAGGGAACTGTTTATAACAGCTTCCTGACATCCATAGTTAACTGGAAGCAAGTTTCACTTAGGGTGAAATTTCACAAAGGTCTGGAGAACAAGCTCTATGAGGAGCAGCTTGAAGAGCTGGGCATGTTTAGCCTGAAGAAGAGAAGGCTGAGAGAAGACATGATGGCCATGTATAAATATGTGAGAGGAAGTCATATATATGTTGTGTTCATCGAAACAGGCCCAGGTTTCACACTGAGTGTATAAATACATTTAAAAACATATTAACTATATGTATTACTGTGTTAGAGTGTCATTTTGTGTCATTTTGGTTGGTGCTTTGCCCCAGGATTTTGTAAATGTAAAAAGTGTGCCGCGGCTCAAAAAAGGTTGGAAAACACTGACCTAGGGCACACATGTTGAACGCAAGGCCTGTGGGCCAAATCTTGTCCGCCACTTCATTTTATGTGACTCATGCTGCTTTCAAAGCCAGGGCAACATAGCTCCATTTATACAACCTTACAACTACAAACAGCCCTTTGAGGGCAACACTAAGGCTGACGTGGCTCTTGGTGAAATTGTGTTCGACATCCTTAACCAAGGAAATCTACTGACATAGAAGATCAGGCAGCTATAGGTGGCTATTCAGCTTAGGTTCAAAAACTCTAATGAAGGAAAAGCCATTTCCTTTCAAAGATGTGTGTTCGTTGTCAGACCACTCATATCATCAAGAAACATAGTGACTTTTTTACCAGGACAGTAGATTCAACAGATTTCAAGCAAAGGAATGAAGAATGTTAGCAATAAAAATTTAAGGATCCTAATCATTAATTAGTGGGTGAAAATCACAGTAATTGTAGTAATAATGATGAGGGTGATGATAATTTGTAAAGATTCAAATAAAATTAGGCCTGAGGCAAAATCCTGCAACATTTACTTGTCACTTAGCTCAGGTTATGGGGAATTATTGACGAAAACTACTGTTAATATTGAAGCTTCTCTAATATTTTGGATGCCATTTATTTAATCTTGATATATGTACATAAAAGATTGCAACAACGAAGTGAGCACTGAGGGGAAAATAGCTTGAGAAAGAAGGTGAATGGGAAAAGAGCAATTTAATCTTTTTTCACAGAGCCTGATAGTAAACTGATAGGCAATTCATACAGAACACAGTCTTCCATCACACAATGTATCATTGACTTATGAAACTCATTGCCATGGAGGGTCACCATGATTTTTGATTCGGAGTGGAAGGCATTCAGCCTTTGCTCACATGTGACCAAAAACATGTCTCATGAGTTTTAATATGCGTATGTTTTCATATATGGCTTTATGCTTGCATTTTAACTATGTTTAAATATGAGTTTTTACAGATGTAATAATAATGATAATAAACTTTATTTATAGACTGCCCTATTTCCCTAAAGGGACTCAGGGCGGTTTCCAACAAATATGGCAAACTTTCAGTACTAAAAAAAAAACCATACAAACCATTTACATCAGGACAAGACACATTAGACCAGGGGTGCTCATTAGGTAGATCGCGATCTACTGGTAGATCGTGTAGGGAGTCCTGGTAGATCACAGGCAGGGCGGGAGGAAGGCTCAGTCAATTCGTCTAGTAGTAAGAAATCAGTTTGTGTGTGTCAACTGTAAAATAGGATGTGTGGAAGAGCCCCTGGGTTAACTGTCCTTTCCACACAGTTGAATAAAATCCCATGTTATCTGCTTTGAATCAGATTATATGGCAGTGCGGACTCAGAAAACCCAGTTCAAAGCAGATATTGTGTTATATGTTTCACATTTTTGTAGTGGATAGGTTGTTTTATAAGTAGCTCGTATGTTGAAAAAGTGTGAGCACCCCTGCATTAGACAATATAGAACAACATAACTATAACTTAATAATCAAATTAGTGAAAAATAAAAACAAGAAATAAAAACCCATAAAAACATCATAAAATACAAAAGCCTGATAAATGTATGTTGTGCCCCATCTCGAGCTGAAAAGAAAGGCAGGTAATAAATAATAGTTGTAATAATAATAATTATTATTATTATTAAATTGTCTGGAAATAGAGTTCAGGTCACTTCCAATGAGCTCAAGGCAGACTGCTCTTCTCATATTTTTTTCTCATAACAACTTCAAGGGACAACTCAAGTTGAGAGAAACTGACCACTCTAAGCTTATCCATTGATTTGCTTAATTGAGTGGGGAACCGAGCCTGGATCTGGTCTTAGCCTAATCTTATTTAAATCTTTACAAATTATCATAATTATTAGTACTAGTACTACTCCAACAGTCTTAAAGCACTACTATGATTAGAGAAGTTGCTCTCTTGGGACCTTATCATATTGGCTGCCGGAATCATGCACTGTGGCAAATCTGGTGGGGTGTTGGGGGAACCCATTGCCCCACACCCTGGATTACTCAGCTTCTTCTTCATTTGATCCCACGAGGGGGAACTGCAGTGGTGGCATATGCCAGTTTCCCTCTACATATTTGTACGACAGAGTCTTGTCTGAAGTAGCTCTACGTTGTGAGATGTAGCAACTCTGCCCCCATCTGACCCAGGGGGGCAGGGAGCAAATGAGCTCTCACCTCAGCAGGGGGGGCAGGTTCCGGCCCCAGGGGTTCCGTTTGCATTGGACCCAGATGAAGGTGATGTAGGGGATGATGGATCCGCATCACCAACGAATAGCCTGCAATGGGAAGACACCTGGCCGGAGGCTTATTCTGATGACGAAGGCTCTCCTGATTCCGGACCTGATACGGAGTATGAGAGACCGGGAGGTTTCGGTTCTCAGGAGCGGTTGTTTTCACCAGATGTTGCGGAGGACATGGAAGCCGAGTCAGAGCCAGTTTCCCAGGAAGATAACGGCGCAGATGGTGCCATTCCTGAGCAGAGATTCGACCGTAGGGGGAGTATTATGGCTACACGGAAAGATTGGAAACGGGACCTGGAGAGACGCTGGTCCCACAACGGGGGGGGGGGAATTAAGTAGACATTTGGTGGGAAAGTTCCTCAGTTTGGTGGCCACGTCTGAACTGGAGAGACGTTGCTGTTTGCTGTTCTCCTGGAAGCCATAGTTTGGCTTGTTACCACGTTCCTTGGACCTTGCTGATTTCCATGAGCTTTGGATTGCCTTGTTGTTTCCCTGGATCTTTTTGAAGAGACTTTGCTTTTTGGATTGTGCCTATGAACATTGCTTCTTGCTACCTTTCTTGGACTATTGCGTTTTCTTAATTGAACAATTATCCTTTTCACCTGCTTACCTTTTGATTCAATAAATAGTTAATTGACATTGCCTGTGTGTGTGTGTGTGATTACGGGGTGGAGACAGGGCCCGCGTTGTGACATGAGATGGGAGCCAGCAAGCTCCATCACGCAAATGGAGGGGAACTGGCATATGCTGCTGATATTATCCCATATTATGAGGTCACCATTTGCTTTTCATCAAGAGATAGAAGAAGCACATCCTAATTCAGAATCAGCATTCTACTGTATATCCAGAATGGCAAGTAGCGGACAAGCTGATAACTGTCATGGTTTGTTCATGGCTAGCATGGAGGCAGCTGGGTGGTCTTAGTTGGAAATATGGTGGACCTCCCAAGTGCTCCTCAAACAAGGCAATGCCAATTGTCATGCTAAATAGGAGGTTTGAGAGCTAAAATCCAAATAATATTTCCAAGTTTTCAAAAAGGCTAAAATCAGGGTCTCAGTTCAGACTAAAGCAAGCCCCACTCCTGATCTCCTTTCTGCTGTATCCCTCTTACGAAAGACACTAGTGGGACTAGATACATGCCGTGTACAGTATCATCAGCAAGAAAGTGGAATGTGTTTGCTGTGAAAAGCCGGCCTTCTGCCCACTCTCAGCTGTCAAGTGTTTGTGCCTCTCCCCTGCCAGGAGCACATTTGAGAAGGGACTCTGATGATATTCAAGGTCACGGCTATTTGCACATGGCTCATGCCTCATGACTTAACTAGGACCTTTATATAAACCCCTTCCTTGAAGCTCTCAGATGCTTCACTTAAGTACCTATGACGGCAAAGAAAGGTTGCTGCTGCAGATAACCCTAAAGGTGGCTCAAGGCAGACATTTCCTGCTCCACTCAGCAACGTCCGCTCTTTTACTCGTAAGAACTTCCAACGGAAATCACACCAATAAAAAAACGAGGGTCCAGAAGTACAACATGGATTGAGGCTGACCATAAACTTCTAAAAATGAGAGATATTCGGTTTGGAATGGAGGAAGGATGATTGGGAAGAACTCAAGGCAGGCTGATGAGAATTACAATGTTGCTAACCCAGGATAGAAAACCCTTTTTACTAATCACAGAATCATAGAGACAGAGAACTGGACAAAAGTGTTTAGCTCTGATTATTTGTACTGGAAAGCATTCTGCACATGTTCAGCGGCTCCCTAGTATTAGGCACTGTGTTTACCAATTTACGATGTTATGAGAGAAACTGATGACCAATAAGGAAGACTGAAGCTTGCAAAAAGTAAACTCACTGAATACTCAGAAAACATGCACAATGGATAATTGAGGAGTTGCAGGAAAAACAAAACAAAAAACAACCCAAAACTTTTACAAGATTTAGGAATGAGGTTAATTCTGCCAGGACATCTTAGAATCATAGAAACATAGAGTTGGAGGAGAGCACATGGGACATCTAGTTCAACCTGTGGCTCCCACGGGCTGGTTTTATATCTGTATTTCGTATTTGGTTGCCCTTTACCTGCATGGGCCTTTGTTCATTGTTCTGCCATGTGGGCACTTAGGGGCGGAGTTGTGAGTTGGCTCCAAACCTGACGTCACCGCCCCTAACTCCTCCTCTTCCATTGGTCACCTGAGAGGCAGGACTTCCTCTCTGGCCTCATTCCAGAGACCACATGGGCATAGCAAGGTGGAATCTAAGCCATCTGAGACAAAGCAATGTAGTTCACTGCTATTAAGCCAAATCTTCTCTCTCAACCAAGCCTGCAGTGCACAGGAGGACCTTTCCTCAACATAGACTGCGGATTTTGGGGTTTTACAGAACTTTGTGGGTCTACAAAAGCCAGAGAGCAACAGGATACCTGGGATGTAAGAGAGGAACCATCACTCTGCAAACAAAGAGGCAAGTGATAGCATCCTTTTTCAAGGACTTCCTTTGCAACCAACTAAGCATTTTGGGCCACCAGCATTTTTACTGGTTGTTATTCAATAAATCTTGTTTGGTTCACTATTTTTGAGTCTAGCACTCATTCTTAAGATATTCCAGGTCTCCCTGTATGTGGGATGGCTTTTTCTCTACCTTCAGGGCCATAGCTTGCAATGTCCATCCCTTTAAAGCTCATTTTTAGGCCTTGAAGGCAGAAGACAACCCCTACCATGCCGGAAAAGCACAATCAAAGCACTCCCAACAGATAGTCACCCAGCCTTTGTTGAAAGCGCCAAAGAAGGAACTTCCACCACACATATTATTTATGTCTAGTAGATTCTAATATATGCGCAGGGCCAGTTGAGTGAATGCTAAGGACAATTCAATTTCACATTGATAAGCATACTCATAGTGGCTTTAAACCAAGGGAGACTGAAAGCTGATGTTTTCCTTTATCATTTCAAAGACTGCCTAATATATATATATATATATATTTACATATATATATATATATATAGGGGGGGGGGGGGTGTGAGAGGCACTGGAGGAAATTACCAGGAAGAATAGGAGACCCAGTTTCCTGGCATGGAGAGGAAATTGATGGGACAACTGCTTTACAATGGGAGGTGCTGATGCCATGGTTCTGCCTCTGGAAATTCTACAGCCAATGATCTTGCTAGTCATTTCAAACTAATGTGTGAAATTCAGGCTGCCAGAACGACAGTTACCAAAAACATGCAATACCCCTTTTGCTTATAGCAAAGTTTTAGAACATGGCTGAAGAACCAGATGTCGCTGGACTCCACTTCCCATCGGCCCCATATGGGAAAATCAATGATAAGGGATGATAGGAAATGTAGCTAAATGACAGCTGTATCTCTTTAATGACAGCTGTAGGTTCACTGGCTTCCCAAGAATATAGCCCTTATCTCAGGTCATCCCGTTCAATGACCGTGGACAGCTCCCTGCTCGTATCGTTTTCCAAGGAGATTCTTGCCAGATTAAGGGACCCTGGCAAAGCAGCCATGCTTCAGCGGCTCAACCACTAGGAATGCAAGGGACTTTCAACACTTCTCAGATCTGTGGGGGGGTGTGCTTTGATGAGGGGCGGGTGGAGGCGGGGCAAAAAAACATTTTGCTTTTCCACGAAGGAAGTTTCTTTCCCAAGTAAGTTAACAAGGGGCAAAGGGCGGAGAAGACAAATCAAAGACTTTCTCCTTTCATGGCTTTTCTACCTCAAATCATCCTCCCTGTTACTTTCTCTCCTATGAAAGGGAGATTCACCTACAGAAGGAAATAAATGTGGGGTACCAAGAGAAGTGAATTTTTAACTTGAAAATAAGAAAATCAGTCTTTGCTTAACTAGGAGTTGGACGTGAATACATCTTGAATGAACCAGATGAAATGCTAGGGCCACGGAGTTTCCTAAGAAGTCAGACTTGGTTCCCGATAGCCGCAATCATATATACATGACTATCAACACAGTGCATAATACGCATAATCTTATCAACAAAATGACAATTTTGAACATTCTCAGTAATTGAGGAATACAAATTCCTGGGTTGTATTTTCCACCAGGAATGTGGCGCAGCTAGCTAAGTGTCAGCTTCATAAGATCTCTCTGACCAGTAGGTCATGAGTTCGAGGCCAGCCCAGGTTGAGGTGGGTGCTCGACCTTTAAGTGTAACCTGCTGTTGACCTTTGCAGCCCGAAAGACAGTTGCATCTGTCAAGTAGGAGATAAAGGTACGACATTAAGTGGGGAGGCAAATTTTGACTGAATTATGAGGCCATTAAAGAACTCCAGGAACGCTGAGGAATGCGGAAGGAACAACAAGGGATGCTGGGAACGCTGAGAGATGAGGAGTGCGTCAGCTCCCCCTAGTGGCCAGAGTTTGCCTCTGTTCATCTATATGTGTGTATGTGGAAAACGGCAGGGATTGTCTGCTAAGTATGTGTATCTGTAATCCGCTCTGAGTCCCTTTCGGGGTAAGAAGAGCGGAATATAAATAAAGTGTATTATGTATTATTATTATTATTAACTTATAAAGAGTTCTTCATCTATTACATGGCAACTGGCTAATCAAGAGTATACAGTCTGGTCCAGCTCTCTGTAAAACTTTGTTTAGTTCATTCTGGACTTCAAGCATAATTTGTTTTGCACATTTCTGTTTGCTGGGCAAGATCCTAAGAATTTTTTCAATATGTTTCAAATATCAGAGTTGATTTGTCTGGAAAGCTTGGGTTTTGAGCAGAAAATAATACATTCTGCAGAAGCTTTGCGTGTGCAAGCGTGACACACCTCGCGCCAAGAACAACATGCAGACACCATTGGTTGGATAAAATTGGCCACAACTCAATTTATTGAAAACAGGAACGTAGGGTTGGCAGCCACGCATGGATCCTGGATCAGCATCAGACAGCCCCCACGAAAGTCCAGAGGCGTTTGCAAGCCTGGGGTGCGAGCGGCCCAATGCCTATCCATGGAAACTCAGCACCCCAGGAGGCCTGGGCGTTATCCCCCTTACAACCAAGGGGCAATAAGCCAGTCTGATCCAGGGGCCATGCCACACGCCAAATACAGAGTTGCGACAAAGAACATAACAAAACATAAAACCATTAACAGAGCAACAATAATGTGCACAGAAACAAAAGACACCAACAAGCAATGCAATGACTAGGGAGGGTGGGAGGAAAAACAAGACTGCCTCCGCACATGGCGAGGCAGTCCCTGGGCAGCCTTAAGTAAGCTGCCCGGGCGGAAGTGTGGGAGGGGGCGGGGCGGAGCCAGCCCCCTCATTGGCTGGCCGGCATGTGGCGGGAAACTTCCCGCCATCCAAGGGGCTTCTGGGGGGAAGAAGCCCCCCAGGCGAAGAAGATGGCGTGAGGGCAACGCTGCCCCACAACCCGCTTGGCCGGTAAGTCGCCCAAGCCCAATATTTTCAGCACAAAAATCATTTTTGCACAAAACCCAAGCTTTCCCCCCCCCCCCTCCCCACACACACACACCCAAGACGTACAAAAACACAATTGGCAATCGCCATTTTCATTGCCTCGATGAGTTGACAGCCCCTTTCTAATTGAGGCAAGAAAATCTATGTGTTATTTGCATCTTGAGTATCAGTATAAAACATGTGTTTCCAAATATGGATTTCTCTCGGGATGATATCAGACGAAACTTTAATGATATAATTTGCAGTTGCATTGCTTTTTCTTACCCTAGCATAAGTGTAGGAGGGGCATTACAATGATGCAGCAGGGCTTTAATCCTCTGAAAACAAAAGCACCATGCCTTTTTCTCCTTCTCTCCCACATAATGTGCAATGTATCAGATCGCATGGCATAATATTGTCATGCCTCTCATTCCTCTGCCCCCATAAGCTTGTTGCCAATGATGCAAAGCAGTGGAGAGAAATAGAAAGAACAAAATGCACAAGAAGCTGTTAGTTGTTTTAATTTTTAAATGGCCACAATTAACTCTTGCTTGTTTTAACTGCAACCCAGACTGTGTCATGTTAAAGAAACAGCATAAAATTGGCCCTCTTTGATCCATGGATTCTGCATTCATAGATTTATTTATTTATTTATTTATTGTTCACTCTTCTATACCGTTCCTCCCTGCAGGCTCGGGGCAGTTTACATAAAACACGAATTAAAATACAGATAAAACACATTGTTATATAAAACACAAGGACATGGTCAGAGTTGTCCGGGAGAACTTAAATTGAAGGCCTGCTTAAAAAGGGTCGTCTTGCAGGCCCTCCGGAAGGGGGCTAACTCAGTGACAGCCTGAACATCGTCTGGTAACGCGTTCCATAGCGTCGGTGCCACCACGAAGAAGGCTCGTTGTCTTGTCACTGAGAGGCGACAGGAACGAACTGATGGAATCATCAGAAGATTTTGTTCTTCTGAACGCAG
Organism: Anolis apletophallus; assembly: GCA_030556195.1. Taxonomy (NCBI): domain Eukaryota; kingdom Metazoa; phylum Chordata; class Lepidosauria; order Squamata; family Anolidae; genus Anolis; species Anolis apletophallus. The sequence continues at coordinate 97,808,213 of JARBWK010000008.1, forward strand.
CGATCTCGGGGGGAAAGTATGGGGTGAGGCAGTCCCTCAGGTACACTGGCCCTAGACCATACAAGGCCTTAAAGGTCAAAACCAGCACCTTGGAACAGGGCCGTAGCCAGGATTTTGATTCGGGGTGGGGGGGTGAGTTTGGTTCGGGGGGGGGTGAGGATGGGTGGAAGAGGGTCTACCCTAGCAAACCTTTTGTATTGTTATCCCAATAACCCCATTAATGTGGGATATAATGAGCATGGTGATCAGATCATGATATGAATAAACATAACAGTTTAAATAATGTACCAGTAAGGCCTTTTCGCTGACCACCCTGAGAATTTCGGGGGGTGAAGCCCCCTTAGCCCCCCCTGGCTACATGCCTGCCTTGAAAACAATCCGGTACTCTATTGGCAGCCAGTGCAATTGCTGTAGAATTGTTGTAATGTGCTCTCTCGTAGGTGCTCCCACCAACAATCGAGCGGCAGCATTTTGCACCAGCTTGAGTTTCTGGGTTGTTGACAAGGGAAAGCCAATGTAGAGGGCGTTACAGTAGTCTAGCCTCGACATGACCGTCGCCTGGATCACCGTAGCGAGGTCATTCCTGGATAGATAAGGAGCCAGTCGCTTAGCCTGCCGAAGATGGAAGAATGCTGTCCTGCTTACCGTGGAGATCTGAGTCTCCATCGATAGCAGTGGGTCCAATTGAACCCCCAGGCTTTTTACCAAAGATGATGGGCTTAAATGCTCACCATCCAGGGTAGGCAACCGGCACTCACCCATACCAGGACTACCCAGCCATAGGATCTCCATCTTTGATGGAGAGCTGTAATCTGTTTTCCCAAACTAGTGTTCCAAAAACTCTATTCTTTGTGAAATTACAAACCTCACAATTCATAGCCTCTGGTCCCATTTTAACTGTCATGGTTTTATCCTATGGAATTCTGGCATTTCCAGTTTAAGGAGCAATATTAAGAATTATCAGCTAGAAAGCTCCAGTGCGTCCCCAAACTACAAACTCCGTGATTCCATAGAAAGTTGCCATGGCAGTTAAACCAGAATCATGGTGCTTTTAGAATGAAACAAAATAATGACAACTGAAGAATAAATGACATATATGTGAAATACAAGGTCAGAAAACAATTACTTACTTAGGCGATCCCTCGTTGATTGAGTAAGATTGTCTTCCAGGTTTGTTGTACTGGTGGTGGGTAGGTAGGTGACTGTGGAGCCCTATTTTTGACCTGTATGTTCTCCTGCAGTGATGAGGGCATCGTTTTCCAGGTGGGAGGTGGTTCGGGTCCAGGTTGGCTTGACGTGCCTTCCGTTTGGAACATTTCTCTCTTTCGCCCTCAATTCGTGCCTCTTCAAATTCTGCAGCACTGCTGGTTACAGCTGACCTCCAGCTAGAGTGCTCACGGGCCAGGGCTTCCCAATTCTCTGTGTCTATGCCACAGTTTTTAAGGTTAGCTTTGAGCCCATCTTTAAATATCTTTTCCTATCCTCCAACATTCCATTTTCTGTTCTTGAGTTCAGAGTAGAGCAACTGCTTTTGGAGACGGTGGTCGGGCATTCGGACAACGTGGCCGGTTCAGCAGAGCATATGGCGGAGGACCATTGCTTCAATGCTGGTGGTCTTTGCTCCTTCCAGCACACTGACATTTGTCCGCCTGTCTTCCCAGGAAATTTGCAGGATTTTTCAGAGGCAATTTTATTTATTTATTTCTGGTATTTGTACCCCGTCTCTTCTCTACCCCCAAAGGGGGACTCAGGAAGGCTTACATTAGTAATGGTACAAGGCAGCTACATCACAATTACAATAATGTAATCGCAATCACATATATAAACATTAAAACAATTACATAATCATTTAAAAAACCTAGTACATGTAACATTAGTTAAAACAGTAAAACAAATCACAATGTCATCTGCCACAACGCCATTCCAGTCAATGTCCACTAAGATGCAAATTATGTCTGCTGCCCAAAGGCCTGGTCCCAGAACCATGATTTAAATTGTTTTCTGAAAGCCAGGAGGGATGGGGTAGATCTTATCTCATTTGGGAGTGTGTTCCATAGGCCCGGGGGGGGGGGTGGAGGCACAGCCGAGAAGGCCCTGTCTTTCGTCCCCGCCAAACGCGTTTGCGATGTTGACGGCAGCGAGAGCAGGGCCTCCCGGTGATCTTAGGTAGCGAGATGGGACATAGAGGCAGATGCATTCGGACAAGTAAGCTGGGCCAGAACCGTATAGAGCTTTGTAGGTCAAAACCAGCACTTTGAATTGGTCTCGGAGGCAGACCGGTAGACAGTGGAGCGGACACAACAGGGAGGTGGTATGTTCCCTGTATGTCACCCCAGTTAGTAATCTGGCTGCTGTCCGCTGGACTAGCTGTAGTTTCTGAGCCGTCTTCAAAGGCAGCCCCACGTACAGTGCGTTGCAGTAATCTATTTGGGATGTAACTACAGCATGGATCAAACTTCTCAAGGTACGGGCGCAGCTGGCACAGATGTTTTAACGCTGATGGAATCATTCCAGGAGATGCATGTGACATCTGTAGATAGTCCACGTTTCACAGGCATATAGCAGGGTTGGGAAGACAATAGCTTTATAAACAAGCACCTTGGTATCCCTACGGATGTCCCGATCCTCAAACACTCTGTGCTTCATTCGGAAAAATGCTGCACTCGCAGAGCTCAGGCGGTGTTGTATTTCAGTGTCAATGTTGACTTTTGTGGAGAGGTGGCTGCCAAGGTAGAGGAAATGGTCAACAATTTCTAATGTTACACCATTAAGCTGTATTTCTGGCATTGGAGAGGGATTGGCTGGTGACTGCTGGAAGAGCACTTGGGTTTTCTTGATGTTCAGTGACAGGCCAAGCTTTTCATATGCTTCTGCGAAGGTGTTTAGAGTGGCTTGTAAGTCTTCTTCTGAATGCGCACAGACGTCGTTGTCATCAACATACTGGAGTTCTATAACATATGTTGTTATAACCTTGGTTTTGGTTTTCAGTCTGCTGAGGTTAAATAGCTTGCCATCTGTCCGATAGATTATTTCCACCCCAGTGGGAAACAATATAGTAGTCTCAGTGATGCCACTAAGAGAAATCTTTGGGGCAGAAATCCCAAGCAGCAAGTTTCAGCCTCAAACATAGCAGGGATGGCTTCCCATGCCTGGAAATAAGTGTAATATACTGCCTAATAATTTCTCAGGCTTTTAGCTATGATCAATACTACCTAAAGATGGTCCCTCCTGAACAGCTATTATGCCTACTGTGAGACTCCTCCTGTGAGACCTGAAGTCCAAAACATCTGGAGGAGCACAATTTGAGAAATTCTGACATACAGGAACTGTAAAATATGAAATGATACCTATACTTCAGTACCAAAGAATACAGGCATGCTAACAAGATGTTTTATGTTGTTTCTATTCTGTTGTTGTTTATTCATTCAGTTGCTTCCGACTCTTCGCGACCTCATGGACCAGCCCACATCAGATCTCCCTGTCGGCCGTGGCCACCCGCAGCTCCTTCAAGGTCAATCAAGTCACTTCAATAAGTATTACTGAATAATAATAAGTATTATTTCTATAAGTATTATTTCTATAAGTATTTATTGGCTACTTACCACTAAGTTTCCTATGACCATGACCATCATGAAGACAATAAGGCATAAACCCTGTCCAGCCACTTCCATGCAGTCCCACATGGTCTCGATCCATTCCCCGCAGAGGATGCGGAAGACAATGAGGAAGGAGTGGAAGAAGTCGTGCATGTGCCATCGCGGCAACACACAGTCACTGGCAATCTTGCAGACACACTCCGTGTAGCTTTTTCCAAAGAGCTGCATGCCCACTACAGCGAAGATGAAGACGATGATGGCCAACACCAGAGTAAGGTTGCCCAGGGCACCCACCGAATTGCCTATGATCTTGATCAGCATGTTGAGAGTTGGCCAGGATTTTGCAAGCTTGAAAACTCTCATCTAGGGGAAAAATAAGACCCTGATGAGTCAGGGTCACTGCCTGGATATGGTGGATTATTTTTCTGAACGAGAACCTGGAAATTTCACTTTCTGTGGACTACAGCTACCAGAATTCTTTAGATCAGGGGGTCCCAAAGAGTGCTCCACGGAGCCCTTGGGGCTCTGGGAATGATTGTGAGTAGTCAGGTGGTACTGTGCTACTTCCCTCCTCCTCCTCCCCCTCCACAGACTGGCGTTGGGAAACTGGGAATACCAGCCTCTAAAAAAGTAGCATTTCTAAGGTCAGAAAACAGCAAGCTTCTACTTACAATTCCAAAACAAGTTTCTTCAGCCATAATGTTTTTCTTTTGAGAATCTCAAACCCCATTTAGCAATGATAATGACTCCACTAATCTTCATAAAGTCCCTTAGGAACGTGGTTATTACAGTATATCTTTTTAATGGTTTTTGTATTGATTTTATAATGTTATTTTTTAATGTTTTAATTACCGTATTTTCTGGCGTATAAGACTACTTTTTACCCAAGAAAACCTTCTCAAAATCCAGGGGTCATCTTATACGCGGATGTCGACTTATGCACTGAGAGTCGTCTTATAGAACGGGTGCTAAAACTTCCAATCCAGATTGGAGAATCTTTGGTTGCTGCATATGGTGGGGAGAGCTCAAAAATGGCAGTGGCCTGCCATATGCAGCAACTGTATGAAAGCATTAAGGGCGACATTGTACAAGGACGGTAGAATAAAACCCATTCATCAGGATTCGTGGACTTAATGCAGTCCCGATGGTCAGGTGAAGGGGCGTCTCACCGGGAAGGGCAAAGCAAGCTGCAGGCGTCCGGGGCACCCGGGGTATAGAAAAAAGAGATAGAGTGGCTCTGGGCCCAGAAAAACACACCACTTTAACCTGCCTGGCCCGCCCTTGTATCCTATTACCGTACCTCCTCCTCTGCCCTCAGATCTCGCTCCTGAAGACTGCAGTGAAGCGGTGCAGGTGCGCATGTGCGAGATCTGAGAGGCAGAGAAGGAGGTACAGTAATAGGAAAATTACCATATTGAAATCAAATCTGATGCTTTTAAAAAAAATTATTTGGTGTGCGTTGGAAGAGGGGTAGTCCTATATGGCAAGTATATCCCAAACTCTATTTTTTAACTGGAAAAGTTGGAGGTTGTGTTATACGAAGAATGAGCAGAGGCACTAGGCCAGGGTGCTTACAAAGCAAACAAGAAGTAATAGTCTAAGCAAACCACGAAAACTGTTGGAAACATACAGTCCTCTCTGAGTGGGTACATAGATAGACCCTGGTGGAAACAGTCAATACATTGAGTGGAGGCACAACATAAACAAAATGTTCTAATATATGTCCATGATATGGATGAATAATGCAATGCTAGCACAGCTGTTATTTAAAGCATTTATAAACATGTAGAAAATGTTCCTTATATGTATTATATCGGTGCTAACAATATACAAAGATAAGACATAGCATATACATCAATAAAGTGCAGGCAAATGCAACACACAACGTATCTATATACAAGCCGCTAAAGCAATGCCTCAGAATGCAGGGGGGCAGAGCCGCGGTTTCTTCACCGCCAGTTCTATGTAATCCGGCGTGCTGTGGGACACGGCGTCACAAATGTATTCACAGTGTCCTACACAAAGTTCCAAAGTCCACAATTTTGTAGGTTTTACTCACTCAGAGTCCTTAACGGGTTGGGACAGCCGTAGCCGTCCGCGGTAACCAGGACACAATGACAGGCGATGTATCGCCGTAAAGCGAACGTCGCAAGCTGCTGCAAACGAAGTAACGTTGCAAAAGCGGCGAAGGGTTTCCCCGTGATGGATGGAAACGTCGCCGATTGCTGTAGCAAAGCGTGGGGGGCAACGGCGCTTTGTATATTGTTAGCACCGATATATTACATATAAGGAACATTTTCTACATGTTTATAAATGCTTTAAATAACAGCTGTGCTAGCATTGCATTAGTCATCCATATCATGGACATATATATCAACATTTTGTTTATGTTGTGCCTCCACTCAATGTATTGACTGTTTCCACCAGGGTCTATCTATGTACCCACTCAGAGAGGACCGTATGTTTCCAACAGTTTTCGTGGTTTGCTTAGACTATTACTTCTTGGTTGTGTTATACGCCCAGTCATCTTATACGCCGGAAAATAGGTATATATTGTGGATCGCTATGGCATTGATTGGCTGCCAATTTGTAAGCCGCCTTGAGTTGCCTTCAGGTTTGAGAAAGGCGGGATAGAAATATCGTAAATAAATAAATAAATAAATAATTCTGCCTAGGTCAGTTTAGGGCCCCTCATTTGCATTGGAATACACAGCTTTGTGGGAATCTAGGTTGAGATTGAACAGTTACCCACATAATCCTGTAATGATTTAAAATTGAAATGTTTTTAAACAAAATATTGCTCAGAGGGGCAAATTTGCACGGCGGTTCTAGAATATGCTCAGTAAGGCTTTGCTAGCTCTTTTAAAATGTAATGTGTTGGAAACCATTCATGAATGTTGATCAGTTTTAAAAGAGTAGCCTTTTACATTTTAGCAACACCTTCATCCCATCTTGAGATGGGACAGGAGGAGTCAAAATCCTACCCAGTCACTAGAGTACAAAAGCAGCAGCTTCCCTTTGCATGAAGGAGGGGGGACCAAAGTCACTTACCAGACGGAAGGAACGCAGGACGGACAGACCCTGGACATTGGCAAGGCCAAGCTCAACCAAGCTGAGGGTGACAATAATGCTGTCAAAGATGTTCCATCCCACCTGGAAGTACTCATATGGGTCGAGAGCAAGCAGTTTAAGCACCATCTCAGCCGTGAATATCCCTGTGAAGACCTGCAGAGATCGATAATTCAAAGTAATATCAAGCTCAAGAGGAGATGAAGAGGAGGAAAGAAACAAACATTCTTGATGTCCACTTATTTTAAAAACTATTCACATTCACCCATATTTAACTGCCAAGACATATATTTAACTGCGGAGTAATTTAGACCAAGGTTGCATTTTGCATATGCTTCCCTGTGAGGTGTTATGTACATCAAAGTATTTGAAAATATCAATAACATGAATATGTTGTGCCAGATATGCTTTTACTTTCCAGTGTTGATGGACAGAGCCATAATAACTTGGCAACCTATCACAGATCGGGCAAATCTCCCAGAAGCATGCTTGCCTAGAGTTGTATTTCATTAAGGAAATTTCAAGGAATTAATAGGACAAAATCTGCTCACTGTGTTTTCCACTGTGTTGCAGGTTCTCTAGTGCAGTGTTTCCCAACCTTTTTTGAGCAGCGGGACATTTTTTACATTTACAAAATCCTGGGGCACACCACCAACCAAAATGACACAAAATGACACTCTAACACTGTAATACATATAGCTAATATGTTTTAAAATGTATTTATACACTCAATGTGAAACCTGGGCCTGTTTTGATGAACACAACATAGATATCCTGGCAGGAAGGGCAGAAAGACACAAACTTCCCACACAGAACTCCCATAATCAAGAGAAAATACTGGAAGAGTTTGGTGGGCATTGACCTTGAGTTTTGGAGTTGTAGTTCACCTATATCCAGAGAGGACTGTGGACTCAAACAATGTTGGATCAGGACCAAACTTGGCATGAATACTCAATATGCCCAAATGTGAACACAGATGGAGTTCAGGAGAAATAGACCTTGACATTTGGGAGTTACAGTTTCTGGGATTTATAGTTAACACACACAAAAAGAGCATCCTGAACTCTTGCAACAATGGAATTGAACCAAGCTTGGCATATTGAACTCTCATTACCAACAGAAAGTACTGAAAGGGTTTGCTTGGGAATTGACCTTGAGTTTGGAAGATGTAGGTCACCTACACCCAGAGCGTACTGTGGACTGAAATAATGGTGGATCTGGACCACACTTGAAATGAATACTCAATATGCCCAAATATGAATGCAGATGGAGTTCAGGGGAAATAGACCTTGCCATTTGGGAGTTATAGTTGCTGGGATTTATAGTTCCCCTACAATCAAAGAGCATTCTGAACCCCACCAATGATAGAACTGGGCCACAGAACCCCCAGGCGGCTCCCTTCCTGAATGGCTCTCTCCCTCTTCCACACCAGTAGGGAAGGCACTCACTCGGTCCACGGTTGCCTGCCTTCCTTCTTTCCTTATTTCCTGCCGTTTGAAAGAAGAAGCCAGTGGGCTTGCCTCGGACTGCGCTCCTCACTTCCGCTTCCATTCCCTGCCCTCCGTCTATTGGAGTCTGGCTGGCTGTGGGGAAACGGTTGAAGGAGGCAGCGCCTCGGCCCCTTCTTCTTCGCTGCCGGCCGGCCCTTCCTCCTCCTCCCCCAAGCAGCAGCAGCAGGAGGAGTTTGGCAGGAGGGGGAAGAAAGGGGGGAAGAGAGGTTTTCCAGCGGCACACCAGGTGATCGCTCACGGCACGCTAGTGTGCCGCGGAGCACTGGTTGGGAAACACTGCTCTAATGAAAAGTGTAGGAAGTCAATGCAAAACAGTAAAAATGTCAGCATGACTAATCTGATAAATATCAGTTTTACAGGCTGTAACTATATACCCAATTAAGACTTTTTGGTATCAGCAGGAAATTTAGTACTGAAGATAGATTGCACTGGTAATATAATTGTAATTTAAACTATTATTTATAATTAAACTTTAAAATAACAAAATAATCTAAGACTAGGATATATGACATGCTAGATCCTAAAGAAAGAAGCATAAGCAACAAGTACTAGCTAAATGAGAACTGAAGAAGAACTAGAACTGCAGCTGGGAACAAGCACGTCTCTCTTATTCCCTGGACCACATCCCACCTTCCATGCCTGCTATTTATTCTTCAAAAGACATTCATGCAGTCACTAATTGAATTAATAGCATCAAATTCAGTTTGACTTTACAAACCGGTGTGCCGCGGCACACTAGTGTGCCGTGAACGATCATCAGGTGTGCCATGGCAAATTGGCCTCTGTCCCTTTAAGCATGGAAATGAGCCCGGTGGAAGGGCGGGGCGGGGCCGAGAGTGGCAGCCGGTGACAAACCTTGCGGGCGGCCAATCGGGAGCGCAGGGGCCCTGTCCCTTGGCTTTCCATTGGCCTCCTCTTCTCCAGAGGGGGGAGGGAGTGACGTCACTCTGACCCCATCTCCTTCGCAGCATACGCCGCCGCCGCCATCATTTTGACGAGGCAGAGAAGGGCGAAGAGGAAGGAAGGAAGGAGGATGTGGGAGGAGAGGGGCGGGGGGAAGTGGCCTTAGGGGCGGAGAGGGTTGGAGTGACCCCTCCGGGGCCGAGAAAGGGGCGGTGCAGCCTCCCCGAACATGCCCGCCCACCTGTCTGCCTGCCTGCCAGCCAAGGGCCGCCTCTTCTGTTGCCTTGAGGAGAGAGCGAGTGGCCTGGCTCAACTCTTCCTTCCTTCCTTCCCGCCTCCCCCTCCCCTCCAGAGATACCCCTGCCCTGCCTCTTGCCTTCTTCTTCTTCTTCCTCTGGGTTCGGCCTCCCCTCCTGCCTCTTCAGCTCCCATATCCAACCATAAGAGACTCGGATCCCTTTGGAAGAGCCAGACAGCCCAGTCCTGCCTCTTGACTTCTGGGCTTCCTTTCCCCTCCTGCCTCTTGAGTTCTGCTCTCTGCCCTTCACAGGCTGGAATTCCTTTGGAATAGCCAGAGATTCATCGAATCCTGGAGTTGGAGGAGACCTCGTGGGCCTCTTTCACCCAATATGCAGGAAAACTGCCTTCAAAGCACCCCTGACAGATGGCCTCTGCTCAAAAGCCTCCAAAGAAGGAGCCTCCACCACACTCCAGGGCAGAGAGTTTCACTGCTGAACGGCTCTCACAGTCAGGAATATATTAATACATTTAAAAACATATTAACTATATGTATTTCTGTGTTAGAGTGTCATTTTGTGTCATTTTGGTTGGTGGTGTGCCCCAGGATTTTGTAAATGTAAAAAATGTGCCCCGGGTCAAAAAAGGTTGAAAAACATGGAAATAAGCAATACATTACACACACACACACACAAACATATATCATGAAAACCTTCTCTCTCATATATATATATATATATATATATATATATAGAGAGAGAGAGAGAGAGAGAGAGAGAGAGAGAGAGGTTTTCATGATATATGTTGTGTGTGTGTGTGTGTGTGTGAAATAAGCAATACATTACACACACACACAACATATATCATGAAAACCTTCTCTCTCATATATATATATATATATATATATATATATAGAGAGAGAGAGAGAGAGAGAGAGAGAGAGAGGAGAGGTTTTCATGATATATGTTGTGTGTGTGTGTAATGTATTGCTTATTTCACACACACACACACACACAACATATATCATGAAAACCTTCTCTCTCATTCATATATATATATATATATATATAGAGAGAGAGAGAGAGAGAGAGAGAGGAGAGGTTTTCATGATATATGTTGTGTGTGTGTGTAATGTATTGCTTATTTCACACAACCCCACACACACACACAACATATATCATGAAAACCTTTTCTCTCATTCATATATATATATGTATATATATAGAGAGAGAGAGAGAGGAGAGAGGTTTTCATGATATATGTTGTGTGTGTGTGTGTGTGTGTGAAATAAGCAATACATTACACACACACACAACATATATCATGAAAACCTTCTCTCTCATATATATATATATATATATATATATATATATATATATGTGTGTGTATATATATATATATATATATATAGAGAGAGAGAGAGAGAGAGAGAGGTTTTCATGATATATGTTGTGTGTGTGTGTGTGTGTGTGTGTAATGTATTGCTTATTTCAGTGTTTTTCAACCTTTTTTGAGCTGCGGCACATTTTTTACATTTACAAAATCCTGGGGCATTTTTACATTTACAAAATCCTGGACATCTATATAAAGTGTAATAACAAAATGCACGAGGATACAACATATCTCATGAAAACCTTCTCTCTCTCATATATATATATATAGAGAGAGAGAGAGAGAGAGAGAGGGAGGGAGGGAGGGAGGGAGGGAGGGAGGGAGGGAGGGAGGGAGGGAGGGAGGGAGGGAGGGAGGGAGGGGAGGAGAGGTTTTCATGAGATATGTTGTATCCTCGTGCATTTTGTTATTACACTTTATATAGATGTCCATATCTCTTATAAGGGGTTGGTTTAACCTCTGGTTTGCTAGTAAACCTGAATTACTGTGTTGCGAAATAATGTATGTATGTTTAATAAATGTGTTACCCAATATGAAATGTTTGGAAAGCTCTAGCATAGATGAAAGATAGCAGAGGAGTCAAAAAGGCACGTCTATACTCAATGAAAGAGTGTGCGTCCAACTTCATCTTGTTCCGCTTATCAGATGCCGAAGATTTCCGTCTGCCCATTGTTGGGAAACAAATGGACCTTTTGTTTATTCTGCCTTGCCAGTTGTTACATCCTTATGCAACCAGGGTTTATCCCTCTCTTGTAAGCCCCCCACTTTAAGCTGTTTTATATCAAACTAGCTGAGGACCCGGCGGTGCCCGGGTCATTTGAGGAAGGCATTGTGTGCCAAGGTTGGTTCCTATTAGATGTTTATGTGGCTTGCAGTGGTCTCAGGAACTTAGTGAAGGTACTGCGAGTCCCATTGGCCATGGGGGCTGAGTGTGCCACATTTGGTCTTAATCATTCTCTGGATGAGGGTTGCAGCGGTCTCTGGAAGTGAGGGAAGGTACTGGAAGTCCCATTATCCATGGTCCCCCGTTCTCCAAACTGCACCAGGATGTCGAGTGGGTCATGGGGGCTGTGTGTGCCAAGTGTGGTCTTGATCAGTCATTGGATGAGGGTCGCAGCGGTCTCAGAAAGAGAGTGAAGGTACTTCAACTCCCATCATCCGTGGTCCGTCCCACTCAAAACTGCACCAGGATGTAGAGTGGGTCATGGGTACTCTGTGTGCCAAGTTTGGGCCTGGTCTCTAATTTGTAGGGGCTGCAATGTTCTGTGGGAAATGAATTGGGTGGAGGTACTGCAAATCCCATCATTCGTGGCCCATCCTGCCCTAAACCACACCAGGTTGTGAAGTGGGCCATTGGGCCCCTGTTTGCCAAGTTTGGTCCTGATCCGTCATTGCTGTGAGCTGACTGCCAGAGGCCTTTTCTTTTCCCTCTGAGCCACTTTAGAATGTTGGGCTGTGGTTGGCAAATCGGAGTCCTTTATGCAAATAACATTTCAGTGGCAATCAATCCCCTCTGTCTGGGGCTGTAGAATGTTGAAATTCTGAGGCTGGCCAATCAGAGCCGTTAATGCAAATAATCCCACGGTGGCAGCCAATCGAAACGCTGGCACCTATTCCTCCCTCCGCACCACCGCCTGCAAACACTGACTTTTATTATATACATAGAAGATGATAGATAGATAGATAGATACAAATGAAAGCATGAAAAAAGCATCCAGTTCTCCTACCAGATTCCCCACAGACAACACATCGTTGAACTCTTCAGTCATTGGGTAATGTTCCATGGCCATGAAGACAGTGTTGAGGACAATGCAAATGGTGATCCCCAAATCAACAAAGGGGTCCATGACAATAAGCTTCAAAATGCCTTTCAGCTTTATCCACATTGGGCAGCAGTTCCACACAAGGACTGCATGGGCAAACTTATACCACCATGGTGGACACTTCTGATGAGCTTCTTCCAATTCTAAAAATTTAAATCAAGAAGGATCTTCACCGCCAAAGTCACTTTCACTAAGCAAAATCATGAATTACAAATATTGTTAATTTTTAATGCAACTAACATTTTAAATGGATACCTAAATCCTCATTAAATATCAGCATTGATGTAGAACTTTCAAAACTTTGAGGTTGGCACAACACAAAATGTTCGCTTCCTGTTATAAATTTCATGTAAAATCAAATCAAAGGATTTTCTTACTTTCATATTGCATCTAAAGCTAGAAACAGGTGCATTGAATCTTAGTTGGAAGCCACTTGTGACTTTCATCCAAGCAATAAAGACTACCGGTAGTAATGATGCTCCTGTGGCCAAGCCAAATTTAGCTTCTGAATTACAGTTCTTAGGTTGGATAAATGTGTGCCATAAAAAGCAGATTAATTTTTTTTTAGAAAACATAAAAAGTAATCCAGCTGCACCCAAAGTCAAAGAGGGATTTACCTTCCAGGGCAGTGGAAACCACACTGAGGGCACTCCCAGTTCGTTTCTCCAGACCTGTATTCACCTGAAGGTGGTTCTGATCAGACTTCTCATGTTCTCCCATTGAATCTGACTGCAGTAGAGAACAGGATCCAGGGTAAGAGAATTATTGAGTTGCAATAATCAATTTTTTCAGCAAAACAACCCCAAGCTTATCGTGTGTTTCTGTATAGGTGATGTCAGGAATTCAACATACATTATATCATATTGACCAGGAAATGGGGAAAAAATGGCCACCACAGAGAGGCCCTGCTCTCGCCCCCTTCGCAGGTGCGACTGGTGGGGACAAGAGAGAGGGCCTTCTCTGTGGTGGCCCCCCGACTCTGGAACTCGCTCCCCAAGGAGATTAGTCAAGCCCCCTCATTGGCAGTTTTTAAGAGGAGCCTGAAAACGTGGCTATTCCAATGTGCCTTCCCTGAATAAAGGAAACAATGTCCTGCTTTGAGCAATCCCCTGCAAATGTCCTCGGATGCACTTTAACTACCTGTTGGGTTCATCTCTCTACATTACCCAAAAATCCTTCTGCTAGATAGATCTTATCTCTGTCCACGTCCAGTGTTTATTTATTCTAAAAATCTTAATATATGACATTTGGCCTGGTCACTACGGTTTTAACTTTGTGTATATGTGTTTTATTGATTGTATTGTTTTTATTTGCTGCTGTGTTGTTTTTATTGCTATGTTGCTGGACTTGGCCTCATATAAGCCACCCCGAGTCCCTTCTGGGAGATGGTGGTGGGGTGTAAATAAAGTTTAATAATAGTAATAATATAAAAACTACCTGGAGAATAGCCCATTATCCTTTATACCAATCAATCACAGCAGGACATGTTGTCAAATGGTGTGGTAGGCCTTTGATATCTAAAAATGGGCATATCTGGAAGATCTGCCTCTTCTCATTTAAGAATTTATAACACCTTGAGTTCTTTCAGTCATGTTTATGAAGACATTTGCTAAGCTTCCTACTAAAAGTCAAGTGACCTTACACACCTCATCCACTGTGGCTGAACGCTCTAGCACCAAGCGTGGGATGACCGGCCGCTTGCAGTCTTTTGGCCCATCCTGATCGCTGTGCCCCTCTTGATCTGACTCCCCTTTATTCTTCACTACAACACTCTCTGCTGAGCTGCTGTTAGCTGTTTGCTCTTGAAGCTACAAAGAAACCAGAAAAATATAGGTTAAGAATACTGTTCTAGGAAGGACCCAGGATCTCATCACATTAAACGATAGTTTGTCCCTTGATGTTTGTCCCTTTTTGTTGTCAACCCATTGGAATTGGTGTGCAATTTGGACATGGGTTTCATATTGTGTTTTCTATTATATAAATGGGTTCACGTCATGTGATGTATACCTCAAACAAAGAAACCATACAACGCAGAAACACAATACTTGCCAACAGAAATAGGCCTCAAGCAAGGTACGTTTGTAGCAAAGAAACTTTCCCCCCCAAAACCTAAAAGGCCCCCAAAACAACGAGTAAAAATAAAACTACATTTACCAGCATCCTCCGGGGCAGCCAAAGACTCACCCAGCCTCTACATTCTGAACAACATGATTGGCTGCCAATAAGGGCGGATTTGCATAACTGCTGTAACCATAGCAACGCTGGCAAGAGCCATCCAAGGCTAGGATAGAATGCTGAGAGATTTCAGTTGGTGTTTGAGGGTTAAACTGCCAAAACCAAACTCTGAGGGAGCAATTCTCCAGCAAATTCCTACCCACACAACACAACACAACTTCCAATCACAACCCATCCCACCAACCTTACGGGACCCCGTACACACAACAACTACAAACACCACAAACAAAAACCCTTCCTTCCTTCCACACAGACATAAACTGACCCAAAAGACAAGCCATGCCTTCTAAAAATAACAGCATTGGACGACACACTCACAACGCTACATACATCAAACAAGAAAGGGCAGAACGAACGCCAGAACAGAAACACACTGCGCAGCAGAGACACAGACAACAGGTCACTGCACGACGCACAGCTGAGAACCAAATGCAAAGAACTGCACGACAAGAAGAAGCGCGCAGCCAGGAACAACAAAGACGCAGAAATGCAACACAACAGCAGCGCGCAAGGAGCGCAGAAAAATGACGTCGCAACACAGAAAACAAAATTCAAAAACACCACAACCAATTCCACCGCCTAGCCATCAGATACAACGCTGCAGAAGACTACAGCATGGTGCCAGAGGCCGACATTGGCACCCTAACGCACATCTGCACACACTGCAAAGCCCTGAAATACCCAGCAGAAACAACAGGAATGTGCTGCCTAGCCGGTAAAGTCTCTCTACCAATCACAACCCAACCCGCCACTCCTCCACAACCACTACAGACTTTGCTGAGTGGAGACACTCCAGAATCAAAACACTTCCTCCGCTATATAAGACAATACAACTCATGCTTCCAGATGACCTCATTTGGAGCACACATAGAAAGTGCGCAATTCATGCCTACATGACCCCACCAAGACCGTAAGTAACATCATTTCCAACCCTTACATACTCAGACTTTCTTGCATCTCCTAAATAGGGCACAGCAACGCGTGCCGGGTACAGCTAGTATAATATAAAGCGCATAACATGTGTTGGCTTTCTGTGTGAGCAGTGAAACAGTAAACATTCTGTTTCCTGTGGTGTGATGTCTCCTTTAGGGGTGTGTCTGTGGGCGGTCCCTGTAGACCCCCGGGATTTGTCATGAAGGGAACTATAACCATTTATCTCTAACTACATGATGAGAAAAGACCTCCATAGCGGCTACTTTGAAGTCTTCAGGTCTTTTTAAAAATGTGTTTTTAAAGGATTTGGCCGGAGAATACCTTCGTACAGCACAATAATTGCAATTTGCTGGTTCACGCCAAATGACAGCGATAGCTACACTTTACTGCACAGATGCAAGATCTACAAATCTTATGATACCATACCGGTGAGCAGGGGCGGATCTTAGTGGAGGCAAATTAAGCGGCTGCCTCAGGGCGCCACATGGCCAAAGGGCGCATCCAGGGTGCCAGCAGGGTGGGAGGAAGGCTCGCACAGGGCGAGAGAGGAGGCGGCAGAGGCGCACACCTTTCCCTTCTCCCTGCCTTGCCCTGCGCCCTGAGCGTGTCTCATCCCTCACCCTGCACATGCCTTTCCTGCCCCCGCCAAGGATGCCTTGCGTAGGGCGAGAGAGAAGGGGGCAGAGGCGCCTGCCTTTCCCGTTTCCCTTGCCCCCCCCCCCTCCCGTGTCTCCTCCCTCTGTTGTCACTGCTGCCACCGGTGCCCGTGGGGCGAGGGAGGAGGCCACGTGGGCGCCCTTACCTGGGGGCCGGGAGCAGGACTGAGCGGCCAGACGAGCCTGCCAGCCAGAGGGCACCTAGCCCAACCCCCGGGCCCTTGCTCCCGAAATTAGCCTAGACTTGATACACACACACACATATATACATACACACAAAAAGAGAATAGGAAGAGGGGAGGGGAAAGGGTGAGAAGGAAGGAAGGGGAAGGTAAGAGGGGAACGAGAATAGGAATGGGGCAAGGAAAAGGGTGAGGAGGAAGGAAGGATGGGGAATGTACAGACCCACACAAAGAATAGGAAGAGGGGAGGGAAAAGGGTGAGGGCCCTTCCACACAGGCCTATATCCCACAATATCTGCTTTGAATATCTGAGTCCACACTCAGATAATATGGGATTTTCTGCCTTGATATTCTGGGGTATAGGGCTGAGAAGGAAGAAAGGGGAATAGATATAGACACACACACAAAGGGAATAGGAATAGAGCAGGGAAAATGGTGGGAAGGAAGGTGTGTGTGTGTGTGTGTGTGTGTGTGTGTGTGTGTATATATATATACACACACACAGTATATATATATATATATATATATATATATATATGGCATGGGCCAACTTCAGCCCTCCATGTGTTTTGGACTTCAACTCCCACAATTCTAAACAGCCAGTAGGAAGTCCAAAATACCTGGAGGGCCAAAATTTGTCTATGCACCCAATCCCTATATATATATATATATATATATATATATATATATATCCATCCGTGATTGGTTTGTGGGGGGGGCGCCAAAATACTGTTCGCTTACCATTTAAAATTACCTAGGTCCGGCCCTGCCTGTGAGACTTCCATCTGGCAGAGAGTGGCATAGGCAGAAATTACAACAAATTGGGAGGAGGAAAGTTTCAGTGGTTAGATGACGCAAAATGGATTGCTTTGAACAGTAAGGTTTTCGTGTGATGAGGGGTGTATGCATCCTGTTGTTGAAAAATGGAGGATGCATACTGATTGTTTCAAACTTTAAATGTGATGAGGTCCCCAGAGTGGGAAATGCCTAAAAATGGCATTTTTAGGCCAGTAGATTTGTGCCACACTGAGCAAATATTAAGACTCATTGCCCTCTTTCACACACACACAAACACACACACCCTTACCACCAGGAAGCAGAATATCATCTCTATTTATATATGATAATATCAACTCTATTCAAATAAAATATTTGGAAGGGAAGTAATTGTAAATCATATTTAGTATTAATACAGTACTTTGGAGCACACACACACACACCAGTTAGTAATTACATTATTATCATTATCATTATCATTATTACACTTTATTTATATTCTGCTCTATCTCCCTGAGGGGACTCAGAGTGGATTTACAGCATACACAGATGAGCAAACATTCTATGCCTTTAATACAGTGAAATAAAAATGACACACAAATACACAGATCAAAGGTAAAGCCTTCCCCTTTCATCTCTGGCTTCTGGAGGCAGTGCTCAACTTCGGCCATGGGGAGGTGCTCTTTTACTATTTCCAAGCCAAGGAGCCTCCTGTCCATGGAAACCTCCTGGTCATGTTGCTGGCATGACTACATGGGCAGCTTTTTTGCCTTTCTGCTGAAAAGGTACTTATTGATTTACTCACTTTTGCATGTTTTCGAACTACTACGTTGGCAGAAGCTAGGGCTAACAGCGGGAGCTCACCCTGACCCAAGGCTTTCGTACTGCCAACCTTTAGGTCAGCAGATTCAACAGTTCAATGGTTTAACCCGTTGTGCTACCACAGTCATGGTAATCATTATAATAGCCCTACAAAAGGCCAGTATTATTATTTTCTTTATTGTTTAATATCTAGATGGAAAATAAGGTATTTATAAATATAGAAATGATAAGACAGTGAAGCAAAAGTGAATATTTTCCATTACAACCCCCCCTCCATCATTTATTGTGTTTAATAAATGCCCCAAAATTATTTTTTTAAAATTATAGTACTTATTTCTAAATTTATAGTTCTTATTTCTAACTCTATATCTATAAATGTAAATCATCATCTACAAAATGCAAATTTGCATCCTTTTTTGTCCTCTTCTTGGGAGCTGCTTTCCCTCTATACCTGTGTGGTGCCTTCTGACATTACTATGTCTCTTCATTTAGCTGAAATGAATGTATGTGTTTGCTTTTCTATAAATAACATGCTATAGCTTACTACTATTATTACTTCTATAACTTCTTCTTTTTCTTCATTCCTGTATTGCAAGTTTTATTGTTTGGATGGAGTGGGAGTGTGTTTAGACTTTTTTGCATTATGAACTGGCGTGTGTATGTAGAGTATCTTAAAAAAACCCAGCATAATATTCCCAAGCAACATATTTTTTTCCAAGGAGGAAAAAAAAACACCCCATACTGTTTTAGAAACTATCCTGAAAGACATAGCTGGATATGGAATGTCTCACAAGCCTAGTCTTCCTCCTAGGCCTGAAGAGACCTTCCCCGCCTGGAAATAGAAAACCCACTTCCGAATGTTTGGAGATTAGAAACACAAGGCCATGGTATTAAGACACCATTCTGCATCTGCCTTCACCAATGAGGACACTAGTTAGCACAACCCAAAAATTAGATTTGGGAGGGTGTCCTGGGGTCAAGCAGCCGGAAGCAGCTGGCAAGGCAGAAAAGCTGTTACAAACACCAGCGTGCTAGAGATGCCTTCACTTATAGATTTTTTTAGAAGAGCAGAAGAGGACACTGGCGTCCATAAGAGTGTTGGCATTAAAAAAAGAAATGTCTAGCAAGTTGCATGCTAGTGATCATTATGAATTTACCTCTGATGACTTTATCACACAGTGGTGGCAACCTAGCACAATTGCAGGATTGTCACCTTTGACAATGGACCTTATTGCATTACATTGTTGTCAGTCTGTCACTTCCCTATTATGAAGCTGCCACAGAGCGGGGACTTGCCTTGTGCAGTGCAAAAAGGGAGAGGCTGCACAGTGTGGGGGAGAGCAGAGTTATGTTGCCCTCCCCCCCAAAAAACATGCAGCTTTGCACAGCCACGGCATTGCAATTGCTCAACATCAGTGGTTGTGCAAAGATGCCCATCATCATAACGGTAAATTGCCATTATCCTGCATCACAAGTTATTTATTTATTTATTTATTTATTTATTTATTTATTATTAATTTCAGCTTCTATGCCGCCGAACTCCCAGGGGCTCGCGGCGGCTTACAGTAGCCGTAAGGCACAACAATACATATTCGAACACAGTTAAAAACAATAGTAGCAATAAAACAGATAGACGGAATTACTTAAAACAGTGGTACAGCATGTACTAAAAGCTAGAGCTAAATGGCGGCGGATGAGCCGGGCCTACCCATTGAAGGCCTGTTTAAAGAGGTGGGTTTTGCAGGCCCGTCTAAATGGGAGGAGGTCCCTCAAGGCCCGTGTTTCGGCCGGGAGGGCGTTCCAAAGCACAGGTGCTATGACAAAGAACGCCCTCCGGTGAGTTGACGTCAACCTGGCAAGTTTCACCGCAGGCACCTCAAGGAGGTTGGAATCCTCCGACCGTAGTGATCTCAAAGGGCAATATGGGGTGAGACGTTCCCTTAGATACGCTGGCCCCAGGCCGTGTAAGGCCTTAAAGGTAAGTACCAACACTTTGAAGGTAATCCGGTGCTCAATCGGCAGCCAGTGCAGATCCTGCAATATAGGTGTTATGCGGCAGCCTGCTGGGGAACCAGACAGGAGCCGGGCAGCAGTGTTCTGCACCAGCCTGAGCCTCCGGGTCACCGACAGAGGAAGGCCAACGTAAAGTGCGTTACAGTAATCTAGCCTCGAGATGACTGTGGCTTGGATCACCGTGGCCAGGTCGTTCCGGGAGAGATAGGGGGCCAGCCTCCTTGCCTGTCTAAGATGGAAGAACACACTCTTGCTGACCGCAGAGACCTGAGCCTCCATGGTCAGCTGGGAGTCCAAGTGGACCCCCAGGCTCTTAACGGAAGACGATGGGCATAACGCCACACCGTCCAGGCTCGGAAGCTGGACATCCCCACCACCCGGACGGCCCAGCCACAAGATTAATTAATTAATTAATTCAATTACGTTTCGACTTGTTAGTCGCCCCTTCCGGTAGGCTCGGGGAGACTTACATATGCATAAAACCATAAAAACACTGTAAAACAACGGACCAATATCCACATATTAAAATTAAAACAACAGATACACATTAAAATAGCTCTTAGGCCTGCATTACAATGAGCGGCCTAGGGATGTCTATGGGCCAAACGCTTGAACAAACAGGAGGGTTTTACAAGCCCTACGGAAGGCTAGCAGGTCGGTCTGTGCTCGGATTGTGGAAGGAAGGGCGTTGGTAATATCTTGAGATACCTTAACAACAACAGTGTTTGTCCATGTAGGCAAGGCTCAAGGACCTATGCAAACACTTCAACATTTCCTCAATGTGAGCAGGTCATGACAGTGGCAGAGATGCTGTGTAACCTGGTAAGGAAAATGCAAGGCTTGACACATATGTAAAAATCCAAAAAACCCAGAAAGATTGCTACAGCTCAAAAGACATGACTGTACAGAGGGAAGAATAGCTATTTAAGAAGGTGATTGGATAGATGAAAGATGGGGCAACACGTGAATAGAAGGAACAAAATAAAATAATCTTTGATTAAAGGGGGTTCTGCTTCTTTTGCTTCTGTATAAGTGGGAAGACCTTGATTTGGTCAAATCAATAAAGCAGCATTGACCAAGATGCTGCAGTCTTGTTGGGCTGTTTGGACCTTTTAATTGGAATGTCAAGAAACTCAGTCAGATTTCTGCTGACATAGGTATGGAAAAATCTTATGACGTGACGTGATGGAGCAACCGCATCCTGTGACGCAGCCAGAAGAAGAAAAAATCCTTCTAAACTGTACTTGTTGTATTGTAATTGTATGTCAACCAGCAGGGATTGTCTGCCATATGTGTAATGTAATCAGCTCTGAGTCCCCTTCGGGGTGAGAAGAACAGAATATAAATAAAGTGTATTATTATTATTATTATGACCTCATCACATTACAGAAATTTCCTGTCTTACCACACTTCAGTAATGTATCCGGCATGCGGCCCTCATCACATGAAACGCATCTACTTCTGGCGAGGCTCTGTGCTGGCTGCATCGGTGAAGTGTGGTAAGAGGGGGAAATCTGAATCCAGATTACTATCCATGTTCAGACTGAAAATAATGGGGACAACGCTGGAGCACGACAGAAAGCTTTTCCTGCGTATTATGGGCAAGTGGAGGATGCAGGCAATGTGAGCCACTGGGTGACAGTTTTGCCCCGCTGGCCCAAGATTTGCCCAGTGTCCTATGGGTCCCCCCACTATCTCGTGCATCAAGGACTCCAATGTGATGAGATTCACATGCTTTTCAAGCACATGTTTGCCACATATTTTAGCCAAATTTCAAGTATTAGCCAATAGGTGGACTATTTATTTATTTACTTTATTTATATTCCACTCATCTCACCCCGAAGGGGACTCAGAGCGGATTACAGGTACACATACTTAGCAGACAATCCCTGCCGTTTCCACATACACAACATATAGATGAACAGAGGCAAACTCTGGCCACCAGGGGGAGCTGACGCACTCCTCATCTCTCAGCGGACTATTCATCTCTCAGTGGACTATTGAGAGAACCAAACAAACTAATAGCCCAATGAATATTCAACAGGCACAAATTACTAAAGAAAAAAGAAGGGGAATAGAACGGAGCATTTTAGAAGGCACAGTTGATCAAATGGGACTATTCAGCCCTGCGGTGTTTTATTACAACTCCTCCTTCTTCCTCCTGTTCTCCACAGTTGATTTTACACTCACATCCTCTGGTCTTCAGCATTGTGCATTATATAGTATGTTATTAATCTCTGCTATGTGGTTGTGGCTTCCCTTGTTGCCTGTCATGATATCTCCTCTCCCCATATTTCCCTATGATTTCCAGTCTTTGTTCTAGGGAGGTCTTTGTTTTCTTCATGCAGGCTTCTACCCAAAATGTTCTTTGCTCCCTTGATGTTGTATAGTGAAAAAGGTGATTATTATTATCCCAGTCAATAGTTCAAGCAAACAACTCCCATCCTCATATATCTCTATTTCCTCCAGGGCCGAGATTCATGGAGTTCCACTTTAGGTCTTCTTCCTGCCTTTGCAGTAGCTCTTGGAGTAGAGTGCTGTGGGACTGACCTGCCTGTAAAGTTATATATTACAACCTTTGTTGTGAGCCAGTCTTAAATAAATATCAGAGATGCTGTGAGTGAGTCTTTTGGAAGTCTTTTGTGGGATGTAGTTTCTCATGGGATGTCTCTCATGGGATATCGTCAACATATTGGCCTGCAACTGGAGATATTTAACGGGCTCAGTTGCTTTATTCCGTTTGTAAGAGTGTTTTCTCTATCTTTTTCTCCTGAACTTTTATTCTAAAAGTGTTTTGTTTATTCAGAAGGACTGACAAAATTCTATTTCTATATCCATTCAATTTAAGCAGCTCCAGGAAGTGAGAGTCAAGTCTTGCTGACAGATATATTTCTGCTTTCAGTAAACAAGTATAGGAGGCAGAGAGCTGCGTCACGACTCAGGAATGGAGAAGCAATCTGCTGGCTCACAGCTTCATGT
Source organism: Anolis apletophallus (assembly GCA_030556195.1). Lineage (NCBI taxonomy): Eukaryota > Metazoa > Chordata > Lepidosauria > Squamata > Anolidae > Anolis > Anolis apletophallus. Next base: position 97,831,341 of record JARBWK010000008.1, read on the forward strand.
TGAGAGCTGCAAGGCAGCACCGCTGTGTTCCTTAAAATGCTCCCTTCTATGCCACCCCATGCTCGCAGCTTGGAATAGTCCACAAGCAGTGTACAAGCAGTCCCCAGGTTTTGAACAAGACAGGGTCTGTAGGTTTGTTCTTACGTTGTATTTGTATGCAAGTCGGAACAGGTACATTTTTAATTTTTTTAAAACTACAGACAAAAATATAGGTTTTTAATGTTTTAGATAGCATAGGGAAGAGTCAACAGCACTGTAATATTTGTTTTGCTGTCTGTGTCCCTGTTCAGAAGATTTCACCTCACTTAATGCCCCTGTGACCACTGGATTTTGAAATTTTGGGGTTGTTGTAGAACAAGGGGCAGATTTCCTCTCACTTCCTGTTGTCCAACCCCCATTTGTAATTAAGAATCATATGTAAGTCAAATGCTTGTATCTCAAGGACTATCTGTGCTACATCTTCCATGAATGGATTTATCCTCCTCTGGATTTTAAAAACCCTAAGCTATCTGCAGAGTATGGGACCGGTCACACCATAACAACCAATATAGTCTTGAAGCTCCTGATTTTGTTGAACACAATTCCCATCACTGCTGACCATTGGCTTGGCCAGGCACGAGAAGTCCAACAACTTCCACTAAGCTTTTACACTGTGTTCCAAAAAGGAATGTTTGATGGGGTGCTTCACATTTCTTTTCTGGCAGCGTGTAATAACTGTTTGCCCAAACACAAGATTGCTTTAATCAATAAAAGTTATGAGCCTTTCAGTTACAAGGATCCTGTATAAACATTCCTTGTCTACACACAAAAGGGTCAGCTTTGCATGTTTTACTATTGTGACCTTTGATCAGAACAAAATAATACATGCCAAGAAACCTGAAATGTGAACAGTTTTAAGTTGGCTCACAGAACTGGAAAGCAGGTTTCGGAGAGAAAGAGTTATTTGGGGGACTGTAGATGTCTCGCTGGAATATTGCCTTGTCTGTGTGCTTTTGACATTAAATGGCTTGGCCGACTCACCGGCCAAGCGGATTGCGGTGTGGGGATGTCCTTACCGCTATCTTGCTGTGGGAGGAGGGGGCTTCTCCTTCCAACAAGCCCCTGGGGTGGCAGGAAGGTTCCTGCCACAAGTGCCGGCCTGCTGATGACGAAGGGCAGGGCGGTGCCAGCCCAATCATTGGCCGACCGGCCCTCATTTCTGCCCAGGCAGCCTACTTAAGACTGCCTGGGCTTCCCTGCTGGCACGTGTGGCCAGATCTTCAGTTTCCTCCCACCCTCCCTACTTGTATTTGTTGCTTGTTGGTTTGCACTTTATGTTACTGTATAATCGTTTGCACTATGTTGAAGTTTCTGTTATGATGTTCTATGTCGCAACTCCGTGTTTGGCATGTGACATGGGCCCTGGATCTGGCTGGCTTATCGCCCCTTGGTTGTAAGGGGGGGATAGCGCCCTGGCCCCCTGGGGTGCAGAGTTCCAGTTGACCGGCATTGGGCCGGTGGCACCCAGGCACGCTAGCGTCTTCGGACAACGGGGGCTGTCCATTCCCCAATCCAGGACCCATGCATGGCCGCCAACCCTTGTTCCTGTGTTCAATAAATGAGTTGTGGCCAATTTTCATCCACAAAACTGTGTTTGTGCCTCATTGGTTCCTGGTGGGAGGTGTATCACCCATGCACACGCAATTGGTGGGCAAGCCAAACGTGACATTAATTGTGTGGATGCAATTTATGTGCCTGTTAGAATTAATGTTTAATGAAAATATAGGGGGAAGCCTGAGCAATCTCAGGACTAGAGAGTATGTGGAGAAACTAACTATCTTATTTAAAAAAAACCTTTCCACAGCTGCCCTCTCCGTTTTAAGAGAAGTTTGTATTGGTGGTATGTAAGATTTGCCATAGAAACAAATTGAAGCTTTAGCAAGGTAATTTTTGCTGGGATCATGGCTGTGGGGGAAACAGTTAGCTGCTCATGGTTCCCTGCAACTTATAGAAAAAAATAGAAAAGTTAGAAAAGCTGTTCTATTGGAATACAGTTCCTGGAATAGTCAGTCTGGTCACAAAAGAAACTTTTCTAAGTTTTTCAAAAATGTGCAGTTCAATTGTGTTTAGTCAAATAAGAATTGCCTTCATTTTGGTCCTGCATGAAAACAATTACCATTTGTATGTTTTAAATGTAAATGCTGTAAGGGGGGGAATAAACTTGGTGCTATCATTACACGGGAAGTCACATTCAAACTATGAATATTGGCTCCTGAGCAAAAGAGAACAGGATCAGTACATTTGGAGCAACTGGGTAAGGTAGAAAAGGGAATACACACACACACACACACACATGCATGGATGCACACAAACACAAACACCAACCAGCCTTTCTTGTTCTTCCTGATGCTTTTTCAGCTGTTCCATCATCTGCTGGAATTCGGCTTCTTTCTCTTGTTCCTCCAGCATGGTTTGCTCATTTTGCTCAGCATAGGCCATTGCTACCACAGCCAGGATCAGGTTAATGAGGTAGAAAGAGCCCAAGAATATGACCAAGACGAAAAAGATCATGTATGTTTTTCCAGCTGCTCGCAGCGTCTATGGGAAGAAAAGTTTCCTGTTAGCCCATTAACCTGGAAACCTTCATCACCAAAGTAAGATCATTTTGCAAGTGGGTAGTTAGGGGTTAAAAAAACAACAATTTGAACAAACTCATTTCTAAGCATTTTATTTCATATAATTGTAGGTCAGTGTTTCCCAACCAGTGTGCCGTGGCACACTAGTGTGCCGTGGGAAATTGGCACTCTTCCCCCTCCTAGCAGCTCTTTCTCCCTATTTCCCTCCCCAAAGATCCTCCCCGAGGTAAAGGAAGGGCTCCGCCAAATGCCAGGCCCGCCTTGAGGAAGCCTTGAGGAGCCTCGACTCAGCATGGCTCCAGCTCCCGCTCAGGGCTGCTTCAGCCTCCCGATACGTTTCATATATCTGTGTGGGCTCTTTCGCTGCCTCCCTTCTCCCTCTGCAAAAGCAGAACACTGGGAGGAAGTGATTGAGTCGGCATTTTCGCATTGGCTTGGATTTCTCGCGAGAACAAAGCCGGAAGCTCCACGTCGGTGAATTGGGCAGTGAGCAAACCTGGGAGCATCGGGAGGCTGAAGCATTCACAGGTTTCCAAGAAACCAATTGAGCCTCTCCGCTGGGAAATGTTAATTTATTTTTTTACTGTTTTACTGGATTTTTCGAAAGTTGCCCCCCCCCCCCAAGGAACTGTTTATAACAGCTTCATGACATCCATAGTTAACTGGAAGCAAGTTTCATTCAGGGTGAAATTTCACAAGGGTCTGGAGAACAAGCCCTATGAGGAGCGGCTTGAAGAGCTGGGCATGTTTAGCCTGAAGAAGAGAAGAAGGAGAAGACATGATAGCCATGTATAAGTATGTGAGAGGAAGTCATATATATGTTGTGTTCATCCAAACAGGCCCAGGTTTCACACTGAGTGTATAAATACATTTAAAAACATATTAACTATGTTTATCACTGTGTTAGAGTGTCATTTTGTGTCATTTTGGTTGGTGGTGTGCCCCAGGATTTTGTAAATGTAAAAAATGTACCGTGATTCAAAAAAGGTTGAAAAACACTGTTGTAGGTGATGAAAAACAGAGTTCAAAGGATGTTGAAGGGTGTGTAATGAACGCCCTGCCACTAGTAAGAATTCTGCCCCTTCAAATGCAATTCTCTTTCAGCCCTCACATTTCTAGCAGTCACAGTTCAGTGTGATACTAAACATTGTTCACAGCGAGACCTCTTCTAGGTGCTGCTTTGCGTTCTCATGGAAAATTGGTCTGGCCCTTTTCTTTGGATGTCTAAACTGCATTTCTGTGTTCGACTGTGATGCTAGTGACACAGACAAAGTTTCACTGGTCTAGTAGAGGTTTCAATATGCATATGACATTCCAGAACATACTCAAAACTCTCTGCAAGTTTCTGGCTGTAGTGGAAGATTGGGATTGTAAACAAAGTGTCTTTTAGAAACGTGATATTACTGATCTTTCCATTGAGGAATTTGATGGGATTTCATGGAATTACAAGGCTCCCCAGAATAAAGAACAATAAATTAACCTTAGCCTACCAGTTGGAATAAGTTTTCCCAATAGTCCTGGGTCATGAGGCGGAAGAGAGCAAGAAAAGCCCAGCTGAAGGAGTCATAGTTTGTATAGCCATAGTTTGGGTTCCGGCCAGCTTTCATGCATAGATACCCTTCTGGACATTTTCTACAATAGACAGGAAAAAGGAAAAGAGGGTGTCAGCATAACATCATGGTCAAAAGAAGCACCTAAGTCCAAAACAACCTCCACCCAACCCCCACAGAACGTTTCTACCACAACTCACTCAAATGTCTGTATGTATGGATCATCCTTATAAAGTTGTTGCCAATTTTAGGAATGGTGACAATACATGCAGTTTTCCACAGCAGTTCCAATACCCAGTTATTCTCAGTTCTTAGCATGATTCATACAGTAGTATGATAAATCTATTTCACCCTCCCTGCAAAATTACACTAGGTAACTTTTTTTTTGTTTCTGGGTTATAAATGGCATTTCCTAATTGATTCTATCATAAAAACATGGAGAAAGTTCGATATCCAATTGCTCAAAAATATTTTAAATCTTGAAGCTAGAACGTTGGCAAAAATTTTATAGTCAAGATTCAAAAGGGACATGGGTCTATAATTTTGGACCAATTCTGGGTCCTTCCCTTCTTTGTGGATTACAACAATTTCTGCTGTCCTCCATGACTCTGGTATCGTTTCTTTTTTAATAATATCATTCATTACTTTTTTAAATTGTGGTATTAATTCCTCTTTTAAAGTTTTATAGTAAATACCTGTTATTCCATCTGGTCCTGGTGATTTCCCAGTTTTTAAATTATTTTTATTGCTGAGCCTATTTCTTCATCAGTGATTTCTGCATTTAGAAGTTCTCTCTCTAATTCTGATACTGTATATGTGATATTTTTGCTTATTTAAATATTCTTGTATTTTTTTCTTTACTTATATTTTCATCACTGTATAGTTTCTGGTAATAGGTAGCAAATTCCTGTAGTATTTGATCATCCTTTATATAGCTTTTTCCTTCTTTTGCAATTTTTAAAATGGTATTTTTCCAGATTTGATTCGTTATTGTCAATGTTGTTTAAATCAATAAAATCTTTTTTTAAAAAAACATGGAGAAAGTTTATTAAACTGCAAAAACTTTGCAGGACACCCTGCAGCACATTTTGCTATCATTTTCAATATGTCTCAACCAATTCAACATAGTTTGTGGCAGCTACAAAAACAAAGTTTCTGGAGTATAACAGCTATTTTCAAAGTAAGTACCATACAATTAAACAGAAAACAACACTTTCGAACCAGGAACAGATTTTTTTTCCAAATGTTGTTACACAGTGTTAGCATTTTCTTCCTGATACAAACTCGGAGAGCCCTGAGAGGCCATGTTTCCTCCCCATCATGACCTTCCTTCGCACTCCAAAGAGGCCTGATGATTGGGACAAACCTAACTCACCCGGCATCAGAGCTGTTCCCACAGAGCAGAGCATCAAGTGCACCATCAAGGAAATAGAAGTTCTCTTTACAAGTAAAAAAAATAAGAAAACAAAAGAGAAAAAAATGAGAACTTCCAAATTTGAACTTTAAAACAGTTGTGGATCAACTTTTAAACATGTTTATAAATAAAATTCATGTAATTATAATGCACTCCCATGTCTGTTCGAAGAAAGATAACAACCTGGAGAGTTAACCAGAAGCTGGATGATGCAATGGCTACTGGCTGGGATCCCATTTTCCAGTCAGATCTAGGATGCATCTACATTGTAGCATTAATGCAATTTGACACACTTTAACTGCCTCATTTCAATATTATGAAATTATGGAAATTGTAATTTTAGAAACTGTTTAACTTTCTTTTGTGCCTCATCAAACTACAGATCCCAGGATTCCATAACATTGAGCCATGCAGTTAAAACGTTGTCAAATCACCTTCTACGGTGTAGATTTACCCCTAGATTAAAATCTCTCCTGTCTCACAGAGATCATCGAGTAGCCTTGGATAAATTACGAGAGCGGGTCAATGAGTTTTTGTCTTTTTGAATGAAACACAGGTTTTTGGATTAAAAAATCATTTTATTTTTCAACGTAGTCTCCTTTGAGCTCTATACACTTTGTCCAATGTTTGTCCAATTTTTTTATCCCTTCCAAAAAATAAGATTTGTCGAGGTCATCAAAATAGGTATTTGTTTGTGAGATGATTTCATCGTTGGAGTCAAATCTTTTTCCGCCGAGCCATTTCTTCAGGTTTGGAAACAAGAAATAGTCACTTGGGGCTAAATCCGAAGAAAGGGGTGGATGAGGGAGCAATTCGTATCCCAATTCATGGACTGTTGCCATGGCAACTGTACATGTGTGCACCCTTGCATTGTCCTGGTGCAAAAGAACTTTTTTCTTGGCCAAATGCGATTGGGTTTTTTTCAAATCCTCATTAAATCGACCCAATAAGTTGGCATAATATTCGCCATTGATTGTTTTACCCTTTTGGGGGTAGTCAACGTGGATTATACCGCGTGCATCCCGAAAAAGGTCGCCATGACTTTATTGGCTGAAAAACCCACCTTGGCCTTCTTTGGCACCGATTCACCCCGAGAAACCCACTGTTTTGACTGCTGTTTGGTCTCTGGTGTGTTGTGGTGGATCCACGTTTCGTCCACGGTTACGAAATGGAGCAAAAACACATCCATATTGCGGTTGAACAAAGCCAAACCCTCCTGTGAAATGTCACACGATTGTGTTTGTGGATTGTGAGCAATCGCGGCACCCATCTTGCGGAAAGCTTTATCATACCCAAGTGATCATTTAAAACTGAAACCACTGAGCCATGTGAGATGCCTATGGCTTCCACAATCTCTCGCACTTTCAATCTCTGATCGGCCAACACCATATTGTGAATTTTTTCAATTGTTTTGAGTGTAGAGACCTCAACTGGGCATCCAGAACTTTGGGCAACTTCCATGCTTGTACGGCCACAACAAAATTCAGTAAACCACTTTTTTACCATTGAAATGGATGGTGCTGAGTCCCCATAGTATTTATCAAGCTTAGCCTTGGTTTTCCCCCGCAAAAAACAATGCTTAATGAGCACACAAAATTCACTTTTTTTCCATTTTCTCCTCAAATCACGCGGTAGTCTGCTATCAATGGCTGTCAAACACAAACTAAATGATGCAGCTTGTTCACATTTTGACAGGAGTCAACTGACAGATGCCTGTTGACAGGAGCAGTGTCGCCCTTTCAATTAAGAGGTGGGGAAAAAGTCACAGACTTATTGACCCGCCCTCGTAGCATCTCTTATGAGTCTCCAATGATTGCTTGTATGTGTATGTGAATTACAACTGAACCTTATTAGCTATGTTTAGGAATGAAAGCTCTTTAGAGGAACCATATAACTGCAAAAGAGCTAATTAGAATACAAACTGGGGAAATAAACCATTGAGGACATTCAGAATGTAAAACTGTAGGTATTAACTGAAGTCCAGGATATGTAAGTTGGTGGGTGGGTGTGTTCGAAAAGAAGAAGGAAGGCAAAGTATAAGATGTATAAAAGAGGAGGGCGAGCATTAAGAGGGCATTCTTGGTGGCCCTACCTTCATTGTGTATATACTCATTCCAGTCAAAGGTGAAATTGCTACTAAGAGTGTCATTGTCATACAGAGTAGAGTTGCCAAAGGAGTAGCTTTCTGGCCCAAATAAATCTCCTTCGAGGGTGTCATTAGTGAATGGTGGCCACCGGACACATTTCTGTCGCAGGTTCCCCATGAACAGTTGCAAGCCGATGAGAGCAAAGACAGCCAAGCAGAAGACTGTGAGGATCATGACATCTGAGAGCTTCTTCACAGACTGGATCAAGGCACCCACAATAGTTTTTAGACCTGGTTGAGATTAGAGAGAGAAATAGTCACTGCCATTTCTTATGAACAACAAAATTGACCTACTGGCAGTTGGCAGTTGTGTTTTTTAGAACATGGAAATCAAAACATAAAAATATATAATATCTAAAAATATATTAAATTACACATATAAATAAAGGGAATTAAAATATATTCCTTAAATGAAGGAATACGAATAGTATAGCACACTATTAAAAACCTTTAGCTGCATTGCCCTATATCCTAGGATCTGATCCCAGATTATCTACTTTGAACTGGATTATATGAATCTACACTGCCAGATAATCTGGGATAAGCAGATAATCTTCTGGTCGCCTTTGGTCACAGGGTGTCTGCAGCCTACACCACTGGAGAAATTTCATTGTTTAGCCAGTACTACATCACCTGATATCCGCCAGGAAGTAGCAACCAATAGTGAAAGGACCAAGGCAGTGATATCTCTGGCCCATCCCCTGTTTGGATATCAGCCAGCATGCCAATGACTTAAATCAAGAAATAGTTTTCTAATATCTACAGAGACACTCGCTGGAACACCTCAGCAAGCAAGAGTCCAAAAGTGGCAGGCTAAAACCCAGAACCTCAATCAATGGCTGATACCAAATGAGAAAGGCACACAGAAAACTAGGCGACTTGGAAGGCACTGAAAAGACTGCACTCTGGTACCATGAGATGCAGAGCCAACCTTAAGAAATGGGGCCACAACATTCGAGTGTGGAGAAGAGCAAACCACAGACAGGGGCGGTCTAAGGTAATTTTATATGGTAAGCGAACATTATTTTGCCCCCCCAACATTATTTTGGCGCCCCCCCCCATGTAAAACAAATATACAATTATAATATCACAATACCATTAGTAGTATTATATTGTATCAATGTATATATACACTATATTATAGTACATACTCATACTATATTATATCATAATTATACTACATTACAATATAATTATATTATAATATATTGACATTTAATACAATATAACATTCTATTATATTATTATTATAAAATAATAAATAAAATTATTTATTTAAATAAAATTATCCTCTACTAAATATTTTCATTACTCCTATAAAACTCAAATAACCCAAAATAAAGTAAAATAAAATATTATATATTACTATTTGCCTGCGCAGTTCCACCTGCCCGATAGGGAGTGCTTTGCTTACAGGCTTCTGCGCACAGGAGCTACTGGACATGCGCGGAGGTTTTCGCGCATGCACAGTTGCTCCTGCGTTCAACTTCAGCTCCGGAGCAACTGCGACTGCGCAAAAACCTCTGCACATGCCCAGAAGCAGCATCGGAGCGCACAAGTCGGGACCCAAAAGCAGGCAGCCGTGGCGCTGCCTGAGGAACATCGGCAAGGCCAGGAATTCGCCCCTTTCCAGATGGCGCCCCATGCGGCCGCCTCCTTGGCCTACCTTTAGGACCGCCCCTGACCACAGACCATCTACTGCAGTGCTGTCCAACTTCTACGGGGTCCAGGGCCGGATAAAAGGTCACTAATGACCTAGGGGGCGCTCGGCCCCGCCCCAGGCCCCGCCCCAACCCCAGGCCCCGCCCCTCCTAAAACGGCTGAAAAGGGCAGAAGGCGGCGCCAAGAGCCGCGCGTCACAGGCCTGGCGTGACGTGCTGCCCCTGGCACCGCCTACTCCTCCTTTTCGGCGCGCCTCCCTTCCTAGGGCGGAGGGGGCACCGAAAGGGAGGAGGTGGCAGTGCCAGGGCAGCGTCACGCCAGGCTGTGACGCGGTGCCTTGACGCCGCCTTCTGCCTTTTTCCGGCGGCTCCCCGCCCTAGGTGGGGAGGGCGCCAAAGGAGGAGTAGGCGGCGCCAAGGCAGGCGTCAGGCCTGTGACGCGCTGCTCCTGGCACCGCCTACTCCTTTCGGCGCCCTCCGCCCTAGGAAGGAGGGGCGCCGAAAAGGAGGAGTAGGCGGTTCCAGGAGCAGCGCGTCACGCCAGGCCTGTGACGCGCGGCTCTTGGCGCCGCCTACTCTCTCCTTTTTCGGCCCCCGCCCTAGGAAGGGAGGGCGCCGAAAAGGAGTAGGCGGTGCCAAGGAGCAGCGCGTCACGCCAGGCCTGTGACGCGGCTCTTGGCGCCGCCTTACTCCTCCTTTTCGCGCCCCCTCCGCCCCAGGAAGGAGGGGGCACCGAAAGGAGGAGTAGGCGGTGCCAAGGAGCAGTGCGTCACGCCAGGCCTGTGACGTGCGGCTCTTGGCGCCCCTACTCCTCCTTTTCGGCGCCCCCCCCTCCGCCCCAGGAAGGGAGGGGCCACCGAAAAGGAAGAGTAGGCGGTGCCAAGGAGCAGTGCGTCACGCCAGGCCTGTGACGCGCGGCTCTTGGCGCCACCTGCTCCTCTTTTTCGGCGCCCCCCCTCCGCCCTAGGAAGGGAGGGGGGCGCCGAAAAGGAGGACTAGGTGGTGCCCAGGAGCAGCGCGTCGCGCCAGGCCGGTGACGCGCTGCTGTTGGCGCCGCCTTCTGCCCTTTTTCGGCGGCTCCCCCACCCTAGGTAGGGAGGGGGGTGCCGAAAAGGAGGAGGAGCTAGCTCTCTTCCTCCTCCTGCCCCCTCCCCCCTCCCCCCCGGCCCCGCCGCCCATTTTAAAAAAATCGATTTTTTTCAAATTTAAAAATGGCGGCTGAGGGCATAGGTGGCCGTGTCCAACAGGCTACGGGGCCGGAGCCGGCCCCGGGGCCGCCAGTTGGACAGCCCTGATCTACTGCAATGCAACGTTCAATGCACATGGTTGGTACATGCACAATGGAGGACTGTCTTATAGCAACACCAAAGGCACTCCAAGTGGCCAGCTACTGGTTAAAGGACATTTAATCAAATACCAAGTTTGCAAACTTTGTGTTTTGTTTTTTTGTTTTGTTTTGTTTTGTTTTTTTAATGCAATACAACTGTTTGATCCTGGGATATAGGCGAGTTTAGATCCAGTTGGAGAGAGTTTCCAAAGATCTTTTGAAAAAAGCAGTTGCCTCCTGCCAATAGAAGGCCACCATGGCCTTCTATCAAAAATAGAGAGATTCTACACCCTGGGGCACACAGCAACTATTTCTGAATTGCTAAACTCTCATAAAATTCTGTCTGGATAGGCTAATTGGGCAGTTTTGCTTTCTCCCACATTTAATTTTGTTTAATCTTGGTATTTCAAATATATGTAGATATTTATGATTTTTCAAAATTAACCTGATCAGTCAAGATTCTACAGTACAGTTTCGCATATATACCTGCCAGCAGAGTTATGGCAGTGAAAACTGGATAATGGAGGAAAAAAATCCCATTTGAAATGTGGCAGTGGAGAAGAGTTCTACAGATCTCATGGACTGCTAAATAGACACATAAATAGATCCTAGATCAAACCAAGTCTGATCTCTCCCTAGAAGCCAAAATGACTAAACTGAGACTGTCATACTTTAGCTATTTTCATAGGAAGAGATACCTTATTAGAAAAGACAATGGAGTTTGATAAGGCAAAAGGCAAAAGGAAAAGAAAAAAACACACATTTCAGATAGGTAGACTCAATCTCGGAAGCCATGGCCCTGAGTTTTCAAGACTCATTATTATTATTATTATTATTATGTATTTATTTATTGTTTCGATTTGGCTCAGGGCGGTTTACAGTATATCAACCAATAGCAATTGGCTTGTGATGATAGAGTGACTTGAAGGTCATTTATTCATAGGGTCACCATAAGTCAAAGTCAATTTGATAGCAGGAACATTGGAAAACAATGAGTACAACACCGGGAATGTGGCGCAGCTGGCTGGGAGTCAGCTGCATAAGAGCTCTACTGACCAGAAGGTCATGAGTTCAAGGCCTGTCTGGGTCGGGGTGAGCTCGCGACCAATTGTGTAGCTTGTTGTCTGTCTATATATGTTGTATGTCTATGGCATTGAATGTTTGCCTGTATATGTGCATTGTGATCACATATACAGGGGTGAGAAGGGCGGAATATAAATGATGCAAATTAATAATAATAGTAATAATAATACAACAAAGTAAATAAACGTTCAATGCACATGTTTGGTATCCTGTTGTGAAACTACAAAATGAAATACTCATCTCTTAACTTTGCTGCTATGGTAGTCAATGCTACTCTGTAACCCATATGGTACTTTGGAAACTTTTACGTGCTCTCACATGCATAACTCCACTTATACCTCTGTCAACAGAGGTATTGCCTGTTGTCCACAACTTTCACTCCATGTGGGCTACATAAACTACATCTGTGCATGTCACTAACAGAATGCCAGTCAATGTCTCTATTCCTCATACGCGCCTATCCCCTTCCCCATTACTCACCTGGAATGACAGTAATGGTTTTAAGTGCTCTGAGAACACGGAACGTCCGCAGAGCAGAGACATTGCCCAAATCTACGAACTCCGTAAGATAACTACAAAAGAGATTGCAAGAAAACAGTTACTTAGAAGATCATTCACATAAGCAGAAATAGCAACTATTAACTTGCCAGAATGACAACTCTGAGAAACAGTATTTGGAATTACAACTCTGAGATTAGAGCTCATGGTATCAAACTTTTGTGTTTGAACAAAAATAATCTAGAAAGAGAAAATGGCTTTCAATTTTGTCAACAAAAGTTCAAGGAGAGAACGAAGGAACCCTGTTGCTGCTTACAGCTTATTTTTTCAATAGGACAGGAATGGGCAAATGTGGCAAATGCAGCAGCCACTTTGGGCTGTGGTCTATATCAGGCATGGGCAAACTTCGGCCCTCCAGGTGTTTTGGATTTCAACCCTCACAATTCCTAACAGGGGGTAAGCTGACTGGGATTTCTGGAAGTTGAGGTCCAAAACACCTGTAGGGCCAAAGTTTGCCTATGTCGGGAATGGATATCAACTAAAAATTCCAAGCAGAGTATCCAGTTACAACCCCCAATGTCAAATAATTGTAAGTACAATTTTGGTGGGCTTGGGATGGTGGATAGGAGCATAAGTAGAGGTGGACTGCTACTCCAGAAACAGTGGAGTGCTATTTTCTAACTATTTGGAGATCATTCATTTTTTTAAAAAAAACATGAAGATGCTGAAGTTTTGGCAGTATCAGGAAGCGGGGGGGGGGGCGCTCACAAGCAGCCCGTGGCCTGCACATTCTCCATTAACAGCAACCACTTGCCTCAATTAAACTTTGGGCTCACCTATACTAGCTATTTAATGTGTCTCCAAGGTGACTCAAAACTGTGCTGGCTACCAAATGCACACCGCCAATGCATGCTATAGCGCACACTAAAGTAGATACAATGCATTAAAATGGTCTCAGGAAAATCCAGAACAAGTCCTGTAATGTGTTGCAACAGATCCCAATATATTCAAGATCCATGGCAAAGTCAGTACACAAAATGTAGAGCCCATTATAGACTCCTATAGTAAGCTATAGAATTCAGAATAGCGGCTAAAAAGCGCCCCAAGGGTATAGCTGGGCAACAGAGAGCGAATTGATGCCCTGCAGGGTGTAATTGATTTCCTCTTCTCATAACTGTCATCTTCCCTATTTTTGTCTACTTCCTATGTTTCTGGAGCACTGCTACACATATTTTCCAGAAATAAATAAATAAAAGTAATCACCTTCCCGGCTTCAAAGTAGTTCCATGCCAGTCAGCCTCTAATCCAGTGGTTCTCAACCTGTGGGTCCCCAGATGTTTTGGCCTTCAACTCCCAGAAGCCCTTACAGCTGGTAAACTGGCTGGGATTCCTGGGAGTTGTAGGCCAAAACACCTGGGGACCCACAGGTTGCGAACCACTGCAACCCATGCAGGAAAACTAGTTCCAAGCTGCATTACAGTGTCACTGTAGATATGACCTTTCTTTGGGTACCAGAGTTCAACTGACTGCTGTTTGATAGGGAAAACATATTAGAATAGTTATGTGGGATCTCTAATAATTTCTGTTTAGAGGCATAAAGGCTGAACTTGGTTTGGAGCCAGCCTGGGTAAAGGGATCTGTCACAGTCACCTATCCCTTCTTCTTAGTTGCGATCTCCCACACCACATTTTTTTTAGAATGGAAACACTGAAATTTTCCCAGTCCTGATGTACCCAGTGACACATGACCTTGGAATCACTTCTTTTTACGGCCAAATCCTTTAGTTTTCCACACATCTCTTCCCACAACACTCCTGTTAAATGTAACATACGCCATAACGATGACACTGAAATCCAACCAGTTCCATGGATCTCGCAGGAATGTAAAGCTGTCGATGCAGAAACCCCGGGCAAGTATCTTGATTGTAGACTCAAAGGTATAAATGCCAGTAAAAGTGTATCTGTGAACAGCAAAGAAGGAGAGGGCTAAGGAAACAGAATTAATTGCAGAACAACACAAGATGTATTATTGGTTCAAAAAAACCACACTACACTTTTATGGTTTGCAGCTTGAGTTTCTGAAATCTCTTAAGACATTGGCCCTTGCATACAACAGTCGACTCGGCAAGCATGTTTCACAATATTACTGAAAAACCTCTGTTTGACTGTGAGATAAATCTATATTTTTTCATAAAAAATAGTAAGGTGATTAATAAACAGATATTTGGTGAATCCTCTTCTGAAACAAAAGAAGGTGAGGAAAAATAAGAACTCCATTGCTTTCTGCAAAGGTGACTTAACATAACTGATAACCAAGCCATTCCCTTCTTACTGAATAATTGACTGTTGGGTATGCTTGCAAAGATATGGATGATCTGCCAAAAGAGATTTGACAGCTAAATCAGTTGTCAGAATTTAAGATCTAACTGAAAACTTATCTCTTCCAATTCAATTTTAAATTCACATTCTATGTCTATTGTATTTTGTTCCCTATATTTTAATATGTGTATTTTATATTTTTTTATTATGATGATGTATTTTAACTATGTTGTGCCTTGCCTCTAGCTGTAAGGAGAGGTGAGTAAATAATAATAATAATACATCACACAGTCCTAGGCACTTGGGAAGTGTCCGACTTGTGATTTTTTTTGATACGAAATCCAGCATATAGATCTCGTTTGCTGTGGCATACTGTGTTTTTGTGTCAGTACAATAATAAATAAAAAAGTTTGGATGATTGATGTCATCATACCAGGTGACATATGCATTGAGGAAAAATGACAGGAAAAACTCAGCTGTTATCAGGACAACAAAATAGAACTGCAAAGGCTATGGCATAAACCAGTACAGGTTGTCCCAGAGATAATCAGCACACTGGATGCCATGCCAAAAGATCTCAGCCGACATTTGGAAAAATCATTGACAAAAATCACGATCTTTATCAATAAAGTTATAAGTTATTTAATGAGTCTCTATCTCAACAGATTTCATCATTTTCCCGATAAATAGTATTTATTTTATTAATCAGCATGAGGCTCCTTTCATAGTACAGTGACGCCATGATTCAAGGTCAAAAAATAAGAACGAAAAACTGAAATGGAATGCAAAGCATGGCACAAATTTCACTCAATCCCTAGTTCCATCCAGGAGCATCCATTCTCCAGTCTCTGAAATGCTTTTCCATTTCATTTCTGGTTTTCCAGTTACCCACATTTACAGTAGGAATAATCTTCTGTGGTTTCAACCATTGGACAAACTGTTTCATTTCAATGAAGCTGCTGTGCTCGCTGTAAGGAATCCCATAGATGGTGATCTTTCCTCTAGTCTGAGGTTGGATATCACTCAAAGAGTAGCAGCGATTTGAATAAGTCCATCCAGTGGGTTTAAAAGCCAGAATTTGATCAAATTTTGCAGAAAACTTACTCAAGTGGCTTTGCAAACCCTTAAAATTAATTTGCATCATAGGTAGAAGGTGAAGCAAGGTATTATTCCAGTCCAGGGTAATGAGGGAATTTATTTCTGCTGATTCCAAGCACTGCAATATTTTATATTTATCTTGGGACATGCTCACCTTTGAGCCTAGAACATTAGCTATTGCTAGAAAGACCTTTTCTTTTCCAATAGAATAGGTACCACAAACTACTAATGTTCGAGGGTTTAAGGTGACTGCTTCAAAGGCAGTATTGGCAGCAAACTGGATCATTTCTTGCTGGGAAGGAAAAGTATATTCAGGACTGCAGTATGTTGTATCTAAGTAAAGAGTATTAATTTTCCGGCCAATCAGAAAAGGATAGCGCTCCATGGAAGGATGTGCCCTGAAGTCTCCTGTATGTAATATAGCAGTCCCATTTGGAAAGGCAAAAAGAATCATTGCAGCACCAGGACAGTGATTAGCATCAAGTAACACCACTTTGATACCATCTATTATGCATTCTGTATTCATTGGCAGAATATGGATGTATTCTTCTAGCACTCGAAGTTTGAACTTCACCAAATTTCCAGTTATCTTATTACAATATATTGGGAATGTAAATTTTTTAGTTAAACCGCCATAATGATCAGAATGGAAATGTGTAAGGAAGTATCCTTTGCATCCTTCAATTTCTCCATACTGAAATGCATCAACTGCAAAACCTGTTCCTGGAATCTTCTTATAAAAAGGACATGGTTTTTTTCTTCTCATTACTTGATAAAGTAATGGCTGCCGACAGTCCTGTCATATTGAAGTGTGTGTTTGGGTGCTGGGGGACAAACTAGTTTGACAAAAATCACGATCTGTCAACTGCAAAAGGCAGTTGCGTGCATCATTCGAAAATACATCACACAGTCCTAGATGCTTGGGATTTGTTTAACTTGTGATTTTGTGATACGAAATCCAGCATATATATTTGTTTCCTGTGACATCCTGTGTTTTTGTGTCAGTAAAATAATAATAATAGCCAGCATAGTGATCTAATAATAATAATAATAATAATAAAGCAGGAGGGATATTGATGAAAGATGGAGAAGGGTGAAAGGGGGAGAAGGGTGAAAGAGGAGGAAAACCAAAAGAGGGAGATGGGCAAAAGAGGGAGTAGGGCAAAATTTGGAGAAAGGTAAAGCGGGGAGACTGATGAAAGAGGAAAATTGCTGAAAGGTGAGAAAGTTGAAAGAAGGGAAAGAGGAAGAAGCGTGAAAATACTTACTCCACAGTCTTTGCCCATTCTGGTGGGTTACTCATGGCCATGAAGACACAGTTGGTTAAGATGGTTATCATGATAAACATGCTGAATAATTTGAAAACAAAGTCAAGGAAACACATCTCTGTTGACAAAATTCCCAAGACAAGCTCACTTGACAAATCAAGTTGAATAAGACCACAGAAATCAGCTAGCTCAGACAGGCTCAACGTGATTTATGCTCTCCACTTCTTATAAGGCTCAGATGCTGCATGCCTACCTGCTGTGCAAAAACCAAAAACAAAACATGAAGACACCCCCCCCCTCCCCATTGACAACCTTTTGGCCATGGTTGAAGTGTCTTTGCAGCTCAACACTTTCCAATCTGGCTTCAGACTGGGTCATAGAACAGAAAGAGCTTCAGTCACCTTGGTGAATGATCTACACAGAGAGACTGACAGGAGGAGTGTGACCCTGTTAACACTCCTGGACCTCTCAATGGCTTTCGATACCATAGATCAGTGTTTCTCAACCTTCCCAATGCCACGACCCCTTAATACAGTTCCTCATGTTGCGGTGACCCCCAACCATAAAATCATTTTCGTTGCTGCTTCATAACTGTAATTTTGCTACTGTTATGAATCATCATGTAAAATGTATTTTCATTCACCGGACCACATTTGGCACAAATACCCGATAGACCCAAATTTGAATACTGGTGGGGTTGTGGGGGGTGATTTTGTCATTTGGGAGGTGTAGTTGCTGGAATGTACAATCAAAGAGCTTTCTGAACTCCACTAACAATGGAGTTGAATCAAACTTGGCACACAGAACTCCCATGACACAAAAGAAAATACTGGAAGGGTTTGGTGGACATTGACCTTGAGTTTGGGAGTTGGAGTTCACCTACATCCAGAGAGCACTGTGGACTCAAATAATGATAGATCTGGATCAAACTTGGCGCAAATACTCAATATATCCAAATGTGAACACAGGTGGAGTTTGGGGAAAATACACGTTGATATTTGGGAATTGTAGTTGCTGGGATTTATAGTTCACATGCAACCAAAGAGCTTTCTGAACTCCCCCAACAATGGAATTGAACCAAACTTCCCATACAGAACCCCCATGGCCAATAGAAAATAATGTATTTTCTGATTGTCTTTGGCGACCCCTCTGACACCCCCTCACGACCCCCATAGGGGTCCCAACCCCCAGGTTGAGAAACACTGTCATAGATCATGGTATCCTTCTGGGAAGGCTCGAGGGGGTGGGTGGGTGGTTTAGGAGGCATTATGCTACAGTGGTTCCGGTCCTTCCTTGCAGACTGGTTCCTGAAGGTGGTTTTGGGGGAGTCCTGCTCAACCTCATGGCCAGTGGGCTGTGGGGTCCCACAGGGCTCATCTTTATCCCCAATGTTATTTATCATCTACCTGAAACTGCTGGGAGAGGTCAAACAGAGTTTTGGAGTTCGGTAACATCTGTATGCTGATGATGCCCAGCTCTACTACTCCTTTTTACCCGACACAAGGAAGCAGTCCCTGCCCTTGAACCGTGGTCTGAAGGCAGTTATAGACTGGATGAGGGTTAACAAGTTGAACTTTAAACCAGACAAGACGGGGATACTACTGATGTCTCAGAGGAGGGATTTGGGAACGGCATTTCAACCTGAGATGGGTGGGGTTGCACTCCCCCTGAAATCTCAGCTATGCAGTTTGGGGGTCATCCCAGACTTTGTTTAGAACCTGGAAGCCCAGGTGGCGGTGGTGACTAGGTCGGTCTTTGCACAACTAAGGCTTGTGCACCAACTTTGCCCGTTCTTGGAGACTCCGGATCTGGCCTCAGTGGTGTTGGTGTTGATTGCATCCGGATTGGACTATTACAATGTGCTCTACATAGATCTGCCCTTGAAGAGTGTCTGGAAATTGCAGTTTGTTCAGAGAGTAGCGGCCAGGCTTCTGATGGGTGTTAACTTCAAGGAGCATAGTACACCTATCCTGAACCAAGGGCTGCTTTGTCTTTGCTCAGCTTTAAGAGGGGGTGTCAAGATTTTCTTATTTAATTGAACCAAAGCAGGAAGTTATGGTTTGAACTGAAATCTGGGATTTTATTGATGGTTGTTTTATCACAATTTTATTGATTTTCTTCTCCTGATTGAAGGATTTTAATTTTTATTTATTTATTTATTTATTGTTGGGCTTCTATGCCGCCACTCCCGGGAGGCTCGGGGCGGCTCACAAGCGCCGGATAAAACGAAATAAAACAACATATTAACAATTTAAAGCACGGCAAAACACAATATGACAACAACAAAGTTAAAAACCTGGTGTGTAGACACAACACCACAGGTAATGGTTACAAACATGGCGGGCTATGCAACAGGCAAGACCTACAGGTCAAAGGCCTGCTGGAATAAGTAGGTCTTGCAAGCCCGTCTAAAAGGAAGCAAATCCTTGATGGCACACGTTTCAGCGGGGAGGGCATTCCACAACGTGGGTGCAATAACAGAGAATGCCCTCCTACGGGTTGCTGTCAATCTCGCAAACTTCGCAGATGTTTGTATTGTGTATGTAAGCCGCCTTGGGTCTGCTTAAAAGAAAAACCACTTCCCTGTCTAATCTATTGGTCTGCTGTTAAAATTTGTTTATATAAACAAAAAACCACTAAAAACCACTTCCCTGTCTAATCTATTGTACATAAATTTTTACTTGAACTAATTTCTGTTCAATTGAATAACACAGCCTCTTGCACCTTGTATTACGTGCCTTTAAATCCCTTGTTGGTTTTAAAATTTGTTTATATAAACAAACAAATAAAAACCACTTCCCTGTCTAATCTATTGTACAGAATTACTCAAATATAAAATTTTTACATAGGAACTATTGCAATTATAGGTAACATTGAATAACACAGCCTCTTGCACCTTGTATTACGTGCCTTTAAATCCCTTGTTGGTTTAGGGCAGGGGTGTTAAAGTCATTTTCACTGAGGGCCACATCAAAGCATTTGCTTAGGGAAAGAATGCCCAGATGTGGTTTCGCCAGATCCTTCCTCTGAAATATATAGCCTATAACACCTGGTATTCCTTAGCAGTCTACTATCCATGTACTAATCAGGACTGACCTAGCTTAGCTTCCAAGATAATAATAATAATACTGTTTATTTCTATTCCGCTCTTCTCACCCCGAAGGGGACTCAGTGCGGATTACAATACACATACGACAGACAGTCCCTGTAGAAAAGACGTACAATTTCACATAGACAAATACAGATCAGACAGAATTTGGTGCCTTTGGAGTACTTAGGCCTATGAAAACTTATGTCTATTGTCTAGCACAGAACACTTGATCTACTGTTGTGTTCAGGTGGGTCTCTCCTTTTATGTTGTGATCACAATAAAAAATTTGCTTCCAAGATCAGAAAGGACCTGATGTCTTCAGATTAATTGGGTATAATAATAATGTTAGGTATGTATTTTCTATTATTTTTATATTTTCTGCTATGCTAATACTAATACTAGAGTTGTGTGCGGAATCATTTTCCTTCAATACATCTGTTCTTTCGTTACTTTCGTTACCTTCAGGAACACATCACGGAAAGGCCCCTCCTGGTACAAAAATCAGCTCAACACAAAAACAAGCGGGAGCCAATCCTGGCTCCTTGCCAGCTTTTTGGAAGCACGTGGCGCTCCATGCCTCCTTGCCTTGGAAAAAATGCATGTGTGGTATGCAGGCCCAGAAAGTACACATGCCTGCCTGCAGCTGAGTGCCTCCTCTAGAGTAAAAAACAGAACTTGCCTCCTTGCCTTGGAAAGAGTGTGTATGCGGCATTTGGGCCCGGGAGAGAAAGCACATATACATCTGCCTGCAGCCAAGTGCCTCTCATCTAGAGTTGAAACAGGTAAGAAGCCTCCTTAAAGCACCCACCTGCCTGCAGCGGAGTGCCTCTCCTCTAGAGTCAGCCAGGATTTTGCTTGTGTGTGTGGGGACTGAGTCTGAGTAAAAGAGGATCTACCCCAGCAAACCTTTTGTATTGTTATTCCAATACCCCCATGCATATGGGATATATTGAACATGGTGATCAGATCATGATTTGAATAAACATAACCGTTTAAATAACATACCAGTTCATGGATCACCCTGAGAATTTCGGGGAGAGGGGTCTGAAGACCCTCAAGCCCCCCCTCCCCCCCGGCTACATGCCTGTCTAGAGTAAAACAGCTTTAATGCCTAAAATGATGGGAAGGGGAACCTGGGAAGCCCCCCCCAATATAATGGGCCGATAGAAAACAGATCTTTCAGCATGCCAGAGTGATAACAAGTATCTGCTCTCCCGATTTTGGGAGGCCCCCCAAAAATGAATCAGGGCCCCCATCGAAAGCCGGGACATGAAATGGGTCAATGATTACCTTGAATTCACAAGCCTACTAATGGCATGTGATATTTGCAGATGGAAATGTAGATTCAAGGAGAAAAAGTTATATCTGCATATATGTAATATTTAATCAACTTGAGGTAGAGGAGAACTCAGAACTTTGCCCCTCTTCAAGCAGAAACAATCTGATTTAGAATTTCAAGTAAACGTTAATCTTAATATCTGTCAGTGTGAAACACTTTGGTTTCTCTGCATCCCAGTTCTGAGAAGAGGAAGACCTTCAGCAGCCCCTTTTGGATTTTCAAGTATTTGGGATTTTTATTTAGTGTGGGATACAGTGGTTACCATTAACTGCAAAGAACAGGGCAATTATAATGCTGAAGAAAGTAAGGTTGTGTCCCACTCACTCACAATAGTGAAAGAAACAATTAGGTTCTCTGGGACAGTGATTTTCAACCAGTGTGCCGTGGAACACTAGTGTGCCGTGGAACACTAGTGTGCCGTGAGAAATATCAGGTGTGCCGTGGGAAATTATTTTCGAACTTCATTCATATATAAACTATAAGGCGCATCTGTCCCTTTAAGAAATGGAACCATAACACTCTCGCGTCACCTAAGAAGTGACGCGAGCGTGCTATGGTCACGCCATCTTGGATTCGCTCAGACGCGGCTAAGTAAACAAAGTTATAGTTAGTGCTGCAGCTGCGCGTCAAGTGACAGTGGCAATTTGGGATCACAGCAAGACAAGCAAGTGACAGTGATGGAGAAGTTTTTGAGAAGGGAAAATGCTAGGATATCTATTTTGTGTTCATCGAAACAGGCCCAGGTTTCACACTGAGTGTATAAATACATTTAAAAACATATTAACTATATGTATTACTCTGTTAGAGTGTCATTTTGGTTGGTGGTGTGCCCCAGGATTTTGTAAATGTAAAAAATGTGCCACGGCTCAAAAAAGGTTGAAAATCACTGCTCTGGGTCATGTAAACCCAAACTGTTCCTGAATGACATATTTGCAAAACATTGAACTACCATCCCTTATTTTGTCTTGCAGAACCCATAACAGAAAATCCCCACAATTCTGTCTGTAGATCCTAACACAACACAGCCAACTCAAGCAGTGTGAAGGATATGAATGTATAAGCACTTGGATGGCACCCCTCCGGACAAGGTTGAAAGGATCCAACATATAGACAGCAGGGGTGGTACTGAACCGGAAAATGGTCTTTCCTTTGGTGAGGAGGATGTATGTCTGAGGAAAAAAAGAAAGAAGGAACAAAACAGCTTGTTAAAACGGAGCGTGGAGAATCCACTTGCTTGTGGGATAAGAATGAAAATGATTAGTAATGGAAAAACCAGAAAATTCAGACGACATGGGGTAAGCAATGAAAAAAAATGGAATATAATTGGCTGCCATTTACTTTCCGGTCCCGATTCAAGGTGCAAATTATCACCCACAAAGCCCTGCAGGATTTGGGACCCGCCTACCTTCATTATCACATGATCTTTGGGGGAGGCCCTCCTCTCGCTCCCACCTCCGTCACGAGCACAGCTTGTGGGGACGAGGGAGCGGGCCTTCTCCGTGGTGGCCCTTCAGCTCTCGAACTCGCTCCCCAGGAAGATATAACAAGCACCCACCCTGGCAGCCTTTAGAAAAAGTTTAAAAACTTTTCCAGTGTGCTTTTCAAGAATGAATAACTAGTTCTCATGCCAGATCCCATCCCAGTGTCGATTTGTTTTTCTGATTAATTTTATATCATTCTTCAGTCTAGATTAACCTTGTTATTTATCCCAGTCAAGTCTCTCACTAGACACAGCACTTTATCTATTTATCTCACCCACAGGTTTTTTTTACCTTTCGTATTTGGCCCAGCTCGCCCTCGTTTAATCCTTGTACCCTTTTATATTCTGTTTTATTATGTTATTGTTGCTATTTTATTGTATTACCATGTCATTGTTTAGCATTTTTACTTGATGTTATCATCGGCTTTTGTATTTATTTTATTTTTATTTTACCTTATTGTAATTGCTTGGACTTGGCCCCATGATAGCTGCCCCGAGTCCCTTCAGGGAGATGGTAGTGGGGTACAAATAAAGTTACTTATTTATGTATTTATAATGATTTACAACACTATAGGACTAAACACCATGATGACATGATTACACCTCCACATGAGATAAGATCCATATACTTTTGCATTGTAGGTTGTACTGTACTCAATAAGCTCCCTCCCATTAATACACATAAACTATCACCATCACCATAATCACCACCATCTTATCTTGTGTTTTGTTCTCTTGGTTTCATTGGATTCATGTCATCAGTGTCCACAGAACCAGGAATGTGGCGCAGCTGGCTAAGTGTCAGCTGTACAAGATCTCTCTGACCAGTAGGTCATGAGTTCGAGGCCTGCCTGGGTCGAGGTGGGTTCTTGACCTTAAGTGTAGCCTGCTGCTGACCTTTGCAGCCCGAAAGACAGTTACATTTGTCAAATAGGAGATAAAGGTACCACATTAAAGTGGGGAGGCAAATTTTGACTGGTTTTTGAGGCCATAAAGAATCGCTGAGGAATGCGGAAGAAACAACAAAGGGACGCTGGAAGGAAACGCTGAGAGAGATGAGGAGTGCGTCAGCTCCCCCTGGTGGCCAGAAAGTTTGCCTCTGTTTGTCTATATATGTATAATATGTCAAAAATGTGTGTACTGTATTGTGATAAATGTCACATGATTATATGTCATATGTTGAACTGCAAGGATTGTCTGCAAGTATTAGGCATGGTTTAGAACCCAAAAATAGGAAATCGAAAATCTAATTGGGGGGAGGGTTGATTAGTAATAGAATGCCTTACAAAAATTTTTCCCAAAATTTCTAAAATGTCACTTAATTCCTAACGAAATTCGTTAGTAGTTCGTATGCCAGCACATGCGCATTCAGATGGTTTTGGCCTACAACTCCCAGAAATCCTAACAGCTGGTAAATTGGCTGGGATTTCTGGGAGTTGTAGGCCAAAACTTGAATAAATCACACTGAATTCTAGATGGGACTCTCCAAATAGGAAGGAGGGAGGGAGGGAGGGGGGTATTCTATTCTTGGAAGCAGCAAAAAAAAGGAGGAGCCCCCCCCTCACTCCTCGCTGCCTCTCTCTCACCCCGATCCTGAGGGAGCGAGGGCCCAAGTTTGCCCAGGCTGAGAGGAAAAGAAAGAGGCCTGAGGCTTTGAGGAATGGTGTGAGTTGAAGTCCAAAACACCTGGAGGGCTGAAGTTGGCCCGTGCGATGGGGCAAGACAGGGCAACGGGGAAGAGAAGGGGGGAGAAGCCACCAGGAAAGAGGAGGGGGCAGAGAAGCATGTGAGAGAGCGCAGGGAGAGAAAGGAGGAGAAGCGTGTGTGTGTGTGTGTGTGTGTGAAGTTGGCCCGTGCGGTGGGGCAAGACAGAGCAATGGGGAAGAGAAGGGAGGGGGGAGAAGCCACCAGGAAAGAGGAGGGGGCAGAGAAGCATGTGAGAGAGCGCAGGGAGAGAAAGGAGGAGAAGCGTGTGTGTGTGTGTGTGTGTGTGAAGTTGGCCCGTGCGGTGGGGCAAGACAGAGAGTCCCCGCAGAAGACAAGAGCCCGAAAGCCAAGCCCAAGCCGGCCAAGAGCACCAAGGCCAAGACGACCAAGGCGGCGCCCAGAAGGAAGTGTCAGCCCGCTCTTCCTCAAGACCCCAAACCACCGCCGCCACGAGGAAGAGAGAGCAGGGGGGGGGGAGAGGGAGGAGAAGCATGGAGGACTACACTTTCCAGAATGCCTAGCAGCAGCGTCACTTCCAGTTCCCCATAGAAATGCGGGAAAAAGAAGAAGATGAATGAAGGCGGGAAGGAAATGAGGGGGGGGGGACACAGGGAGAAGTGAGTAGTACAATAATTAAGAATTAATTACGATCATAACGCAAATTGTTGGCCTCAAGGACCGTAAAAGAAAGTCTACTTCCTGGTTAGCTGCCGTGATGCGTATAAACTAGAAAGTCCCATTACATACAAATCACTTACGATTTCTTTTAATTTTCATAACTTTTTTCTCATGCCTAGCAAGTATGTGTACTGTAATCCGCTCTGAGTCCCCTTCGGGGTGAGAAGAGTGGAATATAAATAAAGTAAATAAATAATAAATAAATAGAATCATAGAGATGGAGGAGACCACAAGAGCCATCTGTATCTCTTTACCATAAAGGTAACATAACTCTTGGTGCAGTTTTTCCCTTACCGCTTCCATCCCAGCACTTCCTACTTACTTTCTTATCACTGTAGAATGGGTCCAGCTCTTCCAGGGCCACCCCAAGAAGTTCTGGTGGAGGGTCTCCATAAATGAGGGGTAGGCTTTTCCCTTGTTCCAAGTCACTGCGGGGTTTGCGCTCTACTACTTCCTCAAGAGTCTCCTCTTGCGGCTTCAACTTCTTGGCTTCCTGCTCAGCAAACCGCTTCTCTATTTCTACAATGGACTCACGAGTCAATCGGCGCAGACTGTCAGGACCAGGGGGTATTGGCGGGGGTGCCATCTTGACATTCTGCTCCTGGACCCTTTCTGTCAAGTGTCACCGGATAATGGGAAAGCTGTAGAGACAAGGAGGACAGAAGGTTTCATTTTGAAACAGATACCCTTGTTTCCTCCTTCATAGGAGAAGTTTGTGTATTGATTGGGGTCCCTCCAAAATGCATACCGCAGGAAACCTGTACCTGTTTGGTAGGAAATGCATTAAAAATATAACAAAATGAAGAAGCACTTTACAACACTTCAGATCAAAGATTGGATGTGCCATTTTTAGTATTCTCTTATATATTTATTTTTACAAGCCCTACACAGTAGTAGATAATTAGAAAATGTAATAAAATATTTCGAATCCACCCTTCTCTTTGCTCTCATAGACATCTATTTACAGTGGGGAGGGGCAAGATTTGTGTCACACACATCACACACATCACCTCAGGGAGCCCCTGGTGGTGCAGTGGGTTAAAGCGCTGAGCTGCTGAACTTGTTGACTGAAAGGTCGCAGGTTCGAATCCAGGGAGCAGCGTGAACTCCTGCTGTCAGCACAACAAATATCGCAAATACAGAAAATAGAAAATAATAGAATTCAGCATATAATTGCATAAACTTGTTATACTGTTCAATTTCACAATAATCACAAACGCCCCAGCTTCTGCCAACCTAGCAGTTTGAAAACATGCAAATGTGAGTAAATCAATATGTACATCTCCGGCGGGAAGGTAATGACGCTCCATTCAGTCATCAGCAAGAGAATGAGCAAGGGTTATGTAGAGCAGTGTTTCTCAACCAGTGTGCCGGGGCACACTAGTGTGCCGTGAGCGATCATCAGGTGGGCCGTGGGAAATTGGAACCTCCAGGAGGGGAGGGGGGAGAGTCTAGTGCGTTGAAGTATAAAAACCCTAAGAAACTACCTTGATAAAGGCCCCCTCCCCACCCGTTGTTTACTTGGTCTCTCCCTCTCCATGCATTGGGAAGACCCGTCTCCCTTTCCCCAAGTAGAGACCTCCTCTTGCTTCCTGGGGGTTCTGTGTGGGAAGTTTGGCCCAGTTCTATCATTGGTGGGGTTCAGAATGCTCTTTGATTGTAGGGGAACTATAAATCCCAGCAACTACAACTCCCAAATGTCAAGGTCTATTTCTCCTGAACTCCATCTGCGTTCATATTTGGGCATATTGAGTATTCATGCCAAGTTTGGTCCTGATCCAACATTGTTTGAGTCCACAGTGCTCTCTGGATATAGGTGAACTACAACTCCAAAACTCAAGGTCAATGCCCACCAAACTCTTATAGGATTTTCTCTTGGTTATGGGAGTTCTGTGTGGGAAGTTTGT
The DNA here is from genome assembly GCA_030556195.1 of Anolis apletophallus. Taxonomy (NCBI): domain Eukaryota; kingdom Metazoa; phylum Chordata; class Lepidosauria; order Squamata; family Anolidae; genus Anolis; species Anolis apletophallus. The sequence continues at coordinate 97,858,521 of JARBWK010000008.1, forward strand.
GTCTTTCTGCCATTCCTGCCAGGATATCTATGTTGAGTTCATCAAAACAGGCCCAGGTTTCACACTGAGTGTATAAATGCATTTAAAAACATATTAACTATATGTATTACTGTGTTAGAGTGTCATTTTGTGTCATTTTGGTTGGTGGTGTGCCCCAGGATTTTGTAAATGTAAAAAGTGTGCCGCAGCTCAAAAAAGGTTGGGAAACACTGATGTAGACTACAAAACACAACAAGGCGTGAGCCAGCGTATATCAAAAATGCAAAATATATTAATAATAATCAATATCAAATATCAGTGTGCTGAACAGACATAATATACAATCATAAAGTGAACCGAGTGCGCATACTTTACCCTGCTCCGAACTCTATAGTCAAAGTCCCAGGGTAAAATGAAGTTCGTATAAAAGTATCAAGCGGTTTTGCAAATAAACGGATTAAATCTTCAATTGCGTAAAGCAGTTCCAGATGTAACAGAAATCCATAAAGGTGTAAGTTCAGCGAAATAATTCCACAATGGGGATGAAGTAGGCATAAAGATTCCAATAGAGGATCGGACAATGAAGAGTAGAAGGTATACTCCAAGATATAAAGTGGGAAGCCGACGGGGTGAAGATACCACAAATAATCTGGCCACTTTAGATCCGTTTCGCTCCTGGGTGGAGCTTTACCAAGGCTTCAGAATTGTACATACCGATGTCCTTTCATCATGGAATTCATCGAAAGCCTAATCTCACTTTTAGGTCACCTCACTTATTTAGTGAGGTTAGGCTTTCGATGAATTCCATGATGAAAGGACATCGGTTTGTACAATTCTGAAGCCTTGGTAAAGCTCCACCCAGGAGCGAAACGGATCTAAAGTGGCCAGATTATTTGTGGTATCTTCACCCCGTCGGCTTCCCACAAAATCCACTTTATATCTTGGAGTATACCTTCTACTCTTCATTGTCCGATCCTCTGTTGGAATCTTTATGCCTACTTCATCCCCATTGTGGAATTATTTCGCTGAACTTACACCTTTATGGATTTCTGTTACATCTGGAACTGCTTTACGCAATTGAAGATTTAATCCGGTTTATTTGCAAACCGCTTGATACTCTCTATATACGAACTTCATTTTACCCTGGGACTTTGGACTATAGAGTTCGGGACTATATATATCACCTAGTAGGGTAAAGTATGCGCACTCGGTTCACTTTATGATTGTATATTATGTCTGTTCAGCACACTGATATTTGATATTGATTATTGTTAATATATTTTGCATTTTTGATATACGCGGGCTCACGCTCCATTCAGTCATGCCAGCCACATGACCTTGGAGGTGTCTACGGACAACTCCAGCTCTTCAGCTTAGAAACGGAGATGAAAACCAATCCCCAGAGTCGGACACGACTGGACTTAATGTAAGGGGAAAACCTTTTAATCTACCATCATGACACCATTGCTGTCATCCGAAAACTTGATAAGCACGTCCTCTAAACCTTCATCCAAGTCATTAATAAAAATGTTGAAGAGTACTGGGCCCAGGATCAAGCCTTGTGGCACTCCACCAGCCACTTCTTTCCAGGGTGAAGAGGAACCATTGGTGAATACTCTTTGGGTTCATTCACTTAACCAATTACAGATCCACATCATAGTAACATTGCCTAGCCCACATTTGACTAGTTGCAATAAGTTCATGAGGGACTTTGTCAAAGGCTTTCCTGAAATCAAGATATGCTACATCCACAGCATTCCCTGTATCTACCAAGCTTGTTACCTTTTAGTAACCACAGCATTCCTTTCTAAATGATCACAGACTGCCTCTTAACTATCTGCTCCAGAATCTTTCCTGGTATTGATATCAGGCTGACTGGACAGTAATTGTTTGGATTCTCTCTCTTTTCCTTTTTGAACATAGGGACAATATTTGCTCTCCTCCAGTCTACTGGGATTTCTGTTTTCCAAGAATTCTCAAAGATTATTGGAAGAATTTCAATATAGAAGGAAGAATTCCTTTTTAACCACTGCAGAAAAATTGGTGTCACTCTTAGACATCCCTTATTTGCTATGGTAAGTTCCATCTCTGAAAACGTAGGTAAAGATGGCTCTGCAAAAGTGGAGGAAGGCATTTTAGATCCAAGCTTAGCCTGAAGAAAAGTTATGGTTCTTTGAATGCTGACACTAACAAACAAACATTGGGGGGTGTGTGTAAAGAATCATACGGATGAGTCCTGCCTGAATCCTGTGGAAAAGAACATTATTTGAGTCTTCATCCTGATATTCCTCCTTTGCTTTCCTTTATTGGAAAAAAACACCCTGAAATGTCTAGGGTGATTACATACTAAATGCCTTTTATGTGCTTGTAACATTTTCACAATGAGCTAGAAGTAGTTCCTTTGAGGACCTCATCACATGTATGAGGTTCCCCAGTCCAATTCACCAGCCTCTGTGAAGAATTGGCGGGGCAGCGAGGCAATCCTGGTGCCCTGTGTCCTGCAAAAAGGGATCACCTCACCTGAATAAGGAGAGGTTATGTTGCTGTGTTATATTATCATGAATGGACATAATGTATAATGGATTAAGCCTTGACAAAGCTTCTTTCAAAAGCGAAACGGATTTTCAGTGGCCTTAAAGCGTGGATCTCCACTCCGTCGGCTACCTGTTGTCACGATGCACGGACTTGACCGGCCCCTTAATCACACACACAGAGACGGACTGAAGGCTAACTACTTTATTGAATATATAAAAACAGTTCAAAAGGTATATTGTCCATAAAAATAGCAAAAGCAAATCCAAAGGCAAAAGGCAATCAAATGTCCAAAACAACTTGGTAAAGTATCCAAAAGACTTGGCAAGGCTCCGCACAGCAATGCGGATTCAGGAACAAGGCAAGGTACAAGATGCAAAACAAGACTTGGTAAGCCACTAGCCAACCTAGCTCCGTGGACCAGCTTTGCTACACGTCTGCTCAGATGAGACGTGGCCGAAGTACTGAGGATTCGTTCCCACGGATCCTCTACTTAATCTTCATGGCGAGGACCCCGACGCTCTAGGCTTCTCCTTCTCCAATCTGTGGTGCGGGACCTCGGTCTGTCTAGGCTATGGTACCAGCCCCTCCTGCTAGTCTCGATGTCCCGTCTCCTATCGAAAGTACGGCCTTGCCTCCCAACATCTGCTGCCCTATCTCAGTGAGAGCTCTCCTCCCTAGATTCTTCCCAGCCGCTCTCTTCCATGTTTTCACTCAAAGGATCCTGTGAACCTCTCCCCTGGCCGTGCATAAGTTTCGCTATCACTGCTTTCCATTTGCACCTGGTTATCTGTCGCGTCGTATGGGGCCGGCCAACCTTCATCCCAAGCCAAGCTTTCTGGGGGAGACGGAGGCCCAGTGATGGGAAACTCTCCTTCTGCTAACCCTTCTAAATCCTCTTCAGAATCCATCTCCGCTGCTGCAGGCCCCAATGCCAATGGGACCCCCGGTCCTGTCCCTTGCCCCCCCAGGTACAAACGAGAACTGCTGTGCTACACCTGTCATCCCGGATTTTCCAAAGAAACTCATATTGCCAGCTCCCCTGTGTCCTACGTGATTACACTGTTCATATTTAGTTGGAGCTGAGCTTCCTTTGCGCTGAACTGATGCCACACCATACGGATGTATAATAGTGTTGGATACCTGAACTACTACTTAGTTTGAATCAAATTTGGTTTGAACTGACCTATCAACGTTCTATATTGCTCCAATGCTCCATGGACTGTACCAGGACTTTTGCTCTATGTATGAGAGTTATGGATCCATGAAGTATCTATGATGATTTATACAAATCTTTTCTACCTTCACTAAGTACAGTACTGTGTACATCTTCGGTGTCTACTATTTGCATAATACAAATATATTTTTCATTAGAATCTTCAGACTCCATGTATGATATGTAATTGTTTATTTAAGATCTAATCGTTACCAACATTTACATTCAGTTAGTTTGTGTTTGTCATACCTTTGCTCTAGTGCAGTGTTTCTCAACCAGTGTGCCGGGGCACACGAGTGTGCCCATGAGCGAACATCAGGTGTGCCGTGGGAAATTGGAACCTCCAGGAGGGGAGGGGGGAGAGTCTAGTGTGTTGAAGTATAAAAACCCTAAGAAACCTACCTCAATAAAGGCCCCCTTCCCACCCGTTGTCTACTTGGTCTCTCCCTCTCCATGCATTGGGAAGGCCCGCCTCCCTTTCCCCAAGTAGAGACCTCCTCTTGCCTCCTGGGGAGTCTGTGTGGGATGTTTGGCCCAGTTCTATCATTGGTGGGGTTCAGAATGCTCTTTGATTGTAGGGGAACTATAAATCCCAGCAACTACAACTCCCAAATGTCAAGGTCTATTTCCCCTGAACTCCATCTGTGTTAATATTTGGGCATATTGAGTATTCGTGCCAAGTTTGGTCCTGATCCAACATTGTTTGAGTCCACAGTGCTCTCTGGATATAGATGAACTACAACTCCAAAACTCAAGGCCAATGCCCACCAAATTCTTATAGCATTTTTCTCTTGGTTATGGGAGTTCTGTGTGGGAGGTTTGTGTCTTTCTGCCATTCCCGCCAGGATATCTATGTTGAGTTCATCGAAACAGGCCCAGGTTTCACACTGAGTGTATAAATACATTTAAAAACATATTAACTATATGTATTACTGTGTTAGAGTGTCATTTTGTGTCATTTTGGTTGGTGGTGTGCCCCAGGATTTTGTAAATGTAAAAAGTGTGCCGCGGCTCAAAAAAGGTTGGGAAACACTGCTCTAGTGTATGTGCCCTGTGTCCTGCCTCACCCACAGTGATACTTCCTCATCCCACATGGGAAAGTGCCAGCCTGCCGTGTTTTGAGGGAAGATTCCTGCCACAATATTAGGATGCTTCCTCCATGGGTCCCGCCAGAAGTTGCTGTACATTGTGTGATGGGTGTTGTGGGGCTCCGAGGAGGAAGCATCCTGACAGCGTCCTAGAATGCTAAAATCACCTCATATGATGAGGTGGTTAATGTACTTGCACAAATATATTTGCAAATACCGGGTTGATACTGACTGTTGAGTACTGCATGGGAGGAAAAACTGTTCAAAACACAGTGGACTAAAAATAAAAAACAAAACGTGCTCGTGGAGAACTCCCGCCTTCTCCATAGCACTGCTTGGTTTCTTTCACAAGCTGGCTCGTCTTTGTCTGCACAAGACCCAGGAAACTAGATACCATAATGTGTAAGCTTCCCATGCAGACACCAACATGTGTCAGCTTCTACTTGTGTTGTTATAGACTATGTATTTATTTATTTATTTACAGAATTTATATACCACCTTTCTCACCCCTGGGGGGACTCAAATAAAGGCTAGGCATAGTAAGTGGTTGTCAACCTCCGAAAACCTTATGATTTGGCAGGTAATTTTAAAATAACTAGCAAAGAGGCTATTGCTACTGGCAGCTATTTATTTCCTGTCAACTAAAATACGACATGAATGACCCATGGGCAAACACACCCAGCACATATAATTTTCTGTACAGGAATTCTGAACCATCTTCCTGTCATTTGTAACCAGCTGTCCATAGTGCTGCAGTAACCTTTTTCTTACATCATTTTCAGTCAAAGTAGTATATTAGACAGTGGCTGGTGGCCTCCATATTAATAGGGAAATAAATCTGCTCTGGTTTTATGCCTAAATCAGGGGTAGGGAACCTATGGCTCGGGAGCCAAATGTGGCTCTTTTCATGATTGCATCTGGCTCTCCAGAGCAGCCCAGGCCTCAGTTTCCCAGCATACAGCGGGGAGGAGTGATGCAAATGCACCGCGACTGCCGCTTCCGCACCGCCATCGCCGCCTCTTCCTCATCCCCCTTCACCCTTTCCTTCTCCTTCTCTCCTTCCTTTTCCCTCCCTCTCTCCACTTCCTTCTTTCCTCCATTCTCCCTCTTCCTTCCTTCCTTCCTTCCTTCTTTCCTTCCTTCCTATTCTTTCCTTTCTTTCTCCCCCTTCACCCTTTCCTTCTCCTTCTCTCCTTCCTTTTCCCTACCTCTCCTCTTCCTTCTTTCCTCCATTCTCCTCCTTTCCTTCCTTCCTTCCTTCCTTTTTCCTTCCTCTCTCCCCTTCCTTTTTTCCTCCATTCTCCCTCCTTCCCTCTTCCTTCCTTCCTTTTCTATTCTTTTTCCCCAAGTCTTCCTTTTCTTCTCCTTCCTTTCTTTTTGCTTCCCCCTCTCCCCTTCTTTCTTTTCTTCTTTTCCTTCGTTATTTGACTTTTTCCTCACTCCCTTTCCTTTCTTTTCCCCACCCTTTCCTTTTCTTTCCTCCCTTCCCATTTCCTTCTTTCTTTTCCCCTCCTTGTCTCTCTCCTGCTTTTCTTTTCTTCCTTTTCCATATTTTGGTCTTCTTTTCTTTCTTCCTCTCCCCCTCTTTCCTTTATTTCCTCTGTCTTTCTTTCTTTCCCTTTTCCTTCTGCCTTCTCTTCCTCCCCAGAGTCCTGAGCATGCCTTTTGCAGAGCCAGGTCTGAAGTGTCCCGTCATTCTGCCGGGGGAATCCTTTTCTCATAGTATGTACGTATATACTCACATTTAGTTGAAGTCAGTCTTAAAATCTATATATATAAAAATCGAGTGGTCGTGCAAAGGACGTTATGCACGGCCAAACTACGCCCCCCACAAACACCAATCCAACGACACACATTCCCCCAGACCACGAGGTATTACCTTAACACAAAAAAACCCACCTCCCTACCTTCCAACCCCCCCAAAACAAGCCCCCAAAAACCGCCCATTGACTCCCGTTCTACGCTGGCCACGAGCGCAGAACACAGGAAGAACAATCGCGCAGGCGCACTCCAAAACCACCTCCCCCCCAACATACCAACCCATCCCGTCTCCCTCTCTCCCCACTCACCCTGAACCTTCGATACGCCCTCCGCCGTGTCCCCCGCGAAAGACCCCTAAAACTGCCCCCAAACCCCCATAGCCACCAAGCGTAGTGGCGCTTGCGGTGCACTCAGCCACCCCCAACCACCCACACAAACATCCCCTCGCCCTCACTCCTCGCTCATCAGGTGCCCGGGTCCAGGAGCGGCTGGAGGCGACAGAGGACGAAAAGCCAGCGGAGGAGGCACCCACGGCGCAACCCGGGTTCAGAAGCGCCCGGGAAAACAGCGGAGGCAGCAGACACGGCCACGGGACTACATTTCCCAGAAGGCCCCGCACGGCTCAATGGCAAGGAGGGCGAAGGAACAGGAAGTCGCTGTGCGGGGTCTTCTGGGAAATGTAGTCCCGTGGCCGTGTCTGCTGCCTCCGCTGTTTCCCTGGCGCTTCTGAACCCGGGTTGCGCCGTGGGTGCCTCCTCCACTGGCTTTTCGTCCTCTGTCGCCTTCCAGCCGCTCCTGGACCCGGGAACCTGATGAGCGAGGACTGAGGGCGAGGGGATGTTTGTGTGGGTGGGTGGGGGTGGCTGAGTGTGCTGCAAGCGCCACTACGCTTGGTGGCTATGGGGGTTTTGGCTATGGGGCTTCCCAGGAGCAGGAGAGGCAGAATTCACCCGCCAAAGTTGCGAGGCTGCGGCCCGGAAAAATGTGCGCTGCTGCTTCTCCTTCCCCCTCCAAGACCTTCTTCGCCTCCCTGCTTCCATTCCCACAATGCTTTCTCCCTTCGAGGAATGGGGGGAAAGGAGAGGAGGCTTCTCTCTCCTTGGCCAGGGCAAACCTCTTCCTCCCTTCCCGTCTCACCCCCCCCCCCCAAACACACACACTTCTATGCCACTCCAACCGCAAACCACTCTTCCCTTTTTGTAGTTTCCTCCTTCCTCTCCCTATCTTAACTTCCCCCATTCTCCAGCCCCTCTCCCTCCACTTCCCATTCCCATCCTATACAAATACACATACATACACACATATACATGCACACACCAATATACACATGCACACCCACATACATACACATATATACACATGCACACACATATATACCTGCACACATATACACATGCACACACATATACACGCACATATACATATATAGACATGCACACACCCACCAAGACCATAAGTAACATCAATTCAAACCCTTACATACTCATACTTTCTCACATCTCCTAAATAGGGCACAGCAACGCGTGCCGGGTACAGCTAGTATATTATATATATTATATGGCTCTCACTGAAATAAATTTCTAAATATTTTTCTTTCATGGCTCTCTGAGTCAAAAATGTTCCCGACCCCTGGTCTAAATGTTACATTCACTTGTGAGTGTGGTTACATTATAACCACACACACATTTTGGAAAGCTCCTTTAAAATTCAAAATAAAATGTGAAGTGGAATCACCCCACTGACACAGAATCCAGCTTCCACAGATGATAATCTATCTATTCGTGTTCAAAGTATGTTGCGTTTTTCAGAAGGCTTGAGACAGTAGACTCACAGCTATTGAAAATTAAAAAATAAACTTGTATTGGTGAATATTTCCCCTGCAGAAACTATGCAACAAATATGTTAATATCAAATACAAATAATAATATTGAACACAGAGGTACACACTATCTAGTAATTCTAAAACATGGCATGGGTGAAATATTACTTCAAATTGTCAATATGTTGTTAAAATTTTTCTACTTTTACATAGTAAATAAAATATTCGGTTTTTGAAATGGGATGAGAGAAATAATATAATGTTTGCTTAAGTATAAAGCTTGACTGTCTGGAAAATAATATCTTTCAGGGGAATCTGAGGAAAAAGGAATATCAATAATAAATATAGTTGTATCAAAATACAATATGACCCCCTATGTGTGTGTGATACATTCATGGACTTCGAGCGGATACACAAAATTGTGGATAGTGAACTTATTGTAATGAAGGACTTCTGGCAGAAGAATATCATAGAGCCCCACTAGAGCAGAGCTTTCCAGACACTTCATGTTGGTGACACATTTTTTAGACATGTAGAATTTCGCAACACAGTAATTCAGTTTCATCACAGAAGTGACACGGAACAAGCTTTTTCAACCAAATTATGCATTTTGTATAGTTCCTAGATCAGTGATTTTCAACCAGTGTGCCGCGGAACACTAGTGTGCCATGAGAGATCACCAGGTGTGCTGTGGGAAATTATTTTCGAACTTCATTCATATATAAACCATCTGTCCCTTTAAGAAATGGAACCATAGCACTCTCGCGTCACCTAAGAAGTGATGCGAGAGTGCTATGGTCGCGCCATCTTGGATTCGCTCAGACGCGGCTAAGTAAACAAAGTTAGAGTTAGTGCTGCAGCTGCGCATCAAGTGACAGTGGCAATTTGGGATCACAGCCCCACGTTTCACACTAAGTGAGTGTATAAATACATTTAAAAACATATTAACTATATGTATTACTGTGTTAGAGTGTCATTTTGTGCCATTTTGGTTGGTGGTGTGCCCCAGGATTTTGTAAATGTAAAAAATGTGCCGCGGCTCAAAAAAGGTTGAAAATCACTGACCTAGATCATTCCTTGACTACAGCGTGTATATGCGGATATGACAGAAAGGGGATATAGTAGTTCACATGCTAATTGGCATCTTTGATATGTGAAAATGCATGGAAGTTGGTATTGTTTTTTTCACATAGACTCGGAAGTTTATCGTTACATTTGCGCAACACACCTACACACTATAGGTGACACACAAACGCGCCATGACACACAGTTTGGAAAGCTCGGCACTAGAGGATCTAAAAATGTCTATAGAGGTCATATCTTGTTGGACATGGATAAATGACATTGCGGTACTGGCTCTGTGGGCACAGCAGTAGTAATAATGCTTTAAAATATATGTAGGACTATCACAATAATCCTTCCAACAGCGCTATAAGGTGACTGGCTAATTATTTCCAAATTTGTAGGTGCAGGACTGAATTAAAGGCAACATTGGTTTTATTTCAGCCAATTTGGAAACTTGTGGCTGGAATAAGATTATAATAGAGACTTCACAGATCATACACTGCAAAGCGTTATATGTCCCAGCATTCATGCAAATTCTTCACAATAAAAAAATACAGTGGTACCCTTGTTTATCAAACATTTCACAGTTTCAAGCTGGAATTAGTTTCTGCCTTGGTGCCCCATTTTCAGCATCAAAATAGCTCTGACCTACCTCACAAGACTATGGAGAGCGCAGTAAAGGCCATAAGGCACGGTGTAGATTCATGCAGTAATACATATGTTGACTTTAATCTTTTATTAAGTCATCTTTCTGATTTCCCAAGCATGCAAACAATTTAAAGGGCGGAAACAGAGGACAAAAGTTGTAGTAGGGACAGGGTCTCCACTGCCAGGAGGAGGAGGTGCATAAATATTCTCCTTCTGTTGGGTTTGCCGAACTTGGCCTCTGAGGCAGCAGCTCCCATTGGGGTCATCCGGCCTCTTAATACGCAGCCAGCCAGTCAATCTTGAGACAAGTTTTGCGCTGGCTGTTTCTCCAGCTGCTGTGGGCCATCACAGAAGGAATCGAGTTTCAGCAACAAGATGACTCAGGTCATTCCTCCCAAGAAAGGGGAGGAAATGAAAGAGGGAGGAAGAGGGGCACATATGATGGAAGTAAGGCTCAGGCTTACTAGCCTGCCACTTGCCAGCCACACCTATATCCTCTCCTGCATGCAAACCCCATTCCAGAGCCCTTCTTCTCATAGCTATTCACTGACTTTCCCACACTGCAGGTGCCGAAGCATATCTTGAATGTTACAGGTTGTCACCAGTCGTCTATCAATCTATCTCTGTATCATGCTGCCACCGCTTTAAAGTTTGTAGATGCCAAATAAATTGATGCAATGCACTTAAGACAGCACTAGAGAATGTATTATCAAAAAGGAAAAGTAAAGAGATCACAAACGTATGGTATGGATACACATGTAAACATAGAAAAAGCCATTATTCCCAGACACACCCCATTTCATTTCGAAAGACAGGGCTTTCTCAGTGGTGGCCCCTCGGCTATGGAAGCCCCCCCCCCCGGGACATCAGATTGTCCCCCTCCCTCCTACCATTTCGGAAGAAAGTCAAGACCTGGCTGTTTGAGCAGGCTTTTGCAGATGAAATGTAATTATTTAATTGAGACCTTTAGAACTACGACAATGCAACGGATACTGATTTCAATAATGAGATGCTGAGATTTGTATTTTATATTTTTAACTGTGAATTTTTTGTTTTTATATTATTGTTTTATTAACTAATTTCTTATGAGTCGCCCTCCACCAAAGGTGCTCTGGGCGACTTACACAATTAAAATAAACAGGTTACATAGTCACCGCTTGTTACTAACAATCATAGGCTCTTCTGAAAAGTGTTATGTATTTTATCTGTGGGCATTCGTTGCCATGTGTGCACTGCCTGGAGTCGCCTTCGGGCTGAGAGGGGCGGTATAAAATATAGTAAATAAATAAATAAGTACATTTTCCACATTTTCAGACTAAACTTGCAATATGAGAACCTTTCAAATACACCATCAATGGTAGGACTGTGTTCTGGTAATTAAAAAAAAACCCAGTACCATTTGTCAAGGAACAATGTAATGAAATTTGTAAAAGAAATTCTATGTGAATTTTGGTTTATCAGTACATTTCTGTTTTCAAACTGGAGAGTATAGAATGTACTAGTATTGGACTCTACATATCCATCAACAGCAGGCATCTAACTCCAGCTGCCAGATATCCAAGATACCCCAGAGCCAGCTCAGAATCAAGCATATTCAAACAGTAACCGGGGGGGAAATACACCGCAATGCCAGTCCTAGCATTAGGCAGAGTGCTTTGTGGTCTCACAACAGAATAGCTCAGGGAGAAGTGTTTAAGGGAGCTTCTGTCTCCCATGCAGTAGTAGCAAATAGATCATGAGTCAGTTGGGTGCTGAATCCACTCCAATGGTAAAGTGGTTATTCTAAGTGCTGTACCTACTCCCAAAATAGGCTTTGCTTTATGGATAATTTTTAAAAGTCTAAACTGAAATCCAGGGTCACTGCCAATGATATGAAAATCACCACAGCTACTCCCAAAATAGGCTTTGTAACTCTCTGGCCATAACAAGTCCCAAAGAAAATTATGGATAATTTTTAAAAGTCTAAACTAGAGAACCCGCCAAGAAAACATGGTTATGGCCAGAGTGCACCTATAGTTACTTATTTAGATTCTTCTAAGTTGACCTTTGGATGAACAATGAAGATATTGAAATATATCCTATAAAATCATCCACAGGATGCTCATTATCACACAGAAGTTGTTCAGGAAGATAACAGTCCAGGTAAACAAAGCCAGCAAGATGTAAACCATTCATAAGTCACAGCCAGTCCAAGGTCAGGGAAATATAAACACTGAAAGATATTGCTAGTACCCCCAAAAAAGGATAGAAAGCAACAAAGCTGCCGGGAAGTGGCTGTAAGATTTATAGACAGCTATTTACAGACACAGGTGTATACTTAGGTCAACATCTCTTACTTAATAAACACTGGAAGAGGCACAATCTCTCCTTGTACATTTGTTGCTTATTTAACGATGTCAATGGGTCGTCATTGTCTGTAGCCTCCTACTGTGGACCTCTACCTCAACCCCTGGTTCCTCAGATTCAGAAAGATCATTGAGGTCAAGAGAAGCAGATTCCTGGTCATCCACCTCCTCCTCTCCATCTGAATCATCACTCTAGAAGCTAAATTATGTCCAGGCGATATATACTTTAGCTTGCAGGGGTAAGACAACATTGCTACTCTATCTAAGGCAGCAATATGCTTTGGATAGGCCCTGATAAGGGTGTGGACATATCTTTGCTTATAGCCACACTCAGAGCTTGACTGTTCAACATTTTTGGGATCTGGAAGTTTTCTTTTGGACCCAACTGTGTAAATCCTGAGATTTGGAGGCTTTTCTTGTGACAGATGGCTTGATTTGCAGCCTTGAATCACTAAAGCATCACTATCTTAAGTTTGAGGTATAAAGTACACCCATTAAACAGGACTGGTGAGCAGAAGGCTATTGCTTGTAAAAGCAGGATAAACTATATGCCTAGTAAACATTCACATATTCTATGAATTGATTAAATATTTTTTCAAGCTACAACCATTATTATGATTGACAAAATGAAAACAGTGGACTGATCCTATACCATCAATGGCTGGGTAGAAGGTGGAATTGCAGCCTGCATTTTTTGTTTTGTTTTGTTTTGTTTTGGTGTCAAGAGCGACTTGAGAAACTGCAAGTCACTTCTAGTGTGAGAGAGTTGGCCATCTGCAAGGACATTGCCCAGGGACGGCCAGATGTTTGATGTTTTACCATCCTTGTGGGAGGCTTCTTTCATGTCCCCGCCTGGAGAGTGAAGCTGACAGAGGGAGCTCAACCTGCTCTCCCCAGATTCGAACCACAGCAGTCCTGCCAGCACAAGGGTTTAACCCACTGTGCCACTGGGGGCTCGTTGCTTGTCCCAGAACCAAGTAAAAAGCAATACCTGCTAAAATGTCTTCTTTTGTATAACAATTGAAAGTATAGAGTTGTCTCCAATCCACACTTTGACAACCCTAACCATTGTCAAATGTGACATTTATATGAAACCACCATCTAGAAATTTCGATTTGTTTAGAGATTTGGAGACCTTTGGATACAAAAAGCACCTAGCTCCATTTCTCTCTGTGTGTTTCTAATAAATCCTTTATATCAGTGTTTCCCAACCAGTGTGCCGTGGCACACAAGTGTGCTGTGAGCGATCATCAGGTGTGCCGTGGGAAATTGGAACCTCCATTACCCTTTCTTCTCCCTCCTGCCGAACACTTTTTCTTCTCCACTCGGGCTCCCTTCTTCCCAGCCTCGCTCTGCTTGCTTTGCCTCGCTTTGTTCACACTGCCACTTCTGCGGGAGGGAGGATGGAGGAATACATGACCCGTGCGGGTGCTACTGCGCAGACTCACCCCATGTCCCTCCCTTCCACAGTGCTCTCTGGATATAGGTGAACTACAACTCCACAACTCAAGGTCAATGCCCACCAAACTCTTATAGTATTTTCTCTTGGTTATGGTAGTTCTGTGTGGGAAATCTGATTCCATTCCATCATTGGTGGAGTTCAGAATGTGCTTTGATTGCAGATGAACTATAACTCCCAGCTGTTGAACAAGACCTTCGTGTGTGTCTTTCTGCCATTCCTGACAGGATATCTATGTTGTGTTTATCGAAATAGGCCCAGGTTTCACACTGAGTGTATAAATACATTTAAAAACACATTAACTATATGTATTACTGTGTTAGAGTGTCATTTTGGTTGGTGGTGTGCCCCAGGATTTTGTAAATGTAAAAAATGTGCCGCGCCTCAAAAAAGGTTGAAAAACACTGCTTTATATAACGATGGCACACTGGGAGCATGAGCCCTGTTTTAAAGGCAGAACGGGATTTTAAGGCTAGTAAAGCAATAGGTGGAATGTGACTAATTAATTCGACACCATATTTTTTATGACACAATCAAGGCAATATTCATTCCCAAAGAAAGATCTAAACCAGTGGCTTTCCATCTTGACAATTGTTAAGACTTGAGTCATTCTCTTCTTTGTCGTCGTCTGCTTTTTCTATTTACAAACGCATCCTGGAAGCTTCTGTTTTACACAGCTCTCGTAGGATTCTGGATTGCACTTAGTTATCTAATTCTTTTGCAGTTTAAGATATAATTTCACAGTCATTGACTGGAAATTTGTGGTATATCACTGCACTATCATGTACTGTGATGCCCTGGTTTGAGACTCACCCAATCGCTTAGGATCTCATCACACTGGCACCGGGGGGAAGGGGGGTGGGAGTCATTTTTACCATTTTGTTCCATTCATAATGCAAACAGATAATATATTCACTCCATCACACACTTTGTACTTTTGTCCATTTGGAATGGATAGTGACCTCAACCATGTTGGTAGTCCCAACTAGACAAGACCCATTAAATCAGTATGATTAGCTTATATGTTTGCACCCTGGTCAACAACTGATTCAAAGGGTGTGCCCCAGTTGAGATTACTGGTAATGTGTTATAATAGTTCTTTAGTGATAGTGAGATTTTCATGAGAAGTTTGCTCCTTGTGGATTTTTCCTCTAATTTCTTGATGTGCAATGTAACATTCATTTTTTTTTATTTCTGCAGTTATGGCATTTTAATCCTTATATACCAGGATTTTAGCCCTAGGAAGATAACATTATGGTGTAGAATTAATACAATTTGTCACCACATTTAACTGCCTAGATTTAATGCTATGTAATCATGGTTGGACTTTTACAAGGTCTTTAGTTTTCCCTGATAAAGAGTGCTGCTGACCCACCAAACTGTAAATCCTGTGATTCCATAGCATTGGGCCATGGCAGTCAAAGCAGTGTCAAGCTGCATTAATTCTGTTGTGTGGATGCACCCAATGTTGCAGAATCAACACAGAACTAGATATATGATGATACCATTCTATAAATTTTTGCTATTATAATATCTTTTTACTCAGGATTTTAGGGACAAATGGGAGGTGGAATATGCTGTGACATTTGTCTGTAAACCATGATGCCAGGAAGAAAAGTGACATGTCCTGATTGTCAGGAGACCAGTTTAATTCTGGGAGATTTTCAGTGGGTTGAAGAAATACAAGTGAACATTACACCCTGCATAATACCAACTACAAATGTACACCATAGTAAAGGTTTCCCCTTGACATTAAGTTTAGTCGCGTCTGACTCTGGGGGCTGGTGCTCATCTCCATTTCTCAGCTGAAGAGCCAGCGTTGTCCATAGATGCCTCCTAGGTCATGTAGCTAGCATGACTACATGGAGCGCTATTACCTTTCTGCTGAAGCGGTAGCTATTGATCTACTCACATTTACATGTTTTCGAACTGCTACGTTGGCAGAAGCTGGGGCTAACAATGGGAGCTTTGAACCGCTAAGCTTTCTGACAGCAAGTTGAGCAGCTCGGCGGTTTAACCATCTACACCAGGGGTGGGCAACTATTTTTTCCAAGGGGCCACATGAGAGCCAAAAACTATTATGGAGGGCCGCACCTAAAGGCGGAACTACGGTACATGCTAATCTACATAATTTATTTATTTATTCACTTACTATATTTACCATATACTGTATTACACATCATTAATATTAACATATTAATATATCAAGAAATATTCATACATTAGTATTAATATCATAATTATATTATAGTATATATAGACATTATAATATATTGAAATTATAATATATAATATAACATTATATTATATTATTTATTATATTATTTTATTATTATAATAAAATTATTATACAATAATAATAAAAGCCACTAAAATAAAATAATGCTTCCTTGTAGTCCCCTTCTCTGGAGAGTTTTATGCAGAGGCCAGGCAGGGGAGGCAAACCAAGGACTCTTAGGAGGGCCAGATAGAATCAGCCAAAGGGCCGCATCCGGCCCCCGGGCCGCAGTTTGCCCACCCCTGATCTACACCAATGTAGATCATACTGACCCTTAATATATATTATCAAACTCAAGACCTGTGGGCCAAATCTGAGTCAACATGTCATTTCATGTAGGGGCCCCAGATGCTGGACTACAACCCCTGTAATCTTCATCATTAAACATCATGACTAGAGTTGATGGTGGTTGTGATACAGAAACACCTGGAAGGCTAGAGTGTGCTCTGGTTTGTCAGGATAGTGGGATTTGAATTTAGATATAAGGTTTGTAGGTATGATATTTGACTTTAAAATGTCCTTTACCCTTTCTTTCCCCAACCTCAAATCCAGAAGTGCTGCTGGGTTGCAATTCCTATTATCCCCATTCTGCATGGCAGAAATCAAAAGTGATGGCAGTTGTCATTCAATAACACCTGAGGATCCAAACTGGGGGGAAACTAAAGAACACTGGACACTATTTTTTTTAAAAAATATAGTTGGCCTTCTATATTCACAGAGTAGCCATCCATGGATTCAGTGTTTTTCAACCTTTTTTGAGCTGCAGCACATTTTTTACATTTACAAAATCCTGGGGCACACCACCAACCAAAATGACACAAAATGACACTCTAACACAGTAATACATATAGTTAATATGTTTTTAAATGTATTTATACACTCAGTGTGAAACCTGGGCCTGTTTCATGATGAACACAACATTAGATATCCTGGCAGGAATGGCAGAAAGACACACACGAAGGTCTTGCTCAACAGCTGGGAGTTATAGTTCACCCGCAATCAAAGAGCATTCTGAACTCCACCAATGATGGAATGGAATCAAACTTCCCACACAGAACTACCATTTTCTCTTGAAAATACTATAAGAATTTGGTGGGCATTGTTGACCTTGAGTTTTGGAGTTGTAGTTCACCTATATCCAGACAGCACTGTGGAAGGGAGGGAGGAAGACGTGGGGCAAGTCTGCGCAGTAGCGCCCGCACGGGTCACATCTTCCCCCTCCCCCCTCCCGCAGAAGCGGCAGCGTGAGCAAAGTGAGGCAAAGCAAGCAGAGCGAGGCTGGGAAGAAGGGAGCCCGAGTGGAGAAGAAAAAGTGTTCGGCAGGAGGTGGAAGAAAGGGTATTGGAGGTTCCAATTTCCCACGGCACACCTGATGATAGCTCACGGCACAATAATGCGCCACAGCACACTGGTTGAGAAACACTGCATGGATTCAACCACCCTTTGAAGGCAACCATAAGACTGAAAGAAGTTTGACACCCCTGCCTTAATATATATTAGAAGTTCAATAAGTTCAGAAAATACCGCACAATTACTGATTTGTCTGGTTAACTTCCCACTTCCCCTTTGATCATGAAATATGCTTTTAAAATATATAAACAAGGTTGCAAAGAAACCAGTTAAATCCTTCCCCATGGAGGATAGGAATTAAGGGTTGGTTAATCCATAAAAAACATATCAAACATGAAGAAATAAATAAATTAAAAGCAGGAAACTGTTAATAAACATCACACATGGTTCTAATCCATAGTGCCAAACAATAGTGGACAACATTGTATTATATAATTGTAATGCGAAGTCACTGTCTGAATTCCAATGCCAAAAAACTGTTGTAAAGTTATAGCAGAAGGGTTGTGGTATGTATGCAGCCACGGTCTGTTTTGCTCCAACAAAGCGAGATCATTTCCAACTATTCTCACTATGGACAATTATGCATTTATTGTCACTTTGCAATTACGACCAGGCCATATATCTCAGATCCAGTTGTAAGGGCTGCCAGGGCAAAGTTTTCAGGTGGACCTCAATCCTGAGCAGGGCTCATTTTATTCAGTAGGCTAAAGGCAATTTGAAAACACAAACCTCTCCCTAAAATTGTCCCTGTAACCCAATGCCCCTTGGCAGAGACCATTTCCTTCTGTGGTTTTGATGGCATACATTATTCTGTCTAACTTCCTGCTCTGAAACCTGTACAAAGAACCACTCTCCTCTTTCCGGGATTAATCTGACGCCCTGAAGGAAGCTGACTTAGCTGCTGGTGCTAAGAATTACATCCTTGGAGGTGAAACAAGAGATAGTATTGAAATGCCCATCCGGAACACAAGTTTAAAAGCAACAGGAGGACATAGTCTGGGTGGTTTTGAGGACTCCTAGTTGCAGAATAAATTATACACGACAGGAGGATGTTAAAGCTACAGCCCTAGGAAAACTTAACTGGATGGGAAGACATTTGGAAATCCTTACTTCCAAGTGTACATACAGGCAGTTCCCAAAATACAAACAAGATAAGTTCTGTAGGTTTGTTCTTAAATTGAATTTGTATGTTAAGTCAGAACAGGTACATTTTTAAAGTGTAACACCAGTGTATGTATGTATGTACACACACACACACACACACACACACATATATATATGTATAGATATAGATATACATATACATACATACACACACACAACATACACTGCTGTTACACTTTAAAAATATACCTGTTCTGACTTAACATACAAGTTCATAAAACAGCCAAACATAGGTAAAAAGTTAAAACCACAATTAAAGCAATGGATTAAAATGTCACAATATATATATTATTTTATTTATTTATTTATTTGAATTTGGTTAATACCCCTGTGGTGTTTGTTTTGCTGTCTGTACCCCTATTCAAAACATCAAACCCAGGTAAAAAGTTAAAACCCAATTAAAGCAATGGATTTTTTAAAATGTCACTTATATATATATATATATATTCTTTAATGCTTCAGTACAGGGACATTTTCCCCCCCTGTGGTTTGAAGAGTTGCTGCCTGTGCCCCTATTCAGGATAGATCTCACCTCACTTTCCTGTTCCCTGTCGTAACTGGATTTTGAAAAACTTTTGAGTTGATTTGATAATGCTTCAGATACTACACATTTTCCCTTAGCCAAACTCTTTGAAGAGAGAGTTTCCCTTTCTCAGATATTTTCTCAACTCAGGGACTATTCTTAACTCTAGTTGTTAGTAAACAGATACAGGCAGATTTCTTGTCCTTCATTCTTCTCTCATTGCATTGTCTTACTTAAACTTGTACTAGGCAAATTCATGTCCTTCATTCTTCTCTCATTGCATTACTTCTTAAAATTGTCTAGCAAATTGCACCGAAAAACAAGTACAACATCTTAATTACAAATTCTACTTTCTGGAAAGTATTAGGAACTTTTAAAAAAATTACAATCTTTAAGGACTTCATCACATGAAATTGTTCAACTCAGGTGATGGCGGAGGGATTTGCCAAACAGAACAAACACAAGTGGGGAGACCGTGTCTACACAAGTACAAGTAAACACACATCTCTCTTAATACAATATCTTCAAAAGTTTTAACACAATTGTTAGTACAAGGAGGAGTGAAATTGCTCCTAAGGTAAGTTTTGGAGGATCGAAAAGAAGAATTGTCAAAACCAGAATTAGAGGACGCAAAGAAATGTTTTAGTCAAACGACTCTAAATAAGGAGGCCAAATCCTTCCTTTGGGGGGATTTGCCAGGCACCGTAGTGAATCCAGTGAGTAGTGAGTGAATCCGTCACTCCACATCGCCCGTAGTGCCATCTTCCCCCACAGGGGAAAGTTTCACTGCTTGACTTCATCCCACGCTAACCCCATTGCGGACAACAAGAACACATGAAGTCTCCCATTTTCTCGTTGTTCCATCTTGTGACATTTTCACCACAGTTCAGGGATGGAGCCCCAATGGAAGTAGCTCTATGTCATTTGATGGGATTCATCCCCAAACTGTGGTGAAAGTGTCGTACAATGAGTAAATTTGCCCGCGTGATTAGTGCTGAGTAGCACATACACATCCCACACACTATGCTGTCATGCTAGTCAATTCACAACTTACTGAAGAACTCCTTGCCATTATGAAAGCCTACCAGTGAGCATTTTATTCCGGTAGTATCAACCAGATTCCCTTGGGAAACCCACAAGGAAGACATTGGGATAAAAACAAACATCTTGAACAGATACTGCCTAAATTGATGGCCAAATCATATAGTTTTAATGGTAATGGACATGGATGTGTCTTGCTCACAAATATATTTAGGGATTTCCAACTCACTATTATGATTTTAGTTTGCTAAAAAAACACCTTCTAGCAGGCACCCATTTTACTCTACTGGCTTGGATTTTTTTTTTGTTTCCTTCTTAGCTATTTTCGGAATTTGGAACAACTCAGCTGTAGCCACACTGCGAATCAAATGGCTGCTTCTATTTCACACAGCATGGCCCAATATAAAAGAGAATAGCTATGCTTTTTAGCTAAATCAGCTGAAAGTCTCTTCTCTATCCAACTGTTACGATGTGCCTTGTTCTCATTTGCAGCTAGCTACTCTATTTGCCAGTTCTCCTTCTCCACCCCCTGATTTTATTTCTTGGCCATGTACGTATGATACACAAGAGTAGGGTAGAATTCAGAAATTAATTTGGAGTCAAATGACAGTACTAGGATTTCCAGTTCTATGCCTTTAACAGCAGCTTCATCACTACATATTAACAACCGGTAAATGTTTATTACAGGGGTGGGCAATTATTTTTTTCAAGGGGCCACACGAGAGCCAAAAAATATTATGGAGGGCCGCACCTAAAGGTTGAACTACATTCTAATCTACATTATTTATTTATTTATTTATTTACTATATATTACACATAATTAATATTAACATATTAATATATCAAGAAATATTCATATATTATTAGTATTAATATCATAATTATTATATTATAGTGTATATATACACTACCGTTCAAAAGTTTGGGGTCACCCAAACAATTTTGTGTTTTCCATGAAAAGTCACACTTATTCACCACCATGTGTTGTGAAATGAATAGAAAATAGAGTCAAGACATTGACAAGGTTAGAAATAATGATTTTTATTTGAAATAACATTGTTTTTACATCAAACTTTGCTTTCGTCAAATAATCCTCCTTTTGCAGCAATTACAGCATTGCACACCTTTGGCATTCTAGCTGTTAATTTGTTGAGGTAAGCTTGAGAAATTGCACCCCACGCTTCTAGAAGCATCTCCCACAAGTTGGATTGGTTGGATGGGCACTTCTGGCGTACCATACGGTCAAGCTGCTCCCACAACAGCTCAATGGGGTTCAGATCTGGTGACTGCGCTGGCCACTCCATTACCGATAGAATACCAGCTGCCTGCTTCTTCTGTAAATAGTTCATGCACAATTTGGAGGTGTGTTTAGGGTCATTGTCCTGTTGTAGGATGAAATTGGCTCCAATCAAGCGCTGCCCACTGGGTATGGCATGGCGTTGCAAAATGGAGTGATAGCCTTCCTTATTCAGATTCCCTTTAACCCTGTACAAATCTCCCACCTTACCAGCACCAAAGCAACCCCAGACCATCACATTACCTCCACCATGCTTAACAGATGGCGTCAGGCATTCTTCCAGCATCTTTTCATTTGTTCTGCGTCTCACAAACACCTCAAACTTGGATTCATCCACCCACAACACTTTTTTCCAGTCTTCCTCTGTCCAATGTCTGTGTTCTTTTGCCCATCTTAATCTTTTATTGGCCAGTCTCAGATATGGATTTTTCTTTGCCACTCTGCCCTGAAGGCCAAAATCCCGCAGCCGCCTCTTCACTGTAGATGTTGACACTGGTGTTTGGCAGGTACTATTTAATGAAGATGCCAGTTGGGTACCTGTGAGGCGTCTGTTTCTCAAACTAGAGACTCTAATGTGCTTATCTTCTTGCTTAGTTGTGCAACGTGACCTCCCACTTCTTTTTCTACTCTGGTTAGAGCCTGTTTGTGCTGTCCTCTGAAGGGAGTAGTACACACCGTTGTAGGAAATCTTCAATTTCTTAGCAATTTCTCGCATGGAATAGCCTTCATTTCTAAGTACAAGAATAGACTGTCGAGTTTCAGATGAAAGTTCTCTTTTTCTGGCCATTTTGAGCGTTCTATTGACCCCACAAATGTGATGCTCCAGAAACTCAATCTGCTCACAGGAAGGTCAGTTTTGTAGCTTCTGTAATGAGCTGGACTGTTTTCAGATGTGTGAACATGATTGCACAAGGGTTTTCTAATCATCAATTAGCCTTCTGAGCCAATGAGCAAACACATTGTACCATTACAACACTGCAGTGATAGTCGCTGGAAATGGGCCTCTATACACCTATGTAGATCTTGCACCAAAAACCAGACATTTGCAGCTAGAATAGTCATTTACCACATTAGCAATGTATAGAGTGTATTTGTTTAAAGTTAGGACTAGTTTAAAGTGATCTTCATTGAAAAGTACAGTGCTTTCCCATTAAAAATAAGGACATTTCAATGTGACCCCAAACTTTTAAATGGTAGTGTATATAGATATAATATATTGAAATTATAATATAATATAACATTATATTATATTATTTATTATTTTATTATATTATTATTATAAAATTATTATAAAATAATAATAATAACCACTAAAATAAAATAAAATAAAATTCAAGAAGACAAGGTGCGAACCAAGATGGAATGGCCCAATGGACCCAGCCCAGAGGATGGCAAAGCGGACCCAGCTGCCGGCGCAGCAGAGCAGAGCAGCAGGCGATCGGAGGCTGCAGGCCTCCGCCCGCTCTTGCCCCTAGCCTTTCCCCAGCTGATCACCCTGCTATGGAGTGCCTGCCATCTCCGGGCCTGCAGGGGGAGCAGTCGGCGATCTGAGGCGGCTTATTCGACCTGGGGACCCGGAAGATGATGAAGTCTTCCGGGTCGCCAGGACGATCAGCCCCGCAGGTCGCCGAGTGCTCCCGCTGCAGGACCGGATCGCCAAGCACTCCAAAGCCGCCGCTCCAAAGGGATTTCAGGCATTCCAAGGCCGCCGCAATGGGATGGCGGCAGCGGCACCCCTTCTTCTTGGCCCCGCCCGCGACACCCTTCTACCCGGGCCGGACAGAATCAACTGCCGGGCCAGACAGAAACGGCTGCCGGGCCGCATCCGGCCCGCAGCCCGTAACGTTGCCCACCCCTGGTTCATTATCTGCATGATATGAAAAGCTTCAGTGGCTGAGTTCACAGCATGGCATTAGCATCAACTGGCAATAAAAAATTGTCCACTTTAACTCCAGATCCTAGTTTAATTACTATAGGTTTCTACGTTTTCCTTTAGACACTGAACTGAGATTTAAAACAGTACAACATTTGACCGCTCTCTGCCATTCTCCAGGCTTGAAATCTCTCACAACTAGAGAAACATACTTTCAAATAAAAGTCAACACAGTCAATTCTCCAAACACCACAGAACAGACATCCTATTGTTGGTTTCTCCCCCAATGCCTACCTCTTAATTATCTTTATTATCTTGTGAAATAAAAAATGTAGCAATCTCATTTGCTTTCATGTAATATTGTGCATCTTTGGGTGGCCCTAACAAAGGTATTTATTTCCCAGGTGTAGATTCTGGAATTTCTTAGATAAGTTCCCCAATTTTCCCACTAGTTTCTTTTTAATAGAGTTAACATTGATAAATATTTAGGATGTTGAGCCAGTGTGGTACAACGGTTGAATGTTAGAATAGGACTCTGGGAGATGGATCACCCTAGAGAAGGTACACTTCATCAGTCAAAGAGGATGCCAATGGCAAATACATGTTGCAGAAAAAAAATATTTGAGAATTAATATGGTTCAGTGTTTGAATTTGTGCAAAAAAGAGAGTTTTCATCCATAAAATCAGTTTTGTGAAGAAAACATGACACAATGGGTTTTCTATGCAATTAGGTTGTCCGTTTTTCCCAAAAGAAAGTCTAAAAATGTGAAAGTCAAAAAAAGAGCCACTTGCCTGAAGAGCGAGTTGAAAAAAACCCTATGTAAACACGTATACTCCAGTTGGGAGAAAACATTAGTTGAGATCCTTTATCCTGACGTGAGACTGAGACAGAAAAGATTTAAGACATCATTTATGTATTTCATTTATTTCTAACCTGCCCTTCTCTACCCCCGAAGAGGGACTCAGGGCGGCTATCCAAAAGGCAATAATTTGATGCCGCATACACAAGAGACAAAACAACAACTCATCACCAAATACTACAAAACAGATTAAAACAATCACATATCAATAATTAACCAACATGAACTAGCATGATTGCTATTATCCTGCATCAATCCCACAATGTGGGATAGCGGAAAGTTACTATCATGGAGACTGGCAGCATCACACAGCCACTGGTATCGTACAATTGTAACGCTGTGGCTGTGTGAAGGCATACTTCTAGATGGGCAACAAAACCTCTGGCTGTATCACTTCTCTTCCTCCTTTTTTTGGCACTTCTCAACTAATGTTTTAAAAAAATACTTTTAGAGTGAACTAATACAGTAGATGCTGCCTGACTTTCAGGACTAGGTATGTCCCAAGACGTAGCTTTGTTCCTCAATAGCCCCTGATAGCTTCCTCATGGACAGATGGCAGACCAACCACGATGTTGTATGATAGATACAGTCAGCCAAAATGATGGTCCTGCTGATGTGCTGGTTCTCCCCTTCTGTGCAACAACACCCTTACATACTTAAATAGCAGTCTAGAAGTTTGGTTGATACTTACAACCTCATTGCAAGGGCTTTCAGCCCCATCATAGAACGTTGCCAGGACGCAGCCAGGATGGAGCCCCCCAGAGCCCATCACTTGACACAGGGCTACTTCCGGTAGTGCTCCATGCTGGCTTTGTGCCAGCAGTGTGGTAAGTGTGATAAGTGTGCCAGCTCTGTGCTCGGCAGCATTGCTCCCATGTGCTCGGCAACATGGGAGCAAGCCAGGGACAGATGGTTTCCAGGGCAATTTACACTAACAATTTACGCCGCTGCCCCATGGGAAACACACCAGTTTTTTCCAAACAGTGTGCCGTGGCACACTAGTGTGCTGTGAGCGATCATCAGGTGTGCCGTAGGAAATTGGCACTCTCCCCCTCCTATCAGCCCCCTCCCATGATTCCAAGAAACAAATTGAGTCTCTCCGCTTGGAAATGTGTGCTTTTTTAAAAAAAAAAACTATTTTACTGGATTTTTCTAGAGTTGCCTCCCCAAGGAACTGTTTATAACAGCTTCATGACATCCATAGTTAACTGGAAGCAAGTTTCACTCAGGGTGAAATTTCACAAAGGTCTGGAGAACAAGCGCTATGAGGAGCGGCTTGAAGAGCTGGGCATGTTTAGCCTTAAGAAGAGAAGTCTGAGAGAAGAAATGATAGCCATGTATAAGTATGTGAGAGGAAGTCATATATATGTTGCGTTCATTGAAACAGGCCCAGGTTTCACACTGAGTGTATAAATACATTTAAAAACATATTAACTATATGTATTACTGTGTTTGAGTGTAATTTTGTGTCATTTTGGTTGGTGGTGTGCCCCAGGATTTTGTAAATGTAAAAAATGTGCCGCGGCTCAAAAAAGGTTGAAAAACACTGCACTACACTATCTCACAGATGCCCCCGCTGTCCCCCGACCAAGGACTTCCATGTGACAAGGTCCTTAATCTTAACAGAGGCTATATTCTGAGCAACCACTTTGAAGCAAAGGTTTAGGGACCCCATCACATGGATAAAGTCCAGTGCCGTGATTCACCAGCCTTTGTGGCAAATCATGGCAGTGGGTATGGCAGCAGGGTAATCCCAGCGCCCCAGCCAGGAGCTGTTTCCCCATCTTACATGGGGAATTATCGCCCCCTCCATCAAAGCTTCACTGTTCCTTAAGAAACATAGGGCGGCTTCTGTTTTGGCATCCCACCATGCTGCCACCCAAATTCACCCATGAAGCCCTCCCCAGAAGTCACCCTATGTCGTTTGATGGGCGGCATAGGGTTCCATGGACGCTTCAATTGCTCCATGGAATAAGGCCGAAAGTCTCTTCTCTTCCAATTACCGGTTCCTAGATTTGATACACCAGTATATTATTGTTCTCTATCCTCCAATTTTGTAGGCTCACCCCAGAATACTATAACAAATTATATCTTAGTCACCGAGCATCGCAGAATACAGTACTACTCACTTATCCACATATTCAGTATCAACAGTTTCACTTACCCACACTCCAAAAACAATTTCCCCCAGAAATTTGTGGGCTCGTCTAAATCCTCCAATATGATTCTATGGGTCAAAATAAAGGGTTCTCTATTATCCACAGTTTAGGTATCCATGGAGGAGCCTCGGGACATATCCCCTACAGATGCAGGGGTTGTACTGTAATTAATGCCAATATCTTGTATGCTTTTAGTATAGTGTAAATACACATCAGTGAAGTTACACTATAACTCAGTTATGCAACTGTTCCAATGGCCCTGAGCTCTATGGTTATACAATTGTCAATCAGTTCCACTCCTGCCAAGTCAAAAGTGAGACAGGGAGCTGAACACTTGCACAACAACTGCTTGTGAAACTCTTTTTACCTTGGACAAAACATACTCCCTCCTTCTCAGATGAAAGCAAAGGCAACCCACCCCATGAACAAATCTTGCCATAAGTCAGAAACAGCTTGGCGGCACATAACAACATCAGTGTCCAGCACAATCCTAGCGAATATTCCAACTGAAAAGGATCCAGGCCACAGAGTAAGCAACAGTTATGCAAATACCAAACCGAACTGTTAAAAGCATAACATTTGAAGCTTCCTAATGGGCCATTGTTCCATTTGGTTCTTTCTTCCTAATCCAATTGTCCTACTGTTTTTTTATAAAAAACTTGTAATTTTTAATATTGTTCCCAGGCCAGGATCATTACCTTTTGCCGCCCTAGGCCACAGTTCGGAATTACGCCCCTCCCCCAATTGGCTGCCGCCGGCACCGCTCCAGTCCTCCTGCTTCTGCTAAGGTATAGCAGAAGCAGGATAAGCTAGCGCTAAGCACCGCCCCGGGCAACCCTCATTGGCCGCCGCCGCAGCGCTACCTTTTCCTGCTTCTGCTAAGTTAGCAGAAGCAGGAAAAGGTAGTGCGGCGGTGGCAGCCAACCGGGGGTGCCTGAGGCGGTGCTCGCCGCGGCTTGGCTCCTCCTGCTCCCTCCCTCCCTCCTCAACTTCAAGCCGCCACGTACGCGGAGGTGAAAGGAAGGTGCCATGGCGGCCCAGGTGTGCACAGCGCTCTAGATTGTATGGCACTCCGTGTGCATGCGCAAAAGTGCCCAAAGGTTGCCATTTTAAAAAAAAATTAAAAAATTAAAAATTATTTTTTGTTTTTAATTGGGGGGTCCGGATTTGCTGCCCTCCATGGCTGCCGCCCTAGGCCATGGCCTAGGGTGGCCTTATGGATGATCCGGGCCTGACTGTTCTCCCATCTGCTGTTTTAGATGGCATTGTTGTCATTCCATTGCCTACATTTTAGCATTTTACTAGTCACTTCCTGGCTCTACCTCCACTCCTGTCTATTCGAGGACCAGGAGTTTTATGCTGTTTTATGCAACAGGTCAGGCATTGAAATAGCTGCATCATCAATCACCATGCAGAACAAATCTTCTTGAGCTGATTCATTCCCACTCTGTGGCCCTGCATTTATTGTAAGCTGCATAGTGTAAGTTTCTTTGAAGGGTGGAGTATAAATAATTTTTAAGCAATATGCAATCAGTTGTGGTGCGTACAATGCATGTCATGAAGGGTCATGGTTCTGGCATCATAAAACATCATATGTACTAGACTGGGCTGCTGTATACAGCCATCCCTTCTCCTCCTCCTTTTGTTGAGGCAAGTAAGCAAAGCATGTCCGAACTATGTTTTATTGATTTGTTTGTTTGTTTTATTCAAGACATTTATTCCTTACCTCTTTACTCCCCGGTACAACAATGCACAATCAATAAAAACATGAAAAAAGTAAAATCCTCTATAAGCAGTCCAAATTCTTCTTTAAAATACATATAAAAACAGCAAACAGTCAGGTAGAAGCCCCTGCTTGCCTAGCTCGTCCAGCCATGGAAAACCACAGTCTATAGCAGTGTTTCCCAACCAGTGTGCCGTGGCACACTAGTGTACCGTGAGCGATCATCAGGTGTGCCGTGGGAAATTGGCACTCTCCCCCCTCCTAGCAGCCCCCTCACAGGTTTCCAAGAAACAAAACCTCTTCGCTTGGATTTTTTTTTTTTACTATTTTACTGGATTTTTCGAGAGCCCCCCCCAAGGAACTGTTTATAACAGCTTCGTGACATCCATAGTTAACTGGAAGCAAGTTTCACTCAGGGTGAAATTTCACAAAGGTCTGGAGAACAAGCCCTATGAGGAGCAGCTTGAAGAGCTGGACATGTTTAGCCTGAAGAAGAGAAGGCTGAGGGAAGACATGATAGCCATGTATAAATATGTGTGATGAAGTCATATATATGTTTTGTTCATCGAAACAGGTCCAGGTTTCCGCTATTAGATTACTTAAAAGGACTGAAAAACATGAAAGGAAATATAAACGACGATATTTGTAAATAATTGAAACAGTGACGGTTGGTTAAACTAGCCAAGAGATTGGGGGAAAGACCAAAATATCTAAGAAGTATTAGATGGAACGGTGGGAAGTGGGTAGCGGAAGTCTTATTTGTATTATTGGCTCCGGGGGGGGGGGGGGGGAGGGCAGGGAGGGGAGTGGGAAGCGAGGGAAGAGTTACTCGTTGGTTTGTCTATCTGTTTGTTTTTACTCCTGTTGGAAATCTAATAAAAGTCTATTTTTTAAAAAAAGAAACAGGTCCAGGTTTCACACTGAGTGTATAAATACATTTAAAAACATATTAACTATATGTATTTCTGTGTTAGAGTGTACTTTTGTGTCATTTTGGTTGGTGGTGTGCCCCAGGATTTTGTAAATGTAAAAAACGTGCCGCAGCTCAAAAAAGGTTGAAAAACACTGGTCTATAGTACCCAACATAAGTGATGTATGGTTCGTTGCATTTATTTATTTATTTATTTATTTATTTATTTATTATTCGATCTTATATTCCGCTCCTCCCTGCAGGCTCGGGGCAGATTAGAACATACAATAAAAACATGCTGCGCATACAACCTGCGCAGCAAGGTTAAACAAGCCAGGATTAGGAAACCCAACTTTAAACGCTCTTGGCACCTATATTGATGAACATCATAGTTGATTAAGTGATGGCCTACTATGATATGGAAACACTAATGATAACTCTTCAGTTTTCCATATCTATTGCCTGAAACTTAATTTTAAAATGGTAAATAGCCAAGATAGAAGCTGAGGTAGGACGGGCATGTGGCTTGCTTTATGTAGGCTAGTCCCTGCTGCAAAAGATGTACAATCCGGGCCTGGTTTGATTATCAAGAACACCTTGACACAGGGCCGTCAGCCAGGATTTTGGTCCGGGGCTGAGTTTGGTTCAGGGGCTGAGACGGGGTGAAAGAGGGTCTACCCTAGCAAACCTTTTGTATTGTTATCCCAATAGCCCCATTAATGTGGGATATAATGAGCATGGTGATCAGATCATGATAAGAATAAACATAACAGTTTAAATAATGTACCAGGTTTGATTCTCAAGGACAACCCTGAGGGAGAGCAGAAGCCCCCTTAGCCCCCCGGCTACATGCCTGCCTTGACAACAAACTGAGCAGGAACGTCAGTTATACAGTATGTGTTATTTGGTAGGATGTCCATATCTTCCAAAGGTCTTAGACCCCTTCTATACTGTGATATAATGCAGGTTATTAACACAGATAATAAACAGTATCTGCTTTGAACTGGATTATATGAGTTCATATATAAGTTCATGGATTTTACATGGCAGTGTAGAAGGGACTGTCCCACTTTTAAAAATTGTTATTATATTTATTCATATACCGCTCTTCCTCTTAAGAAAGACTCATTAAAATGGTGAGCAGTGCTAAAAACTATGCAATATAAAAGCTGCTTTTAAAATGTCCAGCTTTCTCTCTCCTCTACCCACTTTCCTCCTTTGTGTTAAGCTTACTTCATTTGTTGCAAACTGAAGTTGGATCTATGCTACCAGTTTGAACTGCATTCTATGGAGAGTGTGGACTTATATAATGCAATTGGATACAAGCCAGCTCTGTGTTGGGATGAACTCTCCCCCAGTCCAAAGCCATGGAAAACAAATTCCTAAATGTTATATGGTACAGAAACACATTTAAAAAAATCAAAGTGCACAAAGGTGACTCACCTACCAATCTGATCTTAGCCTTCAACTCTTTTCCACTCAGAAACAGAAAAGCAAAGGCAAAAAGTACCCAACGGGGCCTCTTAACAGCTGTTGATATTGAAGCAGTATATACTAAGAGTTACTCTAAAGATCTGTACCCAGATTTGGGCACCACAATTCAATAGTGCAATGTGACAGCTAAAAATATTATTGCGATTCTAAGCTGTATTGACTGACAATGGGATATTTGATGACAAGGGGAGGCCCTGCTCTCGATCCCGCCGACTTCTCAAATGCGGCTGGTGGGGACGAGGGAGACGGCCTTCTCGGTGATGGCTCCCCATCTGTGGAATGCGCATCCTAGTGACATACGATCAATTCCATCCCTCCTGACATTCAGGAAAAACTAAAGCCTGGCTATGGGACCAGGCGTTTGCACACTAGCACAAGGCAGCACCTTTTTAAAAAAAAACTTAAATGAATGTGTATGATATGTTGATGTAATTGTATTTTAATGTGTAATGTTTTGGGGGGTTTTATACTGTGTTTTATGTGTTGGCATCGAATTGTGCCTTTTTGGAAGTCGCTCTGAGATTTCTGATAGTCCCTTTCCCTGCACATAGAATACAAAGGTACCAGAATAGAGTATAATTTGAGTCCAACTGCAAGAGAGAGGATGAATGCTTAGAGCAGTGTTTCCCAACCAGTGTGCCGTGGCACACTAGTGTGCCGTGAGCGATCATCAGGTGTGCCGTGGGAAATTGGAACCTCCAATACCCTTTCTTCTCCCTCCTGCCGAACACTTTTTCTTCTCCACTCGGGCTCCCTTCTTCCCAGCCTCGCTCTGCTCGCTTTGCCTCGCTTTGCTCTGGGGCGAGTCTGTGCAGTAGCGCCCGCACGGGTCACATCTTCCTCCCTCCCCCTCCCCTCCTGAACACGCTCACGCTGCCCCCTCGGATCAAAATGGCGGCAGAAGTGGCAGTGGAGAAGAAAAAGTAAGTGTTCAGCAGGAGGCGGAAGAAAGGGCATGAAGGGGGAGGAAGAGGTCTCTGTCGACAGCTGGCATGGGCAAACTTGGACCTTCCAGGTGTTTTGGACTCCAACTCCCACCATTCCTAGCAGCCTCAGGCCCTTTTCCTTCTCCCCCCCTCAGCCAATTAGGCTGGAAAGGGCCTCAGGCTGTTAGGAATGGTGGGAGTTGAAGTCCAAAGCACCCAGAGGGCCGAAGTTTCCCCATGCCTGTTTTAGGGACCTTAAAGTGGTGAGCCTCCTTCCAACATTGTGATTCTGGATAGAAAACAAACAACAAGATAACATAACATTGTTTGAGTCGACAGTGCTCCCTGGATGTAGGTGCACTACAACTTCCAAACTCAAGGTCAATTCCCAAGCAAACCCTTTCAGTACTTTCTGTTGGTAATGAGAGTTCAATATGCCAAGTTTGGTTCAATTCCATTGTTGCAAGAGTTCAGGATGCTCTTTGATTGTGTGTTAACTATAAATCCCAGAAACTGTAACTCCCAAATGTCAAGATCTATTTTCCCCAAACTCCATCTCTGTTCACATTTGGGCGTATTGAGTATTCATGCCAAGTTTGGTCCTGATCCAACATTGTTTGAGCCCACAGTGCTCTCTGGATATAGGTGAACTACAACTCCAAAACCCAAGGTCAATGCCCACCAAACTCTTATAGTATTTTCTCTTGGTTATGGGAGTTCTGTGTGGGAAGATTGTGTCTTACTGTCATTCCTGCCAGGATATCTATGTTGTGTTCATCCGAAACAGATCCAGGTTTCACACTGAGTAAATAAATACATTTGAAAACATTAACTATATGTATTACCGTGTTAGAGTGTCATTTTGTGTCATTTTGGTTGGTGGTGTGCCCCAGGATTTTGGAAATGTAAAAAGTGTGCCACGGCTCAAAAACGGTTGGGAAACACTGCTCTAAAGCCAGGACACAACTGAGAGCAATGGAGGTGTTCACCCCATTAAACAGACAGAGCTTGCATAAGGCACGTCACGACGTTCTTCTATTCTGATTGGCCCACCAAGCAGGGCTCACAGGGAAACCCAGTGTGAGCAGCACGTGGCAGCCTCTTTGCATGTCTCGTGATGTCGAGTAGGAGAGGAAAGGCCATGACCGGCTGCTGTATGGTCCATTTTGGCCTCCCAAAAATGGTAGCTGAGCCCTTATTGTTACAGACCAAACCGAATCCATGCACAAGCCTTGTAGCGAATCTGTATTAAACAAAAAAAATAAAAAAGAATGTAGCAGAAATGAATCAAGAATAATTTATAGCAAGCAAGGCTGTATCCATTGCTGAATGGAGACTGGCATTACTTACAGCATTTGCTTGCTACTTCAAATGGTCGAGCCAGATCTTGACCAAGGGCAGTTACAGGAAGCATACGACTCTCTTGGTCACTATGAAGACTTAAAAGTGTACATCACTACTTACAAAGCTCTTTTATGGGCCTGCCCAAGATCTAAGACCTTTGGGAGTGGGATTGCCAGGTTAGGAACATCACAGTCCTTGAGATTTCATTGGCCAAACCAGAGATATAGGCACAATATTGGATGATTTTATTATGAACAACCAAAATTGCTCAGTGCATGTCATTGGCAATCCTAATAAAGGAGACATAGGAGAGAGAGAAAATGATGCAAGGAGTATTTGCCTGCCCACCCCCGAAATAACAGACACGACAACAGTGGTTGGGTTCAAATTGGGCAACATTTATTTAAATTGTTACCTATTTAATTGTCCTTAACCTTAACTCAAGGGGTGTCAGTAAATTGGGTAGCCCACCTACCCGGCTTCAATATTAATTTTCGGGCGAAACACCTGGATTTCCTGGCTAACCAACCAGGGCAACCCGTTAAGGGAAATGAGTGTGAGGTCTGGTCCCAAGATATTGAGACCAGCCTCCTCCCATTCCAGGCCTTTTAACTGCACTTCACCCATCAACTTGAACTTCAGGTGAGTATTAACATAATGGCCTTCACCCCTCAAAGTGGGGGGGGGGGTGCCTTAGGTGCACACCAAGATATGGGAATTTCCCTATCTATTTTCCGCTAGTCCTATTTATATCCTCACTCTCCCCTCTAGCCCCTAAACAGTAAAGGGGGGTAGGTGGGGAAAAAAACCTTTCCCTAATGGGGGGAAAATTCCTCCCCGGCTCCAACGGGCAACCGGACCGATACTGTTAATGGGCGGGAGTGGTGGATCGATGTCCAGGAACTGAATGAGCAACTGGGGCTGCCTTCTGGTGGAGAAGGCCACACCCCAGTTGCCCAGACGGTTCCATCCGGAACCTCCCCCTGATGTCGTGGGAGGGAGGCAAAACCCCTTCCTCCCAGTATGCACTGGGGGAAGGTGGCATTGCCTGCCCACCCCCGAAATAACAGACCCGACAACAGTGGTTGGGTTCAAATTGTAGGTAAAGGTAAAGGTTTCCCCTGACATTAAGTCTAGTCATGTCCAGCTCTGTGGGGTGGTGCTCATCTCCATTTCCAAATCAAAGAGCTGGTGTTGTCTGTTGTAGACACCTCCAAGGTCATGTGGCCAGCATGACTACATGAAGTGCCATTACCTTCCCGCAGAAGCAGTACCTATTTATTGATCATCTCACATTTGCATGCTTTTGAATTGCTAGGTTGACAGAAGCTGGGTCTAAAAGCAGGAGCTCACCCTGCTCCCCGAATTCAAACCTCCATCCTTTCGGTCAGCAAGCTCAGCAAGCTCAGCGGTTTAACCCACTGAGCCACCAGCCCCCCCAAAGGTGATTATATATATACTAGGTGTCCCCTGCCACGCGTTGCTGTGGCCCATTTGGTGATCTGGAAAATAAAGTAATGAGAAAGTGTTGGTTCCTAATATCTGTAATTTCTTTATGCTTCTTATTGTTTCTTTGTCCGTGTTGATGTAGAGATTGTCTGGTTTGCCTACTCTGGAGCATGCAACATATAATTGTCCTTTTTAGGGGTCCCTTTCAAATCTATGATACTATATCTGTCATATACCTGTGTGTGTGTGTGTGTGTGTGTGTGTGTGTGTGTATTTATGACTGGGTGGCTCTTTGTCAGGAGGGTTTTGTTGATTATGTTGTCCTGCCGTGGTGAAGGGAGTTCAACTGGATTGCCTCTCAACCTCAGGGTAGGGACCCCGGGGGGGGGGGGATTACAAGGGGGTATCAAAAGGGTTACTAAAGACCACCAGAAAACACAGTATTTTCTGATGGTCATGTGGGTTCTGTGTGAGAAGTTTGGCCCAATTTTATCATTGGTTGGGTTCAAAATGCTCTTCGATTGTAAGTGAACTCTAAATCCCAACTACAACTCCCAAATGTCAATGTCTATTTTCCCCAAACTCCACCAGCATTCACATTTGAGAATACTGAGTATTCATGTGAAGTTTGGTCCAGATCCATCATTGTTTGACTCCACAAAGCTCTCTGGATGTAGGTGAACTACAACTCCAAAACTCAAGGTCAATGCCCACCAAACTCTTCCAGTATTTTCTCTTGGTCATGGGAGTTCTGTGTGCCAAGTTTAGTTCAATTCCATCGTTGGTGGAGTTCACAATGGTCTTTGATTGTAGGTCAACTATAAATCCCAGCAACAACAACTCCCAAATGACAAAATCAATTTTTGAGTGATGGTCACTCCTTGGGTTAGTAGGTGTCTTGTGGCCAAATTTGGTGGCAATTAGTCCAGTGGTTTTTGAGTTATGATGTCACTCAAAACGGACAGAGCATTTATATATAGAGAGAGGAGGGTTATCTGTTGGTGATACTGAAATTAGTGTGTGTCTTAGAATTGATATGATAGCAATATGATACTATACTATACTATATACGTAACTGATCCCATCCTTTCAATCATGGCAACAGTTGTGTTGGCACAGTACCTACTGCCAAGAGGAATATCTGTCAATAAATTACCACCAAGACCAAGGTTTTTGGTAGATATTACCCCAGGTATACATGGACTTTAGACCAACATGCCATACAACAAATCCACCTATTCAAATACCTGGAAATTGTTTTTAGTGAATCTCTTTCTTGGAAATGTCACAGGAAAGCAGTGAAGCAGAAAGCCGATAAAACAATAAGCGCATTGATGAAATTTAACTGTACTCAGAGTGCTCAGCTGATTGAATCTACTTTAAATAATTTTCAGTAGCAAAGTGCTGGCACAGATGCTTTATGGTGCAGAAGGCCGTAGCCAGGATTTTGATTCGGGAGGGGCTGAGTTTGATTGGGGGGGGGGGCTGAGTCTGAGTAAGAGAGGGTCTACCCTAGCAAACCTTTTGTATCGTTACCCAAATACCCCCATGCATATGGGATATATTGAGCATAATGATCAGATCATGATATGAATACACATAGCAGTTTAAATAATGTACCAGTAAGGTCTTCTCGCGGACCACCCCAAGAATTTCATGCTGGTGCAGAAATCTGGGGGTTAGATACTAACATTTGGAAAGCTTCGGAAAAATGACAGAATAAGTTACTTCGGAAACTTTATTCTCTCCCAACTAGGACTACCTCAGCATTTCTGCATACCGAATCTGGATGGCCATCACTCAAAGTAGATTGTGCCCAGTTAAGGTACTTTAAACAAATTGCCACTCTACCCAATAACAGCCTCCCAACATTGTGTTACTTGGAAACAGATAACAATCAACATTGGAAATCAAAACTTAAAAAATCCACACAGCTACAGCCTCCTCAAGTTCAATTCTGCCTTGGACATGAAAAAGAGGCGATGAAGAGACACACATATTCACTGGATATTTTGGATTAATTCAAGAAGGGATCTGAAATCAATCAGGACTTCAGTATTCTCCCCATGGTTCTCCTTTTTGAAAACTGAACATTTTAGAGCCAGATATCTGATGAAACTTAAGTCCTCCTCCTTAAGAATTGCCTTTATGGAACTGCAATTCCAAATAATGCCGATCACAATGCTAGATTGTCGTGATAATAACGTGCCATTGGAAAACAGACTTTGCATCCGTAACCAATGTCAGGTGGGAGACATTGTGTATTTTATGTTAAACTAGCTGAACCCGGCCACGCGCTGCTGTGGCTTTTTCTCTTGACTGTGTCCCAGTCTATATATACATGTGTGTGTTTTGTGTGTGTATGTATGTATATATATAGATTTGTGTCTATGTGTACATATATGTATGTATATGTGTGTGCACTTATGTATATGTGTATATGTATATGTGTGTATATGTGTGTACTTACGTATATGTGTGTTTTTGTATATGTATACGCATGTATATGTGTATATGTGTGTAAGTACAGATGTGTGTATGTATGTGTGCATGTGTATATTTCAGTGCATGTATACAGTATATGTGTGTATGTGTGCATGTCTATATGTACATACATGTGAGCATGTGGCGAAGACCAACAGTAACATCCCTTCCTGCCTTTTATACTTCCTTTCTACCCTCTGCCCCTCATCCCTCGGCTTTTCTCTTCTCTCTGTCCTCCTGCCTCTTCTCCCTCCCTCCCTCCCTCCCTACCACCAACATTCCGACACTCTAAACTGCCAGAGGGTGGTGGCTCCCAGCCTCTGCATTCTAACTGAGGGAGTATTTGCATAATGCCTCTAATTGGCCAGCACCACCAACATTCTGACACTCTAAACTGCCAGAGGGAGGTGGTGTGGGGGATCATGGGAGTTGTAGTCCAATGGGGTTTTTTGTATTTTTGGTCGTGTTGTTTAATTTTTGGGGGGTGGTAAACATACCTTGTGGGGTTTTGTGTGTATGTGGGCTGATTTGGTGTGTCTGCCTTGTGTGGTTTTGCTGTCTATAGGATACTTAGGATGACAGCTCTCTTTTTATATATATAGAAGATTGTCCTCTGTACAGCAACCCTAGAGAAAGACATTCAAAACCCTTGCTGACAAACAAAATTGTGAATTCTCTTGTAGAAATGATTCGGTTTTTGTTGAGTGATTCCAAAGAATACATAACATACAAAGGGGCCCTTTTTGCTTTGGCAGCAAAAAAGGAGAAGAAAGAGAGAACTAGATAAAATTGCCATAAATGCTCACAGAGACTCACAGCGCTAATTTGATTCTTCCAGAATCTATCTCTATTTATCAGCAATTCACATTGTTTTTATTCTTTGTGTGAGCCGTGATAATAACTTTAGTTTAGTGTCTTCTGTATTTACTCTGATGGTGCTGTTCTGTACATTTTATAGCTTTTTGTCATGGCATTGGGCTCGTACAATAAACATATTGAGAGAGGCTTAAAATGTACAAAATAACCCTTCTAATCGTAGACTAGACCCCAACTGTGGCAGGTAGCCACACTTTTAGGAGTTGCCCTAACACGTTTTCTCCATGTTTTCTCCATCCTCCACTCTGCCCTCCTTTGCCCTGTCCAAAGTTTGATTGCATCAGTCATTTAATGTCTTTCGACTTCAAATACAGGGTGTCCTTGCCTGCTAGATCATCGACACTAAGCTCTCTTGTCAACACACAGAATCCATATCCTTTCCAAATCAGTGATTCAAGGAGTAGGGACCAGGCATGTAATGTCCTCAACCAGTGGAAGGCAAAAAAAACAATATTTTATGCACCAGATGCACTCTAAACTCAATTGTGGACAAATAGGCATGCGACATTATGCAAGGAATCTGGGACGTATTTGTGTTTCTTAAAATTATTCTCTTGTCACAAAGGAGAAAATTCTTCTTGATATTCTGAAGGTATTCACATGTTTTTTTTTTTGGGGGGCATCAAACCAATCTAGGCTTCTGTCCTAGAATTACGTAATTTCCAGTTCAGTCAGATTGCTGGGACATGTAAAATAAACAATACGGGCAGAAAAGAGTGTTATTAAGGATGGGCAGAGTCCTTTTTCCTCATTTCTCAATTA
The DNA here is from genome assembly GCA_030556195.1 of Anolis apletophallus. NCBI lineage: Eukaryota > Metazoa > Chordata > Lepidosauria > Squamata > Anolidae > Anolis > Anolis apletophallus. The sequence continues at coordinate 97,896,946 of JARBWK010000008.1, forward strand.
ATGATTGCTGACTAGTCCACACATTAGTTAGGCTTCCCGTTCTAGGCGAAAAGGTATACAAAGCTTGTATTTTGACAGTATATTTCACCAAGCTAGGAACAGTTCCTCCTTTCTAAATGTTGCCCTGACAAACAGCATCTTGGACTCCTTTCACCTAACCCCCAGCGTGGCCTGGATTTATATTTAGAGTGATAGATGAAGACGATAGGAGCTGGGTGCATTTCTGGTTTGAAAGCCAAGATTCTAGTGATCCTCCGAAGCAAGAAGCACCGTCGACCTATCTCGCCTTACAGCCACGCCACCCTTGTAAGCCCTCAACAGTCCTTTCGCAGCACCCATCCTAGCTGTGCCCCTTAAATCTGGACCACACTGTCCTCCTCTGCTGTTTGTTTATGGCCCCATGAACACCCCGGTTCACCCCCCACAAACTCTCTTCAGCAATGCCCTGCCTCACCCTTTCCCTCCCTTTACATGTTTTTCCTACATGCCAGACAAGGACTTGAAGGAAGCCAGCAGTTATCTGACGTTTAGGGGAGCCGGGAAGTGGGGGGTACGCAGCCAAATGCTCTTTTAGCCAAACAGCAGTAAAACGTCATTCTCCACGTCAGTGAAAGCCAGCAAAAATATATCCAACAACACAAAATAATGTGGTTATTAAGTCATCCCACTCTAATGAGAGTAAAAAACAAAGAGATATTTCGGAGACAAAAAAAAAAGACTTGTCAGGCAGCAGCTGGGGATTTCATTGCCTACTTACTGTTTGATGGAGTGAGCAATATCCCAAAGAAAGGCCCTTAATTTAGGGTCCAATTTTTCGCTCCCCTCAGACTTGTCGAGAGCGGGAGTCTCAGACCGGGCTGCTGCCTCTTGGCAGAACAGCTGCTGTTGCCTTCAAATGGTCATGCTGAAACCTGAGGACCGGAGGGTTCTTCAGGTAGCATCGTCCTCTCTTGGCTTTGGCACTCACCCCTCTGGGCAGCTGGTCAAGTATCAGATCGTTCCTGCAACTCCGCAGCTCCATCTTGTAGTGTGGGTGGATGGTACAGCCATCCAAGGAAAGACACAAAGGAGCATTCACGTTCCCGGTGTGTGGTCCGATACAGCAAAGGGATCTTCTAACAAGGATCAAACAGATTAGGGAGTGGTCAACGTCCCCTGACTCCTGAACAATCCGAGTCCAATGGGACGAACAACTTCTCCATGTTCCTGGAGCACAGTGTACTCCAGAAGCGTTCCCACATGAAATCCTTCAGTGCTGCTGAGGCATTCCTTTTTAATTTAGCTCAAAGCAAAATTCTGGGGGTAATTTGTTCCACATGACACTTCATATGGTTCCTATTCCCTATAATAATCTGGAAAAGGAAATATCCCTCTCTTCAAGATGTTTACACAGATGCCAATTATAATTTAGCAAAATCCCCCCATTCCCTCTTTTTAATTAGTCATGTCATGTATATGAGGTGTTCCAGAATTGGCCCTTTAATGTCTGTTTCCTACCAGCACTCCATCTGCAGAGCATCTTTATTCATTTTTGTCCCAAAATCCACTGTGGCGGAAAGTCCTGTACAAGTGGGCCAAACACTGTTGCCTAAGGCAGTGTTTCCCAACCTTTTTTGCGCCGCGGCACACTTTTTACATTTGCAAAATCCTGGGGCACACCACCAACCAAAATGACACACGAACACAGTAATACATATAGTTAATATGTTTTTTAATGTATTTCTACACTCAGTGTGAAACCTGGGCCTGTTTCGATGAACACAACATAGATAACCTGGCGGGAATGGCAGAAAGACACACACAAAGGTTTTGCTCAACAGCTGGGAGTTATAGTTCACCCACAAACAAAGAGCACTCTGAACTCCACCAATGATGGAATGGAATCAAACTTCCCACACAGAACTCCCATAACCAAGAGAAAATACTATAAGAGTTTGGTGGGTATCCAGGAGGAGGCCACAAGGGGGCGCTAGAGAGAGGATATTTTACAGGAGTGGAGGGTGGGTTAAAGTAGTGAACAATTTCCCTCTGTTTTCCCGTTATTCCCCCCACCCATGTCCCTGTCATGGAAACAACCAGGGGTTGCTAAACAACAACTAAGGTGGTAGCAGAGAAGCAGAAATAATTCTAAAATAAAGGGAAATAAGAATAGCTTGAAAATGCTACTTTTGTTTTACTGCAGCTCCAAGAATTTCCCAATTACTTTCCTAGCTGGGGATTCTGGGTCTCAACTTTCTGGAAACTTCAGATGAAAAAAATCAGTTTGCTTTTTAATGACGACTTAAATCTCACTTTTGTTTTTGATGCTGTTTGTCCAATAGTTTGTCCAATTTTACCTCCCCATTTTACATTGATCATTTCAACTGACAAAAAGATTTATCAGACAGAAAGATGAACACATTATCTTCAACTGTCCAGTTGGCAGGGACCGTCCTGGTTAATTTTCCTTTCTATTTGCTTTGAAAATGTCCCAATTGCTTTCTCGTCCCATTTTCACCTTTCACCCTTTGCTGACTTCAATCATTATAAACTATAGATCAGTGGTTCTCAACCTTCCTAATGCCGCGACCCCTTAATACAGTTCCTCATGTTGTGGTGACCCCCAACCATAACATTATTTTTGTTTCTACTTCAGAATTGTAATTTAGCTACTGTTATGAATCATAATGTAAATATCTGATATGCAGGACCAAGTTGGGTACAAATACCTGGTACACCCCAATTTGAATACTGGAGGGGTTGGGGATTTTGTATTTTGGGAGTTGTACTTGCTGGGATTTATAGTTCATCTACAATCAAAGAGCATTCTGAACTCCACCATTCTTTACACAGAACTCCATAACCAATGATGACTTTGAATTGAACCAGACTTGGCACAAACAGAACTCCCAGTAACCAGATTTTGTCATTTGGGAGTTGTAAAAGTTACTATCAAAGAGCATTTGAACTCCACCAATGTGGAACCAGTGGCACACAGAATTGAAAATACTATAAGAGTTTTGTATTGACTTTGTTTTGGAGTTGTAGTTCACCTACATCCAGAGAGCACTGTGGACTCAGTGATGGATCTGGACCAAACTTGGCAGGAATACTCAATCTGCCCAAATGTAAACACTGGTGGAGTGAGGGGGAAATAGACATTGACATTTGGGAGTTGTAGTTGCTGGGATTTATAGTTCACCTACAATCAAAGAGCATTCTGAACTCCACCAATGATGGAATTGAACCAGACTTGGCACACAGAACTCCCATGACCAACAGAAAATACTGGAAGGGTTTGGTGGGTATTGACTTTGAGTTTTGGAGTTGTAGTTCACCTACATCCAGAGAGCACTGTGGACTCAGTGATGGATCTGGACCAAACTTGGCAGGAATACTCAATCTGCCCAAATGTAAACACTGGTGGAGTTTGGGGAAAATAGACCTTGACATTTGGGAGTTGTAGTTGCTGGGATTTACAGTTTACCTACAATCAAAGAGCATTCTGAACCCTACAAATGATAGAACTGGGCCAAACTTCCCACACAGAAACCTCCCATGACCAACAGAAAATACTGTGTTTTCTGATGGTCTTTGGCGACCCCTTTGATAACCCCTCGCGACCCCTCTAGGGGTCCCAAGCCCCAGGTTGAGAAACGCTGCTATAGATAGAAGTGCAAAAGTAGTTTGCATTCAATTAACTCAACAGAAGTGATAGGAGATGAAAGAATTTTGCTCTTCCCAATAGGTTCTTCTGTTTTGGTTTTTTTCAGACTTTCCTAAATTCAATATCTACATTCCAGGCATTTTCTGCTTGAATAATAATAAAAATAACAATAATAATACTTATCCACCCTATCTCCTCAGGGGGACTGTGGGTGGATTTCAGCATACACAAACACAAAGGCAAACATTCAATTCCTAGAAAGTAATTTCGTTTGTTCATCAACAAGACCACACTCTGCTCATCGCACATCTGTGAAAAATATAAGGGCATGTATGGTCTGACCTAGTTTAACCCAGCTATTTAGAATACAGGGAGAAAAATCAGGCTCGTTCCAAATTATTGGGTACTCTACATTATGGGTGTTATTAGAAGTCATTTTTTAAAAAGAAGGAGTCATTTCTTTATTTCATAAAATGCATAAGGTTGTGGGTGTACTATAATGGGGGTTCTGTGTGCCATCATGCCAGATTAGCCCCCTGAAATGCCATCAATACTTAAAACGTTGGGCAAGTTTGCTCTCTAGATGCACCATCGGTGGGGTTTAGTATGCTCTCCACCTCTAGGATGGATTACAATTCTCACATGGTTGGTCAGTCCTGCCAAATCCTTCCAGGACATTCAGTTGGTCATGGGAGTTCTGTGTGCCATCATTGGTGGGGTACAGAGTGCTCTTTGATTGCAAGTGAACTATAAATCCCAGTATCTACAACTAACAAATGTCAAGGCCAATTCCACCCAAAACCCACCAGGATTCAAATGTTGGCATATTGGGTACGCGTGCCAAATTTGGTGCAGATTCATCTGTTTGCGTTCACAGTGCTCTCTGGATGTAGGTGAACTATAATTCCTATAAATCAAGGTGACTTTCCTACAAAGCCCTCCTGCATTTTTGTTGGTCACGGGGGTTCTGCGTGCCAAGTGAGGTTCAAGGCTATGGTTGGTGGGGTCCAGAGTGCTGTTTGATTGCAGGTGAACTTTAAATCCCAGTACCGACAATGGCTATAAATCAAGGTGAATCCCCCCCAAACTTCTCCAGTATTTTTCTTAGGTGGGGGGGGGCTCTGTGTGCCAAATGTGGTCCAGGTCCTTTGTCAGTGGGGGGTCACATTGCTCTGACTTGAGGCAGGGTGAACTACAACTTCCATCACATGGAGTCAATTCCCCCAAACTCATCCAGTATGTTTAGTTGCTGATTAGTTCTGTTTGTTGTGCAGACAGAGTTGAAAAGAGTAGGAAAGGATTAAGGGAGAGGCAGTGGGCGGCTTCATGCAAATTCCACACCAATGGAGAGAGTGAGAAACCCTGTGGTAGAGGAAACACGGAAAATCTAGGATGAAATTGTCCCAGAATGAAAGCATTCCTTGGGTGGTGGGCAGTATGGTGTTTGTGGAGGACATTGGCAGGGGTTGGGATGCACAGGCCCGGATTAACACCTTTTTGCGCCCTAGGCCACACTTTGGAATTGCGCCCCCTTTAAGCCAACCTCTACCGCACACACCCCCACACACACACACACACGTCCTTTCATCCGCTCGTCCCCCTTAGGGCCCTGCATCCAGCTCTCCCGGTGTGGCCCCACTAGGTCTGCCACAGGAGTTTCCCTCTTGGCAGGCACTATGGATGCAGGCATGGGGGGAGGAGCCTCCTACCCGGTATCGGGGATTGCGCATGCGTTGTAATCAGCAACTGTACTGATGCCGCGCTTCTCCCCGATACCGGGGCTTGTCGCGTTGGGCTTCTCTCCTGTACTGGGGTTTGCGCATGTGCCATAGCTGGCAGTTGCGCTTCTCTCTCCAGTAAGGAGGAGTCTCCTCCTTGTTTTGGAGGAGGAATACCAGCTTTCATGGTGTTAGGGCATGCGCAGACTGCGCAATGGAGTTTCCTGTACTCGCACTGAAGGAGCCAGCAAGTGGATACTGTCAGCATCGAGGGAGTTAATTGTTCCTCCTGTCGACGTCGACGCCAGTGTCGAGAGCCCCTGCGCATACACCATTTGCGCAACAATAGCAGAGGCAGGAGCTGATATTCAGGGAGGGGCAGGGGCGCCGCCGAAAAGGAGGGCCTCTGGTATCCTTCCTTCCTCATCTCCATCCGCGTTGCGTTTTTATTTGTTTCAACATTTTTATTTTTATTTTTATTTTTTGGTCCATGATCTGCGCCCCCACTCAGCTTGCAGCCCTAGGCCATGACCTAGGTTGGTCTTATGGGTAATCCTGGCCTGGGGATGCATGTTCATGATGCTCACTATAGCCTGAATTGTCCTTGGAGGGAGGGCTTTTGGGTGCTCCTCAGCACCATGCGTTAAAGCTGTTTGTGGAAGTGGGAGCTTGTCTGTGGAAGTGGACACTCAAGCTGCATATACACATACATATTTTCACTTTAATTTATTATGTGTAATGTGATTGGATAGATGTGGAGATCGAATCTGTTAATACATCTACTCAGATGTTATGACACGAGTAAACAATCAGCTTCAAGTGATAGTATAGTGTCCATTTTTTCTTTTTCTTTTTTTACAGCTTATGGCAGATCTAGGAAAGTCAGAGATGGAACTGAGATGGAACTTGGTAGTTAGTCAGCAAAACAATACTTGGCTTTTATTAAGAACACTTGTGTCTTGACAGGATATGACTAGCCAAAGCAGGAACATACTGGCAGGTTGACAATTCTACTTGTGAACTTACTGAATAACAGATTTTACTTGTTCTTCCCATCACTTGTCACTTTTGGGGCATTTCCAGATGGATGACTCTTCATGGTAACCAAAAATAGAAGAAACCCAGTGTAGCCTGACTGTTTCGCAGATGGGCCACCACCTAGCTAATCCTGACCACTTTTCCCCAAATTATCTGCAATAAACGAACCACGAAGTAGCGAGGGAACACTGTATTTGTATTATCATCTCGTCCTTAATAATAATAATAATAATAATAATAATAAAACTTTATGGTGAGGGATAGATCTTATGTACAAGCAGATAGAGTAACATTAGAAGTGAAAGGAACTCAAGTGTGAAATTGCTGAACTTAACTTTCAAAAGGCTTTTGACAAAGTCCCTCACCAAAGGCTCCTAAATAAGCTCTTCAGCCATGGAATCAGAGGACAGGTCTTGTCCTGGATTGGAACCTGGCTAAACTGTAGGAAACAAAGGGTGGTAATAAACGGACATTTCTCTGGGTGGAAAGAGGTGAGAAGTGGCGTACCCCAAGGTTCAGTTTTGGGTCCGTTACTTTTTAATTTATTCATTAATGATCTGGATGTAGGAGTGAATTCTGAGGTAGCAAAGTTTGCAGACGACACTAAATTGTTCAGGGTAGTTAAAAATGAAACTGACTGTAAAGAGCTCCAGAAAGATCTCTCGAAATTGAGTGAATGGGCAACAAAGTGGCAAATGCATTTTAACCTAAACAAGTGTAAAGTCATGCACATCGGGGCAAAGAACTCCAACTACACCTACAAATTGATGGGGTCAAAGCTTTCCGAGACAAACCAGGAAAGGGATCTTGGGGTTTTTTGGTGGACAGCTCAATGAAGATGTCAACCCAGTGCGCTGCAGCAGTGAAAAAAAGCAAATTCTATGCTTGGCATGATCAGGAAGGGAATCGAAAATAGGTCAGCAAATGTTGTATTACCTCTCTACAAATCGATGGTGAGGCCACATTTGGAGTACTGTGTACAATTCTGGTCTCCGCACCTTAAGAAGGATGTAACGGAACTGGAAAAGGTACAGAAAAGGGCAACAAGAATGATCCAAGGGATGGAGCGGCTCCCTTATGAAACCAGGTTGCAACGCCTTGGTCTTTTCAGCCTTGAATGACGGCGTTTAAGAGGTGACTTGATCGAAGTGTATAAAATCATGCATGGGATAGAAAAGGTGAATAAAGAAAAACTATTTTCTTTGTCACAAAACACTAGGACTAGAGGGCACTCCCTGAAGCTCCAAGGTAGGAAAATTAGGACTAATAAAGGGAAATATTTCTTCACCCAGAGGGTCATTGGGTTATGGAACTCACTTCCAGAAGAGGTTGTGACAGCTGTCAGCCTGAACAACTTCAAGGCAGGATTAGACAGATTCATGGATACCAAGTGTATCGGTAGATACTGAAAAGGACATTCAAGTGCCACCTCGAAGGGGGTTGAGGTAGGCAGGATTTCCCTGGGTACTGGTTGTGGGGGGTCGGGAGCAGGTCAGGGAGTTGCCCTCCCTTCTGCTCGAGATCCCCGTGTACAACTGGTGGGCCACTGTGTGATACAGAATGCTGGACTAGATGGGCTGAGGTCCGATTCAGCATAGCTCTTCTTATGTACTTATGTACTTATGAAATGTTAAGTAATGTAGGTTGTATTGAACAATATGTATCTGCTGCAAAATAAACAATGTATAATAAATGTATTGAACCATGATAAAACAATAAAAAAATTTTTTTAAAAAAAACCCTTAATTTTTGCCTCTATTTTCTCGAAGGGACTCGGGGCAGCTTACATGTTCCTGGGCATCTCATGACATTAATTTGTTTGTATACATAGATGCATTAGCGGAGTTGGACACAACTGGACTTAATGTCAGGGGGAAACCTTTACCTTTACTATCAAAACAGATAATCCACATCATCTGCTTTGAAGTGTTTCAATAAACATGTTCTTGAAGATACAGGAAGTGTTTTTATTTATTAAAAAAACCTTAATCTTCATGCAATAAATAGAATTAAGTGGCGCAGTCATAAGTTTCATTTACTAATATTTAGCAATACTTGAGTTTAGCAATACTTGAAAAATCGCAAGCACATATTCGGAGGCACTATTTATTACTTCATATAGTCTAGAGCAGGTCTGGGCAAACTTCGGCCCTCCAGGTGTTTTGGACTTCAACTTCCACAATTCCTAACAGCCTATCAGCTGTTAGGAATTGTGGGAGTTGAAGTCCAAAACACCTGGAGGGCCAAAGTTTGCCCAGGCCTGGTCTAGAGGTAAATCCTGTCCTGACTTAAATCTAAACTCTGTTCTTGAAACTCTGGTTAACTTACGTTGACCCCTTTGGGGGGGGGGCTTCAAAATCCCATTGGTTAGGTTCAGCAAAAGAATTAAAGATAACAAGTGAAAAGAAAACTCTAGGAGAGTTCGTTGCTTCAGGCAAACTTAAAACTGTGTCCAGTTTCCCCTGGTTGGTGCTTACTTAGACACAAGGATGGTGTTCATTCTTCTACTGATATATCCAGTATCAGACCCAATGGAGGGATATGGGATGACAGCGCCATCCACAGGCACCCTGAGGTTCACCAAGCACTTTATTTCCCCCCTCTTTTCCCAAGTTTTTTCTCTCTAGAACACTTTCCTTCTATTTATATACTCAAAGAACAGTTGAAACTCCGGCTCCTTATACACTGCCATATAATCCAGATTATCAAAACCGATAATCCAAATTATCTGCTTTGAAATGGATTATGTGAGTCTACACTGCCCTATATAGCCCAGTTCAAAGAAGATAATCTGCATTGATATGGCAATGTAGAAGGGATATCTGCTAACATCATTTGGGAAAGGCTAAATGTACATCTACACTAGATTACACTACACCAGATCCAAGGCCAAAGGCTGAAAACATCTGACTTACAAACGATTCATAGTTAAGAATGGGAAAGGAGAGAAAGACAGCACAGTGGGGAGATAGCACAGTGGTAACACAGCTGTGCTTGCAACCTTGAAGGTTGCTAGTTCGATTCCCCGAGCTGGCTTGGACAACCAGCTGTTGAAGCCCTGTCCTTCTGCTCACCCAGCAGTTCGAAAGCAGCCCAGCTGTGAGTAGATAAAACCGGGAACCGCGAAGCAGGGAAGATTTTTACAAAGGGACTTTACAACGCCTGAAATTTGGTTGTCCGGAAGGTGGAATACGGAACAAAAGCTCCCGTCATGAGGATGGAACAACAGCACCCCCTTGTGATGTAACGACGCAATGACATAAAAACAATGACGTAATGGAGCAATTCACATCCAGCGACGCACACCCTGCGAGGCAGCCAGGAAGAAGGAATCTTCTAAAATTGCACTGTGTACTGTCATTTGTATGTCTTCCGACAGGGACTGTCTGTCGTATGTGTGATGTAATCCACACTGAGTCCCCTCAGTGAGAAGAGCGGAATATAAATAAACAGTTATTATTATTATTATTATTACTATAAATCTATCCCTAGGAAGGGAGATTCACTCCTGAGTGTTATCACGGGGAAAAGGTGTCTCCACTGAAGCTTTATCACCAATCCTTGTTTCCATAACAAGCCTTTTTTTTTCAAAATCCAATGATCACAGGGAAAGAAGAACTCTACAGACGTGTTAACAATTCCCTATCGTAGCCAAAGCTTTAAAAAATCTAAATTTTTGGCTGGAGTTGCACTTTAATAAATATACTTGTTCTGACTTGTATACAAATTCAATTTAAGAACAAACCTACCGAACCCATCTTGTTCATAACTTGGGGGCTGCTTGTACACCCTTGCAATAAAAATGCAGTGAAAAATATAGTAAACTAGCTGTACCCGGCACGCGTTGCTGTGCCCTTTTTAGGAGATGCGAGAAAGTCCAATCATCCACGGTGTGCCCTCCTCTAAACTGCAGTTGGATGGAGTGTGGGTCATGGGGGCATGGTGTGCCAAGTTGGGTCTTTATTGGTCTTGGTTCTGGGCCACAGTAGTCTGTGGGGAATGATGGGTTTTGAAGTACTACAAATCCCATTTTCCATGGTGGTACTTCAAGTCCCATCATGCATGGTCGGGGCTCTGTGTGCCAAGGTAGGTTACTGTAAATTCAGGCCATACACAATGTCCCATGAGCTGAAGCCTAGTTAGGAACAGCAAGTTAATGAAGCCTTACTGTCAATTCAGGCCATACACAATGTCCAATGAGCTGAGGCCTAGTCGGGAGAATCAAGTTAATGAAGTCTTACTGTCAATTCAGAGCGTAAACAGCTTCCCAGTAAGTGAGGGCTAGTTAGGAAATCAAGTTAATGAAGTCTTACTGTCAATTTAGAGCGTAAACAGCTTCCCAGTAAGTGAGGGCTAGTTAGGGAAATCAAGTTAATGAAGCCTTACTGTCAATTTTGGGCGTGGTCTGTGATTTTTTGGGGTGTAAATTTTCGGTTGGAAGTGATTTGGGTGTGTGTGTTGGGGATTGGCTCAGGCCTTTTCCTTATTCTGTTTTGGCAGTTTATTATGGATCGGAATTTTCATGTTGGCTGGCCAGTGCAGCAGTTATGCAAATCCGCCCTTATTGGCAGCCAATCATGTTGTTCAGAATGTAGAGGCTGGATGAGTCTTTGGCTGCCCCGGAGGATGCTGGTAAATGTAGTTTTATTTTTACTCGTTGTTTTGGGGGCCTTTTAGGTTTTGGGGGGGAAAGTTTCTTTGCTACAAACGTACCTTGCTTGAGGCCTATTTCTGTTGGCAAGTATTGTGTTTCTGCGTTGTATGGTTTCTTTGTTTGAGGTATACATCACATGACGTGAACCCATTTATATAATAGATAAAGGGCCCTTTGCTACCTTTCTGTGATGTTCGGATGGGACAGATCAGATATCTGCGGCTGTATCTACGCTGCCAGTTTCAGAATGCAGATGAACTGCTTTGAACTGGGTTATATGGGTCCACACTGCCACACGATCCAGTTCAATGCAGTTGAATCTGCATTATAGGCAATGTAGATCCAGCAGACAAATGATACATCCTAACTCAATAGAAGTGGCATTGGAATAGGAGGGTGTGTCGGTACAAGCAATGCAATTAAATTCAGTTGTAGAATAGACATGCCATTTCCTCTTGTGTGTTCGAGGGTATGATTTGGTGCACTTGATAAACACCAGATGCACACATTGGAAAAAATGGAAAAAGGAGGCCACCGCTTTATTCTTTACAGCTGTCAATAGTGCTGGCCTGTACACATGGCTCCCAGATCCAGGCATTGACTAACCTGCTTTTTATTTGATGGTAAGAAAGGGTCCACATGTGTCAAAGCGCCAAAACATGATCCTCCTGCCACCAAGAGGTGCAGAAAAGATTCCAATCCACCATCATGCACCAAGTCTCATTAAGGGGACCCCCCCTCCCAATCTGTTTAACAATGTCTAGAAGACGCTGCTAATCAGTTCGAGGACTCATAGAGTTGTGACAAGCAGAAAAAGCATACACAAGTTGAACCCAAAATATAAACTAGTAAAAAAACTATAAGAGGTTGTGATACCGACACTCTAGGGTAGGGGTGCTCAGAACGGTGGTCGCGATCACCAGGGTGATCTTCGGGCCTCATCCTGGTGATCTTCAGGCCCCTGACCAGGTTTTTTGCTGTTGGTCCTCTTCACGCGCCCCTGCATGCTGCAAAGAAGTCCTTCATCGCTCCTCCCCGCTCGCGCGCCACCTCCGAAAGCTCCATTGTCCAAGAGGCAGAATGGGCCCCCTCTTTTGGATTCCTCCCTCCGTCCTTCTCCAGCCACTCAGAGTCGTAGGAGACCAAAGGGGTCGGGCCTGGATGACGCGATGCATGGCTGGCCCCGCGCACATGTACAGAAGTGCCCATTCTGCCTCTCGGACTTCTCGTGAGCTCTTGGAGGTAGCACGCATGCTGGCGGTGTGGCGACGGAGGAGGAGAAGAAGGACGCTTTGGGGTCATTTCCTTACCGCATCTCAAAGGTCGGTCTTTTTACTTTGGGGTGGGTGCTTGATTGTTCTGTGGCATGTCTCTTTGTTTTATTTTTAATGTTTAAAAATGGCCTTTTAGCTCCAAAGCCTCTCTGCTTGCTTTGTTCCTTGAGAAATATATGTTGGGGAATATGGAAATGTGGGAGAAATGGGGTGGGTGCTTGATTGTACTTTGGCATGTCTCTTTGTTTCCTTTTTATTTTAAAAAATGGCCTTTTAGGTCCAAAGCCTCTCTGCTTGCTTTGTTCCTTGAGAAATATATGTTGGGGAATATGGAAATATGGGAGAAATGGGGTGGTTGGATGTATTTTTGCATGCCCCTTTGTTTACCTTGCTAAGTATTTAATGGCCTTGCAGTTCAAAAGCCTCTCTTCTTACTTTCTGGCTGATAATATGTGTGGTAATATGGCAGTGTGGGAGAAATGGGGTGGTTGGATGTATTTTTGCATGCCCCTTTGTTTACTTTGCTGAGTATTAAATGGCCTTGCAGTTCAACAGCTACTCTTCTTACTTTCTGGCTGATAATATGTGTGGTAATATGGCAGTGTGGGAGAAATGGGGTGGTTGGATGTATTTTTGCATGCCCCTTTGTTTACCTTGCTGAGTATTAAATGGCCTTGCAGTTCAAAAAGCCTCTTCTTACTTTCTGGCTGATAATATGTGTGGTAATATGGCAGTGTGGGAGAAATGGGGTGGTTGGATGTATTTTTGCATGCCCCTTTGTTTACTTTGCTGAGTATTAAATGGCCTTGCAGTTCAACAGCCACTCTTCTTACTTTCTGGCTGATAATATGTGTGGTAATATGGCAGTGTGGGAGAAATGAGGTGGTTGGATGTATTTTTGCATGCCCCTTTGTTTACCTTGCTGAGTATTAAATGGCCTTGCAGTTCAACAGCCTCTCTTCTTACTTTCTGGCCGATAATATGTGTGGTAATATGGTAGTGTGGGAGAAATGGGGTGGTTGGATGCATTTTTATGCTCTGTTTTATATTGTCATTAAATTGAAATGTTGATGTTTTATAACTTCATTTTATGTAAACTGCCCCGAGCCTGCTGGAAGGAGCGGTACATAAAAATGAATGATAAATATAAATAAATAAATAAATAAATAAGAAAATAGTTATATGTTTTACATTTCTGGGTAGGTGATCTTTGGGACTTGGTTTTTAAATCAGTAGCTCCCATGCTGAAAAAGTGTGAGCACCCCTGCTCTAGGGATATCGAAGAACATGCTCACAAGCAGCCTGCTGTATATCCCCAACCCAAGAACCAAAGTGAAGCCTATATCTAGGTCACTCCAGCTGGGTTTCCCAACCACTGGATTCAAGACAAAGCTTGAATGCATTAGCTACTTGTTCTTGCATTTAACAGCAGAGCCAAAATGCAATTCACAGACCTCCGGAAAGAAGAAGATGGAGCTCTATAACAGGACGTTATAGAACAAGCCCTATTTGGCAGCAATTTGTTCAGTGGTTTTTGAGTTATGTTAATCCCACAAATGAACATTACATTTATATTTATATTGAGAGAGAGAGAGAGAGAGAGAGCACAACAGCGCAGGCAGAAAAGCAAACATCACAGGGAAGCATGTCTGTGTAGGAGGGTGGGTCAAAAGAAGGGTGACTGAAATGATCAAGGGTCTGGAGAACAAGCCCTATGGGGAGCGGCTTAAAGAGCTGGGCATGTTTAGCCTGAAGAAGAGAAGGATGAGAGGAGACATGATAGCCATGAATAAATATGTAAGAGCAAGTCATAGGGAGAACGGAGCAAGCTTGTTTTCTGCTAGACTAGGACGCAGAACAATGCCTTCAAACTACAAAAAGGAGATTCTCCCTGAACATTAGGAAGAACTTCCTGACTGTGAGAGCTGTTCAGCAGTGGAACTCTCTGCCTCAGAGTGTGGTGGAAGCTCCTTCTTTGGAGGCTTTTAAACAGAGGCTGGGTTGCCATCTTATATTTTAACTTATTGTACAATGTTTACTATTGCTTTTTGTTTATTTTTTATGTTTTTTTGTTGTTTATATAGGCATTGAATGTTTGCCTGTTACTATATTGGAAGTCGCCTTGAGTCCCCATTATTATAAAATTATTGTTGATACCATATTGCTTTTGTTGACCCTCCTTTTCCATTTAAAGAGCTAGTTTACTGTTTTACTTTGAAATATGATAAATATTCAAGAACATTTAACCTACTGATGCTTCAATTAATGTCATTTTAATAATAAATTAGTAATAATGTATATATTTTTATTTTTGAAATTTACCCATAGCTGCTGCATTTCCTATCCTCGGCTTATACTCGAGTCAATAAGTTTTCCCAATTTTTGTGGTAAAATTAGGTGCCTCGGCTTATATTCGGGTCAGCTTATACTGGAGTATATATGATACACACACACACGCATACATGCCTGGGCCAATTTCGACCCTCCTTCCAAGTGTTTTGGACTTCAACTCCCACAATTCTGGCTGTTAAGAATTGTGGGAGTTGAAGTCCAAAACACCTGGAAAGAGGGCCGAAATTAGCCTAGACCTGATACACACACACGTATACATACATATACACAAAAAGAGAATAGGAAGAGGGGAGAGAAAAGGGTGAAAAGGGAGGAAGGGGAAGGTAAGAAGGGGAAAGAGAATAGGAAGGGGGCAAGGAAAAGGGTGAGGAGGAAGGAAGGAAGGAAGGAAGGAAGGAAGGAAGGAAGGAAGGAAGGAAGGAAGGAAGGAAGGAAGATATATATATATATCTCTCATGGGCCAACTTTGGCCCTTTACGTGTTTTGGACTTCAACTTCCACAATTCCAAACAGCCAGTAGGAAGTCCAAAATACCCGGAGGGCCAAAATTTGTCTATGCCCCATATTATATATGTGTGTGTGTGGTTGGTTGGGGGGGGGGCAAAATATTGTTCGCTTACCATTTAAAATTACCTAAGTCCAGCCCTGGTTGTAGGCCAAAACACCTGGGGACTCACAGGTTGAGAACCAATGGTCTACAAGATGAGTTGTACAATTCCATATGTGTCAAATTCATGGTCCATGGGTCAAATCTGGCTCGCCATGTCATTTTATGTGACCTTCCAGATGCTGGACTACAGTTCCTATATTTCTCATTAAACATAACTAGAGCTGATGGGAGTTGTGATATCTCTCTCGGCATTACTTCGCGAACGAAGATTCTTAGGAAGGACTCATCCCACATCCCACGCGTTGATGACTAAAAAGGCCAATCTGAGATAGGCAAGTTCGGTTGCAGATAGCACAGCAGAGAGTCTCCTTGGGTGATGTTGTTTCCAAGTTGCGGTTCTTTCTGCGTTGTCGTTTCTCTTCGAGACCCATTCGGCGTGTCTTCTTAAAAGAGGCCACAACATTGTGGATAGTGTCTCTCTATGACTCCTGATGTGAGGCCAGGGTGGACCATTGTTGGTGATCAATCTGGCTGAGCCTGAGATGTTGTTTCAGGGAGTCCTTATAACTTATAAACATAACTAGAGCTGATGGGAGTTGTGATATAGGATCATCCTAAAGGCTGAAATTTAGTTAGGATAGTGTGGTTTGAACTTAGATCCAAGGCTTATGGATATGATGTCTGACTTTAAAATGTCCTTAAAAGCTTTCCCCAACCTCAGAGCCACAAGTGCTGTTGGGTTGCAATTCCCATCATCCACAGTCTGCATGTTGGATAATAACAATGATGGGAGTTGTCATTCAATAACATCTGTAAACCCACACTGCGTAAAAACTAGAGAGCACCGACTACTATGCCAAAACCTTGGCCCTCTGTATCTATGCATTCTCCATCAATGAATTCAACAGGCTTTTGAAGGCAACCATAAGACTGATGTGGCCCCTGATGAAAATGAGTTTGACACCTCTGCTTTAAACTTTACTTCCATTCCACTCATTGGAACGGAAAGGGCTTTTACCAAACCGAGGGTTTATTGTTAAAATATTAGTACACTTTTAGAAATAGTTCTTAATCAATGTAACAAAATTTGGGGGAATCTGTTCCTGGTTTGCAGCTGGCTGGGTGTCAGCTGCATAAGAAGGTCATGAGTTTGAGGCCTGCCCGGGTCGAAGTGGGCTCTCAACCTATTGTGTAGCCTGTTGTCGACTTTTGCAATCCGAAAGACAGTTGCATCTGTCAAGTAGGAAATTATGGTACCAATTAGTGGGGAGGTTAAATTTAACTGATTTATGAGGCCATAAAGATCTCCAGGAAACACGCTGAGGAATGAAGGTGTGCGACAGCTCCCCCTGGTGGCCAGATGTTAAATTGCCTCTGTCTGTCTTGTGTGTCTAAATGCTTGCCTGTATATGTTCATTGTGATCCGCCCTGAGTACCCTGTGGGGTGAGAAGGGCGGAATATAAATGAAATAAATAAATAAATATACTGTTTAAATGTGTGGTACTTACTTTGAAAGTAATTGTTCTACTCCAGAAATTTCATTTTTGCAGCTGCCACAGACTGTGCTGAATTGGTTTAGACTCTTATCAGATATTCATTGAAAAAGTAGAGCTACAGGATGTCCCGCAAAAGCAGAGTTTTTGCAGTTCAATAAACTTTGTCCATGTTTTTATGATAGAACCAATTAGGAAATGACATTTATAACCCAGGGATAAATATCATATTACATAGTGTTATATTTTAGTATTATAAACTGTTTAGTAATGTTAGAATGATCAGGGGTCTGGAAAATAAGCCCTATGACGAGCGGCTTAAAGAGCTGTTTGGCCTGAAGAAGAGAAGGCTAAGAGAAGGCTAAGAGGAGACATGATAGCCATGTGTAAATATGTGAGAGGAAGTCATAGGGAGGAGCGAACAAGCTTGTTTTCTGCTGCCCTGGAGATTAGGACACGGGACAATGGCTTCAAACTACAGAAAAGGAGATTCCACCTGAACATTTAGGAAGAACTTCCTGACTGTACAAGCTGTTCAACAGTGGAACCCTCTGCCCTGGAGTGTGGTGGAGGCTCCTTCTTTGGAGGCTTTTAAACAGAGGCTGGATGGTTAAACAGAGGCTTTGAATGCGATTTTCTTGCTTCTTGGCAGGGGGTTGGACTGGATGGCCCATGAGGTCTCTTCCAACTCTATGATTCTATGAATGATAGAATTTATTCCCTTTATTTGCAGCTGAACTACCTGAATCCCAGTTTGAGCAAAACTGAAGATATACATTTATAAATAAGCCAGTGCTTTCCCTGGGACACCAATACATTATAGACAAACAGCTTTCCCCCACCCCCTTAAATCTATATCTCATTTTTACTATTGTAGTCGAACCAGGAAGCCCCAAATCCAGAAGGTCAAACCGCAGAGAGTCCCCAGTATTCCTTTTGGCCCATGGCCTAAGTTGCACCAGTACCAGACCCTTTTGTTATTTTTCCTTCCCTTCTGCCTCACTCAGTCCTATACATCACACTGCACCAACTTCGTCCCTCCCAGTACACCCAGCCACCATTGCCTCCCATTGCCCCATCTACACAACAGTTGCACAGCCAATAGCACATGAAAGACACCTCAGCAAACACCAAACAGCACTTTAGCAATAAACCAGGACATTTCCCCCAGCACCACCAAAACCCATGCATGGCAACCCCGATTTGCCCGTTGTCGTCTCAAAGCACTCTGCCTCTTCCCCATCTTGTCTCTGCTCTTTTCTTCTCCCGTTCTCCCTCCCATGCCTGGGGAAAGCCCGAAAAGCGGCCGCCGCAATCAGCGGCCTGGCTCCCAGCTGGGACCTGAAGTTCACCCAAGGACACTGGTCATGGACTCCTCTTGCTGCTATTCTCACTGCTTTGCACCCCAAGCCCCAAAGGCTCTACAGTTCCCAAGGACAGTAATTACATCAAGGAGAACTACAACTCCCAGAAGGAAGGCAGCACTGCGTTGCCTGGTTTAAAGATCATAACTCTGAGAGCAAGAACTGTATGGGAATGTACTGGGAAATTGCTGGGGATTTTTGTGTTGCATACTATGTTGCCCCATGCCTCCCTTGTTCCCTTGTAACCCTTCCCTTCCCCATCTCACCCTTGTCAGTTAAGAAAAGATCGCCTTGAGGGTGTTTTACTATGTTTTGCCAAGAGGAAATGCGACTGCGCCCTGCTCCCGAAATCTTTGCGGATCACCATATTCATATTGCATGCGCCTTCTGATGGAAATCTTGTTATGGATAAGCTAAGCCCTTGTCTTGGCCCCACGTTTCATCAGTCCTGAGGCAGGTTTAACGGTCGGATTTCCAGTCTAACTAAACCCACCTTTGGAACCTGGACAATAAAAGTTTGCTCTTCACAGCGGGTGCCACAGCTGGCCTCGGAACCCAGGTGTGCCCCAAAATAAGTCCTTTTGTCACCAAAGGGGTCTGAGTGAATCACCAGGCCTTTCTTCCTCTTCTTCCCCATTCACATACGGATGAGACACATCAACTCAATGATTTCATCACTTCCAGGTGTTGCCCCAGGTCGTTACCTGGCTCGGACTCTTTGTTTACATTCATATGCCAACCTGTCAGTAATCCCCGCCTAAGCCTTCCTTCCTGAACTCCATATATGGCCACAGACCTCTGATTGGCCGAAGCCGAAAATGGGAGCGAGCGCTGATAGGCTCCCTGAACTGGCCAACCTCCCGCCCCATCGGCTGGCCTCAAACATTCCAACCAATCACCAGCAGAGCCGGCCCAGAAGCAGGCAGGCGGGAAATCCAATTGTTATGACAGGTCTGTAACCTTGAAAACCAATGTTTTGAATGTACATGTATGCGTTCTTTGCGGGAATCAGGGTATTGCGGTTCGCATCCTCTCAGCTGAGCAGAATAAACAATTTCGTGGCATCTACCTTGCAGCATTGGTGAGCATAATTGGATCTACGGGAGGCGGGTAGGCTACGAGGACCTAGTCGCTCCGGGCTCGCCAGGTTAACTGAACCCTCGCGGTCTCTGCCCCGTGGTCGGTCCACGGGGCTTGCCCGGTTGTCAGACAACAGGCCTGTGGTATTGGCGGTTGTTCGATAACACTATAAGGACTTCAACCCACAAGAGTAGGAAAGCGGGGGTGGGTGGGGAGGAATTGTAGTTTTGCCATGGCCCTTTGGGAACCCCCAAATGTTTATCCTACCTCCATCACATGCTTTCTGCTGTTCCATTTTCTTTAGATAATATCCATTTGCTGTACCGTCACACAAGAGAGATATCTGTCCTCCCACTGTCCTCTTATATGTGTGTACATGCATTCTTACCTTGTTTTTTTGTGGGTCTTTTTTGTGGTCTCCCATCCAATTATTAACCAGGGATGACCATGCTTAGTTCGTATTTTCACAACTTCATTTCCAGCTTTAATAATTATCTAATATAACCTGAATGCTTTTGGCTGGTGACTGAGGGTGCATCTACTCTGTAAAATTAATGCAGTTTGACACAGTTTTAACTGGTAGGGCATAAAACTATGTTTTACAAAGCCTTTAGCCTTCTCTGCCAAATTACAACTCCCAGGATTGAACGGCATTGAGCTATGGCAGTTAAAGAGGCCCAGATTACCCATAAGGCCACCCTAGGCCATGGCCTCGGGCGGCGGATTTGGGGGGGCAGCAGATCCAAACCCCCCAAAAAGTTTTTAAAAAATAAAAATAATTATTTAAAAAGTGCGCATGCTTGTGGCGGGGCGGAGGCGCCTTTTTTCCCTCCTCTGCCTGTCCTCCTTCCTTCAATCAAGGGAGGAGGGCGGGGCGAGGAGGAGAAAGAGGCGCCCTCCCGCCGCACGTGCATGCGCAGCAGGGGTCCCTCCGCCTCTTTCTCCTCCTCACCCCGCCCTCCTCCCTTGATTGAAGGAAGGAGGGCGGGGAGAAAAGGGGAAAGAGGCGCCTCCTGCCGCAGACGCATGCGCGGCAGGGGTCCCTCCGCCTCTTTTCCCTCCTCTCCCCGCCCTCCTCCCTTGACTGAAGATAGGGGGGCCGGGCGCAGAGGACGAGGCTGGCCTAGGGCGGCAAACTTCCTTAATCTGGGCCTGCAGTTAAATGGTGTTAAGCTGCATACATTCTGCAGTGTAGGTGCATCTTAAATCAAGATTCCAACTTCCACCCCTCCTTTTGGGTAGATGCCAAAGCAGTGTAAAAATAGATGCCTGTTTTTCCCAAACCTGGGAAAACAGGTAGCCCCAGACAATGTCGGAAAATCTATTTTCAAGCTCTCAATATAATCAACCAAAACAGGTTTGAAAAACGTAACTATTTGGAATGATACGGGCTTACCAAAGCCATGAATTACCGTATGTCAGGTTTCAGAGGCCTATTGGTATTGATAATTGCTTGATTTCATTTTGAGGCTGCATATCGTATGAGATCCCAAACTGTCGTTTACATAACTAGCGTGTAAATCTGGCATGGGTTATGAACATAAACTCATTACCAGTGTGTGCAGGAGTACTCCAAAAATAAAGTAGTGAACCCAGTCTATTAAAAGCCTTTTTACTCCATCAAGCCGAGTATGAAGTCTGAAGGTGACATTATGGTGCCTTTTGCTAATCTTTTGCTAATCTTTACTGTAGGCAGTTCAGTTTCCAGAGAGGTCAGTTACTAGGGGAAATCATGCATCTGTTTATTTCCAAAGGCGCTCTTTGTCTTTAGGGATTTTCCTATTTGAAAGACTGTCAAGTCAAAAAAAACAAGGCAAGTAGACACAGACATGCATCAGAAAGCATCAAGGTGATGATTTATATTAGAGGAGCTGATCTATGAAACAGATTCAAAAACTCCGTAGAATTGTTTATAGAACGGCGTACCCATACAATTTTGCCACTATTCCAACGTCAGTTACTTCCCCAGAAAAGTAACTTTGGAAAAATTGAGGAAAACACCAAAGGAAAAAATACATAAATGCATGGATTAAAGGGATAACAGTTAAATCCTGTGTAGAAATTGAATGGAAAGGGGAAGCCGCTGGCATTGTAATGTGTCCTAAGGAGGAGAAGAAGAATGCTTCAAGGATGATTCTCCACTGTCTTTTCCAGCAAGAATTTCTTTCATGGCAATAGTGTTGAGAGACCGTTTTCACAATGCATGACAACTTCCTGTAAGAATCCAGACCTTTTAATCCGACTTTGTTCCACAGTAAATAAAGTTAGAGGATTCTCCAGACCAGAGTTTGCAAAACAAAAACAAAACACCCACTCCAGAGCATCCTTGTGGTTTGTAGCCATCTAGAGCACTGGATCCGGATCCATTTGGCCTGATTTGCACACTGCTGCTGTTATTGAAAAATTGACAATTAAATATGAATTTATTTTATTTTTTCTTTGAACAAACTTTGCAATTCCAGGGTTTCGCTCCACTTCAGTTGTGCAGAAGTCAGTCCACTAGAGCACAGTTTCCAAACCTTATTTGAGCTGCGGCACACTTATAACATTAAAAAAAACTCCGGGGGCACACCACCAACCAAAATGACATAAAATGACACTCTAACACAGTAAAGAACGGCTGGGGAATGGTGGCCTGCTGGGAGCAGCTGCTGGGAGTGCTGAAGCCGGGGGAGGAGCCAGGCCATGCCATAACCTGCCCCCTACCCCTGGCTTCAGCTCTCCCACAGCTTGTCCAGCCTTGAGAGGGCAGTGCCAAGTCAGCGGTGGCAGATCCAGCACAATGCTGGCTTGGCATTGCCCCCTCAAGGATGGAGAAGCTGTGGTAGAGTTGAAGCCAGGGGAGAGGGGGTGGAGCCAGGCTGTGCCATGCCCCGCCCCCTCCCCCGGCTTCAGCTCTCCCACAGCTTGTCCAGCCTTGAGGGGGCAGTGCGAGCGAGGGGCGGAAGTCATGGCCCCCGTCCCCGGCACCATTCTCCGCCATGACTCCTGCCCCTCGATCGCTGAAACCGCGCGGAGAAGCAGGCTTCAGTGAGCGGGGCTCCTCCTCCACACGGCTTCAGCGAGCGAGGGACGGGAGTCATGGCGGGAGTCATGGCGGATTGGAGTCTGGCTGAAGAAACGGCCGAAGGAGGCGGCGCCCCAGCCCCTTCTTTTTTTGTTGCCGCCGCCCGGCCCTTCCTGCTCCTCCCCCAAGCAGCAGGAGTTTGGCAGGAGGAGGGGGGAAGGAAGGGGGGGCAGAGAGCTTTTCTTGCGGCACAGCAGGAGATCTGTCATGGCACACTACTGTGCTGCATCATAGCGGTTGGGAAACACTGCACTAGCTAATGTTTCCAAGACCATCTCTTTGTGCTTACTTGGACTAGACATTTAAGTCAACCACAGACTATCTGCTTTTTTCATTAACAAATTCCTGAACACAAACCCCTCTCAGGAGTGGATCTCTAAACGGACATGGACTTTAAACCTACCAACCACAGCTGGTCTTCTTTCCTGCCATGGGAGGAACGTCCTCCAGCCGGTGACATCAGGAAGAATCCCCAACCAACCAACAAAAGCCCCAATTGAAGCCAGGCTGGCTTTTCAAACCAATCAGGAGAGGGTATGGATATTTTGAATGGCTGTCATGCTAGGTGAAATGCTCTGTACTTCCTGCATGCATGATGCCATGCTTTATGATGGTTCTTTTTGACTACTGGCATCCTATCTGGTCAAATTAAATAAACTTCTGTTTGTTGCCTTCAAACTTTGTGTCTTGAATCTGGCCCATTGGAAGTAGCGAAGCACACCGGGTTTGAAGCTGTTTTTTTTGCAGTTGCCTGAAATCATTCTTCATATTTTGATCACCTTTTCCCTGCACTGATCAGCACAGTGAAGGGGATGAGTTATTCTCATGTTGTTATCAGTGCTCCTCATTGACCAACGAGCTCCTTGCAAGAGTCTGGCTGTTGAAATTGTGTCTGCCAAGATCGGAATGTGCTGAATGAACTACCAACAAGTAATCCTCCTTGTTGATCACGCTGGCACCCTACTATGACCTTAGCAGATATGAGTGTAACAGTCAGGCGCATGTGAACTCTGTGGCTGGTGAGAAGTGGTGGGGATAACACAAGGACAAGAGGAGGGACTCACTGAGCCAATGCAGTCTTTGTCCAGCTGGACCAACTGTACATCAATGCACGATCACAGAAGATTTGGCTAGTGCATATGGTTGCCATCATGGTTGATCAGGAGCTAATCTAGAGCATAATGCTCAGGAACGGTCCTGGATTAAGCATCTGGTGCAAAAATAGTCAACAAAATACAATTATGCAGCAGGGAATTCCATGTGAAGTTATTGCAGGACACTGCTTATGCAACCATAAACTAAATACATCCATTGTGCAACAGCCAAAGTGTTTAGTAGCCTCATGTGGGGGGAAAAATCCATGTGGATGAAGCCAACAAAATTCCAGCCAATATTATCAGTAGCTAACCACCACCTACATCAGATCCCCAATTCTAAATTTGAATCTTCAGACAACTGCAAGATGGGAGATATATTACATGCCAATAAAAAGGTAAATAATTCCCCTTCCTGCTGGTTCTTCTCTATGTTAGGAAATGCAGCCTTGAGATGGAGTTCTATTCTTTTATACATTTTTGTGGAATGCAAATGCCAATCTTTAGATCAGTAGTTCTCAATCTTCCCAAGGCCGCGACCCCTTAATACAGTTCCTCATGTTGTGGTGACCCCCAACTATAACATTAGTTTCGTTGCTACTTCATAACTGTAATGTTGCTACTGTTATGAATCATAATGTAAATATCTGATATGCAGGATGTATTTTCTTTTACTGGACCAAATTTGGTACAAATACCCGATACACCCAAATTTGAATACTGGTCAAGTTGGGTGGGGGGTATTGGTTTTGTCATTTGGGAGTTGTAGTTGCTGGGATTTATAGTTCACCTACAATCAAAGACCATTGTGAACTCCGCCAGAGATGGAATTGAACCAAACTTGGCACACAAACTTCCATGACCAACAGAAAATACTGGAAGGGTTTGGTGGACATTGACCTTGAGTTTTGGAGCTGTAGTTCATCTACATCCAGAGAGCACTGAGGAGCTCTGAGGATGCTTGCCATAGATGCAGATTTACCTTAGATATAATGCGGATTATATGCTCCGTCGTTATCGTTTAACTAAGGAAACGTCGAAAAGGCCTTGATAAAGACCCTTGAAAGGGTCGAAACGGGAGCGGGATCCTGGGGTACATACACCCTCGTTGGCCTGAGTTCGACTCTACTGTATTTCTTCATTTATTTATACCACTGTATCAACGGATACATATTGGATTAGCCCTATTATGTGGCAAAGTTTATTATTTACCCTTTTGGATTAGCTACATTGTGTAGCAAAGATCACTGGAGTTCTACTACTTGAAAAGTTGGCCTGATTTATTTCAACAGGCAACGTGGAACTACTTCGCTTCTAGCTTCTTCGTATGGACTAGGACATTTTGGTCGTGAGTCTTATATTGTTTTGATTGTTCACTCACTTTTTGTATGACCACAGCTTAAATTGATGTGTATAGAATACAGAAGCTAAGAAAGCATTGTTATTGATTCTACTGGTTCTTTAGCCTACTGTTTGTGATTTAGCTTTGAGCAATCCCCTTATTGTATTTTATTTGTGCTTCTGGCCATATAGCCCGAAAAACCTACAACAACCCAGTGATTCCAGCCATGAAAGCCTTCAACAATACATTCCTTCTGTGTTTCCTGATGGTCTTTGGTGACTCCTCTGACACTCCCTTGCAATCTCTCCAGAGGTCCTGACTCCCAGGTTAGATTGACAAGACAGGGATTTTGGGATAAAGTAGAAGTAGACGTTTGCACTGTCCCTCAACTTCTTCTAAGATTAACATTGTTTTTGTCACATATTGGCAGTGAGTTGTTAATTTTACTTTATTTCTTTTTTACAACTACAACACAAACTAAGAAAAAGCAAGCAGATAAGATGGTTACAATCATTTTGAGTTTTTTCACTGTACTCTTCTCTCCCTCCCCTTGCCTTTGGTATTTTTCCCCTGAGCAAACAGCCTGAGATTTAAAGAAAATAAATCATGATGCAAATGGACAATCTTTGAATGGTTGCCCCAGACATTTCTGAGCACGTCTATTACCATTTATTTGCAAAAATCCTCTACATTCTTTTGGTTGTTATGTACCATCACATCAACTCCAATCTATGACAACACTATGGATAGGAGACACTCAACAGACCTTACTGTTATTAACAATCCCACTAAACTTTTGCAAATTTGGAGTTGTGCTTCTTTGAATCCCATCCACATGGAATGGAGTAGTTTTCCGCTTTTTCCACTGCTTTCGGCTTTTATTTATTTATTATTTCAAACTTATATACCACCATTCCCAATGGCTCATGAACATTATCATTTTCTGAACATTATCATCTTTTCCACTATAATTACACCAAACCTCACACTTGTTGAGTCAACTGTGTAACAGACATCACGGTTGTGAACTCACCCATTGCATTACAATATGTTACCTCCCTGTCCACCAAAATACAAAAAGAGAAAGTGTGTGTTTGGGTAGCAGTTGGTAGTACTGATTCTCACAAGGATCTTTGGTGTGGTATGTATGTCCTGTATTTATATACTCCTAAGATAAAGGGAGTGGGGCAGAATAAACCCTATGTTCCTTAGTCCCAATTTTATGGTCTCTTATTTTCAAAACGTGGAGTCTCTGTTTATATATATATATATATAATTTAGCCTTCACACTATACAATTGGACTGTGGTCCCATCTGACACCATGGTGGCATTGGATTTGTATCGTTTTCTGGTGGATAACTGTAAATACTCCTTCCTAAACAAGAAAACCCTAGAATATGATGGTCACCATAAATTGGAAACCTCAAAATGCACATACTTATTTATTTATTTATTTATTTATGACTTTTGTACCCCGACCTTCTCACCTCTATCGAGGGACTCAGACATAGCAACAGCAAAATGCACATTTTAGGATTCCATGGCAGTTCAAGAAAGAGACTGTGGTATTTAAATGATTTTGGGGGAAAAAATGGTGTATCCAAGGAGGAAGGACAAATAGCTCTAAGAATCTCATCACACTTATCAATTTAAATGTCCTAAGATGCTTGCTAGCCAGTTGAGGAATGGATGGGCATGCAGCCCATCACATGATGTCCTTCAATTTCTGGTGGAGGCCTCACCCCCCAACTGGCATGAATGTGTCCTAGGACACTTCCTTGTCAACATGGGAAGGCTCCTATGCTGTGCTGGGTTCAATGGAACTATCACACTTCTGCCCCAGTTTCCCTCGTGTGATGGGAGAGCCTGCTGGCAAAATGACATGGGGGCAGGTATGTCATAAAGATCCTATGAAACCATTCTCTGAAGTTAGTTTGCTAAATGTTGAACAAGGGAGTACATATTCTCCATCACATCACAGATGGAAACTGAGACATGTGGGCCCAAGCAACACTGAAGTATGGTTAAATTGGCAAACGTTATTAATAAAGAACACACAAGCTAGGACAGGCTGCAGCAATTTGCTTTGGATGGATCATACTGGGTTCCCTTCCACACATAATAATGAAAACCCACCCTTTTCTGCATTGAACTGGGATATATGGCAGTGTGGACTCAGATAACCCAGCTCCAAGCAGATGTTGTGAGATATTCTGCCTTGATATTCTGGGTTATACGGCTGTGTGTAAGGGCCCTGGGAAGGGCAAGATTCTTCCCCTTCTCTCCCACCTGCTGAGGATGAATCTATACTATTAAATTAATGCATGTCTGTGGCACATCTATACTGTTAAATTAATGCGGGACTGTGGCAAAGCTGGCTGGGAGTCAGCTGCATTAAGATCACTACTGACCGAAAGGTCATGAGTTCGAAGTCAGCCCGAGTCTGAGTGAGCTTCCAACCATTGCGTAGCTTGTTGTCGACCTTTGCAGCCCGAAAGACAGTTGCTTCTGCCAAGTAGGAAATTTAGGTACCACTTATGCGGGGAGGCTAATTTAACTAATTTAAGACATCATAAAAAAATTTCCAGCAAGCAAGCAAAAGGAATGAGGAAGTTCTCCATCAGTGTTACAAATGGACGGTGAAGTGACAGCTCCCCTAGTGGCCAGAATGCCCTAATGAAAGCTGAAATGTTAAATAATCTCTGTGTGTCTGTCTATATATGTTGTGTGTATATGGCATTGAATGTTTGCCATGTATACTGTATGTACATTGTAATCCACCCTGAGTCCCCTGCGGGGTGAGAAGGGCGGAATATAAATACTGTAAAATAAATAAATAAATGCAGTTTGACACCACTTCAGCTGCCATGGCTCAATGCTATGGAATCGTGGGAGTTGTAATTTAACAAGATCTTTAGCATTCTCTACCAAAGAGTGCTAAATTCCAGTGGTATCAAACTGTATTAATTCTACATTCTAGATGCTCCTGAATTGGGTGCAAATTATTTTTGCACTTTGAGCTGTAGCAAACTAAGGAGGAAGTGGCAGGAAGAGAGAGAAACTGGAGCATTTTAAAAGCACCTGGAAAACTGGAAGGAATAAGTGGGATAATGCATGCCAAGTTGGAGTGTTTGGGAAAAATGAATTTAAAAAGGATAAATTACTATACCAAAAGCCATTGCAGCTACAGATAACAGGTAGGCAATAGTACATACCCCTTGTCAGGTCTGACGGGTGCCTTTTCTTATTTCAAGTGTGAACTTTAATTCTTTAAATACTGAAATAATTACTTAAAATAGCAGCTGAAAAAGTCAAGCAACTACCGGAAGGTGTGACTGAAAGGAGAAGGGTAATTTCACTGTCCACACTGGAAAATGAACCCAAAGCATGGATGTGATAATAATTGCATTCACCCCAAAAATCCTATGATCCCTCTGGTGAACAAGTCAACTGCAATTGTGGTTTAGGTTACTGAAGAAGAACAATACTGAGGTAGTGCTAGACGTCAGTGTGGAATCACCGGAAATGTGGCGCAGTTGGCTAAGTGTCAGCTGCATAAGATCTCTCTGACCAGTAGGTCATGAGTTCGAGGCCTGCCCGGATTGAGGTGGGTTCTCGATCTTAAGTGTAGCCTGCTGTCAACCTTTGCAGCCCGAAAGACATTTACATTTGTCAAGTAGGAGATAAAGGTACCACATTAAAGTGGGGAGGCAAATTTTGACTGATTTATGAGGCCATTTAAAAAGAACCCAGGAATTGCTGAGGAATGCGGAAGGAACAACAAGGGACGCTGGAAAACGCTTAGAGATGAGGCGTGTGTCAGCTCCCCCTGGTGGCCAGAAAGTTTGCCTCTGTTCGTCTATATATGTGTGTAATATGTCAAAATGTATGTACTGTACTGTGATAAATGTCACATGTTTATATGTCATATATTGAACTGCAGGGATTGTCTGCAAGTATGTGTACTGTAATTCGCTCTGAGTCCCCTTCGGGGTGAGAAGAACGGAATATAAATAAAGTAAATAAAATAAATAAAAATCACCACTAGTCATTAATCTAAGATTGAAGTGCCCAGTCCTGGATAAATCAATTGTGGAGATTTCCTCTTTCTTTGCTTGTATACAAAAATTGGTATGATCAATAGCAAATTAAAATATCGCTCCTAAAGAACAAATCAGAAAAACTTGACAAAAATTTCTCACTTGGTGTTATTCTTTGGCTATCCTCATTTTTCTGAGAGTTGGTGTTTTATATTAGTGTATTCCCAAGCTTTGGTGTTTTTTTAACCCTATTTTATGAATTGGGCAATGTAAATACACAGCAATAAACCCCAGATTTGGAACTTGGAACCTGCAAAGGAGCTGAGCGGTGTTGCTAACTGTTCAACATCAAGCTAAACAGACCAGGTCTTGGAAACCTTTCCTTTAAGTTACGAGCATTGTTTAGAAAACTGTTCATGATCAATAGAGAGATAATTGAAAAAATAATATCGGCAAAGAAAATGGATACTGGAATTAGTTGTCTCCAGACCCTTTTATACTGCCCTATATCCCAGGATTTGATCCCCGATTATGTGTTTATTCCAGATTATATGGCCGTGGAGAGTCATATAATCAGATAATCTGGAATTAGATCCTGGGATATAGGCCAGTGTAGATCCAGTCTCCCAGGTGAAATGATCATACTTTTAAAATCAGTGGTTCCCAACTTGTGGTCCATGGACCACCAATTGTCTGCAAGAACAAAAATATGGTCTATGGCCTCACCATTACTACCCCATTGCCTCGAAACCATGTGACCGGTTTTGTGAAACCCTCTTATAGTGCTGAGGTAACAGAGATGTCATTAGGAGAGAGGCTGACTACTAGATTACTACTGCCACATCAGTTCTAGATTATTAAATATGGTTTTGTGTGGGCGAGCAGATGGTGACTACTGGATGGCATATGTTCTTTATCAGAAACCAGAGCTGATGTGGTCTATCCAATACAATTTTCTGAATCAGCACCCCAAATAACCAAACCGAATCTAAAGTTGACCAAAAACCGGTTCTGAACCCTTTTGGTACTAATGTTGGAGAGTGGTCTCTGCTCAAAGCGGTCCCTGGTTAAGTGTTTCCATCAAGTGGTCCCTGGTCAAAAAAAGAGTTGGGAACCACTGCTTTAAATGTGTATTCTGCTTTAACACTTGCCGAATTTTGATATTTTCTGTCTCCATATATTTTTCAAGCTTTGTGAACAACCTGAAATAGGATTTTTAAAAATGTACAAACAAACATAGATACAACCGTCTATGTATTTTTTTTATTTCAGGAAGAACTTGAGAGAAATCCAATATACCCCTTAGAAAGCAATGCCAGCCAAATGGTTGGTTGGTGTGCTATTGAGCACTGTAGCATGGCAGATCTTTCTAATCTGGTGCCCATTTGTGGGGCAGGGACACCCCTAGTATCCCCTAGTTGAGGTGTCTGGCACAACAGCATTCGCCATGGAACGAAAATCTACTAGGTCCTTGGAATGGGAAACCTTTCCAAAAAAAAAAAAGCCAGTTCACCCGTATGGTAATGGAGCAAATAAAGGAAAGTGTCTTGCTTTAGATGGGCTGACAGAGTACAGGAGTTTCGTTTAGCCCTGAGCCTATTTCTTTCTTTGTGTCTGCGAGAGCTCAACCTGCTTCACATGATATAATCATGAAAAGACCATGGCACTGAGCATAAGAAGCATGAGTGCAAATACACAACACAATCAGCATTTATCATAGTGCAAAATACCTTCAGTAATTGTCCCAATAGCTGAACAGGAGAAATCTAACCAAAGAAAGAACTACCGTGAGGATAACTCCCAGTTCCTTGGGTTTTAGAAACACTATACTTAGGAGAGTGGCAATCCTATGCAAGTAGAAGTACCTAGATGCACATCCCATTTAATACAGTGAGAGTTGCTCCTGTGTAAACATGCATAGGGCTGGAGTGCACAACAATCAATAAGCTTTCCCAAACATAAATGCCAAGATTGACCATTTTTCCTGAAAGCTGGAGCACAAATCTAATACCATTTAGAGGAGAACCCTTTGGAAATCAACTCTTCTCAACAAAAAGCAGATCAAGCTAAGCAAAACCTAGCTAAGTCCGAATATTTCTCCAAGAATGTAGTTTCTCTATAGGTAAAACTCGGCAAGTGGTCATCACACACAAATCGACAAGAAGAAGAGTTGAACCAAGAAAAGAGGGGGAAAGGATTTTACTTTTCAGTCTTGAGAAATGGCAGTAAGATGCATCTTAAGCGTTTTTCCTTGTAGTATACATTAGGACTAACGGAATTCTGTTGGGAATTCAAACCTTAAAACATTGGCCCTTATTTTATTGATGGCCAGGATTTTAGGAGTCAGGAGCAGAGCTGAAATAGCTCTCCTTCAAGAAAAAGAAAGCAAGAAACTGAGCAAACATCGGCAGGTATGTGCGCAGCGTAGCAGGGAACACAAAACGAGAAGGCTTGGCATCTAGCCGGTGGCGTTGGCCTGAGCGGAAGACCCCAAACGGTTCCTTTGATGGCGTAGAAACCCCCTCCCCTTTTGCCCAACCTTCAACATTCAGCGTGTGCAATGAAGGTACAATGTGTATTTACAGGAGTGCCCCGAAGCGGCACTGGAGTTAGTCAATATGCAGACAAGGGCCCCCTGCTCAGAAGGAGGCCCAAATATACAACCCATGTGCAACAGAAATTAGAGTTCTAGTTCTCCCCAGGCTGGAGTGAGTGCTGAAGATGGCAGGGTTTCGAGGCGAGCACAGCCACAGCACAAAAGTCAATGCCCTCCTTTGTGGTTGTGCTCTTTCTTGCGACGCAGCCGTCTGCTGTTCCTCTTCCTCACGGCGCGGCCTGGAAGCTTTTAGGAGCCTTGATCCTTGCTACTGTGCGAATGTTAAAAAAGGGTTCAAGTTGTCCATTGCACCAGCAGCTACAGACGTTTGTGTGCATGTACACACCTATACACACAGATACACACATACACGCACCTCAAACACACAGATATTCACAATCAAATCTTTCTCTCTCACACACACTCTCACACACACATTTTAGAAGGCATTCTAAGATGAACCCACACCCACAATAACTTCACAACAAAACAGATATACCTGAGCAAAGCCCCAAAAACTCCAAAATCACTCAGACATACTTTTGAGTAACCTGCATTCTTGTGCAACCCGCAAACTTGTCTGCTCCTCTCAACGAAAAACAACAAAAACAAACAAACCCTTTGGTCCTAGGAGAAAAATGCCTTACCTGGTTTGAATGTCAGTTTGCCAACCATCAGACCTCAACTATAGATCAAAGTACTATTATTTTTCTACCACTATAATAACCTCAACAGGATAGGAAAGGGAATAGCTTAGTAAATGTGTCAAAGTGCGGCAGGGTCGGTTTGGTCCTTAATCTGTCCTGTATCTTCTATTTTGTGAAGTTGTGGAGCCATGATGGGATAGTATGGGGAAAGATAAGGGAGTGTCTTAGGAGATGAGATACACTGGAAGGACATTTTTTTGGTCTGCATTTACTGGGGGGGGTTGGGTTTCCACATTACTCAGGTATTGTAATAGGATTCTGCCCTATGAACGCATCTTATGAAACCCTGGGAGTGGTAGTTGCAGTTTTCCTCACCAATCTCTAAATCCAAGAATTCCACAGAATAGATCCATGGAAGTTAACCCAAGTATTATAATTTGGTCATGTGGAAAGATATGTGTTTCTGGAAAAAAAGCCCTCATTGGGTTGACAGTTTCTGCAGCTTGAGAGGAAATATGAATAAAAATATACTTTGTAGACAAAACTAAATGAGATGCTGGGGGATTTTGCAGAATTCTTTGTAGGTCTGCAGGTGAAAAAGGAAAATCAATAACACAAGGATCTACTTTATATTACTTGTTGCATAATGTCCTGCAACCCCCTATCCAGCATGGCCAGCACGGCATCTGAAATCGAAACATGCAACTATCTAAAGTTTAATGCAGGATGTTAATTGCTGACTTTTTCTTTTATTTCTGTTGGTAATCGGGGTGTGGCAGATAGAAAAAATAATTATTTTTATTGAAGTATATAGGGTGGGAGGTTTATCCTTCTCCCCATCAGAGCGGAAAGCACCTCTAGCACTTTAATCTTTAAGAGAGTTAATTCTAAAACAAATTACATTGGCATCTTCCCACAAGCGTTGGAAGGAGGGAAGTTTGCAAAGAATTGCTTATAAGGGATTATTAGCCGCCCTGACATGCTAATTCCTTCTTAATTGGCCTGTAATTTTCAGACACAATAATCGGGCCAACCACTCCCTGATTGTCTACTAGAGATGAAGACGTCTACATAAGTGCTATATGGTGGAAACTGTCGTAAGTAGATCTCTAAATTTAGGCCAGACTCACACTCCAACAGACGTTTTGGACTATACCTCCCTTCATCCCCACCTGCACAGCCAATGGGGATGCTGGTTGGGAGAGAAGTTGGCATACAACACATCTGGATGGGTCACCAGTCTGGGGGAAGTTGTATTTACAGTGTTGATGCTCACCCTTTTCCTAAACAAATCCCACTTTCTTCTCTTTCAGAGAAGGCAAGTTTAGGCGTCTATTGTTATGGTTGTGTGCCTACACATTGTTTCTGCAGTATGGTGCCCCTAAAGCGAATCTATCATAATGTTTACGTGCATGGCTCACACATGGTAAACTGATGGGTTGACATAGAAAAGAATGAAAGCATAGGTGTTCCGTCTTCCAGACACCTGTTTTGTGTTGCTCCCAGTTCTGGATGGCAGCATCCTTTTGCATTTTCCTTTACGGTTGCCATAAAGGCAACCCTGTTAGTTAATCATTTACAGGTTTGCAGCCAGTTTTGCAAAGCTTGCTGTTTGAGCCTTGCAAATGTATCCTATTGATTTGGAGCCCGCCCCTTTTTTCCCTGGGGATGTGTTCTCCATTTTGAGATCTCTCTTCAGTCTTTTCCAGGCTAGGGAACGACTCAGATGTGCTTTGGTCAAAGCTAGGTTAGCTTAGACAAGCCATTGTAAGTACTAGGGTCTTCTAACTACCTTTAACTTTGTGTTGTTGTAGTGTGGATAGTTAGCCAATTTATCTTGTTATAGTCCTGTACTATCCTGTTGTATTTTGGGGGTCTATCTGGCTGCAACTTCACTGGCTCTGCCTATAAAACTGACTTTGTGCTTAGATAGGGGAAGATCCGTTCTTCCTAAATAGCCAGCCAGAGTCAGGATAGGGAATATCCCCGGATTTCCCTATCATTGGTGGAAGCAAAGGGGGATTTTTCAATCTTTGTCCCTGCAACCAAGTAGGAGAAAAGGAACCATCTAGGGAGATTGCTTCGTTACCCTTTGGAAACTGTTAAGATCTGCGGCAAGTTCTTCCAGAACTTTGTTCAAATAAAGAACTCTGTTTTATTCCATCCTGAGGTGGTTTTACTCTTTGGGAACCCTGAGCTTCAAGAGAAGGCACCTGCAGTCCCCCAGGCTTTAGATAGAGAGCACATCTTAGCTTTAGCCCAGTTGCCTGGGCGTGACAGCACAATAGGACTTTATCACATTAGAATATAATTCATTTGTGAGACTTTTTGAATGCAATTCCAAACGGGTCCTATCACATGGCATTTGACCCATTCCATCCATAATGAATTGGAGTCCATCTGCAAAGAGTTGCAGAAATGGAGAAACAGCACACAGGATTCTAATTGTGTTTTTTGATTCAATATGGTTCTGAGGCGCTGTTTTTACGTGTGATTGCAAAATCAGTATGCATTCCATCAGCTAAAATTTCAAGAGACTGGCAATTCAAAACTTCTAGGCTATGTCATTGCGCTATATTATAAGAAGAAAAGAATAAAAAGCTATGTAGGGAGGCATTTGATCAGATTGGAAGGCGTCAGTCTTCCATGATATGATGAATCAAAGTGCAGTATTTTCAAAAAGAAGGGTTAGGGTTATGGAGAGATGCCATTATTACCACTAAACCTCAGCTATTTTTAGAGACTACATTATGATATGAGCAATTCTTTTTAAGTTGGGCTTTTCCAAAGGGAGTCTCTGATGTGAAAATACACAATACCTTGGGAGGGATAGTACAACACTATGTAACATGATTTTTGTTCCTGGGTTATAAATGTCATTTCCTAATTGGTTCTATCATTAAAAAATATGGAAAATGTTTATTAAACTGCAAAAACTTTGTTATTGCGGGACATCCTGTAGCACATTTTGCTATAATTTTTCAATGAATATCTCATAGAGTCTCAACCAATTCTATATAGTTTGTGGCAGCCACAAAAACAAAGTTCCCAGAGTATAACAACTACTTTCAAAGTAAGTAACACATA
The DNA here is from genome assembly GCA_030556195.1 of Anolis apletophallus. Taxonomy (NCBI): domain Eukaryota; kingdom Metazoa; phylum Chordata; class Lepidosauria; order Squamata; family Anolidae; genus Anolis; species Anolis apletophallus. The sequence continues at coordinate 97,932,050 of JARBWK010000008.1, forward strand.
ATTAAACAGGAAACAACACTTTCAAACCAGGAACAGGAAATGTTTCAATTTTTTTACATAGAGTAGGGATTTATACCTTTGATCCACTCACTGATCTGCAGTTCTGCTTAGCTTTAAAATAGACCTGCTAGAACACTGCCTTGGTGCATGTATAGCTTTTGGCAGTATCGTTTTGCCCCCTAAATCAAGGATGGTTGACTCCTGTAGCTGAGCTTGTGAACAGCACCACGGATATATATTCCTTTTTCAAGGCTTTATAGACCAAAGTGTAAAAAGGGAGGGAGAGGGTCTAGTTGACAAATATATAATAGAATATTTGCAAGTACTAGTCATAAACGTGCATTTCCCTGTGTCACTGCCGTGGCTTGAGAACACTAAAAAAGGTATGCTAGATGACACATGCCTACAATCTCTCTATGAGAACTATAGGTGGTAAGGCCTATGAGAACCATACACAGCACTGATATATTGGGGAGGGGAGCTGTAGTGAAGGGGGGGAATGGGTCGGTTGACTACACTCATATCCACATGGCCTCCAAGGCTGAGTTCACTCCAAGGGAAGGAGCAGACAGGGTGTCTTCCAGGCACAGAAGCTGAGGACAGGAGCAACGCTGTGCCCCTGGATTGTAACACGGCTTTTTGGTGTATCCAACATGGAACATTCCTTGGTGGGCTTAGCAAAGTGAGGCACAGATGTAGAAACATTAAGGGTAGAAGCAGTATCCTGTTTCGGCCCTGGATCCCCTAGGAAAGGTGGTCTTGAGACGACAAACGGAGCACTCGGCAAGAGAGAAAGGCAGAGGCCAGAGGCTGTCCAGGGGAGTTTGTTCCCATAGTGCAAGGTGGGGCAGGGCAAGGCAGTGCAATGTTGCCCCCTCCGAAAGGGAGGGCGTCTCTCCTGCCCACATCCATCCAAGAGGCAATGGAAGACTTGGTGGCGTGGGATGTTGGTTATTTGCTGACCAGGAAGAGGAAAGGAAGGCACGTTGACCTTTCTCCCCACCCTACGGCATGAGAATACAGACCCAGCAGCGCAAAGATCAGGGCTATGAGTTGGGGCTAAGCCCCTCCCGACCTGTAACACAGAAGCAAGGGGGCAGTTTAGTGGCAGTGCATGAGTAAGAGAAGATGGCAAAATGGAGGTGATTGCAATGATTCCACAATGAGAATAAAAGAGCCAGGTGTACCCTCTTTCCACCAGAGCTGGGAAATGCTCATTTGGGTGGGATGACAACCACAGCCTCCAAAACCACCTCACCATTGGACAAGTTTGTTGTGAGATTTTGGAAGTTGCAGTCCAAAAGAGCGATATTTTAATGTAGTCACCCTCATATTTTAGTACATTATTGAAGCACCTGGAGTTATTTCCTCTCTAAAACCACCTGTCCATGATGGCTGCCCTCTTTTCATGTTGCACGTTGAAGTCTTTTCCATGCATGATGACTATGAAGGCACTATTGGTCTTCTGAAATATTTGTGTAGTTAGGCAAAGTGAGGCAGCTGCAACTGAGAATAGGATAGCTGCCTCGAGCAACTTAGGAATGTGAGGAAAGGTGGGGAATAATAATAATGTTGTTGTTGTATGTGGCTATCCCAAAGCAGTCTGCTTCCTCTAAATGGAGGGGAAGAGACTAACCCATTACAAACATTAGCCACGTTTAGATTGAATTGTTTTGTGTGCAAATGAGAGAGAATGCCATTACCATCTTCACCACAGGCCACCCAATGACTTGGGTTGGCCCTATTAAAGGCGCCATTGTAAAAGTCAACACCTTATGGACTTCATAAAGAATATCCAAAGTGAAAATGTGCATTGTTGAGAATGTACTTGAAATCAAATATACCATTTTGCACACTGAAAAATCCTGTCCATGGAAGAGTTAACATTTGTATTACAAACGGAGAAACATTGAAATATGAACATCCAAGCATATTGTTGTTTACCAAGGCATTGAAATCAACTATAAATTAATTGCATGGCTTTGGTCTCCTTGTTATTTATGGTTGCTTGCCCTGAAATAACGAATGGGCAAATGTGGAGGCTTGACTGCTTGCTGGTACTTATTTTTAAACTTCATCTTTATCCTCAGGGAGAGGTGCTTATAGATTTTTGTACTTCAGGTGCCAAACTAACTAGGCTAGACATGGGCATGATACATCTTGAACACTTGGGAATGGGGCATGGTTTGCCGTTCTCACCCAGGTGGCAAAACACCCTATTCCTGAGCCTTTAGCTACACCAAAAAATGTGATGACTTGGCCTTTGGGTCCTTGGGGCAGGGTGGACCTTACTATTTTAGATCCCACCGCTGCCACCAAGGACCCAAAGGCCAAGTCGTCACATTTTTTGGTGTACAGCGGTTGGGATACAAATTCGTCAATCGATCCAGTCGGCCAGTTTGAAGTTTCCCTGCTAGAGGCCACTATTCCTCAAAGTTTCAGAGGAAAACCTGAGGTAAAAGTTTGTCAACAAGCGAAGATAAGAAAGATTTACCTCAGGAACTGACCAAAAACCTCAATATACACACAGAAAGTGATGGCTCCACCAGAAAGAAACACTTTTAAGCCAGTGGTTCAGGGGGAATCTTTTACCTCAGGGGCAACCACAAACATGGCGGCTTCTAAAGCTGAGGGGACAACTTTAGTAGGAACTCTAAAGTTACAGACAGAAGCAGAAAGGGATATTGAGGCAGAAATAATCAGGTTGTTTTCCAGATGATGTTAGGCTGCAAGTCCCTGCTACCATAGTCAATAATGAGGAATTTGCAGACCAACTATATCTAGGAAGCTACACGATTTCCACCTCTGCTTTAGCATCTCCTCATTCGGCAGAAATCTATCAAGTGCAGCCTCCTCCTTCTACATCTATAAGCTTTGGGGAAAATCAGTTGTTCAAATATCTTTAAAAGGAGCCATTTCAAGAAAAAAGGGAGAAATCCAACTCACATTGGATGACAAAATCTATCCAGTAGCTTTCAGGTTTAAAAATGACCAGCACACAGATTCTTTAAACAGAGATATTGAACAATCCCCTGAAAAACATGTTTCTTAATAGGAACACCTCTTCCCATCCAATTTAGGCAGAAAATCCTTTCATTACCATGTGAAATAAACTTGATGTACTGTATGCCAGAGGCACTTTCTTCTTTTTCAGTTTGACATGCTTTAAAGATGAGATTTAGCAATAGCAATAGGAACATATAACTGCAATCTAGAAAATAATGTGCATGTTTATCTTTTGATTAAAAAGGAGCTTGCTTTTTATAGTAAACCAAAACCACGCTCAACTCTTCCATCCAAGACATATTTGCCACAACTACCTTGAATTGAGGCACACATACTCCCCTCCCCAAACCCTGGCTCTTTTAAACTGCCAAGGAACAAGGAAGCCATGAAATGGAAATGCCAGGAGAATGGGCAGGCCACATTCACAAAATTATAATGTGCAATGGACGGTTAGCAGGGGAGAAGCATGGGTGTAACGACAGCTCATCCATTCACAGAATCAAATGTTCACCCAATTCATACCAACATGAAATCTCTCTTTGGACACACATTGAAAAAGGGATTGATTCTAGCCAAGTTTAGATTGAATTATTTTGAAAAAGGGAATTATCTGGCATCTAGCTCTCTATGTACAGCATGGAAGCCCTTGTTTCCAGCAGTACCTACTTGCAGTCCAACACGGTAAGAAATTAGGGTTTGTGTACCAGAATTAGGACATAGTGATGGTATGTCCAGTTATATACTCTAACCACTCTCAGATGTGGTTAGAGTAAGGATCTTACAATTTCTAACCTCTGGCCATGACAGCAGAGGCAATTGGGATTGCAGTAAAACACCTCCAAAAAGCATCAAGTTGGTGAAGTAACTTGAAATGCTATGTTTTTAACAGTTTATTGTATGTTTTTAAAAATTATTTTAATGCACAATGTATTTGTATTTTATATGTTTGTATGTTGTGATGTGGCATTGAATTACTGCCCATTTGGAAGCCACTCTGAGTCCTCTTCGGGGTTGAGATGGAGCGGGGTAAAATTATAGTAAATAAAATAATGTTCTTTTATATGTTCGTTTATATGTGTGTAATATGTCAAAGTGTATGTACTCCACTGTGATAAACGGCAGGGATTGTCTGCTTGTATGTGTACCTGTAATCCGCCCTGAGTCCCCTTCGGGGTGGAATATAAATAAAATAAAATAAATAAATAAATAAAAAATGTGGTATTGAATGAACTTTTTTTCAGCTAAGGCAGATACACATCACATCATTAGCAGCTAGTATAGCCAATGGGAATTGGAGGTTACTGCTCAACACATCTGGAAGACTCCATGTTGAAGACTGGACTTATGTAATGTAATGAAAGATATGTTCCTGAAGACATATTACTTTATATGTTTTTTAATAACATGGAAAGCATGATACTGGTACTTTGTTGTTGTTGTCTGCCTTCTGACTTATGGTGACACTATGTGGGGTCTACTTGGCAAGATTTGTTCAGAAAGTATTTGCCTTTGCTTTCCTCTATTCTTTCAAATGATACAAGATGGCATATTGATATAAGACAGGGCTGTCCAACTTCTGCCAGCCCAAGGGCCGGACTTCTGGTGAGTGATCACCTGGGGGCCACTCGTCGCGCCCCCGGCCACGCCCCCGGCCACGCAGCTCCGTCCCCTCTCCCAAAGTGTCACAATAGCCTTGGAAGCGGGCAATTTCGCCCGCTTCCGAGGCTGTTGTGACGCTTTGGGAGAGAAGGAGCCACGGGGAGCCTTCCACGGCTCCGCCCCCTCGCCCAAAGCATCACAACAGCTGTTGTGATGCTTTGGGGGAGAGGGCGAAGCCGCGAGGAGGCTTCTGCGGCTCCGCCCCCTCGCCCAAAGCATCACAACAGCCTCGGAAGCTTCCGAGGCTGGCGTGACGCTTGGGAGAGAGGAGGAGCCACGGGGCTCCCCGCGCCTCCCAAAGTGGGCAAAACTGCACATGCGCACTTTTTTGATTTTTTTAAAAAAAATTTTTTTTTCTATTTTTATTTTTTATCAAAAAGCTTAGGGGGCCAGGGGGAAGGGGCTGGGGGCCATATGCGGGTCGCGGGCCGCCAGTTGGACAGCCCTGATATAAGACATCATCATGGTTTTTCCTGCACATGGTGGATCAGCCCTCACCCTCTTCATTACAGAACTTGTTCTTCCAAATGGGACATCTTGTCAGTCAAAAAGCAACCTTTCCAGGCTCTGTTCTATTGTGCATGCCTATTTTCACATAATACATACTTTATGACTCATTCTATTTTGGGATGGCAGCTGCTTGAATGGGCTTCTCTGCCCTGTAGTTTTCAGGCTTAACATGTGTAAGACCTTCAGTCGTCTTTCCTTCCTTCCAAAAACAGCTAATGAATTTGGGAAGTCTCAGCAACAGATTAAGTGAAGCTGGATTCTTTCTTTCCTCATTGTCCATTTTCCCATTCAACATTGTTTTCCCCAGTGGGGGAAGGGAAGGGGGTACCCATATTTTTTCATGTGAACTTGAGAATACAGCAGAGGAAGGAGGCCTCGGAAACTGCACAGAGAACCTAGCCTGCTTCCAGTTGTCAGTCCCAACTTCTGAACACTAATTGAACAAATGGAAGAAATGGCTTAATGAGCTACCACAGAGCTAATGTATTTATTCAGAGTGATGCTAATAACAGGACCAAGGCCACTTGCAACTGAGGAGCATGTGACACTTGAGCCTCATTTCAAAGAAAATGTCCTATATAACACTGTAGCTTCCCAATCTTTACTTCTCTAGCAATTTTGAACTTCTGTTGCCAGAAATCCCCATCATCGTACCCAATAACAAAGGCGTCTGGGAGTCAAGTCCTAAATACATGGAGGATCCAAGGTTGAGAATCAGTGTTCTAGGCTACTAATTACACTACATAAAGGGACCTGGTAAGACTAATGGAAGACAGTTTGTTGCATGAGCTTTTGAAGACTCAGTCTACTTTGTAAGAAGCAAGTTATAGTATTAGCTGTAATTATAGTGGATACCTTTTAACCCCCAAGATGCTTTGGCTTACAACTCTCATTCACCTCACTGAGTACAATCAATGCAAAGGGACAATACAAATTGTAAGCCAAACCAAGGTGGATGGGTGGAAGTGATGTCCTCACTCTCATGATAAATATTGGGTCTCTCCATGAGAGCAAACCTGAAATTAAAGGTTTTTTTGAAGTGGTCGCATATGCAGTTTGTTTTTGTACTACAACTCCCAATTTCCTAGCCAGCATGGCCAAATTGGTTGAAGAATTCTGGAAATTATAGTATAAAAGTGTAAAAGTCCTAACAGTTGGTAAAATTGCATGTTGGTTTTACCATGTCAGAAAAGTAATGAGTCAATATCTGAGCCTCAAACAATTGGGTCTCAAAGCATTGGATGCAGGACTCCTAGTGAATGGTGGAAAATCTTCAGGATCCCATGAGAAAAAAAACCCTCTTGCCATTTGCTCATATCCCAAACATTCCTCCTCACAACACAAAACAACAGAGGGAATGGAGGATGAAATATTGCTGCTGCTGTTGCTAGCAAGATGGACAAACAGGTGGATGGGTAAAGTGGAGAAGCGACGGACGGCATAAGCAAGATCCTCTTTGGAAAGAAGAGCTTCTGCTGGGGATCTGGTCCTGCCAGCTGCATGAGTGCCGCAAGCAAGGAAGAGCGGGGACAAGGAGGCAATAAGCAGTTGGCGGTGATGGAGGTGGTGGGTGATGGAGCGATGCTGGTGGTGAGAAGTGATGCTACACGCCCTGCTGAGCTGGGTCGTACCTTCCTCTGCGAATGTTCCTTTGCAAGCCGAAGAGAGAAGGAAAGAGAGAGGGGGAAGGGGGTTAGCAGGTCACTTCAGCTGGGAACCTCTTGGCCTAACCATCTCCAAGTCTCTGTGCCACATGCCATGGTCGGCGATGCAAAGTCCCAGCCATGCATGCAAAATCTTCTTACCATCCAGAACAGCTTTGGCGTAGAGAGGTCCTACCACCCCTGTCTTGTGGGGTGTGCCATCACAGCTCCTGCCAGAACTTAAAAGGTGTGTAGGCTTGGAACAGGAAGGGAAGGGGAGGTTTGCTGGCAACATCAAGAAAGAAGGGGCAGCTTCGCCTGGACCTTCCCTGCTGAACATTTTCATGGTATCTATGGATAAGCTAGAGGAAAACTGTTTGAATCTGCCAACAGTTTGTGAAGCCAAGATGTCTTTCCTCAATAACAAACGGTCATTGTTTCCCTCACGCCTACAGGTTCTTGGAACATTTTTCCTTTGCATAGATTGTTTATTTTTTCTGGATTCCTTTATGCCATGGTTCTAGCAATCTCTGGCTGACCTTCCCCAGCATAAGAAAAAAGTAAATAGGCAAAAAAATCCCAACTTTACAACTAATCTTTCTCTCAAAGCACACTTTCCTATACTTGTGACATGCCTTACCATTACAAAACAAATAAGTAAAAAAATTGGGAGAATTCAAAAGTAAGGAAATTGTGATATCCAAAAATGATTGATTCCAGAGAAGATGTTACAGATCAGGAACAAAGGTGATCATTTATTTGGGGTAGAAATTAAAGGGCTTAAACTCCTTCCCTTGCCATCCCCCAAACCTCTCCCTCCTTCCAGTGTCCAGAATAGCAGCAGTGGCTAAGTCAGAAGTGCCTTGCTTTCCAATGCAGGACTGTAGAGAGACAGGCGCTTACAACATACCATACTAGTGATGAATACTATGGAAGAGGGAGATCTTGGGGCTTGAGGTGGGATACAATTCATTTTGGAGCTTCCAGAAGCTCATATCTTCACTATTTGTTGCGCACTCTAGAGGATGGCATCGGCTGTGTACTTCACATCCCACTCCACATTCATGCCAACGTTCTCCCAGTACCATGATTTGAGTCATGCGGCACTCCTCCTTCATCCATGCAAGTGCCATTCCATGCAAAACAATCAAATAGAAAACCAATTCTCTCTAGTTTTGAAGAGAATATTTTGTCTCCTCCAAACAATCTAACACTACCCTGCCACACCTCCTGAATGCTATCTTTGTCCAATTATCCAACTAAATTAAGTTTCTCCTTCAAACAGCTCTATCAGATATTGCTATCTATCACCCAAGCCCAAACTTGCATGGTCCAATATAAAATCATTCTTCCATCTATGGCAAAACCTTCAGTTCTTTTCAGTGGGTGTGCAGTCAGTTCTTCAAAGGAGAAGATCTACTTTTCAGACTACAACTCCCTGAATCGCTCAGCTAGGATGACCATCAGCCAGCCGCCATGTAGTCCAAAAGGATAACTTTACCAAACTTGCGGACATCAGAAAAGTAGCTGGTCAAACTGGACCTCAGAGTTTGGGAGAAAGCTAAGCTTCCCTCAGAACATCTAATGGACATAAGGAGGTCAGAGACCATGTTAGATTACTGTCATTTGTTCAGATGCCCCACTATATATTTTTTGACTGTAATACTGAGAATGTCTCAACTTTGGATGGTTACTCGTCATGATGGGTTGGGTATTCCATCAGTAAAGGTCCAAAACAAGTAACTTCTCTGAGCTCTGGGACAGGGATACTAAAAGGAAAAATGGAGACCGCAATACAAATCCCAAAACCAGATTTATGCACACTGCAGTTAAAAATGTGACCATGTTTATTGATGGTGGTAAGGGTCTGACTTGAAGTTTCAGGCACTTGCAGAACTGATTGATAGGAAAGGGTAATATGGAAAAGATTCCCACCTATTACTTCCACACAGAACATGTTCCAACTCAATACCCAAACAGCACTACTGGCTATGGGAGGTAAACAATAGTTAGAGCTCGGAAAAGTTAGTTTTTGGACTCCAATGCCTGTAATTCTCCAAACAGGTTGGCATGTCCATGCTAGTAGGGGAATTGTAGCCCAAAAAATAACCAATTACTGTATACTGATACATCAAAGGTCCAACAGTTATCAGTGAGTGCTTGCAGCTGGAAGTACCTTCTGCTGACACCCATCCTATTAGAAAGCCTCTTAAGATCCAGGTCATATATTCCATTTACAGGTAGCCAAGTCATTCCAATTTAAGCACATCATACACTGCACATTTAAGACAATCAAAGCACATCATTCACTGCAATTTTTTTGTCCCAGTGTTGCCTGTTTACGGCAAACACTGAAATGTACCATATCAAAGCAAAATCTATGCATTCCACATTCTCCCCCCCCCCCCCACAAATGTGGTAAATGTGGGACTCTTACCACAAAGGGATGCCCTGAGTTTCCTTAACATGCACCATGCAAAATGGATTGAGGGTAGCCCTGACAAGTGGGCTTCAAAGCAGACCAGTGGTAAGCACTATAGTTTTGACTGTATTAGCCACACCTGAGCAAGAGCTGGAGTCAAAAATGGCTTCATAAAACTGACACACAAACATTTGATGCTTCTTTCCATCTTCCCTAAAACTGCAGCCCAGGTTTGTCACATTTTCGTCCTGCAGCAAACCCTTAATTTTCTGAGGGTGGATACAGACAGACTTATAACAGATTGACCCAGTGGCATGGCAATAAACACAACTCCCTTTGCCACATTTCCCTATTAACTCGTGTCTTTGAGGAGGATTATGGTCCCCCAGAAGTACAATCTTAGCCAGGATCTCAGTCAGTCTCCATGTGCTGACCAGTTTTCAGACCCTTCTACATATGCACTAAAACCCAGAAGAAACTGGTATAAAAGGGACATATAGCTAAATGATGTTTTGCAAAAGTGTGCACTGTATAGGGTTAACTGCTGAAAAGCACAAGTTTAAAAGGTGTGCTTAAAACCCGATTCCAGACAAAAAAATGTGCATAGTCACATGGCTGTATATCCCTGCAGTCATGGAAAACATGTGACTTCCTCCCTATCCCCTGATGTGGACTGTTCCAGCGCATGTGCGTGTTTTAAAAGCCTGAAACAGCTGGTCAGGGCTGTCAAAAAATAGAGCCATGGACGAAAAAGTAGCTAAATGGAAGCATAGTTGGAAAGCAATTACAATCAGAACTCTCTGCAGCAATTCCTTTGATCTTTATGATATTAAAAAGAGCTCGAATTTATAGTTGGGTGACGAGAGAGAATCAGAAATCCGCTTTGTGTACATTGAGATATCCGCATAAGCGCATATACAACCAAGCACATCTGGGTGAGAATTTTTTTTAAAAAAAACTCCTGCCAGATATCTCTCATCCATCTGGCGGATTTGTAAAATCCTCTACGAAGGAAGGTGTCAGAGCAGCAGAGTCCTATTTCCTGGACTGACAAGTCCATCTGGACTTGATGTCAGGTCCTGCAATATTTAAACTCACTAATGTAATCTGAATTTTGATGCTATGTGGAAGCACTCTCTGTGGGAAAGGAAGAGGGAACTGGGCTTCCAACCTACAGGCCAACAGGCTCTCTGTCTCCAAACAAGGACCATTCAAAACAGCAAAGCCTTTGTGGTCCCCAAGTCTTCACTGCACTGCCACAGGAGAAGACTACGAATCCTAGAAACCACCTTGCAGGTGGTTGGTTTACTGCATAAGTACTTAAAATAGCTTCTTGAAAAATGTGCTTGTATGAATCCACCTTTAGAGAAAACGGCAAAAGCTGAAACTGGGGAACGGGTGGGCCATACATTGGCTAGGGCCCACTCTTCTCCAGAGCTGAGTGCAGGTGCCAAAAGGGCCCATGGCAAAGGGCACCTGGAGCAGAGCATGCAAAAGAGAGGCCCAAGGCAACACAGCAGTCTGGGAAGCGTGGCATGCGTGTGTCAACGCTGCTTACTTAAATCCCCATCCGGTGCCACCAAGGACGATCGCAGCCACCAAGATGGCTCCAGCGATAGAGCCAATAATTATGTTGGTGCCACTGGGACCTATGGAAGAAAAGCAGACAACAAACATCAGGTGTGGCCCGATGACCCAAGAATGCTATTTGACAGGGCAGCAATGGGAGCTGCTTCCATTAAAATTGAAGAGCTGTTTGATCTAGTGAGCAAAAGAGATAACTAGAGGGTGAAAATTCATTTCAGACTTAAGAATTAGTGAGCGTAAAAGGGCTTTGAGCTGCTCCATTTAGACTGGTTATTAGAAGAAGGAAGGTGCTACCTGAGAAATTATGATGAGAGACATGATGTGTTCAGAACAGAATGGGCAAAATAAATAAACATCTCTTTATGTTGTATGCTCCTAACAGATTTTTCTCAAGTTTATATAATTTTGGCATTCCTCTTTCCCTTCTTCCAGAGCAGGAGTCCTCAAACTTTTCAACTGCAGAGTCCTTTTTGAAGCAAAGGTTTCTCATGGAGCCTTAATATATGTTTATATATTATATTGGGCATTCTCAAACTGCGGCACACACAGCTGGAGGTCCGCAGTTTGAGGATGCCTGTATTATTGTTGCTTATTTGTTCAGTTGCGTCCGACTCTTTGTGACCTCATGGACCAGCCCATGCCAGATTTCCCTGTCGGCCATCACCTCCCCCAGCTCCTTCAGGGTCAAGTCAATCATCTCAAGGATACCATTCATCCATCTTGCCCTTGTTCGGCACCTCTTCCTTTTTATTTCCATTTCCCCCAGCATCATTGTCTTCTCTAAGCTTTCCTGTCTTCTCATTATGTGGCCAAAGTACTTCATCTTTGCTTCTACTATCCTAACCTCCAATGAGCAGTCGGGCTTTATTTCCGGAAGTATGGACTGTTTGGATCTTCTCGCGGTCCAAGTCACTCTCAGAACTTTCCTCCAACACCACATACTGTATATTATATTATATTTATCTATATCAGGCATGAGCAATCTTTTCGAGCTACAAAAACTTGAGAACCGCTGTTCCAGAGCATGCCAGAATGCCATTACTAAGGCTCTGGCAAATGGCAAGAACCTGAGGAAGGGGCTGAATTGACTTGTTTGGCAATAGATAATAAGACTTCTGCTAAAGCTTATTGCTGCTACAAGCTATAGTATCTGCAAAGAGGACTGCCCCACTCACCCAAATTCTGGTGTGTAATTATGAAAAACTAAGGTTCCAGCAGTCTCCAATAAAAGAGCAATCTTGCAAACTTACCCTTGTATTTTTCTGTCTCCCCCGTAGGTTTAGGATCTGGGATAGGGTCATAGACACTGCAGTCTTTGCCTGTCCAGTCAGGATAGCAGATACACTGGCCTTCATTGCTGCAAACCTACAACCAAGAAAGAAGCTGCATAGATGAGGTGACACTAGAAGGCATTTTATGATGTCCTGTCCAAAACCTTAAAATGCCCACTCATGGTACTTCCTTCCTGAATCATTATTTTTCACAAATGTGGTATAGATATTATTATGAATATGATAGCAAAAATAAATAGTAATAGAAGCCAGGATATACTTCTCTCATCGTTTAAAGCAGTGTTTCTCAACCTGGGGGTCGGGACCCCTGGGGGGGGTCGCAAGGGGGTGTCAGAGGGATCACCAAAGACCATCAGAAAACACAGTATTTTCTGTTGGTGATGAGGGTTCTGTGTGGGAAGTTTGGCCCAATTCTATCTATTGGTGGGGCTCAGAATGCTCTTTGATTGCAGGTGAACTATAAATCCCAGCAACTACAACTCCTAAATGTCAATGTCTAGTTTCCCCAAACTCCACCAGTGTTCACATTTGGGCATATTGAGTATTACTGCCAAGTTTTGTCCAGACCTATCATTGTTTGGGTCCACAGTGCTCTCTTGATGTAAGTGAACTACAATTCCAAAACTCAAGGTCAATGCTCAGCAAATCCTTCCAGTATGTTCATGGGAGTCATGTGTGCCAAATTTGGTTCAATTCCATCATTGGTAGAGTTCAGAATGCTCTTTGATTGTAGTTGAACAGCAACTACAACTCCCAAATGACAAAAATCAGTCCTTCCCCCAATCCTACCAGTATTCAAATTTGGGCATATGGGGTATTTGTGCCAAATTTGGTCCAGTGAATGAAAATACATCCTGCATATCAGATATTTACATTATGATTCATAACAGTAGCAAAATTACAGTTATGAAGGAGCAACGAAAATAATGTTATGGTTGGGGGGGGTCACCACAACATGAGGAACTGGGTTAAGGGGTTGCGGCATTAGGAAGGATGAGAAACACTGGTTTAAAGGCTAATTTTAAAGGAGGTTGCAGTAATAAAAAAAAATCAGCCTGTTTGGCGATGTTGATTTTGACCTTACATAACATACACATTATGTTCATGATGTAAGGAACATATGGTCTGGGGTGTGAAATACTTTTCCTGTGGTCCTAGGAATAAGTACATTCCATAGGAAAAGTCAGCTTTGGAAAAGTTTAATAAAGACTCCGCCTCATGACCCAGTTTCAAAATTTCTAATGCTTTGGTCTATTAGAGAAATATGGATAAGACCAGAGGAAATAGTTCATTGTCTCCATCTGTGCAGATCAGGGTGGGTAGATGGAGATACCGCCTGGGAAGGGCCTTGATGTAGATCACACTCCTAAACATTTGCTAAGATCAAGGCATTGACAAAGTGACTTCTTGCCATACTATGCAGACAGTCCCCAAGTTACAAACAAGGTCGTTCCGTAGGTTTGTTCTTAAGTTGAATTCATTTGTAAGTCGGAACAGGGACTTTTTAAAAGTGTAACTTTAGCGAATATATATCTATATCTATATATCTTTTAACTGTGGATTGTTTCGCTGTCTGTGCCCCTGTTTAGAAGATTTCACCTCACTTTATGTCCTGTGATAATTGGATTTTGAAAAATTTGGCTTGTTGTGGAAAAAAAGTGTTGTTGATAAAACTTCAGTGGAGACACTTTGTCCCCATAACTCTTTTAGGGATGATTTCCCTGCCTGGGGGTAGATTTCTTGCACTTTCTGTTGTCTCACCCCTGTTCTTAACTATGAGTCATTGGTAAGTCAGACGTTTGTATGTTGAGGACTGCCTGCATTGGCAAGGCCAAAGTACACCACTGCTTTATTTGTATGTTTTACCCCATGGTCGAAGCAGATCTGGCTACCCCAGCTGCCTGGGCAGGTGCTGAAATTAAAGGCTGACAGAGGAAGGCATTTGTGGTCCAGACACAGCATGTTGGGCCCACAGGGTGTCCCATCTTCCACGTAACTTATATCCGAGCCATCCACAAGTTGCACATGGCCACCCCTAAGGAAAGAAAAAGAGCTCCATCAGGAGGCTGGTATATTGAATAGCTCTCAGAAATGAAAGAGATTAATTAAGAAATTAATCATGTTGATAATGATGTGGTTGGATCGTGCCAGCCAACGCATTTGATAACTCCATTAATCTTGCTCTCCAAAACACTTGCAATCCACACATAAGTGGTAGCTCTGTGTTTGGAAGGCTGCGGCAGACAGATGTTCTGAATTTAATTATGGGAGAGCATCAGGGGGAGGAAACTTAAGCATATTCACAATCCCTTCACACAGATAGCCCTACAAGCAGCTGCTTGTTCCAGAAGAAAAGGAAACCTCAACTTCAGGCCTCAGAGGGAAGCAAAATAAAAGGACCACCTTAAGAAGATAGTTTCCCCAGCATATTGGTTCCTTCACCCCAAGATTTAAGAGAGGAATTATTTGAAAATGAATGAAAATAATAATCTTCCTTCAAACCAGAGCAAATATTATTATTTAAAGCGGCCACAATGCAACTTGACTGGGGAAGAAATTTCGTGGCAATTCTGGTGGTCCTCCTCTATTACCTACACATTCTCCGATTGTAAGGTCGGACATTGTTCATCCAATTGACAGGGTAGTGTGATCCTTACATTGAAAATTGAAATTTTTGGCCTCACTGTTGCTACACCTGCCTGGTCAAGAAAATATTGTGTAGGTTCTCAACCCCAAAGGGCTATTTGTTCCGGGATTGGTCATTTCCTTGGGTGGTCAATGCATGGGCAGGAGTTGCTTTTTGTATGATATCGCCTTATTTAGACAACAGGAAATTGTGCAAACTGAGCAAAGTCCATGCCTTGTCACCAATTATGTTAAAGAGGAATATATGTAAATTAATAATTGGCCTTAAAGGTCATGAGATGCTAGTTGCTACTAGAGATAAGATGAATTATAAAGCCATCATTCTAACACTGGCCATTGCTCCTCCTGCAATCAATGGTAGAAGGTATGCATAGTCCTTTTGTTTTCTCTAAAGGTTTAGCACAGCTGGTAAATCACCAGCAACTATAAGACCTAACAACCAATAAGTTGCAAGTTCGAAGCCCCGGATGGAGAATAGAGGATGGAGCAACAGCACTCCTGTGGCTAGATTTGAGCCCAACCTTCCACTCCTTCTGTTCTGTGTGTCTGTGTATTATCTATACCAGGGGTGCCCACACTTTTTCAGCATGCGAACAACTTATAATAAAACCAAGTCAGAAAGATCTAACCTACCTCCTCAAGGCTGGAGAGGGGAGGGGGCGGGGCTTGGCGCGGCCTGGCTTCGCCCCCTCTGGCTTCTGCTCTACCAGCAGCTTCTCCAGACTTGAGGATAGCAGTGCCAAGCCAGCCTTGTGCTAGCTATGCCACCACTGGCTTGGCATTGCTATCCTCAAGCCTGGAGAAGCTGCTGGTAGAGCAGAAGCCAGGGCGGAGCCAGGCCGCACCAAGCCCCGCCCCCCTCCCTTCTGGCTGGAGCTCCCAGCAGCTTCTCCAGGCTTGAGGATGGCAATGCCAAGCCAGTGGTGACATAGCTAGCACAAGGCTGGCTTGGCACTGCAATCCTCAAGCCTGGAGAAGCTGCTGGTAGAGCAGAAGCCAGAGGGGGGCGGAGCCAGGCTGCGCCCAACCCCGCCCCCGCCCCTCTGGCTTTGGAGCTCCCAGCAGCTTCTCCAGGCTTGAGGATGGCAGTGCCAAGCCAGCCTTGTGCTAGCTATGTCACCACTGGCTTGGCATTGCCATCCTCAAGCCTGAAGAAGCTGCTGGGAGTGCCGAAGCTGGGGGAGGAGGCGGGGCTTGGCCTGGCTCCGCCCCCTCTGAGAAGCGCCCCATCCGGCTGGGATCGACCTCCTTCGGTCCCGTGATCGACTAATCGATTGCGATCGACTTCCTGGGCAGCCCTGGTCTATACAAAGCGGCACTGAATGTTTGCCATGTATGTATGCTGTGATCTGCCCTGAGTCCCCTTCAGGGTGAAAAGGCCGGAATATAAATAAAGTGTTGTTGTTGTTGTTATCTTCTTGATCAAGAAACGCCTGTATCCATTTACCTGGGAGAAACAGTTCCAAAGGAGTCATCTACAGTAGCGACTTCTTTTTTTTGGAGAGTAGTGTATCTCAAGTCCTCTGATGTGAGAGACAAGCAATCCCACCCCACAATGTGCCAGAACCTGATGGCTATCATTGTTAATTTCTTTCCTGTAGATTTATCAAGGACTAACAAACAACAGTTTGTGGACCATCATTTTGAGTAGAATTATTCTTAAGTGAATATGGTCTCACTAACCTGCAATCAACGTAACGCTTCTGGTGGTAGAAAGTCATTGTGGTGATTTCACCGAGAAGTTCACCAATACGTGGAGGACCCGTCACATTGGCGCAAAGCAGGTATCCACACAACACATCCCTGAATTAGTGTAGGAAACACAGACACAAACACAGAATAATAAAAGAATGGATTTCTCAGCCAGTTACCTACTTATAGCACTGCGGTCAGTTGCCTCGGTAGTCTATTGCAGTGCATCATGGGAAGAGAATAAGTGAATTGGGGAAAAGGACCACATCTCAATTTATTTATTACTAGCTTGGGGACCCGGCGGTGCCCGGGTGGTTTGAAAAGGGTATTGTTTGTTTTTGGAAGTTAGGTAATATCAGTTCAGTCATATATTACACTATGTCTTAATCAAACTCAAGTTTGGTCCAGGTCATTGGTGGAGGTCACAGTGGTGTCTAAAAATGGGTGAAGGTGCTGCCAATCCCATCATCTGATATCCATCCTCCCCCAAACTGCACCAGGATGTAAATTGGGTTACCAGTTTTTTTTTGCTGTTGTTGGGATTTTTCCAATGGTTTTTTCCCCATTTTTTGAGACATGTTTATGCTGCCACTTTGCTTGAAGGATGTCTGTCTATTTTGGGGCCTAGCTTGTAATGCTAGTAATGCTCTCAGTACATCAGGAAACCCTCTCACTGTAGTGTAATCCTCTCAGAAAATGAACATTCCATTGCCAATGGAAAAAAACTGTCAACTGGCTAACTGACTGCCTGAGGCCTTTCCTTTTCCCTCTGAGTCACCTTTGAAGGTTGGAATGTGGTTGGCCTATCAGAGTCCGTTATGCAAATACCATTTCAGTGGCAACCAATCCCCTCTGTTTGGGGCCGTAGAATGTTGGAGTTCTGAGGCTGGCCAGTCAGTGCCCATTATGCAAATAATCCCACTGTGGCAGCCAATCGAAACGCTGCAATATTCCTCTCTCCGCTCGGTCGCTCGGCCACACCACCTCCCACAAACACTGACTTTTATTATATGTAATAGATGTTATACACATACTGCTCAATAGTAAACATTTTAAAATTGTTTACACTTCAATATACTTCTAATGCAATGTAAAACACCTGTATTTACTCAAGTCTAATGGGTCATCTAGTCTGATGCACATCTCAATTTTCAAAACCCTGAAACCAGAAACTAAAGTATTTGCTGCTGAATGTAATGCAAAGCAGCCAAAAGTGCACTTTTCGTAATTTGGCCAAAAAAGGTGTGCCAGTTGATGGCTGCTTAGAGTTCATTCTTTAAAAACAAGTGTGTTGGAAAACCAAAGCTTTCAGCAACGGAAAAGAAAACCTTGGGGTGCATTTATGCTGTAGAATGAATCCACTGTAGCTGCCCTGGCTCAATGTGATGAAATCATGTAGTTTTAAAAGATCTTGAGCCTTGCTTCTTGGCAGAGGGTTGGACTGGATGGCCCATGAGGTCTCTTCCAACTCTATGATTTTATGATTCTCTGCCAAAGAATGCTGGGGGTTCACCAAACTATAAATCCCAGGAGTGCATACCATTGAGCCCTCGGTATTAAATTTGAGGTGACATCCCTCAAAGAGGAGCTCCAAGTGTAGTTGAAGCAGCTTCCCCTTTTGTTTTGGCTCGGCACTAAGATAAGGTTCACTCTCATGAACCTAACACACACCCTAATTTTGGCTAGGTAATTTAGCCCAAAAAAAAAAGGTCAGCATTAGATTCGAATAAATATAATAATCAAGAAAAGCAATACTGGTAAATCAAATCCAATTGCTGATCCCAGCTAAAGTGGACTCATGGAATGGATTGGCAACCTCTAGAATACTACTTAAAATCATTAAAGATCTGATTAGGAGATCTCGATGTCAAGGAATGGGAAGCAGAATTATAGAAGACCGGGGAGACATAACTCAAGTTTAACATGTATTCCTCGCGGACCGAACTGGAAGACTCACTCTGTAACTTCCTTTTTTTTCCTAACTGTACTATGCCCCTTTTCCTTCTTTTCTCTATCCTTTCCCTTTATCCCTCCCAACCCCATCCTCCCCATACCCCTTCATTCCATCCCAAGCCCTTCCCAGGACCTTTTCTTTCCTAAACTGTATTTTATTTCTGTTTAAAACTTCAATAAAAATAATTTTTTAAAAAAATAAATAAAGTGGACTCATTTAATCCATTGTTTCCCAACCAGTGTGCCGTGGCACACTAGTGTGCCGTGAGCTATCATCAGGTGTGCTGTGGGAAATAGGCACTCTCCCCCTCCTAGCGGCCCCTCACAGGTTTCAAGAAACAAATAGAGCCTCTCCACTTGGAAATATTTTTTTACTATTTTACTGGATTTTCGAGAGAGTTGCCTCTCCCCGGAACTGTTTATTCCAGCTTCATGACACCCATAGTTAACTGGAAGCAAGTTTCACTCAGGGTGAAATGTCACAAAGGTCTGGAGAACAAGCTCTATGAGGAGCAGCTTGAAGAGCTGGGCATGTTTAGCCTGAAGAAGAGAAGGCTGAGAGAAGACATGATAGCCATGTATAAATATGTGAGAGGAAGTCACATATATGTTGGGTTCATTGAAACAGGCCCAGGTTTCACACTGAGTGTATAAATACATTTAAAAACATATTAACTATATGTATTACTGTGTTAGAGTGTCATTTTGTATCATTTTGCTTGGTGTTGTGCCCCAGGATTTTGTAAATGTAAAAAATGTGCCGCGGCTCAAAAAAGGTTGAAAAACACTGATTTAATCAATTATTAAATGATCACTCAATCGTATGTAAACCCCATTGTTTGTTTTACTTTGGACTAGCTACTGGATGTAGACAACCTTATGTAAATCTCATGGTTTCTTTTGGACTACATTTCATTTAAAGTTTTAATTACAGAGTTAACTTTTCAAAATTTTAAAGCAGTATAATACATAATGTTTTGGTTACTCACTGCTTGACACAGGACACCCAGCGGTTTGCCTCACGGCCACAATTCCCTCGCTCAGTGCCTTCTACATTCAGCTTCTCATAGCAAAACCTTTCAGCAGAGGCTTGGGTCCCAGGCAGGATGGCAAGACAGAGAAGGCATTAAAGACAGACCAGAGGGCCCAACTAGTATTACATATCCCAACACAGCAGCTCATTACATTTTCCAACACGCCATCGCCTCCTTGGTGTGCTGAACTAATACAATGCTCATAACCTTTGGGCAGCATGAAGGCAAATACCCAAGCCATATAAAGTATTACGGAGGTTGCATTCCATCACATTAGAGGACATAAGAAGTGTTTGGAAACCATGACAAGCAGTATTTTGGAGTGACAAGAATCGTCACAGTTTGATACATCAATGTAAAACGTAGGCAGAAAAAATGAAATGCAAAGATACAGAATGGGGGACGTGTAGCTCGAGAGCAGTATGTGTGAAAAAGATCTCGGAGTCCTCGTGCCAACAATGTGATGTGGTGGCAAAACATGAGCCAACAATGTGATGTGGTGGCAAAAAAAGCCAATGGGATTTTACACTGTATCAATAGGAGTCTAGTGTCTAGATCCAGGGAAGTCATGCTACGCCTCTATTCTGCCTTGGTTAGAACACACCTGGAATACTGTGTCCAATTCTGGGCACCACAATTGAAGAGAGATATTGACAAGCTGGAATGTGTCCAGAGGAGGGCGACTAAAAGGAACAAGGGTCTAGAGAACAAGCCCTATGAGGAGTGGCTTAAAGAGCTGGGCATGTTACTTTAGCCTGAAGAAGAAAAGACTGAGAGGAGACATGATAGCCATGTATAAGTATGTGAGAAGAAGTCATAGGGAGAAGGGAGCAAGTTTTTTTTTCTGTTTATATTTATTTTTTATTTATTTAAAATTTTTGTACCTCAACCTTCTCACCTCTATAGAGGGACTCAGACCAGCTTACAGCAAAATTCAATGCTATACCATTTAAAAACCTATTACAACAATATATTAAAACATAAAGCACCAAATACATACATACAAATCACATAGCCATTTAAAACAAATTCAACTCGATCCGTGAACGTGGTCACTCAATTCATACTATAATCAATCACAGCCTATTCTGGAAAACCTTCATTCCACATCCAAGTCTTCACCCGCCTCCTGAAGGACAGCAGGGAGGGGGCAAATCTAACATCACTTGGGAGAGAGTTCCACAGAGAAGGCCCTGTCCCTCGTCCCCACCAGCCGTGCTTGCAAAGAAGGTGGGACCGAGAGCAAGGCCTCTCCAGAGAATCTTAATGTCCTTGATGGTTCATAGGGGAGAATCCATTCGGACAGGTAAACAGAACCAGAACCGTATTGGGTTTTGTAGGTTAAAACCAGCACTTTGAATTGTGCTCGGAAACTAATTGGCAGCTAGTGGAGCTGGCGCAGCAAGGGGGTTGTATGTTCCCTGTACCCCGCTCCTGTTAGTAATCTGGCTGCCGAGCGTTGGTCTAATTGCAGCATCCAAGCAGTCTTCAAAGGCAACCCCACATAGAGAGTGTTACAGTAGTCTATCCTGTTGCCCTGGTGACTAGGAGCAATGGCTTCAAACTACAAGAAAGGAGATTCCATCTGAACATTAGGAAGAACTTCCTGACTGTGAGAGCTGTTCAACAGTGGAACTCTCTGCCCCGGACTGTTGTGGAGGCTCCTTCTTTTAAACAGAGGCTGGATGGCCATCTGCCGGGGGTGCTTTGAATGCAATTTTCCTGCTTCTCAGGCAGGGGGTTGGACTGGATGGCCCATGAGTGTCTCTTCCAACTCTATGATTCTATGAAAATGTGCACTTGACATGGCGGTTCTCAAATATCATCTTGCAGCAAGAAGAGAAGTGCGAAAATTAACATTGGTAAAGAATTATAGTATATCCCTGCACTCCCGCCAACCTCTCAAACGTGGTTGGTGGGGACGAGAGATAGGGCCTTCTCGGTGGTGGCTCCCCGTCTGTGGAACGCGCTTCCAAGCGACATACGATCAACCCTATCCCTCCTGGCATTCAGGAAAAATGTGAAATCTTGGCTGTGGGACCAGGCATTTGCACATTAGCACAATGCAGCACTTTGGACTGGATTTGTATTGGCAAGTTGATGGATATGGCTCAATGCTTCTGTTATGAATGGAACACTGTTTTTAACTTAAGTGAATGTATATGATGTGTCGATTTTAATTGTATTTTAATGTATTTTAATGCTGGATGTTGTGGTTTTATATTGTATGTATACTATGTTTGGCATCGAATTGTTGCCTTTTGTTAGGCCGCTCTGAGTCCCCGCTCGGGGGTTGAGAAGAGCGGGGTAGAAATGTTGGAAATAAATAAAATAAAGTAAATAAAATAAATCCCTCCTTTGCACGGCATACCCAGGGAAAGATGAGCAATATAATCCAAAGTTTGGAAGTGAAGCCCTATGAAGGGCATTTTAGCGAAGTGGGCATGTTTAGCTTGGATAAAAAAAGGCTGAGAGGAAACATGTTAGCTATGTGTACATATTTGAAAGGATGTCATGCTTTGATGGTGCTTTTACTGCATGGCAGGGGGTGGGGGTGGGGGATGTGGACCTGATGGTCCTTATGGTATCTTCCAACTCCATGATTCTAGGAATAAGGTGCATTTTTGCTCTTGGTCGGGAGGTGGTGCTAGTGCTTTCACAGGTTTGAGATTAAAATCTCATTGATTCGTTTGTTTATTTATTTATTGTGACATAGGGATGTCCTCCACTGACCCGGCTTTTTGGAATATGTGAGGTGACTGATTAGGGAGCTGCAATCAGATGATCACTAGATTTCCTGCTGAGCTCTCATCAACCTTTCAGCCCTTGGCATTTTCCCAGGATCACCTCATGTTGCCCTCACTGACTCAAGCAATTACACACTTCTGGCTAAGGCTCTCAGGCTTAGAGCCTCCGGGAGCAGCTCAACCAGCCCATTCCTCCATCCTTTTCTCCCACCTGCAGCAATTAACCCTACCCGGTTCTTCTCAAGGAGAATCATCAAGAGCATTTCTTACCCCGTCCCCACAGTGCATTGCATTGGCGGTCCCTGGTTTTGCAGCGACCTCCATAACACCGGCCCTGAGGGGAAAAAAAAGAAGAGATCTGTAAGGGGCTCATGCAAAATGACTTCTTGTTGTCGTGGCATGCCTTCAAGTCATTTCCGACCTATGGCAAACCAAACATACGTTTTTATTGGGATTTGCTCTGAGGTTGAGAGAGAGTGACTTGCCCAAGGTCACCCAATGGGTTTCGTGGCCAAATAGGGATTTGAACCCCAGTCTCCAGGTGGCTCTAAAACCAAACTTCTTCCAGACCCATTCTACAATGCCATATAATCCAGATTATCAAAGCAAATAATCCACATTGTCTGCTTTGAATTATGTGAGCGTACACTGCCATATAATCCAGTCCAAAGCAGATAATCTGCATTTTATATGGCAGTGTAGAAGGGACCCCAGATTTCATAGACGATGCGGTCAAGCAACATCAGAGTTGTTATTATTAAGGTAGAAAACACAAGTTAGCGGAGGTTGCAGTGTAGACTTATACATGGTAGTGTAGACCAGTCTTTTTCAACCAGTGTGCCTAGGCACACTCCTGTGCCTTTGCAGAGCTCCAGCTGTGCCTCCAGAAAAGCTTTTTGCCCCCCTTCCTTCCCCCCTCCTTTTTCCGCCGCTATTATTTTGTCCTCCATGGGAGAAAAAATCGTCCCTTACCACGTTGGTATTAGGCTCTGTCCGCAGACGCCCGATGCTGTGAGGGGAAAGCGTTACGCAGCATGCAAAGGAGGAGAGGAGCCCAATGGGCTGCTCCAAAATGACACCGCGTCATTTTGGAGCCGCCCACTTGTTGTGGATAACTTTTGGAACCGCCCACTTGCGCTCCTCTCCTCCTTCGCATGCTTCCCTCTGTTTGTGGATAACGCCTATATATTGAACTTCTATATATTGCAGATTATCCAGTACAGAGCCTAATCCAACGCGGTAAAGGAAGCATTTACCTTTTTCTCCCATGGAGGTGCCAACATCATGTGGGTGCCAAACTGTACTCCGTGTGTTTCAAATTCACTATATTGATACATTAACTTTATAAAACTTTTGTAATTGTGCATATTGCTAGTTTCACTATATTATTATTATTTTGCCTACTCTTTGTACCCTGCATATGCAGCCTGTTGTGAAAAAGAGGTGCCGAAACGCCATAAAACATTTTGTGTCATTTTGGTTGGTGGTGTGCCCCAGGATTTTGTAAATGTAAAAAATGTGCCTTGGCTCAAAAAAGGTTGGGAAACACTGGTGTAGACTCATATAATCCAGCTCAAAGCAGCTAATGTGGATGATCTGCTTTGTTAATCTGGATTATATGACAGTGTAAAGGAGAGTTGGGAGTACAGATTCAGACTGACTCTACCCTGCCATATAATCCAGATCCTCAAAGGAAATAATCTAGATTTTTTTTCATGTCAGGAGCAATTTGAGAAATTGCAAGTCGCTTCTGGTGACATTGAACCGCCAGTGGCGCAATGGGTTAAACCCTTGTGCCGAAAGGACTAAAGACCGACAGGGCGGAGGTTTGGATCCAGGGAGAGTGTGGATGAGCTTCCTCTGTCAGCTCCAGCTCCTCATGTGGGGACATGAGAGAAGCCTCCCACAAGGATGGTAAAACATCAAAACATCCAGGCATCTCCTGGGCAACATCCTTGCAGATGGCCAGTTATCTCACATCAGAAGCAACTTGCAGTTTCTCAAGTCGCTCCTGACACGAAACAAAATCCAGATTATCTTCTTTGAGCTTGATTATTTGAGTCCACACTACCATAAAATCCAGTTCAAAACACATAATCTAGATTTTATATGTCAGTGTAGATGGGGTCTCAGTTTTTCTTATCGCTGTATTACTTCTATGCTGCTGTAGCACAGCAGTTCTCGTTTGTGCCTGGTGGGCAGGGGTCAGGACCTGGGGTCCCATTAGCATTAGAACCAGCAGTGCCAGAACTGGATTCAGAGGATGAGCTAGATGACTGGGGCGAAGGGCAGCTTTCCCCTGATGGGACTCTTTCGCCCACAGAGAGCTTGGCATGGGAAGAAATGTTGTTTGGCCCTAGCGAAGACATAGATAACCAGGTGCAGATGGATAGCGATTCGGGAAGTTATGAACACCCGGGTGCGGTGAAGCTACGTTCAAATCAACCGGCTGGACAGGGTGGACCCTCTCTTAAAGATCCCACCGCTGCCGCCAATATGTGACCACTCCACTTCTTGACCGGCCTCAGACTGGACAATCTTTCTATGTCCACACTGCTGACCTCCAATCCAAGGAAACCTCGAAGTTACCTCAGCAACTTCACGTTTATTGGCAGGGTACTGTCTCACCCCTTCACCATTTAACTGACTGGAGTTTTAAAACTTCTCAGTGACCACTTGACCACGCTGCCACCATTTATCCGGCTGACCACTGACTTTGAGGGCCACCACCAATAAAAGAATCAGGAGAGGTGTTTTCCTTTTAAGATGCAAACAATTTATTTTGACACAAATGGGTACAATCTTGGTTGGTTTCAAACTTCCTTAGAGGCACAACTTTTTCTGTTACATAACACAATGGGGACCTATTATAGGGTTTCCACTAAACCTCTATAAACCCCTGCAACTTTAACTAGGGTCTCTATACCCTTTAACTGGACTGCTCACTAGCAGACCTTAAGACACACACTAACACTGGACCGTTCTCTTTCAGTCCTTAGGACACTCTAAACTAGAACATAACTCCTCCCCTCTCATTTGGCAGTTGGCTTCCCACTCTTTTCCAACTGTAGAATTCAAACCTGAACATTCTACTAGCCTCTAGCCCTGGTTGCCATGGCGACAGCTCTTCTAAGCTTCTTCCATGCCTCCCTTCTGTTTCACCCACAGAAACAAACCATAGAACATTCAAAACAACATACATTTTAACACATGTCACACAACATTTACACACAAATAATCAACATCATTACACCGGGGGGGGGGGGAGGAATTCTCAGGAGCCTCCAGGGGAAAACATGGAAGAAGGCACATGGGAAATGGCTAGGGAGGAGAGCTCTCAGGGAGATAGAAACACAGCTGCGGAGAGACAAGGTCGAACCTTTGATAGGACACGGAACATAGAGTCTAGCAGAAGGGAATGGTCTAAGAGCATAGACCGGCCGAGGTCCGTGAGCAGCGATTGGAGACGAAGAAGCCTAGAGCGTCGGGGACCTCGGCCGAGGGATTAAGTATAGGATCCGTGGGAACGAATCCTCAGTGCTCCGGCCACGTCTTTCCTGAATAGGCGTGAAGCGGAGTGGGACCACGAAGCTAAGCTAGCCCATGGTCAACAAGCCTTGCCTTGCCTTGCCTTGTTTCCTGATCCGCATGGTTTTGCGGAGCCTTGCCTTGTATCCTGATCCACACGGTTGTGTGGAGCCTTGCTGAACTTTAAGCCTTGCTGAACTTTAAGCCTATTTGCCACGTTTCTTGGACATTGTTACTTCAAACCTTTTGGATTGTTTTACTATTCTATTGGACAATATCTTTGAGCTGTTTTTATATTCAATAAACTAGTTAGCCTTCAGTCTGTCTCTGTGTGTGTGATTAAGGGGCCGGTCAAGTCCGTGCATCGTGACAGTTGGCCGGAGCACTCCAAGAACCCCTTATCACACCACGGGACGCCGAAGGAAGAGGCCCAAGGCGGTAGCAGCCATGGCAAACCTGACGGACGCAGAAGTGGCGGCGTTGCAACAGGAGGTGGGAGAGCTGCGGACCAGAGCCGGGCGCCACCCGGGAGTGGCCGCGCCTGGCCGCTTCTCGTTGATCCGGGCCCAGTCTCCCCATGTGAACACGCTAAGGGCTTTCAGAGATGCCATCCGGGCGACCTGGGGACCACCCGTGAATGAAGAGTTGGCCGAGCGTGACTTAGCCCGGCTGGTGATGAAGGACTTGTCCCTGTCTCAATACATTTCTCGTTTTCGAGTGCTGGCTGCCCAGGTGCAGTGGAACCTTTCGGCTTTGCGTTACCACTACATCGCGGGGCTGACCACGGAGTTACAACAAGAGATGTTAAAGCATGCACGACCCGAGGATCTGGAGGCGGCGATCGCCTTGAGCCTACGTGTCGAAGCGGGACTGCAAACCCGGAGGCGATGGGACAAAAGTGTGGTGGAGAAGCCGGCGGCGCGAAGGGAGGCAGGGGCTGGACAGTTCTTGCCCCGGCAGCTCGCCCCGCCACCAGCGGGCCTGGATGAGCCGGAACCCATGCAGCTAGGCACGGTGAGGCCCAAGGTCGACCAGGCAGAAAAAGCACGGCGACAGCATCTTAATTTGTGTTGGTACTGCGGGGGGGGGGGACATTTTTCCAAAGAGTGCCCCAAAAGTCACGCGGAAAGACTCCTAGAGCCTCTGCCGCGCTTGGAGGGGTCCCGGAGGCCGAAGAAGCCATCCAGGCGACGGGGGAAGGGGCCGGCCGAGTGTAAGAGGGTTCGCTCACTCGGCCGACATCGCTTCTCTTCCCCCTGAACCCAAGACTGGACAATTGTTCCTTGTAATGGTTGGCCTGTGGTCGCCCGAGAAGGGGCCGATGATGGTTCATGCCATGATTGACTCGGGGGCCACCAACAACTTCATTGATGCAGACTATGCCAAGTCTGCGGGATTAAAATTTCTTGATCTCCAAGAGCTCAAGGGTGTGCAGACTATTGATGGGAGAACCCTGAAAACAGGGGCTGTGACTCAATATACTGCTCCTACCAAGATGTGGACCAGCTCCCATAAAGAGGACATTTCTTTTCTTGTGACCAAGCTCCCTGATTTCCCCATTGTCCTGGGCATTGTGTGGCTCGCCCTTCATGACCCTCAGATTTCCTGGACCAAGAGACAGCTCGTTTTTTCCTCCGACCATTGCCAGAGTCATTGTCTCACGGCCCGGGCTTGCCAGGCTCAGGAAGTCGAGACGGTGGCCACACTGCCCAAGAAATATGCTGGATTCTGGGATGTTTTCAGCGAGAAGGAGGCAGAGCGTTTGCCTCCCCACCGGCCCTACGATTGTGCCATTGAACTTGAACCCGGAGCCCCTATCCCGCGGGGAAGACTCTACCCTCTCTCGGAACCAGAGCAACAGGCTCTCCGGGAGTTCCTGGATGAGAATCTGCGGAAGGGCTTCATTCGGCCTTCCCAGTCCCCGGCCGGGGCGCCCATTCTTTTCGTCAAAAAGAAATCGGGGGAGTTGCGGCTCTGCAATGACTATCGAGAACTCAACAAGATCACGGTTCGGAACCGCTACCCCCTCCCCCTGATCCCCGAGCTCTTGGAGCGGATGCGGGGAGCCAAGGTGTTCACTAAACTGGACCTGCGGGGCGCTTACAACCTTGTCCGGATTCGCCAGGGCGACGAATGGAAGACTGCCTTCCAGACCAAGTGGGGAAGTTTCGAATACCTGGTGATGGGATTCGGTTTGTGCAATGCTCCAGCCTGTTTCCAACATTTCATGAATGACATTTTTCGGGACCTGCTAGATCGTTATCTGGCAGTCTACCTAGACGACCTGCTCATTTTTTCTCCGGATCAGGCGACCCATGACCGCCATGTCAAGGAAGTGCTCCAGAGACTGCGAGCCCATGGGCTCTATGCTAAGCTGGAGAAATGTGCTTTTGATCTGCGGGAGGTGGACTTTCTGGGCTACCGTATCTCCCCAACGGGCATTGCCATGGATGACACCAAGGTCCAAGCTGTGGCTGACTGGGCGGCTCCAGCCAGCAAAAAAGACATCCAACGATTCCTGGGCTTTGCCAACTACTACAGAAAGTTCATTCCTGACTTTGCCAAGTGGGCTGATCCTATCACCCAGTGCCTGCGGGGAAAGGTGCCGTTCGGTGGACGCCGGAGGCGGACGTGGGGTTCGGAAAGTGAAGCAGCTGTTCACCACGCAGCCGCTTCTGCAGCACCCAAATCCCCGCACCCCTTTCATCGTGCAGGCCGATGCGTCGGATGTGGCGGTGGGAGCGATCCTGCTACAACCGCAGGGGACGGATTTGTTGCCCTGCGCCTACTACTCCCGGCAGCTCACGGCTCCGGAAAAGAACTATACCATTTGGGAGAAGGAGCTCCTGGCCATCAAGGTGGCTTTTGAAGTGTGGAGACATCTGCTGGAAGGGGCCAAGTTCCCGGTGGAGGTGCACACTGACCACCGGAACTTGGAACACTTGAAGACCCAGCGCAAATTGAACCAGAGGCAACAGAGATGGTCCCTGTTCTTTGAGAGATTCAATTTCCGCATCCACTATGTGACCCCCAAGCAGACCAAGCAAGCTGATGCTCTGTTGTGAAAGCCGCAGTACGTTCGTGGCGGTGAGGGGCTTTCTGAGGCCCGTCTCCTGAAAGCGGAGAACTTTGCTGCGGCCCGGGCGGCTCCTGTGAACCCTCCTGTGGCCCCGCCGGCTCCCGGAGACAAGCGGCCGTTGAGTGAGCGGGTCCAGGCACGTCAACGGACTGACCCGTGGGTGCAAGAGCAGCTCACCAAGGGGGTGCAAGCCCCTTTCCAGGTAAAGAACGGGGTGCTCTACCACCGTGACTCTGTCTATGTTTCCCCTGGGCCCGAGCGGGAGGACATTCTCAAACTTTGCCACGATAGTCGGGCCGCTGGTCATTTTGGACTGTTCAAGACCCTTCAGTTGGTCCTACGGGATTTTTGGTGGCTTAAGGTGCGGAGGGATGTGGAGGACTATGTGGGCTCTTGCCCTGTGTGTCAGCGGGCCAAGAACCCGGGGGGCAAGCCGGCCGGTTTGCTCCAGCCGCTTCCGACCCCCTCCGCTCCCTGGAAAATGATTTCGGCCGACTTCATCACTGACTTGCCCAAGTCCAAGGGCTTCACCACGATCCTGGTCGTGGTGGACTGTTTCACCAAGATGGGACACTTCATTCCCTGTGTGGGGGTGCCTACTGCCAAAGAGACTGCTGATATGTTTGTGCAACATGTGTTCCGGCTGCATGGCCTGCCACAGAGTTTGGTCACCGACCGCGGCACCCAGTTCACTTCCCAGTTCTGGAAGGCCGTCCAGAAGTTGCTGGGGATTGATGTGCGGATGTCCACGGCCCATCACCCCCAGTCCGACGGCCAGACTGAAAGGGTCAATGCCACCTTGGAACAGTACCTACGGTGCTATGTCAACTATCAGCAGACCAACTGGGCGTCCTTGTTGTCTCTGGCGGAGTTTGCCTACAACAACGCGACGCACGAATCCATCAAAGAGACTCCTTTCTTTGCTAACTATGGACACCACCCTCGTTTCTACCCTCCGGTGGACCCGTCCGGAGGGGCGTCGGAGGCGAAAGATTGGCTTCAGGAGCTCACTGCCTTGCAAGACTTGCTGCGCACTCAATTGGACCAGGCTAAAGCGGATTATAAGCGGATGGCTGATCGGCGGCGCCAGGAGGGCCCTGCGATCCTGGTGGGGGATAAAGTTTGGCTGTCTACCAAGAATCTGCCCACGCAGCGGCCTAGCCGCAAGTTGGATGCCAGATTTCTGGGCCCTTACAAAGTGTTGGAGAAGGTGGGGCCTGTCTCCTTCAAACTACAACTCCCAGCGGACATGAAGATCCACCCTGTGTTTCACCGTTCTTTGCTCCGCCCGGCGAAGGGTGCGGCCTGATGTGACGCAGCCGCCCCTCCCCTGTGATGCGTGACGGCGAGGAGGAGTTGGAGGTGCAGGACATCCTGGATGCGCGCATCCGCTACCGGAAGCTGGAGTATCTGATTGACTGGAAAGGTTTTGGGCCGGAAGAGCGTTCCTGGACGCGGGCTCGTGACGTTCATGCCCCGGACCTCGTGGCCCGGTTTCATCGCAAGTACCCTGACAAACCCAAGCCTCGAGGGCGGCCTCGGAGGGGCCCTGAGGGGGGGGATAGTGTAGCACAGCAGTTCTCGTTTGTGCCTGGTGGGCAGGGGTCAGGACCTGGGGTCCCATTAGCATTAGAACCAGCAGTGCCAGAACTGGATTCAGAGGATGAGCTAGATGACTGGGGCGAAGGGCAGCTTTCCCCTGATGGGCCTCTTTCGCCCACAGAGAGCTTGGCATGGGAAGAAATGTTGTTTGGCCCTAGCGAAGACATAGATAACCAGGTGCAGATGGATAGCGATTCGGGATCTTATGAACCCGGGGGGGGGAGGAATTCTCAGGAGCCTCCAGGGGAAAACATGGAAGAAGGCGCATGGGAAATGGCTAGGGAGGAGAGCTCTCAGGGAGATAGAAACACAGCTGCGGAGAGACAAGGTCGAACCTTTGATAGGAGACGGAACATAGAGTCTAGCAGAAGGGAATGGTCTAAGAGCATAGACCGGCCGAGGTCCGTGAGCAGCGATTGGAGACGAAGAAGCCTAGAGCGTCGGGGACCTCGGCCGAGGGATTAAGTATAGGATCCGTGGGAACGAATCCTCAGTGCTCCGGCCACGTCTTTCCTGAATAGGCGTGAAGCGGAGTGGGACCACGAAGCTAAGCTAGCCCGTGGTCATCAAGCCTTGCCTTGCCTTGCCTTGGTTCCTGATCCGCATGGTTTTGCGGAGCCTTGCCTTGTATCCTGATCCACACGGTTGTGTGGAGCCTTGCTGAACTTTAAGCCTTGCTGAACTTTAAGCCTATTTGCCACGTTTCTTGGACATTGTTACTTCAAACCTTTTGGATTGTTTTACTATTCTATTGGACAATATCTTTGAGCTGTTTTTATATTCAATAAACTAGTTAGCCTTCAGTCTGTCTCTGTGTGTGTGATTAAGGGGCCGGTCAAGTCCGTGCATCGTGACAGCTGCCATATAAAATGCAGTTCAAAACATACTGTGGATTTTAAATAGCAGTGTAGAAGGGGCCTCATATAATCCAGTTCAAAACTGGTAAAGTGGATTGTCTGCTTTAATAATCTGGATTATATGGCAGTGTAGAAGGGGCCTAAGTAGAATTACTAAGGAGTAACATGTTAAAAATGATACATTATAGGTTCCTCTAAAGTGGTCTAAAGAAACATGAATTCTTCGAATATAGTTCCTTTTGAAATGTAACACAACAAGTTGCCATATGGGACTGAGATAACATTAAACATTTTTTTTAAATATCAGCTATTCATTCAACATGCCCTCTGCTTCAAGGCCTCAAGCTGGGCAGCCTCCTCTTCATATCGTGAAAGGTTGACATGATATGGTGGCTCCTCTCATGTCTTATTGAAAGGAGGGAGGGAGAAATCACTCCAAACAAGGACCTTTAAAAAGTATATCAGAGTTCAGCACAGAAAAGCTGGATAAAGAGAGAGAGAAAGTTGGAGGGGTAGGCTTAAAATATAGTTAGCTGTGCTTTGCTTTGGATTGCATCCTGACTCATTGTGCAAGATTTCCATGCATGATATATGCATACATGTGCACACACACAAATTTTCCTCTTCCTTCTGCTTGACCTCTCTTATTTTCTAAGAAGTTTGAGATTATATTTAAAAATAGCTTTTCTTTCCTAAGCACTCCGGGTGCATATGGGTTTATTAACACATTCTAAAATAATTACAAAAATATATAATTCCAACTGTTTCCTAAAGCAGTGTTTCCCAACCAGTGTGCCATGGCACACTAGTGTGCCGTGAGCAATTATCAGGTGTGTCATGGGAAATTGGAACCTCCAATACCCTTTCTTCCCCCTCCTGCCGAACACTTTTTCTTCTCCACTCGGGCTCCCTTCTTCCCAGCCTCGCTCTGCTCACTTTGCCTCACTTTGCTCACGCTGCTGCTTCTGTGGGAGGGAGGAAGACGTGACCCATATGGGCGCTACTGCAGACTCGCCCCACATCTTCCTCCCTCCCCTCCACTGTGCTCTCTGGATATAGGTGAACTACAACTCCAAAACTCAAGGTCAATGCCCACCAAATTCTTATAGTATTTTCTCTTGGTTATGGTAGTTCTGTGTGGGAAGTTTGATTCCATTCCACCATTGGTGGAGTTCAAAATGATCTTTGATTGTGGGTGAACTATAACTCCCAGCTGTTGAGCAAGACCTTCATGTGTGTCTTTCTGCCATTCCTGCCAGGATATCTATGTTGTGTTCGTCGAAACAGGCCCAGGTTTCACACTGAGTGTATAAATACATTTAAAAACATATTAACTATATGTATCATTGTGTTAGAGTGTCATTTGTGTCATTTTGGTTGGTGGTGTGCCCCAGGACTTTGTAAATGTAAAAAATGTGCCGCGACTCAAAAAAGGTTGAAAAACACTGTCCTAAAGAATAAAATTGTTCATCTTAAATAACTTTTTAAAAAGATAATGCCTGGTACATCCATGGCCCCTTCTATACTGCCTCTATATTCCCGGATCTGATCCCAGATTATTTTTTTATCCCAGATTATCTGGCAGTGGAGACTCATATAATCCAGTTCAATGCAGATAATCTAGGATCAGATACTGGGATATAGGACAGGGTAGAAGGGTCCTTAGTGAGGCACTAGAGCAAGCCTGGGCAAACTTTGGCCCTCAGGTGTTTTTTGGACTCCAACTCCCACAATTCCTAACAGCCTACCGGCTGTTAGGAATTGTGGGAGTTGGAGTCCAAAACACCCTGAGGGGCGAAGTTTGCCTAGGCCTGCACTAGAGCTATCTAATTTAGAATACTATGCATCCCTCTCTAAACTGTACATTTTAAGATGAAACCAAAGCATTTTGAGGGGAATCATAGCACTATAAACAGTGTACATGGCAGTGAAAGAAGAAAAGTAAGATGCAGGTCTACTTGTTTGTTAGATTCCATGCTTCGGGATAGCCTTTTGAACCTGTCAATTTCCAGATGTACTGGACAACACTTACCATTATCTCAAATGATTGTTCAGATTGTGGGATTTGTAGTCTAAGGGCCCTTTCAGACAGACCCTATATCCCAGGAACTGATCCCAGGTTTTCTGCTTTAACTTGGATTATATGAGTTCCCACTACCAGATAATCTGGGATAAACTGAAAAACCTGGCATCACATCCTGGGATATAGGGCCTGTCTGGAGGAGCCCTAAAGCCCCTTCTACACTGCCATATAATCCAGATTATATCAAATCAGATAATCTACATTATCTGTTCTGGCACAACAGTGCCAATAGGGCTCTGTTTTCCCTTTGTTGCACTACAAGTTTGCAGGAGCTCATTCCCTTGAATTTTATTTTGTAGGTGACTTTCTTGGTTTGCATTTACGGGCCCAGAGGGCTGCCAATCAATTTAGAGTTGCAGACCCGCCCCTATCCCCAGAATTTGGGAGGGAAAGGGGATGTTTTTTCTCACAGTCTTAACAGCTACTGTATTGGAGAGGACGTGATTTAAGGTAGCCTATTCCTTCCTACTTGGAAGAAGGCATTAAATCTAACAGCTTTGCTGGGGTAACAGACCAGCTTTGCTGGAGTAACAGACCAGCTTGCTGGAGAAACACATATCCAGCTTTTGCTGGAGAAATACAGAACAGCTTCACAGTCTTTTGTGAAGGGATCATGTACAGTCCCTGGCTAATCGATAGGAACCTTGCCTGGCACAGGACATCTGGCTATCCATAACGCAGCTTGGAGTCGGAAGAAGGGGCCTCACACCAGCAAGGTAAAGAAGGATTGCCCAGGGAAGGGTCATAGGATTTTCCCCAAAAGGAGAAGACCAGAATTGCCCAGTTGGCCGGCCCTGTTGCTGTAGACTGAGAAAGTTACCTGTTTGAAGCCCTCCAGTTTGTTAAGATTTAAGCCCAAAGAAAGAACTTTGTTAAATCTATTTCAAGCCTCGAAGGACTTTATCATTGGGGAAAACCAAGGGGTCCTTCCAACTGAGGCACCCCGGCGTCCCGTTGGGCCAACAGAGGTCATGTCCTAGAAACAGCCGTTCTACGAGGCCAGCGTGCGACAGCACATTATCAGTTTTTAACTGGATTATACGAGTCTACATTGCCATGTAATCCAATTCAAAGCAGATAATCTGAATTTTATATGGCACTGTAGAAGGGACCTATGTCACACAGAAAATGCCAACTTAAAAGCTATTAAGTATTACTTATGAAGCAGCCAATAAAATCGTGTCTAAGACGTCTTCTGCACTTCCATATACTCCAGTATTTGATCCCAGATTATCTGTTTTGAACTGTATTATATGAGTCTACACTGCCATATAATCTAGTTCAAAGCAGATAATCTGGATTCAGAAACTGGATTATATGGCAGTGTAGATGGCGTTTCAGACTATATAGATTTGGGTACATCCCACCACTGGGTTGTTGTAGGTTTTTTGGTCTGTACAGCTGTTCTAATGGTATGAATGCAGTCACGTCTGCAACACCAGATACATTTGTTCTGGTCCTTGACTATGAAAGCTAAGGACACCAGTCTTACCTGCTCATTATCGCAAAAGTAGCCATCCTGCTTGTGCAAATTGGAAGGGCACTAGAGAGGGGAAGAAAAAAAAACAAGAGATAAGGTCTGGTACACTGGGTATAAATTAAAATAATGTTAAAGAAAAAAAATAAAATTGCCCTTAGTGGTGTGGCTTGAGGAGGGTGGAGGGAGGGCATGGGGAGGAGGAATGGCAGGCCGCATTGACTGGCTGGGGGTGATGTCCCGCTGGGCTTTCCCTGTGGTCCCCGCCGCTCTCCATTCAAGGACCTCCTCCGCCCTCGCCGCTTACCTCTCCCGAAGCCTTACCTAGGCCCAAGGAAGTACCTCTGGACACTGACTCCTAGCAGCGCTGGGTGGCGGCATGCCTTGGATGTGCTCCCAGAGGCATGCTGGGAGCAGTAGTTCTCTCACTCCTATTGCTCCCAACATGCCTCTGGGAGCACATCCAAGGCACGCCGTCGTCCAGCGCTGCTAGGAGTAATCCGGAGACGCTTCCTTGGGCCTAAGCAAGCCCAGTGGCCTTCGGAAGAAGTAAGCGGCGAGAGCGAGGAGGTCCTTGAATGGAGAGTAGCAGGGGCCATGGGAGCATAGTCTTGAAAGAGGGGGTAGTCTTAAATGCCAAGTATATTCCTAACTCTGTATTTTATCTATAACAGTTGGGGGGGGCGTCTTATACCACCAGTCGCCTTGTATTCTGGAATATACAGCAGTTGTTATACTCCAGAAACTTCATTTTTGTGGCTGCCACAAACTATGTTGTATTGGTTGAA
This sequence comes from Anolis apletophallus, assembly GCA_030556195.1. Lineage (NCBI taxonomy): Eukaryota > Metazoa > Chordata > Lepidosauria > Squamata > Anolidae > Anolis > Anolis apletophallus. Next base: position 97,967,655 of record JARBWK010000008.1, read on the forward strand.
ACTCTATGAGATATTCATTGAAAAACTATAGCAAAATTTGCAGTTAGTAAACTTTGTTCATGATTTTATGATAAAATCAATTGAGAAATTTATTAATGACCCAGGAATAAACATCATGTTACTTAGCATCATAGCAAATCCTATTGAACTAACAACATCTAGTAGAAGCATACCATAGTTTCACACTAGACAATCTAAGGAATACATAGAGAATATCTCTCTATATATCACTGATCAACTTTCAGAAGAAGCATGTCACAAAATTGCATTGGTGGGCCTAGGAAATACCTGGAGAGGACATATTTTGTCAAATGGAAGCAAATGAAACCACTGCTTGTTCTGCAGATATGGGGTCATACTGTATTTCAACATTGACAGAATAATTATGCTTATTTATTTATACCCCATTGTTTCTCTCTTAAAGGAGACTCAAAGGAGCTCAATCCTTTGTGAATAAAAAGATATTTGCTTGGACAACTTGGAAAATGATTAGGGCACAGCTTGGGAAATGGTAAGCCTCCACTGAAAGAAGTAGCCATAAGAAAAAACCTTAAAAGATCCTACAGACAGTGGCAAATTTCTTCACAAATAGGCTGAGAAAACATTGATATTTTAAAAGTCTGAATCTAGAAGAAAGTAAAAGGGACAAAAATAACTTAACTCCTCATTTCAGGAAGTTTAGGTTCCTCCCACCTTTGATGAAGCAGAAGACCTACCACCTGAACATGGCTGGTGACTAGAATGGGAATCTAGGGCGCATCTCATCATAACCAGATTATGGCCTCACCCCATTCTCACCTGACTAGAGTCCCCGGTGCAGGTTTCCAGGATGTCGCACTCATTCACAGCTTCTCGGCAGGTGACACCTCGTGGCTCATACTGTGAAAGGAAGATGGGAGAGAAGTAGCTGAATTCTTGAATATGGACCAGTGGGCAAAGGACTCAATCAGAATGAAATCTCTTCTGCTCCTCCAACATCTCATACTGATTTCATAGCCTGTCCCAGCTTTTATGCCCCACCACTGTTGGTGTAGAAACAACAACATCAGTCCACGCTTGGGCTGCTGCCGGTGTTCCTTGCTTACTCACCTCTTTTCATTAAGCAAACAAGAAGAATCATAGAATTGGAAGAGACCACATGGGCCATCTAGTCCAACCAAAAGGACAATCAGAGCATCCCCGACAGATGGCCATCCAGCCACTGTTTAAAAGCCTCCAAAGAGGGTGATTTTTCCACCTTCCGAGGCAGAGTGTTTCACCGTTGAAGAGCTCTTAAGGTCAGGAAGTTCTCCCTAGTGTCCAGGTGGAATCTCCCTTCCTGTAATTTGAACCCATTATTCTGACTTTTAGGATCCTTCCACACTGCCATATAATTCACAATATCTTCTTTGAACTGGGTTATTTGAGTCCACACTGCCATATAATCCAATTCAATGTGGATTTTATACAGCTGGGTGGAAGGGACTCTAGTCTCCAGGGCAGCAAAAAAAAAAGCCTGCTCCCGCTCCCTTATGTCATCCTTTTAAATATGTAAGCATGACAATAATGTTTCCTCTCAACCTTCTCTTCTGCAAGCTAAACATTCAGCTTTTAAAGTCACTTCTTATAGGGCAGGGTCTCCAGACCCCTGATCAATTTAGTTGTCCTCCTCTGGACACCTTCCAGCTTGTCAATAATCTCCTTGAATTGTGGTGCCCAGAATTGGACACAGTTTTCCAGGTGATGTCTGACCAAAGCAGTATAGAAAGGCAACATTACTTCCCTTGATCTAGAGTTAGACACTCTTCTCCTTTTGATATAGCCCAAATTCCTACTGGCTTTTTCTGATCCTGTCTTCTGGTGCATCAGCTATTCCTCCCCAATTTGGTGTCATCTGCAAACTTGATAAACAGGCCAACTAAACCTTAATCCAGGGGTGCTCACACTTTTTCAGCATGCGAGCTACTTATAAAACAACCAAGTCAAAATGATCTACCTACCCACTACTCAGAGAGCCATAAAAGCAAAATATTTGGAAATTTATTTCAGTGAGAGCCATATAATATATTTTAAGACTGAATTCAACTAAATCTGAGTATAATAAGCCCCTGAATTTATTCATAGTAATAATGATGATGATAATCATTCAGCCTTTGCTACTAATAATAACAATAACAACAATAGGTTCCTAGAGCAGAAGGAGACCTCCAAGGGCCATCCAGTCCAACTTCCTTCTGCCATAAGGGAAAAACACAATCAAAGCATTCCTCACAGATGGCCATTCAGCCTCTGATAATAATAATAATAACAAAAACAAACAACAAAAACAACAATGAATTCCTAGAATAGGAGGAGACCTCCAAGGGCCATCCAGTCCAACCTCCTTCTGCACCTGGGCGGCGTCGGGAGCCTGCGGGGCGGGACTGAGCCTTCCTCCCGCCCTGCCTGCAATCTACCAGGACGCCCTACGCGAGCTACCAGTAGATCGCGATCTACCTAATGAGCACTTCTACCTTAATCCAAGAACGAAGAGTAACCACTGGCAATGAGTTGGAACTTCATAGAGGGGCTAAGCTGTACCATCAGGAGCCCAATATTTATTTTGGTTCAAAGTACAGCAAAATATCAGGAATTTGGCCTATTCCATGCCACTAAACATGAATCCATTGCTTGGGGAGCCTATGTAACACGGTCTTTTTTTAAAAAAAACAAAACATGCAAGGCCTCATGGATGGACTGGGGAAACTAATGCTGAAAAATTGGGCTGGAAAGAGGAGAGTTCCGGATATCTTCTCTTGCACACATGGATGAAATATTATGGTTTTAGCTGACTGTAGAAAATGTTTCATGGTCAAAATAAAATGTACTCACTGTGTTTTGACCTAGGTACAAAATGAACTGGCTGGAGTGAATGGTAGGCTGCCAGAGTGAAAACTGGGGAGTGTTCCTTAGAAGAGAGAATTGCAGTAAGTTATTGCTTGTGGTACAGTCAGATAACAAGCAATTCCTACACAACCCTTAAAGCAGGGGTGCTCATTAGGTAGCTCGGGAGCTACTAGTAGATCTTCGGCCCTCTTCCAGGTGATCTTCGGGCCTCACCAGCCGGATGGGGCACTCCTGCCATGTGCGCGCACACTCTACGCGCACGCGTGCTCCTGCTGCTGGCTCCTCCTGCTCTCGCGGTGCTTCTTTCGCCTGCGGGGCATTGCAGGAAGAAGGAAGCACGAGGCGGGGCCTCTGGAGGGAGCGCCCTGCCTCTCTCGTCCAGAAGCAGCTGTGCAGCCTCCGTTGCCGGCGAGACAGGCAGGGCGGAGTGCTCCCTCTGGATGCCCCAGCTCATGCTTTCTCATTCCTGCAATCCCCCGCAGGCAGAAGAAGCGCTGCGCGGGCGGAAAACAGCAGCAGGAGCACGCGCGGTGGCAAGAGCGCGTGGCGGCGGGAACGCGCGGGAGCGCACTGCGGCGGGGTCAGGTAGATCTTTTGGACTTGGTTGCTTTAAGAGTAGCTCGCATGCTGAAAAAGTGTGAGCACCCCTGCCTTAAAGGAACAGGAGTGCTCTCCAGGATTCAAGCTAGTGACTCCAGTAGGTGTCCACTGGAGAAAATCTTCCTACCGAATCTCAGTCTGCTCTTGCTCATTTACCTTGCATCCTCGGCAACATAAGCCATCACTGCACATAGCATCATGTGTGAGCGTACATTTCTTGCAGCAGTTCCCTCCACCCTTGGAGCACTCCTGTGAAAATAAGACAGAAAAGGCAATAAATATCCTTTAAAGATACTTGGGTTTAAAGAAATGTAATTTCTTGTAATAGACCTCCTCGGGTTTTGCCACTTTTTACTGGTTGTTGCTGCCTCTGTTTCCATTTGTTTCCTTCTTTTGAGGAACTGTTTGTAGTAGGGTTACAATGCTAAAATAAAGAACAGGACTCTTATCCCTTTAATGATCAGGCAAGCAATACCTATTGAAATTCCATCTTTTATACAGCCATAAAGGGATATGTGTCCTGTCCATTATTTTCCCTGGTAATTCTGTAGAATTTTTAAAAATATATATAATATAAAACAATACCACCTTCCAAGTATCCTCAAAATCAGAATCCACTATGGCAGAGCTTTCCAAACTGGGTGGCACAACATCTTAGTGTGTCGGCTGCAGTGCAATGTGAATGTAATGGGAATTAAGAGTTGCTAATCTCAATAATAAAATTTGCAACAGCCTCATGAAAGAATGTATCAGTGTTGTTCAGAAGATAGCAATTTTATTACACCCTTGCAATTGAGAATACTGTGAAAAAATGGAATTCCTTTATTTCATCATCCATCATATTTAAGGTAAATAAAAAATGCTGGAGAGTTTCAACAGAGACCAAAGCCCCTTCTACACTGTCATATTATCCAGGTTATTAAAGCAGATAATCCACGTTATCTGCTTTGAACTGGATTACATGTGTCTACACTGCCATATAATCCAGTTCAAAGCAGATATATATATATTTCATAATCATAATTTTATATGGCCGTGTAGAAGGGACCCAAATCACAAGAACAAACCCTTTTGAGATGTTCCACATTTTTATATCTCCCATCCAAAAGAGCTGATGGCAACATATTACATCTTGCAGTTGCCAAAGCTATCCTCTGGATGAGATTAATCAAAATGTGAAGGCAAGCTGCCATGACGCCATACTTGCATGGAACTAATGATGTGGTAGAGGAACAAGCTGTCTTTGCTGTAAGAGTCAGATTATGGAAATCAAGCTCCAAAAGTCTGTTCTTGACTGACTTGCAGGCTTCCACATTACCCTAAGAATGACAGATCTTGACTCCATCATGTAGGACTTTCCAAACATTTTATGTTGGCGACATACATTTTAGACATGCCGCACAGTAATTCAGCTTTACTAGCAAACTGGCAGTCAAACCAACCACTGATTAGAGATAAGGACATATATAGAAGATGTAATAAAAAAACATGAATGGGGACACAACATACCTCATGTAATCCTTTCATTTATATTATATTATAAATTGATAATAACATTTATGCTTTCATTTTATCTCAGATGTCCCTCTTGTTGTATATGCCTGTGTTGTGATTTTGTTGCTGTATGCCAATAAAGGTTGTGTGTGTGGTAAACCCTATTTCTCACAGCTACATGTCTGGTTCTGTCCCATTCGTTGCTTACCGCTAAAGATCCACAGTCACATTCTTCACCTGTCTCCACAAAACCATTGCCACATTCAGGCGGATCAAGGAGCTGCACAAAGAGTGAAAGATCGGACAGTTGAAACCAGAGAGGTACACATTACTTCATAGTCTACCTGCACCTCATGCTGGGCTAGAAAAACAACCCATTCCCATGGGCCCATTTTGAGGTAGGAATTTGGAAAGGTGGCAATGCCTTTCATGTTGATAACACATTTATTAACATTTATATAATATAATATTTCATATTTAATATGAAGAGATGTAATATTTCAGCATCCCAGATATGTAGACACCAAATCTGATAATGCATCTGTCCCAGCCCAGGATTATATAAAAAATGGAATTGAATGCTTTTATATTCAAACATCTTAATACCAAATCAGGATTGCCACCAGTTTTTTTTTCTGAGAGTTTTCTTAACTTTATCACCTAAAAGTAATTGGACACAACACAATCCTCTCCATGCTGGGAACAGGTGAACCAATTAAATCGAAGAGATGCAAATAGGGCAAAATTTTGTTTTGGGATAATTTCCTAAGAATTTAACTAAAATTCAGACATTTCTATTCAGGATGAAAACAATGTGAGGTTTAAAAAAAGAAAAGTGAAGGAAAACAGAATTGACATGTCTCATAAGTACCATCATATTTCGAGATATTGCTGCCTTTGGAATAACATTGTGATAATACAATAATTTACAACCACCGTTTAATCCAATAACCCGAAACAAACAAGCCATCCAAAAGTGAACATGTGAAGATTTCTAGGGATGTGGTGTGAACATACCAAACACTGGGAAACTACCTAACTGGTCTAGAAACAACTCAAAAAGAAGGCAGCAGAATCATATACAGTACATCAAAGTAAATCAAGGGGTCAGCCCACACAATAACAGTAAAGAGAATAGTCTGGACCCTAGATATACAAACCAGGGCTATTGAGGAAGTGAAAGAATGCAATATGCAAAGTATCAAGGTCCCAAGTCTAAATCGTCCATAGGTAGCGGGGAGGTGGTGCGGCACATTTTGCTCTCCCTCTGCCCTACAAGGACTGGACTGTGTCTCAGGGAGAGCTTGTGTACCTTTTGGCATTTGCCCATTGGGGTAGCCACAATACAAGACAGTTTGAACTACACTGTGTTTGGACCTTTATTTCCGGGTGCCCAATGGTTGATGTTTTCACCGTGAAAGTCCCCTTGTCACTTTATTTTCCGGGATTGATTAGCGGTTTGCTCTATCTACGCCCCTCCACCAGGACGCATGCGTCCCACTTTGCCTTGTTTACTACGTCGTTGAGCCTGCGTCTTTACGTTGCCACGCGTCCTTGCTTACAGTGCTACATGTTACGTGACATCTTTATGTCAGGGTGTGGCTCTGCTCACGACGCAGCGGACTCGTCCTCAATAGCCCTGGTTTGTATATCTAGGGTCCAGACTATTCTCTTTACTGTTATTGTGTGGGCTGACCCTTTGATTTACTTTGATGTATATGATTCTGCTGCCTTCTTTTTGTGTTGTTTCTAGATGCTGTGTGAACATGACTGTTTTGCAGATTTCCTCAACTGCATCTCAATCTCAAGAGGCTGCTGAGGATGCTACTCCTGAGATATACACAACAATGAGATGCTTTTCCTGAGGGTTAAACTGGATGAGGTTCCATTCACGCAATGAAAGGACTTTGGGTTGAACAGAGACAACAACTTCCTGGCAAAATATACACATTTAAACACTAGTAAACATCTCAGCCTCATGAGGGCTCTCTTGGTCAGTTTATCGCACCACCATTCTGGTTCCCAGCCAACCTCACTCTATATTCCGATATTTGCTCCATCATTGATATGGTTAACTATCACAGAGGCTTTAGATAACATATTTCTTTCTGTTTCCCCCTCTAAAGACAGTGAGTGGCCTTTTCTTAGGTTTGGTTTAAGCAATTGACTATGGTTTATGGGACCAGGGTTTGAATACTCACTTGGCCATTGAAATACACTGGGTGACCTTAGAAAAGTCACACACTTTCAAACTCCAAAAGAAGGAAAAAATAAACATTGGAGGAAATTGTAACCTAAAATTTTCCCTTTAGCTCTGTAGTTGGGAAGGTGAGACCTGAGCCACCATGTTCCCCACACATGTTCAGACTGAGGGCAGGGAACCACTTGAAAAACACAATGTATAGCAATGTAACCGGTTCTCCAAAGGGATCTTGTACTATACCCAAATGTATGTTCATAAACTAGGAAAATGCTCCTACAGGATACTCTAGCACTGTGTCCAACCCAGCATCCATGTTTGCACATGAAATGCATATGGATGTAATTCTGTCTTACATAGATGACACACAAATCCGAGGTCATCGTCTTTATTTGTATATATACTTTTCCCTTAATCTGGGGGTCAATGTGACTTACAAATTTAAATGAGTACAGTATAGCTAAAACATATCAAATATCTATATTAAAATGGAATGATATTTTGAAACAAAAAATAAAATACTAAAAAGCAGTGAAAAGCAGTACAATTACATCAAATGCAGTACCCTCCCTGATGCCATTATTATTAAGACTAAATTATTAAATTATTATTATTTACCTTCAAGGGCTTGTTAAAGAGACAGCTCCCACCACCTTCAGCCAGGAACCTATTGTATTCGTCAACGCTGCACCGCGAGAATTTACGTGGCAGGTAGTAACTGTGGGCCAGGAAAGAGACCAAGAAGGCAGAATTAAAAAAACTGATAAAATGTCCAAGAGCAATTGCTTTTTCAGGGAGGAGGAAGAATTTCAAAGGTCCAGGAATTGGATGCATACCTCATTCATGAATGCCAAGATGTCAATGAACCTTGAACTATGGTATTTATTTTCAATTTGTAGGTTAAAAAAGCACAACCTGAGTGTGTTCTGACCCAAAATGGGTTATATAAGTGTACAATTTATTTCTTTTCCTTTAAGGCAAGGCTGTTCATCATTGGACCCTTCTACACTGCCATATAATTCCGATTATCAAAGCAGATAATCCACATTTTCTTCTTTGAACTGCATTATATGAGTCTACACTGCTATATAATCCACTTGAGAGCAGATAATCTGGATTTTTTGTGGCAGTGTAGATCCAGCCTTTGTTCTGTAAATGTATATCTACAATATACATTTTATTATGTATATTGTAGATATGTTTTAATATGTGTGTGTGTGTTTGGAGATGTTGTGACCTGCTTCAAGCCATGAGGAGAGGCAAGGAATAAATTATTATTATTATTATCATCATCATCATCTGTCCAAGCACTCAATGGTTATTGAGTGCTACAGTTACCTATCTGATAGGGAAGAGGCGGCTAGATACAATGAAAGATATCTAGGCTTCAAAATTTTGAGGAATTGTACAGGAGAAGCAATTTAAGCAGATGCATATTTTCTCTCTTCTCTACGCACCTAGCCAAATCCCCTATTTTAGCTCATTATTAAAGGTGTTGATTCTAGATCTAGCTATACCAGAAAGGGAAAAGGAAACACATATTAGTGCTGCAATAAACAAAACGGCTACAGATAAAAACACTGTTTTAATGCACAGGGAAGTTTAACATTAGGTTTTTTAAAAGAATAGCAGTACTTCAAGAAGCAATTTGTTCTTTACATCAGCATGAAGAACTAATCTAGCCTTTCCCAATCTCACTCCCTTCAAATGTGTTGGGCTGCAACTCACAGAATCCCCCATTCTGGGGTTTGCGGTCCAATATATCTGGCAGGAGTTGTGAACTGCTTTTGTCGTGCTCATCTCCTCCCAACACTCACCCAGTGTCCTCCATAATGCAGCCCAGCCAGGAGTCAGGACAGCGACAATCCCCTGCAGAGAAATAGACCAACAAGGGGGGAAAGTGGAAATGTCTTGTTATGGAGCTGGGATGTAGGGGGCGGGGGAGAGGCATATTCCATATGTCCCTTGTGGTCCTCTTATTCTAGCCATTCAGCCTTTGCCCCATTTCTCTTTGGTTGAATGTACAAAATAGCACAGTGCAAGCTAATTTGTTTGCATAATACAAAATGCTATATGATTTAAAGCTCTAAAAGATAGGGTGGTCCTTGTGTGGTTCTACTGTACTCCTAACAACCCTGAATTCACTTCCATAATGGAAATACTGGAAAACAGAAAACCAAATTTCTAGCATTGCAATAGCTGAAAGCCCCAATTGCGTATTTTGAGATACTACTGAAGCATCCAAAGAAAGGAGCCTAAAAAGTGACTAAGGGAATATTAACGTAACACAAATAAAGCTCTTGCTGGGAAACATTTTCAATGTCTCAATCTCTACAATGCTAAAAACTTGGTGGTTAAAGAAAAAATCACCTGGGAGGGAAATGCCCTCATTTTGCCACCCTGTAACGACACTCCTGACCTGATTTAGTCTCTCTGGAACTTCACTGCTCAATCGGAACACTTTCTGAGCCAGAAACTCCCAAGGAATAGTTCCCTTTTCTCAATGGCCACATATTCATTGCTGGTGTCTGCTCATCCAACAACGAGGAGGAGCTGACTCAGGGCCCCATCCCATGCAGTTAGAGCTTTGTTTCCATGAGCTTCAGAAACCGAGTCCCACTGAGGCTTTCACATGATGTAAGGGCACTTTCAATGAGACTCCGTGGGACTCCATTTCCACAGTGCATGGAAATGGAGCCCAGGATGCATTTTCAGGAGTTGAAAGACAAGGAAAGATGGGGAAAGGATGTGGGATGGCTGGCCATCCCAGAAGACAAGCCTTGCCAGTAGGAAGTGAAGTAAGATGATTCCCTACACTTTCCTCTGCTTTTCCCCTCACTCATGGGATGAGGTCCTCAGAGCAAAAACACACAGTTGTCCCATCCTCTTCGAAAAGAGGACAGCCTGTGACTTAACTTGAATAAAAAGATTATGAGGGCCACAAAGACCATTAGGATACTTATCGTCCTGTCTAAACTACCCTCCAGTGTCTAATGTGCTACTCATGGAGAGGAGAGCTCCTTGACTAGTCCCAGTTCCCAGTTGCTTACCTGCAGAGGATCGGTGCTTGTTCCACATCATACCAATGTTTTGACCCAGGGTCTGTGCTAATGTTACTGCCATCGCTCCCACGTTGCCATACTTTGGGAAGGAGGAGGAGGAAATCACGTTATTGGGGAGGGGGAGGGAGTGAAGAGGCATAGTCTAGCATGCTACGTTTTTGTGGGCAGGACTCATCTTGAAGTTTTGTCATCATCTGGTAACCTCCCCCTTGCTTTGCACAGACTCAAAGCCATTAAGACAGTGTTTCCCAACCAGTGTGCTGGGGCACACTAGTGTGCTGTGAGCGATCATCAGGTGTGCCGTGGGAAATTGGAACCTCCAGGAAAAGGGGGGGAGGAGAGTCTTGTGTGTTATAAAACCCTAAGAAACCTACCTCGATAAAGGCACAAAATTACAAACACCCCCCTCCCCACCCGTTGTCTACTTGGTCTCTCCCTCTCCATGCATTCCCCAAGTAGAGACCTCCTCTTGCCTCCTGGGGGTTCTGTGTGGGAAGTTTGGCCCAGTTCTATCATTGGTGGGGTTCAGAATGCTCTTTGATTGTAGGGGAACTATAAATCCCAGCAACTACAACTCCCAAATGTCAAAGTCTATTTCCCCTGAACTCCATCTGCGTTCATATTTGGGCATATTGAATATTCATGCCAAGTTTGGTCCTGATCCAACATTGTTTGAGTCCACAGTGCTCTCTGGATATAGGTGAACTACAACTCCAAAACTCAAGGTCAATGCCCACCAAACTCTTATAGCATTTTCTCTTGGTTATGGGAGTTCTGTGTGGGAAGTTTTTGTCTTTCTGCCATTCCTGCCAGGATATGTTGAGTTCATCAAAACTGGCCCAGGTTTCACACTGAGTGTATAAATACATTTAAAAAAACATATTAACTATATGTATTACTGTGTTAGAGTGTCATTTTGTGTCATTTTGGTTGGTGGTGTGCCCCAGGATTTTGCAAATGTCAAAAGTGTGCCGTGGCTCAAAAAAGGTTGGGAAACACTGCATCAAGAGACCAGAAAATGGTCTTCCTAAGTAAGATTATTATTAATATAGTCCCATTAAGATATATGGCCTTTGCAGACTAATGTAAACAAACAAGATCAGTCTTTGCCTCAAGGACCTTTCAATGTAAAATCTGGTGCAACAGGGATAGAAGAAGAGAAGAATCTCCATAAATTAATGTGAATGAATGCAATGATGAGGAAAATACCAAGCATTGCAGTATGACCCCTTGTATCTGTGGGGAATATGTTCCTGAACTTACTATGAAAACAGGAAATGGTAGATAATAGAGAACGTTATGGAAACAAATGACTTCCACAAGATTAGCATAGAATATCACTGTAGGACATAAACATTTTCTAGAGAGGAATTTCCTAGGTCCTCCAATGACATCCTACGTTATCTTCACATGGACAATCGAACATTTGTAGACAGGACCTATTTTGTGGCTGGGTGAAACCATGGATACCAGTCCCATGCGTACAGGGGTCGTACTGTACTGTATTGTCACATAAGCTTTTGAATAGAGAGAGCGGTGGCATCACTTATGCACTCAAGAATAGCTTCCATGAACCTTGGCTAGAAAGCGAGAAAGGGCGAGGAAACATGCAAACTTTGGGCAGCCAGGGCAGGGACAGGAGGAAGAGCATGCTTTCATGACCTTCAGCTCCCCACCTTTAAAGGCCCGGGAAGCCCAGGCCCAGCTTTCATGCGTCACTCACCTCATTGACCCCACCTCCTCGGGCAACAGAGCAGATCCCTCCAATGTAAGCCGTACCACTGCGGCTGCTTCGGAAAGTATGGCCTCTGAAAAGTAAAGAGAAAAACAGTTGACTGAATACGGGAAGGAAGGTGAAGATGACTATGAACTACACAGTTGCCATTTATTTTTTAAATGGATATAGTGGCTCCTTGCACATTTTAATATTTTAAAATATCTGAAACTGGTAGTGAACTTCTGGCCACTTTTGGCTTATTTTTATTATTGTCAAAACAGTGGCGCCGTTGGGTTTGGGAGGGGGTGTGAAATACAGCAGGGGGCACCATTGGACGGGTAATACCAAAATGTATAACATGATTTTTATTCCTGGGTTATAAATGTCATTTCCTAATTGGAAATGGACAAAGTTTACCGGGCTACCGAGCACAATTCAAAGTGCTGGCTTTAGCCTATAAAGCCCTAAACAGTTCTGGCCCTGTCCGAACGCATCTCCTCCTATGAATCAGCTAGGACGTTAAAATCATCTGGGGGGGCCTGCTCTCGGTCCCGCCTGCATCACAAGCACGTTTTGTGGGGATGAGAGACAGGGCCTTCTCAGTGATGGCCCCTTGGCTATGGAACACAATTACTACAGATATTAGATCAGCCCCCTCCCTGTTAACATTTCGGAGGAAAGTGAAGACCTGGTTGTTCGAGCAGGCATTTGAAAAGGCAGCGTAACGAACATAGGAATATGGAACAATTGGATCTTGATTTGAACTGTGAGACTCTAATGAGATGTTTTATTGATTTATAATGATTGTTTATTATGCTACTGTTTTAATTGTTTTTAACTGTTTTATGATGTATTGAGCATTGAATTTTGCTACTGTTAACCGCTTTGAGTCGCCCAAGGGCTGAGGAAAGCAGTATATAAATATAGTAAATAACTAATAAATATTGAACTGCAAAAACCTTGTTTTTGAGGAACATCCTACAGTACCTTTTGCTATAGTTTTTCATTGAATATCTCACAGTCTCAACCAAATCAACATAGTTTGTGGCAGCCACAAAAACGAAGATTTTGGAGCAGAACAACTACTTTCAAAGTAAGTGCTACACAATTAAACAGGAAATAACACTTTCAAAACAGGAACAGGAACTTTTTCAAATGTTGTTACACAGTGTTATCTATTTTAAAAATTATGCAGTGTTTCAGTGTTATTAAAAAAATCCCTCTGATTTGATATAACCCCAAAAAGCATTTTCCCAAGCACAGCTTACATGCACTATATTGGTATACCTATGAGGGGAAAACCCTACACTCATTTACTTTTTGATCTTTTGAATGCACATTATCTCCAGTCAGAGTTGTCATTGTCCAATTACAATGCTGCTTTGACTCATGTGGTTTCATCTGCATGCAGTAAAACTGTGTTCTGTTGTTTGCATTGCTGCTTTTTGAAAATACGAGGATTGAATGAAAAGTAATGCCTCCACCTTCGTTACTTGGGTTTGGATGGGAATATTTCAATAAATCAAACGGAGAAATAATCTTTAGAATGTGCTCTTTAACTACCACTATTCACTTTTCCACATAATCACCAGACAATTAGATACATTTCTGCCAATGATGAACAAGTTTTCTGAAACCGTCACGGAAGAAGTCGACACTCTAAGTCTGCAACCAGCATCTCACAGTTCTCTCAACGTCTTCATCAGAAGCATAATGATGTCCCCGCAGATCTTCTTTCATTATCGGGAACAGATGGAAGTCAGAAGGTGTTAAATATGGACTGCATGGAGGATGCCGTACAGTGGTGAGATCCAATCTCTGAAGTTCTGCTGTGTACCCATCATGCACAGATCTTTCGATAGCCATGCAAAGCAATAATGTGACCCATACGTTCTTGTGAAATGCCAATTATGCTTGGAATTTCTCTCTGAGTGATTCAACAATTGTTCTGAATCAGTCAACCTTTTGCTTGTGAAACTTGGTGCTTGCTGTCACAGGACGTCCAACTCTTTGTTTGTCATGCAAGTCAGATGTTCCCACCTCAACATCTCTAAACTTATTTGCCCAATGACGCACAGTACTCACATCAACACAATCACCATTAACAGTTTGCATTCTTTGATTACTCTCTTTTGGGGTGACACCTTCTGCTGTTAATAATTCAATGACTGCACGTTGCTTAAGTCGCATTGACCGACCATCTGTGCAGGGTTCCATACTTCGCACTTTAACAACACATGCTAAGGCTTCCCGCCAAAATGGAACTGTAGAGAAGAGTCTACTGAACAAGCCAGTACCTCCCACATACCAGTACTGCCATCTGTTGAGGAGTTACGAAGGTGGAGGCATTGCTTTTCATTCAACCCTCGTAGTAACTGATTTTCTCAATTTTTCAGTATTTCATCTACAATATCATGGTATGGTCTTGTACAGTAGTAGGTCATTACGATGACACCATGAGTTATTACATTGGATGACACAAACCCTAGTGACATCACTTTTGCTGAGCTTTGTTTTCAGTACTTTTGGAAGCCTGAATGGTCCCTGTAGAGTCCCAAGTATAGAAAATGGGATGCATACCTCTGCTTTACTGCAACATAATATGCAGAAATCAACATGCCAAGCTTTAAATGATGCACTAGCCACCTGTTAATGACCCCCTATAATCTTATCAGAGATGAAAACTTAGAAACTGTGTTTCTAGGATAAAAGTGTCCAAGGTCCCATTCGAAACTCACGAGAAGAGGTGTACGGCATCACTGTGCTCCGGAAGACCATCCTGACGATACTTCATGAACTCGCTCAGAGTCTCCAGGGAATCTTCGTCTACCTGGATCTTGTCCCCGGAGGCCCATGTCTCCATGGCAACGAGGACAATACGTGTGTTCAGCTGTTCCTTATAGATCTGGTATCAGAAAAAAAGAAAAGCAGGGTGATGGTTTGTTGTAATTTTAGCAAGTGTGCCTATTTAAATCTGTAAGAGTAGAATAATACTTTTTTAACTAACTGGTATTTCTTTTCATTGCAGTTTGTGGGCGAGCAGAGTTCTTTTGTTCTTTAGACAATTAGCGTTCCCTTGGGCTGTGATTATTGTGCTTTAGCAATGTACGGTATAGTCAGTGCAGGTTTCATACTTGTAGATTTGATTTTTTTTGTGGGTTTGCCACCACCCCTTCAAAGCCCAAGGCTGCCGCCTACAAATTCACACAACAGCCTTGGGCTTCAGGCGGTGAGAGCATCAGCAATTGGCATGGGCACTGCCAACCACTGCCAGAGGCAGATGCTCTGTGGGCTTTTGGGGGAACTTGGCCAGAACAACAGTTGGAAAGACCTCTTCCCTCCCTCCTCTGCTAGCTGCCATGATGTTGTTGACTTGGTTCCCACCTGCTTCTTTTCTTTTCAACGGTGGGCGTTGAAGTCTGGGGCAATGGTCCCAGGCAGAATGGGGTCTCTGCCCAACTTCCTCTGGTAGCTACCGCAACCATCTTGGTCCTTGGGGCTTTGCTTCCCTCTCCTGCCTCTTTATCCATCCTCCCTTTCTGCCTCTGTCCCCCGCAACCAGGTGCCAGTTACAGTGGAGAGAATCAATCTGTGAGGACAGCTGAGGCAATGGGTGCGCATGGTGCGGGCCATATTGCCACCTTCTTTCTTCTACCGCTATCTGACACACTCACTCTTTTATCCTCATTGTCTTCTGTCTGCCTGTCAATAATCAATTGCTACCATTGCTCTCCTCCCCACATTCCCATCAAAGTGGCATCCACATATTAAACTACTTCCTCCATTGTACCCCACCCCACAATCCCAATGAATGAGAATTTAACATTCTTCCTGTGTCTCACATTCCTCTTATTCCCATTGAAGCTTCATCAAGATTTTAAACTCCTGCTTCCATTGCTCCCAAAGTCTACCTCTTTCTCTGACCACAAGCTCTCTCACCCTCACTGCCTTGTTTTCCACCCACCTACTAGCGATAAGCTTTTGCCTCTGTGTGACAACTTGGGCTTAAAATTATGAGGAACACTACCACCAACCTAAAGTTTACACTTTAGGATTTTCTTTTAAAATAATATTTCAGCTAGGCTCCTTTCTAATACGCAAACGGAGTGGATTCTGAGGTAAAAATCTTTCCCCCTTTCCTGGAACGGTGGGAAGGCGGGAACTGGCACACTCAGATGTAAAGAGGCACAATGGAGGCTTTTCTTAAAAGTTAACAAACAAACTTTTATTAACTTAACAGGCTTTTGAAAGGCACAGAGCATAATGGTTTTCAAGTGAGGCACAATAGCGTAATGGTTAACAGAAATGTACTAGAGCGTGTTGGTTGCTATAAATTACTTTCTTAGATCTTAGTTACAACACTAGACAGTTCTAAACTTATCTATCTAACCTTCCTCACTCTAATGCCGCTGACTAGTAGTGAGTGGTTGTCCCCTAGCTAAACTAGTAACTCTCTGAGCTAACACTCAGTCTTTCTAGAAGCACCCTAGCTACTAACTCTCTTCCCTAGAGTTATCCTGTAGCTGGCTTCCTCAGAGAAGTGAGCTAATCTCTAAGCCCTAGAAATCCCCAAAAAGTCTGTGACTGACTGCCTGTCAGCTATCCCACAGCACTTTTCCAGTCAGGACAACTGTCTCTCTCTCTGACCGCTCACTCTCAGCTCTGTCCAAAAACTCCTCTCTCTCTGAGTTCTGACAAGAGACTGCCAAATAAGCTACACTTCTTTTCCTCTGAAGCAGCTCGGCTCCTCCCCTCTGCTCTGAGCCAATCTCAGGCAGCTCTCTCTCCCCCTCCCAGAGAAGGATCCAAGCCACTCCCCCCTTCCTGGCTATCCTGTTTAACCATAGATGCCAAACTACTATGCTGGTCTCGGCCTAGCACAGAATGGGTGAGTCCTCACATTTTGGAAGGAGTGAAAAGAACAAAAAGCCACTTTCCTCTAGTGTAAGTGGGTAAGTGGATTAAAATCAGTGGGAAGGGGGAGACAAGGTTAAGAGGGCGTAGGGTAGTTTAAGGGAAGGGTAAAGGGTGTTGGTTGGCTTCCCATTTTATCTTTTATGGGATCTGTCTTCTGTTCCACTCTCTTCTGTCAAGGATAAATCATGCAGAGCCAGGTTGGAACTATAAAAGTCCTTTTATTTGTAAAGAAAACAAAGCATTTTTCCCTGCACCTGCCAACATCCAGGTGCAGGGAAAAAGGAGGAAACAAGGGTGGGAGGGTTCTTAAAGAGGCAAATAGGGCAAACAAAGTCCTTGGGGATCAGAGTGGTGATGGATGCACTCTGTTTCCCCTCCATGGCCTCCCATTGCCCCCAAAAGGGTCCAAGAAATATTAATGGAATTTCCATATTCTCGGGGCTCCTCCACCCCTAAACCACATGAATGAGGAGGGCAGTCTCAACTGTTAGTTTAGTGCAGTGTCACGTAACTTGTTTCAGTTTTATTTTTAGCTATAAATATATATGTATGAAAAATGCATAGTCAGTTATATGTGTCAAAATAAATAAATAATTTGTAAAGGATAGGAAAACAGATGAATTGCGGTTCAGTTAAAAATATACAATTGGCCCTCAATATTCACTGGTTTTGTATCCATCAATGCCTTGAACCATCCATGCCTTAATCCCAAAAGCAAACCTTGATCTTGTCATTTTATGTAAAGGACACCATTGTATGCAATATGACATGAACATCCACTGATTTTGATATCTACTGGCATCCTAGGACCAAATCCCAGATGCTACGAAGGACCCACTGTAATTGCAAGCAGTTGGAAAAGTGAAAGGAACAGCATCAGGAAAGAATACATAGAAAACCATCACAAACACTAAATAGTCTGACTAGTCCAATGCTAATTGGAAAGGTCCCACAGGCACTTGAAATCCCATTCCAGGTAACAAGTAATGCTCTGCCCCTGCAAATCCCAACTTCTGGAGGGAGGGCACAACGTCCCATTTTAGAAAGAGCACCAATGTAACCTATACTCACCACATCCGCAAGGTTCACCACAGACTTTGCAAAGTTGCTGGTAAGGACAACGGAGCGGCGCAGCTGTTCAAACTGAAAGAAATGAGGCACAATATGGAGCTTGTTTGTCTATTGCATTTTTCTCCAAAGAGGGCATTCTCACTCTTGCCTTAAAGCACTTGTACCCAAAAAGTATACAATTGCATGTTTTACCATCAAATTATTATTATTATTATTAATAATAATAATAATAATAGTGGAAGTTGTTTTTAAAAATCATTCCTGGGTGTTTTTTTGGCATTGTTATAACCCATCATGAGGAGAGGTGGGTAAGAAATAAAATTATTATTATTATTATTTTAAATATCTTTATTGAAAGATTTTCCAAAATAACATAAAAGAAAAATAACAATGTAGGAAAGAAGGGAAGGAATACTAGGGAAGAAGCGGATAGGGAAAGTTTGAGGGTGGGGATATTTGAAGGGCAGGGTAGTCAGGGGCGGTCCGAGCTCTCCGGGGGGAGTAAGCGAACATTATTTTGCCCCCCCCGGCTGCGCCCGCGCATGCACACTGACTCCCGAGCGCGCCGGCGCGGAGGAACGGGGGGGGAAGAGGGGACTCACGGGGCAGGCTCCCGGACCCGAGGAGGAGCAGGAGGAGGGGGGAGGCCACGAGGGCGGCCCTCACGGAGACGCAGCAGCAGCGCCCCCGGAAGGGTCCGGAGCCAGAGGCGCATCTTCCTGACGTCACTTCGTCGCCGCCTCTGCCGAGGAGGAAGGGGAGGAAGGCCTCGCTGGCCGCGCGCTGCAAGGACACCCGGAAGGAGAGACGCTGGAGGGAGGGAGCCCTGCAGAGGCGCAGCGGCGTCTTCCTCCTTCCCTCCCTCCCTCCCTCCAGCGACTCTCCTTCCGGGCGTCCTTGCAGTGCGCGGCCGGCGAGGCCTTCCTCCCCTTCCTCCTCGGCAGAGGCGGCGACGAAGTGACCTCAGGAAGATGCGCCTCTGGCTCCAGGCCCTTCCGGGGGCGCTGCTGCTGCTGCCGCTGCGTCTCCGTGGGGGCCGCCCTCGTGGCCTCCCCCCTCCTCCTCCTCCTCCTCGGGTCCGTGAGCCCGCCCCGTGAGTCCCCTCTCCCCCCCGTTCCTCCGCGCCACCGGCTGGCTGTGGCGACACGGCGGCAGGCCGGTGCCCCTCCCAGGTGGCCACGCCCCTCTCCGGGAACGTCGCCCTACGCGACCAAGTAATGGGGAAGGCCGACCCTGAGGGTAGTGTAAGTGGGTAAGTTGGTTAAAATCAGTGGGAAGGGGGAGACAAGGTTAAGAGGGTGTAGGGTAGTTTAAGGGAAGGGTAAAGGGTGTTGGTTGGCTTCCCATTTTATCTTTTATGGGATCTGTCTTCTGTTCCACTCTCTTCTGTCATGGATAAATCATGCAGAGCCAGGTTGGAACTATAAAAGTCCTTTTTATTTGTAAAGAAAACAAAGCATTTTTACCGGAGCATTCCTACAGCCTGTGTCTTAAAGCACATCAATCATGGCAACTGGAGCGTGTCCTTATCTAAAAATGTTTACATTCCAAAGGTTGAACATATGGGAACTTTGCTTCCGGGAACTTTGCTAACTCTATAATGGCCTAACTATATCACAAAGCTCAGAAAATAGACATATTTAACAGAAAACATTTTAAACTCATTTTGTCATACATTCTAGCACTGACATCTTTGTATATTCATCCTCTTCTTCTTAACGCATTTAACGGCTATCTACCCTTCTCCTGTTAGTATTTATATTCATATTTCCATTTTTTCATGTTCCATGTATTTTATTACTAAGTTCCAGTCTGCCATTGATTTCTTTTGTCTATGTCTGAGTTGTTGTGACAGACTGTCCATACTTCTAACTTCCAACATCTTAATGAACCATTCTCTTAGATTTGGGATTTCTTTTTCTCTCCAATGTTATATAATAGCCGCAGTTATTATATAATTAAATAAAATGTCCGTATCGCTATCCAAATTGAAATTGATAATTCCCAATAAAATATTCTAATTTTAATTGAAATTTTACTTTAAAAATTTATTGGGTCGCTCCAGTATTTCCTAGCTTTTTCACAACCTCACCACATATGGTGGAACATACCTCTTTCTTTGTCACACTTCCAACATTATTATTATTGTTATTTTATTCTGGAAGATACCTTCTAGAAGAGGCTACATGTTTTTCTTGACTTATGTAAGTCTTACCTGATCTGGTTGCTTGTCAAAACATGTGGATCTGGCTTTTCCTTTTTAAGGCAACAAGATCCTTTCCCTAATCTTTTCCATGTTATTTATACCTCTATTAACCCATTTTCTATTGAAACAGTAGTACCCAGGAACATAGAGTAAAAGCTACCCCAACTGCTTGGCAACAGAGAATGAGAGAGTGGAGAATCGCACTTACTGATATCACGTGAGTGAGGAATATTGCAAACACAATGGAAGGGACAGATTGCACCAGAGGCAGTGTTATACAGACATTATGTGACAAGTACCAGCCCATGACAGTATTATCCTGCTGTGATTGTAGTTTTCGAGCCTTATGTGATAAAGTTCCAAAACACTTGGAGATTCTTGTGGCAATCTGAAGTCTAGTAAGTTTTATTTGGCATAAGTTGTTGGGGATTGCAGCCTATTTTATCAGATTCAAGTGACCTGCTGTCTGTGAAAGCTTAATCCAAATAAAACATGCTTGGCTTTAAGATAAAAAAAAAAAAAGACTGCGAGTTGTTTTGCTACGACAGGCTAATAATCTGTTTTTCTCAAACAGTTCAGACTGAAACCTTTCTTAGCCAAGAACTAAAACTGGCACACCTTACAAGCAAAGCTTTACTGCTTCTGATTTTGAACACAAGAAATTTGCCACATTGCACACTTCTATTGGTTACTAACAGTCCTCTAATCATTTTTGCAACTTTGATTAAGAAGGGCTAAAAACTATTTTATACTAGCCGTCCCCTGCCCCGTGTCGCTGTGGCCCAGTCTGTGTATATGTTTTGTGTGTGTACAGATGTGCATATGTGTGTATATATTTGTGTATATGTGTATATATGTGGTTTTGCGCATGTGTTGCAATGTGTTGTAATGTATATTTCATTTTTTGGCTTTTTTAGTCCCTTCTGCTGTGTTTTTCAGTGTTTTTATGAGTGATGGTCACTCGTTGGCCTGATAGGTGTATTGTGTCCAAATTTGGTGTCAATTCGCCCAGTGGTTTTTGAGTTATGTTACTCCCACAAACGAACATTGCATTTTTATTTATATAGATGTTAAGACAAACAATGAACACATGCATTTTGGATTTTTTTTAAAAACACAAAAAGGTAAATGATAAAAAAAGGAAGGCCAAAGGTACTCCAATCTGTTTGAAGTGGGAAACAGTTCACGAAGCCAGCATTTGACTTGCTGGCAGCGTGTTTCTAATGCAAATGGCAAGGCCAAGTACATGATGTCAGTGAAAAAACAGCTGTGACTTCTCTTTGTGCGCTACATCTGGCTAGCCTCTTAACTGACGACTTGAATAGCATTCCAATTTGATTGAGCTATGTGGATACTGTAAGTCTCGTTTTAAGTAGTTTGTAAAGAAGCCAATGCCGTGAATTGAATTTTGGTTTGACCTAATTCAGGATATACAACCTTCACAGCTGTACGAGTAGCATTCAGTGTTAGCTGCATAGTTCAACACCACACAAATACAAATTTCAGTGCATACATACTTGAGTACACATGCAGCACTACCATATTTGGAACTGCGGAGGAAAATGGACAGGGGTCTACTAGCTATGAGCTCACATTGGATGCTGGTTGTATATAGGTTTCACTTTGATCAGACTTACATGGTTCTCTGCATTGATTCAGAAAGCTCAAGTAATAAACAATTCACTTTGAATTGCCAGTAGGATTAGATATAGGCTAAGTCAAGGTAAAGGTTTCCCCTTAATGTTAAGTCTAGTCATGTCCAACTCTGGGGGATGGTGCTCATCTCCATTTCTAAGATGAAGAGCCGGTGTTGTCCACAGAGACCTTCAAGGTCATGTGGCTGGCATGATTGCATGGAGTGCCGTTACCTTCCCACCTAAGCGATACCTATTGACCTACTCATATTAGCATGTTTTTGAACTGCTAGGTTGGCAGAAGCTGGGGCTAATGACAGGAACCATATAGCAAAAAGGGGAAAATATGCTGTAAGTAAACACAAACAAGCACAGTAACCACTATACAAGATACGTAGATAATTAATAAAATCAAAGGAAACTAATCCCAACCATACCCGAATGGGTGGATAATTATAATTGGTACTGTAACTTCACTCTAACTTCGGCCAGAACAAACTCCATACATGCACTTGCATTTTAGATGGTAAGAATATATTACCTCTAATAATAATTAATTTTTAAATGTTGAGTTATTTGTCTTTTTGACATTTGCAATTATCATATACAAAAGCATATATTTGATGGGTTCTATATATTATTATGATATCCAATGTATATAATATTAATGAATTTAATGTGATACCGCATGCCTTTGGTACTCTAACTCAACCCTAGCCTTGGCCAGAAGAAACCCCATACATGCACTTGCATTGTAGATGGTAAGAATATATTATCTCTAATAACAATTATATTTTAAGTGTTGAGTTATCTGACTTTTTGATATTTGTAATGATCACATTCAAAAGCATCTATTTGATTGGTTCAATGTATTATTATGACATCCAATGTATATAATATTAATGAATTTGTTTTGATACTTAAAGCTGGTGATAGTACTACATAACGAATAAATCAGCCAAATGCAAATGCAATATCATATATAATTCACAAATAATAAATGCATATAATAAGCATATCTATAGGGAATACATTACCCAACTGGGTGAAATATATCACAAAGTCCCACTCAGGGGTGACCATTCAAGTATACGAATAAGGCGTCCAGTATATGAATAAGGCGTCCACAATCTGAAAGGTAACAGTATATTGAAATGAGGGTAAAACCCCGATAATTATAAAATAATGCCACAAAAAGGTATACATACCACAAACAGCTTGGGCTATATTGATTTTCTGTTTGTGGTATGTATACCTTTTTGTGGCATTATTGGCAGCATGGGGCTCTCTAGCCTTTCTGGCTTCTATCTCTACATCTCTATATCAGACATGTCAATATATTACCCTCATTTCAATATATTGTTACCTTTCAGATTGTGGACGCCTTATTCGATTTGCCTTGAAAAAACCAGATTTACTGGTGAAACGGATTTTTAGGCCTGCTTATATTTCGCATTGCAACTCCGTCAGCCTGCTCACCTACTTTGAGGAGCTCCATCTTACTCCTCAGCGTCCTGCACCGGTCGCTTGGCCAGGAAGATTCCATCCGGATTTTCCTCACCCCCGACATTGCGTCATTTTGGGAATCTCATCCTTTGGCATTGGCTTCTTTCGTTCCCCATCAGGGGCAGGATTGGAACCTTTATAATTTTGGCATTGGCACTTTTCGTTCCCCATCAGGGGGCTGGATTGGAACCCTTACAAATACTCACTCTTGTGAGTTTGGGCCCATTGAGGTCATATATAGGATCATTTTGACTCATATTTTCGTATACTTGAATGGTCACCCCTGCGTGGGACTTTGTGATATATTTCACCCAGTTGGGTAATGTATTCCCTATAGATATGCTTATTATATGCATTTATTATTTGTGAATTATATATGACTAGCTGTACCCAGCACGCGTTGCTGTGCCCTTTTTAGGAGATGCGAGAAAGTTCAATCATCCACGGTGTGCCCTCCTCTAAACTGCAGTTAGATGGAGTGTGGGTCATGGGGGGCACGGTGTGCCAAGTTTGGTCTTCATTGGTCTTGGTTCTGGGCCACAGTGGTCTGTGGGGAATGATGGGTTTTGAAGTACTACAAATCCCGTTTTCCATGGTGGTACTTCAAGTCCCATCATGCATGGTCGGGGCTCTGTGTGCCAAGGTAGGGGGGTTTGGCTCAGGTCTTTTCCTTATTCTGTTTTGGCAGTTTATTATGGTTCGGAATTTTCATGTTGGCTGGCCATTGCAGCAGTTATGCAAATCCGCCCTTATTGGCAGCCAATCATGTTGTTCAGAATGTAGAAGCTGGGTGAGTTTTTGGCTGCCCCGGAGGATGCTGGTAAATGTAGTTTTATTTTTATTCGTTGTTTTGGGGGCCTTTTAGGTTTTGGGGAAGTTTCTTTGCTACAAACGTACCTTGCTTGAGGCCTATTTCTGTTGGCAAGTATTGTGTTTCTGCGTTGTATGGTTTCTTTGTTTGAGGTATACATCACATGACGTGAACCCATTTATATAATAGATATTGCATTTGCATTTGGCTGATTTATTCATTCTGTGACCCCTCGAGGGTACTGTGTACAGTGGCTTTTCAGCCCCCGAGCTCTGTTATTTCATTGATAGTACCACATACTCATACTTACTTTGTTCATCTGTTACATATCAAGGAATACCTCGGATGTAAATGACGTGCATCTAATACTGGAACGCCCTCTGCTATATCAGCCTTGAGAAAATCTTATAACAATAAGACGAAACGGAAAATAGATCTTGTTGATGTTGTACTGTTCCATTGGCTGGATTGTAATGCATGAGAGGAACTGCTAGATCGCGTCTTTCATGTATATCATGATTTGATGAATTTGGATACTTATCCAGTACAAGTGAATTGATGTGTTGAACTTTCTACTACTGTGGATATATGTATTTTTGAAATGACCCGCACCACAAAGACACTGTGGATTTACACCGGATCAAAATAATTATCGGATTTTACCCTTGGGTGGACTATAATTTTTTCTGTGGACTCCACTACTGGATGAAGAGACGCTATGTTTTGTGAACTCTTACAAGGAATTTACCCAGTGATTACTTCATTTACACGCAAGAAATCCTTGGATTACACTATTGTGAGTGACTTTGAGTCTCCAATTGTAATTATCCACCCATTTGGGTATGGTTGGGATTAGTTTCCTTTGATTTTATTAATTATCTACGCATCTTGTATAGTAGTTACTGTGCTTGCTAATGACAGGAACTCATCTCACTCTCCAGATTTGAACCACTGACCTTTCAGTCAGCTAGTTCAGCAGCTCAGTGGTTTAACCCAGTGCGCCCTCAGGGGCTAGCAGAGAATAAACTGGCCAAAAAGATGTGGTGTGAGATTAGAGGAGTGAGACAAACATTGACTATATTTGCATCTACAGTGACCCGGGCCTCTTCCACACTGCCATATAAAATTCAGATGATCTGATTTGAACTGGATTATATGGAAGTGTAGACTCATATAATCCAGTTCAAATCAGATAATCTGGATTATCTGATTTGATAATCTGGATTATCTGGCAGTGTAGACCGTTTCTCCAAGGAAATCTGTAAGGGATTTGCAACCAAACACCCATTTCTGCCCAGCATCTAAACATTTGAGGGTCATTACTTACCAGCTGGTGGTCATTGACTATAATGAGTTCAATGAATTTGGTCTCGCTGTGGACAGTCCGATGGCCGCGGTGAACCTGGGAAGGGAGAAAGAGGACAAGTCTACAACTTGGCACTGTTAAAACTTTCTCTTTCTCACCCCTCCAACAGCCATCTACAGCCACAGGTTGTACATTCCTGAATTCCTTGTCCATAATCCCTTCCTATGCCACTGGAGAAAACTGGAGATCAATGGAATATTAGACAGAGAGCGAGATAGATATATGCGGATATACATTTTAGGAAAACTCCTTTCTACTCTTTGAGGTGATGAGTTTGTCCTTTTTAAATATATCGACAGGAAAACAATCATTTTATTTGCTCATTAATTTCACTCAGCACTGTCTAATCTGCAAGAAGTATTCTCCTCCGCCCAGATTCCGACTATGAAATTCTTCAAAATTCAACCTAGAATAATCAAAATACAAAAATGTATCCTTTGCTACTGAGATACAATTTTACGACCCTCGATCCTTCTAACCATGAACCTATTTAGATCCTACTGAGTGAATGATCAACATCCGTACCTGCCTTCGACGCCGCAGTTTGGGGAGCCCAGTAGGAATGTAGTTGTTTAGTGCAGCAAATAAACACCCTGGAAAGAAAAGGTATATATATATATATATTAGACCAGTGTTTTTCACCCTTTTTAAAGCCACGGCACATTTTTTACATTTACAAAATCCTGGGGCACACCACCAACCAAAATGACACAAAATGACACTCTAACACAGTAATACATATAGTTAATATGTTTTTAAATGTAGTTATGTGCTCAGTGTGAAACCTGGGCCTGTTTCGATGAACACAACATAGATATCCTGGCAGGAATGGCAGAAAGACACACACAAAGGTCTTGCTCAACAGCTGGGAGTAATAGTTCACCTGCAATCAAAGATCAATCTGAACTCCACCAATGATGGAATGGAATCAAACTTCCCACACAGAACTCCCATAACCAAGAGAAAATACTATAAGAGTTTGGTGGGCATTGACCTTGAGTTTTGGAGTTGTAGTTCACCTATATCCAGAGAGCACTGTGGAGGGGAGGGAGGAAGACGTGAGCAAGTCAGCGCAGTAGCACCCGCACGGGTCACGTCTTCCTCCCTCCCCCTCCCGCAAAAGCGGCAGCATGACCAAAGCGAGGCAAAGCGAGCAGAGCGAGGCTGGGAAGAAGGGAGCCCGAGTGGAGAAGAAAAAGTGTTTGGCAGGAGGGGGAAGAAAGGGTATTGGAGGCTCCAATTTCCCACGGCACACCTGATGATCGCTCATGGCACACTGGTTGGGCAACACTGTATTAGACATTGTGGAATGTGTTGTTGAAGGCATTCATGGCCAGAATCACTGGGTTGCTGTGAGTTTTCTGGGCTGTATGGCTATATTCCAGAAGCATTCTCTCCTGACGTTTCACCCACATCTATGGCAGGAATCCTCAGAGGTTGTGAGATCTGTTGGAAACTAGGCAATTGAGGTTTATATATCTGTGGAATGTCCAGGGTGGGAGAAAGCGCTATTGCAACATTCACACTGAGGTAAGCATAAATATTGCAATTGGCCACCTTGATTAGCATTTATTGGCCCTGCAGCTTCAAATTTGGCTGGTTGCTGCCTAGGGGATCCTTTGTTGGGAGGTGTTAGCTTGCCCTGATGGTTTCATGTCAGGAATTCTACTTTTTTAAATGTTGCTCTTTATTTACTGTCCTGATTTTAGAAGTTTTTTAAATACTGATAGCCAGATTTGTTCAGTTTCATGGTTTCCTCCATTCTGTTGAAATTGTCCACATGCTTGTGGATTTCAGTGGTTTCTCTGTGTACTCTGTCATGGTAGCTGTTAGAGTGGTCCAGCATTTATGTGTTCTCAATTATATGCTATATCAGGGTTGGTTCATTAGGTGCTCTGCTGTGGCTGACCTCAGGCTGAATTAGTCTGCAGTGCATTTCATGTTCCTTGATTCATGTTTGGCTGCCACGTTTGGTGGTCCCTATGTAGCCTGGTCCACAGCTGCATGCTGGATCACTCTAACAGCCACCATGTCAGACTACACAGAGAAGCCATTGAAATCCACAAGCATGTGGACAATTTCATCAGAAAGGAAAAAACCATGAAAATGAACAAAATCTGGCTACCAGTATTTTTAAAAGCCTCTAAAATCAAGACAGTAAATAAAGATCATTGATAATAATGGCATTGACGACTGCGATAATAAACACATAAACCGGGAATGTGGTGCAGCTGGCTAAGTGTCAGCTGCATAAGATCTCTCTGACCAGTAGGTCATGAGTTCAAGGCCTGCCCGGGTCGAAGTGGGTGCTTGACCTTTAAGTGTAGCCTGCTGTCGACCTTTGCAGCCCAAAAGAGAGTTGCATCTGTCAAGTAGGAGATAAAGGTACCACATTAAGTGGGGAGGCAAATTTTGACTGAATTATGAGGCCATTAAAGAACTCCAGGAACGCTGAGGAATGCGGAAGGAACAACAAGGGACGCTGGGAACGCTGAGAGATGAGGAGTGTGTCAGCTCCCTCTGGTGGCCAGAGTTTGCCTCTGTTCATCTGTATGTGTGTATGTGGAAACGGCAGGGATTGTCTGCTAAGTATGTGTACCTGTAATCCGCTCTGAGTCCCCTTCGGGGTGAGAAGAGCAGAATATAAATAAAGTGAATAAATAAATAAACAGTAGTTCAATGCAGTTAAACTGCATTATATGGGACTACAAGGACCATATAATGCAGTGTAGATCTAGCCTATGATCCAAATTAGCATGGATGAGCTCCCTCTATCAGCTCCAGCTCCTCATGTGAGGACATGAGAGAAGCCTCCCACAAGAATGCTAACACATCAAAACATCTGGGCGTCCCCTGGGCAACATCCTTGCAGACGGCCAATTCTCTCACACCAGAAGCGACTTGCATTTTCTTAAGTCGCTCCTGACATGTCAAAAAACACCCTGTTAAGGTGCCAAATAGGATTATTGAGGAATCTAAAAAGGATGACTGATTATCTTCCTTTTCTTTCATTCAGTCATTCTTTCATTCATTTTCTTTTCTTTCTCATTTGCGTCTAATCACTGTCAAACAGCAACCAACAGAATTGTAAAGCTGAGAAGCAGATGGTTAGGAAAGACTCCGCAAGTTGATAATTAGAGCAAAAGGTAGAAGAAAGGCAAAGGTAGAAGAAAGACAAATTACCTACATAAGTACAGTTTGACTATAACTGTCCCAAGGAATAGAACGAATGAAAAGCCTGACCCCGAAGCCGTTTTTAAACTCCAGACTGCAGTCCCAGGCTGCACCTGTGCTCTCCAACACATTCCAGATTGGCTGACCTACTGCTTGAAGGGAAAGAGCATCTTGGCTATTGAATGGCCATCTGGATCATTGCAGCTGCTCTCTGGTTAGCCGTGTTTTTCTTAGAAATTGGAAATCAAGGAGGGCGGAGGAGTGAGACCTTTTGCCCTTGGCGGATGTGGACTCAGGGGCTAGGACACCGTCATCAAGCACGTTTGACATCCATGATTACTTTATGAGATTTAACTTTAGTTTTAATTAAAGCAAAGCTCCTTTTCTTATTAGAACTCCACACATAAACATTTCACATGCGGCATGTCTTACTTTCATTCACTTTAATTTAGAGACTGAGTATTCAAAGTGCCCTAATCTGATCTTTAAGAGGGGAGGGGGGAGCATTTCTACCATGTTTGCAAAAAAAAAATTGCAAAATTTTCAAAAACAATTTGGGTCCTCCTGAAAACATTTGGGAGTTAGAAAAGAGAACTGGAGGTAAGCCACACAGACATATAGAAGTTGGCTCATTTTCTACACCGCATAAATCAGTGTTTCCCAACCTTTTTTGAGCTGTGGCACATTTTTTACATTTACAAAATCCTGGGGCACACCACCAACCAAAATGACACTCTAACACAGTAATACATATAGTTATGTTTTTAAAATGTATTTCTACACTCAGTGTGAAACCTGGACTTGTTTCGATGAACTCAACATAGATATCCTGGCAGGAATGGCAGAAAGACACAAACTTCCCACACAGAACTCCCATAACCAAGAGAAAATGCTATAAGAGTTTGGTGGGCATTGACCTTGAGTTTTGGAGTTGTAGTTCACTTATATGCAGAGAGCACTGTGGACTCAAACAATGTTGGATCAGGACCAAACTTGGCATGAATGCTCAATATGCCCAAATATGAACGCAGATGGAGTTCAGGGGAAATAGACTGACATTTGGGAGTTGTAGTTGCTGGGATTTATAGTTCCCCTACAATCAAAGAGCATTCTGAACCCCACCAATGCTAGAACAGGGCCAAACTTCCCACACAGAACCCCCAGGAGGCAAGAGGAGGTCTCTACTTGGGGAAAGGGAGGTGGGCCTTCCCAATGCATGGAGAGGGAGAGACCAAGTAGACAACGGATGGGAAAGGGGGGGGGGTGTTTGTAATTTTGTGCCTTTATCGAGGTAGGTTTCTTAGGGTTTTTATACTTCAACACACTAGACTCTTCCCCCTTTCCTGGAAGTTCCAATTTCCCACGGCACACCTGATGATTGCTCACGGCACACTAGTGTGCCCCGGCACACTGGTTGGGAAACACTGGCATAAATAACCAAGGACCTTATCAAATGGCACTGTTGAGAGGCATCGTTAAGTTAAGTATAGAGAGAAATCAGGAGCTGGTCGTACCTTCCAGTCCTCACTCACTCATTTCCGTTCATTCTTCTCTCATCAGACTTTTAGTGCTTCCCAGTAGGAGTCCACTTTCTTCCTCATCACACATAGGCAATAAGTCTCCACCCCAGCTGTTTTTCTTTTGTGCAAATCTGCCTGAATCCCTTTCAATGGTATGCAATAGTTCTGCATCTAAACCCATTGGACCCTTGAGACAGAGATTCTGTTTTAAAACATTGCTATCAAATGTTCTGCATCTAAACTCATTGTTTTCCATGGGATCCAGTTGTTCTGCATCAAAACCCATTGGACCCTTGAGACAGAGACTGTTTTAAAACATTGCCATCCATTGTTCTGCATCTAAACTCATTGGACCCTTGAGACAAGGATGTTGTTTTAAACCATTGCTTTTCATGGGATCCAGTTGTTCTGCATCAAAACCCATTGGACCCTTGAGACACAGACTCTGTTTTAAAACATTGCCATCAATTAATAATAATAATACACTTTATTTATATTCCACTCTTCTCACCCTGAAGGGGACTCAGAGCAGATTACATTACACATACAGCAGGTAGACCCTGCCGAATGACATACAATTACAATACAATTGTGCAGACAAACATGTGCAATTAGAAGGATTTTTTTTTCTTCTGGCTGCATCGCATAGTACGGTTGCTCCATTACGTCAAAAGGGGGTGCTGTTGCTTCATCCTCAGACAAGAGCCTCTGGTTCCGCATTCCACTTCCGATAGCCGATCTTCCTTATTTTTATTCAGGTGTTGTAAAGTCCTTGTAAAAATCCTTCCCCGCTGAGCGGTCCCTAGTTCATCTACTCACAACTGGCTTGTTTTCGATCTGTTAGGTAGACAGTGGACAGGGCTCACAGCTGGGTGTCCAGACCAGCCCGGGAATCGAACATGCAACCTTCTGATTGCAAACACAGCTGTTGTTACCGCTGTGCTATCTCTCCGGCCCATTGGACTCTTGAGACAAGGATGCTGTTTTAAACCATTGCTTTTCTTGGGATCCAATAGTTCTGCATCAAAACCCATTGGACCCTTGAGACAGGGGTGCTGTTATAAACCATTTATTTCCATAGGAAAGAGTAATCGTGCATTTCTATAAACAGGGATGACAGCTCCCTGCTAAGAACAATATTATAATTGGAACAAACCAGCAAAGGGAAACTACCTGTTCTCTGTTCTACAATGCCTTTATTATGCTGTATCTGTCATAAATATTTTTTTGAAAGAAATTTGTGAAGGGAAGGAGTTATTATGCACTTCTGTACAGAAGGATGATAGCTCGCTGCTAAGGACTTTTTACCATGGCAAGCTCCAAAACATCCAGCCCCAGGAAGATACTTTTTGTGATGACGTTGACTGTATAATTTGTGAATACCTTATAGTAATGAATATACTGTATGACTTAAGAAGTCTACACTACCAGTGAGGAGCGTCCCGAAGACGGAACGCCCTGAGGAAGCACTACAATAGCGTGAAACAGCCACATTTTGGCAGCCTCATACATCCAGCCGTTGGCCTATTTCCGGTCCACCAGCTTCCATCGGCTCCTCATTCGAGATTTTCTTCATTTTCCAGTCCGTGAGTCCCATACTTTGGAGAATGCCCAGTGGTTTACGGACTTTAAAATATTGGCATCACCTTTGATTACTATTTGAACACTTGAACTATCTATGAGACTTTGCCTAATATCTTTTAAGGATGTCACATTATTATGCTGATGTTCCATTCATATAACCCGCATATTGTTGCTGGTATAGCAGTGTGTTCCATAGACTTACTTTGATTGTATTGCAATGTACACTGCTTTCTGACACCCATTCTTGATTAATGCAGTTTTGATGTATTTGTATATGTGTGTGTGTCAGCATATTATTAGGTGATGTGCAAGCGTCATTTTATGCTTTAGGGTGCTTAGGATTGTATATACAGCCTTATTGTGTTGTGTGTTTCCACAGTGAGCATTCCTGTTGTAAGCTCCAAAACAGATCAGAAACTGTCATGGACCTCATCACATGTTGTTTTGAGCCAAAATAACGGGTCCTTGGTGCTATTTTGGCCAAATTCATGATTTCTACCCATGATTACAGATTTGCCCAATTTCACAATTGCTCTATAGTTCAGGGGGGAGGGGGAGGGAGGACCGGAAGCCATCTGATGACTGCACTGACTGGGGGTACAGGGTGGGACGGGACTGTGAGTGTGATGAGGTGGCAAGTCTTTTAAAAAGAAAATCAGTCATATTTACCTGGTTCTGTGCAGTTCTGGGCAGTGCGAGGCATGGGTGTCTGGTAGATTTGGTGAGGGAGTGGCCCCTAATGAAGGCAAGGAGAAGGAATTAGAAGGTGCTCAGGTAGGTATACTTTCAAAAGGGAGAAGAAAGTACATATCATAATTCTTTTTATTCCCTTAATAAATTTTTCATTTAATGAAACATTTTATGACACATTAAACATGGTTTTCTTGTATCTAGTTTGTTTGCAATGAAGGAATAGCAACCAGAAGTACATATTATATATTCCATCATCTCAAGAGGGCATAGTTCATATCACTCTGACAGTCCTTTTTACTGAATTTTCAGATACTCAATAAGGACACAATGAACCAAACAATGGGACAAGGTACTTAAGTTATAGGAAGATTTCTCCATGGTACTGAAATCCCAAACAAATGGGAATTCCTAGTTGTATAATAAGATCTTATGGGTACGCATCATCTTGAGGCCTTCAAAGAGATGTTCAATGCTTGGAGGGGTAGCAGACTCTACACTATGACTAATCCTACATTATGACTAACTCTGATGGCTTTAATTCTTTAAAAATGATACTCAATCCCAATTAACCCTTTTCTTTCTCTGTCTCTACCGCAAGTAGCCTTTCCTCTTCTCTCCATTGTACAGCATACATTATGCACAACTGCAGGCCTGCAACCTAATTTCTCCAGATACTAAGGCCCCATCTACACTACCATATAATCCAGTTTCTGAATCCAGATTATCTGCTTTGAACTGGATTATATGTCAGTGTAGACTTGTAGCGGAAGATAATACCAAGAGTGATCCTTTTTGGGAGGCAGAAAAGTATGTTTATTTTCAGCTGAGACCCTGGCGTGGAATTACGTCCAAAAGCTAACCAAACTGACGATAAAGGCGTTGGCTTTCCCTTTTATACATCTTCAAATGCAGGCAAACAAAAAAACATGCTTCTATATATGTAACATTATCACTACGTCACTTTAGCATCATAGAAATATCAAATTATGTCTTCTACATGCAAGGGGCATGTCTTCATATATTTTTTTCTAAGGAGCATCTTACAGCAAGTTAGAGATAACTAGAATTCAGCTTACACAGATCCACCAGGGACTACTTTTGGCCTCTCAAGAGGGAGAGAGAGAAACTCCTTACTTTTAGAAGAAGATATGGCCTGTGGGAAGCTATACCACTCTCTAGATCAGTGTTTCCCAACCACGGTGCAGTGGCACATTAGTGTGCCATGAGCAATCACCTGGTGTGCCGTGGGAAAACCTCTCTTCCCCCCTTCCTTCCCCCTCCTGCCAAACTCCTGCTGCTGCTGCTGCTTGCGGGGGAGGAGGAGGAGGAAGGGCCGGGCGGCGAAGAAGGGGCTGGGGCGCCGCCTCCTTCGGCCGTTTTTGTGTTTATGTGTACCAACTATTACTAGATTTGGCATTGCCTGGACGTGATAGCCTTTCTAGTGACTGTGTAACAACTCTCCTGTTCACCAGTTATACACGAGGGACTCGTCTAATGCCCACCTGAAATGATACAGGAGCATATATATTGAAGGTGGAAGCCTCATTATTGTTCCATGAGGTGTATTGATGCATAAGAACAGTACTAGTGGACTGCTTTGAAGCTATATGGACACATTTTTTCTAAACACAGAGAGAGACTGACAGCTGTTGAGCAAGACCTTTGTGTGTGTGTTTCTGCCATTCCTGCCAGGTTATCTATTTTGTGTTCATCGAAACAGATCCAGGTTTCACACTGAGTGTATAAATACATTAAAACATACTAACTATATGTATTACTATGTTAGAGTGTCATTTTTTATTACTATGTTAGAGTGTCATTTTGTGTCATTTTGGTTGGTGGTGTGCCCCAGGATTTTGTAAATGTAAAAAGTGTGCCGCGGCTCAAAAAAAGTTGGGAAACACTGCTCTAGATCAGTGTTTCCCAACCAGTGTGCCGTGGCACACTAGTGTGCCATGAGTGATCATCAGGTGTGCCGTGGGAAATTGGAACCTCCAATACCCTTTCTTCCCCCTCCTGCCGAACATTTTTCTTCTCCATTCGGGCTCCCTTCTTTCCAGCCTCGCCCTGCTCGCTTTGCCTCGTTTTGCTCTGGGGCAAGTGTGCACAGTAGCGCCCGCATGGGTCACGTCTTCCTCCCCCCCCTCCCCTTTGGATCAAAATGGCGGCAGAAGCGGCAGTGTGAAAGAAAAAGTAAGCATTCGGCAGGAGGGGAAAGAAAGGGCGCGAAGGGGAAGGGAAGGGGGAAGAAGAGGTCTCTGTCAAAAGCTGGCATGGGCAAACTTGGACCTTCCAGGTATTTTGGACACCAACTCCCACCATTCCTCGCAGCCTCAGGCCCTTTTCCTTCTCCCCCCCCCCCAGCCACTTAAGCAGGAAAAGGCCTCAGGCTGTTAGGAATGGTGGGAGTTGAAGTCCAAAGCACCCAGAGGGCCGAAGTTTTCCCATGCCTGTTTTAGGGACCTTAAAGTGGTGATTCTGGATAGAAAACAAAAATAACATAACATTGTTTGAGTCCACAGTGCTTTCTGGGTGTAGGTGAACTACAACTTCCAAACTCAAGGTCAATTCCCAAGCAAACCCTTTCAGCACTTTCTGTTGG
Organism: Anolis apletophallus; assembly: GCA_030556195.1. Lineage (NCBI taxonomy): Eukaryota > Metazoa > Chordata > Lepidosauria > Squamata > Anolidae > Anolis > Anolis apletophallus. The sequence goes on from JARBWK010000008.1 coordinate 98,002,677, forward strand.
CAATGAGAGTTCAATATGCCAAGTTTTGGTTCAATTCCAGAAACTGTAACTCCCAAATGCCAAGGTCTATTTTCCCCAAACTCCATCTGTGTTCACATTTGGGCATATTGAGTATTCATGCCAAGCTTGGTCCTGATCCAACATTGTTTCAGTCCACAATGCTCTCTGGATATAGGTGAACTACAACTCCAAAACTCAAGGTCAATGCCCACCAAACTCTTATAGTATTTTCTCTTGGTTATGGGAGTTCTGTGTGGGAAGTTTGTGTCTTTCTGCCATTCCTGCCAGGATATCTATGTTGTGTTCATCGAAACAGGCCCAGGTTTCACACTGAGTGTATAAATACATTTTAAAAACATATTAACTATATGTATTACTGTGTTAGAGTGTCATTTTGTGTCATTTTGGTTGGTGGTGTGCCCCAGGATTTTGTAAATGTAAAAAGTGTGCCGCGGCTCAAAAAAAGTTGGGAAACACTGGTCTAGATAACATGCCCTCTTCTCCTCTCCCTTTCAACACAGATCTCCTTCAGCATTCTTTCTGGCCTGTCAGCTTGGCTTCCTAATACAGAGAGAACCTGATCTTTCTACATTTCAGTGCTTGTAATGTACATACAATATATGTATAAATAGTTATATTTCCAATATCTCCACATCAGACTCATATAATCCAGTTCAAAGGAAATAATCTGGATTCAGAAACTGGATTATATTGCAGTGTAGAGCCAACCTGAGAAGAAGACTTCTTCGTCTTCCTAATGATGGATGTTTTTAGCTTTTGGTGGCAGGGATTGATCCTAGGACCTTCTGCACATAAAACACATGTTCAACCAGTGAGCTCTCCCAGATCCATCTTTATTTGCCTTTCCTTAATCCACAGATATCTGTGCATCTCTCAGTTATCATTTTTGTCTTATAATTTATCTCTTTCCCTTTCCTCGTCTCCCTGTCACAGACTGTTTAGTTTCCAAGATCAGATAGCAACTGGTGACTTCAAGGTATTTCTTATAATGGAGATAATAAACATTCAGCCCTCTACTTTTGTAGGCTTAATTTTTGTAGACTTGATTGTGCATGCATTTGATCAATATGGTCTCCAGTGCGACTCTTATGATCGCCTTCTGCCGGGTGCTGATCATCCCTAGGACTACTTAGGCCCCACCTAAACTGCAATGTAAAATCCAGATTATCTGCTTTGAACTGGACTATATGGCAGTGTAGACTCACATAATCTAGTTCAACACAGATACCGTGAATTTTTGGCTTTGATAATCTGGATTATATGGCAGTGTAGATGGGTCCTGTGAGGTTCCTAGAGAGTCATAGAATCATAGAGTTGGAAAGAGACCTCATGGGCCATCCAGTCCAATCCTCTGCCAAGAAGCCAGAAAACCATATTCAAAGCACCCTCGACAGAATCCAGCCTCTGTTTAAAAGCCTCCAAAGAGGGAGCCTCCACCACACTCCAAGGCAGAGAGTTCCACTGCTGAACGGCTCTCACAGTCAGGAAGTTCTTCCTTATGTTCAGATGGAATCTCCTTTCTTGTAGTTTGAAGCCAGTGTTCTGCGTCCTAGTCTCCAGGGCAGCAGAAAACAAGTCCCTCCTCCCTATGACTTCCTCTCACATACTTATACATGGCTATCATGTCTCCTCTCAGCCTTCTTTTCTTCAGGCTAAACATGCCCAGGTCTTTAAGCCGCTCCTCATAGGGCTTGTTCTCCAGACCCTTGATCATTTTAGTTGCCTTCCTCTGGACACATTCCAACTTGTCAACATCTCTCTTCAATTGTGGTGCCCAGAATTGGACACAGTATTCCAAGTGTTTTTCAACCTTTACAAAATCCTGGGGCACACCACCAACCAAAATGACACAAAATGACACTCTAACACAGTAATACATATAGTTAATATGTTTTTAAATGTATTTATACACTCAGTGTGAAACCTGGGCCTGTTTCAATGGACACAACATATATATGACTTCCTCTCACATATTTATACATGGCTATCATGTCTTCCCTCAGCCTTCTCTTCTTCAGGCTAAACATGCCCAGCTCTTCAAGCTGCTCCTCATAGGGCGTGTTCTCCAGACCTTTGTGAAATTTCACCCTGAGTGAAACTTGCTTCCAGTTAACTATGGATGTCATGAAACTGTTATAAACAGTTCCTTGGGGGGGGGGGGACTCTACAAAAACCCAGTAAAATAGTTTTTAAAAACCATTTCCAAGCAGAGAGGCTCAATTTGTTTCTTGGAAACCTGTGAGGGGGTTGCTAGGATGGGGGAGAGTGCCAATTTCGCAAGGCACACCTGATGATCGCTCACGGCACACTAGTGTGCCACGGCACACTGGTTGGGAAACACTGGTCTAACCAAGGCAGGATAGAGGGGGTAGCATGACTTCCCCGGATCTACACCCTATACGCCTATTGATGCAGGCCAAACTCCCACTGGCTTTTTTTTTTTGGCCGCCACATCACATTGTTGGCTCAACAAGAGGTATTTTCTCAGCTTCAAAAAGTATGTTTTTAAATATGCATTTTCCCAATTTTGCAGAAGTCCTGCATCCCTAACCTCTGCAAAAGTCCTACTGCGTAGACATTAAGACGATTAGCTACCGATAGGCCTATCCTTCGCGACTTTCCTTAATTCCCTTTTGAAAGACTCTAGCAGGTGACTAAAATTCAGGCACATACTAATACCATTCATATCTGCTTGAGACTTCTGGGGTTATTCAGCAGCGCTGCAGGAAAGAACACCCTGCTCCAAGTCAGAGGAGCTCTCTTGCCTCCGTTGCTGATTCATATGTCGTAACGCAGAATGTTCTGGTGTTGGAAATGAATTCCAGACCCCGGTGGGAAGCCCCAGTTCAATTATAGATTACTTTGAGGATTTTTTTCTCCAAGCTCCAAATGTATAGCCTGTACATTATTGCGCCAAATTCCGCTCCCCTGTAGTTCTCCCCCCGCTCCATACCAGGCTTTAAATGACACACTAAGTTGGAAGGAAATGTGTGAAATTAATATACATATGTTGGAATAAATGAGGGGTGAGAGTGTGGAGGCGAATGCTCTCCAAGGAGGCGAGGGAAAAGACGCAATTGGAATTTCCTTCCATTTGCTGTCATGGCAACAGGGATAAAAGGAGGCACCCTGGGAAACTCCTTAAAGGATGCAACGGGGTGGATGGAAATATACCAGGCTGAATTGGGGGGGGGGGGGAGAGAGAGAGAGCATGAGTAGATGATTCCTGAGCACCAGGTAGGAGCCCAATGCACCCAGTTTCATGGCTCTAGGACAGTAGTTCTCAACCTTCCTAATGCCGGGACCCCTTCATACAGTTCTTCATGTTGTGGTGACCCACAACCATAACATTATTTTCGTTGCTACTTCACAAATGTCAGGTTGCCATTGTTATGAATCGCCATGTAAATATCTGATGTGCAGGACATATTTTCATTCACTGGACCAAATTTGGCACAAATACCCGACACACCCAAATTTGAACACTGGTGAGATTTGGGTGCTTGGGGGGGGGGTATTGATTTTATCATTTGGGAGTTGCTGATGGGAGTTGTAGTTCAGCTACAATCAAAGAGCATTCTGAACTCCACCAATAATGAAATTGGGCCAAACTTGGCACACAGAACTCCCATGATTAACAGAAAATACTGGAAAGGCTTGATGTGCATTGACCTTGAGTTTTGGAGTTGTAGTTCACCTACACCAGAGAGCATGGTGGACTCATACAATGATGGAATGGACCAAACTTGGCACAAATACTCAAGATGCCTAAATGTGAACACTGGTGGAGTTTGGGGGGGAAAGACCTTAACATTTGGGAGTTGTAGTTGCTGGGATTTATAGTTCACCTACAATCAAAGAGCACTCTGAACTCCGCCAACGATGGAATTGAACCAAACTTGGCACACATAACTCCCATGGCCAACAGAAAATACTGTGTTCTCTGATGGCCTTTGGCGACCCCTTTGACACCCCCTCGTGACCCCCTAGGGGTCCTGACCCCCAGGTTGAGAAACACTGCTCTAGGAGGCCTCCTGTTTCTTTGCGGAGAGGTTTGAGTTGTGTGTGTTGAGCATCCACCCAAATACTGGAACTCTTTATAATGCAGGCACTAATTTCCCTCTGCTGGATTGAGAGAGAAAAAAATCTACAACACAATGTAGCCTCTGAGAGTAGAAAGGAGGCACATTTTGAAGCAAACAAAGCCATTTGCATGCACTGAAATGGTAAACTGAACAATATGCATGCACATTAAATGAGAAGGATTGAACAAAAAAAACCCATTTTAAGCAATCCGGCAGTGCGAATATTCTATCCCTGCCGTTGTTAACGCCTCATCTCAGTTTTAAAATGCCAGGAAAGTGAAAGGCTTGATGGAAAGTATTTGGGGGATTTGGTCGCCATGTGACAATAAACTAAGAAAGAATGTATTGATCTGTTGTCACAGGCTTTCATGTCCGGATTTCGCTGGGTTGCTGTGAGTTTTTCGGGTTGTATGGCTGTCTTCCAGTAGCATTCTCTCCTGGCATTACGCCTGCAACCATGGAAAGCATCCTCAGAGGTTTGTTCAGAGGTCTCTTGGAAATGAAGCAAGTGGAGTCTCTCTCTCTCTCTCTCTCTCTCTCTCTCTATCTATCTATCTATCTATCTATCTATCTATCTGTGGATTGCCCCAAGTCTACATAGGGACCACCAAAGACATATATATCTGTGGAATGTCCCGGGTGGGAGAAATAACCCGTTTCTGTTTGAAGGAAGTGTGAATGTTGCAATTGGCAAACTTGAATAACATTGAGTAGCCATGAAGCTGCAAAGTCAATCAGTCAGGGTATCTGCATAGAGCAGGGGTGCCCACACTTTTTCAGCATGCGAGCTACTTATAATAAAACCAAGTCGGAAAGATCTACCGAGAGAGAAGCAGGGTGGAGCAGGGGGAGGGGGTGGGGCTTGGTGTGGCCTGGCTCCGCCCCCCTCTGGCTTTAGCGCTACCACAGCTTCTCCAGGCCAGAGGAGGGTAGTGCCAAGCCAGTGGTGGCATAGCTAGCCAGTACTGGCTTGGCACTACCCTCCTCAAGCCTGAAGAAGCTGTGGTAGAGCTGTAGCTGGGGGAGGGGGTGGGGCTTTGCACGGCCTGGCTCCGCCCCCTCCTCCCTCTGGCTTTAAGGCTACCACAGCTTCTCCAGAGTAGAGGGAGGGTAGTGTGCCAAGCCAGTGGTGGCATAGCTAGCCACTACTGGCTTGGCACTGCCCTCCTCCCTCCCCCTGGAGAAGCTGTGGTAGCGCTGAAGCCAGGGAGAGCCACTACTGGCTCTGGGTTTGGCACGGCATGGCTCCGCCCCCTCTAGAAGTGCCTCATTCACCTGGGATCCACCTCCTTCAGTCCTGGGATTGACCAGTCGATCGCGATCGACTTCCTAGGCAGCCCTGGCATAGAGGTAACCTGAATGCATCGTCTGTTTGGGAAACGCTAACTGGCACTTGGTTGTTTGCTGTCTGGAGTTCCCTTGTTACTGAGTGGTTTTCCTTATGTACTGTCTTGATTCTGGTGTTTTTTCTCAGAAATGTAGTATTTGTGGATTAATCTCATTGCGTGTCCCTTTTCTGCACAGAAATGTTTTAATACATCCTTATTTTTCTCATCTTCCCAATCCATGTCTGTTTTTTTGGCAAACAGAGCAGCTAAACACTGGGACACCCACACAAGGTGTCAAAAGTCTTTTATTATCTGTATATCCCTTTCATCTTCCAATGAGCAAATGACAGCGGCAGTCGTGGGGTTCTACTGACTTTTCCTTGTGACGACCTTGTGAGACAGAGTAGCATGTGATGGCATGAAAGCCCTAAAATCAATTACCGAGCTCCACGGTTAAGCAAGAACTTGAGCGCAGGGCTCCATATCACAAATCCAACATTCTATCCCATTCCACCCACGTTGACCTTTCCTTTAGCTATTGCCTGTACCCTACAACAAGTTGCAAGAGCATAGAGGCATTGAGAGGTGAGTGAGGGGGGAATTTTAAAAAAGGCAAAGTAATCCACATACTGTTTCCCTTGGCCTTCCTTTCACCTCTGCCGATGAAATCCAAGTGAAGCGTCTCTGTGGCAGTGATGGAATTACAGCTTAAGCCAAGCCTTTCCTTACCTCTTGGTGCTCAGGTGAGTTGTGAGGCTCCAGTAGGTACGTGGCTTTTCCATTGGAGAAAACACCACTGAGGGAGGGATACAAAGAAACATGAAGAAGCAAGTGTTTCAGACATATTTATACAACATCCAAGCACTTGCCAATGGCATTAGGCTCTAGAACAGGGCTGTCCAACTTCTACCGGACCGGGGGCCTAAATTCGGTCACTGATCACCTGGGGGCCTTAGGGTCTGCCTCCGCCCCGGCTCCGCCCCTGCCCCCTCCCCAGCTCCGCCCCCACTCTGGCCCCGCCCTCCACCGGCTCCGCCCCCTCCCGGGCTCCATTTACTTACAATTACTAGTTGCATTATTAATTATAAAATAAATTTAAAAAAATGGAACTGAATGAAATAAATATAAATATAAATAAATATCAGAAGAGAGATGGATTGAGGAAGGGAATATATATGGGAGGGAAATAAATATAAATAAATAACATAAAAGCAAGAATTAAAGCAAGGAAGAAGGAAGAAAGGAGCCCACCTCAGCAAAACAGCCCTCAGTTCCAAATTAAATACATTATTATTATATTTCTGCCCCCTATATTCCCATCCCCATCTCCCCCTTATTTCCAAATTAAATACATTCATTACTGTTATTATTATATTTCTGCCCCTATATTCCCATCCCCATCTCCCCCTTATTTCCAAATTAAATACATTCATTACTGTTATTATTATATGTCTGCCCCCTATATTCCCATCCCCATCTCCCCCTTATTCCCAAATTAAATACATTCATTTGTTATTATTATATTTCTGCCCCCTATATTCCCACCCCTAGCAGACCTCACAACTTCTGAGGATGCCTGCCATAGATGTGGGCGAAACATCTGGGAGAAAATGCTGGGCTGTTGTAAGTTTTTTGGGCTGTATGGCGTCTCATCCTCCTCTTCTAGTTTAGGCAGAGAGGAAAGGGAAGGGGCGTGGCCAAGGCGGAGGGATGGTAGTTGGTTTTAATTTTTCCCTTTCTCTGCTCAGGTATCAATATTTGCATAATCCAGTTTGAGTCACCATCACTGAAAAGATTTAGGAAGAAGTGAGGTTTATATACAGATGGGCTTGCAAGTAAACTAGATGTGAGGGTGATCGCTGGAGTGAAGGAAGGGGGGGCACTCGCGAAAAGGAGCAGGAGGTGGCGCGTCACAGAAAGCTCCTCTCCGCCGTGGCTGTGCGCCATCTCCGGAGCTCCTCCTCCCTGCCCCCGCCCCTCCCCGCCGTGAAAAAAATGGAGGAGGAGGGAGCCTGCTCCTTCTCCTCCCTGCCCCGCCCCTCCCTGCCGCGAAAAAATATATTAAAAATAATATTAAAAATTCAAAATAAATTTAAAAATATATTTTTTATTTTAAACAGCCAATTTCTTTTTTAAAAGGATAGGGGGCCGTAGGGAAGGGGCTGGGGGGCCGTGTACGGCCCCAGGGCCGCCAGTTGGACAGCTCTGCTCTAGAACAGTGGTTCCCAAACTTTTTTGGCCTATCGCCCCTTTCCAGAAATTTTTTTACTCACCCCCTAGAATTTTACATTTTTTAAACAGCAATTAAAAAGAAAGATATATGTAATAATGCAGTGGTTCACAACCTTTCTAATGCTGTGACCCCTAAATAAGGTTCCTCATGTAGTAGTCCCCCCCCAAACCATATTTTCGTTGCTACTTCGTAAATAATTTTGCTACTCTTACGAATTCTAATGCAAATATCTAATATGCAGGATGTATTTTCATTGTTCCAAATTGAACATAATTAAAATAGTGATTAATCACAAAAACAATATGTTTGGAGGAGTATGGACAACGGATGATGGGATTTGCAGTACCTTCAATCGATTCAGCTCTGACTTCCACAGACCACTGAGACCCCTCAGAGCCCTCTCCGCCATCGGTGCTGCTCGCCATGCCGCCGCCGGAGAGGGCTCTGAGGGGACGAGCCTGAGGGGACGAAGAAGCGAGGCTTGCTCTCCCCTCAGAAGCCCCGGGCTCTCCTGCTCCCTCCACCACCGCCTCCATCGGGGAAGGCCGCACTTTATTCCGCAGTGGCGGGGAGGCTCCCCCGGAGGACGCGGAGGCCTTTGCACTGCAGCCTTCGCACTGCACTGCATGTGGGGGTCAAAGCAAAGGGGGTGGGGCCAAAGAAGAGGGCCACGCAACCTCTCCTAAATGACCAATCGTTCACCGCCCCCTTAAAGGGGTTCACCACCCCCCAAATTCCGCTGAGCCTCCCACTGCCCTCTTGGATCACCTCACCGCCCACCATGGGGCAGTACCGCCCACTTTGAGAATCAGTGCTCTAGAACAGACCTGGGCAATTGCCGGCCCTCCAGGTGTTTTGGACTTCAGCTCCCAGAAATCCTAACAGCTAGTAAACTGGCTAGAATTTCTGGGAGTTGAAGTCCAAAACACCTGGAGGGCCGGCAATTGCCCAGGTCTGCTCTAGAACATGAAAATACATATTTTCCAAGACCATATTCCCAGAACAGACACTGATCATTATATCCCCCCAAAAAAAAAAGTAACTATACTATACTCTGTCATTAGGACTTGCTGTTCTCTGGCACTAGTTTGGAAAATAATGTTTATATCAAAGCATGAGTTAATGATCCTTTCCCAGTACTGAGTTGAAAGAAGCATGGTTCCACTTTTGGTTATAATTCACCCTGTGAAATATTCTTCCCTAAACTGCAAATCTCAAGATTGTGTAGGATGTTGCCAGGTCAGTTAATGGGGCATTGCAGTGCTATAATGCATAGTTTAAAAGGGCACAAGGAAACCTCAATGCGTTACAAAGCCTTAGGAATGACTAAGTAAATTACACCCCCAGATGTTAAGAAGACTTCCAATTTGATAATATCAGCCATGTAGTGATGTTTATTTCTAACACACACAGAGACCAGCACAGCTTCACTAGAACAGCAATACAGTCTGTGACTTGAAAATATTCCCCTCCACCAGAAAGTAAACATTGATCTTGCTTCATTCTTTTATATAAGGGACGCCATTTTACTATGTTGCCATATATAATGGGACATGAGCATCCATGGAGTTTGGTATCCACAGGGTGGTCTTAAAATCAAACCCCAGTGGATACCAAGGCTCCACTATATCTAATTTAGTCCCTCAATTGCAGTCACTATTTATTTTTACATGTTCAGGCGACACTTTAAATCATCAATCATTTCCAAATAGCATGTAGAAATATAGTATGAGCAAATACAATGTTATTTAAAAAAATAAATCACAATTAAGTGAGTAACGTGTTCACATGTTCATCTTGTGTGTGTATGTGTGTGTGTTTGAAATCTCCTTTGATGGTTCCTTTTCCCAGCCCAATATTTGCTACTCACTGCAAGCCATGACAGCTGGATAGGGCAGCGAAAGAGTTCACTTCTCCACGGAGATGGCCTTGGTAGTAACAGTGTTCCCCGGCACCCTGAAACAGAGCATAAAAGAAGCATGGAGGCAAGAGTTTCCTCATCTTCCCAAAGTCCATATAATACAGATCTCCCATAAAATAGAATAGAGATCAGCAACAGGTTGCCCTTGGATCAAAGTAATCTTCCAAGGGGCTCCTACCCAAAAGCGAAGGACTTTGCCATAGCTGCCTGTTGTCTCAACACAACTTCATTGCTCGATCAAAAGGTAACCTACCTTTATTGGAATTATCAGCTTTATACCATGCCGAATTACTCAATGCCCACACGTTGTTATTGCAATAGATCGTCTACACAGCCTATCTTCCTACCTATGTTTGCCCTACACACAGTACATGCACACTGTTTTTTCTACTTTCCTTCCCTCTATTTTGTTGCAACTATGTAGTCGTATAATCTTAGCATTCTCACAAGGCCTCAAGAAGGACATTATCTTACAAGAGTGTGTCATACAAGAATAACAATATTGTTGGAAATTACAACCTTTTTCAAGTCTCCTCTAGTCATTTGTTTATCTATAATCCTGTTGCTTACTTATTGTATGCATGTTCTGATATGCAACTTCCTTTCCTTGCTCTATGTTTTCCTAAGAAGTTGTAGGAGGGGCTGCAGACCACATGATCCCCTCTAGGACATGCAGAAAGTACAGGCTTGTTTAGACTTTGAGACTGCTCAGATCACAGACTTGCAAACACTTGGTGTTTCTGACTGGATGGCACAGAAACCATCTCAAACATATCTGTAAGTGAGTGTTAAGTTGTGTACCTGTATATGCTGAGTAAAATTTTTAATTTTAAACTTTTTTATTGTATTTATATTTGAATTGTGCAATTATGTCATGTTTATTACTGTATGTTTAAATTGATATGTTTATTATATGTGTAATGCGGCATTGTATGCCATGAATTGTAAGCCGCCCTGAGTCCCCCACTGGGGTGAGAAGGGTGAGGTATAAATGTAGTATAATAATAATAATAATAAACCAATTATGTTTTTTTTAACCAAAGTCTACTTTATTTTGTCTTTTGAGTGCATAATATAAAACAAGTTGTTTTATGGGAGAGTATATATTGTTGAGCACTGAAAAACACTTCTGAATAACTGCTATTTTTATGTACTGGCATATTCAGTTTTCCTAACAGGTTAGAGACAATAGGTTGTTCAGTCTAACAACTGAAGCCAATTACTTTGCATAGTTACATTTGGTTGTATACCACTTGAGAAGATTATACTCAAACGGGTTTTTGGCTCTTCTCTAAAAGGTTATAATACCATTTTCTAAAAGGTTATGATCTCTAAAAGGCCATGCTTTTCTTTAAAAATGTGGGATTCATTGACAAGGTTTTTTTTTCTGTAAATGAAAAGAGAGGATCCAATCATGATTCAAGCACAATGCAAGCACAGGAGAGACACAATGTTATGTGGTAAGCCTTGTCCAAAGGCACTTTTATCCTGTCGTAACTGTGCTATATCACCCCATGTGATAAATCCAATAGAAATATGGGGAATGGGTGATAGCTGTAGAAGAAGTAAGTTTTAACAGTCCACTTGGGTTGGGGAAAAGTGAAGCTCTTGCTCACCATGCCCAATCACTTCTTCAAAAAAAAGCCTCTCTCAACATGAATGAATATAGGCAATGGTTAGTTTCTAGTAGGACAGGTAAAGGTCTCAGGCTTGCTTGGAGGATGCATAGCTGGTAGGGTTCTGTGACAACCCCTTGTTGACCGGCCTCAGACTGGACAATCTTTCTATATCCAAACTGCTGACCCTCAATGCAAGGGGACCTCGAAGTTACCTCAGCAACTTCCGTCTTATGGCAGGGTAGACTATCTCCCCAATTAACCATTGAAATGCAGAGATTTTAAATTTCTCAGTAACCACTTGACCACGCTGCCACCATTTATCGGTCTGACCACTGACCTTGAGGGCCACCACCAATAAAAGAATTAGGAGAGGTGTTTTTCTTTTAAGATGCAAATAATTTATTATGACACAAATGGGTACAAATCTTGGTTGGTTTTATACTTCCTCAGAGGCACAAACTTATTCTGTTACACAAAACACAATGGGGATATATTATAGGGTTTCCACTAAACCTCTATAAACCCCTGGACTCTTCCAACTTTAACTAGGGTCTCTACACCCATAAAACTGGACTGCTCTCTTGCAGACCTTAAGACCAACTAAAATACTGAACTGTTCTCTTACAGTCCTTAGGACCAACTAACACAAAACAAAACTCCTCCCCTCTCTTGTGGCAGTTGGCTTCCAACCGCTCTTTACCAACTGTAAAATTCAAACCTTGAACATTCTAAAAGCCTCTAGCCCTGGTTGCTATGGCGACAGCTCTTCAAAGCTTCTGCCAAGCCTCCCTTCTGTTTCACCCAGAGCAACAATCCATAGAATATTCCCCCGAACTACACAAAACAACATACATTTAACATATGTCATACAACAGGGCTGTCCAACTTCTGGCGGGTCCAGGGCCGGATAAGAGGTCACTGATGACCTGCGGGGCCACTCGGCCCCAGGCCAGGCCCCGCCCCCTCCTAAAGCCGCCGAAAAAGGAGGAGTAGGCGGCGCCAAGAGCAGCGCGTCACAGGCCTGGCGTGACGCGCTGCTCTTGGCACCGCCTACTCCTCCTTTTCGGCGCCCCCCCTCCCTTCCTAGGCCGGGGCCGCCGAAGGAGGAGTAGGCGGTGCCAAGAGCAGCGCGTCATGCCAGGCCTGTGACGCTGCTCTTGGTGCCCTTCTGCCCTTTTTCGGCGGCTCCCCGCCCCTAGGAAGGGGCGGGCGGGCAGAAAGCGGCGCCAACGGCAGCGCATCACAGGCCTGGCGTGACGCGCTGCTCTTGGCACCGCCTACTCCTCCTTTTCGGGTCCCCTCCTTCCTAGGGGCGGGAGCCGCCAAAGGAGGAGGTAGGGTGCCAAGAGCAGCGTCACGCCAGGCCTGTAACGCGCTGCTCTTGGCGCCTTCTGCCTTTTTCGCGGCTCCCTGCCCTAGGGTAGGGGGGAGCCGAAAAGGAGGAGCTAGCTCTCTCCCTCCTCCCAGCCCCCCCACCCCCCCCCCCCCCGGCCGCCCATTTTTTAAAAAAATCGATTTTTTTAAAAATTAAAAATGGCGGCTGAGGGCATAGGTGGGGCCGTGTCCAACAGGCTACGGGGCCGGATCCGGCCCCGGGGCCGCCAGTTGGACAGCCCTGTCATACAACATTTACACACAAATAATCGACATCATTACAGGTTCCCAGATCTCAGGGCTTTTAGGGCAAAGGGGAAATTTTAGTGTGCAAGAAAATTAGCCTCAAAGTACCTTTACATATCTGTGTGGTTAGATTGCAACTCCCAAAACCTCTTAATGCTTGATAAAGTGTGAAAACACCTTTTCTGTTTGCTGTGGAGCCCTGGAAATTTAATTTCCAAGTTGATAGATATTTTTTCACATTTCCAAAACACTGCTAGGCTTGGTATTTATTATCGGAAGTACATGCTCTAAGCAACTGTGGTTGATGCTTACCACACCACCGTAAGAATGTAAGAAAGAGCATTCCTAGCTTTCAGATTTTGATTCTGAAATCTCAAGACCTGAAATACTCCTGACCTGGAAGCCATAACCACTGGTGCATAGGTACACCAAATCCCACAGGTTCATGGTCAAATGGACAACCAGCATCATACGCAAAAGCTCTCCATTGCACAGTAACTAATTAGCTGCTGACCACATCAAAAGAGAGGGATGGGGAGAGAGATTTGTATGTATATTGGCAGAATAAATACCTGCACTAGGGACTACACTTACACAACCTCTGAGAAAGCTATGTGTGTGACCACCGGGAATGTGGCACAGCTGGCTAAGTGTCAGTTGCATAAGAGCTCTCTGACCAGTAGGTCATGAGTTTGAGGCCTGCCTGGATCGAGGTGGGTGCTCGACCTTTAAGCGTAGCCTGCTGTCGACCTTTGCAGCCTGAAAGACAGTTGCATCTGTCAAGTAGGAGATTAAGGTACCACATTAAGTGGGGAGGCAAATTTTGACTGAATTATGAGGCCATCAAGAACTCCAGGAATGCTGAGGAATGCGGAAGGAACAACAAGGGATGCTGAGAGATGAGGAGTGCGTCAGCTCCCTCTGGTGGTCAGAATTTGCCTCTGTTCATCTATATGTTGTGTATGTGAAAAACAGCAGGGATTGTCTGCTAAGTATGTGTACCTGTAATCCGCTCTGAGAAGAGCAGAATATAAATAAAGTAAATAAATAAATAAATATTTTAATGCTGACACAGTGCCCAAGTATAATTCCATAGAGACAGAATTCTTCCCGAAGTTTCTTCTCAAAAGTGGCAGTGAATAATTTCAGCCGTTTTCTTCCCATGCTGAGAAAGACTTTAAAAAACTGCAATTTCCAAACACTAGTTTTGGAACTTATTCTTTCAAGATTTTTTTTTAAATGCAAACTCTGCATATGGTTATTTTGCACATAAAACAGTATTTTTCTTTGTGTAAAAATAGTACTTAAATGTAGAAATACTAATTTCTGTTCAGTGCTGTTTTCTGCACAAAACAGCCACATGTAGATTTTGAACACAAAAAGTTCACTATGAAGATTTGAAGCAGTCCAGGATTTTTCACATCGGAATTTCTCAATATTCAAAAACATGTTTTTCAATCATTAAAAAAATATTTTCAAAGAATTTTTCCATCTGTTGTCAATGGCTTTCATGGCCAGAATCACAGGGTTGCTGTGAGTTTTCTGGGCTGTATGACCATTTTCCAGAAGCATTGACTCCTGATGTTTGACCCACATCTATGGCAGGCATCCTCCGAGGTTGTGAGGTCATAACCTCGGAAGATGCCTGCCATAGATGTGGGTAAAACGTCAGGAGAGAATCCTTCTGGAACATGGCCAGACCACCCAGAAAGCTCACAGCAACCCAATTTTTCCATCCCTAGAATTTCAAGCCTTGTCCCCAAACCCAGATGTGCAGGGCTACCCTGCATTGATATGATGACTTGCTTTCAGAAGCATTACAATCTTTATTTCACATGGTTTATCCATGATACTGCAGACAGCTTCTGGGGCTCAGCTTTCACAATTTAAGTCCTGCAAGTAGGATCAAATAATAATATTATCTCTAAGACTGGAATTTACTCTCATACAAATGCAAACTTTGACCCATTAAACCATGTATGAACTGACCATATGATGCCACTCAAACTGCATTATTTGGCAGTGTAGATTCCACCTCAAAGAGAAATCTTCCACAAAACCCCTTTTACAGAGACCGGAGTGACCTTTGGCTCTTTTGCATATGGAAATTCTTGCACTGAACAGCACTGTAACCACGAACCAACGGATTTACAGAAGAGGTAAGGATAACAACAGTACTTCGAAGGGGCCATGGGGGATGCTGGCAGTTTTAGTTTCCAAAAGTAACTTTTCCAAGCTTAGATTCTTGCAGATTACAAAAGCTCCAGGCAGGGCCGTAGCCAGGAGTTTGGTTCGGGGTGGGCTGAGTTTGGTTCGGGGGGGGCTGAGACTGGGTGGAAGAAGGTCTACCCTAGCAAACCTTTTGTATTGTTATCCCAATAACCCCATTAATGTGGGATATAATGAGCATGGTGATCAGATCATGATATGAATAAACATAACAGTTTAAATAATGTACCAGTAAGGCCTTTTCGCGGACCACCCTGAGAATTTCGGGGGGCTGAAGCCCCCTTAGCCCCCCCCCCTGGCTACATGCCTGGCTCCAGGTTTTGAAAACGGAACTTAATCTGCCTATAAGTATTTCAACTTTCTTTAGCTAGGAAAATATTTGCTTCTGCTACTAAATGGCTCGGCCAGACTCACCGGGCCGAGCATGTTGCGGTGCAGGGTGTCCTCACCGCCATTTTGGTCCAAGGGAGGGGGCTTCTTCTTCCCAGAAGCCCCCAGAGTGGCGGGAGAGTTTCCCACCACCAGTGTCAACTGGCCAGTGGTGGGGCTGGCACCGCCTCTCTTGCCCCGTCTGCGGGCCAGCCCTCCCTTTCGCCTGGGCAGTCTATTTAAGGCTGCCCGAGGCTCCTCAACAGGCACTGGGCCTGTTCCTGTTTTTGTCCATCTCACCCACCCTGCTTGCATTCATTGTTTGTATCTTTTTACTTTTCATGCTGTGCTTTCATTGTTCATATCTTGATAACTTTTCTTGCTGTTACTTATGTTCATTGTCGCAACTCTGTGTTTGGCGTATTTATCGTCGCAACTCTGTTTGGCGTGTGGCATGGGTCCTGGATCTGGCTGGCTTATCACCCCTTGGTGGAAGGGGGGATAACGCCCTGGCCCCTGGAGTGCCGAGTTTTCGTGGAACGGTAGTTGGCCAGTGGCACCCAGGCATGCAAGGGTCTTCGGACAACAGCGGGTTGTCCAACCCCGGATCCACGACCCATGCATGGCTGCCAACCCTTTTTCCTGTTATCAATAAATGAGTTGCGGCCAATTTTATTCCAACAAATTGTGTCTGTGTCTTATTGGTTATTAGACAGGAGGCGTATCACCCATGCACACGCAACTAATTTTTAAGTACCGTGTTTCCCCGAAAGTAAGACAGCGTTTTACTTTCTTTTCCCCGCCGAAAAGTCCCCCAACGTCTTACTTTCGGGGTACGCATTATATAAACTAAGACGTACCCCATCGCCACGCCCACGCCGCCGCCGCTGCCGCCGTCACGCCGCCGGGGCACATCTCCGCGGCGCAGCTTTCTGGACAAAGGAAGGGAGGGGGAATAAAGCCAGAAGCATGGCAAAGCGCCGCTGCGTCAGAGTGACGCGTTGTCGCTCTGCCCCGCCCCTGGCTCTCTTCTCCCTCCCTTTCTTGGACAAAGGGAGGGGCGACGCGTCACTCTGACGCAGCACACGCTTTGCCATGCTTCTGGCTCTCTTCCCTCCCTTGGAGGCCTGGCAGAAAGGAGGTGTGCCGCAGAGGTGTGCCGCGGCCGATGGGCCGGTTGCGGCGGCGTGGGCGTGGCGACGAGGTACGGCTTACATTCGGGGTACGGCTTACATTAGCCGACCCCCCTGACACCCCCGATACGTCTTACAATCGGGGGTGTCATACTTTCGGGGAAACACGGTAGAAGTATCACTGTAGAGGTTGGATAGCTACTTTTGCAGAGATGCTGTTGCTTCATACTGAATTAAGTAGAAGGTTAGAATAGATGACCTGCAAAATAGAGATATAGATCTAGATCCTATACACCAATAGTAATGCACCTGACTAATTACGCACATACCAGAGAAAGTGGACAGATAATTGAAAGATTTGGGGGCTTCTTTCTTTTTAATTGCCAGCCTTTGCCAGGTCCTTTTTGGGAAAATAAATGAGACAGCACAGATTGAGGGGGTAATGCCTGCTTTGGCTTTCTGTCAGAAACCCAAAGCACACTATTACCCTCTGAGCTTAGTGGGACTTATTTCTGAGGAAGCAAGCATAGGATTGCACAGTTAAGCTGTTGTACTGGGCTGAAAATAGGCTTTCCCTCCCCCAAGTTTTAATACCGCCCCAGATGCTTTTGGAATGGGATTGTTGCGATCAAGAACAGGATTTAAAAAATTGTCCATACCATTTACAGAGAAACTTCAGATAAGTTTTACCCATTCACCCCAAGAAGACAGCAAAATCCCTGCTCCAAGAAATGTACAGCCAATAGGGTTCATATGTCTGTCATATTCTCATAGAGCAGGCATGGGCAAACTTCAACCCTCCACGCATTTTGGACTTCAACTCCCACCATTCCTAACAGCCTACTGGGAGTTAGGAATTGTGGGAGTTGAAGTCCAAAACACCTGAAGGGCCAAAGTTTGCCAATGCCTGCTATAAAGCTTAGAAATGTTTTCTAAACCAGTGTTTCCCAACCAGTGTGCCGCGGCACGCTAGTGTGCCATGAGCGATCATCAGGTGTGCTGTGGGAAAACCTCCAATATACCCTTTCTTCCCCCTCCTGCCGAACTCCTGCTGCTGCTTGCGGGGGGGGGGGGAGGAAGGGCCGGACGGCGGCGAAGAAGGGGCCGGGGCGCCGCCTCCTTTGGCCGTTTCCCCTCCCCACGCACCAGCCAGCCTCCAATTGAGGGAGGGAGGAGGGAAGGGTGACATCACTCGGGCCCCGCCCCCTTCCCAGCAGTCGCCATTTTGGGAGGAGGAAAGGCTGGCAGAGAGACTGAGGTGAGCGGAGGGAGGGTCGGAAAGGAGTGGAGTGTCCCCCTCCCCATAAGAAAGAGGCCCGCCCATCATTATTTGAGTCCACAGTGCTCTCTGGATGTAGGTTAAACTACAACTCCCAAACATCAAGGTCTATTTTCCCCAAACTCCATGTGTGTTCATAGTTGGGCATATTGAGTATTCATGCCAAGTGTGGTCCAGATCCATCATTATTTGAGTCCACAGTGCTCTCTGGGTGTAGGTGAACTACAACTTCCAAACTCAAGGTCAATTCCCAAGCAAACCCTTTCAGTACTTTCTGTTGGTAATGAGAGTTCAATATGCCAAGTTTGGTTCAATTCCATTTTGTGTTCAGGATGCTCTTTGATTGTGTGTTAACTATAAATCCCAGAGACTCTAACTCCCAAATGTCAAGGTCTATTTTCCCCAAACTCCATCTGTGTTCACATTTGGGCATATTGAGTATTTATGCCAGGTTTAGTCCTGATCCAACATTGTTTGAGTCTACAGTGCTCTTTGGATAGAGGTGAACTACAACTCCAAAACCCAAGGTCAATGCTCACCAAACTCTTCTAGTATTTTCTCTTGGTTATGGGAGTTCTGTGTGGGAAGTTTGATTCCATTCCATCATTGGTGGAGTTCAGAATGTCTTGGGGTGAACTGTAACTCCCAGCACTACAACTCACAAATGACAAAATCAATTTTTGACTGAGGAGTATGTTTTGTGCCAGGATATCTATGTTGTGTTCATCGAAACAGGCCCATGTTTCACACTGAGTGTATAAATACATTTAAAACATATTAACTATATGTATTACTGTGTTAGAGTGTCATTTTGTGTCATTTTGTTTGGTGGTGTGCCCCAGGATTTTGTAAATGTAAAAAATGTGCCATGGCTCAAAAAAGGTTGGGAAACACTGTTCTAGACTACAGCTCCCAGAATCAAAGAAGATGCAAACCCTCACCCTATTTTGCTTTGTAATGCTCTAGAATATTAACCAGTTTTTCATCTTAATCTGGTCCAGTGTCAGAAGTGAATCATGCTGCAGAACTACCAACAGCACCAGAATATCACTAAGTATTATGTTTGGCCTGGAGAAAGGAGCCAGGGAGAGGATCTTCATTTTTCAACTCTGCATTCATCCTTTCATGTAAAGAGCCGAACCTCCAGACAGATATTTTGTATACAAACACGGGGTCTTACTATGCTGGAAAAACTGTCCTGTGCCCATTCAAGCATCAGATGCTAACTAGTAGGCATGGTTTCGAACCCAAAAATGGCGATTCTAAAATCAAATGGGGGGGGGGATTTTTTTTGATTAGTAAAAGAAAGACTTACAAAAAAAATTCCAAAAATTTCTAAAATGTAACTTAATTACTAACGAAATTCGTTAGTAGTTCGCATGCTAGCGCATGCATTCAGATGGTTTTGGCCTACAACTCCCAGAAATCCTAACAGCTGGTAAATTGGCTGGGATTTCTGGGAGTTGTAGGCCAAAACTTGAATAAATCACACTGAATTCTAGATGGGACTCTCCAAATAGGAAGGAGGGAGGGAGGGAGGAGGGAGGGAGGGAGGGGGTTTTCTATTCTTGGAAGCAGCAAAAGAAAAGGAGGAGCCCCCCCCCCCTCGCTCCTTGCTGCCTCTCTCTCACCCCGATCCTGAGGAAGCAAGGGCCCAAGTTTGCCCAGGCTGGTCATATACCTACATTCCATGCACATGCAATAATACAGCAGTAATAACAATGGGTATAAGAAGAGGTAAAATTCAATCCGAAGTATTCTGACTGGTCCCTCCTCATGCGGTGCAAACGGGCTCTTCTCTGTGAGCCCGGGAAAAGCCAGCGTTTTCTGCTTGGGTGCACACACATACATATTCTTTGGGGGGGATTTGCTGCAGAATCTTCTCTATGAGCCCGGGATTCTGCAGCAAATCCCCCCCTCCCAAGAATATGTATGTGTGTGCACCCAAGCAGAAAACGCTGGCTTTTCCCGGGCTCACAGAGAAGAGCCCGTTTGCACCGCATGAGGCAGGGACCAGTCAGAATACTTCGGTGTGAATTTTACCTCTTGTTATTGTTATTACTGCTGTATTATTGCATGTGCATGGAATGTAGGTATGACCAGTTGGATTACTTATAATATTAGGCACTTACAGTAGCATTCATTCTATTATACATTAGGTTGGTTTCTCACCCCAATACTCTTTGATGCTTTAGATCCTGGCAGGCAGGAGAGGCAGGAAGCCTGGAAAAATGTAAACAGAGAGGTTTACTCAGAAGTAAATCCACAAAGGAGGGCCCTTCATCCAAAGTGCCCTCCTTTGCAGATTTACTTCTGAGTAATCCTCTCTGTTTACATTTTTTTTCCGGGCTTCCAGGCGAAAGAAGGAGCGAGTTTAGGGCTTGCCTTGCCATAATACTTATTGGCAAGGGAGGCGGGAGGGTGGTGAGAGAGAAGGAGGGTGCCCCCCCCCCTTACGACCTAATAACGACACTTAAGAAAATCCTGGCCCCCGAAGTTCTATAAAGAAAGTCCACTTCCTGGTTGGCGTTCCAGGTGCGGAAATACTCAAAAGTAGCATTTCTTACGAATTTCTTACGAATCATTTCATTTTCATAACTTTTTTCTCATGCCTACTAACTACCAAATTCGGGGTGCTTCTGCATTAGCCAACCTAGTTATTATACGGATACTCATCATTAAGAGGCAACTGCAAGGTCTCTGTTCTCTCTTCTTTTGGACAGTCTTGATCACGGACTTCAAGCCAGACTTTGCTTCAAGACTTCAAAGACAAGATCACCCACTCTTCAATGGACACTTGCCCCACAGGGCTTTTCCAATCCTGTACACTTTGGCCCAAGATTTCAACAGCAGGGAAGGCAACAAAGAAAAAGGAGTCAAGGGAGCTGAAAGAGTTCACAGACAGGAGAACTACCAAGTGATTCAGGAATATCCAAGGGAGATGAAGTCTTCCCAAGGTCTGAAGCTGGAACTGTAAGGAGAGAGGCTGCACTATTTAAAGGAGTTTCGAGCCCAAAAGAGAGCCAGCGCCTGTCGGAAACGACAATGATAATAGAAATGGAAGAGCCAGGATAGTTTGAATGAGAAGATCTGAAAGTGTGGGTCAAGCAAGGAAATTGAGGGAGCTTTAAAGCAAAGGACAACAAGGATTTTTGGTTAAATACAAAAGGGAACAGGAAGCTGGTCAAGGAAGGACATGGCACAGGATGAACAACAAGAGAAGCAAATGAGATTGGCACTGACTTCTGATTCTAGACACTCCTAGCTACAGAAAAATGCAAAAGCTAGAGAAGAGCAAAGATAGGAAATGACTGAAGTATGAACTCAAGATGTACCTGGTAGGGCAGGGTTTCAGTGGAATATATGGAACCTTGGTATTATAACAGTAATCAACTTTGGCCGGCATGGCTATAATGGCAGACGATGCTGGTAGTTAACATAGTTTGCTACATCTGGAGCAGTGGTTCTTAACCTGTGAGACGTGGACCACCAGTGGGCCGTAAGGACGAAAATATGGCATGCGAGCCTCCTTCCTCTTTATTTGTTTATTTTATTTTATTTTATTTCCACTCTTTTCATGCCACCTGCCACTTCTTCCCTGTTGCTGACCATGGCATATGTTCTGTATCAGAAACTACAGCCGGTGTGGTCTATCGCAGTGTTTCCCAACCACTGTGCCGTAGCACACTAGTGTGCCGTGAGCGATCACCTGGTGTGCCGCGGAGAAACCTCTCTTCCCCCCCCCTTTCTTCCCCCTCCTGCTGCTGCTGCTTGCGGGGGGAGGAGGAAGGGCTGGGTGGCGGCAAAGAAGAAGGGGCTGGGGCGCTGCCTCCTTCGGCCGTATTTGTGTTTATGTGTACCAACTATTACTACATTTGGCATTGGCTGGACATGATAGCCTTTCTGGTGATTGTGTAACAGCTCTCCTGTTCACCAGTTATACACGAGGGATTCGTCTAATGCCCACCTGGAATGATACAGGAGCATATATATTGAAGGTGGAAGCCTCATTATTGTTCCATGAGTTGTATTACTAGTGGACTGCTTTGAAGCTATATGGACACATTTTTTTCTAAACACAGAGAGAGACTGACAGCTGTTGAGCAAGACCTTCATGTGTGCCTTTCTGCCATTCCTGCCAGGATATCTATGTTGTGTTCATCGAAATAGGCCCATGTTTCACACTGAGTGTATAAATACATTTAAAAACATATTAACTATATTTTAACCTAAACAAGTGTAAAGTCATGCACATCGGGGCAAATAACCCCAAATACACTTATCAACTGATGGGATCAAAGCTTTCTGAGACAAACCAGGAAAGGGATCTTGGGGTTTTGGTGGACAGCTCAATGAAGATGTCAACCCAGTGCGCTGCAGCAGTGAAAAAAGCAAATTCTATGCTTGGCATGATCAGGAAGGGAATCGAAAATAGGTCGGCAAATGTTGTATTGCCTCTCTACAAATCTATGGTGAGGCCACATCTGGAGTACTGTGTACAATTCTGGTCACCGCACCTCAAGAAGGATATAACGGAACTGGAAAAGGTACAAAGAAGGGCAACAAAAATGATCCAAGGGATGGAGCAGCTCCCTTATGAAATCAGGTTGCAACGCCTTGGTCTTTTCAGCCTTGAAAGACGGCGTTTAAGAGGTGACTTGATCAAAGTGCATAAAATCATGCATGGGATAGAAAAGGTGAATAAAGAAAAAATATTTTCTCTGTCACACAACACTAGGACTAGGGGGCACTCCCTAAAGCTCCAAGGTAGGAAAGTTAGGACTAATAAAGGGAAATATTTCTTCACCCAGAGGGTCATTGGGTTATGGAACTCACTTCCAGAGGAGGTTGTGACAGCTGTCAGCCTGGGCAGCTTCAAGGCAGGATTAGACAGATTCATGGATACCAAGGGAATCAGTAGTTACTGAAATGGACATCCAAGTGCCACCTCTGTGTTGATGGAGGCAGGCAGGATTTCCCCGGGTACTGGTTGTGGGGTGTCGGGAGCAGGTGAGGGGTTTGCCCTCCTTTCTGCTAGAGATCCCCGTGTACAACTGGTGGGCCACTGTGTGACACAGAATGCTGGACTAGATGGGCTGAGGCCCGATTCAGCATGGCTCTTCTTATGTTCTTATGTTCTTATGTTAACTATATGTATTACTGTGTTAGAGTGTCATTTTGTGTCATTTTGGTTGGTGGTGTGCCCCAGGATTTTGTAAATGTAAAAGGTGTGCTCAAAAAAGGTTGGGAAACACTGGTCTATCCAATGCAATTTTCTGAATCAGCACCTTTTTGGTACTAAAGTTGGAGAGTGGTCCCTGGTCAAAGTGGTCCCTGGTCACAAAAAAACCCACTGATCTGGAGTATGTTGGGTTGGGGAAAGCTATCAAACTAGAGGGACAATCCTTAGTCCATGATTAAATGTTATGGGACTGAAGGAAAGAAGAGGACTAAAAATCAAGCCCAGCTTCCCCTTCCCGAGCTGAGCTGGAAGTGTGATTTCATCAGTAGATATTAAAAGGCATACAAAACATGAGATGGCACTTTCCATGACCTGCTGCCATGTGGCTGATGAAGAATAGGTCGGCATGTGCCTCCTCTGGCCCATGTGCACTGAAGCACAGAATTCGGGAGCAGCAGTGGTACCCTCTGTTCAGGAGGAGGCACACCAGCTTTCTCCCTGGTCCCTCTCCTGTGTCTTTCCATGCACCAGTTCACGTGTGTGTCGCTGCACAGGCTGGTGTTCACAGTTGCTGCAGTGTGATAGGCAAGGGAGCTGGCAAGCCAGCCAGCCAGCCCCCTCCCACTCCTTTTCATGTCTATTTATAGAAAACAGTATGGTTCAGGTTAGCTCAGCTGGGGACGGGGTAAGCCAGAGCTCATAGCAAAGCAGGGGAGCAAGCAAGAGCAATGATAAGGGGGGAGGGGGCACCTCGGAGGGAGACTCAGGGGATCTGGCTGCAGCTGCTTGCGAGTGTGTGTGACCAACCACTTAGCAAGCACTTAAGCATTATTGATGCTCTACTTGTGAGGCGCTCATTTGCACCGATGCCTGGCTTTGCGAGCCGAGCTATTTCTGGAGCGCCCATTCATTCTTTTTCAGACTCTGCGTCTGCAAACCAACCCTTTGCTTCAGCAGCTGCAGACAGCAAAAGAGGCCCTCCGGCCGGCCATACTCTTCCTGCTGCCCCACCCAGATTGCACCTTTTATGCTTCAGCGGGCATCAGAAGCCACAGATCTAGCTTGGAGCAACAAATAGACTCGGGCGTTAGTGGGGACCTGACCCAGGCACAATAAATTAAGATATATGGGCCAGGATAGAGGGAGTGGAGCAAATCAACCAACACATAGGTCAGTGTTTTTCAACCTTTTTTGAGCCGTGGCACATTTTTTACATTTACAAAATCCTGGGGCACACCACCAACGAAAATGACACAAAATGACACTCTAACACAGTAATACATATAGTTAATATGTTTTAAATGTATTCATACACTCAGTGTGAAACCTGGGCCTGTTTCGATGAACACAACATAGATATCCTGGCAGGAATGGCAGAAAGACACAAACTTCCCACACAGAACTCCCATAACCAAGAGAAAATACTATAAGAGTTTGGTTGAGTTTTGGAGTTGTAGTTCACCTATATCCAGAGAGCACTGTGGACTCAAACAATGTTGGATCAGGACCAAGCTTGGCATGAATACTCAATATGCCCAAATGTGAACACAGATGGAGTTTGGGGAAAATAGACCTTGACATTTGGAAGTTACAGTTTCTGAATTGAACCAAAACTTGGCATATTGAACTCTCATTGCCAACAGAAAGTACTGAAAGGGTTTGCTTGGGAATTGACCTTGAGTTTGGAAGTTGTAGTTCACCTACACCCAGAGAGCACTGTGGACTCAAACAATGTTATGTTATGTTTGTTTTCTATCCAGAATCACAATGTTGGAAGGAGGCTCACCACTTTAAGGTCCCTAAAACAGGCATGGGAAAACTTTGGCCCTCTGGGTGCTTTGGACTTCAATTCCCACCATTCCTAACAGCCTGAGGCTTTTTCCTGCTTAAGTGGTTGGGGGGGGGGAGAAGGAAAAGGGCCTGAGGCTGCTAGGAATGGTGGGAGTTGGAGTCCAAAATACCTGGAAGGTCCAAGTTTGCCCATGCCAGCTTTTGACAGAGACCTCTTCTTCCCCCTTCCCCTTTGCGCCATTTCTTCCCCCTCCTGCTGAACACTTACTTTTTCTTTTACACTGCCGCTTCTGCCGCCATTTTGATCCAAAGGGGAGGGGGGGAGACGTGACCCATGCGGGCGCTACTGTGCAGACTCGCCCCAGAGCAAAACGAGGCAAAGCGAGCAGAGCGAGGCTGGAAAGAAGGGAGCCCGAATGGAGAAGAAAAATGTTCGGCAGGAGGGGGAAGAAAGGGTATTGGAGGTTCCAATTTCCCACGGCACACCTGATGATCGCTCACGGCACACTAGTGTGCCCCGGCACACTGGTTGGGAAACACTGGCATAGGTGACTCTTTCTTAATTGATTGGGTCCACTTCGATCATCACTAACAGTAGGATTTGGGTTGCAGCTTGCTGAAAACATAAGATTTGGAGGTACTGGCTCTGATTAGAAAACCGGAAAAGGCTCTAAGAGAGGACACCGAACAAAATCCCCATAACATGTCTCCCCTTACCGTGGTGTGGCTGACATTTCCATCCTGACCAAAGTGACGTTCCACGTAATGTGAAGAGAGCAGGTGGCTGAGAAGAAAAGGGGAAAGAAACATGAAGACACCACTGACAGATGAGACTATATTCTATTCCCACCCTTCAATTTCAGCTCCCATCTTAAAGTACAGGGACACGGAGAAAGAATGCAGCCTGACACCATTTGGATTACCTTGACGGAAAGCTATGGGATCCTGAGAGTTGTAGCTTCATGTATTCTTTGACAAATACGAGGGGCTGCTGATAAGCCTTTGGCTTTACCCAGAGACAAATGAGATAGGAAGATGAAACTTTTTATTTATTCCACATATTTTCCACTGATATCAAGACACTTCTTACATCACTATTCCAAGTTCTGTAAGCCTTGCAAAAAGAAGGATTTCGGTTGTGACTCAAACCAGTCATCTGTAGCAATTATGGCATCAGAAATGCTTTGAAATTTGGTGCCCTGGAGGTGTTTCTTCAGTTTTGGAAACAGATGATAGTGAGAGAGAGCTAGATCCAGTGAATAAGGTGGGTGGTCAACCAGCTGGAAGCCTAGCTCCACCAGTTTTGCCATGGTTGCTTGTGCAGTGTGAGCAGAGGCGTCTTGCAGGAACAAGATTCCTTTGGACAGTTTGCCGTGCCTTTTGGCTTTCAGAGCTGCCTTCAATTGGTCCAAAAGTTCAATGTAATATCTTGCATTGATGGTGGAACTATTTTGAAGGTAGTCTGCTTGCAGCGCGCCCTTCTTATTCGAGAACACAGACACCATCACCTTAGTGGCTGATTTTTGCACGCTGAACTTCTTTGGACGAGGAGAGCCACCGTGTCTCCCCTCTTTGGACTGCTCCTTGGTTTCAGGGTCATACAAATAAATCCATGTCTCATCCATAGTGCTTAAGTCCGCTCAGCAGTTCACCTACCTGGGAAGCATCATCTCTTCAGATGCCAAGATTGACAAAGAGATAGATCACAGATTATCAAAGGCATAGAGTGCATTTGGAAGACTTCACAAAATAGTCTGGAGCAACAAGCACCTGAGGCAAAGCACCAAAATCAGTGTGTACAGAGCTATCATGCTGTCTATTCTATAAGGGCCTGAAACATGGGTCACCTATCGGCAACACCTATGACTCCTCGAACACTTTCATCAGCGCTGTCTTTGCACAATCCTAAATATACACTGGACCGACTATGTGACTAATGTTGCTGTCCTTGAGCAAGCAGGGATCACCAGCATTGAGGCCATGCTATTAAGAACACAACTGCACTGGGCAGGGCACGTCTCTAGGATGAAGGACCACCACCTCCCAAAAATACTACTCTATGGTGAACTAGCCATGGGTCAGCGCAAGAGAGGCGCCCCCAAAAAGAGATATAAGGACTCCCTGAAACAATATCTCAGGCTCGGCCAGATTGATCACCAACAATGGTCCACCCTGGCCTCACATCGGGAGGCATGGAGACGCACTATCCACAATGCTGCGGCCTCTTTCGAGAAGACACGCCAAATGGGTCTCGAAGAGAAACGACATCGCAGAAAGAACCGCAACTTGGACTCAACATCACCCAAGGAGACTTTCTGCGGTGCTTTCTGCAACCGAACTTGCCTATCTCAGATTGGCCTTTTTAGTCATCAACACACTTGTAAAAAGCGTGGGATGAGTCCTTCCCAAGAATCTTCGTTCGCGAAGTAATGCCGAGAGAGATTGCATTATACCACTATACTGCAATATTGTTAGTAATATTCCATGTAATGTATAATATACAATTATTATATTGTATTATGAATTAGTTAATATGGCTTATCAATTCTTTTAATAGTGATGCTTCCCCAAGTTGTGAGCACACACCTTTTCTGACTTACATAATCTTACATTGAGATCAGGTGGACAGTAAACATAGGCCGAATTTGCAAATCTAACTCTTGAGGCAAATCTCACTGTGAATGGGAAATTTTGTTGCTCATTGAAAACACACATTCTGCTGATCACTGAGTTTGACTCAAAGCTACTGGGAATTTGGATGATCTCCTTGGCAAGTCGCGTTTGAGAAATAACATTCCAGATGTGTGGTGATAGCTTGGGACGGACAGGTTGTGATGGAAAGGCATTCTACACATCTCTGATGCCATTATTATTAGACACATTGTATTGGTTTATTTAGTGTACCCCACCTTTCATCTGTATACCTTAAAAAACGGAATGTTTGTATGTGTGCGGAGGGCGGAAGGGCGGAAATGTGGCATAAAGTCCTTTGATTGGCCAGCCTTGCCACTCCAAAATTCTATTAGCCAGCATCCCAGAATCCAGGCCTCTACATTCAAACAACAGGATTTCTTCCCACTGAGGGGGAAAATGTGGCAGCTATTTGCATAAAGTCCTTTGATTGGCCAGCCTCGCCACTCCAAAATTCTAAGGCACCAGACAGAGGGCATTGATTGCCACTGATTAGCCAGCATCCCAGAATCCAGGCCTCTACATTCAAACAACAGGATTTCTTCCCACTGAGGGGAAAAATGTGGCAGCTATTTGCATAAAGTCCTTTGATTTGCCAGCCTCGCCACTCCAAAATTCTAAGGCACCAGACAGAGGGCATTGATTGCCACTGATTAGCCAGCATCCCAGAATCCAGGCCTCTACTTTCAAACAACAGGATTTCTTCCCACTGAGGGGAAAAATGTGGCAGCTATTTGCATAAAGTCCTTTGATTTGCCAGCCTCGCCACTCCAAAATTCTAAGGCACCAGACAGAGGGCATTGATTGCCACTGATTAGCCAGAATCCCAGAATCCAGGCCTCTACTTTCAAACAACAGGATTTCTTCCCACTGAGGGGAAAAATGTGGCAGCTATTTGCATAAAGTCCTTTGATTTGCCAGCCTCGCCACTCCAAAATTCTAAGGCACCAGACAGAGGGCATTGATTGCCACTGATTAGCCAGAATCCCAGAATCCAGGCCTCTACTTTCAAACAACAGGATTTCTTCCCACTGAGGGTAAAATGTGGCAGCTATTTGCATAAAGTCCTTTGATTTGCCAGCCTTGCCACTCCAAAATTCTAAGGCATCAGACAGAGGGCATTGATTGCCACTGATTAGCCAGCATCCCAGAATCCAGGCCTCTACATTCAAACAACAGGATTTCTTCCCACTGAGGGAAAAAATGCACCATCAACATTCCTCCCCACTTGGCTCTGTGAAAACAAAATGGATTCCTGTTTTCTCCTCCCCTCAGCTTTTAGAAAACGGCTGCCTGCCATTTGGCCTTTTAAAGTTACCAATTACCAGCAGAGCAGGCCAGAACATTACAGGCCCCAAAAGAGAGTTTAGGACAGGATGGGCCACGAATGATGGGATTTGCAGTACCTTCACCCAATTAACTTCCCAGAAAACACTGTATGCCCTACAAATCCTAAACCAGGCCCAAAATTTACAGTACGGCTTCATTAACTTGATTTCCCTGACTAGGCCCCAGTTAATGGGACATTGTGTATGGCCTGAATTAACAGTAACCAACCTTGGCACACTGAGCCCCTATGACCCATGATTCATTCTACTGCAGTTTGGAGTAGGGAGGACCATGGATGATGGGACTTGAAGTACCATCACAGGTTATGAGATTTGTAGTACTTTTAAACTCTTCATTCCCCACAGACCAAGGAGGCCCTGAACCACAAGACCAAACTTGGCACACAGTACCCCCATGACCCACACTCCATCCTACTGGAGTTTAGAGGAGGATGGACCATGAAGGATGGGATTTCAAGTACCTCCATTCACTTCCCAAGCCTGCTGGACCCTCATCCAGTGCATAATCATGACCACACTTGGCACAAAAAGCCCCCATGACCCAATGGACGTCCTGATGCAGTTCGGAGGGCGGACCACGGATAATGGGACTTGAAGTACCTCCACTCATTTCACCAGACCATTGCCAACCTCATCCAAACACTGATCAAGACCAAACTTGGCACACAGAGCCCCCATGACTCATTCTACATTCTGGTGCAGTATTGAGGAGGATGGACCATGAATGATGGGACTTGAAGTACCTCCACTCACTTCCCAAGACTGCTGCGACCCTCATTCAATGACTAATCAAGACCAACTTGGCACACAAAGCCCTCATGACCCACTCTACATCCTGGTGCTGTTTGGAGGGGATGGACCATGGATGACGGACTTGAAGTACCTTCACTCACCTTCTGAGACTACTGTGACCCTCATCCAATGAATGATCAACACCAAACGTGGTACTAAGAGCCCCCATGACTCACTCTACATCCTGGTGCTGTTGGGAGGGGATGGACCATGGCCAATGGGACTTGCAGTACCTTCACTAACTTCCTGAGACCACTGCAAGCCACATACACATCTAATAGGAACCAACCTTGGCACACAATGCCTTCCTCAAATAACCCGGGCACCGCCGGGTCCTCAGCTAGTATTAAATAATGTTCAAAGGAGCCAAAGACACGGAGACATGCCTTGGTCCCTTGGCTATTGGCAGAATGTTTCCCCATTTAATTTGTAGTCCCAAGGCAAATCCCAACACTGAAATAGGTTCAGATGGTAAAATGTGTCTCAAATTAATTATTAGGGCATTTGGGCTTTCAGTCAAAGCAGGCACTGATGGCAAGGGGTGAAACTCAATTACCTGACATGCTGGTGAATCACACAGTTTCTAGTTACAGTCCAAGAATGATCATCAGCCACCTCGTCTTACGGTAACCCAGTGCCTTGAGCTTAATTTACTTTCAGGATAGAGCCGGGAGGGTAGAAATGATTCCAGATGCCCCATTAAATATTCAAGGGCACTCACCTAATCACAGCTTTCAGAGAGTCTGCTGTATCACAGAGCATGGAAAGATTTTTTTTAAAAGCACCACCTCCCACAGACATAGCTATTCACACACTGTTAGTAACTACTTGTGATTGTGGGGAGATGCGTTCACAATACCACACAGGTCACGGAACAGCAAATCAGTGCATTCACATGCCCAAGCATTCTCACAGTACTGTCACAAAGCTGTTCACATATTTCCACATTATCCATCCATGCTCACAAAACAGGCAGAGATACTGAAATGGTGTCCCATGCTCTGCAATTGTGAGCATGCCCTCAGCCACACAGGATACATCTATACTGTAGAATTAATGCAGTTTGACACCACTTTAACTGCCATGTCTCAGTGCTATGGAACCACAGGAGTTGTAGTCTTTGCCTTCTCCGGCAAAGACTTCTGGTACCTTACAGGGATTAGATACAAATTTCTAGATACAAATCCCTGAATTACATAGCATTGAACAGCAATAGTTGAAGTGGCGTCAAATGCATTAATTCTACAATGTAGATCAGGGGTGCTCATTAGGTGGCTCGCAATCGACTGGTCGATCCCAAGGCCATATGAAGTCGATCCCAGCCAGATGGGGCGATTCTGCCCTGCGTGAGCGCACTTGCACCGCGCACACCTGGGAAGGGGATCCTCCTTGCCTGCGCATGCTCTCTCTCTCAATGTCTTCGCCGCCTTCCTCCTTCCTGCTGCGTGCTTTCGCCAAGCAGGAAGTCCCCATCCCGTCCTGCTTCCTGCGTGCGCAGCAAGCCCCTCCCACACACGCAGCAGGAGGCCTATTTATAGGCGCACGTGCCTGTGCTCTAACCAGATATGGCTTTGGTGACGGCTCCGAAGGCGCAGGGCTGGAAAGAGGGGTCGCCTGGCTGCTTCCTGGGCTGGGAAACACAACCGAGAGAAGGACCCATGCGAGGCTGGAGCCTCCCCATGGCAGCCTCCCCCCCCCCCCCTCCTCCCTCGAAGCTTCCTTACCTGGGCAGGAGAAGGAAGAGTCGAAGAGGTGCTTCCCCAAAATGACAGATACAGTGGGGGGCGCCCTTCCTTCCTTTTGAGGGTGTCACTCAGAAAGGACGCCCGAGTGGACGGCTGGCAGGAATGAGGACCCCTCCCACTCGTGGCAGTCCACGCCCACGGGAGAGAACGAGAGAGAGAGAGAGAGAGAGAGAGAGAGAGAGTGGCTCCTGCGTGGACGGAAGGCGGCAGCCTCTCAACCTAACTCTCAGCTCTGGCTGGGAAGAGCCACACCCCCCCCCTCTCTCTCTCTCTCTCTCGCGTGCGCAACAGGTGATCTTTTCACCTTGGTTGTTCATATAGTAGCTTGCATGCTGAAAAAGTGTGGGCACCCCTGATGTAGATGAACCCAAGTCTCAACCACATGGTCCTGCATGTACATACCAACAGGATTTTAATTTCATCCTCACTTATGATTGTCAGCAAACAGCACCACAAATGCAGTCATGCAACTGCTTCTTGGATTATTTAGTCATACAGGATCCCCAACACCAAGAATGAGACAATCCCATTGCTCTTCCTCAAGACATTGCTGTAATAAATCAGACTCATAGTTCCTGAGGGGCAGAGTTTACTTGGACTAAGGCTCAGTCCTAAGAACCTGTTTTCATTTCTAGGCTGGTACCCTTAAGAACAGTGTGCTTTGGAGCATGGACAGATTCACATTCTTTCTCCAGTGAGGAATCTTAGGCCCCAACTACACTGCCATATAAAATCCAGATTATCTGATTTGCATTGGATTATATGGCAGTGTAGACTCTTATAATCCAGTTCAAAGCAGATAATGTGGATTATCTGCTTTGATAATCTGAATGACATGACACGTGTAGATTCAGCCTTAGTCTGGGTTGTTGTAGGTTTTTCAGACTGTATAGCCATGCTCTAGAAGCATTGCTTCAATCTAGAACAGTGCTGTCCAACATCTAACCAGCCAAGGGCCGGATTCCAGGTCACTGATGACCTGGGGGGCCGCCCGCCCCGGCCCCGGCCCCGGCCCCGGCCCCGGCCCCGGCTGCCGGGAAGCTTTGGTAGAGAGGGTGGAGCCACGCAGCACCCCCCCCCCTTCCAAGGCAATCTAGCCGCAGATGAAGCTGGCGGTTTCGCGGCTTCAGCTGCTGCCAGGATCCCTTGCAAGGCACGGAGGCCCCGCCGGGGACCCCCTCTCTTGCAGGGATCGCAGCAGCAGCTGAAGCCGGTGCTGGCTTCAGCCGCTGCTGCGATCCCCTGCAAGCACGGAGGCCCCGCCGAGGGACCCCCTCTTGCAAGGGATCACAGCAGCGGTTGAAGCCGGCGCTGGCTTCAGCCGCTGCTGCGATCCCTTGCAAGGCACGGAGGCCCCGCCGGGGGACCCCCCTCTCTTGCAAGGGATCGCAGCAGCGGCTGAAGCCGGCGCTGGCTTCAGCTGCTGCCGGGATGCCTTGCAAGGGACGGAGGCCCCGCCAGGGGACCCCCCTCCCTTGCAAGGCATCGGCGCCGGCGAGAGAGGGAAGAAGAGGGCGGTGCAGGGAGGAGGAGCTAGCCCTCTTTCTCCTCCTTGTACCACCCCTTGTCCTCTCTCACCGGCGCCGATGCAATCGGCGGCGCGGAGAGAGGGACGAGGAGGGGGCGGTGCAGGGAGGAGGTGCTGGCTCACTTCCTCCTCCCTGCCCTGCCCCCCCCCCCCCCGCCAGCTGCCATTAAAAAAAAAAAATAGATTTTTTTTAAAAAAAATTAAAAATGGCGGCCGGGGGAATAGCGGGGGCTGTGCCCAACAGGCTGATCTAGAACATGCCCTGATCTAGAACATGGTCATACAGCCCGAAAAACTTACAACAACTCAGTGATTCCGGACATGAAAGCATTCAACAATACATTGAACACCCCTAGTCTGTTTGGCAGCATGAAAGGGCAGAACAGTTTAGGCAGGGGTGCAACGTCTCAGCACTGGGAGTTAATTGCCGGTCAGAGTCCCTCGATAGAGGTGAGAAGGTCGGGGTACAAAAGTTTTAAATAAATAATAATTTTAGAAATTAATAATGATGAGGTTTTGCTTCTTTTTACTTGCCTCTTGATGCTGCAACTGACATCATGCTTCACCAATACGAGGGGAAAGTTGCGGGGAATAATACAGTGTCATACCCTCAGTCAGTTTAGTCCAAAACAGTCCCGTAAAGATAGATAAGACAGTGATGATGCAAATGTTTTGTCCCCTACATAAGCAGCCATGTCACATAATGCAAATAAATGCATTCCCTCATATTTATGCAGAAGCAGCTGAGCATTTAGAGTTTCCTTCCCCCATAAGGCCATAAGAAATCCAAGTTCAACAGTACAGCTACACATTGAATGCTGCCCCTGTCCAGTTATGCTCAGTCGCGTGCAGGCATGTAGCCAGGGGGGCCTAATTCAGCCCCCCCGAAATTCTCAGGGTGGCTCGCGAAAAGGCCTTACTGGTACGTTATTTAAACTGTTATGTTTATTCATATCATGATCTGATCACCATGCTCATTATATCCCACATTAATGGGGTTATTGGGATAACAATACAAAAGGTTTGCTAGGGTAGACCTTCTTCCACCCAGTCTTGAACCAAACTCAGCCCCCGAACCAAAATCCTGGCTACGGCCCTGGTCGCGTGCATTTTTTTATAAGCTTGAACTCCTGCCAAACCAAAGAGTCTGACCGTGCACATCTCACCCATCCCCATGTGGCAGCTCAGCAGGCTTGTTTTCCTTTATGATTTCTGCAGGTATGTTCTTTATACCATGCTCATTCTCTAGCAACGAGAGCTTGAACAACTCCTGTGGTTTTCTGTCTCATTACAGATGTTAATGGGGAAGGAAAATTGGGGTAATTCCATCCCCACTAACTATTGTTATTGTGAATGGTCACCAACGCTTTATCTTAAAGCTGTATCTCGAATTGGCATTTGGACATGTTTTTTATGCAGTGGACCTTCTGGATCTATGGGGTCCAGACACATGATTTCCAGCCACCACCGATCGTCACACCCCCATATTGCCAAATAGCAGCAATATGAATAAGGACACACTGAAGCATGTGCACTTGCATTGCTATCTAATAATACGGGCATGATGGTCTTCATTTTTTGTGTATCCATCCACAGTGATTACTGGAACCAAATCATTTTAGGCATGCAACAGGCCCATTTTCTTTCTTTCTCAATCCATACATCCGTATATATACAATGTTCGCTAGCTGCCTCGCAGTTCGCCTTACACGGACTCGCTGTTTCGTGGTATTTACAATATAATGTATTTTTAATAAATATTAATTTATTGGCACTGGTGGACCACTACCTTCAACAAGCCCTCCACGGCCGCCTTCTCTTCTCCTGACTCCCATCCATGCCAGGACCAGCTTCCCCACCTCGCCCCGGCAGCCTTTGCGGGGCTGCCCTGGGCCTCTGTTGCATCCGCAAAGTTCTGGAAGCCACCCCTGCCCAATCCGGGGGGGGGGGGGGCTGCCACTAGTTTGCGATCTGGCCAAGTGGTGGGAAGCTTCCCGCTGCACAGGGGGCTTCCCAGAAGAAGAAGCCCCCTGCAAGCAGCATGGCTGGCAGAAGGGTGCCCACCACCGCAACAGCCCTTGCCTGGTAAGTCGGGCAAGGCATTTCTGATTTTAAAATGACAAGATGTATAAAAATATATTAAAAATATTAATTCTAACACTAAAAGAATATTATAAATCATAAAAAATTACGATTTATAGTAAATAGGATTGTAAATAATACACACATACACAGTGTCCCTACTTTGTGGTTTTTCCCTTATTGCGGGTGGTCGTGGAACGTAACCCCCCGCGATAAGTGAGGGAACACTGTATACCTGCGAAGTGTGATTAATATTCCGTGCATCTGTTGAAATGAACACTAGTCCACAAACACTTATGCCATCTGTTCATCTTTAGGGAGCTAGACAATGCTCTTTTGTTTAGAAAATCAGGCAACCCTAATGAAAGTCTGTCTGAGAATTACCCTTTCATTTCTACAGAAAATCTATCTAGAGGTGATCAACCTGTTCAATGAATCCAGCATTGTTTCCACACATAGGGACAGGGATAATGAATATAATGTCTTCCCGTTAGTCAAGATCCACTGAGGGGGGTTCCATTCATAATCACGAATCTTAATCATGTATCCATTACAAATGGCATCTGTATTAATGAGCATAATTATGCCTATTAATTCAAATTCCTAGCAGTTAACTGCAAAACCCAGAATCCCTCACTTAGCATGGCCACTGGGCCAATTTGGCAATGGGACCTGGAGCCTGTATTCCCCAAAACGTATCTTTTCCAAGATCTAACGTTAATTATATTTTGTGAGAAGATGTCCTTTTGCTTATCTAATTGTATGATTGTGAAAGAAAAAGGGTCTACTGTTTCTACCAATAATCTTTGGACATTTCTAATCTCCACATATCCACATTTTTCAATCTATATGTTAATGGTTTTTGATACAAGGCAACTCACACTGAACTCAGCATTCTAAATAGGACCATAAATGTGTATAATGATATTCAGTTCAGTTTTTATAGTTCCAGTTCCCTTCTCAGAAATGCCTCACGTGTGAGGTTCCTTTAGCTTTACTGCTACACGTTGATGCCTACCGTAGGTTATCTCCCAGATTGCTTCAAGACTGAGGCTGGATCTACACTGCCTTATATCCTGGGATCTGATCCCAAATTATCTGCTTTAAACTGGATTATACGAGTCTACACTGCCAAATAATGTGGGGAAAACAGATAATCTGGGATCACATTCTGGGATATAGAGTAGCGTAGATCCAACCTGGGTGCCTCACTGATCAAAGCCAGCTTAGGAAACTTGTTTTGAAGTCCTGATAGCACTGTATGAGGACTTCTAAAGTAAGAGCCAAGAGGAGGACACAATGCAGCTCCAACTAGTAGGGCTGCCCCATATAATTTGGCCATCTTGAGCAGAATAGCAAATGCTGTCTGTGACGATCTCGGTCACCAAAATTGACTAATTGACACTCCCGGTAGTCTGCCACCAACCTAATGGGTCATTAGGATTTGCTTTACTAATTAAATACTAATTAAATGAAGTGTCTGTAGCGTTGGCCTTTACAACAACCCACCACCAAGAATGTAAACTGAGGAGACCGAAAGATGACTGAGGCTTCTTTAAAAGTTAATAAGAAAAGTATTTATTAACTACAAACGAGGCGATTAAATAGGCACAGATCGTATTGGTTCTACTAGGAGGCAACTAGCGTACGGTTACAACAATGATAGTATTAGGATAGCGTGATGGTTGCAAGATAATATATATATGTGCTAGAGCGTAGAGGTTACTTAATTAAAAGGCTATGATTACTTTTCAGATGGTACGTTCAGTTCCACAGACAGTACTAGGACTTGTCTCCCAACTCCCAACTAATAGTTCCACTAGATGGTTGTTGTACTAAACTTCTGGAACATCTAATCCCTATAGATCGTTCCCTGAGTCTGGCTACTACTGGGTTACTCGTAACCCACACAGTCTAAGAGTCCAACTACCTGTCACTCTTTCACCAGAGATGACCAGGTATCCCAACTGCCTATCACAAGAACAGTTCTAAATGGCACTCTTCCTAAAGCGTTCCCACTAGAATGACTACTGGCCCTAAGGGCGGTCAGAACTGCGTCGTGACTCCCACTAGTCCAGCCTATTCCTACGTGGTGAATTGCTTAGGACAGACTGTCAGTCTCTGTTGCCAAGGCTCTGGTGATACTCCCCCAGAAACCTTGCACAAGACTGCCTCAGGCGTAGATGCTGAATCTACAGCCTGACTCTAAACAGCAGAGGCTGGAGATGTGCGTCTGCACAGCCTCGCTCTAAACTCCAAACTCCAGACTGAAACTTTCTCTGACAGGACTTCTACTCTGCCAGCTCCAACTCCTCCCCTTCTACTCTAGCCAATCACAGCCTCTACACTGTATCTAGGCACAAGCCTGCAAGGCCACGCCCCCTTGCTCTGGCTTCCCTTCCCTTAATGGTTGCTGGCTGCAGCCACCTCTCCAAGATGGATGCCAGCCCAACCAAAACAGGATTTCTAAACCCCTTCTAAGCAGGCCTCGGCCCTGCTTAAGGCAGGTGAGTCCTTACACTGTCCCTTCCCCATTATTTGTCAAGATCTTTGAACACTGAAGAAAAAAGCTCAAATAAGTACCGTATTTTCCGGGGTACAAGATGACTGGGCATATAAGACTACCCCCAACTTTCAAGTTAAAATATAGAGTTAGGGATATTCTCGCCATATAAGATCCCTCTCCCAACACAATTCTATTGTTTCGGTAACTACGACTCCCAGAATAGCTCAGCAGGCATGTACACCGTCGTCTGGGGCTGCTGGGAGTCATAGTCGGGAAGCGCTTCCTTGGACCTGGGTGAGCCCACAGACCGTCGGAGGCTTCTGCCATCCACTCAGGTGGCCTTGCTTCCTTCCTCACTCACCTGGCTGCCTGAAAATAGTGACGTGGGAAGATTTGGAGGGCCTTAAAAGTAGACCGGGGAGGGTGGCGGCGGTGGGGACAAGTCCCTTAGCAGCATGGCCTGAGGAGGAGGGAGGGGGAGGAGGGGGAGGGCGAAGGAGGAGGGCAGAGGGAGGGTGCAGGGAGGAGAAGCACCAGGCCCGCTGGGCTGCCCCCGTCGCTCTCTCCGTTCTGCTTTCAATGCTCTTCTCCAACTCCTCCAATGTTGCCATTTCCAGGCAGCCGGGAGAGAGAGGAAAGAAGCAAGGCCACCTGATCGGCTGGCAGAAGCCTCCAAAGGCCACCAGGCTCACCTAGGCCCAAGGAAGCCGATTGGGTGGCCTTGCTTCTTTCCTCTCTCCTGGCTGCCTACAAATAGCTATGTGGGAGGAATTGGAAAAGGGCCTTGAAGGAGAGTGGGGAGACAAGTCCCTTAGCGGTGCGGCCTGTGAAGGAGGAAGGAGGAAGAGGGCAGAGGAGGAGGAGGGCAAAGGGAGGGCATGCGCGGGAGGAGGGCCAGGCCCGTTGGGCTGCCCCTGCTGCTCCCCCCACTCTTTTTTCAAGACCCTTCTCCAACTTCTCCCACATTGCTATTTGCAGGTATCCAGGAGAGAGGAAGGAAGCAAGGCCACCTGATTGGCTTCCTTGGGTGAGCCCGGTGGCCTTCGGAGGCTTCTGCCAGCCAATTGGGTGGCCTTGCTTCTTTCCTTTCTCTCCTGGCTGTCTGGAAATGGCAATGTTGGAGGTGTTGGAGAAGAGCTTTGAAAGCAGACTAGGAAGAGTGGTGGGGATAGCCCAGCGGGCCTGGCACTCCTCCTCCCTGCACCCCCCCCCTGCCCTCCTCCTTCACCCTCCTCCTCCTCCACAGGCCGCACCGCTAAAGGACTTGTCCCTGCCACCGCTCTCCCTGATCTACCTCCAAGGCCCTCCAAATCTTCCCATGTCACTATTTGCAGGCAGCCAGGAGAGTGAGGAAGGAAGCAAGGCCACCTGAGCGGCTGGCAGAAGCCTCCGAAAACCACTGGGCACACCTAGCCCAAAGGAAGCACCTCCGGACTACAACTGCCAGCAGCCTTGGGAGGTAGTGTGCCTTGGACATGCTGGCTGGGGCTTTTTTTATGCCTCCCATTTTTATACCCGGCATATAAGACCACCCCCAACTTTCCATAAGATTTTCAAGGGGTAGAAAGTTGTCTAATACCCCAGAAAATATGATATCTCTTCTCCGCCCAATAATAAAATACAATAATAATAAATTAAATAGACAACAATACGCTGTTCTGTCATGAAAATAAAAATCAGCTGCCTTAATCGGCTGCCTCACGAGAGAGCTCTGTGTTAGATAATGTGTTCTACTTTCACCTTAAAGCACAAGAATCAAATGTAAAGTAGCTCTATCATTGAA
The DNA here is from genome assembly GCA_030556195.1 of Anolis apletophallus. Lineage (NCBI taxonomy): Eukaryota > Metazoa > Chordata > Lepidosauria > Squamata > Anolidae > Anolis > Anolis apletophallus. The sequence continues at coordinate 98,041,963 of JARBWK010000008.1, forward strand.
TAACATAATACTATGTAACACATTTTTGTTCCTGGATAATAAATGTCATTTCCTAATTGATTATATCATAAAAAGGTTTATTAAACTAGAAAATGTTGTTTTTGCAGGACATCCTGCAGCACATTTTGCTAATAGTTTTTCAAAGTCTTAGCCAATTCAAAATAGTTTATGGCCGCCACAAAAATGAAGTTTCTGGAGTATAACAATGACTTTCAAAGTGAGTACTGCACAGTTAAACAGGAAATAAAATTTTAAAACCAGGAACAGAAAATGTTTCACATATTGTTACATAGCTTAATTCGTGTACCTAGCTCAGTATTGCCTACACTCACCAGAAACAGTTCTTCAGAGTCTCAGACAGGGTCTCAGACTGGGTCATTTGCAGCCTTATTGTTCAAGAGTCCTTGAATAGCTCTTGGCTCCCATATTACTGGGACAATGAAACTACTCCTGGCTTTATAGTAGTTTTCTGGGGTACTGAACCCCATTTCCAAACAGGTTCAGCACTCTGGATAGCTCTGCTAAAGTCAGTCAATACCTGAAATGGATTATCTACCCCAGGGCTGTCCAACTGGCGGCCCCGGGGCCGGATCCGGCCCCGTAGCCTGTTGGACACGGCCCCACCTATGCCCTCAGCCGCCATTTTTAATTTTAAAAAATTGATTTTTTAAAAATGGCGGCCGGGGGAGGGGGAGCGGGGCAGGGAGGAAGAGAGCTAGCTCCTCCTTCGGCGCCCCCCCTACCTAGGGCGGGAGCCGCCGAAAAAGGGCAGAGGCGGCGCCAAGAGCAGCGCGTCAGGCCTGGCGTGATCGCGGCTCTCTTGGCACCGCCACTCTCCTTTTCGCGCCCTCCCCTTCTAGGCCGGGGGCCGCGAAAAGGGCAGAAGGCGGCGCCAAGAGCAGCGCGTCACAGGCCTGGCGTGACGCGCTGCTCTTGGCACCGCCACTCCTCCTTTCGGTGGCTCCCGGCCTAGGAAGGAGGGCGGAGGAGGAGAGTAAGCGTGCCAGGGGGCAGCGCGTCACGCCAGGCCTGTGACGCGCTGCCGTTGGTGCCGCCTTCTGCCGGCCAGCGGCTCCCCGGCCTAGGAAGGAGGCGCCGAAAAGGAGGAGTAGGCGTGCCAAGAGCAGCGCGTCACGCCAGGCCTGTGACGACGCTGCTCTTGGCGCCCGCCTACCCTCCTTTTTCGGCGGCTTTAGGAGGCGGGGCCTGGGCTGGGGGCGGGGCCTGGGGGCGGGGCCGAGCGGCCCCGCAGGTCATCAGTGACCTCTTATCCGGCCCTGGACCCGCCAGAAGTTGGACAGCACTGATCTACCCCATCGAGATAATTTTGAATATAATCGGAGCATAATCAGATTCACTAGTTGTTCGTGACTTAAATTGGGTTTACATTTATAATGCTATCCCATAATAAAGGCAAACAGAGTTCTGTGTTCTCAGAAAACCAAGATACTTTAAATAAATGCTCTAGTGCAGCATTCTCTGTGATCTGGCCACAGCTCAGGGTACTACAACTCCCCAAAAACCCAAGCCAACCTATCTAAGTTTAGGATATGACACGCTCAATTTTTATTTAGAGTGCAGTGTATATATGTTTGCATGTATATATTCCCTTCCTTTACCCATAGTCTGAAGTAACATAGTCCCTGAAGCCACACACAGTGGGCACCATTGGCCTGAGTTGCTATTGATGACCACAGACTCATAGACTAATTGTGACCATTGCCTACATGAACACACACACACACACACTTGCTCCTGCATTTGAACCCAAAGAAAAGTCACAACCACAGAAAATACTTACTGGTTTAGTTCAAGGTCCAGGGTGAAAGTTGAGCCAAAGGCATGGATGAGGAAGCTCACTTGGGCCAAATGTATAACCTAAAGGGAACAAAGAGAGACAAGAATGGGTCTTTCCGTGGCATTTGCCTTTAGTTAAAATTACTGGCTACATAGCTCTGATACATACTTAATATTGATGTTATAGGGTTTTTTTAACCACAGTAGTCGGCAGTGTTGCTCTGCAAATCTAAGCGCAAATGTATCTGATCATATCAATTAATTTTAATACTCATTATTATTTGCTGTTTGTATTTTATTTTATTTTGTAGTACTGTAATTCTGGGCTTGGTCTCATGTCAGTCGCCCCGAATCCCCTTTGGGAGATGGTGGCAGGGTATAAATAAATAATTATTATTATTGTGTTGCTTCTCTTTCTCCCTCTCTATGCGTCCTCCGTTCTTGTTGAAACAGGGTTGGTAATTCCTTGGTACGGAGGTCAGTGCAGTGGGCTCAGAGCTTGTTATCAAAATCACCACAGTTTGCAAATAGGTTTGCATATCAGGTAATAGCAACCAAGAGGTTGTTTTTATACATGTACAGAGTGCTGGTTTATTGCCAGGAGCCCCACACTGCAAATCTTGTTTTACAGGCAAAGGAGAGCAACTCGTAGAGTCTGAAATCCAAGTAACTTTGAGCTTCAATACATTCATTTTTTTAAAATAAAAAAAAGCAATAGATTTCTGGACCTATGCCAGTATAGTTTCCCAGGTGGATTTGCTTATGACCTGAGTGGCGCAGCTCTTCCAAGGAAGCAGTAGCTGTGCCAATTCCAGATCAACAGCATGCTAACAGGGCCAAGTGGCATGCAGGGTCAAGGGAACAAGATGAAGAGGACAAAACTACAATCTCTTCTTCTCGCAATCACGCCAATGTGGAATGCCGATTGGCATGTGGATTTTCAGGATCCATGAGAAATCAGAGCAAAGGAGGGATCGAGTTAATATTTTAGGACTTTGCTAGCTTCAAGAGCCAGTGAAGGGACACCCAAACTGATGAGACTATGGAATCCGTTTTGTTTGTTTTTTAATGTGCATATTAGAATATGTCAGACACATGGGATCTCAAGTTTAAGGTAATATACAGTCAGCCCAGTTATTTTTTGCAGATTTATTTGTTTGTTTATTTATTTGTTAGATTTATTGGCCACCACTCCCAGCCAGCTCGGGGCGGCTTACATCAAGCACCACAATAAAACAACAAATCTACAACAGTAATAAAACCACAAGGATAAAACAATTCCTAAGAAATAACACAAGTCCTAGGGGATAGCACATTACAACTCAAAGGCCTGCCGGTTGATTATTCACAGATTCCATTAACATATCACCTCTAGGAATCTCTAAGTCCCTATGGTTAACTTTGTTTTTGGCACTGTTTCTTAATGCCTAAATGTATATTGTATATTATCCTGACGTTTGAACATTTATTGGTACTTGTCATTGACCGTAAATAAATGTATATATAACCCTATGGTCACCTTCTGCTGGAAAACAACTTTCCACAGAAAACGTGGACCATCTACAACAGGGGTGCTCATTACGGTGATCGGGAGCACCTAGGTGATCTTCGGCCCTCTTCCAGGTGATCTTTGGGCCTCACCAGCCGGATGGCGCGCTTCTGCCATGCGCGTGCATGTGTGCTCCCGCCGCCGCCTTTGTGGGGCTTCTTTTGCCAAAATGAGGCTTTAGTGGGTGGACCCTGGCACTTGTCTTGCCACGCATGGTGTGGTGACATGACCCCCCATTGGTTGCTGCTGGGGGGGGGCAAGGCGAAGGCATGCGCATGGATAGGATGCGAGGCTGTGGGAGGGATGGAGGGAATGTGTGTGTTTTGTGTGAGAGAGAGAAAGCCAAGGAGAGAAGAAATCCGGAGAACTTTTTCAGATCCTTTTGGCAGGCAGGCGGGCGCTGGAAGGAGAGAGGGAGAGAGAGAGAGAGAGAAAGAGGCGAAGGAGGCCGGGCAAAGTGGGGCAAAGCCAAGCAAGCCCCACCACAAACCCTGCTCCTGCCCTCGGGACTTCCATTCCAAGCCGAGACCTGTGCGAGTGAGCTGTGTGGGGCTGCTTTTGTTCCTTGGTTGGGGGCGAGGAGGGCTCCGCCGTGTTCCTGGGGCTGAACCCGAGGAGGAGGGGGCTGCAGGGATGGAGACTCCACTTGCTGCTGCTGCTTGTGCCCTCACCGCCTTTCTCCGCCTTGCCCTCCCTTGCCCTCGAAGGGGAAGGCGGAGGAGGGGGGGAGAGAGGGAGAGAGAGAGAGAGAGGGTGGCTCTTCAGAGCCGGCTAGGAAGAGCCACACACCCCCTCTCTCTCCCCCGTGGACATGGACTGCCATCAGTGGGAGGGGTCCTCCTTCCTGCCAGCCATCCACTTGGGCGTCCTTTCTGAATGACACCCTCAAAAGGAAGGAAGGGCGCCCCCCGGTGCATCTGTCACTTTGGGGAAGCACCTCTTCCACCCTTCCTTCTCCTGCCCAGGTAAGGAAGCCTCGAGGGAGGAGGGAGGGGGGGAGGCTGCCGTGGGGAGGCACGAGCCTCAAGTGGGTCCCTCTCTCGGTTGAGTTTCTTGGCCCAGGCAGCAGCCAGGCGGCCCCTCTTCCCAGCCCTGTACCTTCCGAGTCGCTGCCAAAGCCATATCTGGCCAGAGCGCTGGCGGGTGCACTTATAAATGCCTTCCTGCTGCGTGCGTGGGAGGGGCCTGCTGTGCACGCAAGAAGCAGGACAGAATGGGGACTTCCTGCTTCGCGAAAGCATGCAGCAGGAAGGAGGAAGGCAACAAAGACATTAAGAGAGAGTGCGCGCAGGCAAGGAGGATCCCCTTCCTGAGTGCGCGTGGCGGTGAGTTCATGGACAGGCAAGAAAGAAGCCCCGCGCAGACAGAAGGCTGCAGTAAGAGTGTGCGCGCGCATGTGCGCGCGCACGCTCACATGCACAACAGGTGATCTTTTCAACTTGATTGTTCATATAGTAGCTCGCATGATGAAAAAGTGTGGGCACCCCTGAACTAGATATTCCTCTCTCTAGGAATCTCTAGTCCTCCAATACAATCCAGAAGAGATGGACGATTATAGGAAACTAGATATTTCTAAAAAAAAAAAAAGGTTTACAAACAATTTTATTTTTGTGGGTTTGTTCATTTTGCAAGGGTCCTGTGCCCCTGACCCCAATGAATGTCTTATACATGTCAGAAAGGAAGTAAATTCTATGAATATTAAGGCGTGTACTAGATTTCATCCTGAATGTCATTTATGAACACCATGAATGGAAAAATGGACAGCAAGTAACAATTTGTTTTGAAAATATCCTGCTCTCATCCCCATTTAAACTTTCTAATTATGTTGTGACAGTGAGTTCCATAATCATATATTTCTACCCTGTCAGAGATGTACTATCACTGATTTAATGCAATCTAGGACTAAATTCCAGCTGGACAATGTGGATTTTCAGATCAGCAGGATACACACAAATACTATCGTGAAGTACAGATAAAGTCAATCCAGCTTGAGAAATATAACCTTATACAAGGCCAAGGGACAGGCAGGAGGTGTGTGTGAACTTGGCAGAAAGGTTGGCATTGAATAGAAAAAGTGGTTGGAAAGACTGAAGGAAGGAGGGCAAAGTGGTTAGCAGCCTAAAAGCTTTTGGGACTGAGTCCTGGCTCAAATTAAGCCTTGCTCAAATGCTGTAGGGGCAAATCGGGCTAATGCAATTTTTGGCTGTATAATGGAAGAGAGCATGGAGGACATGAGAGTGACTAAGACCAAATACAAAGCTTACTCAAAACATTAAGGCTGGTTCTGGTTTGGCTGTTATGTCCTCTCCAAAACAGTTTTGAAATTGGGTGAGAGAGTGAAGGAAAAGGCAGAGAAAGCTGCCCTGAGTTCCTCTGGCGAGAGAAGGCAGATTAAAAATAAAGTTTTATTACATTTTATTATATTATGAGGGCAAGATGGAAGGAACATTTTAGATGCAATGAATGAGTGGCAAAAAAGTCATCCTGTCTATACAGTGAAAACATAAGGGAAATATTTGAACATTTCCATCGGATTGGTTTTGGACAGTCAATACAGCTTTAAGAACATAAGAACATAAGAAGAGCCATGCTGAATCGGGCCTCAGCCCATCTAGTCCAGCATTCTGTGTCACACAGTGGCCCACTAGTTGTACACAGGGATCTCTAGCAGAAAGGAGGGCAAAACCCTCACCTGCTCCCGACCCCCCACAACCAGTACCCGGGGGAAATCCTGCCTGCCTCCATCAACACAGAGGTGGCACTTGGATGTCCATTTCAGTAACTACTTTGTGGAAACATGCTTCAAATTGTGATTTGGACAGGGAATCTAGGGCCAAAAACTGCCACAATGTCCCCCTACCATTCTTCATCAGCTATATGCACACAGAGATGGATTAATGCACAAAGAATCTTCCATGGGCAACCAAAAGACAGAGAATGGACCATGAAAACATCCAAAGACCTTAGGACCCAATGTCAAGCACACGCTATTGTCATGTAAAACAGGAATCCTAAACCCAACCTCTGAATTAACCTGGCTTTGTATAAGATTTTGAGGAATCCAGGCAAACCGGCCAAACGACAACATTGAGTTTAGCATAGGGACTTTGGGGCAAGCATGCAAAGGAAGTCATGGCAGAGAGAGGGAGCTCATGGCCCATGTGTGCAGGCTTGGCACTAGTTTCTTTCCACAAACCCCTGGCTTGTTGAGTCCCAGTTCCACTAAGTATTTCCTTCCTAACTTGAGAGAGGAGCAGGTTCTGTCAGACCCCAGCCTGATTCCTTAGCCAAACCAGACCGAAGCCATGTTGTTCCAGAGATTCCAGCTAGGCCAGAAAGCAAGCTTCTGCAGAGGCCTCTAGTTCAACCAACGTTCAAGGACAGGTGAAGCCTAGCTGCATCCCGGGCCGATAAGAAGCATTGGGAAAGTGGAGTCGGGTTAACTCCCTTCCTTCCAGGTGCAGGCACTAATGAGTTGACATACCATTCTGATGCGGGAGGCTTGAGAAAGCCCAGCCGGGGATCTGTTCATGAGAACCAGTTACGACGCACCTTGTGTCGTAAGGATCAAAGCCCTGTGAGGCCTATTTAAGTTAGGTCTTAGAGATGTGTGGCATCTCTCGCCAACGTTGAACATTCCTTGCCAAGACCTACGTACTCTAGTTCCAGCCTGGGCCATTGGGCCTTCCAATCCTCGGACTCAAGTAAATGCCAAGCCTTGCAACCAAGAACTATCCTGGATTTAGCCCGTTGGGGCATCAAGACTATTTCTTTATTCATTGAACCCTTTTTTTACTTTTGGACTATTGCATTGCAATACTGGATGCTGAGAGCATCAAAGGACTATCTTTTTACTTCCTTACTTCTTTTCACTTATTCTAAATAAAGCATTTAATCACGGCTGGTCTCAAGTGGTTTACTGAGGGGTCCTTCAGATCTAAGGTACAACAGGTTCTGACTCCAGATTGAACTTGGATCAAATGAACTGGGCAGATCTTCAAAAGTAGATGCTGCGAAGCGTGAAATTACAGGGGAATGCCGCCTGATGGTCCTTTTTCCCCACAAAGGTATGAACAGTATTTTCACAGTGGTGAAGTGTGCTGATATCAAACTCAATGCCAAATCCCCTTTTCATGGAACTTCCAAAGACCTCATCACATTGAGTTCCTTGATGTGGGGAACAGCGGGGGGTAGGGTTGCCAACTGTCCCTTATTCTAAGGGACGTCCCATATTTCGGCCCCAAATTTTGTGTCCCTTATTTTCAGCTCCTGTCCCTTATTTTCAGCGCCTGTATTGATGGGACAGGTGGCAGCAGGAGGCGAGGCTGGGCCAGTACATACACACACATACTTCCTTCTTCTTCCTCCTCCATCCTGCTACACCTTTTTGCTCCTCCCGTTTCCTCTCGCCTCCCTGTGAGCGGCCGAGAATTGTAGTCCAAGGCTGCCTCCTCCGTGCGGCCCTTTTCGGTGGGACTCCATTTCCCAAGAGCCTTTGCTCCCAGGGGGGAGGAGAAGGAGGAGGAGGGAAGAGGGAGAGGGGGGCCTACCGGTCTTCATGGCGCCGCTAGTGAGCGGTCTGAGGGAGCTGCAGGCATGGCGCGGGGAGATGCGGGCCCGCATGGAGCTGGTGATCATGGAGACCCAGAGCCAGGTCTGCCGCGCCCTCGCCCACCTCTTCACCATTGACCGCGGAGAGAGGAAGGTGGTCCCCTGCCAGGCACACAAATCACAGCTTTAGAGCCGGAAGGGCATCTGTCGGGAGGGCTTGGGTTGTGCCTTCTTGCAGAATGGCCCAAGTAGATGATTTTGCCCTGAATGCATGCGAAAGGAGGCTTCTGTTACACCCCAGTCTAAAGATCGGTCAACAGTGTGATGCCGCAGCTGAAAAAACCAAGGCTGCACCAAAAGGAATATAGTTAGGGTTGCCTAATGTTTGATTTTCAAGTTTTTATGAAGTGTCCCTTATTTTTGTGAAAAATCCCATATTTTTAGGTAAATGTCCCTTATTTCTTATATCAAAAAGTGGCAACCCTAGCGAGGGGACCCATAGGGCAGTAGGGCAAATAATGGGACAGCGGGGTGGATCTGTTGCCCAGAGCATAGCTTTCTGGCGTGATCCTGCATTGTCCCCATGATTCCTACCCTAAACACAGGTGGTCTCCCATGTTCAGGTTTTCCCCCTCCGATGATGCTTCCACAAAACAGCCAGGGCGGAACTGCTGGAAGAAGATATACATCCTGGGATGAGATCCAGCAAGCTCTGTACTGGCTAGGTTGAGGAAGCGTTGTGGGATGGGAAATGCAGGTAATGTGATGAGGTTGAAAGTTTTGGTTGCAAGTAACACTGTATTTTCTTCCTCTTTTTTTCTGACACTATCACTGAACAATCCCAAAGAGTTTTTCCCTTGGCCTCCATGCCCAGCAAACAACAACCTTTTTTTCAGTGTATGTATAATGGAGACCTCTGCAAATTTTGAGTATGTGATAGACACTTTAATTTCAGAAGCCTTGCAAGCCTTCAATTACTCATATATGAGGATGTCTGCATAAATGCATACACTGAACTTTAAAACATACTCACACCATGCTTGCTGGAAGGGATGAACTTTGCCTACTGCCCATATCCAAAAGCATCGGATTCTCTGTTTGCTGATACGTGCATTACATTTCATTAAATATGTATTAAATGCTTTAAAATACAGCTGTCCCATCGCATCAGTGAGGGTTTGGGTCACACAGCCACATGTGGATCTCCAGCTGTGAATTTTCACCTATCTTGTTTTTGGAAATGGAAATCAGGGCAGGAGGCAAATGCATCAATGGGGGAAACTAGTCAATGGGGAGAGTCAGTTGTTTCCATATAAAGTTTTGGGGTCCTATAGGAAGCAGTGTTTACGGAGGGCCCACTTAACTAGGTATTCTGCAGAGGGGAGCAGGATGGGGAGTAAAATAGGCTGCTGGAAAGCCAGAAGAAAAGTAAAAAAGGAAAGGGCAAATGGAGAAGGGTGTCTAAATGTGGGGTGGCTGTGAGGATGGACAGAGGGACATTTGTAAGTGTTTCCATTTATAGGCTTGTTGTTGGGTAAACTATTGGTAAGATTGCGCTACAAAGAAATATCTCCTCTTGTTGAACAACCCTCAACCTAACCTGAAGGGCTCTTCATATTTTGGAGACTAGTTAGTGGATCAGAAGATTGAGGGGCAGCTCCATAGAGGTTGGTCTGTGGAACTCGGGCAGGAGAAAGGAAGGGCTGGTAGCTATAAAGCTCAAGAACTGTGTAGCCGCAATGACAATTCTAGTGACCTCATCAGATGGGTCACCCGAATCGCCACACATCATGGCGAATTCAGCAGTGCCCGCTTGGAGGCGTGGGGAACACATCATCCCGTATCTCCCGACACACTGGTTGCTCCATCCCACATTGGGAAGCATCAGCCACCCGACAACACAGGAAGCCTTCTGTGGTGCCACTGTAGCGGCGTACATCCAGTCTTCTATAGTATTACAGTGGGTCACTGCCAGAGGTAATTCAACACTATGGGATGGAAACCAGTGAGTTCCGTTGTAAAACTATAGACCAGGGCTGTCCAACTGGTGGCCCGCGGGCCGTATACGGCCCCCCAGCCCCTTCCCTACGGTCCCCTACCCTTTTAAAAAAGAAATCAGCTGTTTTAAAAAAAAATATTATTATTTATTATTTTTATTATTATTTATTATTATTATTTATTATTTTTAATATTTTTTTCACGGCGGGGAGGGGTGGGGCGGGGCAGGGAGGAGGAGCAGGCTCCCTCCTCCTCCTACTCCCTCCCTCCCTCCCGCCAATTGGCGCGCTCCGTCTTTGTGAGGCGGAGATGGAGCAGCCGCGGAGATGGCGCAGCCGCCGCGGAGATGGCACAGCCGCCACGGTGGAGATCGCGCCACCGCGGCGGAGGCGCAGCCGCCTCGCTCGCCCGCCGCCTCGCCTGCCCGCCCGCCACCTCGCACGTGGTCCGGCTACTGGATCCAGCGCGTTTGGAAAGGTAGGCCGAACCAGGGGGCTTAAGGGGAAGATGGGGTTGTGAATATATGGGGCAGAAATATAATAATAATAATAATAATAATAAATGTATTTAATTTGGAAATAAGGGGAAGATGGGGGTGGGAATATACAGTATGGGCCAGAAATATAATAATAATAATAATAAATGTATTTAATTTGGAAATAAGGGGAAGATGGGGGTGGGAATATATGGGCCAGAAATATAATAATAATGTATTTAATTTGGAACTGAGGGCTGTTTTGCTGGGGTGGGCTCCTTTCTTCCTTGCTTTAATTCTTGCTTTTATGTTATTTATTTATATTTATTTCCCTCCCATATATATTCCCTTCCTCAATCCATCTCTCTTTGTGTGTTTCTGATATTTATTTATATTTATTTCCCTCCCATACATATTCCCTTCCTCAATCCATCTCTCTTCTGATATTTATTTATATTATTTATTTCATTCAGTTCCATTTTTTAAAATTTATTTTATAATTAATAATGCAACTAGTAATTGTAAGTAAATTGGAGCCCGGGGAGGGGGCGGAGCCAGAGTGGGGGCAGAGCTAGGGAGGGGTGGAGCCGGGGCGGGGGCGGAGCCGGGGGCGGAGGCAGAACCTAAGGCCCCCCAGGTGATCAGTGACCGGAATTCAGGCCCCGGTCCGGTAGAAGTTGGACAGCCCTGCTATAGACGATCTGAAAGTAAGTCTGTTTGATGAGATCATAAGTGTGACTGATACCAAGTGAAAGGATGGAACACAAGCCCCCCCCCCCATCAGCAAAGTGAGATTTAGATCCCCGAAATCACTGATAATAATAACAACAACAATTTTATTTCTTACCCACCTCTCCATGTAGCTCAAGACGGATCTCCCGTCTACCACAGTAGCCCCCTGTAGCTCACTCTCCCAACATGGAGACCTACAATCCTTCCCCCTAATCCCCCAACCTCTTTCCCTCCCTGCCCAAGTGAGTGAGCAAGGAGACTTTAACTGTCCCATCCTAAACTGAATCAGGAGGTGTTCAATTCTCCTAACAGACACACACACACTATCAGACGTCCATGGGAAGGAGAGGTCCCTTCTTGTGTCATTACAGAGGGAAAAGAGAAAGGAAATTGGAGTGCAGGTAGACAGGCAGAATGACAAGAAAACAGGACACTGTCGGTTGATATGAATATACAAATATACATATTTTCACACGCATGACAAGAAAAAAAATGCACAGGGGTTTTCATTGTTGTGACTTTCGAGACTAGTTTAACTTCAGATTGAAACAGGCGAGTGTGGCATTAATGCAAACAACCCAAAGCAGGATACTGCCCATTGGAGATTGGATACCGCCGTCTGGATAGTTCTTTCAGTGTCTCAGCCTCAAGATAAAACCAAGAAGGAGAATGGTAGCCTCCTCATGGCGCACATTAAGCCCAATGTTTCATTTGCAGATTCCCCATACATCACAGAGGCACATTTGCAAATTTCTCCTTTACCCCTTGTTTTATGGAAAGTAACATGCGAAAAGTCAACCCTGTTAAGAAGTAAGCCCTGTGCACCCTAAATTAATCCATCTTCCTTGCAGTTTCCATCCCTTTTAATTTTTTTATGTGTTCAGTTCAGGATTGTTTATGGATTTACCCTCAATTAATCCATTCCCAAGAGTGAGCAGAATTAATTATTAGTCTGCTTTTAATTTCTTGTCCCATTTATAGCAAAAATAAAAGGAAACATTTGTTAACCCGACTCCCACCCAAAGAATTAAGGGATACTTCACCTGAGCCACGCTGAACAGAAAGAAATATGCTGAGAGGAATCTTCTAAGTCAGTGTCTCTCAACCTTCCCAATGCCGTGACCCCTTAATACAGTTCCTAATGCTGTGGTGATTCCCAACTATAAAATTATTTCCATTGCTACTTCATAACTGTAATTTTGCTACTGTTATGAATCATAATGTAAATAACTGATATGCAGGATATAATTTCATTCACTGGACCAAATTTGACACAAATATCTGATACGCCCCAATTTGAATACTAGTGGGGTTGGGGGGGATTGATTATCTCATTTGAGATTTGTGGTTGCTGGGATTTATAGTTCACCTACAATCAAAGAGCATTTTGAAATCCACCAATGATGGAATTGAATGAAACTTGATACACGGAACTCCCATACTGGAAGGGTTTGGTGGGCATTGACCTTGAATTTGGGGGTTGTCGTTCACCTACATCCAGAGAGCACTATGGACTCAAATACACATTCTACAGTATTTATTAATCTATCTGTCCATTATCTTCATCGATTTCTCTCCTCCTTTCATAAAGTGCAGTTAAACCTTGACACAATGTTGAAGAGAGTATACCCTACAAAATCTCAGTTTAGTCCTCACACACTAGTTAACATTTTTAAAAACCCTATAAAGTATTTTCTATCCAAATGTACTAAATATGAACCTTCTCATTTCTTTGCCATTTCCAGCCTCATCAGAAGATATACAAACTCATTTAGTGTATTACAGCTATTGCAACATCCCAGCCGAGACCTCTGTTGACCGATTGATTCTGGAAGTACCGTAGTAATAAAAATTGAATATTTCCCAAGTTAGAGGTTGCTTGCATATATTTTTTTGGCCATGCATTTACTTGGTTTTGGATAAAACTAACCGGCAAGGATCCATTATCCAGAATTCCAGAATCCAAAATACTCCAAAATCTGAAAATGTCCACATAGCTAAATAGTGAAACCTTTGCACAAAATTATTAAAAGTAATGTGGATAATATTATCTTCAGGGTATGTGTATGACATGTATATTAAACATACATGAATTTCTTATTTATACTTGGATCCCATCTCCAAGATATCTGATTATATGCGTATATGCAAATATAGGTATTTCCAAAATCGGGGGGGAAATCAGACACTGTGTTCCCGCACTTATTGCTGGGGTTAGGTTCCAGGACCTCCCGCAATAAGTGAAAAACTGTGATATAGGGATACTCTATTTATTTTAATATTTATACATTATTTTAGTAGTTATACACTATTTTAGTAGTCTTTATAAACTTAAAATAAAGCGTAGGAAAGGAAGGCTGGAGGGAGGGAGGACTGAGGAGGGAAAGCACCTTGGAGAGCGGTTGTGGCAAAACCCCACAAAACAGCAAAAATACCATGATAGATATTTTAAATTAATATTTTTTTGAAATCCGCGAAACAGTGAGTCCGCAATAAGCGAACCACAAAGTAGCGAGGGAACACTGTATCTAAAACATTTCTGGTCCCAAGCATTTCAGACAAAGGATACTCAACACTAAGAAGGAATCAATAATCGCAAAAGATTTGGAGTTTGAACCACCTCCTTACTGCAATTGCCTGTGCTTTTCGGCATTGTGCCGCATCCCCCCTGGTGCACAAACATCTCTATACGCCAACAGCAGCAATTCTACCTTTGCTCCCACCGTGGCTGAGTGATTATCTTATTCATTATGGATGAGATCTTCTGCACGCCTCCCATTTAATCTAGCTTAACACTTGCATACACCTACGGCAGAGAGAGTTTAGTGGAATCCATTAAAGAGGTTTTGAGAGACATGGGGAGAGAAAGTGTGGAACGGAAACATCTAGAGGTTAAACCTTCTGAGTGGGCACTATGTGGAGAGGGCAAGAAGGAAGTCCTCTCAACCAAGTCTGGCTGACCTTTCCTTCTTGACTTCCTAGACCTCCTGTCAATTTCTGTATCTAAAAGGGCTGATAAGATTCTGTTTTAAACACTTCAAATGAATATGGTCTCAAATTCACAAGAAAACAGCCACAGGGAGGATCGTGTCCCCTTTTGTCGGGAATACCGCTCACACAGATATCCAATCCAGTAACTCAGGGGCCCTAAACCTTTTAAGTTCTTATTAAGAAGACAATCAATACACAGGGTTAGGAGATCCAATTATGGATCTGTCACATCTCATCTTGATTGGCCCTAAGCCAGAAACTCCCAAAACGGTGTGCCATGGAGGAAATGTTTGTATACAAGGAAATATTGATGAAGACATTAAACATCCCGATAAACCCAAAGCACCCATTCACAGAGGAGGCGGCCCAATGCATCTCTGTGAGGTCAAATTTAGTCTAGGACTGCGGATACAAAGGGTCCGTGCCTGGCAAGCCTTTATGCTAAAGTCTGAAATTCCTGACTGAAAAACACACTCGCACAAAATAGATTAATACTAAACAGAACGGATTGGGGTAACTTCATTAATTTTTTTACAAAGAGAACAATTTAAAATCTTCATAAAAATTGAATAAAGAAAACCCGAGGGCCAACCTATAGACATAGGTAAGAGACATCTAAATAGGAAGAAAATATAGAGTAAAGAAATAAAACAATACCACATAAAGCAATCTGGAAGTGATAGGGAAAAGGTATATATGTCTATATGTGTGTGTGTTGCATAGATACTAATGGTTGTTTTTTGTTTTCTTTTTTGTCCCGTCCCCCCCTTGATCTCTGTCCCCTCCTCCCCCCCTCTTCCTTCTCACCCCTACTTTCTCTAAAACCATGTTCACCCATTTTCACTGTATGATGAACCAATATCATAGTCATGCAAATCACTTTTATTTACAGAATAGCTGAGGACCCGGCGGTGGCCGGGTTATATGAGGAAGGCATTGTGCGCCAAGATTGGTTCCTATTAGATGTTTATGTGGCTTGCAGTGGTCTCAGGAACTTAGTGAAGGTACTGCGAGTCCCATTGGCCATGGTCCATCCCCCTCCAAACAGCACCATAATGTAGAGTGGGTCATGGGGGCTGTGTGTGTCACATTTGGTCTTGATCATTCTCTGGATGAGGGTTGCAGCAGTCTCTGGAAGTGAGGGAAGGTACTGGAAGTCCCATTATCCATGGTCCCCCATTTTCCAAACTGCACCAGGATGTAGAGTGGGTCATGGGGGCTCTGTGTGCCAAGTGGTGGTCTTGATCAGTCATTGGATGAAGGTCGCAGCTGTCTCAGAAAGTGAGTGAAGGTACTTCAACTCCCATCATCTGTGGTCCGTCCCACTCAAAACTGCACCAGGATGTAGAGTGGGTCATGGGTACTCTGTGTGCCAAGTTTGGGCCTGGTCTCTGATTTGTAGGGGCTGCAATGTTCTATGGGAAATGAATTGGGTGAAGGTACTGCAAATCCCATCATTTGTGAGCCATCCTGCCGTATACCACAGCAGGTGTGTAAAGTGGGCCATTGGGCCTCTGTGCCAAGTTTGGTCCTGATTCGTCATTGGTGTGGGCCACAGTGCTCTAAGGAAGTGAATTAAAGTACTGCAAATCCCATCATCCATGGACCATCCTCCCTCAAACTGCACCAGGATGTAGGGTGCATATTTGGGGGTCTGTGTGCCACGTTTGGTCTTGTTCTGTCATTGTTGGGGGCCTAGTCAGGAAAATCAAGTTGAGGAAGCCTAACAATATCCCATGAGCTGAGGCTTAGTCAGGAAAATCAAGTTAAGGAAGTCTTGCTGTTAATTTTGGGCCTGGTCTGTGATTTATAGGGGCGGCAGTGTTGTTTGGGAAGTGAATGATGTAAAGGTACTGCAAATCCCATCATTAGTGGGCCATCCTGTCCTAAACCACACCAGGTTGTGAAGTGGGCCATTGGGGCCCCTGTTTGCCAAGTTTGGTCCTGATCCGTCATTGCTGTGGGCCGCAGTGGCTGACTGCCTGAGGCCTTTCCTTTTCCCTCTGAGTGGCCTTAGAATTTTGGAATGTGGATGGCCAATCGGAGTCCTTTATGCAAATTACCATTTCAGTGGCAACCAATCCCCTCTGTCTGGGGCCGTAGAATGTTGGAGTTCTGACGCTGGCCAATCAGCATCATTTATGCAAATAATCCCACAGTGGCAACCAATCGAAACGCTGGCACATATTCCTCCCACCGCACCACCGCCCGCAAACACTGACTTTTATTATATACATAGAAGATAGATAGATAGATGTGTGTGTGTTGTTGTTGTTGTTGTTGTTGTTGTTTAGGTGGTAAGGTTGTTTATGTTATTTGTCAATAAAAATGATTTTTTTATAAAAAAGACAGCCACAGAGGTTTATTAGCAATCCAGCTAGAAAAGATACAAGTCCAGTTGGTGTCAAAAATCTAAAAGCATAACATGCTATACAGTCTAAGGTTGGGCTGCGGGAGTCCCGTGGAGAAGGGAAAGGAAAGCATTTATTTCATTTGGGTATCCCTGGAGAACTAGGGTGGAGGGTTCAACAACACCTCTATGCTGTACTACTCTGTCTTTGTCTTCTTTTACTAAATGCTTGGGGGTTTTGTATATCAGAACGGATTGAATTACTTGATCTCAGGCAATATCAAGGCATATACTGTAGAGCACTGCATTCTAAACTGTGGGTACTGACCTCAAATGGGGTCCCCTTAGCTCAGTGTTGGGGTCACAAAGAATCTGGCAACAGTAAAAGGTTTCTGAATGTCATTTGTGCCATTTGCACAAATGTGTTAGCAAGAACATGCAGGGTTTACAGTGGACTCTGCAGAAAATGTTTCAGCTGGACATTATAAAAGGAACTCCTATGCACAATGTACATATCTTATTTGTAATGCAAAAAATGAAAGAACAATACAATATGTAAAATGAACAATTTTAACCAACATAAATATATTTTTATTTTTTATTTTTTATTTGTTCCTTCTTGTATTCCGCTCCTCCCAGCAGGCTCGGGGCGGATAACATCATAAAACCCGGCTGACATGTAGCATTCATGTCGCCGTACAATAAAACAACATAAAAACAACATTGGTCCCGAGTTTAAACAATTGTGTCAAGCCATGGCATTCCAGGGTCTGGGTGCTGGTCGAGAGATGAGTACATTTGGCTTATTCACCTAGCCAAAGGCCAGTTTGAACAGGGCGGTCTTACAGGCCCTGCGGAACGGAATGAGCTCCGTGGCGGCACGGACATCATCTGGGAGAGAGTTCCAGAGTACGGAGCCGCCACGGAGAAGGCCCTCTGCCTAGTCGCGGACAAGTGGCAGGTGCGGACCGATGGAATCAGGAGAAGGTTAGACTCCCCTGAACGTAGTGATCTCGGGGTACGTATGGGGCAAGGCGGTCCCTCAGGTACGCAGGCCCTAGGCCGTGTAAAGCCTTAAAGGTTAACACCAACACCTTGAAGGCAATTCGGTACTCAACAGGCAGCCAGTGCAGCTGCCGAAGGATGGGCGTAATATGCTCCCTTACCGACGTTCCCGTCAGCAAGCGAGCAGCGGCATTCTGCACTAGCTTGAGTTTCTGAACTGTCGCCAAGGGAAGGCCAACATAGAGGGCGTTACAGTAGTCTAATCTCGAGATGACCGTCGCTTGGATCACCGTGGCCAGATCATCCCTGGAGAGGTAGGGTGCCAGTCGCCTAGCCTGTCGTAGGTGAAAGAATGACGCCCTGCTGGCCGCAGAGACCTGGGTCTCCATGGTCAGCAGGGGGTCCAACTGAACACCTAAGCTCTTAACAACAGGCGACGGGTTAAGCCGTTCGCCGTCCAGGGTAGGCAACCGGCACTCACCCCCCCCCCCAGGCCGACCAGGCCACAAGATCTCCGTCTTCGACGGGTTCACCTTCAGCCGGCTGGCCCGCAGCCAGCCAGTCACGGCTTCGAGGCACTGATGGAAACAATCAGGTGCGGTATCCGGCCTGCCGTCCATTCTCAGCAGAAGCTGGGTGTCATCCGCATACTGATAACACTCCAGACCAAAGTCACGGGCCAGCTGGGCCAGGGGGCGCATATACACGTTGAATAATAAGGGGAGAGGATGGCCCTGGGGACCCCACAATCAAGTGAGGATCTCCCGGAGACCTCCCCGCCCCTCCACACGTTGTCCCGGCCCCGGAGGAAGGAGGCCACCCATTTAAGGGCGGTCCCCGACCCCGGGCCGGCTAGACGGTGGGTTAACAGAGCGTGATCTACAGTATCGAAAGCTGCCGTCAGATCTAACAAGACGAGCAGTGCCGATCCGCCCTGGTCCAGCTGGCGGCGAAGTTGGTCTGTAATGGCGACAAGCACGGTCTCCGTCCCGTGCCCAATACGGAAGCCGGACTGGTAGGGATCAAGTCCAGCTGTGTCTTCCAAGAACTGCTGCAGCTGATCCGCTGCTGCCCTCTCAATTACCTTGCCTAGAAAAGGCAAGTTGGAAACTGGCCGGTGGTGGAGGGAGCCGAAGGATCTAAATTCGGCTTCTTCAGCAGCGGTCTCACCATTGCCTCTTTTAATCCCCCCGGGAAGACTCCTTGCTCAAGGGAGCTATTTATGATCGTGCCTAGGGGGCCTCGTAACCCCTCCCGGCAAGTTCTAACAAGCCAGGAGGGGCACGGGTCGAGGGAGCAAGTAGTTGGTCTGGCTGCAGCTAGTAACTTGTCGACAGCTGCTGCGTCCAGCAGTTGGAAACGGGTGAAGGTGGGCCTGCTGAGTGGCGGCGGGGTCTCGAGTTCACTAACTGTATCAAATGTGGCTGGAATGTCCCGGCGGAGGGTCGAAATCTTGTCGGTGAAATAACTCTGAAAAGCCTCAGCGGAGGGAGCCAAACCCCTATCATTTGGGACAGTTGGGATTGCTGTCAACGACCAAATTATCCTAAACAATTGCACTGGGCGCGAGTTTGCCGACTCTATCAAGGAAGAGTAGTAGACTTTTTTGGCTTCCTTGATAGCGTGCTCATAAACCTCTTTAAACTGTTTATAAGCCGATTTCGACACTTCGTCACGGAGACTCCGCCACACGTCCTCTAGCTGTCTCCTCCTCCGCTTCATCGGAGTATTTCATATCAGTATTTCAGTGAGAAGTGTGGGCCTGCTTTTGGCTGCTGAGTCAAGTTAATCAGGATTGTTGTGTGTCTTCAAGTCATTTCAGGTTTAGGAGCCCTTAGTGGCGCAGTGGGTTAAACCCCTGTGCTGGCAGGACTGAAGACCAACAAGTCGGAAGTTCGAATCTAGGGAAAGTGTGGATGAGCTCCCTCTATCTGCTTCAGCTCCCCATCCAGGGACATGAGAGAACACCCCGTTTTGAGTCACGGCACATTTTTTACATTTACAAAATCCTGGGGCACACCACCAAACAAAATGACACTCTAACACAGTAATACATATAGTTAATATGTTTTTAAATGTATTTATACACTCGGTGTGAAACCTGGGCCTGTTTCAATGAACACAACATAGATATCCTGGCAGGAATGGCAGAAAGACACACACGAAGGTCTTGCTCAACAGCTGGGAATTATAGTTCACCCGCAATCAAAGAGCATTTTGAACTCCACCAATGATGGAATGGAATCAAACTTCCCACACAGAACTACCATAACCAAGAGAAAATACTATAAGAGTTTGGTGGGCATTGACCTTGAGTTGTAGTTCACCTATATCCAGAGAGCACTGTGGAGGGGAGGGAGGAAGACGTGGGGCGAGTCTGCGCAGTAGCACCCGCACGGGTCACATCTTCTTCCCTCCCCCTTCCCGCAGAAGCGACAGTGTGAGCAAAGCAAGGCAAAGCAAGCAGAGCGAGGCTGGGAAGAAGGGAGCCCGAGTGGAGAAGAAAAAGGTGTTTGGCAGGAGGGGGAAGAAAGGGTATTGGAGGTTCGAATTTCCTACGGCACACCTGATGATCACTCACGGCACACTAGTGTGCCACGGCACACTGGTTGAGAAACACTGCCCTAGGCAACATCCTTACAGATGGCCAATTCTCTCACACCAGAAACAACTTGCAGTTTCTCAAGTCGCTCCTGACACACACACAAAAATTCAGGTTTAGAGCTGGGCCAGTTCAATGACCTTGGAAAGCCACATCTAGCCCGTGGGCTTTAGTTTGGGGGTTACTGCCTTAAAGCATGGAGGTTTCTGGGACTGAGAGTCTAGTGGGCTTCCAGGGTTGATCAGACAATTGAACCCTGGTCTCCGAAGTCATAGTCCAATGCTCAAACCACTATACCGCTTTAGCTCTCTGAAGTCATTACTTGCTGGTTGTATTCAATTCAGAGGAAACAAATTCAGCTTGTTGATGGTTCCCTATTATCCTCCATATTAGCTTTCTCTGTTGCATGAGCAGGGGCGGTCTTTGCCACTACGCGGCCTACGCGGCGCGCAGAGCGCCATCTTGGACGCTGCGGGGTGGGGCGCCATCGTGGCGCCGCCCGCGGCGCCGCGGCGGCGCCGCCTTGCTGCTGCGCCGCGGTCGCCCGCCTTGCTGCTGCGCTCCGCGGTTTTGCGCGCATGCGCAGTGCGTACGGACCTCTCTTGAGGTCCGTAGGCACTGCGCATGCGCTCAGCATTCGCGCGCAGAAAGAGGCGTACGGACCTCTCTTGAGAGAGAGGTCCGTACGCACTGCGCCTGCGTAGCAGAACCGCTGCACAAGCGCAGTGCCTACGGACCTCAAGAGAGGTCCGTACGCACTGCGCCTGCGCGCGAACCGCGGAGCGCAGTGCAGCAGCAAGGCGGGCGGCGCCGCGGCGCAGCAGCAAGGGGGGCCGAGGCCAAAGGGAGCGGGTAAGCCTCTCCCTTTGCCTCCACCCCCTGCGTGCGAATATGAATATGGTAACCTAATTGATTTTTTTGGGGGGCGCCAAAATAATGTTCGCCTACCATTTAAAATTATCTTCGACCGCCCCTGTGCATGAGAGTATGAGCAATTTTGTGACTGTTATTCAAAATGGGATTTTGCAGTTACAATGGTCATGTCCACTTGCAAATGCTTGGGGAGACAGGGTGAAATCCATCTCTCCCTATTTTCTTCTGATCCTTTCAGCTCTGCTTTTTTGTTTTTTTGGATACTCCTCTCTTCCCTTTGCTATCAAACCTTCTATATGGAATTTGGAGGGTTTTCCAAAAATAGAACTCAAGAGCTCTTGTTCAAGAGCGAGAATGCTTTTCTTAATTTTCAAACACTAGATGTACTGTATGAGAAACAAAATAAGGAGAAATAAAGGTGAAAAGGAGAAAAGGGCTTCAGCACGCAGGGATGTTTGAGTTTCGTTTTAAAAAAATAAGTGAAGCCATCTAGCCAGAGATATTCTTTTAATAATGTCAAGCATTCTAATACTATAGCACTAAATTAGCAACGTAGAAAAGAAATAATAGAAGAGGAAACTACAGAAGAGATTGGATTTATCAAGTAGGAAACCGGTAATTTTCAAATGGAGGGCAAAAACACAGAAAGTTGACATTCACAGCCTATATCATTCCACACAAAAGAGCTGTCTCAGATCAAAGCAAAAATAAGCTACAGAAAGAGGTGGGAATTCAAAATGCATGGAAATGTACCAGGGCAGGGGAAAGTGTCTTATTCAGCTAAGGCAGTGTTTCCTAACCAGTGTGCCGGGGCACACTAGTGTGCCGTGAGCGATCATTAGGTGTGCCGTGGGAAATTGGAACCTCCAGGAGGGGAGGGGAGTCTCGTGTGTTGAAGTATAAAAACCCTAAGAAACCTACCTCAATAAAGGCACAAAATTACAAACACCCTCCCTCCCCACCCATTGTCTACTTGGTCTCTCCCTCGCCATGCATTGGGAAGGCCCGCCTCCCTTTCCCCAAGTAAATACCTCCTCTTGCCTCCCCCAGGCCTAATGCCGGATGGTTCAGTCCAGCACCGGCCCCGCCCCTCCCTCCTCCGCCTTCTCCCCGGTGCGCACGAAACCGCTCTCGGCCTCTTTCCAGCTCCCTGCCCGCCGCCTTCCTCCCTGCCTGCTTTGCCAGCCCCGAGATGCCCACCTGGGTCACCCCATCTGTGTTCACATTTGGGCATATTGAGTATTCATGCCAAGTTTGGTCCTGATCCAACATTGTTTGAGTCCACAGTGCTCTCTGGATATAGGTGAACTACAACTCCAAAACTCAAGGTCAATGCCCACCAAACTCTTTTAGCATTTTCTCTTGGTTATGGGAGTTCTGTGTGGGAAGTTTGTGTCTTTCTGCCATTCCTGCCAGGATATCTATGTTGTGTTCATCGAAACAGGCCCAGGTATCACACTGAGTGTATAAATCCATTTAAAAACATAACTATATGTATTACTGTGTTAGAGTGTCATTTTGTGTCATTTTGGTTGGTGGTGTGCCCCAGGATTTTGCAAATGTAAAAAGTGTGCCGCGGCTCAAAAAAGGTTGGGAAACACTGAGCTAAGGAGTAAAAAGCTGCCGTAATGGACTGGTGTTACTAAGAAATACATTGGGGTATTTAGCTCTTGGAGATATAAACAGTACATCTGTATACCTTTATAAAACGGAATGTTTGTATGTGTGTATGCGGAGGGCGGGAGGGCAGAAGGGCGGAAGCAGCCACTTTCACAGGCCAGGGCGGATATGTGGCAGCCACTTTCACAGGCCAGGGCGGATATGTGGCAGCCACTTTCACAGGCCAGGGCGGATATGTGGCAGCCACTTTCACAGGCCAGGGCGGATATGTGGCAGCCACTTTCGCAGGCCAGGGCGGATATGTGGCAGCCACTTTCACAGGCCACAGCGACCAGCGCGGGTGATGGACCTGCACCAAACTTGATACACATAACCCCCCTAACCCCCTTTACGTCCTGGCACAGGTCGGGGGACATGACCCACGGATTATGGGATTTGTAGTACTTTCCAACACTTTGGTTCCCACAGACCACTGAGGCCACCAAAAAGGACCAATACAGACCACACTCAGCACACACAGCCCCCATGACCCACTCTACGTCCTGGTGCAGTTCGGAGGAGGGTGGACCATGGATGATGGGACTTGAAGTGCCTCTACTCACTTCCCAAGTCCGCTGCAACCCTCATCCAATCACTGATCGAAACCAAACTTGGCACACATAACCCCCATGACTGCCTTCACGTCCTGGTAAGGTTTGGGGGAGGACTGACAATGGATGATGGGATTTGTAGTACTTTTACACCCCTCTGTTCCCACAGACCACTGTGGCCCCCAACAAACACTGATAAAGACCACACTTGGCACACAGAGCCCCAGTGACCCAGTCCGCATCCTACTGAAGTTTGGAGGGGGACAGAACATGGATGATGGGTCTTGCAGTACCTTCCCTCACTTTCCAAGACTGCTACAAACCTAATCCTATGATTGATCAACACCAAACTTGCCACACAGAGCCCTCATGACCCACTCTACATTCTGGTGCAGTTTGGAGGAGGGTGGACCATGGATGATGGGACTTGAAGTACCTCTACTCACTTCCCAAGTCTGCTGCGACCCTCATCCAATTACCGATTGAGACCAAACTTGGCACACATAACCCCCACGACTGCCTTCACGTCCTGGTGAGGTTCGGGGGAGGACTGACAATGGATGATGGAATTTGTAGTATTTTCACACCCCTCTGTTCCCACAGACCACTGTGGCCCCCCAAAAACACCGAGAAAGTCCACACTTGGCACACAGAGCCCCAGTGACCCACTCTACATCCTACTGAAGTTTGGAGGGGGAGAGAACATGGATGATGGGACTTGCAGTACCTTCCCCTCACTTCCCAATCCTGCTACAAACCTAATCCAATGACTGATCAACACCAAATCTGGCACACAGAGCCCTCATGACCCACTCTACAGCCTGGTGCAGTTTACTGTGAGACGGACCACGGATGATGGGACTTGAAGTACCTTCACTCACTTCCGAAAAAGAATGCATCCCTCATCCATTCACCAATACAGACTAAACTTAGCACACAGAGCCCCCATGACCCAATCTACATCCTACTACACTTTGGGGGGGGACCAGAGATAATGGGACTTGCACTACCTTCAGTAATTTCATGATACCACTGCAACTCCCAATAATGATGGATCAAGACCAAACTTGGCACACAGAGCCCCCATGACCCACTCTACATCCTGCTGCGCTTCACAAATAACCCGGGCAGGGCCGGGTCCCAAGCTAGTAGATCAATAACAACTACCATATCTCAACACGTTTGGCAAGTCTGAATCCAAACAGTGATTATAAGCATGGAAGATGCAGGCTCCTTCTACACTGTCAAATAAGATCCAGATTATCTGCTTTGAACTGGATTATATGGCAGAATGCACTCATATAATTCAGTTCAAAGAACTGGTTTGATAATCTGGATTATACGGCAGTACAGGGCTCATTGCTTTTGGCTGCACACAGGAAACTGGGCATGCATCTGCACTATAGAATTAATACAGTTTGACACCACTTGAATTGCTATGGCTCCATGCTATGGGGTCCTGGGATTTGTAATCTGGTGATTACAAATCTTTAACAAACAATAATACTGTAGAAATGTAACTAACAACACAGAGGGGATGATAGTATCAAATGTATATAATATAATGTTCAGCAATGATACTATCATCCCCTTTGTGTTGTTGATTACAAATCTTTGGCAGAGAAGGCTAAAGGCCTTGTAAAACTACAATGCTCATGATTCCATGGCACTTAAAGTGGTATTGAACTGCACTAATTCTACAGTATAGATCACTGATTCTCAAAGTGAGTGGTACCACCCCTGGTAGTCGGTGAGGCGATCCAAGGGGGCGATGGGAGGCTCAGGGGAATTTGGGGGGCAGTGAACCCCTTCAAGGGGGCAGTCAACAATTGGACATTTAGGAGGGGTCGCGTGGCCCTCTTCTTTGGCCCCACCCCCTTCACTTTGACCTGCATAATAGATATTTGGATTAGAATTCGTAAGAGTAGCAAAAATTATTTATGAAGTAGCAACGAAAACATGGTTGGGTGTCACCACAACATGAGGAACCTTATTTAGGGGTCATGGCATTAGAAAGGTCGAGAACCACTGCATTAATACATATATCTTTCTGTTTAAAATTCGGGGGGGCGGTGAGTAATTTTTTTTTTCTGGAAAGGGGCGGTAGGCCAAAAAGTGCCTTTGGAAACCCCTGGAATTTCATAGATGCTACATGCCTGCCATGACGCATCTATACCAGAGATAGATGTCATGGCCATGGCCAGGGGGGCTAGGGGCTTCAGCCCCTGAAATTCTCAGGGGGTCCGCGAAAAGGCCTTACTGGTACTTTATTTAAACTGTTATGTTTATTCATATCATGATCTGATCACCATGCTCATTATATCCCACATTAATGAGGTTATTGGGATAACAATACAAACGGTTTGCTAGAGTAGACCCTCTTCCACCCAGTCTCAGCCCCCCGAACCAAACTCAGCCCCCCGAATCAAAATCCTGGCTACGGCCCCAAGCGTCATGGAATATAGCTCTCCCACTGAAAGATCTTGGTGCTTCCAGATGAGACTAGTTAATTAGCAATCTTTGC
Organism: Anolis apletophallus; assembly: GCA_030556195.1. Lineage (NCBI taxonomy): Eukaryota > Metazoa > Chordata > Lepidosauria > Squamata > Anolidae > Anolis > Anolis apletophallus. The sequence goes on from JARBWK010000008.1 coordinate 98,067,620, forward strand.
CTGCTGATACTAATTAATTTGCATTATGGTGATTTCCTAATTGTTGTTTTTTACCCTCTCTCTTCCCATATCCATTGGCTTATGTATTTGATTGTCTGTGTGTGTGTATAAGTAACTTGTGTACGTGCCTTCAAGTTACCCTTCAACGTATGACGATACAATGGATTTCATAGTTTACTTGGGCAAGTAATACTCAGTAGTGTTTTTGACTATTACTTCATTTGATGTATAGTCTACAGCAGCTGGTATTCATTGGCACTCCCCCATCCAAATACTGACTGGGGCTAATCTTGCTTATACTTAGGTATCCACTAACAAAAACAAAAAAAAACGTATTTCATATTCCACTAGCTGTCCCCTGCCACGCGTTGCGGTGGCCCAGTCTGTGTATGTGTGTGTGTGTGTGTGTGTATCTCTGTATATGTGTATATATGGGGTTTTGCTCATGCAATGTAATGTATTTTTTTTGGCTTTTTAAGTCTCTTCTGTGTTTTTCAGTGTTCTTATGAGTGATGGTCACTTGTTAGCCTGATAGGTGCCTTGTGTCCAAATTTGGTGTCAATTCGTCCAATGGTTTTTGAGTTATGTTAATCCCACCAACAAACATTACATATTTTTATTTATATAGATTAGAACAGTGTTTCCCAACCAGTGTGCTGTGGCACACTAGTGTGCCGTGAGCGATCATCAGGGGTGCCGTGGGAAATTGGCACTCTCCTCCCTCCTAGCAGCTCCCTCACAGGTTTCCAAGAAACAAATTGAGCCTCTCCGCTTGGAAATGTTTTCTTTTTGTTACTATTTTACTGGATCTTTCGAGAGTTGCCTCCCCCCAAGGAACTGTTTATAACAGCTTCATGACATCCATAGTTAACTGGACGCAAGTTTCACTCAGGGTGAAATTTCACAGATATCTGGAGAACAAGCTCTATGAGGAGCGGCTTGAAGAGCTGGGCATGTTTAGCCTGAAGAAGAGAAGGCTGAGAGAAGACATGATAGCCATATATATATGTGTGTGTGTGTGTGTGTGTGTGTGTTAATCGAAACAGGCCCAGGTTTCACACTGAGTGTATAAATACATTTAAAAACATATTAACTATATGTATTACTGTGTTAGGGTGTAATTTTGTGTAATTTTGGTTGGTGGTGTGCCCCAGGATTTTGTAAGTGTAAAAAATGTGCTGCGGCCCAAAAAAGGTTGAAAAACACTTGATTAGAAAACTGACTCACAGACTTTTCAATGGCCAGCTCACATTATGATCTGCTGACGTGTATTGTAAAATGTACCATAGCTGGGCATCTGACGCTGACAACTACAATAGCAATTCCAAATTAATGTCAGGCATCATGCACACATTATTTGTATATAAAAAGACTTTTGTATGCCTTTTTAATGAAGATTGGGCTTTTTCTTTCTCGGTGAGTAGTGGGAGTGGGATTGTTGTTCTGACCAGGCATGTACCCAGGGGGGGCTAAGGGGGCTTCAGCCCCGAAATTCTCAGGGTGGTCCACGAGAAGGCCTTACTGGTACATTATTTAAACTGTTATGTTTATTCATATCATGATCTGATCACCATGCTCATTATATCCCACCTTCATGGGGTTATTGGGATAACAATACAAAAGATTTCCTAGGGTAAACCCTCTTCCACCCAGTCTCAGCCCCCTGAACCAAACTCCAGCCCCCCGAACCAAAAATCCTGGCTACGACCCTGGTTCTGACTATTCTGTTTGAGAGATCTCTGCTTGGCTTTCACGTTTCCCAATAAGGCTTTTATTATGCAATGTCCCTGTGCCTCACTTTTAGGATTTTACAGAGGCCGAGATGCAGACAATGTTGTCTTTCATCTCTAAGCTTATCATTTTCCCCCTTTTCTTAGCACAGTTTTTTCATCAAACAATAAAAGATGGGATAATTACACAACTGCTTTTACAAGGAGACGTACCATTGAGAAGCAGCATCCCATATTTTGCTTTACACAAGGAAAGCAGCCAAGATCCCAAGTCCTGCCAGAAAGTTCCACAGCTGTTCCATTCTTTGTATTCAATTTTCTTATTCAGAGAGCTCAGTAGAGGCCCCAGGTTTCCAGCTGCCAACTTCTTCTACAGTTGCTCTGGGTGGATCCCATTTGTTGCAAGCAGAAATCTAAATTCAGCCAAGGAAAAAAATCCTTCAGAGGCAATTTGCCTGGTGATGAATCTCCGGCCTTTGTTTTGGCGTCACCTGGATCATCTCACTGCTCCAAGAAGGCTGTGCCAAACATCACAGAGAGCAGAAATGATCCAGAAATCATCATGTATTTGAGACAAGGAGACAAACTAAGTGGCTAAAATGTATTGCCTTGAAACTTAATCCAGACAAGACAGAGGGTCCTCCTGGTCAGTCGAAAGGCCGAACAGGGCATAGGGTTACAGCCTGTGTTGGTGGGGTTACACTCCCCCTGAAGACGCAGGTTCGCAGCTTGGGAGTGATCCTGGATTCATCGCTGAGCCTGGAACCCCAGGTCTCAGCGGTGGCCGGGGGAGCTTTTGCACAGTGTCACGAACGCCGACTTAGAACTGCCCCTTTAACACACACACGGAGACGTAGCAAAGGCTAACTACTTTATTGAGTATATAAAAACAGTTCCCAAGAGTAAATAGTCCAATAATAAGCAAGTAGTCCAAAGTAAAGCAAATAGTCCAAAGTAACGTAGCAAATAGCTTGAAGCTGTGGCAAGGTTTCAAACCAATGCGAATCAGGAACAGGGCAAGGTGCCGCAATCCACTGCGGCTCAAGAAACAAGGCAAAGGCAAGGCAAGGCTTGATGACCACTGTTGGCTTGTGGTCCCACTCCGCTTCGCGCCTATTCAGTAAAGACGTGGCCGGAGAACTGACGGCAGTTCCCACGGGCCGTTTCTAATCCCTCGGCCTGGAACCCCGACGATCTAGGGCCCGGCGTCTCCAGTCTCTACTTTCCGAACGGTGACGGTCTAGGGACAGATGCCAGCTCCTCCTGCCCTCCTCTATGTCCCTGCGCCTGTTGTGAGAACGGCCCCGCTCTTCCAGCCTAGTATCGCTATCTTCCTGAGAAGCAGCCTCCCGGAGTTCCCAGCCGCTAGCCTCTATCTGCTGCTCGGCCAGCTCTTGGGAACCTCGGCCATTTGGGAATTCATAACTATCTCCGCTATCTGCTTCGGGCTGCCTCCCATCTCCACCTGGTCCGCTCCTTCCCGGAGAATGCTCCCACCGAGATCCCAGGCTAAACTCTCTACAGGTGAACTGGGCAAAGGTACGGCTGACCAATCTTGCTCTGGGCCTTCCAACTCATCCTCCGAGTCCCTTTCAGCCTGTGCGGTCCCAATGCCAACGGGACCCCGGTGCGCCACCCTCCCCGTGGGCACGGACAGGCCCATGGGTGCTACACTATCCCCCCCTCAGGGCCCTCTGGGGCCGCCCCGGGCTTGGGCTTGTCAGGATACTTGCGGTGGAAGCGAGCCACCAACTCCGGGCGTGAACATCTCGAGCCTTGACCTAAGCACGTTCTTCGGGCCAAAACCTCCTTCCAGTCAATAAAGTACTCCAACTTCCTGTAACGAGGCAGGCATCCCGCAAACACACTGACTTTTATTATATACACAGAAGATAGATAGATAGATGTGTGTGTGTTGTTGTTGTTGTTGTTGTTGTTGTTTAGGTGGTAAGGTTGTTTATGTTATTTGTCAATAAAAATGATTTTTTTATAAAAAAGACAGCCACAGAGGTTTATTAGCAATCCAGCTAGAAAGATACAAGTCCAGTTGGTGTCAAAATCTAAAAGCATAACATGCTATACAGTCTAAGGTTGGGCTGCGGGAGTCCCGTGGAGAGGGAAAGGAAAGCATTTATTTCATTTGGGTATCCCTGGAGAACTAGGGTGGAGAGGGTTCAACAACACCTCTATGCTGTACTACTCTGTCTTTGTCTTCTTTTACTAAATGCTTGGGGTTTTGTATATCAGAGCAGTTTGAATTACTTGATCTCAGGCAATATCAAGGCATATACTGTAGAGCACTGCATTCTAAACTGTGGGTACTGACCCCAAATGGGGTCCCCCTTAGCTCAGTGTTGGGGTCACAAAGAATCTGGCAACAGTAAAAGGTTTCTGAATGTCATTTGTGCCATTTGCACAAATGTGTTAGCAAGAACATGCAGGGTTTACAGTGGACTCTGCAGAAAATGTCTCAGCTGTACATTATAAAAGGAACTCCTATGCACAATGTACATATCTTATTTGTAATGCAAAAAATGAAAGAACAATACAATATGTAAAATGAACAATTTTAACCAACATAAATATATCAGTATTTCAGTGAGAAGTGTGGGCCTGCTTTTGGCTGCTGAGTCAAGTTAATCAGGATTGTTGTGTGTCTTCAAGTCATTTCAGGTTTAGGAGCCCTTAGTGGCGCAGTGGGTTAAACCCCTGTGCTGGCAGGACTGAAGACCAACAAGTCGGAAGTTCGAATCTAGGGAAAGTGTGGATGAGCTCCCTCTATCTGCTTCAGCTCCCCATCCAGGGACATGAGAGAACACCCCCCCCCCCCCCACACACACACACACACAAACAAAGAAGGATGGTAAAACATCAAACATCTGGCCGTCCCCTAGGCCAGTGTTTTTCAACCTTTTTTGAGCCACGGCACATTTTTTACATTTACAAAATCCTGGGGCACACCACCAAACAAAATGACACTCTAACACAGTAATACATATAGTTAATATGTTTTTAAATGTATTTATACACTCGGTGTGAAACCTGGGCCTGTTTCAATGAACACAACATAGATATCCTGGCAGGAATGGCAGAAAGACACACACGAAGGTCTTGCTCAACAGCTGGGAATTATAGTTCACCCGCAATCAAAGAGCATTCTGAACTCCACCAATGATGGAATGGAATCAAACTTCCCACACAGAACTACCATAACCAAGAGAAAATACTATAAGAGTTTGGTGGGCATTGACCTTGAGTTGTAGTTCACCTATATCCAAAGAGCACTGTGGAGGGAGGGGAAGAAGACATGGGGCGAGTCTGCGGCGTTTTAGCACCGCGGGTCACATCTTCTTCCTCCCCTTCCCGCAGAAGCGACAGTGTGAGCAAAGCAAGGCAAAGCAAGCAGAGCGAGGCTGGGAAGAAGGGAGCCAGTGGAGAAGAAAAAGGTGTTTGGCAGGAGGGGAAGAAAGGGTATTGGAGGTTCGAATTTCCTACGGCACACCTGATGATCACTCACGGCACACTGGTTGAGAAACACTGCCCTAGGCAACATCTTACAGATGGCCAATTCTCTCACACCAGAAACAACTTGCAGTTTCTCAAGTCGCTCTGACACACACAAAAATTCAGGTTTAGAGCTGGGCCAGTTCAATGACCTTGGAAAGCCACATCTAGCCCGTGGGCTTTAGTTTGGGGGTTACTGCCTTAAAGCATGGAGGTTTCTGGGACTGAGAGTCTAGTGGGCTTCCAGGGTTGATCAGACAATTGAACCCTGGTCTCCGAAGTCATAGTCCAATGCTCAAACCACTATACCGCTTTAGCTCTCTGAAGTCATTACTTGCTGGTTGTATTCAATTCAGAGGAAACAAATTCAGCTTGTTGATGGTTCCCTATTATCCTCCATATTAGCTTTCTCTCTTGCATGAGAGTATGAGCAATTTTGTGACTGTTTTTCAAAATGGGATTTTGCAGTTACAATGGTCATGTCCACTTGCAAATGCTTGCGGAGACAGGGTGAAATCCATCTCTCCCTATTTTCTTCTGATCCTTTCAGCTCTGCTTTGTTTTTGTTTTTTGGATACTCCTCTCTTCCCTTCTATATGGAATTTGGAGGGTTTTCCAAAAATAGAACTCAAGAGCTCTTGTTCAAGAGCGAGAATGCTTTTCTTAATTTTCAAACACTAGATGTACTGTATGAGAAACAAAATAAGGAGAAATAAAGGTGAAAAGGAGAAAAGGGCTTCAGCACGCAGGATGTTTGAGTTTCGTTTTAAAAAAATAAGTGAAGCCATCTAGCCAGAGATATTCTTTTAATAATGTCAAGCATCCTAATACTATAGCACTAAATTAGCAACGTAGAAAAGAAATAATAGAAGAGGAAACTACAGAAGAGATTGGATTTATCAAGTAGGAAACCGGTAATTTTCAAATGGAGGGCAAAAACACAGAAAGTTGACATTCACAGCCTATATCATTCCACACAAAAGAGCTGTCTCAGATCAAAGCAAAAATAAGCTACAGAAAGAGGTGGGAATTCAAAATGCATGGAAATGTACCAGGGCAGGGGAAAGTGTCTTATTCAGCTAAGGCAGTGTTTCCCAACCAGTGTGCCGGGGCACACTAGTGTGCCGTGAGCGATCATCAGGTGTGCCGTGGGAAATTGGAACCTCCAGGAGGGGAGGGGAGTCTCGTGTGTTGAAGTAGAAAAACCCTAAGAAACCTACCTCAATAAAGGCACAAAATTACAAACACCCTCCCTCCCCACCCATTGTCTACTTGGTCTCTCCCTCGCCATGCATTGGGAAGGCCCGCCTCCCTTTCCCCAAGTAAAGACCTCCTTGCCTCCCCCAGGCCTAATGCCGGATGGTTCAGTCCAGCACCGGCCCCGCCCCTCCTCCGCCTTCTCCCGGTGCGCACGAAACCGCTCTCGGCCTCTTTCCAGCTCCATGCCCGCCGCCTTCCTCCCTGCCTGCTTTGCTAGCCCCGAGATGCCCACCTGGGTCACCCCATCTGTGTTCACATTTGGGCATATTGAGTATTCATGCCAAGTTTGGTCCTGATCCAACATTGTTTGAGTCCACAGTGCTCTCTGGATATAGGTGAATTACAATTCCAAAACTCAAGGTCAATGCCCACCAAACTCTTATAGCATTTTCTCTTGGTTATGGGAGTTCTGTGTGGGAAGTTTGTGTCTTTCTGCCATTCCTGCCAGGATATCTATGTTGTGTTCATCGAAACAGGCCCAGGTTTCACGGAGTGTAGAAATCCATTTAAAAACATAGTAACTATATGTATTACTGTGTTAGAGTGTCATTTTGTGTCATTTGGTGGTGTGCCCCAGGATTTTGCAAATGTAAAAAGTGTGCCGCGGCTCAAAAAGGTTAGGAAACACTGAGCTAAGGAGTAAAAAGCTGCCGTAATGGACTGGTGTTACTAAGAAATACAGTGGGGTATTTCGCTCTTGGAGATATAAACAGTACATAGAGTAATAAAAACTACCATATCTCAACACGTTTGGCAAGTCTGAATCCAAGCAGTGATTATAAGCATGGAAGATGCAGGCTCCTTCTACACTGTCAAATAAGATCCAGATTATCTGCTTTGAACTGGATTATATGGCAGAATGCACTCATATAATTCAGTTCAAAGAACTGGTTTGATAATCTGGATTATACGGCAGTACAGGGCTCATTGCTTTTGGCTGCACACAGGGAAACTGGGCATGCATCTGCACTATAGAATTAATACAGTTTGACACCACTTGAATTGCTATGGCTCCATGCTATGGGGTCCTGGGATTTGTAATCTGGTGATTACAAATCTTTAACAAACAATAATACTGTAGAAATGTAACTAACAACACAGAGGGGATGCTAGTATCAAATGTACAAAATATAATGTTCAGCAATGATACTATCATCCCCTTTGTGTTGTTGATTACAAATCTTTGGCAGAGAAGGCTAAAGGCCTTGTAAAACTACAATGCTCATGATTCCATGGCACTTAAAGTGGTATTGAACTGCACTAATTCTACAGTATAGATCACTGATTCTCAAAGTGAGTGGTACCACCCCTGGTAGTCGGTGAGGCGATCCAAGGGGGCGATGGGAGGCTCAGGGGAATTTGGGGGGCAGTGAACCCCTTCAAGGGGGCAGTCAACGATTGGCCATTTAGGAGGGGTCACGTGGCCCTCTTCTTTGGCCCCACTCCCTTCACTTTGACCTGCATAATAGATATTTGGATTAGAATTCGTAAGAGTAGCAAAAATTATTTATGAAGTAGCAACGAAAACATGGTTGGGTGTCACCACAACATGAGAACCTTATTTAGGGTCATGGCATTAGAAAGGTCGAGAACCACTGCATTAATACATATATCTTTCTGTTTAAAATTCGGGGCGGTAGTTTTTTTTTTCTGGAAAGGGGCGGTAGGCCAAAAAGTGTACCAGTAAACCACTGGTATAGATGCGTCATTTCAGCAGGCATGTAGCCAGGGGGCTAAGGGGCTTCAGCCCCCTGAAATTCTCAGGGTGGTCCGCGAAAAGGCCTTACTGGTACATTATTTAAACTGTTATGTTTATTCATATCATGATCTGATCACCATGCTCATTATATCCCACATTAATGAGGTTATTGGGATAACAATACAAACGGTTTGCTAGGGTAGACCCTCTTCCACCCAGTCTCAGCCCCCGAGACCAAACTCAGCCCCGAATCAAAATCCTGGCTACGGCCCTCGTCATGGAATATAGCTCTCCCACTGAAAGATCTTGGTGCTTCCAGATGAGACTAGTTAATTAGCAATCTTTGCCTGCTGATACTAATTAATTTGCATTATGGTGATTTCCTAATTGTTGTTTTACCCTCTGTTTTTATCATTAAAACCTGAAGTCTTTTTTCTTTTTCCTCTCTATCCTCCATTGGCTTATGTATTTGATTGTCTGTGTGTGTGTATAAGTAACTTGTGTACGTGCCTTCAAGTTACCCTTCAACGTATGACGATACAATGGATTTCATAGTTTACTTGGGCAAGTAATACTCAGTAGTGTTTTTGACTATTACTTCATTTGATGTATAGCCTACAGCAGCTGGTATTCATTGGCACTCCCCCATCCAAATACTGACTGGGGCTAATCTTGCTTATACTTAGGTATCCACTAACAAAAACAAAAAAAAACGTATTTCATATTCCACTAGCTGTCCCCTGCCATGCGTTGCGGTGGCCCAGTCTGTGTATGTGTGTGTGTGTGTGTGTGTGTGTGTGTGTGTATCTCTGTATATGTGTATATATGTGGTTTTGCTCATGCAATGTAATGTAATTTTTTTTGGCTTTTTAAGCCTCTTCTGTGTTTTTCAGTGTTCTTATGAGTGATGGTCAGCCTGATAGGTGCCTTGTGTCCAAATTTAGTGTCAATTCGTCCAATGGTTTTTGAGTTATGTTAATCCCACCAACAAACATTACATATTTTATTTATATAGATTAGAACAGTGTTTCCCAACCAGTGTGCTGTGGCACACTAGTGTGCCGTGAGCGATCTTCAGGTGTGCCGTGGGAAATTGGCACTCTCCTCCCTCCTAGCAGCTCCCTCACAGGTTTCCAAGAAACAAATTGAGCCTCTCCGCTTGGAAATGTTTTCTTTTTTTACTATTTTACTGGATCTTTCGAAAGTTGCCTCCCCCAAGGACCTGTTTATAACAGCTTCATGACATCCATATTTAACTGGAAGCAAGTTTCACTCAGGGTGAAATGTCACAAATATCTGGAGAACAAGCTCTATGAGGAGCGGCTTGAAGAGCTGGGCATGTTTAGCCTGAAGAAGAGAAGGCTGAGAGAAGACATGATAGCCATATATATATATATATGTTATGTTCATCGAAACAGGCCCAGGTTTCACACTGAGTGTATAAATACATTTAAAAACATATTAACTATATGTATTACTGTGTTAGGGTGTAATTTTGTGTAATTTTGGTTGGTGGTGTGCCCCAGGATTTTGTAAGTGTAAAATATGTGCTGCGGCTCAAAAAAGGTTAAAAAACACTGGATTAGAAAACTGACTCACAGACTTTTCAATGGCCAGCTCACATTATGATCTGCTGACGTGTATTGTAAAATGTACCATAGCTGGGCATCTGACGCTGACAACTACAATAGCAATTCCAAATTAATGTCAGGCATCATGCACACATTATTTGTATATAAAAAGACTTTTGTATGCCTTTTAATGAAGATTGGGCTTTTTCTTTCTCGGTGAGTAGTGGGAGTGGGATTGATTGTTGTTCTGACTATTCTGTTTGAGAGATCTCTGCTTGGCTTTCACGTTTCCCAATAAGGCTTTTATTATGCAATGTCCCTGTGCCTCACTTTTAGGATTTTACAGAGGCCGAGATGCAGACAATGTTTTCTTTCATCTCTAAGCTTATCATTTCCCCCCTTTTCTTAGCACAGTTTTTTCATCAAACAATAAAAGATGGGATAATTACACAACTGCTTTTACAAGGAGACGTACCATTGAGAAGCAGCATCCCATATTTTGCTTTACACAAGGAAAGCAGCCAAGATCCCAAGTCCTGCCAGAAAGTTCCACAGCTGTTCCATTCTTTGTATTCAATTTTCTTATTCAGAGAGCTCAGTAGAGGCCCCAGGTTTCCAGCTGCCAACTTCTTCTACAGTTGCTCTGGGTGGATCCCATTTGTTGCAAGCAGAAATCTAAATTCAGCCAAGGAAAAAAATCTTTCAGAGGCAATTTGCCTGGTGATGAATCTCCGGCCTTTGTTTTGGAGTCACCTGGATCATCTCACTGCTCCAAGAAGGCTGTGCCAAACATCACAGAGAGCAGAAATGATCCAGAAATCATCATGTATTTGAGACAAGGGGAGACAAACTAAGTGGCTGCAATGTATTGCCTTGAAACTAAATCCAGACAAGACAGAGGTCCTCCTGGTCAGTCGAAAGGCCGAACAGGGCATAGGGTTACAGCCTGTGTTGGATGGGGTTACACTCCCCCTGAAGACGCAGGTTCACAGCTTGGGAGTGATCCTGGATTCATCGCTGAGCCTGGAACCCCAGGTCTCAGCGGTGGCCGGGGGAGCTTTTGCACAGTTAAGACTCGTGCGCCAGCTGTGCCCGTACCTTGGGAAGTCTGATCTGGCTACGGTCGTCCACGCTCTGGTCACATCCCGAATAGATTATTGCTATGCGCTCTACGTGGGGCTGCCTTTGAAGACAGTTCGGAAATTACAACTAGTCCAACGGGCGGCAGCCAGACTACTAACTGGAGCTACATACAGGGAGCATACCACCCCCCTGTTGTGTCAGCTCCATTGGCTGCCGGTCCAATTCCGGGCTCAATTCAAAGTGCTGGTTTTGACCTTTAAAGCTCTATACAGTTCTGGCCCAGCTTACTTGTCCGAACGCATCTGCCGCTACGTCCCACCTCGTACTTTAAGATCATCCGGGGAGGCCCTGCTCTCGCTCCCGCCGGCTTCCCAGGTGCGGCTGGTGGGGACGAGGGAGAGGGCCTTCTCGGTGGTGGCTCCCGTCTGGGGAATGCGCTCCCTAGCGACATACGGTCAATTCCATCCCTCCTGACATTTAGGAAAAAAGTGAAAGCCTGGATGTGGGACCAGGCGTTCGCATAGTAGCACAGGACAGCACTTTAGTAGTTTAATGGAAAGTTGGTGAATAGGGCTCAATGCTTTTATGGACGGAACACTGTTTTTAACATAGGTGAATGCATAGGATGTGTGAATATAATTGTATTTTAATGTATTTTAGTGTTGAATGCTGGAGGGTTTTATATTGTGTTTTTATACTGCGATTGTGATGTAGGCATCAAATTGTGCCTTTTGGAAGCCGCTCTGAGTCCCCCCCCCGGGGGTTGGGAAGAGTGGGGTAAAATGCCGTAAATAAATAAATAAATAAAGGCTTTCATGGCTCGAATCTCTGGGTTGCTGTGAGTTTTCCGGGCTTCATGGCCATGTTCCAGAAGCATTCTCTCCTGACGTTTTGTCTGCATCTATACCATGCAGCTGTGGACGAGTCTACAGAGGGACCACCAAATGCAGTATTGCCCAAACACGAATCAAAGACCATGAAAGGCACTGCAGACTACTTCAACCAGAGAAGTCAGCCATAGCAGAGCTCTTGAGGAACCAACCTGAACACAGCATATTATTTGAGAACACAGAAATGCTGGACCAAGGAAAATAATATAAAAATATTTCACAGATGGTACCTTACGCCTTTAAAAATTGCTAAATATAATAAAAATTATAATCATAGGTGCTGGAAGTGTAAAACAGAGATTGGAAACTTTTTCCACATGTGGTGGAACTGTAAAAAAGTACGTACATTTTGGGGGGAAATACATAAGGAAATGCAAATTATGTTAAAATTAAAATTTCCATTGACGCTGGACTATTTATTACTGGGTCTTTTGGACTTTGACCTAGATAAGAATACTGAAAAAAATATTTGTCTACTGCATCACAGCAGCCAGGATGACCTTGGCAAAAAAATTGAAAGATGAGAACCCGCCGAAGCCAGAGGAATTGATATTCAAACTCTTTGAAATTATGAAAATGGACATCTTAACTCATGCGGTGGCTCAAGAAACCAACATTAAGAATACAGACTGGACTAGGGTGATAGAATATCTAAAACATAACAAGTTTGAATGGTGGATTGATATAGATCTTTAAGAACTTGACGATATACATATATGTTAAGATATGTTAAGGGTGAAATAACTATAGTAGATTGGTTATAATAGTGGTAAACGTATTGGAGACATTATTGTCATTATTTTACAGAGATGGTATAAGGGGCGGTCGGCAAGGTTGGAAGTACTCGTGTCATGTTTGTCTTATTTGGATGTTTGTATGTCTATTATGTCTATTTTTGTACTGTCTGATCATGTTGTATGGGTATGTGTTGATGTTTTTAATTCTTGGAAATTTAATAAACATTACCTTCTAAAAAAAAAAAGAAATGCTGGACCATTCTAACAACTACCATGTCAGACTACACAGAGAAGCCATTGAAATCCACAAGCATGTGGACAACTTCCAACAGAAAGGATGAGACCATGAAAGTTTTAAAAAAATCTGGCTTCCAGTATTTAAAAAAAACCTGTAAAATTCAAAATTTAAATAAAGAACAACAGGAAAATTCCAGACAAGAAACAATCAGGGCCAGCTAATCACCAACAAAGGATTCCCCCAGGCAGGAAGCAGCCAGACCTTGAAACTGCAAGGCCATTAAATGCTAATCAAGGTGGCCAAATCCAACATCCACACCTGCTTCAAACAGACTTCTTTCTCCCAGCCTGGACATTCCACAGATATCTATTATATAAATGGGTTCACGTCATGTGATGTATACCTCAAACAAAGAAACAATACAACGCAGAAACACAATACTTGCCAACAGAAATAGGCCTCAAGCAAGGTACGTTTGTAGCAAAGAAACTTTCCCCCCCAAAACAACGAGTAAAAATAAAACTACATTTACCAGCATCCTCCGGGGCAGCCCAAGACTCACCCAGCCTCTACATTCTGAACAACATGAGTGGCTGCGCAAAAGGGCGGGTTTGCGGAACTGCTGCCCTGGCCTGCCAACATGAAAATTCGATCCATCATAAACTGCCAAAACATAATAAGGAAAAGGCCTGAGCCAATCCCCAACACAAACACCCAAATCACTTCTAAACGAAAAATTTACACCCAAAAAATCACAGACCACGCCCAAAATTGACAGTAAGGCTTCATTAACTTGATTTCCCCTAACTACCCCTCACTTACTGGGAAGCTGTTTACGCTCTAAATTGGCAGTAAGACTTCATTAACTTGATTTCCCTAACTAGGCCTCACTTACTGGGAAGCTGTTTACGCTCTGAATTGACAGTAAGGCTTCATTAACTTGATTCTCCCGACTAGGCCTCAGCTCATTGGACATTGTGTATGGCCTGAATTGACAGTAAGGCTTCATTAACTTGCTGTTCCTAACTAGGCCTCAGCTCATGGGACATTGTGTATGGCCTGAATTTACAGTAACCTACCTTGGCACACAGAGCCCCGACCATGCATGATGGGACACCATGGAAAATGGGATTTGTAGTACTTCAAAACCCATCATTCCCCACAGACCACTGTGGCCCAGAACCAAGACCAATAAAGACCCAACTTGGCACACCATGCCCCCCATGACCCACACTCCATCCAACTGCAGTTTAGAGGAGGGCACACCGTGGATGATTGGACTTTCTCGCATCTCCTAAAAAGGGCACAACAACGCGTGCCGGGTACAGCTAGTACAGTATAAACCCCACTTGCCTAGTTCCCAACAGACCTCACGACTTCTAAGGATGCCTGCCAAAGATGTAGGTGAAACTCACATCAACCTAAGTAGCTGCATGTAACAACCTATTCCAGTGCAGCATCCCCTCAATATGTTGGACTACAACTCCCATCTTTCCATCCTGTATGGCCATGCCCTCTGGAAAGCAATGGGAATTGTAAACCAGGACAAAGAAGGTTGCTTTACAACAGCAACACAAAATAATATTTGAACAGCTCCCGTTAAAGGTGGCATTAAAAAGACCAGGGGATTCCCAATGTGAAACAATGCTTGGCAAATATTTGAAACATGGACTGCAAATATATATGACATATAGCTTTTGAAGTCCAGAATGGATCCATAGGTGCACATCTGGAAGCGGAGCATCTGGTTGAGAATGTCTTCCTACATTTAACTGTCACTTCTCTTTCGAATAATGAGACATCCAAAAAAGCGACACTAAAAATAACTCCACGGATCCCCATTCTTCAGAAGAAAGAAGAGCTCGCATTTCTGCAATGTACCTCCAGAGAGTTTTTGGTGCAGAGGAAAACTCTGCTTGCATAATTCGACCCACCCCAATAAAAGCCCTGGTGAATTGATACCATGAGAATATGGGGTAAATACCGTCTCCTGGCTTCAAAACAGCAGGTTGCTTTTATGTATCAGATAAAGTATGCCTTGTCATCAAGATCTGAGTAGGACAGTTCTCAATAAGACAGGATAACTGTAATCAATCTCTGGTTTCCTTGTTTTGAATGAATATGGGATTTCTTAGTATTTTGAGTGTAAATGTAAATGGACTAGCCGGAAAGGTAGGAGAGGTTAAAAAATTCAGATTACAAAGTCTGGCTAGGTCAGAAGGGGCTCACCTTTTATGCCTTCAAGAAATTCATGGGGGAAACAATAAGAAATCACTTCTGAGTTCTAACCTGTGGGAAACAGCTGCTATAGCTGAAGGAACTAAAAGATCGAGCGGAACAGCTATCCTAATGAGGAAAAACATGAATATTAAGATTTTGGATCAACTAGGAGATAGACGAGGGAGATACATATTTTTAAAAGCTAAAATAGAGGATAAAATATTCACAATAGCAAATATATACTGCCCAAACCAGGGTCAAAGACAATTTTTGGAAAAAATTATGAAGAAACTCCAAAACTTCTATGAAGGAGAAACTATTTTGACAGGGGACTTCAATTTAGATATAACTCAACATAACACAGTTAAGTTAAATAAATGGGGATTAAGAGACGCATTTGAAATAGTCAACAAAAAGGCCCAGCCTACGTATTATTCCCATAGATATAAAAAATACACACGGATAGACTTTATTATGATGAGGGAATCTAATGAATTAAAGATAAGAAATATATTAACACATGGGATCTGGATTTCAGACCATGCCCCAATACAAATTGAAATAGAAATTAATTCAGAACCTAGAAATAAAAATTGGAAATATAATAGTTCAATATTTTGGAGGAAAGAAGATAAGGAATACATAACAAAACAAATCAAAAATTATTTTAAGGAAAATAGGGGTTCAGCGTCAGAAAGTATAATATGGGATGCAGGTAAAGCTGTAATAAGAGGCCACCTCATTTTGCTAGAAAAATTAAGAAAAAAAGGAAAATTTTAGGAAGAGAAAAGAAAAGATAGAAGAACTGGAAGCCCTCCAAAGACAACAACAGGTTAATTATAAGGTGCAAACCCAAGTTCAAATACGGAAATTGAAGGAAGATCTAGATGAACTAGATATCTTTACAATATGGAAAAGAGAGAAATTAGTTAAAAATGAATTCCAAAGACCAAGAATAAACTCATTGAAAAAGTTAGCAAAATATTTAAGAGATAGGAAAGAAAAACAGAGAATTAAGGTAATAAAGATGCAAAATAAGAAACTTACATATAATTCAGCTCAAATAAGAGAAGCTTTTGCTACATTCTACCAAGGGTTGTACAGTGAAACCAAGAAAGGCCAATTAGAGGAAGAAATAAATTTAAAATTAGATGAGGAAGAGCAACAATTATTAAATTCGGAGATTTCAATTGAGGAAATAAAAGATGTAATTGAAAAATTAAAGAAAGCTAGATCTCCTGGAATAGACGGATATACAGCGGAGTTTTATAAGGAATTCATAGAAATTCTGAGCCCTGAATTGTAATGTATTATTCAATAATATTTTGAAAGGGGGAATGCACCTGACACTTGGAGGAAGGCTGAAATTATAGTTATTCGAAACCACAAAAAGACCCAAAAGAGACGGGATCATATAGACCAATCAGTCTACTAAACCAGGACTACAAAATATTCACGAAAATTCTATCCAATAGATTAGAAAAAGTATTATCAAAATTAATAAAAACAGATCAATATGGATTTGTCAAAGGTAGATCTATAGGGAACCCAATTAGAAATATTATAAATATAATGGAATATAAGCAAAATAAGAAACTAGCTATTTTAAAATTAGACATACATAAGGCCTTTGATACAATAAATCATGAATTTCTGTGGGAGGTTATGAGGAAATTTGGAGTAGGGGACCTATTTCTTAAAGCAACCAAAGAACTATATAGAAAAGGAACAGCAGTAGTTAGAATAAACGAAGGAATATCAGGAGAATTCCCAATTCAAAGGGAGTAAGACAAGGCTGTCCCCTGTCACCATTGCTTTTTGTTTTAGGAATAGAGGTGTTGGCGGATAGAATAAGGAACAATGCAAGGATTGAGGGGTGTAAATTAGGTCGGGATTGGGCTAAATTAAATCTCTATGCGGATGATCTGTTGGTGTTATTATCCAACCCCTAGATGGAATAAAGGGAATTAAAAATTATACTAAATGATTATGAGAGAAACACAGGATTGAGGGTTAACATAAATAAATCAGAAATTATGTACTTCAAAGTAAATAAATTAGAAAAACGGGAAATAGATAGAATAACCAAAATTGGCATGGGGAAAGGGAAAATAAAATACTTGGGGTGACACTGCAAAAAAACATAGATAAGATGGAGAAGAGCAACTATAAGGAGGCATGGAAAAAGTCCTTAAGACCATGAAAAGATGGAAGGGAAAAATTTGAATATTTTTAGTAAAATAAAAGCAGCAAAAATGTTCTTAATTCCAAGATTAATGTATCTATTCCAGGTTCTCCCACTAGAAATTAATCCTAAACAAATAAAAATTTGGGATAGGACCATTAGAGAATGGATCTGGAGTGGAAAAAAAAATAACACTTCCTGTTAATCCTGAGTTATCCCACTTTTTAGCTACTTTTAAAAAAATTACATCATTTATATTCCGCCTTTCTCACCCCGCAGGGGACTCAGGGCGGATCACAATGCACATATACAGGCAAACATTCAATGCCATTGACATACAACATATATAGACAGACATAGAGGCAATTTAACATCCCAGCTTCTGGCCACCAGGGGGAGTTGTCCCATTCCTTCATTCTTTTGCGTACTTCCTGGAGATGATATGGCCTTGTAAATCAGTTAAATTTAGCCTCCCCACAAAGTGGTACCTAAATTTCCTACTTGACAGATGCAACTGTCTTTCAGGTTGAAAAGATTGACAACGAGCTACACAAATTGGTCGAGAGCTCACCCCGACCCGGGCAGGCCTCGAACTCATGACTTTCTGGTCAGTAGAGATCTTATGCAGCTGACACCCAGCCAGCTGCGCCACGTTCCTGGTGCCCATTCTACACTGCCATATAACCAAAGATCTATACTATCTGCTTTGAACTGGATTATATGAGTCTACACAGCCATAAAATTGGATTATGAGTCTACACTGCCATATAATTGGATTATATGAGTCCACACTGCCATATAATCCAGTTCAAAGCAGAAATCTGGATTTTATATGGCAGTGTAGAGGGCGCCTATATCAGCCACTGCTTGGAAAAGTTACATTTGGGAACTACAACTCTCAGCAGTCATTCTGACTTTTGGATTCTGGGAGCCACTATCCCTTCTTAGCATTGACTCAAACCAACTGTACCTCTAGGCCAGGATTGTTTTTCAACAGTGAGCAAATGGATACCTGAAAGTGTATAGCTCATGTGTAGGGCATCTAAACCTGAATCCCATTTGTCATTTCTACGGCATTGGGCCAAATGGTCCCTCAACGCATAAGTAAATTGAGTTTGCCTGTCCTGTTTGAGACAGTCTCAAAGAAACAACTTTTTTGCTGATTGCTTTCTTGCAGCTGCTTCATTTAGGAATATCACTGCTACTGAATCAGAATTTGAAAAGTTAACTTTGGGGAGTACAAATCCCATATTTTTTTAGTGTCTACTAGCTGTACCCGGCACGCGTTGCTGTGCCCTTTTAGGAGATGCGAAAGTCCAATCATCCACGGTGTGCCCTCCGCGAACCTGCAGTTGGATGGAGTGTGGGTCATGGGGGGCATGGTGTGCCAAGTTGGGTCTTGGTTCTGGGCCACAGTGGTCTGTGGGGAATGATGGGTTTTGAAGTACTACAAATCCCGTTTTCCATGGTGGTACTTCAAGTCCCATCATGCATGGTCGGGGCTCTGTGTGCCAAGGTAGGTTCCTGTAAATTCAGGCCATACACAATGTCCCATGAGCTGAGGCCTAGTTAGGAACAGCAAGTTAATGAAGCCTTACTGTCAATTCAGGCCATACACAATGTCCAATGAGCTGAGGCCTAGTCGGGAGAATCAAGGTAATGAAGCCTTACTGTCAATTCAGAGCGTAAACAGCTTCCCAGTAAGTGAGGGCTAGTTAGGGAAATCAAGTTAATGAAGCCTTACTGTCAATTTTGGGCGTGGTCTGTGATTTTTGGGGGTGTAAATTTTAGGTTGGAAGTGATTTGGGTGTTTGTGTTGGGGATTGGCTCAGGCCTTTTCCTTATTCTGTTTTGGCAGTTTATTATGGATCGAATTTTCATGTTGGCTGGCCAGTGCAGCAGTTATGCAAACCGCCCTTATTGGCAGCCAATCATGTTGTTCAGAATGTAGAGGCTGGGTGAGTCTTTGGCTGCCCCGGAGGATGCTGGTAAATGTAGTTTTATTTTTATTCGTTGTTTTGGGGGCCTTTTAGGTTTTGGGGGTGAAAGTTTCTTTGCTACAAACGTACCTTGCTTGAGGCCTATTTCTGTTGGCAAGTATTGTGTTTCTGCGTTGTATGGTTTCTTTGTTTGAGGTATACATCACATGAGGTGAACCCATTTATATAATAGATGGTCTCTTCTACGCTGCCCTTATATCCCAGGATCTGATCCCAGGTTGTCTGCTTTGAACTGGATTATTTATTCATTATTTTTTCAATCTTATATACCGCTCTTCCCCGCAGGCTCGGGGCGGTTTACAACAGTCAGTTGAAATACATGTAAAACACATAAAATACATAAAATACATATAATCAATTGAAACATCTGTCAGATAGAACATGGCCAGAGCCGGAGGGCATTAGTTAAAGGCAAGCTTGAACAGAGTCATTTTGCATGCCCTCCGGAAAGGAGCTAGTTCTGTGATGGCGCAGACGTCGTCCGGCAACGCGTTCCATAGCGTCGGGGCCACCGCGGAGAAGGCTCGCTGTCTAGTCATGGAAAGATGGCAGGAGCGGACTGATGGAACTGTCAGGAGATTTTGTTCTTCTGAACGTAGTGATCTCGGGGGAACATACGGGGTGAGACGGTCCCTCAGGTACGCTGGCCCTAGACCATACAAGGCATCGAAGGTCAATACCAGCACCTTGAATACAGTCCGGTACTCTATTGGCAGCCAGTGCAATTGCTGCAAGATAGGAGTGATATGCTCTCTCGCCGATGCTCCCACCAGCAATCGAGCGGCAGCATTTTGCACTAGCTTGAGCTTCCGGACTGTAGACAAGGGAAGGTCTACACTGCCATATAATCTGGTATAAGAAGACAATCTGGGATACAAGTATAGTTTAGAAGGTGTCTATGACTCCCCCCCCCCTTCTACACTGCCATATAATCCAGGTTACCAAAACAGATAATCCACATTATCTGCTTTGAACTGGATTATATGAGTCCACACAGCCATAAAATCCAGTTCAAAGCAGATAATCTGGATTTCATATGGCACTGTAGAAGGAGCCCTAGTTGAAGGAGGAAATTTTAGGTGTGTGGACCAAAGGATTAGCTTTTCCAAGCTTTAGGCATATCTTATTGATATGTCTTTCAGAGCCTCTTTATCAATCTTTTCAAAGCAGGTCACTGAGTTGTATTTAGCTGTCATGATGTGCAATATATTAATGTAGTCTGGATCTGCACGGCCATATAATCCGGATTATCAAATCAGAGAATCCACATTACCTGTTTTGAACTGGATTATATGAGTCTACACTGCCATATAATCAAGTTCAAGGCAGATAATCCAGATGTTATATAGCAGTGTAGATCCAGCCTGGGAGACACACACCATGCAGAAGTTTGGAAGGAGACGCCAAGGAAAGAAAGCAAAAAAAAGGACAGGTAAGATTATGAATGGTGGAAGGAAAGGTGAAGAAAATTACTATTTGCGACATACCCAGGAGGAGAATGAAATTGACACTACAATATAGAATTTTTTGGGAAACCTAGCTTTCTCCAACCAGACCCTCTCCAGAAGTTTGGGGCTGCAATTTACATAATCTCCGACTTGCAAGAGGAAAGCACGATAGGACCACCTTTCATCTAGAACCCAATGTCCTCACAGTTCCTGTAACACAGGAAATAAATCTCTTTCTTTCATGCTTCAAAATCTAAGCATTCAAGATGTGCTGGGAGACAAATACGAGGGTTGAATGAAAAGTAATGCCTCCACCTTTGTTACTTTGGTTTGGATGGGAATACTTTAATAAATCAAACACAGAAATAATCCTTAGAATGTACTCTTTAACTACCACTATTCACTTTTCCACAATGAACAATCACTGTTTCTCGCAACCCATGACAGATCTTTAAAACAACAATAACACATTCTTGTGAAATCAAAGAAACAAAATCCTGAATCAATCAACCTTTTGCTTTTTTAAATTAAAAATTATTTTTATTGATTAAAACAACAATAACACGATCAAAGACAAAATCGTCAACCTTTTGCTTGTGAAACTCAGTGGTTGCTGTCACAGGACGTCCAACTCTTTGTTTGTCACACAAGTCAGATGTTCCCACCTCAACATCTTTAAACTTACTCGCTCAACGACGCACAGTACTCACATCAATACAATCACCATAAGCAGCTTGCATTCTCTGATGAATCTCCTTTGGGGCGACACCTTCTGCTGTCAAGAATTCAATGACTGCACGTTGCTTAAGTCACATTGACTGACCGTCTCCGCAGGGTTCCATACTTTTCATTTTAACAACACAACCATTCCATGCTAAGGCTTCCCGCCAAAATGGAACTGTAGAGGAGAGTCTACTGTACAAGCCAGTACCTGCCGCATACCCGTACTGCCATCTGTTGAGGAGTTACGAAGGTGGAGGCATTACTTTTCATTCAACCCTCGTACTTAAGGATCTCTATGCCCTCTGACAGTAAACTCATGGAATTCATTGCTATGAGACACTTAGGGCCCTTCCAGGCAGGTCCTATATCCCAGGATCTGATCCCAGGTTTTCTGCTTCAAACTGGATTATCTGAGTCCACACTGCCAGATAATCTGGGATAAACGGAAAACCTGGGATCAGATCCTGGGATATAGGGCCTGTCTGGAAGGGCCCTTAGAAGTCTTCAATAAGATGAGATAGGTTAATTCATAGTGGGACAGTCACATTTCCTCAACTTTCCATGTGAATTTTTGCCATCAAAAGTTGATATTGAGAAGAAGTCTAACATCAATTTTCCCAAGATTTAGAAGTGGTCAGAAGACTGGAACTTTTCAAGTAAGAGAACTGAATGTGATGTGCTGAAGCCACCCATAACTTTGGCATAAAGAGAGTATATGATTTCTGCATTGTGTAAATATCCATCAGCAGGGTTATGTTATGCTAACACTACACAACTCATGTTCTGAATAACACTGTTATGGCACAATTGCCTTGTAAGTAAAATTCTGATTCTTCCGCCACATGTTCATTCCATATTGTCTCCAAAAAGGCCAGTCAGCCTTCATAGGGCAAACTATGCCACCATGTGTCACCAACATTATTCTTGCTTGGAAATACAGAATGGCATCCTCCCATTGCTCATTTCTGGGTAGTATTACATTTATTCTTCTTAAAAAAGCCCTGTAGCTTCCCATAGAACTGACTCTGGGGTCTCCCCATTCCCATGGGCTTCAGTCCTACTTGCCAAACAGCACTGATATTCAACAGAGGGATTGCAATTTACCATCCGGAGGTTGCAATCAAACCAAAATTCCTCCACGCAGCTCATCCCAGTCAATCCAAAACTAGCAAGTATTTTGACCTAATTCAGCACATGATTATGTTTCAAAGTCTGCGATGCTAAATCAGAAGGCGCAGTGATGTAAGGCTGGATGGTAATTTGGAATCTTTTATTATTCTACCTCATTTCTAAATTCTGATCTAGGTCTTGTTTACCTTTAGTACAGTGTTTCTCAACCTGGGGGTCGGGACCCCTAGGGGGGTCACGAGAGGATTTCAGAGGGGTCGCCAAAGACCATCCAAAAACATATATTTCGAATGGTCTTAGGAAGCCCTTTGGCAGAGAAGGTTGAAGATCTCTCCGCTTGTCCTTCTCTTTCTTTTTGGAAACAGACTGCGAATTCTCCCACCTAAATCTCTCCTCTGCTGTGATTGGCAGGCATCCCAGCCAAGGGGAGGGCTGTTTCTGAGACTCCAAGCAGGGAGGGGAGAGCAGCATGATACGCATGTGTGGGTGAGGGAGAGTATGTGAGGTGGGATGGAGGCTCACGCCGGCTAGTCCCTTCAAGGCATGAGGGTTCTGTGTAGGAAGTTTGACCCAATTCTATCATTGGTGGGGTGCAAGAGGCTCTTTGATTGTAAGTGAACTATAAACCCCAGCAACTACAACTCCCAAATGTCAAGATATATTTTCCCCAAATTCCACCAGTGTTCATGTTTGGGTATATTGAGGATTCCTGTCAAGTGTGGTCCAGATCCATCATTGTTGAGTCTATAGTGCTCTCTGGGTGTAGGTGAACTACAACTCCCAAACTTAAGGTCAATGCCCACCAAACCCTTTCAGTTTTTGCTGTTGGTCATGGGAGTTTTGTGTGCCAAGTTTGGTTCAATTCAATTGTTGGTGAGTTCAGAATGCTCTTTGACTGTAGGTGAACTATAAATCCCAGCAACTACAACTTCCAAATGACAAAATCAACCCCCCTCCAACAAAAAATACAGTTATGAAGTAGCAATGAAAATAATGTTATGGTTAGGGGTCACCACAACATGAGGAACTGTATTAAGGGGTCACAGCATTAGGAAGGTTGAGAAACACTGCTCTAGTAGGTTTGCTCTCCATTGAATGGTGGTCTTGGGTCTGCTGGCAAAACCACTGAAACATATTCTCTGGCAACTCAGTTTTAGAAGGAAAATGAACATGAAGGAAATAAATAAAAGGAAAATGATTCAGGCAACAACAGGAAAAGTCTCCCAAGTACAATAGCTTCTGATACGCGTGGACAGTCTTTTCCAACCCGTCATGTATCAAGTACTGTGACTTCAACAAGGAACAAATGGTTTGGATTGCAACTCCCATCCAGCCCAATCGATGCTATGTTGACTAGGTATGATGGGAGCTATGACTCAATATATCTGGAGAGCACCATTGTCTATGTGCGAGGGGGCTGATCAAACAGCCTCGCTCTTCCTCCCATTTATCTCTCACAACATGCAACATGCAGGAAACATTTTATTTATTTATTTATTTATTTTACTCACATCATTTATATTGCCGACAAACCCTTCTCACCCCTGGCAGGCAGGGACAAGGTAGGAAAGTTAGGCGGATCACGATCATTGGGTTACATATACAGGCAAACATTCAATGCCATAGACAAACAACATAGACAGACAACGAGCTACACAATTGGTCGAGAGCTCACCTGGACCCAGGCAGGCCTTGAACTCATGACCTTCTGGTCAGTGGAGATCATATGCAGCTGACTCCCAGTCAGCTACGCCACATTCCCGGTGTGATTTCACACAGTTTGATTTCACACAGTTTGCAAAACTCTTCTTGAATATGCTGTGATGTTGTTTTAGGAGACTTTGGCAAAAGTTAAACTTGGTAAAAACAATATTAAGGAGGCCACATTACTGCAGTGGAAAGAGGAAGATCAGCCGCAAATGCCAATGTTCCCCTGTTCAAACTATAGCTGTTGGCAGATCTGCGCCATTAACTAGTTTCAATTACTATTAGCCTCTTTCTCTCTGCATGATCTCTGTATCCCTTGGCTCTCGGTGGCTATATGATAAAAGAACTGCTTCCCCTCCATCCCAGATTTGATACCTAACCCAGTAGGAGTGGTTACTCAGGCCCCTTCTACACTCCCATATAAAATCTGGATTACCTGCCTTGAACTGGATTATATGGCCGTGTATACTTATATCCTCTCCATTGGCGCCCCCCTTGCAGTGGGGGAGAGGCTTGCGTACCCTAATGAAGTTGTGAGCCATGCTGGCGGTGGCATAATAGCCACTGGTAGGGTCTCCCATGCCAGACAGGTCACAACCGAATTGTCTGACAAAGAGCGTCAAAGGGCAGGATGGGCTCTCTAGCCTTTTGGCAACCATCCTAAGAGAAGGAAAACTCTAATTTCAAACCCGGGCAGATGGTGCTCGTCTAACCCTGTAAGGTCAACAATCTAAGAGAAGGAAACTCGGACCTGAGGGCCTCGCTGCCACCGTCCAAGCTTGCTAGGCCCCAGCAGATGAACCTTTGGTTTAAAGGGTGAGGCCAGTTCTGTGCACGCTGCGCTCCACCAGAAAAATCCATTGCACAGGCTCGAAGGACACATCCAACTTCTGGAAAGGCCCTGTAGCGATAGGCGAGGGACAAAACAGCAGGTGTAAAGATGCACTGGAAGCATCTTTATATAATCTAGTTCAAAGCAGATAATGTGGGCTATCTGCTTTGATAATCTGGATTATATGACAGTGTAGAAGGGGCCTCAGTTGTACCCATCTCTTGCTTTGGAGGCAGCAAATGAGCTGTATTGATCAATCAGCCTTGACAACAACTACTAAGTATGTTACCAGTCTAATCCATGCAGATATCCCTTGCAGAATTCACATTTCTTGAAACTTCAGAGGTGTATCCTATTCACAAGTGACTGGGTGGAGTGAGCATATCCTCTGTTTTGTTAATTACAGGCAGCACATTCAGTCCTGACAACCAGCCCCAAAGCCAGAGGAACAAATGCACTCAGATACTCTTTCAGAGCAGTGTAGTGGTTTGTATGCTAGACTACAATTCTTGGAGACCAGCGTTGGCATCCCAGCTCATATATGGAAATCCCCTGGATGACCTTGGGTAAGCCAAAGCCACACTCACTCAGCCTCAGAGGAAGGCAATGGCAAATTCTCTTTGCACACATCTTGCCAAGAAAACCTCTTATAGATCAGCATAAGTCATTTTAGGTTGCCATGAGTCAGAAATGACACGAAACAGCAACAACTACTTTACAGCAGCAAGAAGGGTGGTGACGGTGTTAGTAGAAGTGCAGTCGGGCACTTTTTCTTTTCTGCTCCCTGGAAGAATGTAAAAAAAAAAACGTAACAGGTCGCTCTGCATCGCCAAAGAAGAGGATCCTATTAAAAAGTTGGAAGTTGTCCTTGCCACCCAACCATTGTGCCTGCATGCCATCTGGTTTCACAGAACAGCTTGGAGCCTGCTCTTCCCACCCAGCCACCCCCGCTCGAACATGAGGAGCCTGAGCACAATGCCCTGGAAAACACAATGTGACCAAAAAAAAAAAGTGTTTGGAAAAAGGGGGGAAGCAGGTGGAATGACAAGAGGTTTCTAAGGTTCACTTACAGGGTTGTCACCTTTTCCATCTCCTCTTCCTCCTCCATGGCTGCTGGGCTCTCTTCTCACTCGGGTGTCCAACTGAGGCCTCTGGATTTCTCCCCCAGAGCTTTGCCCCACTAGCCGAGTGGGGTAGGTGACTTCCGAAGCCCCCCATCGCTTGCGCCAGCTGACATTTGGGATCTGCCTCCGCAAATCACCAGGTTGTGCGTCCGCCTTAACAAAACCTGCTCCAAGAAAGAAGGGGTGGGGAGGAGAGGGAGATTAGGCACCACGATGTAATAAAGTGAGGAAGAGTTGGTGAGCAGAGCCTTTTCTCTCATGAGTAGCTAAGGGCTTTCATTAGCCAGCATGGAAATTACCTTTTTCCCCATTTTATTAGCTAGCTACATTCCTATCTTACTTTTTCCCCAGAACAGCACCTAGAGCAGCGGTTCTCAACCTGGGGGTCGCGACCCCCAGGCGGGTCCTTGGACCATTTTCGGGGGGTCCCCACGCCCTTCCGAGTTCTGAGTTTTCTATAATTTCTGGGGGTCTCAGTAGTCTGTGGAAGTCACAGCTGAATCAGTTGAAGGTACTGCAAATCCCATCATCCATTGTCCATACTCCCCAAACATTGTTTTTGTGATCAATCACTATGCTTTAATTATGTCCAATTTGTAACAATGAAAATACATCCTGCATATCAGATATTTGCATTAGAATTCGTAGGAGTAGCAATATTACCGTTATGAAGTAGCAACGAAAATATGGTTGGGGGTCACCACAACAAGAAGAACTTTATTTAGGGGTCACGGCATTAGAAAGGTTGAGAACCACTGACCTAGAGGGAAGGCCAGGTCAAGAGAGAGAATGACTGGCTCAAGGTTATGCAGTGAGCTCAGTGGGAGCTTCAAGTTGGTTTTCCCAGATCCGGGGCCAACACACTAAGCATTGTTCTGGCTCCCGTTCTGATCTGGAAGCCCTTGAAAGAAGACCATAGATGCTAAGGAAACAAAAGCCAGTTGTGGAACTCGGTGCTGAAGGATATCTATTCTGACATGCTCAAGAGTACTCTTTTGGGGAGACGTCAAGTGTTCCAGTTCTGTGCCTCTGTACAGCCTTGAGGGGAAATTTTGGCAAGCTCTTACTCAGGTCAAGCCAAAGAGAATTGAGACAGGCACAAAGATCTATACCAGTGGTTCTCAACCTTTCTAATGCCGTGACCCCTTAATACAGTTACTCATGTTGTGGTGACCCCCAATCATAAAAGTATTTTAGTTGCTATTGTAATAACTGTAATATTTCTCCTGTTATGAATTGTAAATATCCAATATGCAGGATATATTTTCATTCACTGGACCAAATTTGATACAAAGACCCCATACGCCCAAATTTAAATACAGCTGGGGTTGGTGGGGGGATTGATTTTGTCATTTGGGCGTTGTAGTTGCTGGGATTTATTGTTCAATAGAAGCGCATTCTGAACTCCACCAACGATGGAATTAAACCAAACTTGGCACACAGAACTCCCATGGCCAACTAAAAATACTGCAAGGTTTTGGTGGGCATTGACTTTGATTTTTGAGTTGTAGTTGACCTACATCCAGAGAGCACTGTGGACTCAAACAATGATGGATCTGGGCAAAACTTGGCACAAATCCTCAATATGCCCAAATGTGAACAATGGTGGAGTTTGGGGAAAATAGAACTTGACATTTGGGAGTTGAAGTTGCTGGGATTTATAGTTCACTTACAATCAAAGAGCATTCTGAACCCCACTACCGATGGAATTCAGCCAAACTTTCCACACAGAATCCTCATGACCAACGGAAAATAATGTATTTTCTTATGGTCTTTGGTGACCCCTCTGACACCCCCTCGCGACCCCTCCAGGGGTCCCGACCCCCAGGTTGAGAAACACTGATCTATACCAAGGCAGATACAGTGCAGCTCTCCAGATGTAATTAGTCTGCACCTCCCAGAAAAGCTAACCAGCAAAGCCAACAAAAGTGATGGATGCTGGGACCAGCTCTTAAAAGACTTGGAAGATGTTCTATTGCTTAGCTGCAACTCTGTTCATCTCATCATTATGGATAAAGCTAATAGGAGTTGTAGTCCAATATCATCTGGAGGGCCACATCTTCCTCTGGCCTTCCCTAACTTAGGTAGAGCCCTTCTGCGAGCCTCTATCTATCTAGGTACCATTCCACAAAGCCAAGGAGATGGACTATTTACGAAATTTTCACTTAGCTTTGACCCATGTTTGAGGCTTCCCGAATTCTAGAAATGGTTAAGTTCTAGAAATACAAGGTGAGAGGATTTGAGCCTTCCTAAAATCCCAAACTGCAAACCACGTCCTGCTATCCTGGATTTCTTTTTCATGTCAGGAGCGACTTGAGAAACTGCAAGCCGCTTCTAGTGAGAGAAAATTGGCCGTCTGTAGGGACGTTGCCCAGGGGAAGCCCAGAAGTTTTGATGTTTTACCATCCTAGTGGGAGGCTTCTCTCATTTTCCCGCATGGGGAGCTGGAGCTAACAGAGGGAGCTCACCCGCACACTCCCTGGATTCAAACCTCCGACCTGTCGGTCTTCAGTCCTGCCGGCACAAGGGTTTAACCCAGGGGTGGGCAATTATCGGCCCTCCAGGTGTTTTGGACTTCAACTCCCAGAAATCCTAGCCAGTTATGATTTCTGGGAGTTGAAGTCCAAAACACCTGGAGGGCCGATAATTGCCCACCCCTGGTTTAACCCACTGCACCACCGGGAGCTCCTGCCATCCTGGATGTGAGGTTGCTATAGGCAGCCTGTGATCATCTGGGCACTGTGCTGGGGTCCCCATCCTCTGCTTTTGTTTTGCCATTTCTGGGCTGAACTTTGGCGTACACACATCCAAGGCCGATCCTTGGCTCGAGCAATCCTGGAACCGGAACACCACCATTTGTTGATGACCCTAAACCACCCCGAACCCTAGATTCCCTTTGAAAATAGTAAGCCTCGGCTCCATAAACCTGGGGACCACTGTTACCCACCTCCCCGAAATCATCCCAGGCTCATGCTGTTTTGCAGGCTATTCCACCACAGCTGTTGCTCCACCTTAGGCTGGAAAGAGCAGCAGAAAAATGTGTCTATGCAGCAGAAAAGGCTGCAGTCCCTGCTTTGGTGGGGTGGGTGTAGAAACGTGGGCACGGGGAGTGGGTGGATGTCCCGAAAAAAATAGATTTAGAGTCTTAGAAGTAGTACATTTCCATCCGCCACCCTCCCAGCCAGCTGTTGGAAGGATGCAGGAATTGTCACCCTGTCCTTTTGACGGCTACTGTGGCTTCCCACCCCTTGGCATCCCTTCATCTCAAAACCATGCACAATACTAAGGGGAAATAAAGTTGGAGGGTCCAAAAGCAAAGGCAGGCTCCCCTCACCTGAATGACAAAGCAGCAGAGAGAGGCAAGCAGTCAACACCCAAGTCTGTAGCGGGCAGCTCATAATGTCTTCATAATAGGAACCCGGGCTGGCACCGGTTGGTACAGCATGCAAGGAAGACAGCTCGCAGTGATGCCCTTTCTTCGTTTCCTTTTGCTTTGCATTGAAAGTCTGGGATTCTCACTGGTCCTTTCCTCTTTCTTCTTTTGCCTTCTTCTCTCCTCCTTTCTTTTCCCCTCCTCTCTTTGAATTGTTGCTTAGAGAGAAAGAGAAGGGGAGGGGGAGATAAAGGAGACAGTGAGGGAAGGGAGGTACAGATGGAGAATGGAATCCAAATCAAGGAAGAGTTAGGTATAGGCAAGAGGAGGGAGAGCGAAATTTCTCCATCCTGGTTCTGCAGTGATGGATAGAAGAGGCTAACATGATGTGAGGGAGAGATGTGGAGAGTTGGGGAGGGGGGAGGCAAAGGAGAAACAGGACACGTGAGCTTCCAAGATCCCTCCTCCTGCCTTTTTAGCATGGAAGAGCTGTCTCTACCCACTTTCCACACACAGACACACACTCACACAGAGGTTTTTAATATACCGTAGATATAGGCAGGCATCAGAGCATGCAGCAAGAACCAGCAAAGGTGGTCTCTCACTTCCCTCTCCACACATGCAAACCAGACCCTTAGCTCCACAGCGGCCAAGCTAGAATAAGATGTATTGCATTATAGCAGTGTTTTTCAACCTTTTTTGAGCCTCGGCACATTTTTTACATTTGCAAAATCCTGGGGCACACCACCAACCAAAATGACACAAAATGACACTCAAACACAGTAATACATATAGTTAATATGTTTTTAAATGTATTTATACACTCAGTGTGAAACCTGGGCCTGTTTCGATGAACACAATTGATTTTGTCATTTGGGAGTTGTAGTTGCTGATTGTTATAGTTCACCCGCAATCAAAGAGCACTCTGAACTCCACCAATGATGGAATGGAATGGAATCAAACTTCCCACACAGAACTCCCATAACCAAGAGAAAATGCTATAAGAGTTTGGTGGGCATTGACCTTGAGTTTTGGAGTTGTAGTTCACCTATATCCAGAGAGCACTGTGGACTCAAACAATGTTGGATCAGGACCAAACTTGGCATGAATACTCAATATGCCCAAATGTGAACACAGATGGAGTTTGGGGAAAATAGACCTTGACATTTGAGAGTTACAGTTTCTGGGATTTATAGTTAACACACAATCAAAGAGCATCCTGAACTCTTGCAACAATGGAATTGAACCAAACTTGGCATATTGAACTCTCATTACCAACAGAAAGTACTCAAAGGGTTTGCTTGAGAATTGACCTTGAGTTTGGAAGTTGTAGTTCACCTACACCCAGAGAGCACTGTGGACTCAAACAATGTTATTTTATGTTGTTGTTTGTTTTCTATCCAGATTCACAATGTTGGAAGGAGGCTCACCACTTTAAGGTCCCTAAAACAGGCATGGGAAAACTTTGGCCCTCTGGGTGCTTTGGACTTCAACTCCCACCATTCCTTACAGCCTGAGGCCCTTTCCTGTTTAAGTGGCTCAGGGAGGGGGGGAAGAGCCTGAGGCTGCTAGGAATGGTGGGAGTTGGAGCAGGGCCGGCCTGACCTTTTCCAGGGGGTAGGCAAAGAAAATTTTGCCCCCCCCCCCCTGGCCGCCGCGTCACTCGGTCCCGCCTCCGCCGCCGCCGCTGCACAGCCAGCCCGACGCACCGGCTGCGGCGCGCCTCCCAAAGCACTGACATTTCTGCACATGCGCGAATGTCCGCTGGGTCCCGAGCGCCTGCGGCTTTGGAGCCAGCAGCGCAGGCGCGCTCGGGACCCAGCGGACATTCGCGCATGCGCAGAAATGTCCGTGCTTTGGGAGGCGCGCCGCAGCCGGTGCGTGGGGCCGGCTGTGCAGTGGCAGAGGCGGAGGCAAGGTGGCGGCGGAGGAGGCAGGTGGCGGCGCCCCAGCCAGTGACGCCCCACCCAGCCGGTCGCGCCCTACGCGGCCGCTTACATTGCGGAATTGCAAAGGCCGGCTCTGAGTTGGAGTCCAAAACACCTGGAAGGTTTGCCCATGCCAGCTTTCGACAGAGACCTCTTCCTCCCCCTTCCCCTTTGCACCCTTTATTTCCCCCCCTGCCGAACACTTAGTTTTTCTTCTACACTGCCGCTTCTGCCGCCATTTTGATCCGAGGGGGCAGCGTGAGCATGTTCAGGAGGGGAGGGGGGAAGGAGGAAGACATGACTCGGGCGGGCGCTACTGCGCAGACTCGCCCCAGAGCAAAGCGAGGCAAAGCGAGCAGAGCGAGGCTGGGAAGAATGGAGCCCGAGTGGAGAAGAAAAAGTGTTCAGCAGGAGGGGGAAGAAAGGGTACTGGAGGTTCCAATTTCCCACGGCACACCTGATGATCGCTCACGGCACACTAGTGTGCCACGGCACACTGGTTGGGAAACACTGCATTATAGAACAGAGTTACAAAGAACAGGAAAGGCACCGTATGTCCTCTGATCTTGGAAGCTAAGCAGAGTCAGCCCTGGTTAGTACTTGGATGGGCAAGCACCAATGAATATCAGGTGCTGGAGGCTATGTTTCAAAAGAAGGATCTGGCAATGAGTTTCAAAGGCAAGGAATACTCAGAGGTGGTTTTGCCAGTTCCTTGTTCTTAAATATAGCCTCCAACACCTGTTATTCATTGGCACTTGCCCATTTGACTTGAAGGCACGTTAACATACACATAAAATAATAAGCATTTAAAAATGTACTTATCAATATATTTATTTATTATTTACAGTATTTTTACCCCAACTTTCTCAGCCCGAAGGCGACTCAAGGTGGCGTACAAATTGGCAGCAATTTGATGCCACAACAGACATAAAAACCATTAAAAAACATTCAACATTACATAATCAAAATCCATATAAGAACCATATAAAAACCATTTAAAACATATAATCACCAATGTCTTCCAGTTAAACTCATTTTCCATTAGCATCGTCTAAGCAGTTCCATGTTCACTCTTTCATAGTACTATATTTATCTATTATGTTGCATTTACGAAAGCTTGTTCAAAGAGTCAGGTCTTTACTTTTTTCCCGGAAAGTCAGGAGGGAGGAGGCCGATCGAATACCCCTGGCGAGGGAGTTCCACAGCCGAGGAGATACCACTGAGAAGGCCCCGTCTCTCGTCCCCGCCAAAAGCGCCTACAAAGAGGGCGGGATCGAGAGCAGGGCCTCCCCAGACAATCTTAAGTTTCTGCACGGTTTGTAAGGAATACACATTTGACAGATAAACTGGGCTGGAACCGTTTAGGGCAGGGGTGCCCACACTTTTTCAGCATGCGAGCTACTTATATTAAAACCAAGTCAGAAAGATCTACCTACCTCCTCAAGGCTGGAGAGGGGAGGGGCGGGGCTTGGCCAGAGGGGGCGGAGCCAGGCTGTGCCAAGCCCCGCCCCCTCCCCTCTGGCTTTGGAGCTCCCAGCAGCTTTTCCAGGCTTGGGGATGGCAATGCCAAGCCAGTGGTGGCATAGCTAGCACAAGGCTGGCTTGGCACTGCCATCCTCAAGCCTGGAGAAGCTGCTGGTAGAGCGGAAGCCACAGGGGGCGGAGCCAGGCTGCGCCAAGCCCCGCCCCCTCCCCTCTGGCTTTGGAGCTCCCAGCAGCTTCTCCAGCCTTGAGGATGGCAATGCCAAGCCAGTGGTGGCATAGCTAGCACAAGGCTGGCTTGGCCCTGCCCTCCACAAACCTGGAGCAGCTGCTGGGAGTGCCGAAGCCGGGGGAGGGGGTGGGGCTTGGCACGGCCTGGCTCCGCCCCCTCTGAGAAGCACCCCATCCAGCTGGGATCAACCTCCTTTGGTCCTGGGATCAACTGGTCCATTGCGAACGACTTCCTGGGCAGCCCTAGTTTAGGGCTTTATAGGCTAACGCCAGCACTTTGAATTGTGTCTGATGGCAAACTGGCAGCCAATGAAGCTGGCGCAATATATTTAGAATAATTAATGGTACTCTTCCATTATCAGGGCAGAGGCCACAAAAGGTCACTAAAGAGAAGAATAGTCCATTTTATGGGGGTGGAAGATGTTTACCTGTTATTTCCCCCATCCATGTTGACATTGTAGAAACAAGCCTCTTTTATGAAATGGGAAGTGGGGAGGCCCTGCTCTCGATCCCACCTTCTTTGCAGGCACGTTTGGTGGGGATAACCAGCAAAAACAGAGGAAATGGTTTCCCCCATTCAACTACTCCCCCCCCCCCCCCAAAATAAAATTGACTATCCTCTCTCCATCGCCCCCTAGTGGCCTCCACCTGGATAATGGAACATTACCTAATTAACTTGGAAAACATAGGGCAGGTTGTCAGTGTGGCTAGACATTATGTTTTTCCCTGGAAAGTGCAGAAAAGTAAAGATATCTGTAAGAACCCGAAAAGTCAATTACTGTACTGAATAACTCAAATCTTGTGTTTTGATGCGCCTGTTTATGGGATTAAACCCTGTTTATGGGATTAAGGAGCAAGGCTAGCCCATTTAGAAGAAATTGGGTGCCATTGTTGCAAGGTATCCCAGGCCAATTATGTGTTGATGCTATTTATGTTTGGCTGTGCCAAGTCAAATTGGTTAGCTAGAGAGATACTGGGAGTGTGTACGTAAACTCCTGCAGCCTAAAGCTTTGCTTCCTTGCTTGCTTGAGTAATTGGGAGCTTTTTACCCTGAAGAGTACTTTTTCTGGAAGATATCAGCTTGCAATATACCATAGCCAGGAATCAGATTTATGAGATTTTATTGTCTGTGTATATTAATAGCTGGATGGTCCTGCCTTTCCGTGTAGGCATAGGGATTACGGAATGGGCTCAAATCCTTAGATGTCTTTAATGTCATTTTGGGATTAAATCCAATCTTCAACTAAATCGTTTCAAGCAAGTAGAGCAGGGTACTAAAATATGCAAAAGTCAGAAAATTCAAATACAAAGACTCACCTTTATATAGAGCTGGAATGGATCTCATCCGCCATTGAGTGCAATTCTTTGCTTAATAGAGAATCTCCAGCTAAGTGGTTCTCAACCTGTGGATCCCCAGATATTTTGGCCTCCAACTCTCAGAAATCCCAGCCAGTTTACCAGTTGTTAGGATTTCTGGGAGTTGAAGGCCAAAACATCTGGGGGCCCACGGGTTGAGAACCACTGAGCTAAAGTATCTCCAACAGATAGCTATCCAGTCTTTTATAACAGTGTTTTTCAACCTTTTTTGAGCCGCGGCACATTTTTTACATTTACAAAATCCTGGGGCACCACCACCAACCAAAATGACACTCTAACACAGTAATACATATAGTTAATATGTTTTTAAATGTATTTATACACTCAGTGTGAAACCTGGACCTGTTTCGATGAACACAACATAGATATCCTGGCAGGAATGGCAGAAAGACACAAACTTTGCACACAGAACTCCCATAACCAAGAGAAAATGCTATAAGAATTTGGTGGGCATTGACCTTGAGTTTTGGAGTTGTAGTTCACCTATATCCAGAGAGCACTGTGGACTCAAACAATGTTGTATCAGCACCAAACATGGCATGAATACTCAATATGCCCAAGTGTGAACACAGATGGAGTTTGGGGAAAATAGACCTTGACATTTGGGAGTTACAGTTTCTGGGATTTATAGTTAACACACAATCAAAGAGCATCCTGAACTCTTGCAACAATGGAATTCAACCAAACTTGGCATATTGAACTCTCGTTACCAACAGAAAGTACTGAAAGGGTTTGCTTGGGAATTGACCTTGAGTTTGGAAGTTGTAGTTCACCTACACCCAGAGAGCACTGTGGAGGTTCACCACTTTAAGGTCCCTAAATCAGGCTTGGGAAAACTTTGACCCTCTGGGTGCTTTGGACTTCAACTCCTACCATTCCTAACAGCCTGAGGCCCTTTCTTGCTTAAATGGCTGAGGGGGGGGGGGGGGAGGAAAAGAGCTGCTAGGAATGGTGGGAGTTGGAGTCCAAAACACCTGGGAGGTCCAAGTTTGCCCATGCCAGCTTTCGACAGAGACCGCTTCCTCCCCCTTCCCCTTCGCCCCCTTTCTTCCCCCTCCTGCCGAACACTTACTTTTTCTTCTACACTGCTGCTTCTGCCGCCATTTTGATCTGAGGGGGCAACATGAGCGTGTTCAGGAGGGGAGGGGGGGAGGAAGACGTGACCCGTGCGGCCGTTACTGCGCAGACTCGATTCAGATCAAAGCGAGCAGAGCGAGGCTCGGAAGAAGGGAGCCTGAGTGGAGAAGAAAAAGTGTTCAGCAGGAGGGGGAAGAAAGGATATTGGAGGTTCCAATTTCCCATGTCACACCTGATGATCGCTCACGGCACACTAGTGTGCCATGGCACACTGGTTGGGAAACACTGTTTTATAAAACATCCAGAGGAGGCTCCAATAACTTTCTATAATTGATTCCATTCCTGATCTGATTTCATTGTCAAGAAGTTCCTTCCAATGTTCAATCAAAATCTACTCTCCTGTAACTTGAAACCATTAGATCTGGTCCTACTTGTACCCTCTTCTGTATGCCAGTTCTTGAGGTATTTGAGCTCTTTAACTACCTCTCTCTTCTCTTCACAAAGCACAGAATTCCCCTTTTTTGCCATATAGCATCACAATGTTGGCTCATAACAAAACAAAATCTGCAATCCAAAACTGAGCAATACCTTTACAGTGTTCCCTCGCTACTTTGCGGTTTGCTTTTAGCAGACCGTTTCGCGGTTTCAAAAAAATAATTTAAAATATATATTGCGGTATTTTCATTGTTTCACGGGTTTTTGCCGCCGCCGCTCTCCGAGGCGCTTTCCCTCCTCAATCCCCCTTCCCTCCATCCTTGAAAGGCCTTTCCCTCACTTTAAGTTTATAAAGACTTAAAATAGTGTATAACTACTAAAATAATGTATAAATATTAAAATAAATAGAGCGTCCCTACATCACGGTTTTTCACTTATTGCGGGAGGTCCTGGAACGTAACCCCCGCAATAAGTGAGGGAACACTGTACTGACAATTCATGCCACAAACTTTGAAAGCTCTACTGGCTTCTTCATCAGGCAAAAAAATAAAAGTGACTGTTAGTTCATGTTCCTTTATGATCAATAATCCCAAGGTTCTTTCCACATGTAGTACTGCTGAGCCATGTCTCCCTCATCCTATACTTCTGCATTTGATTTCTGTGGTCTACATGTAGAATGTTAGTTCTTTCTATTGAATGTCATTCATTTCTGCCTTATCAAAATCCTTTTAAATGCTGTTCCTATATTCCAATGTCTGAGCCACCACTCCCGGATTTGTGTCCACTGCAAACCTGATACGGATTCCTTCCATCCCTTCATCTAAGTCAGTGTTTCCCAACCTTTTTTGAGCCGCGGCACACTTTTTACATTTGCAAAATCCTGGGGCACACCACCAACCAAAATGACACAAAATGACACTCTAACACAGTAATACATAAGGTTAATATGTTTTTAAAATGTATTTATGCACTCAGTGTGAAACCTGGGCCTGTTTCGATGAAGTCAACATAGATATCCTGGCAGGAATGGCAGAAAGACACAAACTTCCCACACAGAACTCCCATAACCAAGAGAAAATGCTATAAGAGTTTGGTGGGCATTGACCTTGAGTTTTGGAGTTGTAGTTCACCTATATCCAGAGAGCA
Source organism: Anolis apletophallus (assembly GCA_030556195.1). Classification (NCBI taxonomy): domain Eukaryota; kingdom Metazoa; phylum Chordata; class Lepidosauria; order Squamata; family Anolidae; genus Anolis; species Anolis apletophallus. Next base: position 98,104,748 of record JARBWK010000008.1, read on the forward strand.
CTGTGGACTCAAACAATGTTGGATCAGGACCGAACTTGGCATGAATACTCAATATGCCCAAATGTGAACACAGATGGGGTTCAGGGGAAATAGACATTGACATTTGGGAGTTGTAGTTGCTGGGATTTATAGTTCCCCTACAATCAAAGAGCATTCTGAACCCCACCAATGATAGAACTGGGCCAAACTTCCCACACAGAACCCCCAGGAGGCAAGAGGAGGTCTCTACTTGGGGAAAGGGAGGCGGGCCTTCCCAATGCATGGAGAGGGAGAGACAAAGTAGCAAACAGGTGGGGAGGGGGGTGTTTGTAATTTTGTGCCTTTATCGAGGTAGGTTTCTTAGGGTTTTTATACTTCAACATACTAGACTTCCCCCCACCTTCCTGGAGGTTCCAATTTCCCACGGCACACCTGATGATCGCTCACGGCACACTAGTGTGCCCCGGCACACTGGTTGGGAAACACTGATCTAAGTCATTAATAAAAATATTAGTGTTGGTTCTAGAATAGTCAGGTCAATTAGCATTTTGCCATTCTTACTGAATAGTGGCCACACCGTCTGCTCTTGCTTATACTGAAACTGAAAAGCCCTCTTTGGTGCTCTTTGCTTTTTTGGCCACTCTCCTCATTTTGAGCTTCGGTTTATGCTATTCCTGCAAGCTTCAGCAAGGCATTTCTATTCTTTCTTGGTGGATTTTCCTTCCATTCTATATACATACCTTTTCATCCTTAAATTTGCTATACAGCCACATTTTGGGGGAGGGGGGTTCAGATGGTTCCCATTTCTTCAATTCTATGAGTGTGTGATCATGCTTCCTGCAACTAATTTTTCCAAAAATTCTCACCTTTGCTGTGTGTCCTTTTCCTTTAGCACATCTAGCCATGGGGTTCCCTGAACTTGTTAAAATCTAACAGGCTTTTAAAGTACAGGCAGATCCTAAGTTACGAACAAAATAGGTTCTATTTTGCACCGGGAATGTGGCGCAGCTGGCTGGGTGTCAGCTGCATAAGATCTCTACTGACCAGAACGTCATGAGTTTGAGGCCTGCCTGGGTTGGGGTGAGCTCTTGACCAATTTGTGTAGCTCGCTGTCGACCTTTGCAACCCAAAAGATAGTTGCATCTGTCAAGTAGGAAATGTAGGTACCACTTTGTGGGGAGGCTAAACTTAACTGATTTCTGGAATGTTAAATTGCCTCTGTCTGTCTATATATGTTGTATGTCAATGGCATTGAATGTTTGCCTGTATATGTGCATTGTGATCCGCCCTAGTCCCCTGCGGGGTGAGAAGGGCGGAATATAAATCACGTAAATAAATAAATATTCTTCAAGTTGAATTTATGTCCGAACCGGTATAATTTTTAAGTGTAACTGTAGTCTTTGCTCCTGATCAGAATATTTCACCTCACTTCCTGTCCCGGTGACACTAGATTTTACAAAAATGTGGCTAGTTGTTCCCAATGATTGGTAACTCTCCCAGGAATGAATTTCTCCCCATGGTAACTCTCCCAGGAATGAATTTCTCCTCCTATGGGTAAAGTTTTCTCACTTCCTGTTGTCTTAGCCCTGTTCTTAACTATGACTCGTTTGTAAGTCTGATGTTTGTAACTCGGGCACTGCTAGCATGTGGAAGACTTGAGAAGAGACCTCTCCCTAGTATTTTGCAGAGGTTTTGAGCCATTTAGTAGGAAGTGAAAAATTGCCCAGATTTGGGAGGGATGTCTGGTACCTTTGGTGCCCTGGTGTAGTCCACTGGGAAATGCAAAAAAAATTGTTTCCCACCCATCCTAGATTTTGCAAGCACAAAATAGTCCACACTGAGATCAATTAAACTTCTTTAAAATTGTTAAGGCCTAGGGTGAGGATTTCATTATGATCATCACTATGTTTTCACTGAGAACAATTACACAAAACCATATGCTTGTTTCTATGCTAGCAATTTGATCTGAAATTGCTCATTTGTTGACTCGTATTCAGACAACGAAGGCAGCACTGTTAGTGAATTTCAGAGGTTTCTGTGCTGATGCTTTACCTTTTGTCAAAACTGGTTTGTGATTAATAAAAAAACAAAACAAAAAACCCAAACACTTCAAGATGCAATTTTGGTTTCAGCACCTGATCACCCTGATCAAGTGGACTAGTAAAATGCTGTCAAAAAAACCCCCAAAACACACATTTTAAGACATGGCTTTAGAACATTGCTCATTGAAGTTTCTGTCTTTGTACATGGGCTCCCTATTGATCCCTTTCTCTAGCCAATGCATAGCCAATTCTAGGTCCTTCAGTGCAATTCTCAGCTCAGCTTCCATGGATGACCAGTGTTTTGCTAGAGGACCTAAAATTTTTAGAGGAGCCCCCCCCCTCTCTCTATAGATTGTGATTCACATAATTCCACATACAAGAAACACAAATATTTTAATTTGTTGCTTAACATTTGGTGTGGTCATCTGCTCCTGACCCCAGCGAATATGGAAGGATGACTGTACTAAATTTGTCTTATCAGTTTTGAAAAACTGTGAAAGGGAACTCACAGGATCCTCCAGTGTGTGTCTATATGTACACATGTGTGTATGGATATATTTATGCACACGTTTCTGCCTTGAACTCACCTGCCACCTTATGGCAATCTCTTTAATTTTATAGGATTTTCTTCAGCTAGGAATATTCAGGGATGGTTTGCCATTGCCTTCCTCTGAAATATTACCTGCAGTACTTGGTTTTCTTTTGTAGCCCTCTTTCAAGTAATAATAAGGCCTAATTACTGACATCAGACAAGAGACATCAGAGTGAAGACTCTGGAACGCCTTTCTTACCCAGCCACAAGTTTCACAACCCCTGCATTTCATCAATTGACCTTCCCTCCACTCTTTCTGCACCCACAACATTTTTATTAACCTTATTTCACCCTCCACTGGAATCAGTTCAGTTGCTTGTTGCCCTTTTTCTTTCACCAGTCTGATGTGTTTCCGTCCCTCCATTAATCACTAGTTTAGCCTTACGACTGCAGGACAAAATAGCACACAAGGCTTTCACTCTCCCAGCAGGGCTGTGGAGCAGGCCTGGTGAATTGCAACACGTTGGAAAAACTGGTCCCCACTCCACTGTGGAGCAGACAGAGCTTGGTGGATAAAGGCACTTAAGGCTCACAGAATCGGTGTTCTGAATTTCCTAGGCAGGCTGCAAAATGATGTTTGGTTGGTTACTTATTCGCTTTGTCACTTTTGCATGTCTGTCGTCTTTGTGTCTAACCCAGTGTTTCCTAACCTTTTTAGAGCCGCGGCACTTTTAACATTAAAAAAATCTGGGGGCACACCACCAACCAAAATGACACAAAATGACACTCTAACACAGTAAAGAACGACTGGGAGATGGTGGCCTGCTGGGAGCAGTTGCTGGGAGAGCTGAAGCCGGGAGGAGGGGGCAGAGCCAGGCCGTGCCATGCCCTGCCCCCTCTCCCCCAGCTTCAGCTCTCCCTCAGCTTCTCCAGCCTTGAGGGGGCAGTGCGAGCGAGGGGTGGGAGTCATGGCCCCCGTCCCCGGCGCCGCTCTCCGCCATGACTCCCACCCCTCGTTCGCTGAAGCCGCGCGGAGGAGCATGAGCGGTGGATGGGCTTCAGTGGGTGGGGCTCCTCCTCTGCACGGCTTCAGCGAGCGAGGGGCGAGAGTCATGGCGGATTTGAGGTTGGCTGGAAAAACTGCCGAAGGAGGTGGCGCCCCGGCCCCTTCTTTTTCTTTGCCGTCGCCCGGCCCTTCCTCCTCCTCCCCCAAGCAGCAGGAGTTCGGCAGGAGGAGGGGGGAAGGAAGGGGGGCACAGCAGGAGGTCCGTCACGGCACACTACTGTGCCGCGTCACAGCGGTTGGGAAACACTGGTCTAACCAATCACTCATACCCAGCCCTGTATTTTCCAAAGGTAATGGACCATAACTCCCATCATCCATCAAGCCTGGATTAAGGTGAATGCCTACGTAGTGGTTCTCAACCTGTTGGTCTCCAAATGCTTTGGCCTTCAACTCCCAGAAATCCTAACAGCTGGTAAACTGGCTGGGATTTCTGGGAGTTGTAGACCAAAGCACCTGGGGACCCATAGGCTGAGAGCCATCGGCCTACAGGGAGCAGCTATCTTGCTTTTACATTTTTGTACAGCACCTGAGAATCATCATCACTATCTTGCTGACATAGCAGGTATGCTCACACCATGGAAGGGGTGGGGATATTCAAGGCTATTAAATCATAGCCTCTTTCCTGGGAAAATGTCAAGAAACATATTTATTTTTAAAAAAGGAATAAAAAATATACCATTACAAATTCCTGTAGATTCACATACTAACTTTAAAACCACATAGGAAAACCTGGGACACGATGGGAGGAAAAACAAGGATCAGATAGTGATTAGGCCAGTGGTTCTCAACCTTTGGGTCCCCAGATGTTTTGGCTTTCAACTCCCCAAAATCCTAACAGCTGGTAAACTAGCTGGGATTTTTGGGAGTTGTAGGCCAAAACATCTGGGAACCCACAGATTGAGAACCATTGGTTTAGGCCAAGAAGTCAGTACTATCCCATTGTTAAAAGGCCTATAGCAGTGGTTCTCAACCTGTGGGTCCCCAGATGTTTGGCCTACAATTCCCAGAAATCTCAGCCAGTTTACCAGCTGTTAGGATTTCTGGAGATTGAAGGCCAAAACATCTGGTGACCTACAGGCTGAGAACCACTGGCCTACAGAGATTTTCATTAGCAGAGATGGGTCACTGTAGGCTTCTTAACAAGCAAATGTTAACAAGCTGGAAATGTAACCCACTCAAAAGACCCACACTCTTCTGACCGGCCTAATCTAGGTCTACTTCTCACAAGGGAAAAGTAAGCAAATAGCAAATATTACTGTTTAAGTGTCCCTCTCTATAAATTCATATGTCTTTAGGGGAAGGGTAAACATTTGGATCATGAACATGCACAGGGGAACAACCTTGTTTGAATTCTGGAAAGCAGAAAGGTCACATTCCCCATCTGTATCTCTCATTGCCCAAATGCGCTAACCACAAAATAAATATTTAGATTGTTTCTAATTCTTGGTAAAGCATCCTGCACCCAACTTATGGTTAGGCAGAAGTCCTGGGTGGAAATATATGTTATATTAAGGTACTGAAAATGACTTCTACTGCTACCTCCCTATCCTATGCTCCAAGGTACATTTTTCATCTCAGGGCCCGTGGAATGCAGCAGTTGCATGGGGGTTATTGAGTGCTTACTTAACATCCCCAAAAAGTGCACCCTCCAGTTCATTTCTGGGGCAGATGAAGGCAAATGACAAAATAAATCATCCAACATGGAATAGAACAGAGTTCTCTTAACAGATAGGACTGGTGAAGGAAGTGGAGAGGCAAACAACTGGATGTTTGCAGGAACAGCCTAGCTCAGGCATGGGCAAATTTCGGCCCTCCAGGTGCTTTGGACCTGAGGCTGTTAGGAATTGTGGGAGTTGAAGTCAAAAGCCCATGCCTGGCCTAGCTCATCCATGCACCCACAGTAGCAAAGGGAGCTCTTGTCACATCTGTGCAGCTGTTCTGGTAATCCGAATTGTTTTCCTTGCAGGGCAAGTTTTGCTGGGGTGTCTGCCAAAGCACAGAGTAAAGATGGGCTTCGTAGTTGCTGTCTTGCATGCTGACACAGGTCCCCAGCAGTGCAGCATCCACCAGCCCCTCAGAAGGGAGGTGGGAGGCCGCGGCCAGGGCACAAAGAAGCGGTCTGTCCCATTCCGAAAGGGAGGAAGAGCTATTTTCTTCAGTGGAAATACAAGTCCGTTGATTGGAAGGCAGGCACAGGCAAGGGCTAGGCCCTAGGCCTGGTTGCTGTGGCAACCCAGGCTGAGCTAGTTCAGTTATTTCAGGTGGAGAGTGCTGGACCACCGAGCCTCGCAGTGTAGGGGCTATTTGCTTGCCTGAGGGGAAGTCAGGTGGGCTCCTAAATCCAATATTAGGAATAGAAGAGTTGCAAGGGAGAGAGGCAGCACATGTCCTGTTCCTTAGAATAGATTCCTCCTCCTCCTGGTCTAGCTGCTGCATTGGGCTTTTGAGATATTCAGTGTCTATAGCAACGGGCTCAGACAAGTGACAGGAACAGTTTTCCAAAGGTAAATGTGGGTGAGCACAAAGGCAGATGGGGGTATGTGATGGAGCTGCACACAGGCCAGGGCGTCTGGGAGCTGCCTGGCTGTCATTCAAATTTGGGAAAGGATGTTGTGGTGGGCCAACCTGCTGCTCCTTAGTGGCCAAGTCTGAACTTGAATGTTTCTTGTCTGATGTGAGCGCTTGCTTCTTTTTCGCTGGCCCTAACGGGCTCCAGGACTTCTTCCGTTTATGGGACCGTGCAGCGGGCTTTACCAAGACCCTCTCTTTTTCAGGCGCAGTATGGAATTTGTCTTCAGCAGGGCCAATAGCCCGTGAGCCATTGTTTGCCACCATGCTGCCCTCTTTATGCAGGTTAGAAGCTGATCCTGGAGACTGCAAGGCAAAGGGCACAGTGCTGTCAAACACCCCCAGGGACAGAGCGGCTAGCTGAAGAAAGCTTTGGTCCTCAAAGAAGTGGGTTGAGTCCCTTGGGGTGCCAAACTGTCCTGCTGAGCCCTCAGCAGACATGCAACATTGCAGTGCTTGATCTAAAGGTGGTATTGTCGCATTCTCATTCACCTCCTTTAGCAATCCAAAGGACTCTCCATCACCAGCAGCTAGAGGCACCCTGGGGGGGAAAAAACAAGAGATGGAAATGCAACCCTTTAAAAGGTCTGAGTGTTTTGCATATATAATTCTGATGTAATATAACAACTCTGCAAGTGGAGAAAGAGTGCCTTGCCTACGATCTTGGTGCCACTTGTAACATTAGTTCATAACAGAGTCACTTTATCTCCCACACCAAGAAGGTCCTGTTCATATAGGGCAGTGGTTCTCAAGCTTCTTAATGCCTCAACCCCTTAATACAGTTCCTCATGTTTTGGTGACCCCCAACCATAACATTATTTTCGTTTCTACTTCATAACTGTAATTTTGCTACTTTTAGAAACCGTAATGTAAATACCTGATATGCAGGATGTATTTTCATTCACTGCACCAAATTTGCCACAAATGCTTAAATTTGAATAGTGGTGGGGTTGCGGGCTGGGTTGATTTTGACATTTGAGACTTGTAGTTGCTGGGATTTATAGTTCACCTACCATCAAAGAGCATTCTGAACTCCACCAACAATGGAATTGAACCAAACTTGGCACACAGAACTCCATGACCAACAGGAAATACTGGAAGGGTCTGGTGGACATTGATTTTGGGAGTTGTAGTACACCTACGTACAGAGAGCACTGTGGACTCAGACAATGATAGATCTGGACCAAACTTGGCACAGATACTCAATATGCCCAGATGTGAACATTGGTGGAGTTTGGGGAAAATAGACATTGACATGTGTGAGTTGTAGTTGCTGGGATTTATAGTTCACCTACAATCAAAGAGCATTCTGAACCCCACCAATGAGAGAATTGGGCCAAACTTCCCACACAGAACCCCCATGACCAACAGAAAATACTGTGTTTTCTGATGGACTTTGGAGACCCCTCTGACACTCCCTCGCGACCCCCCCCCCCAAGGGTCCCGACTCCCAGGTTGAGAAACATTGATATAGGGTTTACGTCAGCGTTACTCAACCTGGGGGTCGGAACCCCTGGGACGGGTAGCGAGGGGGTTCCAAAGGGGTCGCCAAAGACCAGAAAACATATTTCTGATGATCATAGGAATCCCTTTGGCAGAGAAGGCTGAAGATCTCTCCACCTATCCTTCTCTTCCTTTTTGGAAACAGACAGCGAATTCTCCCACCAAAAGCCCTCCTCCCCTGTGATTGGCCAGCCTCTCAGCAAGCCTTTCAGGAGAGCTGTTTCTGAGACTCCAAGTGGGTAGGGGCATGCTTAGTGCATGGCAGTGTGGTGCGCACAGGCAGACAAGGGAGAGCTTACAAGGCTGTACATACAATTGTACATACAATTGCAAGCTTTACTGTGCCAACACCTTGCAGCAGCAGTTATTATCATGAGGCTAATCCAAGGCACGATGCTTGCATAACAAACTGCCACCAGAATCCTGGCAATGGAATAGAATCCTCTACCTCAAGAAGGCAGTTTTTGTGGCCTCAGTGGATGACAAAATATTGCTTCCAAATGCCTTCTAGGGGCATTTTTTCATGTTTTAGAGCAGGGGTGCTCAGAATGGTGATCAGGATCACCAAGGTGATCTTTGGGCCTCATCCTGGTGATCTTGAGGCCCCTGACCAGGTTTTTTGCAGTTGGTCCTCTTCATGCGCCCCTGCATGCTGCAAAGAAGTCCTCCATCGTTGTTCCTCCCCGCTCCTGCTTGCGCGCCGCCAAAAGCTCAGAGTCCAAGAGGCAGAATGGGCCCCCTCTTTTGGATTCCTCCTCTCTCTCCGTCCTTCTCCAGCCACTCAGAGTCGTAGGAGACCAAGGGGCGGGCCTGGATGACGCGATGCATGGCTGGCCTTGGCGCATCATGAAGCGCCCATTCTGCCTCTCTGACTTCTCGTGAGCTCTTGGAGGCGGCACGCATGTTGGCGGCATGGAAATAGGAGCAATGACGGAGGAGGAGGAGAAAAAGGACGCAGGGGTCATTTCCTTACCGCATCTCAAAGGTCGGTCTTTTTACTTGGGGGTGGGTGCTTGATTGTTCTGTGGCATGTCTCTTTGCTTATTTTTAATGTTTAAAAATGGCCTTTTAGCTCCAAAGCCTCTCTGCTTGCTTTGTTCCTTGAGAAATATATGTTGGGGAATATGGAAATGTGGGAGAAATGGGGTGGTTGGATGTATTTTTGCATGCCCCTTTGTTTACCTTGCTGAGTATTAAATGGCCTTGCAGTTCAAAGCCTCTCTTCTTACTTTCTGGCTGATAATATGTGTGGTAATATGGCAGTGTGGGAGAAATGGGGTGGTTGTATGTATTTTTATGCTCTGTTTTATATTGTTGTTATTAAATTGAAATGTTGATGTTTTATAACTTCATTTTATGTAAACCGCCCCGAGCCTGCTGGAAAGAGCGGTACATAAAAATGAATAATATAAATAAATAAATAAATAAGAAAATAGTTATACGTTTTACATTTCTGGGTAGGTGATCTTTGGGACTTGGTTTTTTAATCAGTAGCTCCCATGCTGAAAAAGTGTGAGCACCCCTGTTTTAGAGATTCTTCAAACCATGTTACATCAGAGGGATCGTTTTATTGAAATACAAAAAGTGACTAGGAGGTAACTTCCAGTTGTAATAACGTGCTCTCCTGGGCCTACAAAAAAAACTTGCATTAGAGAGCACTTGGAAGCAAAAATATGTACATTTTTTTTGCAAGGGAGGATGTGACAGGGATGCAACTTCTCAGGTTTCCCTAGTGAAATTTTGCCTGCTCCTTTCCTTTCGATGCCTAGTCTGTATTTCTAAATGTTGAACTGAAGTGTGGAATGAAGGAAAGTTTAATGGATGAGCAGAATATTTACTTGAGGGACAATGTCATGCCTTTTGCCCTGGGGATTGACTAAGCTTTACTTCAAAAATTTTGATGTTCTCAGAAATATCATTCCTACTTTTTGAAGGCGTTTTGTGACTCGCTGCTGTTGGACCTCTGCTTTGAATTGAGGAAGTTTTGATTTGATTGCTATTCCGTTGAATCATTTTGTTTTCACACTGCATTTACACGATGCTAGACATATGGTGAGCCACTTTGTGAGGTGAAGGGTAGGATGGATATATGCCAAACAATAACAATGCAAACATAACAAATATTTAGATAGCCGTGCTCTCGGTTTCCTCTCTTAATCATATTGGAAGAAGATAAAAAAGGAAAGCCAAAATATGACAAAGTCTCTTCTATACATACTATATTTAATTTAAGTGACTGCATACAAGAGTGGGTATACTTTAAGAGTGCAGGATTTACAGAACTCTGCTAACTACATTCACAAGCAAGGTGGAAAATATACAAGTTCCTCACACACATCACATCTTGGAGAGAATGGAATACTTTTAATTCAGCCTTGCCCAGTCGAAAGCCCATGGGTGAAATTTTTAAAATTTACCTTGAGGATGAAGTGCCCAAGAAAACATACTCATTTGTCAGTTGCGAAATGATGCTATCCACAACAGCGTAGTGGGAAGGATCTGACACAAATTCCTTATGTTGTGGGCTGTGAAGATGCTGCAAGGACAAGACAACTACATTAGATATTAAGCCGTGAGATAAATGTGAAAATGACAAAGTTGGCAATCCAGTAAACATCAGCTTGTCTATGTCCCAAAGAACAGCAAGACCTCCCACTTATGAGTCAAGTGCCTGCCATGATTTCAGGAGCATATCTAATAAGGTCAGCTTACTATGTAGAAGTAGAAGGTTTTCATGGGTAGGAAAACTAATACTAAGAAAGCTATACAAATGAATATGCTTATGCAGATAGTCAGCAAAGAGGTCTGCTTTCCAAGTTTCATTCCATAGCCATAGGTCCAGCAATATGCCTTGTCTATTCAGAAAGCCATGGGATTCTAGTGGAAATTTGTAGGTTCTGCAGTCTCTACAGAAGGAGAAAACACAGAAATGGGACTCCCCTGAGCTCTCTGAGGCACTGAATGCAGTTATACTTTAGTGCTGTTTCCATACAGAATCCAGCAGACCTTGATGCCCAGAGCTGGCAATATACAAGCATTTCATGGGAGTAGAGAGGAATGCACACAGTGTCGCAGAATCCAACTTCTTGGCCAGTTCAGCTTACTTGAAAGGTACAAAAATGCTTTATATTTTTAGTGTGGCTAGTAGTTCTGAAGCTAGAAGTTTGATTGTACCAAATGGTGGCATCATGTTTATACCCCCCACAAACAAGACTACAGATAATCTGCTGTAACACAGCATAATGAAAATGAGAAATTAGATACATAACCGAACCCTATCAGAAATTCTAACTGCCTTTTTTATCAAGGAAAACCTAGACATTTTGATAGTTGTACAGTCAGGGCTGAGGTGAAGGACTTCCTTACCATCCACAGTTCTGCAAAGGGTTTTTCACAACATTCGCAGTAGCCTTTCTGCATCTGGGGCAGGAAACAGCCATCAGAGAGGGGGCTTGCTCCATTGGCTAGACCGTAGCTATTAGGTTCTCTGTAGAATGGAACCAGCACAAATACATTCTGAATCTTCCATTATTTCTCCCAAAAAAATTTTTACAGTTGGCCTTCCATATTTTCAGGTTTGACTTTTGCAGATTTGATCATTCATGGATGTGATGAAAGTGTAATCTATAGGAATCCTGTTACTGTTTTTTAAATGTTTGTTTTATTTTGTATATCTTGCTGCACTACTACGCGCTTTTGCAAGCCACCCCAAGTCCCTTTTTGTGAGATGGTGGCAGGATATAAATAAAGTTGTTGTTGTTGTTATCATCACTAATGCCTCTAATGTAGTTCTGCGGTCAGCCTCCTCCAGAAGTTGATAATGGAATCACATTGGAGGACCTAGTAATTCTCTGTAGGTTCCCAAGTGAAATTCTATTGTCAGCTTCCAAGTGTAAGGTGACCATAAAAGTTATGCAGGAAAATCGAGAAATTCCTAGAGGTGTTAAATAAAACTCAGGGATTTTTAATTTGCATGTTTAAATTTTTCACATGAGTGCTGTGCCCCTAATTGCAGCAAATTCAGAGGTCCGACTGTACCTTTTCTCCAACTCAAAATATAATTATACAATTTAGCACACTGGTATGTCACCTTGGCCTCCTTTCGGAAAAATTAATGTTTAGACTACAATTCCCAAAATGCTTAACCAGCAAAGAGAGTGCTGCAATCCATCGCCCCAGCCCCAATCTTCCACACTATACTTCTAAGTGCTGGCCTTTGGTTTCGAAACGTGAGCAGAGAATGGCTCGTATATCAATATTTTGTGGCTTTTTCCTGTTAGCGTGCTGTGAAAATCCTTGGCAGGATTCCAGTTGTCTACCTGGCTTCCTCACCACACAGACAGATTTCTAGTCTTGTATACCATTATTATGCAGAGCAAGTCTAGTGTAATGGTTTGAGCATTGGGACTGATTCTGCAGACCATTGTCACAGTTCTCGCTCAACCATGGAAACCTACTGGGCACATTATGCTTTCTTGCTATCAGAGGATGTCAAAGGAAAATCCCGTCTGAGTAAATCTTGCCTTAGTGTTGCCACTGGTTTGAAATGACTTGAAGGCACTCAACAGAAAATGTATCTGCAAAAAATTATCATGGCCACTATCAGCTAGGTATCTTTCTCCTTTTACACACACACACAAGCACACACTTACTTTAAGATGGAGGATTTCTGTGGAAGTTCAAAGGGGCTCTTCCTTCTCTGAGGTAGGAAATATAGTTGAGGAAAATAACTGAAGTGTTTAAAAAATGGACGAAGTTGCCTAGACAGAAGAAATAAAAGTCTGTCTCAATCTCGAGAGGAATGGGAGAACTTTGGGAAGACAGGATCTACAAAGCATAATACCATAATTCTTGAGAATCTTGGACTGTCATTTATGAAAAATATGCTGCTGAACGCTGCCTCTGTGCTCCATTTGTTGCTCCATTTGAGACTATCTCAGACAAAGGTACCTAGAGCCTACCAATAATTTCTGACCTTCAGTCCTTATCAGCTCCAACTGATGGTGGAGGATCTCGACTATGCCAAAAACAGGAGGTAGTTTCCCTAGTTCTGGGCTAAACTAACCAGGATCATACCAGACTGGTAAAACTTCATGCTACTTCCAAACTGTGATTATTGGTTTGTTGTTCTTATTATGATCTTGGATCCAGAAGCAAAACTGAAATCCTGGCTTCAGACTTTTAAGAAATGAATTTCTGAACTTGAGTAGAGAATGAACTAAATATTATTTGCTGCCTGAATAGGCTGGCACTAAGATAAAGCATGGTGCTTATGAAGGAAAGGTAACATCTTTCACTAGCAATGCCCCAATATGGAATGCTCTCCCTAGCAAGCCTCGCTTAGCAACTACACCAATGTCATTTTGCTGCCAAGCAAATACCTTATTCTTTCCTCAAGTCTTTCAAATCTATATCATTTTAGATTCATGAGGTTCTTACACTGTTTGTTTCAGCCTCTATCATAAGGCAACTGTGGAAGGCTAGTGAGATGCAGACCTTGAATGGTTGCACTCTCACTCGAAAATATCTCATTGTGGGTTGCTGTAAGTTTTCCTGGGTGTATGGCCATGTTGCAGAAGCATTCTCTCCTGAGTTCTTTCTTCCACTCTGGACATTCCACAGATATATAAACCCCATTTGCCTAACAGACCTCACAACCTTTGAGGATGCCTACCATAGATGTGGGCGAAACGTCAGGAGAGAATGTTTCTGGAACATGGCCATACATACAGCCCAGAAGACTCACAGCAACCCTTTGATTCTGGCCATAAAAGCCTTTGACAACACATTATCTCACTGTGGTTTTTTGGCCCCAAATACCTGTAAACATCTTCTACATCTTTCATCATTACCCTCCCTGGCTAAAATCCCCGAATACTCTGTACAGGACAGGTGGGATATTTTCACACATTCTGGGGTTTTCCTAGCCACTTTAGTGTTTTGAGCCCCTACATCTCCTTTTTTTGTTTCAGAAGATAATAAGTAGTGGTACATTATGTTACTTACCTTCTTTCATCTTCAATTTTAAGGAAATGCTGTCTCAGCTTAACTACTAGAAAGGAAAAGTGGAGATATTTAAAAAAACAATTTTCAACAGTTATCATTATTAAATTATCAGAGAAAACAGAGACACCGCAATTTCCATCACTGATTTGGGTTAAGCAGAAAGGTCAAAGTAAGCCAGGCAGCCTCAATCTCTCCAGCACCTCTTTTTACAAGTTAAATACTGTCATGACAGATGGGGGGGGGGGAGTAGGGAGGAGGAGAGAGAATTACTATTAAGCAGCCAGCTCACAAAAAAGGCCGAACAAGCTGCTGCAGGTGACTGTTATTTAAACATTGTGCAACAAGGCGATTATTATATTAAAACAACAGCCCTCCTCATGAACAGGCACAATGCCAGCACTGTGCCAAGGCTGCATTGTTAGCAAATGGGACAGCATCCAGGGCTGACAGCCGTGAGAGCACATTTCCAGGGAACAAGAGATGGGGCTTGGACCTTGTTGGAGTCACACACACACACACAATCTATCAGCAGTTTCAAATATCAAGAAACAATTAAGGTTCCCCTGTAAGGTTGGGAGTGTGGAAGGAAAAAAGACTTGATGGACTGAGGCCCGATTCAGCATGGCTCTTCTTATGTTCCTATGTTCTTACACTTAGCTATGCAAGGTCCATGCTGAAATTTCCAATGGACATTTGCCCCTGTGTGAAGTTAAATACATACAGTGAGGGGAAAAGTATTTAGTCAGATACCAACTGTACAAGTTCTCCCACTTAAAAAGATGAGAGAGGCCTGTAATTAGCATCATAGGTGGACCTCAACTATGAGAGACAACAGGAGAAAACTCATCCAGAAAATCACATTGTCTGATTTTTAACAAATTTATTTGCAAATTATGGTGGGAAATAAGTATTTTGTCCATATCAAAAGTTCATCTCAATACTTTGTTATACAGTGTTCCCTCACTACTTCATGGTTCGCTTATTACGGACTCGCTATTTTATGGATTTCAAAAAATATTAACTTAAAATGTATATCATGGTATTTTCGCTGTTTTGTGGGGTTTTGCCGCTGCCGCTCTCCAAGGCACTTTCCTTCCTCAGTCCTCCCCCCCTCCAGCCTTGAAGGGCCTTTCCTTCACTTTATTTTAAGTTTATAAAGACTCAAGATAGTGTATAACTTCTAAAATAATGTTTAAATATTAAAATAAATAGAGCAGTGAGGGAACACTGTATATCCTTTATTGGCAATGACAGAGGTCAAACATTTTCTGTAACTCCTCACAAGGTTGGCACACACTGTTGCTGGTATGTTGGCCCATTCCTCAATGCAGATCTCCTCAAGAGCAATGATGTTTTGGAGTTGTCATTGGGCAACATGGACTTTCAACTCCCTCCAAAGGTTTTCTATAGGACTGAGATCTGGAGACTGGCTAGGCCACTCCAGGACCTTGAAATGCTTCTTACGAAGCCACTCCTTCCTTGTCCCGGCAGTGTGCTTAGGATCACTGCCATGCTAAAAGGCTCAGCCACGTTTCATCTTCAGTGCCCTTTCTGATAGGTTTGCACTCAAAATCTCACGATACATGGCCCCATTCATTCTTTCATGTATACGGATCAGTCGCCCTGGTCCCTTTGCAGAGGAACAGACCCAAAGCAGGATGTTGTCACCCCCCGATGCTTCACAGTAGTGTTCTTTGGATGCTTCACAGTAGTGTTCTATGGTGTTCTTTGGATGCAATTCGGCATTCTTTCTCTTCTAAAAACGACGAGTTGTGTTTCTGCCAAACAGTTCTACTTTGGTTTCATCTGACCATATGACATTCTCCGAATACTCTTCTGGATCATCCAAATGCTCTCTAGCAAACTTCAGTCGGCCCCGGACATGTACTGGCTTAAGCAGGGGGACACATCTGGCACTGTAGGATCTGAGTCCCTGGCGGCGTAGTGTTTTACTGATGGTAGCCTTTGTTATGTTGGTCCCAGCTCTCTACAGGTCATTCAGTAGGTTCCCCTGTGTGGTTCTGGGATTTTTGCTCACCGTTCTTGTGATCATTTTGACCCCACAGGGTGAGATCTTGCGTGGAGCTCGAGATTGAGGGAGATGATCAGTGGTCTTGCTGGTGTCCTTCGACAGCTCTTTGGCCTTCACAATAGTGGAGCTTGGAGTGGGACTGTTTGAGGTTGTGGACAGATGTCTTTTATACTGATAACAAGTTCAAATAGGTGCCATTACTACAGGTAATGAGTGGAGGACAGAGAAGCCTCTTAAAAAGAAATTACAAGTCTGTGAGACTCAGAAAGCTTGCTTGTTTGTAAGTGACCAAATACTTATTTTCTATCATAATTTGCAAACAAATCCATTAAAAATCAGACGTGATTTCTGGATGTGTTTTCTCATGTTGTCTCCCCCCTTCCTCCTTTCTCCAAAGAACTCTATTCCACATTTTGTAAAATGTGGAATAGGCGGGGGAAAGGAGGGCTGAAGGAGAGAGGGAAGAATGCAACTCCAGAGACCTCAATTTGATAGTTTTTAAACTGCCTTGCCTTCAGAGAAGGAAGGAAGGAAGGAAGGAAGGAAGGAAGCAAGGAAGGAAGGAAGCAAGGAAGCAAGGAAGGAAGGAAGCAAGGAAGCAAGGAAGCAAGGAAGCAAGGAAGGAAGGAAGCAAGGAAGCAAGGAAGCAAGGAAGCAAGGAAGCAAGGAAGCAAGCAAGGAAGCAGGGAAGCAGGGAAGCAGGGAAGAAGGGAAGAAGGGAAGAAGGGAAGAAGGGAAGAAGGGAAGAAAGGGAAAGTCAGCCCAAAATAGGGGTGCAACTATTATGCGAGGAAAACAAAAATATCATTTTTGACACTTCAAAAGGGGTGTGCGACTATTATGTGGTGGTGACTTTGTGCGATGAAATGTGGTATATGTACAGGTGAGGAATACATTACTGTTTAACCCTTTGCTGTCACTCTCATTAGAGTCAATGGTACACACTGAACATAAAGATATTTTAGTAAGGCAGAATATGAAGCTGGAAATGATACAACAGGAAGCAATAAAATGGGAGGCAATAAAGACAAACAAGTGGCCAGCAATCTAAACCTAGCTGGAACACCATGCTTACCTTTTTGAAGCTGATACCCAGAAACACACAATTTCATCTAAATCAATATAAATAAACAATGTGAGAGGGCAAGACATTGCAGCTTTAAATATGCACGATAAAAGATAGAAAAGCTTTCACTATTTTTTAAAAAGCATTTATTAGATTACATCATTTCTAAGCAATATACCAACAATATCTAACAAAATATAGTACGATCAATTAAAACTGAAATGGAATCAAAACAAAGTCATATTTCTTGTAAATAATAATAATTAATAATAAAACTTTATTAACACCCTCCCAGAGGGACTCAGGGCGGCTCACAAAGCACTAAGAGGTGCAAACATACAAAAATACAAAAGTTCAATGACAATAAAAGAAAAACAATAACAACCAACAGAAACATCATAAACCCCCCTAATTAAGATCAGTACAATGCAACCATTGTTGTAGATATAATACAGCTGCAATCAATATCAGCCTCATAAAGTGCACTGTGCAATAATCTCTAGAATAGATCCTTGGATATGTTCATTAAGGGTTTCTAAACATGGTCAAAGGCTTGTCCAAACAGCCATGTCTTCAATTGTGTACGGAAGGCTTGGAAATTGGGGCTAGCCTAATCTCCCTTGGGAGGGCATCCCAAAGCCCGGGGGGGGGGGGCATCACTAAGAAGGACCTCTCTCTTGTACCCACCAACCGCACTTGAGATGGCAGTGGGACCGAGAGGAGGGTCTCCCCAGCAGATCTTGGAGCCCACACTGGTTCATAGAAGGAGATGGTTGAAACAAGGAAGTTTTCAGTATTTATTTATTTATTTAAGAATTTTACCCCGCTCTTCTCAACCCCCGAGGGGGGACTCGGAGCAGCTTACAGTAAGGCGCAATTCGATGCCCACACAGTAACAATATAAGACCCCAGAACCCTTCAACAATTAAAATACATTAAAATACATTAAAATAAAATTACCTAAACATCATGCGCATTCATTCCAGATTAAAACAATGTTCTGTCCATAAAAGCATTGGCCCTATTCATCCACTTTCCATTAAAATCCCATCTAAAGTGCTGCCTTGTGCTGGTGTGCAAACGCCTGGTCCCACAGCCAGGATTTTACTTTTTTCCTGAATGCCAGGAGGGATGATAGTAGTAGACACCAAAAAATCCAAAATGTCTAATTTGTACATTTCTCAACAAAGACAATTAATTAGAGTAAGTAAAGTAATAACAGTAAACTGAAGTCAGAATGAAATAGCTCTAGATAATCTATATTAGCATTACTGTTGCTGCTATATATTTGTTTATATCTTGCCTTTTCTCAATTACATTTTCAAATGCTTACAGAAACATCAGTACATGCAAAGAAAAGTTTAAAATGCAATTAAATAGCCTATAGAACAGGCATGGGCAAACGTTGCCCCTCCAGATGTTTTGACTTCAATGGCCACAATTCCTAACAGCCAGTAGACTGTTAGGAATTGTGGGAGTTGAAGTCCAAAAGACCTGGAGGGTCAAAGTTTTCCCATGCTTGCTATAGAATTAAAACAACTTCAAATCCATTAAAAGACAAAAGATACAAACCAAACAAAACAGCACACCATTAAAAGCCCATGACAGTTATTTTGTAAAAGATTGTCTAAATAAAAACTGTTTTCACTTCCTGGTGGAAGGACAGCAAGGAGGGAGCCATTCTAGCCCCCCTAAGGAGAACACCAAGTTCTTGGAGAAGCCACTGAGACGCTCTTCCCCCGTGGTCCCACCAAATGTGGAATTGAGACAAGATTTGTCTTTGAGTTTTTAAGAGCTTGGGCAGGCTTATATAGAGATACAAGTGTTCAGATTCCATGTACCTGAGGCAAGAATACGAACTGCTTCCCTACCACACCCCTTTAGAACTTATTTTTGAATGGAGGTAACTAGAGCTAGGCAAATATCACCGGATCCAAAGCTTACTTCTAAAGGAGCCATTATATCACTGCATCTTTCAGAGTGCCTTTTTCCATAAGGATGCAACTGACCAGGATCCACCTGGTCCATTCTCCTTAGCACACTTAAATCTATTGTGAAGGGCAAGAATTGAGAGAGCAAAGGACCAGGCACATACATGTAAACATCCACCAGGTCACAAAAAGTGAAAATTAATCCCATAATTTAGGGCAGAGTTTGGCAAAGATAATTTTGCGTGGGCTGTAAGTCCCAGAATCCCACAAGGTTGTCACAGAGGGGGATGATTCGATCCTGGATGTGCCTATCGGTCATGCACATGGTGGTCAAAACTGGAGCTGGCAGCTACCTTACCAATGGTGTTCCCTCACCTCCAATGCTGAGAATGAGCTTGTGCTTCTGGCAAATTATGTAAACTGGAATAGGAGAATAAATTAAGCTTGTGTCTACTAGACTAAACCATGTTCATTAGAGAATCTCCTTGCCAGCTGATAGTAAATAATGTAATATTGTGCAGCTGAAAGAGATCCCCGGGAGTCTTTCCCTGCCTCAGAGCAGAACAAAAAAGATCTATGAGATGAGCATTAGTAGATCCATTTGTGGGAAACAAATCGAGATCATTTATTTATATAGGGACTCTGTCTTCTAACCACACTGTGCCAAACAGCCAGTTAGTGAGAATTCCACAAACTATGCCTCTTTTACTGAAAGGCAAGAGATGATAAACAGCATATCTTAGGTATGGCATTTCCCAGCCACTCTCTATAAGCCTTACTCTGGACCCCAAAGTCCCACTAAGAGTACCAACCTTTGCCTTGGAATGATACTTCTTAGATAACCGTCGTATGTAGGTCAGCATTTCTGAGGAAGGAGGACCATTAAGGAATCAATATTGCATTCTGTGTTCTAGAAAGCAGTAGATGGATGGAACAAGAGAAGCAAATGTCTACTTCTGGGGACACTAAGGGAAAGGAAGAGGGCAGGTTCATGGCTACTTTCAGACTTTCTTTGAGCCCCCATTAAGTTACTTGCCTTTCAAGAAGCATCTATAGCTGCAGTCCAATCTAGTGATATTTACAGAGGACCATTCTTTGTCCATGCCCTGATAATCTAATTATTCACTTCCTGATTTCTTCAAATAGAACACAATTACAAGCCAAGCTCAGGACTGGCAAAGGTGAGTTGATCAGCTAGCAAGTCAAGTAAATGTTGGGATCAAGTTCCTATGCTTGTCTTAAGAGATAAAGGTTTCCCCCTGACATTATGTCTCCGGGGGAGTGATGCTCATCTCCATTTCTAAGCCAAGAACTGGCATTGTCCATAGACACCTCCAAGGTCATATGGCTGGCAAGACTGCATTGAGTGCAGAAGCGGTACCTATTGATCTACTCACTTTGCATGTTTTCGAACTGCTAGGTTAGCAAAAGCTCAGGCTAACAGTGGGAGCTCATCCTGCTCCCCGGATCTGAACTACCAACCTATCGGTCAGTAAGTTCAGCAGCTCAGCAGTTTAACCTGCTGTGCTACTGGGGGACTCCGCTTGTCTTAATAGAGGCAAACATTGGATATTCTTTAGTTGTAAAATGCTTTGTACATATACAGTATGAAATTGAAGTACAGCGAGCTTTTGTTGTCCACTGTGGTTTGGTTTCAGGACCCGCCATGGATACCAAAATCATAAATGCTCCAGTCCCATTATATACAGTTGAATGGGAAAATGGTAACCCTTATATAATATGGCAAAGTTTGCCTTTTGCAATTTTTAAAAACTCAGTATTTTCAAGATCAGTGGAAACAGAATCAATGGCTATGGAGGACCAACAATATATACTCTTGCATATAATTACAGATATATCATTTTTTTTATATTCATGGGTCTGCACCCTCTCTGACAAAGAAGTGTATATTTTTAAATGGATTTGTCCATTCAATTAAGTTTAAGAAGGCCAAATAAGAGATCACATCTCTTGTCGATTTAATAAGAGCCTGCTCCAATTTAAAAAAAACAGTGAGGTTTTCTATGTCAGATGAGTATTTTACATAGTAATGAGTACTTGCTAAGGTGCTGTTAAAGGCATAGAGATTACAGCTAACAAGAGAGTTTACAATATTAATCAAGACCAATGCAAAAGTGTATAGGAAGGTAAATCTCTGCTAGCAACCATGCATAGTCATGAACACCCTCGGTCCATTGCTCTGGTCTGCCACCTTCCAGCAAGATTGACGTACTACACTGTTTTGACAGAGAAGAGGTTGTCTGTTAGTACAGAATGCAAGGAATGAAAATATCAGGCAACTTAAGTCATGTAGAAAGGAGGCCAATTTAAATTATTTATTTTGATGAAGAATTTATATGCCACCTTTCAAGACAAAGTTTACCCACAGCAATGGCAACGTTTTAAAAAGGATACCATCTGCATGTATAACCTGTATCCCCCACAGTCGTGCGCTGGCAAGGATGCTGTTTCCAGGGTTGTTATCCTGGGGGAATGGTGGGGAAGTTAAAAAGATTGACACTACTCATTGCAGTTGCTAGAACAGCTCACTTGGGGGAGAAGACTAGCTTTCATGGAACAGTTGAGAGATTAAGATAACCATCTTGCTTTCAAAATAGAACACATAAAAATCATAAATTTTGTCAATTCTGTTCTGCTATCCCACAAAGCCATCTGCCTTCACTCCATGCTTTTTTATGGAGCATCAGCTGATTGATGTTTAATTCATATGCACACCTACCAGATTATTTTTGGATGAAATGCCAAGCGTTCCCATCTCCCTTGAAGGATACTTCCTGCCTTGATGCTTCTTGTTGACTAGTTGGAGCTTTCACTGTTTGTTGTTGATGTTTAGTGTACTTGCTCTCTGGATTGCCTGGGAGACTGTACTTCCTAAGACAGGGCTGGTCTAGCTCAGTGTTTCCCAACCAGTGTGCCATGGCACACTAGTGTGCAGTGAGCGATCATCAGGTGTGCTGTGGGAAATTGGAACCTCCAATACCCTTTCTTCCCCCTCCTACCAAACACTTTTTCTTCTCCACTTGGGCTCTTCTTCCCAGCCTCGCTCTGCTTGCTTTGTCTCGCTTTGCTCTGGGGCGAGTCTGCGCAGTAGCGCCCGCACAGGTCACATCTTCTTCCCTCCCCCTCCTCTCCTGAATACGCTCACGCTGCCCCCTTGGATCAAAATGGTGGCAGAAGCGGCAGCGTAGAAGAAAAAGTAAGTGTTCGGCAGGAGGGAGGAGAAAGGGCACGAAGGGAAAGGGGGAGGAAGAGGTCTCTGTCGAAAGCTGGCATGGGCAAACTTGAACCTTCCAGGTGTTTTGGACTCCAACTCCCACCATTCCTAGCAGCCTCGGGCTCTTTTCCTTCCCCCCCTCAGCCACTTAAGCAGGAAAGGGCCTCAGGCTGTTAGGAATGGTGGGAGTTGAAGTCCAAAGCACCCAGAGGGCCAAAGTTTTCCCATGCCTGTTTTAGGGACCTTAAAGTGGTGAGCCTCCTTCCAACATTGTGATTCTGGATAGAAAACAAACAAAAAATAACATAACATTGTTTGAGTCCACAGTGCTCTCTGGATATAGGTGAACTACAACTTCCAAACTCAAGGTCAATTCCTAAGCAAACCCTTTCAGTACTTTCTGCTGGTAATGAGAGTTTAATATGTCAAGTTTGGTTCAATTCCATTGTTGCAAGACTTCAGGATGCTCTTTGATTGTGTGTTAACTATAAATCCGAGAAACTGTTACTCCCAAATGTCAAGGTCTATTTTCCCCAAACTTCATCTGTGTTCACATTTGGGCATATTGAGTATTCATGCCAAGTTTGGTGCTGATCCAACATTGTTTGAGTCCACAGTGCTCTCTGGATATAGGTGAACTACAACTCCAAAACCCAAGGTCAATGCCCACCAAACTCTTATAGCATTTTCTCTTGGTTATGGGAGTTCTGTGTGGGAAGTTTGTGTCTTTCTGCCATTCCTGCCAGGATATCCATGTTGTGTTCATCAAAACAGGCCCAGATTTCACACGGAATGTATAAATACATTAAAAAACATATTAACTATATGTATTACTGTGTTCAAGTGTCATTTTGTGTCATTTTGGTTGGTGGTGTGCCCCAGGATTTTGTAAATGTAAAAAGTGTGCTGCGGCTCAAAAAAGGTTGGGAAACACTGGTCTAGCTAATCTCGGAAGGCTAATTTCAACTCAATTATTTTTACACACACCCATGCTCAATTTCACACACATACTCCACAGGATCAGCAAGCCAATGAACGTATTTGCTCACCTGACTGCCAATAGCTTTGTGCAAAAGCTTTTTCCCACGACTATTCAAGGTCTGCGAAAAGAAGAGTGAGTTGAGATCAGGACAGTGGCACAGGCAATATCAAAACAAGAGGAGATGAAGAATCAGGTTTTATTGGCCTTGGCAATGGGCCCAGGTGGTTTCCATTCATTATCACTCCATAGGCACTACTGCTTATGAACAAATTATTTCATTGACTTCCTGCCACCTTATCGAGCTAGTCCCTTTCATTCTATTGAGCCAGTCCCTTTCATTCCCAATTTGTGCAAAAATGAATGAAACCAAATTCAGGGCATCCGTGCCAAATTGTAAACATCTTCCAAGTACACTAATGGAGATTTTCAGGTATGGATTTCTTTCTGCTTCAATTATTGTTGTCAAATCCAGAGAAGACATCCTGCAGACAAGTGACCTGGTAGCTTCTCTTTGGGATTCTTCTTGGGTTTGATTTTTCCTGTGCTGCTTAGAAACTCAAAATGTCAGTTATGTCAATCAACAGCAGGACTGAAGAATCCCTGATCTTTCACAGGGCTAAGACTCCAGCAGCTCTTTGGCCAACTAGATCTGATGACGTTGTAGCCCACATAGCTGAAGAGCCAGAGGTTCCCCATCCCTGTCCTGGAAGGAAAGCTGTGGCATGAGCAACAGCAGAAAGGGAGCCAAAGTGAAAAGGACCCTTTGAAAGCTGAACACAGAAAGAAGGGAGAGACTGGTCAGCAAATATAAAATTCATTTCTATTTATTTGTCACGTTTCTATACCGCCCCTCTCAGCCCGAAGGCGACTCGGGACGGTTTACACAAGGCAGTCTCTGCCCTCAATACAACACAAGCAAACAAACCAAAAAAAATAACCATATAGCACAATTTAACAATTAAAAACATACAACTGCAGTCTCAATAAAAGGTTATCAGTTACTAATATACCACATTCACAGCATCTGATATGAGAAAGGATATGCATAATCATTGAAGAATTCCCTATAAAAGCTACACATATGTTCTTAGTTAGGGAAGTGTCTTTGTATTCAGTTTTGAGATTTTAAATCCATAATGATAGAGGAAGAAATATGAATGTACACGGAAAGAGAACAGGAGCTATTATGAAAGATGGAACGTAAGTCTCCTATCTAGTAACTGAAGTCCTGCTCCAATTTTCTTGATCAGGTATCGGAATCACTTAGGTTGGTTTTTATGATATGCTGTGCAATATCAGGCACCCTGATCCACCAAAATGGTGATGTGGAGTGGGAATATCTGCACAATCACCAACAGAACACTTTAGTGTGCTTTTTATCAGCTGTGCCAGCTATTCTTTCAAGCCAGCACATACATTTGGGATAAAATACTGTATATATTCAAATATAAATTGACTTTGTGTATAGAGTAAATTGACAGCAGGTTTCAGATTTTGATATGACCGGTTTATAAGTCTTCGGTATTCCAGGGAGAAGGGAAATCATCAGTGCTGGCTCATGAGCCCGGTTGTCCACCCAGACATTCAAGAGGTGGAACAGAGAGGGTTGGAGCTTATTTTAGGTTCTCCTGGTATGGGCAAATCTCTTGCCTTTTGCCCCTCTATTCTGAGAAGGTGAGGGTGCCTTTTTTGGTAAGAGTTCAGGTAGAGTACTCACATGACTCATGGATTATTTATTTATTACTAGCTTGGGGACCCGGCGGTGCCCGGGTGATTTGAGAAGTGCAGCAGGATGTAGAGTGGGTCATGGGGGCTCTGTGTGCCAAGTTTGGTCTTGATCCATCATTACTGGGAGTTGCAGTGGTATCATGAAATTACTGAAGGTAGTGCAAGTCCCATCATCTCTGGTCCACCCTCCCCCAAAGTGTAGTAGGATGTAGATTGGGTCATGGGGGCTCTGTGTGCTAAGTGTGGTCTGTATTGGTGAATGGATGAGGGTTGCATTGTTTTTAGGAAGTGAGTGAAGGTACTTCAAGTCCCATCATCCGTGGTCCGTCTCACACAAACTGCACCAGGATGTAGAGTGGGTCATGAGGGCTCTGTGCGCCAGGTTTGGTGTTGATCAGTCATTGGATTAGGTTTGTAACAGGCTTGGAAAGTGAGGGAAGGTACTACAAGTCCCATAATCCATGTTCTGCCCCCCTCCAAACTTCAGTAGGATGTAGAGTGGGTCACTGGGGCTCTGTGTGCCAAGTGTGGTCTTTATCGGTGTTTGTTGGGGGCCGCAGTGGTCTGTGGCAACAGAGAGGTGTGAAAATACTACAAATCCCATCATCCATTGTCAGTCCTCCCCCGAACCTCACCAGGACATGAAGGCAGTCATAGGGGTTATGTGTGCCAAGTTTGGTCTCGATCAGTGATTGGATGAGGGTTGCAGCGGACTTGGGAAGTGAGTAGAGGTACTTCAAGTCCCATCATCCATGGTCCACCCTCCTCTGAACTGCACCAGGACATAGAGTGGGTCATGGGGGCTGTGTGTGCTAAGCGTGGTCTGTATTGGTCCTTTTTGGTGGCCTCAGTGGTCTGTGGGAACCAAAGTGTTAGAAAGTACTACAAATCCCATAATCCGCGGGTCATGTCCCCCAAACCGCAGCAGGACGTAAAGGGGGTTAGGGGGGTTAAGTGTACCAAGTTTGGTGCAGGTCCATCACCCGCGCTGGTCGCTGTGGCCTGTGAAAGTGGCTGCCAATCAGAACACTGCCACATTTCCGCCCTTCCGCCCTCCGCACACATACATACATACATACATACATACAAACATTCCGCTTTATTAAGGTATACAGATTTACTCTGTGTGTGTGTGTATATATATATATATATAATATGTATACTGCCTTTCTCACCCCTGGGGAGACTCAATGTGGTTTACAACATACTAATGGCAAAAATTCCATGCCAACATACAGTACACAAATAAATCAAAATAACACATTACTACATATAACTATGAACTTAAAATCAATTAAAAACCATTAAGCATAAGAAATACATAAAATTTAAACATCCAGACAAGCATAAAATTATCCTAGTATAAACATTAAAATCCCATGATCTAGAAATCGTATACCATAGTCATTCCAAATGGTCATTGCACATGTTCCTTAATTATTCTTTGTACTGCATTATTTTTTTATTATTAGTCAAAGGCTTGATCCTACAACCACGTCTTTGTTCTTTTTCTAAAGGCCAGGAGGGAGAGTGCTGATCTAATCTCACTGGGAAGGGATTTCCAGATGGATAAGTCAAACCAGGCTTTATGGGTTGGTTTTTTGACTCAAGTTTCTGGACTTATACATAGGTATATAGGATACTCCTTTAACAGATTACATATCCACCACTTGTAAGTAGTTGTCTTCCCCATTTATTCTCCCTGACCATGCTTTTCCCATATGAAGCTGACACTTGGCACCTGTGAATTGACGGCAGTTAAATTTATCTACTGTTGTTTTAAAATGTTATTGTTTCGATTTGATGCTACATGTGTTGTTTAATTTTATGTGACTTGTTTTATACTTTTGTACCGTTTTACCTGCTGCATGTTATATGTGCACCCTGCAGTGCCTTGTAAGCCGCCCCGAGTCCCTTTGGGGAAATGGTAGTGGGATATTAATAAAGATTATTATTATTATTTCCCGTGCTAGTGCACCATTTTAATTGCTAACTGGAGATGATCTGAAGGGGATATGATTAGGGAAGTTTGGCGTTGTTAACTATGTTTGATTAGACAGAGATTTTCAAGACAGCAGGAATCTACACGCTACCAGCATGGGGGTGGGGATGGGAGGATATACAGGCAAAGATTAACTTGGTCTATTCTTTTTCATGTCAAAAAAAGAAAGTGTCTGATCAGCATGATGTTTGAAGGAGGAAAATGAAAGTTTAATCTTTGTCTGTAACCCTCATTATACCAACAGTCCCCAATTGATAAGTCATTCCTTGTTTTGAAAAGGAGATACACCTTACACTATTAAAGATTTGTGATGCTTACCGTGTCCATCGGCTTTGGCAAGGGACGTCTATGATCCTGCTGGGGTTTTGCGGAAGATAGGGCTCCGGTGTGAGTATCCTTCAACACACTGTTAATGTGCTTTCCTGTCCATATCTCCCGTCTCGCCTCTTGGCTGCTAGAAACAACATAGGTCACTTCCTTACTCAGAAAACTTTCTATAACCTGGAATGGGAAACAAAGAAAGCAACATAAAAATGATTTTTACTGTTATTTTGCTGTTTCTGGATTGGTCTGCAATTACTTCAAGAAAAATGTGTGTGCTTTTTGGTAAATATTACTCCTATTATAAGCAGTGGAGCCCCCAGTGGCGCAGCAGGTGAAACCACTGAGCTGCTGAAATTGCTGACCAAAAGGTTGGTGGTTCGAATCTGGGGAGCAGGGTGAGCTCCTAATGTTAGCCCCAGCTTCTGCCAACCTAGAAGTTCGAAAACATGCAAATGTGAGAAGATCAATAGGTACCGCTTTGGCAGGAAGGTAACAGCGTTCCATGCAGTCATGCTGGCCACAGGACCTTGGAGGAACCTACTGACAACGCCGACTTTTTGGCTTAGAAATTGAGATGAGCACCACCCCCCACAGATGGACAGAAATAGGCTTAATGTCAAGGGGAAAGCTTTACCTTTTATTGTAAGCAGTTCCCCACCATTTTTGACTAATACAATGCACTGCTAGATCTTATTTTCAATTTTGCGCAAACTTTCCTGAAATATGCACACTTTTACACATATTTGCAACATAACTACATTGCAAAATTACGAGGAGTATCAACTATCGAAGTACAACCATATCTTACTTTGTGTATTAGACTGAGATTTACAAATTAGCTGAATTAGGAAATTTCACATATCCTATATTCCAGGCATGGGCCAACTTTGGCCCTTTCTAGACTTAATCTCCCAGAAATCCCAGCCAGCTTACCGGCTGTTAGGAATTGTGGGAGTTGAAGTCCAAAACACCTGGAGGGCCAAAGTTTGTCCATGCTTGCTATATGCTCATGGAAAATATAGAATTTTTGGTCAAATGCCGAACCTAAAAATCCTGGGATCAATGTGAGTATGGTACCTTAACTCTTATCAAGAAATGAACTATCCTCTTCTCTGAGTAGAGTAGAAAAGCTTAGTCCATCCTGAGAGAAGCAAAAAGAAACACTGGCCCCCCTCTCTCTGCTGTGATGCTGCTTCTGGCTTTCTTAAATGCCTGGGTAGAGAAATGGTGGCAAAGGTGGCCAGAGGTAGTTGGCTCACTGAGGTCGCTCTGGTGCTTTCCCCTTTCCACAGAATGAGCTTCAACCGATCCACTCGTCATATTAAAATTCATAATTTTGACCCCAAAACTTGCCTTCAATTTATATATACAGTATTTGAACTAGATTCCTTAGTCTCTCTAGCAGCCTAGTTGATGGGGGAAACAGTAAATTTTCCAAGCTCTGTGAAACAGGTACATTTTTTGAAACATGTAGAGACCATATTGCTTCCACACCACCCCTATATATAGATGTTTGAGTGGTTCATGGTAGTCATTTCCTCCAGAAAGATACAACTTTGCCAGCAAGCTATCAAAGTGATTTGGGTGAAAGAAATAAAAAATGAATTGTTCCACGTGTTCAAAGAAAGCAGCAAAACACACATCATGCTATTCATTTAATACCAAGTAGATTCCTTCACCAAGAGATTTGGCAGCTGCAGTAACTGCAAGCAGAGAGATACAAGTTTTCATCATATTTTCCCGTTATTTGGGACAGTTGACACTCTCATAGAACTATCTCCCTTCTGCTTCCAAAAGTACATTGAATTAAAAGAATACAGACTTCAAAGAAAATTGTACATTCCAGCTCTCCCTGTGCTTAAGTTGTGACCAGGTTTGAAACTGTTGTTTTAAAAATGAATTTTAGGATTATTTTTAGACTGCATTAAAATATGTTTAAAATATTGCTTTAAATAAATTTTTATTTGCCTATGGGCTGTAAGATGATGCAGAAACACTTTTATTAATAAATAATAATTGTCGAGACTGGGTAAGTTATCATTAGTTGCTGTTGATCTCAACTCACTTCATGTATTCTTAACCTGAGACATTCTTGCTTAAACTGGTTCTAGTTCAAGGAAAACCACAATCATTACCACTTTGTTATGGGCTGTTTTGTGGACCAGAATTGCAGTTTCCATTCATGAGAAACCTACAAGAGGAACAATTCCCCTTACTTACACCTCCAAGACGTTTCACATTTTCTACCAAAAAATCCAAGTTCTTGCCACTGGGTATGTCCAAGTAGAAAGATTTCCCAACCAAGGGACTGCTTCTGTGTGAACTCATAGCTTGGTCGTTTTGTTGTAATTTTGATCTGGCTCCTCTGTGTTCTTTAGATATGAGAGGTGTTGCCCTTTTGGGGGGGAAAAAACATACAAATACTGTCTCAAACGTTTGTATAATAGTGTATCCCCCCCCCCCCTCTATTATTGCAATAAGGAATCACAGTGGCCCAGTCAAAATATATCATTTTATCTGTTTTATTCATTCTATTGTATTAGTTTGTTATTGTTTGCACTTGATTTGATGTTATCTGATGTATCTGTTGTATGTATTTTATTTTGCCTTATTGTAATTCCCAGACTTGGCCTCATGTTAGCTGCCCCGAGTCCCCTTGGAGAGATGGTGGTGGGGTATAAATAAAGTTTATTATTATCATTATTATTATAACAAATTCTTAATTCATAACAATGCAAAGAACTGTTCAACTTTTCAAACTCCACATCAACCCAATTAATCTTCAAACCTATTTGTCATATATTTCTAAATTCTGGATAAAACTATTCAACAAATTGGGGGGGGGGGGGAACTGTTCCTGGTTTGAAAGTGTTTCATTGTGTTTAGTTGTGCGAAACTTACTTTGAAAGTAGTTGTTATACTACAGAAACTTCATTTTTGTGGCTGCCAGAAACTAGGTTGAATTGGTTGAGACTCATTGAAAAACTATAGCAAAATGTGCTGCAGGATGTCTCACAAAATTAAAGTTTTTGCAGTTTAATAAACGTTTTCCATGTTTTTTATGGTTGAACCAATTAGGAAATGGCATTTATAACCCAGAGACAATAAAACATGTTACACAATGTAATCAATCCAATCACTTTCTAAGAACAAGTCAGACCACCTTGGCAATCCTTCCTTTTGGTTATGAAAGTTAAAATAGTAGAATGTGATTCATCTATCTCGTTCAAATCTGCAGTCCTGGAACAACCGGTTTAACTTATTTCCCTTCAGAGTCATAGCCTCAGAACTAAAATGCCCTAAAGACACTTCAGCTTTACTATACAAAAAAGGCACTCCAAATCTGTGATGACTTCAACTGCCCTGTAGACACATCATAAGCACCTTCCACACAGCTGTATAAAATCCCACATTATTTGTTTGAATATAGCAGTGTGGACTCAGATAACCCAGTTCAAAGCAGATATTGTTGATTATCTGCCTTGATATTCTGGGGTATATGGCTGTGTGGAAGAACCCATATGTTTTGATAACAGTTCCATGACACGTGCCATGAAGTATTTTTTCCATTCCAGTATTTTATCTGTGAAAAAAATATGGAAAACATAAAAACAAAATAGATTATGCTGTATCTAAGTTATCTCTAAATAAATCCCTACCTTTCTATGTTGAACATTTGCACAAGCAAAAGCCAGCATCATACATTAACAAATTACAGAACAATATCAATATAAAACACAAAATGTGACCCTATAGAATAGATATTGGTGGCCTCAAATCTCTATGATCCCTTGTTATTAATTAGGCTAAATCAGACATGGGCAAACTTCGGCCCTCCAAGTGTTTGGACTCCCACAATTCCCAACAGCCTGGATAGTGTTGAAAAGAGCTGAATCCAACAATGCCTCAAGGACTAAAAGCTACCCATTCCATTAAAAGTATAGTTTTTGGAACCCAGGGACCAAAATCTTACAGAAGTCACTCCTGATGTAGTCTGTATCCTTTTGAGGCAGCTGGTAAAGACTACGTTATTTTTCCCCGTCTTTTACTTTTAGTTCTTTGTAGTATTGTATTTCATTGCAGGTTTTGTTTTGCCGCTTTTCTGTAAAATGGCTATTTTTATATTGATTTCAGCATCTCCAGTCCTGAGGCTCACCTTTCTATTTCCATTTGTGAGCTCCTTGAGACATGTGTGCAAGTCGAGTGGATGGTGCGCCTATATTTTTAAGGACTTTTAACGTCAGAATGCAAATCAAGCATTTCTGCTATCCTCACCCATTTCCCTGATATTTGATTTCCTTAACCTTGAGCGGGCTGATCATGTTCAACAACTCCTGCTTTAGCCATCTGATCTGTTCAGCCACTTCATACTTTGGGTCGGCATTGCTTTTGGAGCCCATCTGTCATTTCTCCTCCATTATCAGACTGTCAATGTTGTTCACCAGCCCCCGCTTTTTACCCAAAATAGATTCCCACTAGGGTATCTTTGGTTCCCAAGGGATCCTGATTCACTCTTCTGATGATAACTTTCTGCGGTATTTGCTTTCGTTTCAGTAACTACAATGTTGTTTGTGTGATAATCTGGTGGCTATGATTGGGAAAAACACTGTCTCCTTTTGCAATACCACCATGCCCACCCACACTCAGGTTTATTTTTATACTTCATGGTTTTAGCTGTGTGTTGCTTGAACCACCCAGGGAACATTTTGTGATGGGCAGAAAAAAAAGGCTGCAAAGAAGTCAGAAAGAATGTGGGTGCCAAAAACGGAGAAGGCATTCTTTCTCTTTTTGAGGAAATTCAACTGAGAAGAGACCAAAAAGGAGCCATTGCTTTTGAGTTGCAACAAGCCAACAGTGAATTCTGCTTTGTCTTCGCAACAGGAGCAAATTATTCAAGCACAATAGATAAAAAGAAAATCACCAAGCTCAATTAAGATAAACTGAAAGAAGCAAGGCCAGAGGGGTCAGTCATGCTGCAGCTATCCTCTTCTATCAGCCAGTACTTTCAGCTCACAGACTACTGCGGTGTGGATATCGCATTCCAAAAATAGACATAAGATGATACTCTCTAAGAGCCGAAGCGTGGTAAAGATGCATCCAAAGTAACCGAAATGTCTAAATATATAAGTTATCTGAGAATGAAGGAAAATAGGAAACCAATAAAGCATATGAGATATGGTAACCTTGGGCACAATTCTTAACAAAAATTAGATTCAACAAGAGCAGTGTTTCTCAACCTTCCTGCTGCCGCAACCCCTTAATACAGTTCCTCATGTTGTGGTGACCCCCAACCATAACATTATTTTCATTGCTTTTTCCATAACTATAATTTTGCTACTGTTATGAATCATAATGTAAATATCAGATATGCAGGATGTATTTTCATTCACTGGACCAAACTTGACACAAATACCTGATACGCCCCAATTTGAAATCTAGTGGGGTTGGGGGGGAATTGATTTTCTCATTTGGCAGTTGTAATTGCTGGGATTTATAGTTCACCTACAATCAAAGAGCATTTTGAAATCCACCAATGATGGAATTGAATGAAACTTGGTACACAATACTCCCATGACCAACAGAAAATACTAGAAGGGTTTGGTGGGCATTGACCTTGAGTTTTGGAGTTATACTACTACATTTATACCCCACCCTTCTCACCCCAATGGAGGACTCAGGGCGACTTACAGTCCATGGCATACAATGCCACATTACACATATAATAATAAACATGACATATCAATTTAAACAACGTATCAGTTTAAACATACTGCAGTCAACCTGACATAATAATTAAACAATTCAAATATAAATACAATAAAAAAGCTTAAAAGTAAACATCCAATCCCAACCAAAGTGGACTGATGGAATAAGTGGCCAGAAGCAACAGGCGAAGTGGGAGAACCCTGAAAATGAGTTGTAGTTCACCTACATCCAAAGAGCACAGTGGACTCAAACAATGATGTATCTGAACCAAACTTGGCACAAATACTCAATATGCCCAAATGTGAACACTGGTGAAGTTTGAGGAAAATAGATCTTAACATTTGGGAGTTGTGGTTGCTGGGATTTATAGTTCACCTACAATCAAAGAGAATTTTGAAATCCACCAATGATGGAATTGAATGAAACTTGATACATGGAACTCCCATGACCAATAGAAAATACTGGAAGGGTATGGTGGGCATTGACCTTGAGTTTTGGAGTAGTAGTTCACCTACATCCAAAGAGCACGGTGGACTCAAACAATGATGTATCTGAACCAAACTTAGCACAAATATTCAATATGCCCAAATGTGAACACTGGTGGAGTTTGGAGGAAGTAGATCTTAACATTTGGGAGTTGTAGTTGCTGGGATATATTGTTCACCTATAATCAAAGAGCCCCTTCTATCCCACCAAGGACAGAATTTGGTCAGACTTCCCACACAGAATCCCCATGACTAACAGAAAATACTGGAGGGATTTGGGTGGAATTGACAGTGATTTAGGGGAGATGTAGTTCTCCTACCTCCGGAGAGCACCGTGAACCCACAAATACCTGATATGCCCAAATTTGAATACTGGTGGGGCTGATGGGGATTGATTTTGTCATTTGGGAGTTGCAGTTGCTGCCAAAGGGGTTCCTAAGACCTTCAGAAATATGTGTTTTCTGATGGTTTCTGGCAACCCCACTGAAACCCCCCTGGCAACCCCCCCCCCCCAGAGGGGGTCCTAACCTCTAGGTTGAGAAACACTGAACTACAGCCCTTTGTCTTTGTCATGCATTTTTAAAAGATACGTATTGCCATTACATATCAAATTAAATGTACAAATGTAACTATTTCTAATAATAACCTATAACATATATTCAGGTTTTTTTTAATGTTCTGGAACAAATTAAGACTATGAGATAAGACATATCATTAAAAGAAGCTCACAAGAGCTTGAAATTCATTTTTAAAAATCATTTCATCATTTCTGTCATGTCACATTAACATGTCCTAGAACACAGTTAGAGAACAACTGCCAAGGACTAATTGAGCAACAGAAAGGTCTTATGAACAAGTTTCCATTTTTAGAACAGAGCAGTCTTTCTCACTTAGCAAAGATACTCCCTGTCACCTAGAAATCCTGGATTTATATACTCACCAAGATTGTGTTAGTGACAAAGTTCCCGGCCAGTCATTTTAGCAGGACTCAACCAGAGGATTCTCAGCCAAAATTGTTGCTCCTAAAATGCAAGCAAAATTATTTTAGCAAACACTAAATAAAGCTAGAAATTGAGGATCTACTGTTTCTCTGTAATATTTGCGTACATGGCTCCCTAGTTTACACCACTTTTTCTTTTCCCCCCAGAAGCTTTAGTTATTGGTTCCAATACTAAGTTCTGATCTTCAGACAAGCGCAGTTCTAAATTTTATTACATGCCAACTACAAGCATCTTTTTCCAAACATAGTTCAGTAGACTTAGGGAGAAAGCAGTTACATATAGTAAAAGGGAGTCTCTCAAGTGGAAAATTTGGAGCAGAGTGGAAGAGGCCAAGAATGCATCTACACTGCTAAATTAATTCAGTTTGACTCCAGTTTAACTGCTCTGGCTCAATGTTGTGAAATTCTGGGAGTTGCAGTTTGGTGAGACACCAGCACTATTTTTCAGAGAAGGCTAAATACCTCATAAAACTACAATTCCCAGGATTCCATTACAGTTCATGGCAGCTAAAGTGGAATCAAACTGTACTAATGTTACAGCATAGACGCACCCCGGGACAAACATGATCTAACAAAACAGACCTTTCAAAAAGAGCATGTTTACTAGACAAAAAACAAGTATGAAATCAGCACAGGTATGAGAATCCCCAATGCAACGGACAAAGGATCACATTGAAGGGCATTGGCCTGCTGGACAGAAGCCACAAAATAATATGCTCTTGGTTCTTGGGGAATTAATTTGTTTTCTGGGTGCCAAGGTAGCACCCAGAAATGTCAGGAGTATTATGCTCCAAAACTCTGTCATTATTATTATTATTATTATTATTATTATTATTGATCCTCTTGAGGGTGTCACTCTAAGGCAGAATGGAATACTATTATCCTATTATACTTATGGAAATCTCTAAGGTTGTGTAGGAAGCTCCTAGAAGAGGCCAAATTAGTCATGAAAAGATATAGGGAAACTAGTTTGAGTTAAGTACAGTGGTCCATTAGTATCCACTGGGATTTGGTGTCAGGATCCCCATGAGTACCAACATTTTGGGTGTTCAGGCTCCATTATACAATGCTCAGTAAAATGCTGTGCCTTATATAAAATAGCAAAATCAAGGTTTGCTTTTTAGAACTTGGGCAGCCTTCTGTATCCACAGATTCTGCATCCATGAAGTCTGCCATTTACTGCTTGAAGATATTCCACCACCCCCCCACCACCCCCATTAAAAAAGTAAACCTTGATGTTGCCACCATGGTATATAATGGATCTTGAGCATCAACATAATTTGATATCCATGGAAGGGCTTGAAACTAAAGGGCTTGGAATGATACCAGGAGTCTAGTACATTTTAAGCCATGGATACTTGAATCTGTGGATCCGGAGATACAATTGTACATTGATCAGTCTGCCTGCTGCAAAGGTTTGTTTAGAGAGGCTAGCAGAGTTTGTGATCAATGTCACCAACCACAAAGTATGCCAGAATGCATGGAAATATAGTTATTTGCTCTTGGAAACAACATGTAAGTTGCTAAATTATAATTTGGTGCAGTAGTGGGAAATAGGGCTTAAAGATACATTGCAACCTCCTAAGAGGCACCAAGAAGTCTCAATGCATCAGTGAGAAAATGTCAACCAAGGGATTGGGTTTGAGAGGCACAAAGTTAAAGAAGAGGCAAGATCCACAGAAATCTATACTGAAGGGCTGCTGAATTCTAATATCAACAAGATAGCAGAACCACTGACATGAGCTGGGAAGGAGCCAGCTTGAGATGACTCATCCCTAGAAGAATTGTGTGAAAACACTGATTATCCAAAGGAGGCTTGTCTAGAACTAGGCAGCGAGTGTTACAGAAGAGCATGGCAACCAGTCAAAAAGACCAAAGGACTATGTGGGCAAATGTACTTATTTGAGCCTTTAGAAGAGATGTGCCATGTATAATTGTTTTATGGTAATAGCAGACATATTTGAGTCTAGATTGGAGGAGGGAAATGCTTTTTCGTTTTGTTTTGTTTTTTAAAGCAGGCATAGAGAAGCTGTGCGAATGGGAGAGAACAAATAGGATACAAGGAATATTTCTGGGTTGTTGTGACTATGTACAGGTATATCAGAACATAGCATTGTACATGCCTAAACAACCTCATATAGGGTAGATTCCTCAAAAGAATAATTATGGATGCCAATATCACACCCACAAATGTTGATCTAAAAAAAGGCAGATCTTATGTTAATGAGTTAGGAGAGGGACTGAAACTGTCAACAGTTTAATACTATGATAGGAAATAATGGAACTATACTTGTAATTTTGCATGCACCACTGACTACTACACTTTCTACAGCATGACAAAGCTGTAGAAAGTGTAGAGCAGGCATGGGCAAACTTTAGCCCTCCATATGTTTTGGACTTATCAATGTGTTTTGGACCTATTGGCGGTTAGGGATTGTGGGAGTTGAAGTCCAAAATACTTGGAGGGCTAAAGTTTGCCCATGGCTGGTGTAGAGAATGACAACTGCCCTATGAAGAAATGTCACAGCTTGCATACAAATTTGCTATATTAAGATGTCTTTATAACTAGTAAGGTAGTGTAAAAAAGGGAATTACATCAACTTATGAAGAATGTAACCAGTTAACTACTACGGTGGTTATAAGAGCTGTAATTTTCCTTCATTTGCTGAGTCACAGCAGCAGGAGGGTGTTATTGCTCTTGTCTTGCTTGTGGCTTCCCAGGGGCATTTTGATGGCCACTCTGGAAAACAAGATACTGGATTGGACCTTTTGTTTGTGTCAGCAAGCATCATCTTACATATGAGGAGGACACACTTTGAGTGCATCTACACTGTATGAATGCAATTTGACTCCACTTCATGGAATTGTGACAGTTGTAATCTGGTCTCTTCTGCCAATGAGTGCTGGTCCAAACTACAACTCCCAGGATTCTATCACATTGAGGAATGGCAGTTAAAGTGGTGTCCAACTGTATTAGTTCTACAGCAGTAGTTCCCAACCTTTTTTTGACCAGGGACCACGCCTCAACATTAGTACCAAAAGGGTTACGAATTGGTTTTTGGTCAACTTTAGATTCAGTTTTGTTATTTGGGGTGCTGGTTCAGAAAATTGCATGGGATGGACCACATCAGCTCTAGTTTCAGATACCGAACACATGTCATCCAGTATATATCTATTGGGGGCCTGCTTGAAAATGTATATGCAGCCAGAATTTTATAGCTCTCATCCATGCCAAGATTTCAAGAGTGATTTGAGCTGTCTCAATGCATAGAACGGCATAAGGCACACCTCTAGGGAGCCCCATTAGTTTCTGGAGAAACTTGGAATGTGGTGTATTAAATGATTTATTGATTGCAGAAATCCAAATAGGGGAGCCATACAGTAAGAGAGAACCAATCCTAGCCTCTAAAAACTTTGAGGGCAGCAGGGATATATTGGTGACCCTTCTGGGTCACCTAAGTGTCCCATTTCATCAAGTGTATTTGGTGAGAAGATGTGAGAAGGCCCTTCTTGCAGCTGATACAAAAATATTGACTTACCTATGAAAGTAATAATTGCTTACTACATTCACATGCAGTACAAAAGATTTTTATGTATTTTGTATAGTTTGTAATGTAAAAAAAACCCGAGAGGAGTGGGTTGTTTAGAAGGAAAGTGCCTTCCTTTGCTGTGCTCATGCACTTTCTAGTTAACTCAATGCTTTCTCCACTCCTCTCTGTAAGGAAGTTTCTTCCTCTTCAATGTCATAGCTGACCACCGTGTACATTCTGATTTTAAAATGTGAATGTAACAATATATATTTATATACTGTACAGGCGGTCCCTAGAACCATAAGAAATGCAAAATATTCACTACTAATAACTCATTCTCGCTTCTCCCCACCCCCCTTTAAAATCAAATTGGCTCCTGTAGCA
This sequence comes from Anolis apletophallus, assembly GCA_030556195.1. Classification (NCBI taxonomy): domain Eukaryota; kingdom Metazoa; phylum Chordata; class Lepidosauria; order Squamata; family Anolidae; genus Anolis; species Anolis apletophallus. The sequence goes on from JARBWK010000008.1 coordinate 98,142,849, forward strand.
CATGATACTAGGGTGCTAGGTAAAGGTTTCCCCCTGACATTAAGTCCAGTCGTGCCCAACTCTGGGGTGTGTTACTCATCTCCATTTCTAAGCCGAAGAGCCGGCGTTGTCCGTAGACACTTCTAAGGTCATGTGGCTGACATGACTGCATGGAGCGTCGTTACCTTCCCGCCGGAGCAGTACCTATTGATCTACTCACATTTGCATGCTTTCAAACTGCTAGGTTGGCAGAAGCTGGGGCTGACAGCGGAAGCTCACGCCGCTCCCCGGATTCGAACATGCGACCTTTTAGTCAACAAGCTTAGCAGCTCAGTGGTTTAACCCACTGCCCCACCGGAGGCTTCAGGTGCTACAAGACTTTATTTTCATTGGATGAGTGTATGCTATAGATATACATCTTGTTTTTAAATATTATTTACCTACAGATATAAGCTAAGCCCATTCTGAGAAGCGAGACTTCTAGAAAGAGGTTGATTGATCCTTGGGCAATTGCACCTCAATGGCCTCCAATTGTCTCATCCAGGCTCATAGCTGAGCCTGGAACCCCAGGTTTCGGCGGTGACCAGGGGAGCATTTGCACAGTTAAAACTTGTGCGCCAGCTGCGCCCATACCTTGAGAAGTCTGACTTGGCCACGGTGGTCCATGCTCTGGTTACATCCCATATAGATTACTGCAATGCTCTCTACGTGGGGTTGCCTTTGAAGACTGTTTGGAAGCTGCAACTAGTCCAACGGACAGCAGCCAGGTTGATAACAGGAGCGCCATTCAGAGAGCGTACAACTCCTCTGTTGGGCCAGCTCCACTGGCTCCCAGTTTGCTACCAGGCACAATTCAAAGTGCTGGCTTTAGCCTTTAAAGCCCTAAACGGTTCGGGTCTAACTTACCTGTCCGAACGCATCTCTCCCTATGAACCATCGAGATGTTTAAGATCATCTGGAGAGGCCCTGCTCTCGGTCCCGCCTTCTTCGCAGGCGCGACTGGCGGGGACGAGACAGGGCATTTTCAGTGGTGGCTCCTCGGTTTTGGAACGCCCTCCCTAAAGACAACAGCTCGGCCCCCCCCTCCTGACGTTTCGCAAGAAAGTCAAGACCTGTTATTTGAGCAGGCATTTGTTGATGAAATATAAGGCTTAATTGGATACAAGGAATGACGACGATGTGATGGAAACTGATTTCAACATGACGCTGAGGCTGCAATTGTATGTTTTTAATTGTTAAATTGTTATTATATGTTTTTTTTTTTTCTGGGGTTGACTTGTTGCTGTGTTGTATTGAGGGCAGAGACTGCCTTGTGTAAACCGTCCCGAGTCGCCTTCGGGCTGAGAGGGGCGGTATAGAAACGTGACAAATAAATAAATAAATAGTTTCTACTAAGAGCCCTGCAATTAGTGGATGAAGGGGGCAGAATTAGGAGAGACAGATTAGAGAACTGGTTGGGACAAAGGTGGTGGCTGCAAATCTGGGCAGTATGTGAATTTCTTATGCAGAGGGAGGTTAGAGAGGCAATGCAAAGAGAGGACACTGCTTTTGAGAAGTTGGTCAGGGAAAGGAAGGAAGGGAAAAGGGCTCAGGTGGGAAAGATATATAAGCTGTTAGTAGTGTCAGGGGAAAGCCCTGTACAAGAATTAACCAAATTGTGGGAGAGGGAAGTACAAGTATCAGAATTAGAGATGGAAAGGACAATGGGAAATATTGCAAAAATGAAAAATACAAGAGTGAGGGAAATGAGAAGGAAACTCCTGCATAAGTGATATCGGACTCCGGGCCAATTGGCACACTTCTTTCAAAACGTGAGTAGCCGATGTTGGCACGGGTGCCAAGTGAAAGGGGTATATGTGCACCTGATCTGGGAATGTGGAGTAGTTCAGAAATTCTGGAAAGAGATACAAGGGGAAATTAATAAGGCACTGAATATAAATTGGGCAATTACGAAGGAGATTGCGATATTGGTGAAAAAGAGTGACTTGGGCGAATATGGAGGAATCAAGGAAGCCATGATTGAAAGCGCACAGTCTGTCATAGTTCTAGGCTGGAAGGACTCCTCCAAATGGACAATCAAGAACTGGCTGCGATACCTGGTAGAACACATTCAATTTGAAATTATGGAGATCAGGGTTAATGAGTTGGATGATAATAAATTGCAGGAATTGTTGGGGCGATGGGACCGGGTAAGACAATATATTGTTTGGAGAACCCGAGATCAAGACACGAGTAATAAGTTGGATCTACTGTTTAATTTGTAATGTAAACTGTCCAAAATGCTTGAAGGAAAAGAAGAATAGTGATGGAAACCTCAGAAGGGGTGGAGGGGTGTGGATGCTTGTGAGGGTGGAAGGGGCACTTTCACAGTGCACTTGTTTGTTATGGTTGTTGTATGGATGTTGTTTCTTTTTTCTGTATGTCAAAAAAACCAATAAAAAAGGAATTAAAAAAAATACTAAGAGCCCTGCAACACAGCTGAATAAAATCCCACAATTTCTGCTTTGAACTGGAATATATGGCTGTGTGGACTCAGATAACCCAGTTCAAAGCAGATATTGTGGGATTTTCTGCCTTGATATTCTGGGTTATATGGCTGCGTGGAAAGGCCCCCAAATGCCATTCCTTTCCCCCCTCCAAACACAAGAGGCAACTTTGCCATATTTCTCACATTTGCTTCTCTTTCAAACGCAAAAGGAGGCCAAACGCAGGAACTTTGAACTCGAAAGTCAACAATTTCAAGCAGAACACTATTATTTGAGATATATCTTCTTTTAAAAGTCTCCAATGCATATGTGAATGTGAAAGACATATGGAAAATTTAGAGTCCTTGCAGACAGGCTCTATATCCCAGGCTCTGATCCCAGGTTTTCTGCTTTAAACAGGATTATGTGAGTCCGCACTGCCAGATAATCTGGGATAAACAGAAAACCTGGGATCAGATCCTGGGATATAGGGCCTGTCTGGAAAGGCCTCTAGACCAGGCCTGGGCAAACTTTGGCCCTCCAGGTGTTTTGGACTCCAACTCCCACAATTCCTAACAGCCTACCGGCTGTTAGGAATTGTGGGAGTTGTAGTCCAAAACACCTGGAGGGCCAAAGTTTGCCCAGGCCTGGTCTAGACTCTCAGGAAGTAAACAAACACCTGATTTGGATTTTAAAAAAACTGAAAAGAATAATAACTGGGCTGAATTGAATTAAGAAGTCAATCAAGTATTCTTTTACACAACTTCAGAATCTGGACTTACCTTTGAAACCTTTTCCCTCAGGTTCTGAGGCCGAGCCACAACTCAAGGGCTTTCCTCGAAACTGCCAAAGAGCCCAGTTTAAATTTTCTGCCAATGGTTACAGTCCAAGAGGTTGGGAGCTACGGTAAGCGGGGAGGACTAAAACAGTGGCGTCAGAGGGAGGCGTTTCGAAATGGGGAAGTATACAGAAAGGGTGAAGCCTGCATCAACATTATAGAATGCATGAAATTTGACACCACTTGCACCACCCTGGCTCAATGTTAGGGAATCATCATGGGAGATCAACAAAGAGCAGACCACCTATTACAATGCAGTCTGAGCCCTGCAACATGCACAATGGAGGAACCTTTTTATAGCAACACCAGATGCACTCCAAGTGGCCAGCTTAGGGTTGCCATTTTTTGATATAAGAAATAAGGGACATTTACGGGATTTTTCACAAAAATAAGGGACACTTCATTAAAAACTTGAAACTCAAACATTAGGTAGAAATAGTTTTATTAACAGAATAAGAAAATGATTGAAACTCACAAAAGAAACTGACCTACACCCTCTTAACAGGACATGGTATGTTTCTGCATGCTTTGTCATGCAGAAAAAACATTATTAGAACTACCTAATTTTCTCCAACTGTATTTAGTACTTGACTTTGCCGACTTTAAAAGTGCACTGTCTAAACCAGTGTTTCTCAACCTTCCTAATGCCGCGACCCCTTAATACAGTTCCTCATGTTGTGGTGACCCCCAACCATAAATTTTTTTTGTTCCTACTTCATAACTGTAATTTTGCTATTGTTGTGAATCGTCATGTAAATATCTGATATGCAGGATGTATTTTCATTCACAGGACCAAATTTGGCACAAATACCCAATATACCTAAATTTGAATACTGGTGAGGTGGGGGCAGGGGGATTGATATTGTCATGTGGGAGTTGTAGTTGCTGGGAGTTATAGTTCACCTACAATCGGAGAACATTCTGAACTCCACCAATGGGGGAATTGAACCAATCTTGGCACACATGACCAACAGAAAATACTGGAAGGGTTTGGTGGGCGTTGACCTTGAGTTTTTGGAGTTGTAGTCCATCTAAATACAGAGAGCACTGTGGACTCAAACAATAATGGATCTGGACCAAATTTGGCATGAATATTAAATATGCCCAAATGTGAACACTGGTGGAATTTGGGGAAAATAGGCCTTGATATTTGGGAGCTCTAATTGCTGGGATTTATAATTCACCTACAATCAAAGAACACTCTGAACCCCACCAATTATAGAATTGGGTCAAACTTCCCACACAGAACCACCATGACCAACAAAAATACTATGTTTTCTGATGGTCATTGGCGACCCCTCTGACATCCCCACACGACCCGCCCAGGGGTCCCGACCCCCAGGTTGAGAAACACTGGTCTAAACATTAAAATAAAATAAATGTTATAAGACAGTACATCTTCATGATTATTATGTCGATAGTTAATGGTATAGTATAGAATGGGATGCACAGCATTGTATAGTATTGGGATGCACAGCTAGGCCTATTTTAAGAGTAACTCTCAAACAACCAGAAACTATATCCAACATGATCCAACATTCCCCTTGGGCAGGCATGTAGCCAGGGGGCTAAGGGGCTTCAGCCCCGGAAATTCTCAGGGTGGTCCGCGAAAAGGCCTTACTGGTACATTATTTAAACTGTTATGTTTATTCATATCATGATCTGATCACCATGCTCATTATATCCCACATTAATGGGGTTATTGGGATAACAATACAAAAGGTTTGCTAGGGTAGACCCTCTTCCACCCAGTCTCAGCCCCCCGAATCAAAATCCTGGCTACGGCCCTGCCCTTGGGTAACGGTTAATTAATCTACTGTACTTTGAAAAAGTCCTGTATCGCCTCTTCTTTCCAACAGGGACGCAGGCTGCCCTGGGAGTTGGAATCCCCGGGCAGGCATTGCCGTGGAAACCACAGCGCGCACCTTCCTCTGGTCAACCCTACCCAGTCCTGTCCTGCTAGTCAAAAATAAGGGACAGGGCCTGAAAATAAGGGACACAAATTTTAGGGCCAAAATAAGGGACGTCCCTTAGAATAAGGAACATATGGGAACCCTAGGCCAGCTACTGGTCAAAGGACATTTAATATAATGTCATGTTTTTAAACTTTGTGTGTGTTTTTTAAATGCATTGCAACTGTACCCTTGGTTTGCTCCTGATAAAATAAATAAAACTACAAATTACTTATTACCATATTTATATTTATATACCACCTCTCTCAGCTCGAAGGCGACTAGAGGCGGTTTACAATTGGCAATCAATGCCTCCAACACATCTCTCTCTCTCTCTCTCTCTCTCTCTCTCGGCATTACTTCGTGAACGAAGATTCTTAGGAAGGACCCCTCCCACGCTTTTTACAAGCCTGTTGATGACTAAAAAGGCCAATCTGAGATAGGCAAGTCCGGTTGCAGAAAGCACAGCAGAAAGTCTCCTTGGGTGATGTTGTTTCCAAGTTGCGGTTCTTTCTGCGTTGTCGAGATCCATTCGGCGTGTCTTCTCGAAAGAGGCCGCAGCATTGTGGAGAGTGCGTCTCCATGCCTCCCGATGTGAGGCCAGGGTGGACCATTGTTGGTGATCAATCTGGCTGAGCCTGAGATGTTGTTTCAGGGAGTCCTTATATCTCTTTTTGGGGGCGCCGCTCTTGTGCTGACCCGTGGCAAGTTTACCATAGAGTAGTATCTTTGGGAGGCGGTGGTCCTCCATCCTAGAGATGTGCCCTGCCCAGTGCAGCTGTGTTCTCAATAGCATGGCCTCAATGCTGGTGATCCCTGCTTATTTTATAATCCATATTATCTTCTTTATTTGTCATTTATTTTATTTGTCACGTTTCTATACCGCCCCTCTCAGCCCAAAGGCGACTCGGGACGGTTTACACAGGCAGTCTCTGCCCTCAATACAACACAGCAACAAGTCACCCCCCAGAAAAAAAAAATATAATAACAATTTAACAATTAAAAAACATACAATTGCAGCCTCAGCGTCATGTTGAAATCAGTTTCCATCACATCGTCGTCATTCCTTATATCCAATTAAGCCTTATATTTCATCAACAAATGCCTGCTCAAATAACCAGGTCTTGACTTTCTTGCGAAACGTCAGGAGGGAAGGGGCCGATCTGATATCTTTAGGGAGGGCGTTCCAAAGCCGAGGAGCCACCACTGAAAAGGCCCTGTCTCTTGTCCCCGCCAGTCGCGCCTGCGAAGAAGGCGGGACCGAGAGCAGGGCCTCTCCGGATGATCTTAAACATCTCGATGGTTTATAGGGAGAGATGCGTTCGGACAGGTAAGTTGTACCCGAACCGTTTAGGGCTTTAAAGGCTAAAGCCAGCACTTTGAATTGTGCCCGGGAGCAAACTGGCAGCCAGTGGAGCTGGCACAACAGAGGAGTTGTACGCTCTCTGAATGGCGCTCCTGTTATCAACCTGGCTGCTGTCCGTTGGACTAGTTGCAGCTTCCGAACAGTCTTCAAAGGCAACCCCACGTAGAGAGCATTGCAGTAATCTATACGGGATGTAACCAGAGCATGGACCACCGTGGCCAAGTCAGACTTCCCAAGGTTCGGGCGCAGCTGGCGCACAAGTTTTAACTGGATTATATGAGTCTACACTGTCATATACTGTGTTAATTGTTGATATACTGTGTTAATTGTTGATGTATTGATTTTGTTTTTATTGTAATTTGTTGTTTGGGCTTGGCCCCATGTGAACCTCCCCGAGTCCTCATTGGGGAGATGGTGGCGGGTTATAAATAAAGTTTATTATTTATTATATAATCCAGTTCAAAGCAGATAAACCAGATTTCATATGCCAGTGTATAAGGGGCTTGAGTCTACACTACCAAATTATCCGAGAAAGAAAAGATAAACTGGGATCAGATCCCAAGGTATAAATCCATATAAAATCCAGATTATCTGTTTTGAACTGGATTATATGGTAGTGTAGACTCATATAATCCAGTTCAAAGACAATACTGTGGATTATCTGCTTTGATAATCTGGATTATATAGAAGTGTAGAAGAGGCCACGGGGTAGTGTAGATTCAGACTTAAGGTGCATCGACACTAGAATGAATGCAGTTAAGCATCACTTTTACCACCATGGCTCAATACTACAGAAAGATAGGATTTGTAGTTTGGTGAGGTACCCAGCCTTCTTTGGCAGAGAAGGCTAAAGACCTCGCGAAACTACAACTCCCAGGATTCCATAGCATAGAATCATAGAAGAATTGGAAGAGACCTCATGGGCCATCCAGTCCAGCCCTCGGCCAAGAAGCAGGGAAATTGCATTCAAAGCACCCCCGACAGATGGCTATCCAGCCTCTGTTTATAAGCCTCCAAAGGAGCCTCCACACTCCAGAGAGTTCCACTGCTGAACGGCTCTCACGGTCAGGAAGTTCTTCCTAATGTTCAGGTGGAATCTCCTTTCTTGTAGTTTGAAGCCATAGTTCCATTGCGTCCTAGTCTCAATGTACCTATGACTTCCTCTCACACACTTATACATGGCTATCATGTCTCCTCTCAGCCTTCTCTTCTTCAGGCTAAACATTCCCAGCCCTTTAAGCCGCTCCTCATAGGGCTTGTTCTCCAGACCCTTGATCATTTGAGTCGCCCTCCTCTGGATGACTAATTCCAGCTTGTCAACATCTCCCTTCAATTGTGGTGCCCAGAATTGGGCACAATATTCCAGGTGTGGTCTAACCAAGGCAGAACAGAGGGGTAGCATGACTTTCCTGGACTTAGACACTACACTCCTATTGATGCAGGCCAAAATGCCTCTTTTTTTTGGCCATGAGCCATGGTGGTTAAAGCGGTGTCCCAACTGCATTTATTTATTTATTTATTTATTTATTTATTTATTTATTTATTGTTCAATTTTGTATTCCGCTCCTTCCAGCAGGCTCGGGGCGGATAACAGAGAATAAAATAGGCACATGAGACCAATCATGTAGCCATACAACAGAGTTAAAAACATAACAGACATCACATCACGGGGTACAGAATGAAATATACGCATTTCTTTGAACCCGAAGCATAGTTATACTGGGCTATTACACTAGGCTAAATTGCCTAGTTGAAAGCTAACTCGAAAAGGGCGGTCTTACAAGCCCTGCGGAAGGGGATGAGCTCCGGAATTGCTCGGGTGGCATCTGGGAGGGAGTTCCATAGCACCGAGCCACCACGGAGAAGGCCCCTGCCTAGTTATTGACAGATGGCAGGAGCGGATTGATGGTACCGTTAAGAGGTTCTGTTCCTCTGAGCGAAGTGATCTCGGGGGACTGTACGAGGCAAGGCGGTCCCTCAGGTACGCAGGCCCCAGTCCGTGTAAGGCCTTAAAGGTTAACACCAACACCTTGAAGGCAATTCGTACTCGATGGGAAGCCAGTGCAGTTGCCGAAGAATGGGCGTAATGTGCTCCTCACTGGCGCTCCCGCCAGCAAGCGAGCAGCGGCATTCTGCACCAGCTTGAGTTTCCGGATTGTCAACAAGGGAAGGCCAACGTAGAGGGCTCCGTAATATCAAGGCCGATAATCCATATTATCTGCTTTGAACTGGATTATCTGAGTCCACACTGCCATATAATCCAGTTGAAAGCTGATAATCAGGATTTTAGTGTCGAAGAGACCTGAGGGCTCTTCCACACAGCCATCACCTCCGTAATATCAAGGCCGATAATCCATATTATCTGCTTTGAACTGGATTATCTGAGTCCACACTGCCATATAATCCAGTTCAAAGCAGATAATCAGGATTTTAGTGTAGAAGGGACCACACAGCCATCGCCTCCGTAATATCAAGGCCGATAATCCATATTATCTGCTTTGAACTGGATTATCTGAGTCCACACAGCCATCGCCTCCGTAATATCAAGGCCGATAATCCATATTATCTGCTTTGAACTGGATTATCTGAGTCCACACAGCCATCGCCTCCGTAATATCAAGGCCGATAATCCATATTATCTGCTTTGAACTGGATTATCTGAGTCCACACTGCCATCGCCTCCGTAATATCAAGGCCGATAATCCATATTATCTGCTTTGAACTGGATTATCTGAGTCCACACTGCCATATAATCCAGTTGAAAGCTGATAATCAGGATTTTAGTGTCGAAGGGACCTGAGGGCTCTTCCACACAGCCATAGCCTCCGTAATATCAAGGCCGGTAATCCATATTATCTGCTTTGAACTGGATTATCTGAGTCCACACAGCCATCGCCTCCGTAATATCAAGGCCGATAATCCATATTATCTGCTTTGAACTGGAATTCGGTACTCGATGGGAAGCCAGTGCAGTTGCCGAAGAATGGGCGTAATGTGCTCCCTCACTGGCGCTCCCGCCAGCAAGCGAGCAGCGGCATTCTGCACCAGCTTGAGTTTCCGGATTGTCGACAAGGGAAGGCCAACGTAGAGGGCGTTACAGTAGTCTAGCCTCGAGATGACCGTCGCTTGGATCACCGAGGCCAGGTCGTTCCTGGACAGGTAGGGTGCCAGTCGCCTAGCCTGCCGTAGGTGGTAGAACGACGTCCTGCAGACCATTCATCCCACAGCAGGCATGGGCAAACTTGGGCCCTTCTGGGTGTTTTGGACTTCAACTCCCAGAATGCCTCACAGCCTCAGGCCCCTTCCAGAGGAAGGGGCCTGAGGCTGCGAGGCATTCTGGGAGTTGAAGTCCAAAACACCCAGAAGGGCAAAGCTTGCGCGTGCCTGTTCTCTAGTGCGTTCTGTCCCTCCCTCACACCTTCAGGTTGGCCGAGTACACACCGCGCATGCGCGTGGAGCACAGCACCGCCCTGGAGCCGGGGCTCGGCGTGACCTAAGATGGCAGCGCCCTGCGCGTTCGAGCCCTGGCTGGAGGGGCGCCTGGAGGCCCTGGGTCTCGACGGGGACGTCTACGGGGGATACATCCGAGGCGTCCTGAGGGAAGCCGAGTGCGACGCCGAGCGGCTGGAAGGGCTGGCGGGGGCGCTGGCGGCGGGGGAACCGGTGAGAGTGTGGCGGACGCTTCGGAATGGGCCGCTCCTTGTTTCCCTGAGCCCTGCATTGCAGCGCGTGAGGCCTCAGGCTGGGCGCGAGCCTCCCTCCTGGTTCCAGGGCTTAAGAGCAAGGCCTGCCCGCTGAAGCAACGCTTGGCGAGAAGCTCGCTGCCCAAGGAGGGGATCCCCATGGTCACCAAGCCCAGAATGATCACAAATACATACAAATATAGCAAGTAAAATACCAAAAATAGAGCGAAATGCCATCAAAATAAATACATAAACACAACGAAACAAAATCAAATAGGTCCAAAATGACAGATATACTCTGGATGAGATGGGTGGAATATGTTTCTGAGGGAGAATGTGTTTCTAAGGGTGGGAATAATCCATATTATCTGCTTTGAACTGGATTATCTGAGTCCACACTGCCATATAATCCAGTTCAAAGCAGATAATTATATTATTTTAGTGTAGGATTATCTGAGTCCACACAGCCATCGCCTCCGTAATATCAAGGCCGATAATCCATATTATCTGCTTTGAACTGGATTATCTGAGTCCACACAGCCATCGCCTCCGTAATATCAAGGCCGATAATCCATATTATCTGCTTTGAACTGGATTATCTGAGTCCACACTGCCATCGCCTCCGTAATATCAAGGCCGATAATCCATATTATCTGCTTTGAACTGGATTATCTGAGTCCACACTGCCATCGCCTCCGTAATATCAAGGCCGATAATCCATATTATCTGCTTTGAACTGGATTATCTGAGTCCACACTGCCATATAATCCAGTTGAAAGCTGATAATCAGGATTTTAGTGTCAAAGGGACCTGAGGGCTCTTCCGCACAGCCATAGTCTCCGTAATATCAAGGCCGATAATCCATATTATCTGCTTTGAACTGGATTATCTGAGTCCACACTGCCATATAATCCAGTAGAATGCAGATAATCAGGATTTTAGTGTCAAAGGGACCTGAGGGCTCTTCCACACAGCCATAGCCTCCGTAATATCAAAGCCGATAATCCGTATTATATGATTTGAACTGGATTATATGAGTCTACACTGCCATATAATCCAGTTGAAAGCAGATAATCAGGATTTTAGTGTAGAAGGGACCTGAGGGCTCTTCCACACAGCCATAGCCTCCGTAATATCAAGGCCGATAATCCATATTATCTGCTTTGAACTGGATTATATGAGTCCACACTGCCATATAATCCAGTTCAAAGCAGATAATTAGGATTTTAGTGTAGAAGGGACCACACACCGACGCCTCCGTAATATCAAGGCCGATAATCCACATTATCTGCTTTGAACTGGATTATCTGAGTCCACACTGCCATCGCCTCCGTAATATCAAGGCCGATAATCCACATTATCTGCTTTGAACTGGATTATCTGAGTCCACACTGCCATATAATTAGTTCACTGGATTTTATACTGCTGTATAGAAGGGGGTCTGGGACAGAGGGCGCTAATGGGTGTTTTATGTAATTGACTCCATTTGTAATTATTGTAATGGTTTCAACTATTTCTATTACGACATTAGATTCAGAGTATTTCATCAACCAATCTTTATTTATATCCCACCCCATGGGAACTCAGGGCCCTTCCACACAGCCCTATATCCCAGAATATTTGTGTGTGTGTGTCAGGAGCAACTTGAGAAATTGCAAGTCGCTTCTAGTGTCAGAGAATTGTCTGTCTGCAAGGACGTTGCTCAGGGGATGCCCGGATGTGGTGTTGTTGTTTTTTACCATTCTGGTGGGAGGCTTCTCTCATGTCCCCGCATGGAGATGGAGCTCGTAGATGGAGCTCATGCGTGTTCTCCCTGGGTTGGATTCGAATCAGCAACCCAACCTTCAAGGCATCAGTCCTGCCAGCACAAGGGTTTAACCCACTGCACCACCGGGGGTTCCTTAATATCCCAGAATATCAAGGCATTGCTAGTTGCATTGAATTTATTTTAAGAAAGAAAAAGTAGGACAATGATGATGGAAATAAAATACATTCAAACTACATATAATTCTTTAAAATAATAAATTCTAGGACTATCTTTATAACAGTTGGTATATTTCTTTCTTCACTCCATTCCTTTATAAAGAATACAACCAACAAATCTGAAAAGTGGATTAGGATGCTTTTGATTCACTTTTAGCTGCTGCCAGGCATTTATTGATCACTCTTAAGCAAGGCCTTCCCATCCAGTCCCCCCATAACCAAAATCCTTAACATTTGGATTGTCTGCTTGATTTATCTTTCATGGTTTTTTTGAAAAATGTCAACATAATCATATAATGCGTTTGAAACCTTATAAAGCACTGTTTGAATGATGGCTATAAACAGAGACTTTGGATGCATCTATACTGTTGAAATAAAGCTGTTTGGCACCACTTTAACTGTCATGGCTTAACGTTATGGGATCCTGGGAGCTGGAGTTTTATAAGCTGTTTAGCCTTCTCTGCCAAAGAGTCCTGGTACCTCACCAAACTACAGCTTCCAGGATTCCATAGCATTGAGCCAGTTAAATAGCATTGAGCCAGTTACAGAACTGCTGCTTCTTCCAGTGGTAGTTTATTGAAGGTGTCAAATGCAATGCCTGGAGAGGGTTGATTCAACACCAAAGAAACAGCTTATCTTTATTATTATATTCAACTTAGAGCAAAGTTCATGGTTGAGTCATCTCTCTGACTCAGTGTTTTCATGGCAGGCTTTGTTGAATGTCCTTTGTTGAATGTCCTTGCCTGTGCCCATGTTACAATACACTCTATGTCTATTTCATTTGTACTAATAAGGTAACTAAACAAACATTGTCTATCTGCATTAGGCCAGGAATAAGCAAAAGGTAAATCTGGCTATATTGATAGACTTCTGGGTGATTTATAGATTACTGCAATGCTCTCTATGTGGGGCTGCCTTTGAAGACTGCTCGGAAGCTTCAATTGGTCCAACGGACAGCAGCCAGGTTGATAACAGGAGCGGCACTCAGGGAGCATACAACTCCCCTTTTGTGCCAGCTCCACTGGCTACCAGTTTGCTACCCGGCACAATTCAAAATGCTGGTTTTGGCCTTTAAAGCTCTAAACGGTTCTGGTCCAACTTACCTGTCCGAACGCATCTCTCCCTATGAACCATCAAGATGCTTAAGATCATCCGGAGAGGCCCTGCTCTCGGTCCCGCCTGCTTCGCAGGCGCGCCTGGCGGGGATGAGAGACAGGACCTTCTCAGTAGTGGCTCCTTGGCTTTGGAACTCCCTTCCTAGTGACATCAGATCGGCCCTCCCCTCCTGACATTTCAGAAGAAAGTCAAGACTTGGCTTTTCGAGCAAGCGCTCACAGACGAACTTTAATCGAGATCAAGGATTACTATGACGACGAAACGGAAACCGATTTTAAGATTGTGAAGCTGAGATTTGTATTTTGTAGTTTTTAACTGTTAATTTTATATGTTTTTATATGACTGTTTTTATCTTGTGATATATTGTATATGGGCGCTTGTTGTCACTTGTTCACCACCTCGAGTAGCCTTCAGGCTGAGAGAGGCGGTATAGAAGCATGGCAAATAAATAAATAAATTTATAGTAGAATGGAAATATTTGTAACTCTCAACTATTTAAATATGGCAGCAAGAAAACAAAGAATTAAGCTTCATTACTCTAAATTATGGTAGTAAAAGGAATACCTATGAGTAGAATATGGTGCAGGATTATGAATTCTGTCCTGCATTTGTACTCTAAACAAATTCCCGGGCTTACAGTTCTTTACCTCTAAACAAACATTGTTTTTTTTAATAAGCTCTGCTTGTTAAAAATCTCTAGCGGAAAACCCATGATATGGTAACCAATTTTATTTGATGATTAATTAACATATTATTGGTGCATGAATTGCTTCTACACTCAATGACCAGGTTCGATGGAAAACATTAGCAAAAAGTGGCATTGAGTATTACAATACAGAGTATTTTTTCATATGTAAAGCATAACATAAGTGGGATGAATGAAAAGAGTAATGCAGCATTTAATTTTAAGTTTCTCTACCTTACTTGAGAGCAACTCTGTGAACAAATATAGCCAAACATTATTCTTTTCTCAATTGGACCAGAAAGGTACACAATATTTGTCATGCCGTAAGGGGTCAGATCAAAAGCACCCCGATGATGGAATAGATTTGACTCCAGTTGCTTCAAGACTCCAGTTGTTCCTCCTAAATTATAGCAAATCCCTATAAAAAGTACCTAGAGCTATGTCTTTTTTGATTATGGAGAAGCATTCTCCATCTGTCGGGGGTGCTTCAAAGGAGATTTTTCCTGCTTCTTGGCAGACAGTTGGACTGGATGGCCCACAATTCTGTGATTTATCAACTAAAATAAATAAATATTTCCTCACTTTCTCAGGATGAAGATATTCTTCAAGATGTTTGCAGGGAAATAATTGAAAAGTGGTCAGAGGCCCAAAATGCTGGGAGTGCTGAGAAAAAAGAAGGTATTTCATGCCATTTTGGCAGCACTGGAGTAACTGATGGGCACTTTCTTTGTGTTACTTATACATTCCTCATCTGACACTTTAAGGGTTTTCTTCCCTTCCTGTGTGTTTTTTTCCCTTACTCTTAATTAAACTACTTACATCATGTACACTTGTGTATAAATCAAAACATTTTTTGGCAAAAACATTGACACCAAAACTCTGAGTCAGCTTATCCACAGATCAGAGCTGGAAATGCTCTGTTCTCCCTGCCATTTTAGGTGTTTGAAGTGGAGCCGAGTGGCGATGGCCATTTTTAATAGGGGCTTATGTAAGCCTCACCAAACTTGCAGAGACTATGGAGCTTGATGATGCTTAAGCAGTAAGCTCCTATTAAAAATGGCTGCCTCTGCTTCACCTCAAACGCCTGAAATGACTGGTACGCCACATTCTTCAGGCTCTCTCACATTGCTGCTTAATGCCTCTCAGGCCTAAAAAGAAGGTAGAGAAAGAGGGTGGCCAGGGTAATGAGATGGAAGGGCTGCGTCCATATCCACCATGTCAAAAAGCTTCTCACCTCTACTACTTGTCATTTAATTTATCCACTGGTCAGAGCAAAATCCATAATTTTGCCCCAAAAATTCTCCTCAAGTTGTAGATGAGGATATTTTATACATGAGTACTTAATGGTTCTTCTATCCTAGGTCTCTCACACTTTGATTCCCTACCACATTAATAAGCTGTAAGTTTGGGAACTACCAAAACAGGTCGTTAATTGGCTGCTTTAATGTTAATCTTGTTCTGTGTTGTACTTAACTGTATGCAATAATATTTACATCTTTTTTAAAGAGTGGATGCTCTTTCTCAAATGTGAATTTCCCTTTTTGACAGTCTATAAAGCTTTGACAGAATAGCATCTCAAAGATGCACTCTGTATACTATCAGAGATTATATTTTGGATGTGGTACACTATCTTTTGGAGCCCCCGGTGGTGCAGTGGGTTCTGAGCTGCTGAACTTGTTGACTGAAAGGTTGCAGGTTCGAATCCGGGGAGCTGTATGAGCTCCCGCTGTCAGTCCCAGCTTCTGCCAACCTAGAAGTTCAAAAACATGCAAATGCGAGTAGATCAATAGGTACCACTCCGGCAGGAAGGTAACTGCTTCATGCAGTCATGCCGGCCACATGATCTTGGAAGTGTCAACGGACAACGCCGGCTCTTCGGCTTAGAAATGGAGATGAGCACCACACCCCAGAGTCAGACACAACTGGACTTAATGATTCAAAGAGTGGTAACTCTTGTAAGTAAAATCCTAGTAAGGAGGAACTTAAAGACTATCCAGTCAACAAATAGCAGTTTCAAATAATATATTGTATGATGATCTATATAATCATAAACATATCAAATCATTCTTATAATGTTATGCCCGCAATTGGGTAAGCATACACATCAGTAATTTCATGCAGTGATCAGTACAATAATTCATTGATATTCACAATAATTCATAGATATTCATTCAATTACATGAATTCAACACATTCTGCATCAGTCCCATCTCATGAGTCCCATAGTCCATTATTGCAGTATTCACAATTATAAGGCAATCTTGGGTAAATAATAATAGTTCAAAATAGGCTCATTGCAGTCTGACGATCGTGTCAATATCCGCGCTAAAATCGTTTCGCTGGTAACAGTCCCCGGTCTTTGATAAAGCTGTTACCAGCGAAACGATTGCAATAATGGACTATGGGACTCATGAGATGGGACTGATGCAGAATGTGTTGAATTCATGTAATTGAATGAATATCTATGAATTATTGTGAATATCAATGAATTATTGTACTGATCACTGCATGAAATTACTGATGTGTATGCTTACCTGACTGCGGGCATAACATGATGATAAGAATGATTTGATATGTTGATGATTATATAGATCATCATACAATATATTATTTGAAACTGTTATTTGTTGACTGGATAGTCTTTAAGTTCCTCCTTACTAGGACAACTGGACTTAATGTCAGGGGAAAACCTTTACCTTACATTATCTTTTGTTATCTAGACAAGGAGTTTATTTGGTCAAACAGTTAGATGAACTGGGAGTTCTTATCTGTTCTATTGTTGATTCTGATTATAACTCAACTTCAGTCTGGAGTTCAAAATAGCCATAAATGTCCCTCCCACAAAAACACAAGCAAAATAGCCTGAGCCAGCACTCTGAAGTTGGCATGAAGCTAGGATGGGTAAGATGTGGGGTGTTCCCCGATTTCTCTTGTTTACTTGCTCATGACCTAGTATTTAGACATCCTTGGTCTGTTCCTTTCCTTCTCCAGATGAGGTTCAAGCCATTGCCAGCATAATTGAAAAGCAGGCACAGATTGTGGTGAAGCCAAAGGAGGTTTCCAAGGAGGACACACGTCAGAAGGCTGCCCTCTTGGCACAATATGCCAATGTGACAGATGAGGAAGAATATCCTTTCTATGTTGGAGGTTTTGAGATTCAATTAAATATAGTTTATGTTCATCTTACTGGGTGGTGGGGGGATGGGCGACTGCAAGGGATTCCTGTTTATTTATAGCCTGGTCTTCTTCCCATGGACTCTGGGTTGAACTCTGTGGGCATGGTTATCTTTTTTTAGAGAAGCTACCATTGCTTTAATGGCACTCAGGCCCTACATACAAAAGTCTTCGCATAATCAGAGTAAAGGTATGGATATAATGAGTTCTCAAGGGAAATCTAGAGTTCTGAATCTTCCCCTAAATCAGAAAAGATTATTGTCACACTTCTCTGCCAGCTAAGCATGTTCTATTATCTTGAAACAGGTATGACATCAGTGGTCCTTTGGAAGGCTAGTAGGCTAGCTAGGTGTTCTGATGTCTATTAGGAGAGATATGCTAATACTCAGTCACAGTCACAAAGGACAAGAATGTTGTAGCCAATTAACTGGAATTGCTAGGAAAGGAAATTCTCTACATTCAGAGACAGTGTACATCTAATTGCCAGATGCTGGGAACAAGCAGAAGGTGGATATCTTCATCTTGTTCAGCTTGATACCAGATTGAAGAGGAAAAGTAAGTATTTCAGAAATATCCAAATACCCTTAACTCAGTACACTGAAGTAGATGCTCAAGATGATTCTGGAGCAGCGGCAGTGCCTTTCAGCTCTGAAAAAAGTATCCTTTTGAGACTTCTCCTGTTTAGCAATGTGAGAAAGAGGGTGTTGGGTCCTTTCAAGAGCAAAAAAAAGGATTGGATAGAATCCTAAAAGAGGGATTGGGAAGATTTTGAGTTGTGAAGTCCTCTTTCATACACGCTGTTATAGAAAACTTTGTTATATCCTTCCATGATAAGTTAAATTAGATGAGCATCTATGCCTCACACAAGAAGGGATGCTGGTTGTGATCATTTATATAGCACCCTCTCATTTGCAAACAGTATATTTCTACTCAGAACAATTTTAATAGGCTGAAGTAAGGGTACTCACCATTGAGCTGCTGCAGCCCTCCTCCACAGCCAGTGCATTGTGGGTGGAGAGCAGGGGTAGGGGTAGGGGGGTCAGAATAGTGCCTGTGTTCCTGCACCTAAATTAAGAATGATTAAGTGATTTACTGGGATCCTCCAGTGATTTTAATGGAAAAAATGTCAACGTTCTGTGTCTAGCTATGGGGACATCACTAGAACCTTCTTCAATCCTCTTGCTCTCCACCTGCCATGGAACAGCTGTTGGGGGGACTGCCGTGGTTACATAGGAAGTCAGTGGGATGGGGCTTTGCTCATTGTAAAGAGTTAATAAGAATACCATCTACAACAGGGGTGCCCACACTTTTTCAGCATGCGAGCTACTTCTAATAAAACCAAGTCTGAAAGATCTACCAAGGGGGAGCAAGGGGAAGGGGAAGGGGCTTTGCACGGCCTGGCTCCGCCCCCGCCCCTCTGGCTTTAGCGTTTCCACAGCTTCTGGAGGCAAGAGGGGGGAATGCCAAGCCAGTAGTGGCTATCTATGCCAGTACTGCCTTGGCATTCCCCCCCTCTTCCCTCCAGAAGCTGCAAAAGCGCTAAAGCCGGCGGAGGGGCTTTGCGTGGCCTGGCTCCGCCCCCTCAAAAGTGCCTCATCCAGCTGGGATTGACCTCCTTCGGTCCTGGGATCGACCAGTCGATCGCGATCTACCTAATGAGCACCCCTGATCTACAACCAAAAAAAAAGATACAGGGTGTAATGTGGTCCTGTGCCTACATATGTCCCTTTCAATATGCCAGCCTCTTTGTATGTGTTCTCTATTGTCCTCAACTCTCTCCCAGCTTTGTTCAAAAACACCAACCTAGAAGACTTGGTGAATGCCCGGAAATTAGAGAGGGAGCACCAGCGGGATGAGTCACAGCGTAAGAAAGAACAAGATAAACTCCAGCGGGAGAAGGACAAATTGACAAAGCAAGAACGCAAGGAGAAAGAGAAGAAGAGGACACAAAAAGGCGAGAGAAAGCGGTAGCCAGGGAGTGTAGTTGGACCCTTCTCCTCCCTCATCTAAGATATGGCACAGCATGCAGACACACAGATTGCTCAGCAGAAGGAATCTTTTTTTAAATCCTTCAGCAGTATGACTTAGGCAAGGGTTGGGGGAGAGCATGGAGGATGAATCCTCTTTACCGTTCTCCTGAAAGAAAACAGTACTGTACCCTTTTATTGTCCAAATGTTGGACTTAGTAATTGTGGCCAACCTCTTGTCACCAAAGAACAGTGTGGTAGCTCTTTTCCCTCCCACCTTCCCCACTTTTTTGACACTTTTTACCTTTATTAACCACTTAAGGGGAAGTTGTCATATGCTTGATTATATAAACTCTACCAAAAGGTTGCTTTTGGTTGGAGGAGTTGTTAGAGCAAAATCTGGTTTCTCATATATGCAAGGTACGGGGAGGTATCACCCTTTGGCAAAGCTTATGAAGATGAGCTAAGTGCACCACACACTTCATCTTCCACAGTTAAAATTGACCCCAGAGTTACTGCTGCTTGTTGGGATTGGGCTAATGCATCTCTGTGTACTCTCCACAAGGCTGTGTTGTTGCCATTTAAGTAAAGTTCTGTGAATTTAATTCAGTCTGAGGCATCATTAACTTTTTGGTCTATGCAGTTCTTTATAAAGTATGATGGGAAGCCACTGGCTGAAATGGAACAAAGGAAGGACGGGTTTCCTACAGGTAACCGTGGTTTTTAAAAAATTGAATGGTTGCTTGGGAATTCACAGTTGGGCCATCTTGGCACTTTGAAGCATCCACAGCTGAGTGATTTTTGGCAAGAATCCGGCCTAGACCCTTGCTGTGTATGCATCACTTTATATCGGCTCCTCTCCTCAGTTCTTTTCGCCATGCTTATTGCATCTCTAGGAACGTTCTCAGTAGCTGAGTTTTTTATCAGCTTTCTTTTCCTCTTTATTATTTTTTCCTATTTCTGATGGCAGTTGCCAATATTTTTTAAAAATTTCTCCACTCTGTTACTTGGGAGGGGCCTTCTGAATTCCCGTTCAACCTCTGCTCTACGTGTAGATATTAACTGCCATTTAAATAAAGCTCTGTTGATTTAGTTCAATCTGAGGCATTTTTGAGCCTTTTGTCTATATGCAGTTCTTTATAATGTGTCTAGTGGAGAAGCCACAAGCTCAAATGGAACAGAGGAATTGATGGCTACAGCTACTTAAAGACAAGAGCTTTTGCCAATAAAATACTCGCATCCATAATTCTTCCTGGAACAGTATTTACAACAGGTTTGATACAATGGAGGGCTTCATAGAGCAGGATAAAAAGTGAAAACCTGATTGGCAGGGAGTTTTCAGGAGAGTGAAGCCAAGGTGAATTATATCCGAGGCTGGGAAGCCAAGTGAAAATGGCAGAAAAAAGACGTATGGATAGTGCAGAGAAAATACTTGGGGGACCATGGATGAATAGAACAAATCACCTATATTTTTGTTCAGTAAAGATAAAAGTTGGTAAATTCAACTGGGCTGAAACTAAAATAAACAATATTAAGGGCTTTTTTCTGGCAGTCCCTCAAAAAAAAAAACACCAACCCAACAATTGTTTGAAATTTTGTGTATCTCTTCACTAGTTCATTTTTCTAAGTAATCTCCATGAAGGGCTAGGAAAAATTTCAATCAGTAGTCTTGCAGAGCTGCTGCAAAATGTTGTGAGTGCTGAACTACATAGACCAGGGGTGCTCACACTTTTTCAGCATGCGAGCTACTTATAAAACAACCAAGTCAAAATGATCTACCTACCCACTACTCAGAGAGCCATAATATTTAGAAATGTATTTCAGTGAGAGCCATATACCGGTAATATATTTTAAGACTGAATTCAACTAAATGTGAGTATAATAAGCCCCTGAAATTTATTCATAATAATAATGATGATAATATTTATTCAGCCTCTGCTACTGCTACTACTACTAATAATAATAGTAACAGCAACAACAATAGGTTCCTAGAGTAGAAGGAGACCTCCAAGGGCCATCCAGTCCAACCTCCTGCCATAAGGGAAAAATACAATCATAGCATTCCTCACAAATGGCCATTCAGCCTCTGATAATAATGGGTTCCTAGAATAGGAGGAGACCTCCAAGGGCCATCCAGTCCAACTTCCTTCTGCACCTGGGCGGCATCAGGGGCCTGCGGGGTGGGACTGAGCCTTCCTCCCACCCTGCCTGCGATCTACCAGTAGATCGCGATCTACCTAATGAGCACCCCTGACATAGACCATTGATACAATTGAGTGTAATGCAATTTTCTATACTTTTTGGCAGGGCAAAAAAGAGAGGGAGATGTTGTTTTTGTAGAGCCTGTTCATTTGAACTCATCACTTCTAGAATTGACAAGTAACATAAGTCATATTGGCTGGAGTTGATATTGGTGGGAGTTGTGCAAAATAATCTTTCCTACTCCTGCGTTCTTATGGGCACAAAGGTCTCCTAGCAGTCACCAATACTGCTCTCTTGGACTCAACTTTCTGCAATTCACTAAACAAACTCAGAACTTCATGCTGTTCTATAGAAAAGGCTCTAGATTTCTTCTGTAGTTAAGCCGTCCACCACAATGTCTGTTATTTTGGACTCTTTCCCCCTGGCTGGGATCCAGCTTCCAAATGAATAGTCAGCACTGAGTTTGATGCCTGTTTAGTTGGTTATAAATTGTCTGCCTTTAGTACTGCTTCATGTTCCCTAATCTTCCTTGCATCTCAGCACCGTGATGGAAAGAAACCTTTTAAACAATCCATCTTGTTGCAGTTATTCACATTTCTCCTCCACATCCCTAATTTTCTGCAGGACTCAGAACAGGATGTGGGGAATGTTTCTGACTTGTGATCAGGGCTGGAATACTGATCGTTGAAAGTGGTGAAACCTTTTCCCCTCCACCCACACTTGCTACTGTACCCTTCAGTTAATTGGAAAGCTTCTCTATAGGAACCATCCTCATCCAGCAGACCGGCTGGGATTGTTCTGCTCTGTACAGAGATTGATGTCTCTATCGACATGACTGCTCTTATCAGCTACTCAGCAGTTGCCTGTGCTTTTCTTCATCCAGTAGCTGATCCCAGCCATCTGCTTTTGTTTTCTGCTTCCCACCCAATGACTCCCTTACAACCTTGGTTTTTTCTTCCCTGCCAACAAAGATATTGGTTTCTTTGATTTTGGAATTGATGTAATGGGCCACGTGATGTGGCATGTCATCTCTGAACTGGCTTACAGCATGAAACTGCTGCTTCATCTCTGTTAACTGTTGGAGACCAGTGCTTTCCACCATGCTTATTTCTCTTGTGTTCACTGCACCCCATTTGTGTGGATCACATTCTGTATCATCCCTGCCTCCTGTGTTTGAGAAACTGAATGGCATCCATAAATCACAAATAAGTCCCCTGTATGATCTCTTGACTCTACATTGTCTTTATATCAACTCAAAAGTCACCAAATATATGGCATGTGTTGTCACAACTATGGTTTTTATCAGTGGTGGTCAATCATAGTGACAATGGCACTGCCTATACATAGCACAGTATTTCAGAGAAGGCAAAACAGTATCTAGGAAAATAAGTCAACAAAACTGTTGTGAAGTATCAGGAAACATAGTGACAATGGAAGTTTAAGCCAGTGTTTCCAAAGTATAGCCAGCTTCTTTCCCTTTCCCAGTTCTGTTGCCTTATCTTTGTATTAGGATCTCAAGAGAGAAAATTTCTTCACTGATCTTCTCTTGAGTTGTTTTTGTAACTGCATTCTCTAGCATGAGAGACTCTGGTTCCTCTTTAACAGGCTATCAGTTACCCATAATTTGGTTTCTATTGGATAATTGTGGATAACATGATGCATCCTATTATCAGTGAGACTGGAATGATTATTCCATTTAGAATTTGAGTTTCCATTTGATTATAGGCAGTTTAGCCCTTCGCTTTTTTCTTATTTTTAGTTGTTGTATCTTTGCTTTCTCCTGATAATTACACAAAATCTGCTTTAACTCTTCCTCTTATGTGGCTTTGGAAATACTGCCTGCAAATATTCTCCCATTGTCTTAGTACCCTCTCAGAAACTTGTTTGGCAAAATATATTTTCCACCTCTGCTTTCTCTTGTTTTGTCCCCACATAGAATTATGATGGAATGATGTGCTAATAGTTCTGATTTTTGTAAAAGTATGTTAAAATAATTTTAAACAGTATTCTGTATCTCTACACTTGCTTCCAACACATTTCCTTTGTGTCCCATTGCAGTAATTTTGTGATATTGCCAATGGTACTTTCTAAACTTTAGGTGTGCCCATAGGCCCCAATGCCTTAAGGATTCCTGTAAACATGGGATGAGAAACTTATGGCCTTCCATATAATTTTGGACTATTTCTCCAGTGATCCCTCACCATTAGCTATGCTGGCTAAAGATTGATGGGATTCAAACAAATGTCTGGAAGACTGCAAGTTGCTGAAAATTCAGGGATGGGTCAATAAATATGAAGGAAAAGGACTAAAGTGTGGTTTTATAGTGACACAGATTATTTAAATAGTGAAGGAATATCCAGTTACATTCTGTTTTATGGACAACTTGAAGATTTGTTCAAAAAAAAACCCCACCTATTTCTTTCTTTCTTGGCTTTTTCAAGGAAGGTTGAACATATGTTCTGTTAAAGACATTCAACTTTCGATACTGATATTTAGTGCATTGAGGGGGCAATTTAACTCTTTTGGACAAACATCTGCAGAAGGTGGTATGTTGCAGTCTATAGCGTCAAACAAATGTTTATAGATTATAACCATGTCTTTCAGATTACCAGTGGGTTGTAGTTTTTTCGGTCTATATGGCCATGTTCAGATAACCTTTCAACACTGTCTTCCACTCAAGAGTCAACAGTATTTCACTGTGTTAAGAGATGCTATGACCAGACTTGTAAGGAACATCATGGTTGTGCAACTGTACTGAATGGCAAGTACACTCGAAAACTTTTTTTTTTCAACAAAAGCTAGTTTATTAAGAGAGTAAAATTAGTGTAATGTTTGTTTTTATAACATGAAACATATCAATGTCAAACCTCAGCGCATCTTTGTGCAGTGGCTACTACGGTATGGTGGTATGAGTCTGCTGCCCTGTGCAGTGTATTTCGGCAGCAAAGAAAGTCGTATCAGTGATCAAAATGGTCCCTACAGTTCCTGAAATCTCAATCAGTCTCTAACATCATCTGAAAGCAATTTATGTGGTTTGATTACACATTGTAGCATACCAACATTCTAAAAGCTGGAAGAACATAGATAATTAAAATATCTGTGTACCTAGCCAAAGGCAGATCAGTAAATTTTATCCAGACATTATACAGTTTATTTTCATGCTAGATTGGTAAAACCCAAGATCTCCTAAGCCACATAATAACATGCTGATTTAATAAATTACCCACAGCCAATAAAAAGTAATAGATTTAAGGGAAAAAACCAAGCATCCAACAGTGCATGCTTAAGTATGCAGAAGCAAACTAAGAAAACAAAATATATACTAAACAATCTCAAACCAAACTGGCTAAACGTCAAAGGAAGTATGCTTGAGAACTACTTGATACCCTCCTTTAAAAGTAGGAAACTAAGGGTATTAAAATAATATTCATTATTTCAGTTTGCAAGATAATTGTTAAAAGACTCGTATTATATAATTGTAGTTTTGCTTACATTTAAATACTTTGAAACTGACAATATTTTATTGATATTATTTAAAATAATAGGCACAAATGATTTCAGGTTTTTATATTCCCAGACATGCATGGTTGGATAATGGCTTTACAATAATATCACTAATTTAGGAAAATCTGGTCAATTTATTTATTTAAATTTAGTTTAAAATTTCAAATCCATAAATAAGTATTTTAAATATTTTCATTTTTTAATCTTTCTTATTGGGTACATTCAGCTGTTTTCTTCCTATCTCCAGGTACTCATTGTCTAAAGAGAACCTTCCCTCTATTGCAATTAAAACTTTCTTAATAGACTGCACACAGTCGTGTGTGGCAGTAATTCAAATTCATTATTTGAAAACATTTACTAATATAATTAAAAACGTGTCACACAGGCAAGCATATACCTGTGTTGCGGAATGGATTTAAGTTCTATTTTTAGAAGTTCAAAATATTCCAATTTTAACCTAACATTAGATTAACCTCATCAGTATAGCAATTGGGACAGCTGTTAACACAGGCTAAAAAGCCAATGATGTTAACAGCTATTCATCAGCTAGCTGCTGCTGCATTGAAGACAAGCAGACAGTGACTTCTATGTCTCTTCTCTTTAAATTTGGACAACAAGCTTTGAAAGTTGTGTTACTATATTTCAGTGTTCTGGAACACTGTTGTCTTATCTTTATTTTTCCTTAGTGTTTTTTGGTTTCTAATTTCTGGATCATAGTATAGCTGTTACTGATATGTTCATAGGTCCTATCTTCAGGCTTGACAAGTTCCTGTAAAGTTTTCTCCATCTCAGTTGGTCCTGGCATAGTTGTTTTTGGCAAGGTCATTTGTAGAGCACACCACAGTGTAGTGCGAGCTTTGCGTGTTGCTATACACATCTCTTTAATAGCCATTGCTAGAGCAAAAACATCTGTGAGGGGGGAGAAAAAGACATTTTATGAACTGTGTTGAAAACCATTTTTGTTAAGTCCAGTGACCCTCGTTCAAGAATCCCTACTAGAATGGATGCCAGATCAGAGTTATAAAGTATCTGAATTTTGAATGTCACATTTTTAAAAGTCTGCATCAGATGTCCCCTACCCTGCAGTTATCAATCTTGTCTCATAGAATAAGCATCTTAGAGACACTTGATTGTCCCATTTTTTTCTAATATAAATAAAAAAGTTAAATTGTGTTTTTTTTAAAGGGATCGGAAAGGCACAAACAAGGAACCACTGGTCTATGTTAACAAACTATATGATGCAACTCTGTATGTTCATTCTAATTCCATACAAAATCCTGATGACATTGTTATGGCACGTAATGGCAGCACTTCAACAATGGACTTTACATTAATGCAGTTGTGAAATCCCTGAAATGTCTGCAAGGTCTTGTGGTTTGTGATGATGAACTGATTCAGCAATCAGATGGTGTACGCTAGCCAAAATAATTTGTTTGCTAGCAGTTGCCCAGCAGACTTAAAATCATCTGCTCCAAAGAAACCAACATGCTGCTGAAATGTAACACTTCTTCATAAAGCTGTTAGTAAATACACAGAACTTCTATGGTACATGGAATAAAATTAATCCTGATCCATTTCTGTAAGGCTGTACCCTGAAACAGGGGGTAATTTAAAAAAATTGGACCACAGACTCCTTTTGGCAGTCTGGTGAAAACAAATAGACCCTTTCTCAAAATATAGTGGCTGATAGTTTTATGACACTCAACATCATTTTTTGAGCTTTCTAACTTGTGCCAACCTTGTAATTTATCCTCACAAAATAGCACCCCTATACTTCAAAAGATCAAGGGCACCACTTGGGAGATCTCCTTCTGTTCTATTTATTCTATGTGGCCACTTGGCTAGCTACGTCGAACAACAGTTTGTACGCAACAGGACGGGATCTACTGTGATTTCGAAGTATGGATGGTTGTAAGCTTTTTTGAGAAAAAAAAAGGGAAACAGATTTTTTTGCTATTGGAGGGACAAGTATTAAAAAAAATAGTGCACCTCTGTCATCTTGACACCGGGGGGCTCCTTGTCTTTGCCGATGTGAAGCATTGACAATTTCGTCTTTTCTACGGGATTGCACAACATGGATTGCTTCTAAGTGCTTATCAAGAGCAGTAGAGATATTGGCATGAAGGGGAGAACTTCGAAGACGTTCCATCTTTCCCAACAGAGTCACAACCTGAAAAGATTAAAAGACAAAACGTTTGTGGTTTTACTCTTGCCATGGAAAAAAGATGTAATTCCAACAGTATTTGCAGTATGCAAAGATTGCTGAAGGATCTTGCTATAAATCTGCAACTACAAAACACTTATTTAAAGGAATATACAAAATGTGTCATTGGGCCACAGGAGCTTTTGGATTTAGATAGCGAGCTTTCACACAAAAGTGGAAAATCTGCAAATGAATAAATAAATCTTCTTATGAGAGAGCAATAATAATAATAATCTTTATTAATACACGGCCACCATCTCCCCCAACGGAGACTCAGGGCAGCTTACATGAGGCCAAACTCAAACAGCAAATTACAGTAAAATAAAAACCAAAACACAAGCAACAGCATAGCAAAGTACATAAAACATATGCATACAATAAGCAATATACAAATACAATAATCACAATGACAATGAACGCATGTACAAGATAAAATGCTAAAACTTAGGGCGAGATAAAAGAGGAGCAGATTTGTGAGGGAGAGCTTATGAAGAAACGGGATTGTAAGACATCTTTAGGTTTTCCAGTGTGACCCTACAAAGGCCTAGAGAAGTGTTCTCTTAGGAATATTTTCCTGGAAGTTGACCATAGAGTCTCACTGGGAGACCTAGAGATTCCATGTTAATCATATCCACAAAAGTCAAACCCACAAATGTGGAGGGCTGATTATATTTCTCAGATTGAGTTATTTATCTATGGCAGAGATTCTCAACCTGTGGGTCCTCAGATGTTTTGGCCTTCAACTCTCAGAAATCCTAACATCTGGTAAACTGGCTGGGATTTCTGGGAGTTGTAGGCCAAAAGACCTGGGGACACACAAGTTGAATACTATTGATCTATGGAGAGTTTCATAACATTTTATAAAATGGCTTAGATGGAACTGGCCTCTAAATGAACACAGAAAAACTGATAATAACTAAATTATTGAATAATAACAATTCCCATTCTACCCATATTTACCTTTCCTGTAGTTATTGTTCAAGAACACCAAGCTATAATTATTTAAATACAAACCTAGAGCTTACTAATTTCTTTCTAAACTGGAAAATGACAAACTAAATTTGAACTGAACTGAACCTTATAAAAATTGAGATTTTAGGTTATTCCAAGCAATCTAATATAGTATAGGATCTTAATTTAGTTCCATTGATTAGTCGTTTAACTGGTGGATAATTATTTTTACTTTAATGGGTCTGGAACCCAATTTTCTGTCTCACAACCCTTCAGGCCTGCTTATACTGTCAAAAATGGCACCCACTAGAAGCATATGTGTTCCGTTTAAAAAGCAAGGCACTGTTTCTGGAAGCATTCATACACCCTTTTTTTGCTGGTCTACATGAGTCAGAAGAAGAGGATGAAAGGCTATAAAAGCAAACAGTAGAGGAGTTGATAACAATCACAAAAATGTGACTGACAAATTTTGTTTGGAGATGTATAGGGTGAATAGGGCTTAGAGCTTCATATGATTACCGCTAAATGCATGAACTGCATCAGTCATTCACAAGATGGCACCCCCACAACATGAGGCCTAATTTTGCAGAGTTATTCTTTAAGTTTGTCTGGCTCAAGTGATTAGTAAAACTTGTTAACTCATTAAACTGTTTGTAACTCTTTGTGTAATTATAACATGTTGCCATCGTGAAATATACTGCTTTGAAGCAGGGTCCATCATTTGAACTAGCAAAACAATCATGGGAAATATTAAACAATTCCTCTCTACCAGAAAGCTTTCCAAGTAAAAACGGCAGAACAGTTTCCATTTCACGTATGTATGTACAATGGTGTTTGGCCTTTTGTTTTCATTCAATTCTTCTGTGTAATCTTTTCCAGCTGTCAATTCAGCTTATATCACATTTCATTTTTCTCCCTGATAGCCTAAACATTCAAGCACAAAATACTGTGTGGAATCAAATTATTTTTTGTGTGTGGATATGATTAATTTCCCTCAAAAAGATTTTTTAAAGTGCTGTTAAGATCTCCTAGGTTATTTTTTTTATAAAAAAACAACAACAAAAACAGCCTGCTATGGGCAGAAGATCTTTCTGAGGTGGTCATGAAGTAAGCAAATGCCTTTCCCCTAATCCCCTCTCTGCTGCTGTAAGCAAATGCCAGTCTATCTTAAAGGAAATTGGTAGATTTCCACCAAGGTCCTGTTCCTTGGGATTAGGCAGTACTGAAACCAAGATGAAATATACGCAACAGGTTTGTATAGGTGCATTTTTACAGAAGTGGAGGATAGGAAAAACCACTGTAAAGATTCCTCCCTTCATGGTATGAAAAGCACTTTTCTGCTCTGCTTGAAATATCTGATTCAGAGCTCTGATGTCCAGGAGAAGCAGACAGATGCACAAATATGGCAGTTTGCAGAAAAGTCAGATAAAACTTGGATCTAGAGGGGTTTAAAAAAACTGTCCAGAAATTGTATTTTGATATTTAAATACTCACTCTGGCTTGTTCTCGTAACTGATCTACAATCAAACGATCAACTCTGGATGGATTTGATGTCAGTCTTGGAATTGGAGTGTTATTAGTACTGGATACCTTCTTCCCTGGGTAGTTCTTCGCAAGAGCTGATTCAGTCTGAAAACAAAACAATCATTTTTTGTGGTAAAATGTTAGTTTTATACAAAATGTTCATTCTGTTCTTGAATTCAAATAAAATCATCTGCAAATATAGCCACTGAACAAAAGCCTAATCTTTTGAAATTAAACAAACAAAAACAAAATGCCTTGATTTTTTTAGTACAACATTCAACAATCCATTTCTACTTGTTACAATTTTTGATGTTTCAAAGAATTTCAGACAGCTGGGAAATAATCCAAATCTTCAAGAGCAATAAAAACATACTTAAATGAAATGTGTTGTGGCTAACATACTAAGCTAAACATAAAGTATGCTTTATTTTCTTTAATAACTTCTAAATTAGTAATTCCATGGTGCTCATTAATGTTTTCACATTTTCTTAAATAATACAAAAAGGATTACTTAGGGTACAAATGAAATCAGCTATACTCAACAAGAACTGGACTTCTGCACAGCTTAGAACTTTACATGTTGTCAGAATAATACCCAATATCCAAACAGAACAAATTATGTTAGTAATTTGTAGAAACAGCAACTAATTAGTTAAAATAGTTTAGCAATTAAATTGGATATTTAAAGAAGCAATTAATTTTAAGGTTGAAATTGGAATATTATTTTTATCATTGTTTCTATAATTACTTGATTATGTAAGAAACAATGCTAATTTCTACATTTCCCATGTTATTCATTATCTATAGCTTCCTTTTTTTAGAATTTTGCAAAATTGCATCTTTTGTTAGTCCTTCAGGGTGAAAGAATTAGGACAGTGTATAGATCACAAAACACAAACCATTTGTTGTTCTTCCATCATTACAATATGATCATTTAATTAGTTCCAAGATTTTAAACCAAGAAACAGTAAAAGTCCTACAACGACAGATGTGGATTTTGTTTCCAAAAAGTTCCAAATCCAAAAAAACTGTGTTATGGGTGACAGCACATTTTAGATAGGAGTACAATGTTATGTACAAATCAAAACTATCAAAATGTGTCAAAATCACTTTGGTATAAGATTTGGAAAATTCAATTTTATAGCAAAACAATGATATCCTCAGCATGTTTTTTTTTCCAATTCTTTTAAAACTAATTCAGGTGGGTTTGGTACTTTTTGGAAACATGTTCCACAAAGGAATACTATAGCAAAATCAAGCTTGAGCTCTACTGGAAGCTAAGATGAGTAAAATGAGACCGCCATACTTTGGCAACATAATGGGAAGACATGACTCGCTAGAAAATATTATAATTCTTAGTAAGGTAGAAGGCAACAGGAAAAGAGAAAAACCACATTCCAGATCAGAAGTCCTCAAACTTTTTAAGCCGAGGGCCAGTTCATTGTCCCTCAGACTGTTGAGGGGCCAGACTATAGTTTGATGAAAACATGAATGAATTCCTATGTACACTGCTCATATCTTATTTGTAGTGCAAAAAGACCCTTAAAAACAATACAATATTTAAAATGAACATTTTAACCAACATAAATTTACCAGTATTTCAAATGGGAAGTATGGGCCTGCTTTTGGCTGATGAAATAGTTAAGTTCATTAGGATTGTTGTATGCCTTCAAGTTGTTTCAGACTTAAAGCGACCCTAAGTCTAAAGTTTAGGGCAGGGACTGGGTAAATGACCCAGGGGGGCTGCATCCAGCCCACAGGCTTTACTTTGGGAACATCTGTTCTAGATAAACTCACTCAAGGAAGCCCTGAATCTGCAAGAATTGAGCAGGGTTGATGATAGAATAACTAGGAAGTCTTATTCATGGAACCGCTCTAAATTGAAGTCAACCTGACAGCTGTTAACAGTAAGGGAAACCTGGAAGGCAGTAATCTTTTCTGCATCCAGATGCTGTGTTCTTCACCAGACCCAACATACAAGCGCTGAATCTTTCCAAAGAATCTGAATTCTGACGCTTTTAACTATGGCTTTAATTTTCATTTTTTTAAAAAATAGGCTACTTGTATGTTTTTGCTATTTATTGAGCAATCATATATATATGATTATGCAAATGAGATTCTAAAGCGTCAGGTACTTTTACTAACCTGAGCATCGTTCATCTCAAAAATAAAATCTGTACATATACGTATACTTCACAAGATGAGATGAGTTCCTGATCACTACCTTCACCATTGCTTCAATACAAATACTTCTAAAAAGAAAACATGCCTGCTGCAGGAAAAAGAGGACAGATTGTCTAGGTTTCCTCTTGACATTAAGGTTTCCTCTTGACATTAAGACTAGTCGTGTCCAACTGGTAAGCCGAAGAGCCGGCACTGACTATAGACGCCTCCAATGTCATGTGGCTGGCATGACTGCATTGAGTGCCGCTACCTTCTCACCTGGAGCACTACCTATTGATCTACTCACATTTTGCATATTTTCGAGCTGCTAGGTTGGCAGAAGCTGGGGCTAACAGCGGGAGCTCACTCCGCTCCCCAGATTCAAGGCGCTGACCTTTTGTCCTGCAAGTTCAGCAGCTCAGCGGTTTAACCAGCTGTGCCACCGGGGGCTCTGTCTACCTCCATAGACGGCCACTAATTATTTTAAAACAACCTGATACATTTCTTAATGCTTATGGGAGGTCCCACTTGTAGAATATCTGTTAGCTGACATACCTAACAGAGTGATGGCATTTAAAACTAATGTACTATTTTTATTTTTAAAATATGAACAGGATTCTTGTCAAATTGTGCAGCTGTTCATGGCAGACATCCACTCCACAATGTTTCACAAATGCACAGAATAAAGTGGGAGGTCTCCCTATTTTAAATGTTCTATCCTCTTTTTAACAGCAATATCTCCAAAACCCCTTCCAATACAAATAATGTACAACAGGATAAAGTTAGCAGATTTTTAAAATGCAGGGTGAAGCATAGCAGAAAAAACATTAAGAAAATAATTAAAACAAATCATACATTTTAAAGACAAGACAGAAGGGAGATAGCTGGTCTTCAACAGAGATTTTAAAAAATCATGACACCCCCACCTGAACTTTATTTTCATAGACAGATTTTTTCCCCACAAATTGGCAGCAGCCTGTGGCATTTCCTCTCCATGAATTTACCATTTCTAGAAATGTTACATCTCCTATCTAAGAGATTCATGTCTGAACAATCAAAATAAGTAATGCTAACCTGGATGGGTCAGCAAGTTGACTCACTGTAAATGCAGCTTTCTATGTTCCTAATTTGTTAAATGGTTTACAGTTTATATTTTTATGTACCTCCAAGACACAAATTGAGTCTTCTGAATAATAGCAAGATATACAACACACACACACACAAATGCATGTTTTCAATCTCCTGAGGGATTTTTACTGGTACTATGGACAAATGTTTTCGTGAAAAGCATGTGTTGGATTCATAACATTATCCCCCGATCAATATTTTACTGTTACCTACTTTACTGTTACCATCCATTTCTACAAAGTGAAGCAAATAGGTGATGACAGGTTGGATGATAGCAGCATCATATTATAAATACTTACTCAGAAATATGTTTAATTAACGTTATTTCCAGGTGTGTATAAGCACAATTGTTAACAATTAAACTGTGCTCCTTATCTCTGCTGATAATCATTATCAGTGGGTGGCCTCAGCAGAGATAAGGAGCACATCATGCCTGTGCTATTAGCAGAACCTCATTCTGGGTTTCGTGTCATAGCCCACTCAGCTTAATAAAGCCTTTGAAGCTGTCAAAACAATGTCACAAAATATTTTCTAATGAATTCCCTTCTAATCTGCACAGTTCTTCCCTCTTACCTTCTTCCGTTCTTTTTCCAAGGCTCTCCATTGTTCATAACATTCTTCCAATCTAATATGAAGCTCACTGGCTGACCCACTCCGAGATTTCATTGGTCTTTGAAATCCAAATGTAGGCATGAAGCCAGTGAAAGAATTATCTCCATACATCATGTCATTAAAATAAGGATAAAGATGGCTTAAATCATCATAGGAGAACAAATCATAGGAATCCATCATAGGAATGACAGAATGTCCAAACGGATGAGTGGATTTCAAAGGAAATCGGTTTGAATTAAGTTGGGGAACACTTGGGCTGTGTCTCAAGTCACCCATCATGAAACTGTTTGATAAGCAAGA
Source organism: Anolis apletophallus (assembly GCA_030556195.1). NCBI lineage: Eukaryota > Metazoa > Chordata > Lepidosauria > Squamata > Anolidae > Anolis > Anolis apletophallus. The sequence continues at coordinate 98,176,644 of JARBWK010000008.1, forward strand.
AGCCTGAGCGCGATTCACACGGTTACTGACAATGTTATTGTCTCCGCTTCCTTGCCTGTGACTAGTGAAGTGGCCTTGAGTCTCCAATAAGTCTTGATAAGTATTTTGTGACAGTCCTTCTAGTTTTTGCCCTTCGTCGGCATCATAATGTCCATTCTGTGGCTTAATTGGAAAATTGTGTTTGTTTACATTTTCTATGATACCGTATTGCTGTGAATAATTATCACAAAAGCCATTTGCTGTCTTCATTTTTTTGTCAATAATAGACTCAAAAAGGCTTTCTTCTCCTACCTTACTCAGTCCTTCTGTATGGCTGGTGGACTGAACTTGGTCTGTATTACTGCCATCGTTCAAATCAAAACTGGAAAATACTGTGGGGGGTTCTTGACAATATTTCTGAAGCAATAAATTATTATTTAAAGTAACATTGTTTGGTGGCAACTGAGAGAAATCATAAGAATTACTGGAGCCTTTTGAAGTAGATAAATGATTATTCAACTTTATCAAGGTGCCTTGATTCCGAACAGGGAGAGATGAATTGTTCTTAGTCTGTATGTTGATCCATGTTGGCCTTATATTTGTGCCTGATGAAGTCGATACAGGATTGCTTGATAAGATATTCAGTGATTTGAAATATTCTGAATTTTCTGTAGCATTTGTAAAATCGCCACTCCCTGAGACTGTGTGAGACTTTAGAGGAAACTCTTTTAAACCAAAGTCTTGGGTAAATGAATTTTCATTCACAAACTGCTTTTCTGATATAAGTCCTGAAGTTTTTGGAAATGTAAAATTCTGCTGTTCAGAGGAGACATCTTCCATTTTCTTCTGGATAGCGGTTTTATTTTGAAAAAGTTTACTATAACTATCTGTGTCTAATGCTGGTAGTTCAGGCGTTCCAGCTGGTATTTTTTTATTCTCTTGGATGCTGTAAGTTGCATTTTTACTATGTTTCCCTTTATTGCAATGTGAATAATCCAGGTATCTACTAAAATCAGCACTTTCGCCATATCTAGTAAATTGTGAAAGAAGCATTTCAGCTCTTTTTTGTTGCATCTGCGCATCATGTCCCTTGGGACTCACTTTATCTCTTCCATAAGGGTAAGTATCTGCTCCTGATTCTTTTATTGTTTCCAAAAGACTGGTCTGTGGGGTAAAACATGGTTTCACATAAGAGTAGTCTTGAAATTGGGATGCTTTTGAATTCTCATTGGTCTGAATACTATAACAGCTGACATGATCATTCCTGGAAGGGTACAGCCATTGCTCATCAAGGTCTATATTAGTGAGCCCATTGTAAAGGTCATCCACTTTCTGTTGCAAACTTATAGTACCAGTATGTAAATATTGCTTTTCAGATACTGGTAAAGTTTCTCCTCCATAAAAAGCTTGTTGAGGAATGACTCCATCTACTGGCCTCTTTGTTTCTGACAAGTCAGGATGCTCTGGATATCTGGTTGTGTTCACAGGCCATACAGATTTTAAATTAGAGGCACACGCCCTACAAGAATGAAACACAAATAGTTGTGCAATTTCTTACTTGTTTTTATTCCATTAAATTATTCTTTTACTGTTTGAATACTTTATCACTAGCACACTCAAAAGCACACTTTAGTGTAATTTAAATCAGAAACTGGGACTCACATATACAGTACTGATATTAAGCTAGTTCAGATCAGATATAGACAGGATTTTGTGTGTGTCAAGAGTGACTTGAGAAATTCCAAGTCGCTTCTGGTGTAAGAGAATTGGCTGTCTGCAAGGACGTTGCTCAGGGGACATCCGGATGTTTGATATTTTACCATCCTTGTGGGAGGCTTCTCTTATGTTCCCGCATAGGGAGGTGGAGCTGACAGATTGAGCTCAACCTGCTCTCCCCAGATTCGAACTGCTGACCTGTCATCAGTCCTGCTGGCACAAGGGTTTAACCCATTACACCACCGGGGACAGGCTGCAAAAACGATTCTTGAAAGCTCTATGTAGTTAGTTTGTATTATTTAATATACTTAACATAATGTTTTGAATAATGCAATACTCTAAGATACAACTGTAAAAAAATTTCAGAAAAATATAAAAAGTCTTTGACCCTGCAGATATTTTACAAGTTACATTCATTTAACACTGAGTCATGCTGGGTAAGACTGATAGAATTTGTAGGCCAAAACATCTGCAAAACAACATCTCTACACAAAAGCAATGGAAAATGATTGGAGATATATCCCCATTATAGCTATATCTGTATCTATATAATGGATATGGATATGGATATATATGTGTGTATGTGTGTTAGTGCAATCTATGTCTAATGTACTAACCCTTCAGCAAAATATGATTGTGATTTATCTTGTTCTTCCAAGATGTTAGATACAAGTCCATATAAGTCTGTTTCACTACCATAGTCACTTCTTTCTGCTTGAATCCTAGGATAAATAAATAAATGATTCTGTAAATATTTTGACTACATTCAATGGTTTACTTTACTAAATCTTTTTGGCTATATTATTTGCATAAAGTATATGGGCATATATTCTGGAACTACAGCTTTTCATAATATCTAACAGGTTTGTAGGATGTCTAAATAATACTGGTGTGGATTATGATGATATGTCCAACTAGTAAAAAAGAATGAAGAAACAAGATACAAAGTGGGGTTTTTTCACTTGATTGTCCTTGATCCCTAGAAACCAAAGACCCTCTTCACAACCATCATTGCAAATTCTCAATATTTCTAATATGTTGGACACCAAGAAGTACTTTGCTACCTCAAGTTAAACATTCCCAGGCTAGTATAAATACCAATATTTGTTCATGAACAGAATCTACAAATGGTTAAACAGTTTACATGTTCCACCTCAAATTTGTCTGACTGCAACTAGAGTTTGATTCCATATAAGATATTCATCTCTTTCATAAGCAAATATCTGGGAGAATACAGATATTTTGGAAAAGATATGTCTTGAGAAATTACAGCAATGGTAATAAAGCTCTCTTTTTAAAAAAGCCTCCCCAATCTCAAAACCTCCCAGAGTTTTTTAAACATGCTTCACCAATTTGCTTAAGAGACAGGAAAATGAAAACTGCAGTTCAAAACATCTGGATGACACCACTAGCCAGAAGGCTGCATCTCTGGAGACTAGAACACAGAACAATTGATTCAAATGGTAGGAAAAGTAATTCCATCTAAACATTAGGAAGAACTTCCTGATGGTAAGATCTGTTTGCAAGTAGAATATGCTGCCTTGGAGTGTGGTGGAGTCTCCTCTGGAGGTTTTCAAACAGAGGCTGGATAGCCATCTGTCAGGAATGCTTTGAATTTATTTTCCTGTATGGCAAGGGGTTAGACTACATGGCTCTTGTGGTCTCTTCCAAGTCTATGATTATAGAAAATGAATACACTTATAATACACTTATTAGTGAGAATGTCCCTTCTATTTTTAATTTTCAAACAAAAGGTTCCAAATATAATGTGCCTAAACAAACATCCATGTCTTAAATTGCAAGGTACCTATTATGATTACATGTACAATTATTCTGTGAATTTCATCAGTAATAACAAAATTGTATTATATCAATAGCAAATAAGCAGAGTGACTGTGATAAAATATATCTAAAAAGTATAAATTAATGGTACCATCAAAATACAAAAGAAAGTGCCAGAACAGAAGAATTTTAGTTGCACACAAATGTGGATGTTTCCAAAAGGTACCAAATCCATGTGAATAAATTTTAAAAGAATTGAAAAAAAAACATGCCATGGATATGCATTATTTTGCTATAAATGCAGTTTTCCAAGCCCCGTACCAAAGTGATTTGATACATTTTGATAGTTTTTGGTTTGTACATAATATCTACTCCTACCCAAAAATGTGTTGACACCTATAACTCTTTTGGGGGGGGGAGAGAGATTTTGTACCTTTTGGAACACACTCCATAAATGTGTGTATATATAAAACATCTAGATGAAATCTCAATCAAATCCTTATGTGTTAGTGCAATCTCTGACACAGTAACCTGTTCTTACTAGTAACGTCCTAGTTCTTACTAGTAACGTCAACAAATTATTTCAAGTCAACCTTGAAAAATGAACTTGAAATGCCACAAATTTCCATGTACATAGAAATCTGCCACTCTTCATACACAAAGCCACCCTAGTGTCACCATCCAAGAAATGTTATGGAAACAGCGACAGGAAAAATGCCTTTTTCTCTTTCTTCTACTTTGGCCTCCTGCACTGGCTTTAAACTAATGGAGTGATGAAACAGTCTGTGATGGGATCCAAAGGAGAGCTATAGTTCTCACAGTTTTAGCATCATTTTCTGAAAGAGCTACAACGACAGTAATCCATTAATCCCTATCATTCCATTAGATTAGGCGACTGACAAAGGTAGGCAAGCAGGAAAGGGAGAAACGCCCTTCCAGTTTTATCTGCACTGCTACTTTTGTGCACCAGTGAAAAGGGAAGGTGAGTGATAGTACATTTCTGCAGGATAGTAACACAATAGCTTTCTGAACCTTGCTTAAGGCCTGAAATTTTTTCCAGATTCTCCTGTTTCTTCAACAGCCAAGGAAAATACTAAATCCACTGGCAATCTTGAAAGTTTGTCCATCTCTGTACCTCACAGCTGACCTAGTAGTAGGAGGTTGACAAAAACATAGCAAACTGGCTCATTTCAAAACTGTATCTGCACAATGTAAGGAACACTTGGGTAAAACCAAAATTCGGTAACAAACGTAACTGACAATAAAAGGAACTGGATACAGGTGGAGAAACAAACAAAACCTTTCAGAATGTCAAGTCAGTATAAGTTGAGAAAGAACAGCATACTATTTTTAAATATAGAGTGATTTCTAATGAAGAAAAACAATCCGCAAAGTGGTTCCAGAAAAAAATCTTGTTTATTCTTAGGTGTTTTTAATGAAGCTCTTTATTCTGAGGATTACTAGTAACACAATCAAAACAAACAACTAATATATCATATAATTTTCCCTTCCCCTTTAAAAGCAAAATCATGTACCTGCTCTTTACAGTAACCTGAGAATTAGTGGGTTGTTTAATATCATCTGCATATGTAGACCATGGCACATAAAAAAGTGAAGAGTCAGCATGGTTGGAGCATTCAGAAGCTGGAGAAAATGAAGTACTGTATGTCTGACGCAAGTCTAAATTATCTTCAGTCTGTATTTTAAATGCAAGAAAAATAAATTTCAACTTTGTTATTTATTTCATTGCACCAATGTCACACCTTGTTTCCTAAAATGAAACCATCTGATAATGACTGATGCAAATATACTGTCAGATACTGCAAATGGAAGATAATTCAAATCAAATAATTATTTCCTGATCTTAATGGTTCATATTAACTCACCAATCTTCAGTGAATGTAACTCTTATTTTAAAACTGTTTGTTATTTATACCCACAATTCCAAGGACAATATTCCAATGTTTTAAAATTTTGATTTTGTTTTTCTCTCAAAAGGACATAAGAGTAAAATATAATTAGTTTTTGAATTACTTTCTGAGTAAGTACTGTATTTTCTGGCATATAAGATGACTGGGCGTATAAGACAACCCCAACTTTTCCAGTTAAAATACAGCATTTGGGATATATTCACCGTATAAGACCACCCTTCTTCCAACGCACACCATTTAAAATTTTTAAATGCATCAGATTTTATTTTAATATGGTAGTTTTCCTATTACTGTACCTCATCTACCTCTCAGATCTCGCACCTGCACTGTTTCACTACAGTCTTCAGGCAGAGGAAGAGATACAGTAATAGGATACAAGGGTGGGCCAGACAGGTAAAAGAGGTGTGTTTTTCTGGGCCCAGAGCCATTCTATCTCTTTTTTCCATACCCTGGACGCCTGCAGCTTGCTCCGCCCTTACTCCTTCCCAGTGAGGTGCCCCTTCACCTCGCCATTGGGACTGTATTAACTCCATCAATCCTGATGAATGGATTTTCTTCTACCGTACTTGTACAGCGTCGCCCTTAATGCTTTCATACAGTCACTGCCTACGGCAGGGACGCAGCCACTGCCATTTTTGAGCTCCCTCCACCATATGCGGCACACACAGATTCTCCAGTCCAGATTGGAAGTTTCAGCACCCACTCTCCCGGGTATAAGACGACTCCTGAGTATAAGACGACCCCTGACTTTTGAGAATATTTTTGGGTTAAAAGTAGTCTTATATGCCTGAAAATACGGTAATTAATTCTGATAGTTGAATATATTTTCTAGTTAATAATTTCCAGTTTAGCAAAAGGTTGCATGGTGGTAGAGAATATGAACCGTTTGCTCAAAGAAATGGTGCACAGCCTGTGGAACACCAACTCTCAGAAGCTCTAGCCAGCTTGTTCAAAGGTCAGGAAGTCCAAAACACCTGGAGAGTCGTAGTTTGTATACCACTGGCCTAAAGTACATTACATAGCATTTTGGATGACAGTTGACTCTTCACATATGTGGATTTAATTAATATGCTCTCTCTAGGAATCTCTAGGTGTTAGTGTTCTATGCTTAGGACTCATTATGTCCTTGTGCTTATGGTTCTGATATATGTTGTGTGCTCCATAATGGTTTAAGAGGACTAACGGCTGTTATCAATCCTGATGGCTTGCCTCCTACCCTCTCTCTCTCTCGAGGAATCTCCAAGTGTCAGTATTCTTGGTTTAGGACTTGTTGTGCTTTTATACTCAGTTGTGGCGCAACTGGTTGGGAGTCAGCTGCATTAAAACCACTACTGACTGAAAGGTCATGAGTTCAAAGCCAGCCCAGGTGGAGTGAGCTTCCAGCCATTTGTCTAGCTTGCTGTCGACCTTTGCAGCAGTTCATCTGTCAAGAAGGAAATTTGAGTACCACTTATGTGGCAAGGCTAATTTAATTAATTTTTGATGCCATAAAACTCTCCAGCAGCATGCAAAAGAATAAGGAAGTCCTCCATCGGTGTCACAAGTGGATGGTGAACCGACAGCTCCACCGGTGGCCGGAATTCAAAAAGCATACCCTCATGAAGCTGGAAAGGTAAATAGCCTCTGTGTATCTGTCTATATATGTTGTATGTCTATGGCACTAAACGTTTGCCATGTATATGTGCATTGTGATCCGCCCCGAGTCCCTGTGGGGTGAGAAGGGTGGAATATAAATACTGTAAATAATTAAATAATAAATAAATATTGTCCTTATGCTTATGGTCCTGATATATATATTGTGTGCTCCATACTGTTGTAAGAGGACTCTTTAATGGCTGTTATCAATCCTGATGGCTTGCCTCCTACCCTCTTAGACATAGCACAAACTGGGCAATGTGAACATATTATTGAACCCAATGCTTTAGTTCTGACCATCAATAGTGTCTCCTAAGTATATGCAAGATTTTTACTAGGCCGAAATGTCCTGGTGTCCTTACATTATCGTATTTGGCTTAAGCAGGGTTATCTGGCATAAGGAGACCCTCTATGGCAGTGGTTCTCAACCTGGGGTCCACAGATGTTTTTGGCCTTCAACTCCCAGAAATCCTAACAGTGGGTAAACTGGCTGGGATTTCTGGGAGTTGTAGGCCAAAAACATCTGGGGACCCCAGGTTGAGAACCACTGCTCTATGGGAAAATTCTGCACCATGATGCCATGATGTAAAGATAGCAGGTCCTTCAGCATGATTCTGTGGTCAAATTCCACCATTGACTTGTGCTGAGAAATATAGGGCACATCCATACTGTTCAGTTAATGTAGTCTAGCTCCACTTTAACTGCCCAACTTAATGTTTTGGAATCATGAGAGTTGCTGTTTTACAAGGTCTTTAGCTTTCCCTCCCAAAGAGAGCTGGTGCATCACCAAAGTACAACTCCCACAATTCTACAGCATTAAGCCATGACTGTTAAAGTGGTCTTAAATGACATAAATTCTACAATGTAGTCAGGGTTGGGCAATTACTGGCCCTCCAGGTGTTTTGGACTTCAACTCCCATAAATCCTAGCCAGTTTACCAGCTGTTAAGATTTCTGGGAGTTGAAGTCCAAAACACCTGGAGGGCCGGTAATTGCCCACCCCTGATGTAGATGTACCCCTAGAACTTCCTGAAGAAAACCTTTCTCTAGGCCAGAGTTTCTCAAGCTGTGCTCCCAAGATGTTATAAACTTCAGATCCCACAATTCCAAACAGCAGGTAAGCTAGCTGGGATTTCTGGGAGTTGAAGTTCAAAACAGCTGGAGAAGCAGTTTGAGAAACACTGCTCTAGGCATTCGTAGTTCTTCCAGTGTGGCTCCATGCTCAACATCTGGCAAAAGGTACAAAGATACCATAGCTCTACTTGTTCCATTCACGTTCTGTAAGATCTAACTATTACAACATGTGAGCATGCTAGTATTTTTATATGTCACTGATATGAGAACAATGGATTTATTAAACCTATGTTTTTTTAAAGATTCACCAAAACTGTATGACAATTTGTAAAACAGATTGCAGAGCATTAAAAATCTTAGTTCTCCTGAAACTTCATGTTTAAAAACATTATAGGTAACTTTAAAACTCTAATCAGAGGAGATTGAAAGGCTCTGTAGTCATGAAACTGCAATCACCACATACATGTGCTTTCCCTCCAACTCTATTTCTTTATTTTTCTAATGCTTAGTGTAATTTTACATTTTTTTGATTCTAAGACTTTGTTGATGGCAAGATGCATACTAATTTCATTGCCATCAACAGAAATACACACACACATGCACCCACAATCTAAGATGTATCCAATTTTTAAATATGTTTATATGGGAGAAAAGTACATGTTAGATTTTCGAACCAAAGCAAGACGGTATATTGTGACAATCGTTATAAAATGGGGATAGGAACTGTGTGGTCCTCTGGAGGTCACGAGTTTGCAGTTCCAGCAGTCCTGGTCAGCACACTCTTGTGAAGGATGCTGGGGATTAGAGTTCCAGGTATCAGGAAAACTGCATAGTTCCCACCCAATGGTAGAATTGGGGTATAATAAAAATCCTTCGTGAATGAAATGTCTATAATTATTGTCAAAGGCTTTCACAGACAGACTCACTGGGATGTTGTGTGGTTTCCAGGCTGTATGGCTGTGTTCTAGCAGGTTCTCCTGACATTTTGCTTGCATCTGTGGCTGGCATCTTCCGAGGATCCAAATGCAGGCAAAATGTCAGGAGAAAATGCTGCTAGAATAAGGTCTTATAGCCCAGAAATGTCCATAGTTTTATAAAGTGGTTGACTAGATGAGTCAGGTAAGCACACAATTAGAGAAGAAAAGCAATAACACTTCCTTAGTGTTGTGACCTGCCTCCAGATACCAATACTCTCAGCTGCATATTTCCTCTGAGACCCGAGCATCATCATAATTATTATTTGTATTAGCCTACATGTTTAGGGCCGGAGGTTTAGCACAGCGGTTAGAACAACAGCTGCTAAAAGACCTTATCAACTGACTGTTACAGGTTCGAAACCCCGGGCTGGTTTGGGCAGCCAGCTGTCAGCCCTGCCTCTGCTTACCTAACCAGTCGAAAACAGCCTAGCTGTGAGTAGGGAATTTAGGGACCGCTTTGCGGGGGAGGACTTTTATAACACCAATAAATAAGGAAGACTGATTGCCAGAAAAGTGGAAGTCCTAACGAGCTGGCAAGCTCTTTGTCATAGGAGGATGAAGCAACAGCATCCCCTGTGGCGCAATGGAGCAACAGCACCTGGTGATACAACTGAAAGAACCTGGAAGAACCTGACTCAACTGGAAGATAACCTCCTACTGTATATGTTGTATGTCATGTATGTCAAATATAAAAACAGCAGGGATTGTCTGCTTGTATGTGTACTGTAATCTGCTCTGAGTCCCCTTCGGGGTGAGAAGGGCGGAATATAAATAAAGTGTATTATTATTATGTCTCACCATAGCAGAGGACATGAAACAACAGTAAAATAGCAACTTCTGTGAATGCTCTTTTTTGATGTAGTAGCTTACTGGTAAAAAGGTAAAAAGCAAAACAAGTATTTGCTAAAATATTTTGCTACTTCTATTGATACCTTGTGAGGGCTGGCATTTGACAGTTTGGGTACTTTGGTAAACAATACAAACAACAGTAACGTTTTTGCAGAAGCAACCTATCAGTGGAGTAATGGTCTATTCAAACAGGAGAAGAGATGTTCATCTGCTCATTTATCTCTTGTATTAAAGCTCAAATAACTCTTACATCAATTTTTTTCTTCAAGAATAATAAAGTATGTTTCAAGTTCAGGTCTGCTGAATTCTCCTGCAGCTTCTTTTAGAAGCTAATTATCACATGAGAACAAAACCTTAGTATAGAAAAATGGTAAATAGAGGGGAGGCATTTCATGTAGGTTCATCTTCATACAAAAACAGACTGTACATAGAGTACTGATTCCTGGGATAGCATGACATGCAAATGTAGGTCACAAACTCAGTTTGTAGTAACGGTGTCAACAAACTGTGTTATTTTAGATCAGCTTTCCTCAACATGGCACCTTTTAAGACATCTCAAGGACATCAAGCTGCGGAAGGCTGATTTAGACGTTGCCCTGGGATTGCATCCAATTTTGGTCATATTTAGAATAGATTGAATGAAATCAATAGCCTTTAGCTAATGTGAGTTCCATTGATTTCAACAGATCTACTCTAAATGTGGCTAAATGCAGATGCAACCCATTATCGCTCTGACACAAAAATCATATGAGAAAGGCTAATGCATTTCAAATCAAGTGTATATACTATAAAGTCAACATTATCAAATATAACATATTATGGTTATGCACTGTGTCATTATGCTTACTCTCTAGTGTATTACCATAGAAAAAATTAACTCTTATTTTAAAAAATCTGACTGAACCTGCAATTTGTAGCAATCATAGAAGGAGCTGCAACCTGTCATGATAATGTTATTGAACACATCCGTCAGTCTTCCACTGGGCTCTGCACTATTCAAATAGCGGCTGGTGCCTCTGAAAGTTACTTTAGGCTAAGACAAAATAATAAGAGTAGAAAGACAGAGTTAACTGCATCTAAACTACATGCCTTACAGTGAAACTTGTGTGTGTGTGTGTGTTATTTATATAGAGGGGGGGGGGGGAGAGAGAGAGAGAGAGAGAGTTGCCTAAGAGGCAACAGAAATATATTACATTTCAGGAGCTAGTTTATTAAGTGAAAAATCTGTACATTCTATAGTAATGTCCACGAAAAACAGACTAAAAATTACAGACTGGTCTTCACATCATCCAAACTGCACAAACTCTATGCAAGACTAGGTAAACAGTCAGAGAGTATTTCAGAGTGAATTGTCCTTTCAAAAATCCAATCTTTGTTCAAATATTCATATCATCTCAGAATGCATAATAAGCCTCACAATGAAACACCCATTAAAAAGACCAAATAAGGAAAGTGTAAGAAAACAGTCGGTTCAAAACAAGTACAGGCAGTCCCTGAGTTACAAACATCTGACTTACAAACTATTCATAGTTAATAATTGGATGAGACAACAGGAAGCGAGAGAAATCTACTCCTAGGATGGGACATTCACTCCGGAAAAAGTTATCATGAGGGTAAGGGGTCTCCTTTAAAGCTTTCTCAACAATCCATGTTGCCACAAGTCAATTTTTTCAAATCCAACTATCACAGGGACAGAAGGTGAGGCGAAACCTTCTGATTGGAGAGTAAAATAATTTTACACAGAGTAAAATAAACCACAGAGGTGTTAACTCTTCCCTATACTATCCAAAGATAGACAGATATATAGATATGAAGCTACCCTTTAAAATGTACCTCTTCCATACAAATTCAACTTAAGAACAAACCTACAGAACTTGTCTTGTTTGTAACTTTGAGACTACTCCCACTCCTAGTTACAAACAGGATGCAACAACAGAAAGTGGGATGAAATCTACCCCTTGGAAGGGAAATTTACTCCTGTAAGAATTATCATGAGGAAAAGGTGCCTCCTCTGAAGTTTTCTCACTAATCCTTGTTTCTACAACAACCCAACATTTTCGAAATGTTTTTGTCACAGGGACAAAAAGTGGGGTGAAATCTTCTGAACAGAGACACAGACAGCAAAACAAATGTTAAAAGGGATTTTAACCCTTCCTTATGCTACCCAAAACTTTTTAAAAAATGGCTGGAGTTACACTTAAAATGTACCTGTTATGACTTAAATACACATTCAAGAGAAGAATAAACCTACAGGGCCTATTGTGTTTGTAACCCAGGGACTGCCTGTACTTCTGATGAAGTAGACTGAATTTACGAAAGTGTGTGGTACCAACTTCATTCTGCCTCAAAGATGCATACAGCCCAGTAAAAGTCTAGTACTGCAGGGAGGCAAAACCAAAATAGTTACTGGTTCTAATGTTACATACACCCTGCTTACACTTGTTTGCTTAGATTTTATAACCCATGAACCACAGTGTGCTTTCTACTCTCTATATACCAGAGCTTTCCAAACTGTGTTGCAACACATTAAGGCATGTCACGCAAACACAAAAAACCTCTGAGTCTATGTGAAACAAGCAATTAAAAAAATTAAAACAGAAAATGAAAGATGTGTCCCCATAAATCCTGTTATTACAATTTGTGTACGTTTCCATATCTTAGAAGGGGTTGCTTCAACCTCTGGTTTGCTAGTAAGACGAAATGACTGTGCCACAAAATGACGGGCCCTTCCACACAGCTGTATAAAATCCCACATTTTCTGCTTTGAACTAGAATATATGGCAGTGTGGATGCAGAAAATCCAGTTAAAAGAAAATACTGTGGATTATCTGTCTTTATAGTCTGGGTTATATGGCTGTGTGGAAGGACTCTAGGTTATCTGAGGGTTCTTCCACACAGTCATATAACCCAGAATATCAAGCCAGATAATCCACAATAACGGCTTTGAACTGGGTTATCTGAGGGCCCTTCCACGCAGCCATATAATCTGGAAAAACAAGACAGAAAATCACACAGTATCTGCTTTGAACTGGGGCCCCTTCCACACAGCTGAATCAAATCCCCCATTTTCTGCTTTGAACTGGAATATATGGCAGTGTGGACTCTGATCACCCAGTTCAAAGCAGATATTATGGGATTTTCTGCATTATATGGTTGTGTGGAAGGACCCCACGTCCACACTGCCATATAATCCAGTTGAATTTTATAACCCATGAGCCAGTTTGCTTTTTTACTCTATATACCAGAGCTTTCCAAACTGTGTTGCAACACATTAAGTGTGTTGCGTGCTGTGTGTAGGCGTGTAACGCAAACATGGAAAACCTCTGAGTCTATGTGAAACAAGCAATTTAAAAAATTAAAACAGAAAATATAATCCAGTTGAATTTGGATGTTATACAGCTGTGTGGAAGGGACCAACACGTGTCATAAAAGTGTGTTACCAACATGTTTGGAAAGCTCAGAAATATACCTTCCTCATCTTTCAGTTCCCCTTTCCTTGTATCCCTTCTCCGAACAACTGTTTAGTCCAGGCCTGGGCAAACTTCTGCCTTTCAGGTGTTTTGGACTTCAACTCCCACAATTCCTCACAGGAATTCCTGTGAGGAATTGTGGGAGTTGAAGTCCAAAACACCTGAAAGGCAGAAGTTTGCCCAGGCCTGGTTTAGTCCCATTCAGTCCTCACCACCTTTCCCCCTCTCAAACCTTTCTCTCATTTTGGAAACATGGGGCCCTTTCACACTGAGGGTGAAGGGCGTGTAGAGTAGTAATCCACCGAGGCCCCTTCCACACAGCAGTATAAAATCCCGCAATATCTGCTTTGACCTGGGTTATCTGAGTCCACACTGCCATATAACCCAGCTCAAGTCAAATAATGTGGGATTTTATACAGCTGTGTGGAAGGGACCAACACGTGTCATGAAAGTGTGTTACCATGTTTGTAAAGCTCAGAAATATACCTTCCTCATCTTTCAGCTCCCCTTTCCTTGTATCCCTTCTCCGAACAACTGTTTAGTCCAGGCCTGGGCAAACTTGGGCCTTTCAGGTGTTTTGGACTTCAACTCCCACAATTCCTCACAGCCTTGGGCCCCTTCCAAAGGTGTTTGTGGGAGTTGAAGTCCAAAACACCTGAAAGGCAGAAGTTTGCCCAGGCCTGGTTTAGTCCCATTGGCTTTTCCCATTCAGTCCTTTGGAAGGGGCCTAAGGCTGTGAGGCTTTTCCCATTCATTGTGGGAGTTGAAGTCCAAAACACCTGAAAGGCAGAAGTTTGCCCAGGCCTGGTTTAGTCCCATTCAGTCCTTTGGAAGGGGCCTAAGGCTGTGAGGAATTGTGGGAGTTGAAGTCCAAAACACCTGAAAGGCAGAAGTTTGCCCAGGCCTGGTTTAGTCCCATTGGCTTTTGCCATTCAGTCCTTTGGAAGGGGCCTGAGGCTGTGAGGAATTGTGGGAGTTGAAGTCCAAAACACCTGAAAGGCAGAAGTTTGCCCAGGCCTGGTTTAGTCCCATTCAGTCCTCACCACCTTTCCCCCCTCTCAAACCTTTCCCTCATTTTGGAAACATGGGGCCCTTTCACACTGAGGGTGAAGGGCGTGTAGAGTAGTAATCCACCACACAGCAGTATAAAATCCCGCAATATCTGCTTTGACCTGGGTTATCTGAGTCCACACTGCCATATAACCCAGCTCAAGGCAAATAATGTGGGATTTTATACAGCTGTGTGGAAGAGACCAACACGTGTCATAAAAGTGTGTTACCAACATGTTTAGAAAGCTCAGAAATATACCTTCGTCATCTTTCAGCTCCCCTTTCCTTGTATCCCTTCTCCGAACTGTTTAGTCCTGGCCTGGGCAAACTTCTGCCTTCCAGGTGTTTTGGACTTCAACTCCCACGATTCCTCACAGCCTTGGGCCCCTTCCAAAGGTGTTTGTGGGAGTTGAAGTCCAAAACACCTGAAAGGCAGAAGTTTGCCCAGGCCTGGTTTAGTCCCATTGGCTTTTCCCATTCAGTCCTTTGGAAGGGGCCTAAAGCTGTGAGGAATTGTGGGAGTTGGAAGTCCAAAACACCTGAAAGGCAGAAGTTTGCCCAGGCCTGGTTTAGTCCCATTCAGTCCTCACCACCTTTCCCCCCTCTCAAACCTTTCCCTCATTTTGGAAACATGGGGCCCTTTCACACTGAGGGTGAAGGGCGTGTAGAGTAGTAATCCACCGAGGCCCCTTCCACACAGCAGTATAAAATCCCGCAATATCTGCTTTGAACTGGGTCATCTGAGTCCACACTGCCATATAACCCAGCTCAAGGCAGATGTGTGGAAGGGGCCTGAGAGACTCCTGGTCCTAAGTAACCCTTTCCTGACCTGCCTCACAACATGGCTGTGAGGATCACTGGGGGGAAAAGATGGGCCAGGAACTGAAGTAGCCTCTTCCTCTTTTCCCTCAGCCAGCTGTACCTGCCTGCCTCACCCCCCCCCCCCTCAGTGTTTCCCTTCCCTCGCCCTTGTCTCCCTTCCCCTCGGTCTCCCACCCCCCTCACCTCCATCCCTTTCCCTACACAGCTCTAAAGGTGCCTCTCACTCCCTCTCTCCAAGGGAAAGCACAGAGAGGCGTCGCAGGGTCCCCGCCATCACTGAGGGAGCCACGGCTGGCTCTGACGGGAGAGGAGGGGGAGGGGGAGGGAAGACCAAGGCGGCCGTTACCAGGCTTGACAGGGGGGAGGGGAGTGCCCCTCTCGCTCACGCCGCGCTACGATTGGACAGCGCTGCTCGCAAGGCAGCCAATGAGAACCGAGGGTTCTCTCCCCCGCCCCCCCCCCCCCATCGCCTCGAGAGCGCAAGCCTCGCCTCAGAACATCTCTATTCTCCTCAGCGCGCGCCCTCCATCCACGCCCATTGGACGGCGATGTCGCTGACTATCTCGACAGGGACGGGCCAATGGGGGGCCCCTACGGCGCTTGGTCTCGTGCCAATCAGGCCCGCGCGCCCAATCGCAGCCTCTCCTTGGCCTCTTCTTCCCCGCCCTCTCGTGTATAAGGGGATGGGGCGACTCTGTTGGTTCCGCAGTTGGGCCTCACGCCTGGCGCCCAATCAGGTGTTGGGAGAAGGGATTATTCCCCCGGTGATAGCAAAGGGGCGGTTGGAGTGGCTTCCCCAGCCTTTTCCCGCCCGAAAAATCAGGATAGAGAGCAAACTGGATTCTAAAATGTGAAAATAACAGTGCCAAAGCAAACAAAACCCTGGAAACCCTTTAAACACAAAAGGAACCAATAGCTCCCCTGGCAATACTGGAGGGGAGAATAAGAGTGTTTCTGAGGAGGCCCCATTCCACACAGCTGTGTAAAACCCACATTGAACTGGATTATATGGCAGTGTGGACTCTGATAATCCAGTTCAAAGCATATTTTGTTGTCTGCCTTGGATGTTCTGGGTTATATGGCTGTGTGGAAGTGCATTTGGAAGGCTTCACAAAAGAGTCTGGAGCAACAAGCACCTGAGGCAAAGCACCAAAATCTGTGTACAGAGCTATCATACTGTCCATCTATGGCAGTGTTTCCCAACCTTTTTTGAGCCGCGGCACACTTTTAACATTAAAAAAATCCGGGGGCACACCACCAACCAAAATGACACAAAATGACACTCTAACACAGTAAAGAACGGCTGGGGGTTGGTGGCCTGCTGGGAGCAGCTGCTGGGAGTGCTGAAGCTGGGGAGGGGGCGGAGCCAGGCTGCGCCATGTCCCCGTCCCCTGCCCCCGGCTTCACCTCTCCCAGCAGCTGCTCCAGCCTTGAGGGGGCAGTGCCAAGCCAGCGGTGCCAGAGCCAGCACAATGCTGGCTTGGCACTGTCCCCTCAAGGCTGGAGCAGCTGCTGGGAGTGTCAAAGCCGGGGGAGGGGGCAGAGCCAGGCCGCGCCATGCCCCGCCCCCTCCCCCCAGCTTCAGCTCTCCTACAGGCCACGCCATGCTCCGCTCCCTCCTCCCAGCTTCAGCTCTCCTACAGAGGAGTAGCATGAGCGGTGAATGGGCTTCAATGGGCGGGGCTCCTCCTCCACGTGGCTTCAGTGAGCGAGGGGCGAGAGTCATGGTGGGAGTCATGGCGGATTGGAGGCTGGCTGGGGAAACGGCTGAAGGAGGCGGCGCTCCGGTCCCTCCTTTTTCTTCGCCACTGCCCGGCCCTTCCTCCTCCCCCAAGCAGCAGGAGTTCGGCAGGAGGGGGGGAGGAAGGGGGGCAGAGAGCTTTTCTCGCGGCACAGCAGGAGGTCCGTCACGGCACACTAGTGTGCCACGGCACACTGGTTGAGAAAGACTGCTCTATGGGTCTGAAACATGGATCACCTATCGCCAGCACCTACGACTCCTCGAACGCTTTCATCAGCGCTGTCTTCGCATAATCCTAAATATACACTGGACCGACTATGTGGCTAATGTTGCCGTCCTTGAGCAAGCAGGGATCACCAGCATTGAGGCCATGCTATTGAGAACACAGCTGCGCTGGGCAGGCAGCGCAAGAGAGCGCCCCCAAAAGAGATATAAGGACTCCCTGAAACAACATCTCAGGCTCGGCCAGATTGATCACCAACAATGGTCCACCGTGGCCTCACATCGGGAGGCATGGAGACGCACTATCCACAATGCTGCGGCCTCTTTTGAGAAGACACGCTGAATTGATCTCGAAGAGAAATGACAACGCAGAGAGAACCGCAACTTGGAAACAACATCACCCAAGGAGACTTTCTGCTGTGCTTTCTGCAACCGAACTTGCCTATCTCAGATTGGCCTTTTTAGTCATCAGCGCGCTTGTAAAAAGCGTGGGATGAGTCCTTCCTGAATCTTCGTTCACGAAGTAATACCGAGAGAGAGAGGAAGTGCATATAGAAGGGGCCCCATATAATCCAGTTCAAAGCAGATAATGTGGATTGTCAAATGTGATAATTTGGATTATATGACCGTGTAGAAAGGGCCTGGTCTACATTTTCATATCCGGTTGAAGGCAGATAATCTGGCACCGGGAATGTGGCGCAGCTGGCTAAGTGTCAGCTGCATAAGAGCTCTCTGACCAGTAGGTCATGAGTTCGAGGCCTGCCCGGGTCGAGGTGGGTGCTCGACCTTTAAGTGTAGCCTGCTGTTGACCTTTGCAGCCTGAAAGACAGTTGCATCTGTCAAGTAGGAGATAAAGGCACCACATTAAGTGGGGAGGCAAATTTTGACTGAATTATGAGGCCATTAAAGAACTCCAGGAACGCTGAGGAATGCAGAAGGAACAACATGGGACGCTGGGAACGCTGGGAGATGAGGAGTGCGTCAGCTCCCCCTGATGGCCAGAGTTTGCCTCTGTTCGTCTATATGTTGTGTATGTGGAAACGGCAAGGATTGTCTGCTAAGTATGTGTATCTGTAATCCGCTCTGAGTCCCCTTCGGGGTGAGAGGAGTGGAATATAAATAAAGTGTATTATTATTATTTTCTATCGCAGTGTAGAAGAGGCCTAGGAAATCACAACACCAAGAGGAATTCTACTTTGGCCTCTTCTACACCACCATATAATCCAGATTATCAAAGCAGGTCATCCACATTATTTGCTTTGAACTGGATTATATGACAGCCCTTCCACACAGCCCTATATCCCAGAATATCAAGGCAGGAAATCCCACATTATCAGTGTGGACTTAGATAACCCAGTTCAAAGCATATACTGTGGGATTTTCTGCTTTGATATTCTGGTATATTGGGCTGTGTGGGTCTACACTGCCATATTGAAGGAAACTGCTTTATAATCCAGTTCAAAGAAGATAATCTGGATTTTATATTGCCGTGTAGAAGGGGCCTGATTAAACTCAAATCCCAGAAGCTGTTTTTTTCCAGCACTAAACCCTTTTCTAAGCCCCATCTACATTGCCATATAATCATTTCTGAATCCAGATTATCTGCTTTGAACTGGATTATAGGGCAAAATAGACTCATATAATCCAGTTCAAAACAGATAATGTGGATTATTTGCGTTGATAATCTAGATTATATGGCAGTGTACAAGGGCCCCCAGTTTCAGAACCTGGATTAACTACACTGATGTGGATTATAGGGTGGTGTAGACTGATATAATCCAGATCAATGCAGTTAATCCACATTCTGAAACTAGATTATAGAGCAGCGTTTCTCAACCTTCCTAATGCCATGACCCCTTAATACGGTTCTTCATGTTGTGGTGACCCCCAACCATAACATTACTTTTGTTGCTACTCCATAACCGTAGTTTTGCTACTGTTATGAATCGTAACGTCAATATCTGCACCAAATTTGGCACAAATACCTGATACACCCTAATTTTAATAGTAGGTTGGGCGGGATTGATTTTGGTCATTTGGGACTTGTAGTTGCTGGGATTTATAATTTATCTATAATCAAAAAGCATTCTGAACTCCACCAACGATGGAATTGAACCAAACTTGGCACACAGAACTCCCGTGACCAACAGAAAATACTGGAAGGGTTTGGTGGGCATTGTCCTTGAGTTTGGGAGTTGTAGTTCACCTCCATCCAGAGAGCACTGTGGACTCAAACAATGATGGATCTGGACCAAACTTGGCATGAATATCCCATATGCCCACTGGTGGAGTTTGAAGACAATAGACCTTGACATTTGGGAGTTATAGTTGCTGAGATTTATAGTTCATCTACAATCAAAGAGCATTCTGAATCCCACCAACGATAGAATTGGGCCAAACTTCCCACACAGAACTCCTAAGACCAACAGAAAACACTATGCTTTCTGATGGTCTTTGGCGACCCCTCTGACACCCCCTCGCGACCCCCTCAGGGGTCCCGACCCCCAGGTTGAGAAACACTGTTATAGAGCAGTGTTGATTCATCATGAGTTATGGTGACCCTAAAGTGAACCTTGGGTTTAATTGTGTTTTTTATTTTTATGTTTATATTTTAGTGCCTTTGTAACATTTCCGTTTGTACTGTATCGTATTTGTTGTGAATTGCCTAGGGAGAAAAGCGAGATCTCTCTTCTTGGCATTACTTTCCGAACGAAGATTCTTAGGAAGGACTCACTCCACGCTTTTTACAAGCGTGTTGATGACTAAAAAAGCCAATCTGAGATAGGCAAATCCGGTTGCAGAAAGCACAGCAGAAAGTCTCCTTGGGTGATGTTGTTTCCAAGTTGCGGTTCTTTCTGCGTTGTCGTTTCTCTTCGAGACCCATTCGGCGTGAAAAGCGAGATAATAATCAAGTAAATAAGTAAAAGGAATCAACGTCATCACAGGGGTTTTCTGGGGTTGAGAGTGTGTGACTTGCCCAGTCAGTTTTCATTGCCATGCTGGGAATTAAACTCTGGCTGCCGGAGACATAGGCACCATCTACGCTGCATTATATAGCAGTGTCGAAGGGGCCATAGTCCAGCACTCTATAGCAGCCTTCCATCCGGGAGGGCTTCTTTCTTGCCTGCCCACGAACCTCGCCGCTGCGTGCACCTGGGAAGGGGATCCTTCTTGCCTGTGCGCTCTCTCTCTCTTAATGTTGCCTTCCTCCTTCCTGCTGCGTGCTTTTGCGAAGCAGGAAGTCCCCATCCTATCCTGCTTCTTGCGTGCACAGCAGGCCCCTCCCACGCACGCAGCAGGAGGGTATTTATAGGCGCACCCGCCAGCGATCTGGCCAGATATGGCTTCAGCGGCGGCTCGGAAGGCGCAGGGCTGGGAAGAGGGGCCGCCTGGCTGCTGCCTGGGCCAGGAAACTCAACCAAGAGAGGGACGCACGTGAGGCTGGAGCCTCCCCACGGCAGCCTCCCCTCCTCCTCCCTCGAGGCTTCCTTACCTGGGCAGGAGAAGGAAGAGTGGAAGAGGTGCTTCCCCAAAGTCACAGATGCAGTGGGGGGGCGCCCTTCCTTCCTTCCTTTCGAGGGTGTCACTCAGAAAGGACGCCCAAGTGGACGGCTGGCAGGAAGGAGGACACTTCCCACTGGTGGCAGTCTATGCCCACGGGAGAGAGAGGGGGGTGGCTCTTTCTAGCCGGCTCTGAAGAGCCACCCTCTCTCTCCCTCTCTCTCTCTGTCTCCTGTGGGCCCTTCACCGCCTTTCTCCTTTGAGGGCAAGGGAGGGTGAGCGGAGAAAGGCGGCGAGGGCACAAGCAGCAGCAGCAAGTGCAGTCTCCATCCCCGCAGCCCCCTCCTCCTTGGGTTCAGCCCCAGGAACACGGCGGAGCCCTCCCTCCTCGCCCCCAACCAAGGAAAGAAAGCAGCCCCACACAGCTCACTCGCCCAGGTCTCGGCTTGGAATGGAAGTCCTGAGGGCAGCAGCAGGGTTTGCGGCGGGGCTTGTTTGGCTTTGCCCCACTTTGCCCGGCCTCCTTCGCCTCTCTCTCTCTCTCTCTCCCTCTCCCTCTCTCCCTTCCAGCACCCGCCTGCCTGCCTGCCGAAAGGATCCGAAAAAAGTTCTCCGGATTTCTTTCTTCTCCCTGCTCTATAGCATGAGAATCAACAATTTAGCAAGTCCATCAACTATTTTCAAAACCCCAGCCTGAAACATAAATAGCATATGGACCTGATCACACTAAGTGAATGGATCCACTTTAAAACCAGTTTCTGCCTCCTGCAGAATTCTGGGGGTTTTAGTTTAACAGCTTTAAACAGCTTAGCCTCACTAAACTACAAGTCCCAGATTTCTGCAGGAGGCAGGAAACTGGATTTAAAGTGGTGTGACGAGGCTGCTAGCAAGACTCTGAACTGGTGAGCTTTTAATACCTTTTGAAACAATGTAGCTTCAGAAGACAATGCATCTCAAAGGTAGACCATTCCTCAGTTTCTGGAGTATCAACAGCATGTAGGCCTTTTGCAAAATCAAGAGAAAGGCCCCACCTACACTACCATATCATCCAGTTTCTGAACCCGGAGTATCTGCTTTGAACTGGTTGATATGGCAGTGTAGATTCATATAATCCAGTTCAATGTGGTTCGATCTGCATTATATGAGGCCGCACCTGTACATATACTGTAATCCAGAATCCAGATTATCTACTTTGAACTGAATTATATAGCAGTGTAGAAGGGCCCATGGCACTGTGTTTTGTTTTATGGCTTTAACTACTGATGTATATACTGATTTTAATGACCAAGTAATGGTTTTAATGTTTATATATGTGATGTGTGTCAGATTATTGCATTTTGAATAGCAATTCATGAGTCAGCACAAGATATATTTTCGCAGTTTGAGATGACCTGCAGTGTGACATGTTTGACACCAGATGGCGCTGTCTCAAGACTGCTAAATGGAACTTTGAGGAATGTCAGTTACAAAGTGACAGTTGGGATTTGTCAGTTGGGATTTAATATCTGTGAGGAAAGGATGTTTAGAAAGGTAGCTGTGATGGCTGTTGTTTTTCGATGTTTTGCCAGTTATTGTTAAATACAATTCAATACAAAGTTATATATTTACCTTGTGAATTGAATGAGAGTTTCATTATTCACACGAACAGAGACTGGAGTTTTTGGGCCGATGGGGAATTAAACTTCTATATTTCTGTTGCCTATCCGCTGTGACATAAATACTCGACGCCGAAGAATGTGGACTATATTGTTGTATGGGTTATATTTCTGTATTATGGTGCAGCGGCCTGTATTGCTGCAGTATAAGCCGTACTGAGTCCCCCTTCGGGGGTGAGAAGCGATGGGGTACAAATACCATAAATAAATACATAAATAAATACATAAATAAATAATTGGGCCCTTCTACATATAATCAAAAGCAAATAATCCACACTATCTGTTTTGAACTGGGTTATATGAGTCTACACTGCCATATAATCAAATTCAAAGAAGATAATCTGGATTTTATAGGGCAGTGTAGAAGGGGCCTAAGGCTGGATCAACGTTGCCATATAACCCACATTATCAAATCCGTTAAACCAAATTTGAACTGGATTATATGTCGCTCCTACACGGCTTTATAAAATCCAGATTATCTGCTTTGAAATAGATTATTGGCAGTGTAGACTGATACAATCAAGTTCAAAGCAGATAATGTGGAATATCTGTTTTGATAATTTGGATCATATAGCAGTGTAGAAGGTGTCTCGTATAATCCTGTTCCAAACAGATAGTATGGATTATCTGATTTGATAAATTTGATAATATGGCAGTGTAGAGGGGGCCTAGGTCTATACTGACCTATAATGCAGTTCACAGCAGATAATATGGGTTTTCTATGGCACTGTAAATGGGGCCTAACATACTTCTGAGCATTTGCCAGTATTTATGAATTGAGCCTGGATCTATACTGCTATTTAATCCAGATTATCAAAGCAGATAATCCACATTATCTGAGACCCCTTCCACACATTTGAATAAAATCCCACAATATCTGCTTTGAACTGGAGTATATGACAGTGTGGACTTGGATAACGCAGTTCAAAGCAGATATTGTGGGTTATCTGTCTGAGTTATATGGCTGTGTGGAAGGGCCCTGATTCAGACTTTATTATATGAATCTACACTGCCATATAAACCAGTCCAAAGTAGATAATCTGGATTTTATAGGGCTGTGTAGAAGGAGCCTGAGGCATAACCAAACTCTACGTACAAACTAATAATGACAAGAAAGATTCCTCTAGTACTTGCAGAGTTTATTTCAGCTCATGTAGAATGATTCTTGTCAATATTAATACATCTGAAAAATAAAGCAAAGAGGATGATATATAGTACTCTGTCTCTGGATGCATCTACATTATAGATTTAATGCAGTTTGACACCACTTCAACAGACATGACTTTTGTGAAATCCTGGGTGTTGTACTTTTGCAAGGCACCATAAGACTAGTAAAACTACAACTCCTGCATTGAGCTATGGTTGTTAAAATGGTATCAAACTGCATTAATTCTACATACTTTTTTTAAAACCACAGCAGTATTTTAAGCTTTATTCTGTAGGCTAAATCAAAAGGTTTTCTAGGTATGGTGTTGATCATAAATTGAAAACAAGTGTAGAAGGTCCAGAAAATAATTTTTGAAATACAATGTAAAATTGTGTATAGTTCACTTTTGGAGCTCAATCTAAGCTTCTTTAAATAATAATAATAATAATAATAAAAGATTTGTCACTGACAACTCTAGCAAGTTTCTATACAATCCTACAACAAGGTATGTTCTAATCCAAGGGGGGGAAAACAAAGACATTAAAAATGGGCTGTGCTTAAAGCAAGAGTGGCGAAGGTTTTATTACCACTTTTGTATTTTCATTAAGTTAGTGTGGGGTGTGTACTAGAACAGTGTTTTTCAACCTTTTTTGAACACATTTTTAACAATTACAAAATCCTGTGGTATACCACCAACCAAAATGACACAAAATGATACTCTAACTTACTATATTGTACTATACCATTATACTATAATATTATTAGTACTATTACAAGTAATATAAAATATATAATTTCAATATTGTATTATTTTTAAAGTGTTATCTTGTATTATATTATAATAATATAAATATT
The DNA here is from genome assembly GCA_030556195.1 of Anolis apletophallus. Taxonomy (NCBI): domain Eukaryota; kingdom Metazoa; phylum Chordata; class Lepidosauria; order Squamata; family Anolidae; genus Anolis; species Anolis apletophallus. The sequence continues at coordinate 98,201,049 of JARBWK010000008.1, forward strand.
ATAGGTACATACAATATATTATCAGTAAAGCACAGGAGTTAATCCTGACCGTTATCATTACTTTCATAGTCAATAACGATATACACCATGACTATGAGAAATACTGATAATATAACAATATAATAGCATAAACCAAGGGAAAATAATATGTTAATACATAGTTAATAATAATAATAATAATAATATAGCCCATGAGGCTCCTTTCACGTCACGTCACAGTCTCTGAGGCCCGGTAGGCCGCTCATGTACACCTGCCCGGAGGCGGGCTCTGTTGTTCCCCGCATCGTGGCAGCATTGTGTGAAGAATGAAAGCAACGAGGAGAACTAAGAAGCAATGATAATGATATAATTTTGTATTTTTTGTGTATATCACCAAACATACAAATGCAACATGCAATGCAATATTTCGGAGCACAAGTAAATAACCTAATAGAGACTAAGGTACGAATGCTGCTTCTTTCTCTCCTCGTACGGGGTCGCTTTGTGGGGAAAATTTACCCATTCTGATGTATTGTATTGTATATATTGTCTAGATTTGTTGCTAATACATTGGAGCGCCGAAAGACGTCTAGAAAAAGCCTGTAAACGGCGAAACGATTCAGCGCACGCATCCACGAGATCGTCGGCCGCTGTGAGAGTACTTCGCTTGCTATTGGACATTATTCTTTATATTTTCTCTTCTTGAAGAAGGTGGACTTTATCATATTATTTGCGAAGGAACTCTCTCATGGGACTCTCTATTCAGAGATATGAATGCTCTTTATGCACTATGATAATGTTGGCGTCTCTTTTACCCATGTAGGGTCTCTATTAGGTTATTTACTTGTGCTCCGAAATATTGCATTGCATGTTGCATTTGTATGTTTGGTGATATACACAAAAAATACAAAATTATATCATTATCATTGCTTCTTAGTTCTCCTCGTTGCTTTCATTCTTTAAAGCAACCCCGCACTATTTTCTGACTCAGCATTGTGTGAAGAGGCAGTAGAGCTGCGGGTAGGAGAGGAAGCCCGTGAAGGCGGAGGCGGCGGCCAGGGCCAGGCTGGTCCACCACCACGGACGGACCAGCACCAGGCCCGCCGCCAAGCCCAGCACCGCCAGGCACACCCGCTGCAGCATCGCCTCAGACGAGGCACTGCCACTCTACTGGCATTCCCTCAGGTAAGGCGCTTCCGGTCCCGCTGCCTCCGCTGTCGTCATCTTGCTGCCGGGCAGGAGTTCAAGGCCAGCACGACGGGATTGGCCCGTGGGGAATAAAGGGGCATGGCTTATTCAAGACTGAAGAGGTTCCAATTTCCCACGGCACACCTGATGATCGCTCACGGCACACTGGTTGGGAAACACTGCACTAGAAGACAGGGCCATGGAATTGAAATATATAAAAAGCCAAGACATCACATACAATGACAATAAACAATCCCATCATAAACACATTTCCATCTTATAAAACTGTAAAACCCACATCAAATATAATTAAAATCTAAACAAAAAACACAATTAACATGGTTAAAACCTTCAATAGGTTAATAACCCACCTAGTAATTAAGTCACTTAGGCCGTAGTCAGGTCCATTGCCCAAAATCCATTTTAGATCAAATATTGCACACGATGGATCTAGCATTCATTCTCCTTCAGGGAAGGCCTGTTTCCACTTTGGTTCCCATTTGGTTCCTGAATGAAAACAGGGAGCCACTCTAACCTCTTGAGAAAGGGAGTTCCAGAGCCACAGGGCAACCACAGGGAAAGCCCTCTCGCTCGTTCCCGCCAATCGCACTCGAGACAATGGTGGGAACGAGAGTAGGGCCTCTCCTGATGGTCCCAGAGCTCGTGTGGGTTCATAGAAGGAGATGCAGTCGGTTAAGTAGGCTGGACCCGACCATTTAGAGCTTTATAGGCTAAAGTCAGCACCTTGAAGTTCAGTCACATGTCCTCACAAACCTAGCCTCCTTCCATTGAGGACCTCAAATTTAGGACAGATTCATGTGGGAGTTGATAGTCTTTCAGATACTCTGGCCCCAGTGGGTCAAAACCTTGGCAATAATAATAAAGTGAAGCTATAAAGGAGTATCGGATGGTGGCAAAGAAACTCTCTTCTACAGATTAATGATTAGTGAAAAGAGAGCAAAGAACAACAGAAAGGCAAGAAGAATATTAATCTGAATGTAAACCAGGAGGCGTGACAAAAATACAAAATTTATAATTGACAACAAGGGAACCACTGACCACATGGGGAAGCTGATGAAGAAACAAAACCTACAAACTATCTAGAGACCCACTAAGAAAATCTATCCAATGCTATGTTCAGCAAAGGACAAGAGGGATCCTCTCACCTCTGTAGGAGTCTACCATATACCATGCAACTGTGGACAATCTACATAGGGACCACCAAATGCAGCGCCCAAACACGCATCAAAGAACATGAAAGGCGCTGCAGACTAATTCAACTAGAGAAGTCAGCCACAGCAGAGCACTTGATGAACCAACTTGGACACAGCATATTATTTGAGAACACAGAAATGCTGGACCACTGGTTTTTATTTGAAAGATGGTCAGGCTATCTTTCAAGGGGAAATATCAAGAAAGTGCCAAATAACGCTGCATAATAATCCAAATATTAATATGCTACAATTAAATATTAAATACTGCAATTAAAATTAGCAAAAGCAGAAAAGTAGTATAAAACACACACATTCAGTTGAGTGGATAACACTAACTTGGCACTCACCAATCCAAAAACATTTGATAACAAGCAAGCCTTTCTCATGAGAGCATTTTGGAAGGGTGCAATGCAATTACCAAGGACTTCTCTTTGATTTGGCGGAAGTTATCCATCTAGCTTCAGTCAAATCAGAACCAAAGGAGAGTCCCCAATGATGAATGCCATGTTCTGGAAAGATTATGTACCCAAAGGAGGTAGGTGCATGATCTGGCCAATTAAGCACCTAAAAGAGATAGTCGTTTAGGTGCTTAAATTCCAAACTATTGAGACTTTTATAGCAATTGGAATTGTGCTCAGAAACAACCTGCAGTATGTGTAACCGACTAGGAATTGATAAGTTAGGAGCAGTTGTTCCCAGTTTGTAACCCAAGTGGAGGAATCTAATTTATACTAAATGATGTTGTTTCCAAGAAGGCAGAACCTCATATAATGCACAATTGTAATCTCGTACCTTAAGCAGTGTTTTTCAACCTTTTTTGAGGCGCAGTACATTTTTTACATTTACAAAATCCTGGGGCATACCACCAACCAAAATGACACAAAATGACACAGTAATACATATAGTTAATATGTTTTTAAATGTATTTATACACTCAGTGTGATACCTGGGCCTGTTTCGATGAACACAACATAAATATCCTGGCAGGAATGGCAGAAAGACACACACGAAGGTCTTGCTCAACAGCTGGGAGTTATAGTTCACCCGCAATCAAAGAGCACTCTGAACTCCACAAACTTCCCACACAGAACTACCATAACCAAGAGAAAATACTATAAGAGTTTGGTGGGTATTGACCTTAAGTTTTGGAGATGTAGTTCACCTATATCCAGAAAGTACTGTGGACTCAAACAATGTTATGTTATGTTGTTGTTTGCTTTCTATCCAGAATCACTATGTTGGAAGGAGGCTCACCACTTTAAGGTCCCTAAAACAGGCATGGGAAAACTTTATGACAGAATCCCCTGTCATAAAGTCATAGAGCGAGGCTGGGAAGAAGGGAGCCCGAGTGGAAAAGAAAAAGTGTTCGGCAGGAGGGGGAAGAAAGGGTATTGGAGGTTCCAATTTCCCACGGCACACCTGATGTTCGCTCACGGCACACTGGTTGGGAAACACTGCCTTAATGCCTACCAATAAATCTTTTGCATTTTCTGCTTCAGAGAGACTCAGGAGAGATTTCATCCCCAACAATCTGGCATATGTCTGGGTCAGATAGTGGTGCATTTTCATATATTGACTCTTTCTGCCCTCTTTCTAGTTTACCCCAAATTCTTCATCCATCTTCTGGAGTTCCTTTATGATTCTATGAGTGTTGCTTTATCATTATGGAGAGCATAAAATCTATCAGAGAATTACAAAAAGATTATAATGATGTTGAGTGGTGGTTTAACTAATTTTAGGGAGTTATTTTTATGCGTATGTGTCCACTTATTATCTTCTCCAGATCTAGGGGAAATTAACAAAATATCACAGAAACACATAGGCTGTGGATCTAAATGGACAGCAGATGGTGCTGGAAGTCCAGGGGGGGAAAATCCATACTTTAGATTTGTGTCCAGTCTTTATTTTCAACCTAGATTCTTGTTATGACTCCTCTTGGCTTGTGTCCTTTCTTTCATTTGTCACAGTAAAAAGCACTGAATAATTCCCAAATGCAAGTTCTATATGAGATCTAACCCATATAGCAAAATAGGATGGGCTTACATGTTTTAGCAATAAACAATGTTTTTTGCAAAGATACACTATCCTTTACTGACCATTTCTCTTTATAATTGAACATTCTCAGGGAAAAGCTGTTCCCGTTTGAGCTGTTCCCACATGGACTCGCTGCCGACCTGCATAACAACTGGACTTGAAACCGACTTCTGGACTTTGGGCAGCTCAGTTTGACCCACAAGATTCTTACACATGTTCCAAAGGTTAATTGGCCAGATCAGCTGCCTTGATTTGTTTGCTTGTTTATTCACAAGCAGTCTGGGAGTGATCCTGGACTCATCGCTGACCCTGGAACCCCAGGTCTCGGCAGTGGCCAGGTGAGCTTTTGCACAGCTCAGGCTTGGGAAGTCGGACTTGGCCACAGTGATCCACGCTCTGGTTACATCCTGTATAGACTACTGCAACACTCTCTACGAGGGGCTGCCTATGAAGACTGCCTGGAAGCTGCAATTAGTCCAGCGCACAGCAGCCAGACTACTAACGGGAGCGGGGTACAGAGAGCACACAACTCCCCTGTTGCACCAGCTCCACTGGCTGCCAATTAGCTTCCGAGCACAATTCAAAGTGCTGGTGTTGACCTACAAAACCCTATACGGTTCCGGCCCAGTTTACCTGTCCGAACGTATTCTCCCTTATGAACCGTCATGAGTGCTAAGATCGTCTGGAGAGGCCCTGCTCTTGGTCCCACCACCTTCACAGGCACAAGGACAAGGTACAGGGCCTTTTCTGTGGTGTCCCGTCCCCCCCCCCCGCTGTGGAATTCCCTCCCAAATGAAATTAGATCCGCCCCCTCCCTCCTGACTTTTAAGAAGCGGGTGAAAACGTGGCAGAATGAAGGAGGAGATCGTGAAGCGACTAAAGTCGCCAACCACTTGATACGGATCGAATATATGGATTAAGTTGGACTTGATTTTAAGTTGGCGAAAGGCTTTTTAAATGTATTTATGTGTAAATTTATGATGTTTTTAGATTTTAAATGTTAGAATTGAATACTTGCTGTTTGCCGGTCTGAGACCCTCTTCGGAGGTGAGAAGGCCGGGGTATAAAAGTTTTAAATAAATAAATAAATATTTCCCAGATTGTCCATATTACAAGAAATTGCACATTAAAATAAAACAGAAAATGAAGCCGGCTTAAGAACAATAGAAAGCCCATCTCCATAATCATTTCCAAAGAATAAAAAATCCTAAAGATAATCTATATGAATAAAAATGTAATGTTCGTTTGTGGGATTGACATAACTCAAAACCAACTGGAGGAATTGACACCAAATTTGGAAACTACACCCCTAACAGGCCAACGAGTGATCATCACTCATAAACAACCCCCCTAAAAAGCTAAGTGACAATACAGCACATGCATGAAAACGACTCCCTCCCCCTGCACAAGGGAAAAGAAAACTAACAGCCACCCCAGCTCTCCTTTGCCCATTCCTGTGCTACAATCATATCGGAAGGTTGTGGCCCTCGCTGGGAGGAACAACGAGGAGACCTGAGGGCAACGTGATTGCACTAACCGTGGAGCCCTTGCTCTGCAGAGAGCAGGGACACACCTCTCTCAAGCACTGGCTTCAAGCCCAACTCATTTCTGGCCTATGTCTAGAAGGAAGGGATGAAGGAGGGGAAGGAAGGAGAGAAGGAGGGAGGGAAAGTACTGTCCCCGATGTTATTTAACATCTACATGAAACCGCTGGGAGAGATCATTCGGAGTTTCGGAGTAAGGTGTTATCTGTATGCAGATGACGTCCAGATCTGTCACTCCTTCCCACCTGTCACTAAGGAGGCTGTCCAAACTTTGAACCGGTGCTTGGCTGCTGTGTCGGACTGGATGAGGGCTAGCAAATTGAAACTTAATCCAGACAAGACAGAGGTCCTCCTGGTCAGTCGAAAGGCCGAACAGGGCATAGGGTTACAGCCTGTGTTGGATGGGGTTACACTCCCCCTGAAGACGCAGGTTCGCAGCTTGGGAGTGATCCTGGATTCATCGCTGAGCCTGGAACCCCAGGTCTCGGCGGTGGCCGGGGGAGCTTTTGCACAGCTAAGACTCGTGCGCCAGCTGCGCCCGTACCTTGGGAAGTCTGATCTGGCTACAGTCGTCCACGCTCTGGTCACATCCTGAATAGATTACTGCAACGCACTCTACGTGGGGCTGCCTTTGAAGACAGTTCGGAAATTACAACTAGTCCAACGGGCGGCAGCCAGATTACTAACTGGAGCTACATACAGGGAGCATACCACCCCCCTGTTGTGTCAGCTCCACTGGCTGCCTATCCACTTCCGAGCTCAAAGAGGCTGAAGTGTCCTACGAGGGGGACATTTCTCAATGTGATGAGGTTGATTCCGAGCACAATTCAAAGTGCTGGTCTTGACCTTTAAAGCTCTATACGGTTCTGGCCCATCTTACTTGTCCAAACGCATCTGCCGCTACATCCCACCTCATAATTTAAGATCATCCGGGGAGGCCCTGCTCTCGCTCCCGCCGACTTCTCAAATGCGGCTGGTGGGGACGAGGGAGACGGCCTTCTCGGTGGTGGCTCTCCATCTGTGGAATGCGCTTCCTAGTGACATACGATCAATTCCATCCCTCCTGACATTCAGGAAAAAAGTAAAAGCCTGGCTATGGGACCAGGCGTTTGCACACTAGCACAAGGCAGCACCTTTTTTTTTTAACTTAAATGAATGTGTATGATATGTTGATGTAATTGTATTTTAATGTGTAATGTTTTGGGGGGTTTTATACTGTGTTTTATGTGTTTTACTGTGTTGGCATCGAATTGTGCCTTTTTGGAAGCCGCTCTGAGTCCCCCCTCGGGGGTTGAGAAGAGCGGGGTAAAATGCCGAAAATTAATAAATAAATAAATAAATAAAGAGAGAAAGAAGGAAGGAGAGAAGGAAAGAGGGAAGGAAGAAAGGAAGCAAAGAAGGAAGGAAGGAAAGGTAGAGAAGGAAGAAGAGAAGGAAAGGAAACAGAGAAGGAAGGAAGGAAAAGCAGAGAAGGGAGGAGATAAGGAAAGAAAGAGGGAAAGAAAGAGAGAGGGAAGGTAGGAGAGAAGGAAAGAAGAAGAGAAAGAGGGAGGGAGGGAATGAAGGAAAGAAAGAAGGAAGGATGGAAAAAGAGGTAGAGAATGAAGAAAGGAGAGAAAGGGGAGGCAGGCATGTAGCCGGGGGGGGGGGCTTAGGGGGCTTCAGGGGCTTCAGCCCTCCCCGAATCAAAATCCTGGCTACGGCCCTGAGGGGAGGGAAAGAAAAAGGGGGAAGGAAGGAAGGAGAGAAAGAAAGAAAGAAAGAAAGAAAGAGGGAAGGTTGGCCACAGCAACGCGTGGCGAGTACAGCTAGTAGTACTAGTAGTCGTAGTAATAATAATAATAATAATTTATTTGTATGTTGCTCTATCTTCCCAAAGGGACTAAGAGCGGTTAAGTTTTTACCTACTTTTAAAGTGCCATCAATAAAGAAAGCGGGAGAACATATTCCATGGTTCCATACCACAATAGACCCTGATGCTAGGCGTTATTCATTCATTTTAAAATTTGGTATACATTGGGAAACCACACAAGGTAATAGATAGGTGTTAGTCAGGCTGTGTAGGTTTTACAAGCCAAATTTAGGTACAATGTATGCTTTTCCCCCTTCCTTGTACCTGAAGGTTACAATAAGAAAGTTAATACAAGAAAGAAAACTGCGACTCAAAATCTGCAACTCTAGAACACTTGAAAAATTTGAAAGAAACCCGTGAAGTATTCTAGCCTGTAAGGAAAAAGGTATATTTAATCCATCTAAAAGAAAACCAGCAGAGTAGTTCTTATCTGGGAGTAACACCCATTGAGTTCTGGCTACAATCAGTTTATAATTCATAGGGGAGGGATGTGCTTACATTTTCCAAATAATTTTGGTCAGCATAGGAGCTCACTTCCAGCTGTGGAGAATGAGTGGGGACCTGGAGGCAATACTTGGGAATGGGGGTCGGGTAGATTTAGTTACATCCAAATTGTACAAGAGCAAATTGGCAATAATTACTATCAGCTGGATGTAAGCACATGACAAGCCAATTCAATTTGCCTTGGGGTAAAATTAAAAAATAGATTATCTGTTACAGTTTTAACTAACAAAATGTTCGTCTTTGTGACAACAAGGTATGTGTACATTGTTGAGGATGAAAGTTAAGAAAGTTTGTATATTGTATGTCACTACATTACCCACTTCTTAGTGGTGCTAATAATTATTAGGAAGTAATTTGTATTAAGAGGGAGCATTTCATATTACATCCTAGAAAGAGTTTTCTGTTGAAAGTTTTGTGCCAGTCAGCTGTGCACTCCCCAGGATAACATACAATGTTAGGAACAACATTTGGAGAAGTTTATTTTTGACTAGCCATCCCATGCCACGTTTTGCTGTGGCCCAGTCTGTGTATATGTACTTTGTGTGTGTATATGCATGCGTGTATATTTTATTTATTTATTTATTTATTTATTTATTTATTTATTTATTTATTACTAGCTTGGGGACCCGGCTCTGCCCGGGTTGAGAAAGGCATGGTGTGCCAAGGGTGGTCCTTATGAGATGTTTACGTGGCTTGCAGTGGTCTCAGGAAGTTAGTGAAGGTACTTCAAGTCCCCTCATCCATGGTCCATCCTCCTTCAAACGGCACCAGGATGTAGAGTGGGTCATGAGGGCTCTGTGTGTCAGGTTTGGTCTTGATCAGTCATTGGATTAGGTTTGCAGCAGTTTTGGGAAGTGAGTGAAGGTACTTCAAGTCCCATCATGCATGGTCTGCCCTCCTCCAAGCTGCACCAGAATGTAAAGTGGGTCATGGAGGCTCTGTGTGCCTAGTTTGTTCTTTTTTGGTAATTGGATGAGGGTCGCAGTGATCTCAGAAAGTGAGTGAAGGTACTTCAAGTCCTATCATCCGTGGTCCGTCCCACTCAAAACTGCAGCAGGATGTAGAGTGGGTCATGGGTACTCTGTGTGCCAAGTTTGGGCCTGGTCTGTGATTTGTAGGGGCTTCAATGTTCTGTGGAAAATGAATCGGGTGAAGGTACTGCAAATCCCATCATTTGTGGCCCATTCTGCCCTACACTGCACCAGGTTGTAAAGTGGGCCAGTGGGCATCTGTGTGCCAAGTGTGGTCCTGATCCTTCTGTGGTGTGGGCCACAGTGCTCTAAGCAAATGAGTTAAAGTACTGCAAGTCCCACCATCCATGGTCCATCCTCCCTCAAACTGCACCAGGATGTAGAGTGGGTCTTGAGGGTTCTGTGTGCCAAGTTTGGTCTTGTTCTCTCATTGTTTGGGGTCGTAAAGGGGTCGCAAAGTGTTTTGGTCGGAAACTCCCACCATGCCTGACTGCCTCAGGCCTTTTCCTTACCCCCTCTGCCACTTTAGAGTGTCGGAATGTTCGTGTTGGCGACTGCCTCAGGCCTTTGCCTTATCCTCCTCTGCCAGTTTAGAGGGTCGGAATGTTTGTGTTGGTTGGCCAATAGAGGCGTTATGCAAATACTCCCTCACTGGCAACCAATCAGAGTCCGGGAGCCAATCAGAACGCTGCCACATACATACAAACATACAAACATACAAACATACAAACATTCCGCTTTATTATATATAGAGATTGGTTCTTGTATGCCGCCACTCCCCGAGGGCTCGGAGCGGCTCACAAAAACAGCATAAAACAACATAAAACAGATAAAACAGCAAATAAGCTAACTAAAATTAACTAAGCTAAACTAGGCAGAATTACAGAATCAGCAGTTGAATGCCAGCTTGAAGAGTTTTGCAAGCCCTGCAAAAAGAGGACAAATCTTGCAGGGCATGCACTTCTGCTGGCAGTGTGTTCCAAATGCTTGGAGCTGCCGCAGAGAAGGCCCTACGTTGGGTAGATGCCAGGCAGATGGTTTTGAAGCTGGGCACTTCGAGGGGATTTAGATCTTCAGAACGGAGCGATCTCTGGGGTTGATAGGGGGTAAGACGGTCCCTCAGATACACCAGCCCCAAGCCATGCAAGGCCTTGAAGGTTAACACCATCATCTTGAAAGTGATCCGGTGCTCAACCGGAAGCCAATGGAGCTGCTGTAAGATGGGAGTTATGGGACTCCTTGCCAGCACTCCAGCAAGGAGTCGAGCAGCGGCATTCTGGGTGAGCTTAAACTTCCGGATCAAGGACAAGGGCAGGCCCATGTAAAGGGCATTACAGTAATCTTGAGATGACCGTGGCTTGGATCACTGTGGCTAGGTAATCTCTGGACAAGTAGGGGGCAGGCTGCCTGGCCTGCCACAGATGGAAGAAAGCGGTTTTGCTGACAGTGGAGGCCTGGGCCTCCATTGTCAGCAAGGGGTCTAAAACAACCCCAAGGCTTTTTACTAACGATGACGGGCGAAGTGCCTCGCCATCCAGAGCAGATAGCCGGACCACTCCACTGTCCGGTTGACCCAGCCACAGTATCTCCGTCTTTGCTGGATTCACCCTCAATACTTGTATACATGTGTTTGCATATACTGTATATGTGGCTTTGCGCATGTGTTGTAATTGTTTCTTGGCGCTTTTTTTTGCTTTATAAGTCTCTTCTGCTGTGTTTTTCTGAGTGATGGTCATTCGTTGGCCTGATACCTGTATTGTGTTCAAATTTGGTGTCAATTCATCCAGTGGTTTTTGAGTTATGTTAACCCCACAAACGAACATTACATTTCTAATTTTAAAGATGACAACTCCTGGCTAGCTCTAGTCCCCTGAAAAACATTGTCCAAGGCCTGACAAAGAGCTCGTGCAGGGCATGTCACTGCCACCACCACTCTGACCTTTCTTTCATTTTTTTTTCAAATAAAACTCACATTCTGTAGGTACTAAGTATTTTTTTTATCCTGTTTCTTGTTTTTGCAAATGGGGTTTTGTTGTTGTTGTTGTTTGCACATCTTGAGGTCCCCTTAGCAGCACATCTCAGTATGGCAACCTCCCTCTTGCTTTTCAGTGGTCACATTTTAACTCCTTTTCTGTCAGAACACAACTCCTAAGTTCACCATTAAAGAGAGAGATTGTGAAAGGCAATTTTAAGTGATAGGGGAAGAAGAGACACACCACTGCTGAATTTCCACCTGCAGCACACTGTTGATTTTCCTCTTGCAGCAAGGCTTGGCAATATCTGTCTTGTATAAGCCAGTGATTTTCAACCAGTGCTCCGCAGAACACTAGTGTGCCGTGAGAGATCATCAGGTGTGCCATGGGAAATTATTTTCGAACTTCATTCATATATAAACTATAAGGCACATCTGTCCCTTTAAGCAATGGAACCATAGCACTCTCGCGTCACCTAAGAAGTGACGCGAGAGTGCTATGGTCGCGCCATCTTGGATTCGCTCAGTCATGGCTAGTAAACAAAGTTAGAGTTAGTGCTGCAGCTGCGCGTCAAGTGGCAATTTGGGATCACAGCAAGACAAGTGAGTGACAGTGATGGAGAAGTTTTTGAGAAGTTTCACACTAAGTGAGTGTATAAATACATTTAAAAACATATTAACTATACTGTATGTATTACTGTGTTAGAGTGTCATTTTGTGTCATTTTGGTTGGTGATGTGCCCCAGGATTTTGTAAATGTAAAAAATGTGCCGCGGCTCAAAAAAGGTTGAAAATCACTGGTATAAGCAATGAAGATACATACAGAATGACCCTGGTTGGGAACATAAGCTACACTACTCCCCCCTTGTGTACATTTAGTATCTGAAAACTAAGGATCAAACTAGACATAAGAACATAAGAACATAAGAAGAGCCATGCTGAATCGGACCTCAGCCCATCTAGTCCAGCATTCTGTATCACACAGTGGCCCACCAGTTGTACATGGGGATCTCGAGCAGAAGGGAGGGCAAGGCCTGACCTGCTCCGACCCCCACAACCAGTACCAGGAAATCCTACCTCAACCAGCCCTCCGAGGTTGGTTGAGGCAGGCAGGATTTCCCTGGGTACTGGTTGTGGGGGGTCGGGAGCAGGTCAGGGTTTTGCCCTCCCTTCTGCTCGAGATAATGCTAGAGAGCTCTTATTTATGTTTACTATGGATACAAATGGTTGGAGCAATTGTAGACTTTAGAAGAAATTGAGTTTCCAGGACTTTATTAAACACTTAGAACAAATGTGTAGCTAGAATGCTGCTACCAGCCAATAAAATATTTCCTGAAATTGGCTCTAGTTCCACTTGTATTTTCTGGTTTTTGGTCCTATTTGCATATTTTCATCCTGAGCTGTGTTCCTCTAGGAAACTTAATTTTAAGGACAATGAAGGGGAAAGTATGCTAAAGCTATTTGTAACTGAGCCCTGGTAAGATTACGCTTCAGGGTCTACTCAAAACTAGAGTGGAAGAATTTGATGGTAAGAACTATACAGGCATTAAATTGTTGATGTTGCATTAAATATGGAGGATGACCCAAAGGCCATCTCATCGAACCACTCACCAAGCAGGGATACACAAAGCCCTCCCAGAAGATTTATTTATTTTTCTTTACGATATTTCTACTCCCGTCTTTCTCACCCCAGAGGGGACTCAATGCGGTGTTGCATACAAGCAACAATTTGATGCCTTACAACACAATGTACACTTAAACAAATATTAAAATAGAATTAAAACTATGGTAGCAACCAGAATTTGGGGACGTGACTGGAATTAAAGTAGAACAGCCCTAAATAAGTCATGTCTTTAAAACTATTTATTTGCATGACAGATTGAAATGAACCAGCATGATGCAATGGTTGGAGTGCTCCAGGAGATGAGAGTTCAGATCCTTGTTCAGTCATGAAAAGGCATTTGATGATCCTGGCTCAGTGACACTCTCTCAACCTAGGGACTTCATCTAAATAAATCTTGCCAACAAAACCATATGATAGTTTTACTACACATCCAGATTTCCTTGAAGGCGTTGCGCAACAGCAAAACACCAATATTTTGGCATTTTATCAAATTGTAAAGAATTCCCAGTGCTTGTCAGATATCTCATTATTTTTATTTATTTATTTATTTACTATTTTTATATGCCACCCTTCTCAACCCCGAAGGGGACTCAGAGTGGCTTACAGCAAACAACAATACTGCCAGAGTGGCTTACAGTGTACATATAACATTATTGCCAGAGCGGCTTACAACAAACTGAAAAAACAACAATTAACATTACAACATATCGCAATATTGTTAGCAATATTGCATGTAATACAAATATATAAATTATAATATCACGATATAATTATTGTATCACATTATCATTGGCAGTATTATACTGTGTTACAATACAACACCACCAATACCAAATGCATATACCACATACCATACCGTAATCATACTATTATTATTATTATTACATTACAATTACTATACTATAACATAATACAATATATTGACATTATATTATATTATATCAAATTGCAATGCAATGTAACAACATATTATATTATATTATATATTATCATATTATATTATCTTTAAAATAATAAATAACATTATTTATTTAAACAAAATAAAATTACTTATTTAAATAAATAATTTTATAGAATCATTTTAAACAATTATTTTAAATTATAATGCAATGTAACACTACATTATATCATATATTATTACATTACACCATACTTTCTATAAAATAATACATAACATTATTTATTTAAACAAATAAAATTACTTATCTAAATAAATAATTGTATATAATTATTTTAAACACAGCAAGAGGGGCCCTGAGCTGATGGAATGTCAGGAGGCAAGATGGAGCTGCCTTTCTTCCCCTTTTTTGCACTGTTTTCCAAACATCAAAAAGTGGATTCAGCCTTCATATTGAGCCAGAATACTGGCTGCACATTTTAAAATTACCTTTAGACTTTTATAATTTACTTAGGCCTCATCTAATGCAGTTCTAACTGCAGAAGCCAAACAACAAACTTCCACAAAAATGCACAAAAGAAAGCTCTTAATGTGCATCAAAAACTCTGCAGTTTGTGCAATCGCCATACAGGCCTCAAACTGCTTCCAAGATTACTTATGTAATCATCTGCACAGTGAAACCGCTTTCTTCAACAGCATTTTGAAACCGTACTAAGAGGTTAGTGTAGATGGGGCCAGAGAAAGCTTTCTTCTAAGTTTAATAATAAATTAGCTAGTGCCTTACATCTCCCCTTCCTTGTGGGTTACGGTTCCACAGACCATGCCTATATATTGTTTCCGATCAATACAAATTAAGTTATACGATCCTAATTCAACAGGGAAGGCACCACACTGTCTTCTGTGGATTAAACTAGTTTTTATTGTATGTAGGAGGAAAAAAGAAAATCCAAAGTTGGATGTGAAGTTCTGCTTCAGTATGCAAAGTCTGTTTGGCTCCAGTAATGGAAATTTCAGAGGAAATCTACAATAAAGGAGCCAAGGCTGGAGTATGGTCTCCATCTCTTTTTGTTCAGCGTTGGCTTTCACGGGCCAAACCTTAAATCAGACATTGTTGAATGCAAATCCCACCTTCCAACCCATTGTTTAGATAATTTTTCAGATTATACATTTAGCGAGTGAGCAGTGAAGTCATTCTGTGTCTGTGGGTCTGTCTCTAGTCTCTACTGGATTAGGTTCAGGAGAGGCAGAAAAACAGCAAGGCCACAGAAAGGGAAACAAAGGAACCTCCACTGAGCTTAAGAGGCCAATGCTCTGTATCCAATTACATAGGCTGAGAAGGGAGTAAGAAGGAGGTGCATCTGTGAGGACAGTATCATTTGATATGTAGTGTGTGTAGGTGTGCATATATGTGTTTCCCACACATGTATTTGCATTTAAAAGGCCCCTACCTGCCTCTTTGCTGACAATAAAAGGGTGGATATAACATATGTCTTTCAATGTGAATAAAGGTTTACAATACGATATGACTTTTATTGCCATTATTTCATATCTTAAAAAAATATTAATTCTAACACATCTACTGAATTTGTAGTACCGACTGACTCTTATCAGTGGAATGAGACATGTTGGAGAAATTCGATTTTGTGCGTTGTACTCACAAAACAGCGGTGCCAGATTTATACACTACAAAAGCTATAGTTTAGGGCAGGGCTGTCCAGGAAGTCGATCGCGATCTACTGGTCGATCGCGGGACTGAAAGAGGTGGATCGCAGCTGGATGGGGCGCTTCTGCTCTGCGCGCACACCTTCCACGCTGTGCACCGTCCACGTTTGCTTCCGGACGAGAGAGAAGCAGGGTGCTCCTCTCTCTCGCCGGCAGTGGAGGCTCCAGGGTTGCTTCCGGATGAGAGAGAGGCGGGCGGAGCATGAGGTGGCGCCTCTGGAGGCCCCGCCCCCTCCCCGGTTTCAGCTCTACCAGCAGCTTCTCCAGGCTTGAGGAGGGCAGGGCCAAGCCAGCCTTGTGCTAGCTATGCCACCACTGGATTGGCACTGCCATCCTCAAGCCTGGAGAAGCTGCTGGTAGAGCTGAAGCCAGAGGGGGCGGAGCATCGCTGCGCCAAGCCCCGCCCCCTCCCGGCTTCAGCTCTACCAGCAGCTGCTCCAGCCTTGAGGAGGGCAGGGCCAAGCCAGCCTTGTGCTAGCTATGCCACCACTGGATTGGCATTGCCATCCTCAAGCCTGGAGAAGCTGCTAGTAGAGTTTAAGCCAGAGGGTGGCGGAGCCAGGTTGCACCAAGCCCCGCCCTCTCCCCGGCTTCAGCTCTACCAGCAGCTTCTCTAGCCTTGAGGAGGGCAGGGCCAAGCCAGCCTTGTGCTAGCTATGCCACCACTGGATAGGCACTGCCATCCTCAAGCCTGGAGAAGCTGCTGGTAGAGCTGAAGCCAGAGGGGGCGGAGCCAGGCTGCACCAAGCCCCGCCCCTCCCCCAGCTTCAGCTCTACCAGCAGCTTCTCCAGCCTTGAGGAGGTAGGTAGATCTTTCTGACCAGTTTTATTTATGCTCGCATGCTGAAAAAGTGTGGGCATCCCTGGTTTAGGGTATGAAAAACCTATGAATACAAACAGTAAACATTTTAAGGTTACAATAATTCATATAATGTTATTTAATGTAATGAGGTTAACTCAAACATGATGGGGAAGGAGCCCAGGCTGCCACCAAGCCCCGCCATATCCCCAGATCTTCAGCTCTATCTGATCAGCAGATTTCTCCAGCCTTGTTCAAAGAGAGGATTTTAGGAAGATCTTTCTGCATACCTTGGTTTTCCCCTTTTATCCTTAGTATGAATACAAACAGTAAACATTTTAAGGTTACAATAATTCATATAATGTTATTTAATGTAATAAGGTTAACTCAAACATGATGTAGGAAGGGGCCCGCCCATACATGCCACAGGCTTGATCTACACCGCCATATAATCCAGATCATCAAAGCAGATAATCCACATGATCTGATTTAAACTGGATTATATGAGTCTACACTGCCTTATAATC
Source organism: Anolis apletophallus (assembly GCA_030556195.1). Taxonomy (NCBI): domain Eukaryota; kingdom Metazoa; phylum Chordata; class Lepidosauria; order Squamata; family Anolidae; genus Anolis; species Anolis apletophallus. The sequence continues at coordinate 98,217,877 of JARBWK010000008.1, forward strand.
CAGTTCAAAAGAGAGAATCTGGATTTTATATGGAAGTGTAGAAGATAGCAAAAAGGAGACAGTGCATACCCATACCCACATCACCCTATAGCCTTTCACCTTTTATCCTTAGTATTCCACTGATCATTTTTGATCATGTAAATGTGTAGTTGGTTTGTGCCACAGAAATCAGACCCTTTCCTCTCCTTCAGTTCAAACATTTTCACTGGGCTCTTTCAACCTTCATTGCCTAAAGTCTTCCTCTTTTCTGTAGATTAAGAATGGAAGCCACAATGAGAAAATGTATCTGCTACAAATGGAGGATGGCATTGGGACCTCATGTAAAATTGTATGAACACGACAGGGCAGTCTCACAATCAAAGCCTAATTAAGAAGCATCCTTAGGGTGCTTCCAGACAAAGTTTTTAATGCGCAATTGCCATGCTTCGAACGTTGTCATTCTGCTGCAGTTATGCTGCTTTTGTCTCATCATGAGTTATCCAGATTATTTTTTTCAATTTATATCACATAACGGTGCTCTGTGCAGTCATGCTGGCCACATGACCTTGGAGGTGTCTATGGACAACTCCGGCTCTTCGTCTTAGAAATGGAGATGAGCATCACCCCCAGAATTAGGCACAATTAGGCTTAATGTCAAAGGGAAACCTTTATTTTTTACTATCACATAATTTAGAGTTGTTTCTTTAACTATTGACCATTCTTCTTGCTTCCCCATCCAAAGGTTTCCTTAAAAAACATCTGAAATAAAAAGGCAGCACATTTTGATTTCTCTGTGGGAATTTTGTTTTGGACATGAGTTTTAACTGTAGATGTCAAAGCGGATAATTCACATTAATTGCTTTGAATTGAGTCTACTCTGACATATAATCCAGTTCAAAGCATATAATCTAGTTTTTATATGGCAGTGTAGAAGGCGCCAGTGTAAAACCCACCACAGGCTGGATCTACACAACCCTATATCCCACGAGTTGATCCCAGATTATCTGATTATCCCAAATTATTTGGCAGTGTAGACTCATATAATCCAACGCAGATAATCTGGGATCAGACAATGGAATATAGGGCAGTGTAGATCCAGACTCAGTTCCTCCAATTGGTTTCTAAGGCCCCATCTACACTGCCATATAAAATGAAAATAGGAAAGTGATGACTGGTTAGATACACCTACTGTGATTGTCAAATTCACATGACATCTAACTGGAGAAATTATACTGTTTAGCAGATATTGCACTACCTGACATCCATCGGGAAGTAGCAGCCTGTAATGAAAGGACCAAGGGGTTGACATTTTCGGCCCATCCTCTGTTCGGATATCGGCCAGCAAGCCAACACCTCAAATCAAGAAATAGCTTTCTAAGATCTACACAGAGATACTTGCAGGAACACCTCAGCAAGTGAGAGTCCAAAAGTGGTAGGCTAAAATTCGGAATCTCAATCAGTGGCTGATACCAGATGAGAAATTCCCCCTGAGCACACAGAAGACTGGACAACTCAGAAGGCGCTGACAGGGCCGGACTAGGGTAATTTAAAATGGTAAGCGAACCTTATTTTGGCGCCCCCTCGCTCTCCAGCCGTGCACGTGCCGGAGTGTGCGGAGCCAGCTAGTTTCACGCATGCGCCGTTGCTGCGGGGTAGGCCCAGCTGCCCGGGGTCGGTGGTTGCCCTATGCGGGGGCGAGGGGGAGGAGCGTTGGGCAGCTGGAGGCGGGGCGCCTCTGGCTGTGGGGCGCTCCTCCTTTTTGGCCTCATGGTGGGGAGCGGTTGGCGGCTGGGCTCGCCCCACGGCGATGGCGCATATGCGAAACTTCCGCGCATGTGCCATTGCCGCAGGGTGGTCCCGGCTGCCCATAGCCGCTGATCGCCCTACACGGAGCCAAAAGGGAGGAGCGTTTTGGAGGCGGCTAGAGGCGGAACGCCTTCGGCTGCGGAACGCTCCTCCTTTTAGGCCTCGCGGTGAGGGGTGGTTGGCAGCTCTGGGAGGCTGGGCTCGCCCTGCGGCAATGGCATGTGCGTGAAACTTCTGCGCGTGCGCCATTGCCACAGGGTGGGCCTGGCTGCCCAGAGCCGCTGATCTCCCTGCACTGTGAAGCCGGGAGGGAGGAGCGTTTTGCAGCTGGGAACGCTCCGCCTCTGGCCGCCTCCAGAGCGCTCCTCCTTTTCGGCCTCGTGGTGTGGGGCGATGGGAACAACGTAAAAATGCGCCCCTGAATATTGGTAAGTGGTAAGCAAATGCTTACTTTGCGGAGTGCAAGATCCGGCTCTGGGCACTGAACAGACTGCGCTCTGGCACCACGAGATGCAGAGCCAACCATAAGAAATAGGGCTACATAGTGGAGTCCACGACATGGGAGTGTGGAGAAGAGCAAGCCACAGACCACCTTTTTCTAAAGGTGCCTCAGGGCCCTTCCAGACAGGCCCTATATCCCAGGATCTGAGCTCAGATTTTCCGCTTTAAAGTGGATTATATGAGTCCGTACTGCCAGATAATCTGGGATAAACAGAAAACCTGGGTTCATATCCTGGAATGAAGCGTCTGTCTGGAAGGGCCCTCAGTTGTGCCCAAAAGACAACCACTTCAGCCACCTCTGCTACCTGGGTAAAAGGCATATAGTAGACAATTGTTTCCACTGTGATAGAGCATACGCAGTTCGTGGGAAAGGAATATAAGAGAACTTGGTTGTTATGTTTGCAGTATGTCTGCTTCAAAAGAGATTATGAATTCATGCAGCCCAAAGAAAGTCTGGCTTGATCCCAACTGCAAACGTCAGTTCTTGTAAAACATTGCCCGCACTGATGCAATTCCAGTTCATTATATTTTGCAATAGAACATTTTATTGTCGGCTATGCACATCGTAGTATTTAGTCTTCCAAGATCTCTGCATGTCCAAACTGCATCTGTTTTTTCTCTTCTTGTAATGTTTGGGCAAGCTGTTTTTTTACACGCTGGGGGCAGGCTTAGTGGTATGTATGCGTGTATGTGTGTGTCTTTAAATAAATCATACCAGATCCATGCGTAACCATTCATGTATCCTTATTAAGGCAAAACACACATTAAATGTTTCCAATGCTGCTTTCCTGAATGTGGGAAGGCAGGAGAAACCATTTGTAAGGTGAAGCCATTGAATAAAGCTCTGTCCCCAATGCCATTTCCTCCTTCGCCAACCCAACTAATAGGAGGGGGGAACAGCGTGTGGGTTGTGAGGTGGGTGCGGGGGGGTTTATCTTCCTCTTCCACTTTCCCTTTTTGTTTTGGCTTTATTTGACAAATATAACCATATTTGTTGATGTATTTCTGCCCTTACGTTTTGTTAAATAGTTTAGGAATATGCAAAGAAAAGCAAAATGTGTAAAAAAATATATATAACATTGAAGGAAGGATTAAAATGTATGGAGGAAAGATAAGTCAGGCTCGTTCTGCACTGCCACATTATTGGCTTTGAACTGGGTTATATGAGTCTACACTGCTATATAATCCAGTTCAAATCAAATAATCTGGATTTTATATAGCAGTGTAGAAGGGGCCTCAGGCTGGATCTACACTGCCATATAGTCCAGATCAGAGTTTTTCAACCTTTTTTGAGCCACGGCACATTTTTTACATTTACAAATTCCTGGGGCACACCACCAACCAAAATGACACAAAATGACCCTCTAACACAGTAATACATATAGTTAATATGTTTTTTAATGTATTTATACACTGAGTGTGAAACCTACACCCAGAAAGCACTGTGGACCCACAGTGTGAAACCTGGGCCTGTTTCGATGAACACAACATAGATATCCTGGCAGGAATGGCAGAAAGACACAAACTTCCCACACAGAACTCCCATAACCAAGAGAAAATACTATAAGGGTTTGGTGGGCATTGACCTTGGGTTTTGGAGTTGCAATTCACCTATATCCAGAGAGCACTGTGGACTGAAAAAATGTTGGATCAGGACCAAACTTGGCATGAATACTCAATATGCCCAAATGTGAACACACATGGAGTTTGGGAAAAATAGACCTTGACATTTGGGAGTTACAGTTTCTGGGATTTTTAGTTAACACACAATCAAAGAGCATCCTGAACTCTTGCAACCAAACGTGGCATATTGAACTCTCATTACCAACAGAAAGTACTGAAAGGGTTTGCTTGGGAATTGACCTTGAGTTTGGAAGTTGTAGTTCACCTACACTCAGAGAGCACTGTGGACTCAAACAATGTTATGTTATGTTGTTTGTTTTCTATCCAGAATCACAATGTTGGAAGGAGACTCACCACTTTAAGGTCCCTAAAACAGGCATGGGAAAACTTCGGCCCTCTGGGTGCTTTGGACTTCAACTCCCACCATTCCTCACAGCCTGAGGCCCTTTCCTGCTTAAGTGGCTGGGGGGGGGGAGGAAAAGAGCCTGAGGCTGCTAGGAATGGTGGGAGTTGGAGTCCAAAACACCTGGAAGGTCCAAGTTTGCCCATGCCAGCTTTTGACAAATACTTCTTCCTCCCCCTTCTCCTTTGCACCCTTTCTTTCCCCTCCTGCCGAACACTTACTTTTTCTTCTACACTGCCACTTCTGCCGCCATTTTGATCCAAGGGGGCAGCGTGAGCGTGTTCAGGAAGACGTGACCCGTGTGGGCGCTACTGCGCAGACTTGCCCCAGAGCAAAGCGAGGCAAAGCGAGCAGAGCGAGGCTGGGAAGAAGGGAGCCTGAGTGGAGAAGAAAAAGTGTTCAGCAGGAGGGGCAAGAAAGGGTATTGGAGGTTCCAATTTCCCACGGCACACCTGATGATCACTCACGGCACACTGGTTGGGAAACACTGGTCCAGATTATCAAAACAGATAATCCACACGATCTGCTTGAACTGGATTATATGAGTCTACACTGCTATATAATCCAGTTTAAAGCAGATAGTCTCAATTTTGTATATTTAATACTATCTTGGGTAACCGGGTTATTTGAAAAAGTCAATTATTTAATTGTACAAAACTACAATTCACATCATGCCAGGTCAACCCCAAGAAACTCCATCAGTACTTAAAGTTTGTTATGTTGGGCAAGTTTGCTCTAAAAATGCATTATTGGCGGGGTTCAGAGTGCCCTCTGACTGTAGGGTAAACTACAACTCCCACTATGGTGAGTCAATCCCCTAAAGCCCCTCCAGTAGGTTGAGTTAGTCATGGGGGTCCTGTATGCCAAGTTTGGTCCAGGTTCATTATTGGTGGAGGTCACAGTTTCCCTGGTTGTGAGTGAACTATAACTCCTAGAAAGAAAGGTCAGTTCCCCCCAAATCCCTCCAGTAATCAAATTTTGGCACATCAGATATGTGTGCCAAGTTTGGTCCAGAATATCACTCACACTGTAAACTGTAGAGAATAGCTAACACTACAACACAAGAAACAGTGTGTCATATGAAAATACACATTATATTGAAGGTCAACAAGTGGTTAACCCGGAACACATATATACTACATATATCTCTCTAGTATAGAGAATAACATTCAAAGTGCACAATAGCAAGGAAATACGCATCTAAGCACTGCCTACAGCACAGTACCTCGGCGATGGTCACATGGAAGTCCAAGACAGGAGTGAAGGAAAAAATATCCAGGAAAGGGAATTGAATCCACAAGGTTTTTAGGTAAGTAGTCCAGGTAAGTCATTTACCATTTATAGTATAGTTCTTTCACAACGACGTTGCGCCAATGCGCACCAGAATATGTCTTTTCCTGTATTCCTTCACGGAAAGGTTGCGCCAAAGCGCGTTCCTTTATGGAGAAATTGCGCCAATGCGCATTTAGGACAAAAACCAATTGTAATCCATGGCAACTACTCCAGCGTAGACGAAAGGAAGTGTTCCAAATGCAGTTCCACAGGACGCCGGGCACGCCGCAATGGTAGAGCTGCAGGGCCCGATCCGTTTCGCCACGGGTTGGCTTTATCAAGCGGCAAAGTGCATGATATTGAAGGTGCGTCACAGGATATATCAATTCTGTAAAATGACATCAATAATTTAACATAGACTGTTCATTCTCTACAGGGAAGAGCAAATAAATTTACAAAGTACATTACATACCATGCTGTAAATTGTCGACGGCGCAATCTATCCTGTGGACCCGAAGGTAATTGGGAGGAGCTACAACTACGCTATATATTAAATTAGCTAAGCAATAAGCAATCTAGCTAAGTATGTCACGGCCATTTCTGTATCTCTTCAGATGCTTTGGAGGTTGTTATTTCTCATTTTGCTGGCACTAAAATAAAACAGTCCCCAAAGAACTGTTTAGAGGGTTTTTTGAAGTGCAGGATAGTTGAGGATTCAAAATGACTACTTCTGTCTTCTCAAGCCCCTGTTTTAGGGACCTCCGTCTTGGAGCTTATGATAGTCTGGGGAGGCCCTGCTCTAGATCCTGCCTGCCTTGCAAGTGCAATTGGAAGAGACAAAGGACAGGGCCTTCTCAGTGGTGGCCCCCGGCTATGGAACTCCCTCCCCAGGGATGTTAGATCCCTCCCTCCTGACTTTCCAAAAAAAAGTAAAGACCTGGCTCTTTGAACAAGCTTTTGAGAATGCAGCGGAATAGATAACACGGAACTATGAATGATGAACATGGAATGGCCAGACGACAGGGTCGTAGCTGGGGGGGGGGGGAGACTCACCCCCCCCCCAAATTCTCAGGGTGGTCCACGACCCCCCCCCGAATCAAAATCTTGGCTACAGTACTGCCAGACGATGTTACTAGATAACGTTTTTAACAGGATGACACCGATGATTATATGGTTTAATGATGTTAATATATGTTTTATATTGTAATGTTGATTGTTTGTAATGGCACTCTTATGAAAACCTGGCATCAAATTGTGCCAATCTGTAACCCGCCTTGAGTCGTCGTATGCATCCAGAACTACAAACAGCCAAAGAGGTTTCTGGACACACACCAGCACAGTGCTAGCCTCTCGCAGTGGGTTGTTTATGTGTTTGGAAGCTGTGGTCCTTTGCAAAGGCTTTTATGGTGAATGAATCATACTAGCTTGCTTCCCGTACCGTGATGCTATAATAATTCAGGGCTTAAGTGCCATAAACTGCAGTGGAACCATGCATCAAGATTGCTCCCTGAACCACTTATCTTGTGGCCAGCATTTGTAGCAAGTTGCAACAAAGGGTGGTCTGTGATAGCCAGGAGGAGGTGGGCAGGTAAAAATAAAGAAGGAAAAGTGGGATGGGGAAGCCGGTAATTCTTGCTCCTCCTCTGCCACCCCCATTCAGCTGCCCCATGGCCTCCTTTGATTTCTTTTGCCTGCTCCAAGAAAAGGGGCTTGCACTTGATATATGAAGTGTTTTTGAACGGAATGCTTGGAAATCCCCACAAAGGCTTCTGTGTCCGGGCCATGTTATGCCTCCTTCTCCTCCCCCACTCCTTCTTGACTTATACTCTAGTGAGCTTTACATTGGCTTGGTCTTTTCGCTCTCTTTCCCTTTAAATTTTTTTTGTTAAATCTGAGCAGTCTGCAAAAGTGTGGGAGTGACAAGCAGATAGAGAAACTGATAAAGTACCCAGCTATATATAAGTAGACACTGTCCAAATGTGTGATTGGGCGTGGTAACATATGGCCATTTACTGTACACTTGCCACTTAGAAAATGTGGAGGCTCATATCCCTTTAGGAAGTATATATATAGACATTATAATATATTGAAATTATAATACAACTAGCTGTGTTTGTGTATGTATGTGTGTGTATATATGTGTGTGTATATATGTGTATGTGTGTATATTTTTGTTTGTATTTATTTGTGTGTGTATATATACGTTTGTGTGTATTTGTGTGTGTGTGTATATATATGTCTGTGTATACATTTGTATGTGTATATACTGTATATATGTGTGTGTCGTTGGGGGGGAGGGTGCGATAGGGGACCCTGGGTAGGAGGTTGGTTCTTGTACTTCCCTGCCGAAAGGGGGGCCGAAGGGGTACCTTCGCAAGGAGGACGGGTGCGTCGCCTCCTTCCCTTCCTCCGTGGTCCCGGGCCGCGTGGGTTGTGTCCGGAAACGCTTGGGAGGCTGGGAGTCGGAGGAGGATAGAGGCATGGGGCTTCAGTTCCCAGAAAGCTCCGCCCCTGTTTCCCAGTGAGAGGCGCGGAGTCTTCTGGGAGGTGTAGTTCCTTGTCCGTAGTCATCTCCTCCGTCGTTTCCCAGGCGCGCCATGGACCCTGGTTGCGCCGTGGGCGCCTTCTCCGCCGCATCCTTGTCCTTCCCTGGTGGCTGCCATCCTGGGCTGGGTCCAGAACCGGATGGCAGTCGCCGAGGAAGGGTAAGGACGCGGCGGAGAAGGCGGCCAGGGCGCCGCCGTGGGCGCCTTCTCCGCCGCGTCCTTGGCTTTCCTCAGCGGCTGCCATCCTGGCCTGGGTTCAGAACCGGATGGCAGTCCCCGAGGAAGGGCAAGGATGCTGCGGAGAAGGCGGCCAAGGCGGTGCCCATGTGTCCCGGCTTGAGGAGCGGCCTGGTAGCGGTGGAGGAGGTGGGCATGGCGTCAGCGGCGCGGGTGGGGTAATGTCTTGGGGCGTGGAGGTGGGGTGGGAGGGGAGGAGGAGGTGGGGCGGGGCCAAGGGGAGGCGGGTGGGAGGGTGTGTTGGAGGAGGAGGAGGGGCGGGGCGTTGCCGCGGCCGCCACAGTTCGCCGTTTGTGCATGCGTGGAAAGGTTGTTTTTCGGGGGTGTTTTAGAGGGTGGTGGGTTGTGTTTCGGGGTGTTTTTGTGGGCCCTATAGGGACCCCGGGGTATGGGTCAGTGGCCTGGCGATTTTCGTGGGTCTTGGACATGTAGTTTTCGCGCCTATTTGCCGGGTACCACGACCACTCTCTTTTTATATAGAGAGATATAACATTATTATATTATATTATTTATTATATTATTACTATAAAATTATTATAAAATAATAATAAAAACCACTAAAATAAAATTAAATTAAATTCAAGAAGACAAGGTGCGAACCAAGATGAAGGCTGACATCCTCAAGAGAGGAAGGATCCCAAGATGGAATGGCCCAATGGCCCCAGCCCAGAGGATGGCAAAGCGGACCCAGCCGCTGCCGCAGCAGAGCAGAGCCTGAGGGAACTGCTTTAGATGTGTTTATTGATGGCCATTCGCTCCTTCTGGGCGGGCGGGAGGGAGGGAGGCTGTGGTGGGTTCTTCTGTTCCAGGCAGCAGCACCCGCATTTCTGTCCCAGCTGGGCTTGCGCCTCGCTTCCTCTTCCACTTCCTCGCCCGGAGAAGCAATGAGTCCGGGCTTGGAGCTTGCGCACCCAGGACGGGAGGGGGCAAGAGGGGAGGGAAAAGGGAGGCACGCCCCCAGCCATTCCCCAGCGGATCGCCCTGCTATGGAGTGCCTGCAGGGGGAGCAGTTGGTGATCTGAGGCGACTTATTCGACCTGGCGACCCGGAAGACGATCAAGTCTTCCGGGTCGCCAGGGCGATCAGCCGAGTGCTCCCGCTGCAGGTCCGGATTGCCTCCAGGGATGCAGGCACTCCAAAGCCGCCGCTCCTGTGGCCTGTCTGCCACCACAGGCCCCACAGAGCCTGCAATGGGATGGCGGCACCGGCACTCCTTCTCCCCCCCCCCCCCCCGATGCCCTTCTCCCCGGGCCGGACAGAATTGGCTGCCGGGCCGAATCCGGACCGTGGGCCGTAGGTTGCCCACCCCTGCCTTATATGCACAAGGATTGTATGATCTAATTGCAGGAGTGGTACTTACAGATGATAATGAAAAAGATGGTGTTTGGAATCCCGCTAAGTAGATGCTTAAACCAGGCGGGAGATACGTTTTAGGGCCTGTTTTGTGTTTTGTTTTGTTTTGATTTGTTTTGATTCCAAGAGCCTCATTTGGGCATTTACGTAGCTCAACACACGAAATTTTCAAAGGAGGAACACGAGAAGAACACAGACTCTTATCTCCACATTTTCGCACTCAACCTCTTCTCTAGACTTTAGTACATTCAGTATAAAAGTCTGGAGGGGATCTCTATGTGTGCTTGGGTGGACCAATAGAAACTGCTTCCAGATCTTGCACTCCACAAAGTAAGCATTGCCAATACTCAGGAGTGCATTTTATGTTGCCCCCGTCGCCCACACCCCGAGGCCGAAAAGGAGGAGTGCTCTGGAGGCGGCCCCCGGCTGCAAAACATTCCTCCTTTTAGGCCCCGCGGTGCAGGGCAATTAGCGGCTCTGGGCAGCCAGGCCTGCCCCTCGGCAATGGCGCACGTGCGGAAGTTTCGCGCATGCGCCATTGCCACAGGGCAAGCCCAGCTGCCCAGAGCCGCCAACCGCCCCACACCATGAGGCCTAAAGGGAGGAGCGTTCTGCAGCTGGAGGCACTCCGCCTCTAGCCGCCTCCAAAACGCTCCTCCCTTTCGCCCCCGTGTAGGGCGATCAGCAACTCTGGGAAGCCGGGCCCGCCCCGCAGCAATGATACACGCGCATGCGCCATCGCCACGAGGCGAGCCCAGCCACCCGGAGGCGCCGACCGCCCCCCTCCACGAGGCCAAAAAGAAGGAGTGCCCTGCAGCCGGAGGCGCCTCGCCTCCGGCCGCCTAACGCTCCTCCCCCTCGCCCCCGCGTAGGGCGACCACCGACCCTGGACAGATGGGCCTGCTCTGCAGCAACAGCGCATGTGCGACACTAGCTGGCCCCGCGTATGCACACTCCGGCACGTGTGCGCACCCTCCACGAGGCTGGAGAGCGAGGGGGTGCCAAAATAAGGTTCACTTACCATTTTAAATTATCTTAGACTGGCCCTGATTGCTTCTACATTCACATTTTACAGAGCCTCTCTGGAAGTGCATTTACCTAAAAGCACGCACACTAACAGCTATGGGTAGTGTAGGCTGCAGGACAGAGAGCAATTGTCTTCTCTAGCAGTTGATCCCTAGCAGCTAGTGTTGAGATGCGGTCAATCTCTGCCCTTGAAAGTGGTATCCATTATCCATCATAACTGACTGGCACTGGTAGTCATTACTAGCTTTAGCGTCTTATGATTTTGTCTAATTGTTCTGACAGCCATCTGAGTTGGCAGCCATTACCAAGGGTACTTCTATGCTTAGGTTTTGACTGTGGAATCACACTGCTTTTTTCATTGACAACCTCATCACATCGAGAGTGAAAAGCAGGGGTGACTGTCCTTTTAGCGTAGAGAATCGCCCCTCTTATATCGTCAACAGTCCCGTTTTGAGTTCTGTCTCCCCATCACACTCGGAAAATTAAGAGGTGGTAATATATTCATCTCACATTCATCACAAGGTCAATATTGCCTTTTTCAATCAGGAGAATCAACAATGTCCAACAACCAAGAGATCCCTTGCTCTGCCCAAAGCCCCTTACATTAAAGGAGACTGTCACCAGTTTAAAACCTCATCTTCCCATGGGAAAAAATGTTCTGCCTCAAACCCCATAGAGACAGTGAACCAGGTTAAACACATTGCTTTCTATGGAATCCTACTGATCTACAACAAACCCCATAGGATTAAAACCATTGCTTTCCATGAGATCCTTCTGATCTGCATCAAACACCATAGGATACAAGAGACAGCGATCCAGGTTAAAACCATTGCTTTCCATGGGATCCTACTGATCTGCATCAAACCCCATAGGAAACAAGAGACTGCTGGCAGTTGGCAGTGAAACAGGATGGGAAACTTTGATGGTTCCCATTCCACCTGTTCTTCAGTTGTAGGTAGGATCTCTAACACGATTGCTGGCCCGTGTCCGGAGTTCCCTCCTTTCAGGACATTTCTGCCTCTTTTCAACCCTGGAGCATGTGATGAGCTCTGTGCCTCTCCATGCTTGAAAAGAGGCTGAAGTGTCCTACGAAGGGGACATTTCTCAATGTGATGAGGTTGATTCCGAGCACAATTCAAAGTGCTGGTTTTGACCTATAAAGCCCTATACGGTTCCGGCCCAGCTTACCTGTCCGAACTTATCTCCTTCTGCATCCCACCTTGTAGCTTAAGATCATCCGGGGAGGCCCTGTTCTCAGTCCCGCCAGCCTCACAAGTGTGCTTGGTGGAGATGAGGGACAGGGTCTTCTCGGCGGTGGCCCCACGCCTGTGGAACTCGCTCCCCAGTGAGATCAGGTTGGCTTCTTCCCTGCTTTCTTTTAGAAAGAAGATTAAATCATGGCTCTGGGATCAGGCCTTTGGACAGCAAGCATGACAGCACCTTGGATGTTGAACCAGGCCCGGATTACCCATAAGGCCACCCAAGGCCATGGCCTCGGGCAGCACTTTTGGGGGGGCAGCAGATCCGGACCCCAAAATTTTTTTTTTAAAGGGTGCATGCGTGGGGCGGCGCAAGCGCCATCCATGCCGCCCCCTCCCTTTGCTCTGCTCCCCTTGGCTCTGCTTTAGGAGGGAGGGAGGGAGGATCAGCTCCGCCCCTCCTTGCCCCCGGCTCCGCCCCCGCCTCCTCACCGGCGCGGAGCCGATCCTCCCTCCCTCCTAAAGCCGGCCTGAAAAGGGCGATTTCGGCCACATGGCGTCTTTGGGAGGGAGGGAGGAGCAGCCGTGGGGAGGCCCCGCATCGGCTCCGGGGGTGGGGCTTTCCTTCCTTCTCCTCCTCATGCCGGCGAGGAGGCGGGGGTGGAGAGGGGCGGAGCCGGGGCGGAGGAGGTGGGGGGGGCGGGCTGGGGCGGAGCCGGGGCGGGGAGGGGTGGAGGCAGACCCTTTGGCCTTGGGCAGCAAAAGGGCCTGATCCGGGCCTGTGTTGAACCGGACTGAAATTGGCTATATGGTTGATGACAGTGTTTTTAACTTAATGTTTTATTTACTGTTTTAAACTGTTGCTATTTATGTTTATATTTGTATTATACTGAGGCTTCGATATTGAGAAGGGCGGGATAGAAATATTGGAAATAAATAATAAATAAAATAAATAAATAACTCCTACGATGAGCACAGTGCCTCTCCATGTTTGAAAAGAGGCTGAAGTGTCCTACGACTAAAATTTCTCAATGTCATAAGGTCCTGAAGCTTACAGTATTGACATGCAAAATGAAGATAGTGTGTCTTCTATTATCTCTCCTTAAGGCTTTCTCGTTGTTTTGTCATATTCTTAGCCAAAAATTAAAAGTGGAGGGGGAGACTAGTTAGACCAGGGGTGCTCAGAATGGTGATCGGGATCACCAGGGTGATCTTTGGGCTTCATCCTGGTGATCTTCAGGCCCCTGACCAGGTTTTTTGCAGTTTGTCCTCTTCACGCGCCCCTGCACACTGCAAAGAAGTCCTCCGTCGTTGCTCCTCCCTGCTCGCGCGCCGCCTCCAAAAGCTCCAGAGTCCAAGAGGCAGAATGGGCCCCCTCTTTTGGATTCCTCCTCCTCCTCCGTCCTTCTCCAGCCACTCAGAGTCGTAGGAGACCAAAGGGGTGGGCCTGGATGACGCGATGCATGGCTGGCCCCGCGCGCATGCGCAGAAGCGCCCATTCTGCCTCTCGGACTTCTCGTGAGCTCTTGGAGGCAGCACGCATGCTGGCGGCGTGGAAATAGGAGCAATGGTGGAGGAGGAGAAGAAGGACGCTTTGGGGTCATTTCCTTACCGCATCTCAAAGGTCGGTCTTTTACTTTGGGGTGGGTGCTTGATTGTTCTGTGGCATGTCTCTTTGTTTATTTTTAATGTTTAAAAATGGCCTTTTAGCTCCAAAGCCTCTCTGCTTGCTTTGTTCCTTGAGAAATATATGTTGGGGAATATGGAAATGTGGGAGAAATGGGGTGGTTGGATGTATTTTGCATGCCCCTTTGTTTACCATGCTGAGTATTAAATGGCCTTGCAGTTCAACAGCCTCTCTTCTTACTTTCTGGCTGATAATATGTGTGGTAATATGGCAGTGTGGGAGAAATGGGTGGTTGGATGTATTTTTATGCTCTGTTTTATATTGTTGTTATTAAATTCAAATGTTGATGTTTTATAACTTCATTTTATGTAAACTGCACCGAGCCTGCTGGAGCGGTACATAAAAATGAATAATAAATATAAATAAATAAATAAATAAATAAGAAAATAGTTATATGTTTTACATTTCTGGGTAGGTGATCTTTGGGACTTGGTTTTTTAATCAGTAGCTCCCATGCTGAAAAAGTGTGAGCACCCCTGAGTTAGACGCTGTCTTTTAACGTTGAGTGATAGTGCTCCCTATTGAAAGCCTCCCATCTGATGCCCAAACAAATACGTACTTTAGTTTAGTTGTTTATTGCTACAAAAGAAGTACTTTTGTCTTCCTTGGATGGCCACCATTCAGCTTCATTAAATGAACCTTGTCTTTGATACGGACAAAAGTATCAATTTCTCCATGCCCCTATTCCCCCCTACTAATCTTTTTCTAAATGAAAAAGCTCTCCGATAGTGTAAGCTTTCTTCATAGAGGCGTTTCCCCAGTGCCTTGATCATTTCGCTTACCTCTCTCTGTACTTTTTCCAGCTGTACTGTGTTATTTTCAGGTCATGGTGACCAGAACTGTCCACAGTATTTGAAATGGAGTTTGCATCCTGGGTTCATATGGTTTCATTAAAATAGCAATAACTTTATTTCCGATCTTGTTCTCAATGGTTGTTGACATGCAATCCACCTTTTCATTACTATTGTACACTGGAGTGACGTCTTCACAGCCAAGTTAGAATTCCTCCCCATAACACACAGAAAGTGTATTGCTCTATTCTCCCATTCAAACATATTTGTTTGCTGCCATTTTTAAATATCATAAGAGATGTAATGTAGAACAGTGTTTCCCAACCTTTTTTGAGCCGCGGCACACTTTTTCCATTGACAAAATCCTGGGGCACACCACCAACCAAAATGACACAAAATGACACTCTAACACAGTAATACATATAGTTAATATGTTTTTGAATGTATTTATACACTCCGTGTGAAACCTGGGCCTGTTTCGATGAACACAACATAGATATCCTGGCAGGAATGGCAGAAAGACACACACGAAGCTCTTGCTCAACAGCTGGGAGTTATAGTTCACCCGCAATCAAAGAGCATTCTGAACTCCACCAATGATTGAATGGAATCAAACTTCCCTCACAGAACTACCATAACTAAGAGAAAATACTATAAGGGTTTGGTGGGCTTTGACCTTGGGTTTTGGAGTTGTAGTTCACCTATATCCAGAGCACTGTGGAGGGGAGGGAGGAAGACGTGGGGCGAATCTGCGCAGTAGCGGCCGCACGGGTCACGTCTTCCTCCCTCCCCCCTCCCGCAGAAGCGGCAGCGTGAGCAAAGCGAGGCAAAGCAAGCAGAGCGAGGCTGGGAAGAAGGGAGCCTGAGTGGAGAAGAAAAAGTGTTCGGCAGGAAGGGGATTGGAGGTTCCAATTTCCCACGGCACACCTGAGGATCGCTCACGGCACACTGGTGTGCCACGGCACACTGGTTGAGAAACACTGATGTAGAATATGGAGCTTATTTTCTTCCATTCCAGAGGACAGGATCCAGATCAGTGGATTCAAATTGCTAGAGGCGAGATTCAGAACAAACATAAGAAACAAACTCCTGGTAGTGGGAGCCATTCAGCTGTAGAAAAGGCTACCAGATGATAGAGTCAAGGCTTTTCAAGACTGGCTCAAAACCTTGGGATTTGGCAGGAGTTATACCTATATTTGTTAGGCAAAGAGGTTCTGATACCCTTAGGATATTCTTTCCATCCCATTCTTCTGAACTTCCAATCTGAACCACAGCATACGAGGACGGGTCAATAAATCCGTGACTTTTTGAATGAAACACAGGTTTTTGGATAAAAAAATCATTTTATTTTTCAACGTAATCTCCTTTGAGCTGCAATGTTTCTCCATTTTTTTTATCCCTTCCAAAAAATAAGATTTGTCGAGGTCATCAAAATAGGTATTTGTTTGTGAGATGATTTCATTGTTGGAGTCAAATCTCTTTCCGCCGAGCCATTTCTTCAGGTTTGGAAACAAGAAATAGTCACTCGGGGCTAAATCCAGAGAATAGGGCGGATGAGGGAGCAATTAATATCCCAGTTCATGGATTGTTGCCATGGCAACTGCACATGTGTGCACCCTTGCATTGTCCTGGTGCAAAAGAACTTTTTTCTTGGCCAAATGCGGTCATTTTTTCCCTTCAAATCCTCATTAAATCGACCCAAGAAATTGGCATAATATTCACCATTGATTGTTTTACCCTTTTGAAGGTAGTCAATGTGGATTATACCGCGTACATCCCAAAAAACGGTCGCTATGACTTTATTGGCTGACAAACCCACTTTGGCCTTCTTTGGCGCCGATTCACCCCGAGAAACCCACTATTTTGACTGCTGTTTAGTCTCGGGCATGTTGTGGTGGATCCACGTTTCGTCTATGGTTACGAAATGGTGCAAAAACCCGTCCATATTGCAGTTGAACAACTCCAAACACTTCTGTGAAATTGTCACACAATTGTGTTTGCGGTCAGTTGTGAGCAAACGCGGCACCCATCTTGCAGAAAGCTTTCTCATACCCAAGTGATCATTTAAAATTGAAACCACTGAGCCGTGTGAGATGCCTATGGCTTCCACAATCTCGCACTTTCAATCTCCTATCGGCCAACACCATATCGTGAATTTTTTCAATTGTTTCGGGTGTAGAGACCTCCACTGGGCGTCCAGAACATTCTGCATCTTCCGTGCTTCTGCGGCCACAACGAAATTCAGTAAACCACTTTTTTAACCATTGAAATTGATGGTGCAGAGTCCCCATAGTATTTATCAAGCTTAGCCTTGGTTTGAATGATGTGGGGTTTTTTTCTGCAAAAAATAATGCTTAATGAGCACACAAGATTCACTTTTTTCCATTTCCCCTCAAATCACGCGGTAGTCTGCTATCAATGGCTGTCCAACACAAACTAAATGACGCAGCTTGTTCAGATTTTGACAGGAGTCAACTGACAGTGTTGCCCTTTCAATTAAGAGGTGGGAAATTCAAAAAGTCACGGACTTATTGACCCACCCTCGTATTATTCCCACTAAAGTCAGGGTTTCTTTCCCTGTCTCTAGAGCAAGGCTGCTCATTAAGTTGATCGCAATCGACCAGTAGATCGCGGTGGCGGAACTGGTCGATCGCAGCGCGCATCTTCCTCTGGGCTGCCCGGCTCAAGGGCACATTCTACACCCCACGTGCGTGGAGGTGGCGGCACCCATCTTTTTTTCCCCTTCCCCTGCTGCCGCCGGCCGGCGCCTCCATCCTCAGTGCCGAGCAGAGCAGGCAGTGCAGTCTGAGGAGGAGAGAGGGAGGGAAGAGGAGGGAGGACGAGTAAGTTCACACCACTTCCTGGAGCTCCGCCCTCAAGCCTGGCCAGGCCTGTTGCCTGAAGGCGAAGCAGCCATGGAAGCGGGGGCGGCTGGGCGGAGCTAGCGCAGGCGCAGTTGGTGCGGCAGCAGCGCGAGGAGGGAGACGAAGCAACGAGTCATCTTGCAGCACCACGAGGCTGGAGGACGAGGAGGCTTTGGCAGCCATTTTTTGGCAAAGTCTCTCTGCGAGGAGTTCATCAGCACAGGCAATGCAACCATAGAAGTTATTTTTACAGGTAAGCTTGGCTATTTGAATGTCCTTGCAGCTTCAAGTAATGCCCAGGGTGGGAGAAGAAAATCTTGTCTATTTATGCATGTTTGAATGTTCCATGTTGTCCACCTTGATTAGCATTGAATGTCCTTGCAGCCTCAAAGCCTGGCTGCTTACTGTACTACTGCACGTGTATATTTCTCTGGATTTCACAATCACAAAAGCAGCTCTTCCCCCTAGTATTGCACATCTATTTTGCAAATACTAGTTTGCATTATTCCCATTCTTTATATCAGTGGTTCCCAACCTTCCTAATGACGTGACCCCTTAATACAGTTCCTCATGTTGTGGTGACCCCCTATCATAAAATTATTTTCGTTGCTACTGCACAACTGTAATTATTTTCGTTGCTACTGCACAACTGTAATTTTGCTACTGTTATGAAGGGTAGTCTGATGTATTTTTATTCACTGGACCAAATTTGGCACAAATACCTAATGCACCCAAATTTGAATAATTCGAATAATGGTGGGATGGGGGGTGAATTTGTCATTTGGGAGTTGTAGTTACTGGGATTTGAAGTTCATCCATAATCGAAAAGCATTCTGAACTCCACCAATGATGAAATCGAACCAAACTTGGCACACAAAACTCCCACGACCAACAGAAAATACTGGAAGGATTTGGAGTTGTAGTTCGCCTACATCCCGAGAGCACTGTGGCCTCAAAACAATGGTGGGTCTGGACCAAACCTTGCATGAAAATCAACATGCCCAAATGTGAACTCTGGTGGAATTTGGGGAAAATAGACCTTGACATTTGGAAGTTGTCGTTTCTGGGATTTATAGTTCACCTACAATCAAAGAGCATTCTGAACCCCACCAAAGTTAGAATTGGGCCAAACTTCCCACACAGAACCCCCATGACTAAGCGAAAATGCTGTGTTTTCTGATGGTCTTTGGCGACCCCTCTGACACCCCTTTGCGACCCCTCCAGGGGTCCCGACCCCCAGGTTGAGAAACACTGCTTTATATATTCATCTAAATACGACCAATCTGTCAATTTCATTGTTTTGCCAGTGTTTTTCTTCATCAAAAATTTAATTTGTCCATATCTTTAATTTCCAATATCTTATCAAGCCACTGTTCTTTGGTCGGAGTAGATTCCAGAATCTTTCATGTGTTATCCTAGCCACTGTAGTAAAGAAAGTAAACAATTTGTTGGCGTTTGGAGTCGTCTCTGTATCGTACATTCCCAACAAGTAATATTCAGGTTTCATTACCAATTTTATTTTGATGTTTTGAAAGGGGGTGTGACTTTTGCCATAGAGATCTTCTGCCTACCTTTGTTCCCTCATTTTTCCATTTACTAGATTGACCATTTCTACAGCGATACAAACTAATATCACTTACTGTAAATGCTATGAGTATGAAAAAATAGAGGAAGGCATTGAGCTCATAGAGAGAATGGCAAAGATAGTGGGAAAGCATGTGTTGACCACATTTTACCAAATTTATTATTTAATCAAGTTTTATCACAAATTAATTTATTTTAGTTAACTATTACAGGAGTTTTTGCATAGTGATTAGTGTCTATTTATCTGTGTATTTTTGTTTTTGTCTTTTATTGTTAAGATGGTCAGTGGACTAACCAGTAAACAAGTCTGAAATCTGACCACACCTCAATTACACCTTAAGAGGAAGAAAAAAGTGATTGAAAAGAAAGAGGCACATGAGGAGTAGTGCCACAATGAGCAACAAATGAGGGCCGAAAACCCAGTATACTTAGGGGACAACTGGATGTGGGCACAGGAAAAAAGTTACAGATGTGAAAACCTAAAAAGGTGTGATCCATTATTTTCCATAATTCTTCACCTCTGGTAAAGAGTCTAGGAGTCCTCTTGGACCCTTTGCTGGCAATGGAGGCCCAGGTCTCCATGGTCAGCAAAACTGCTTTTTTCCATCTGCGGCAGGCTAGGCGGTTGGCGTCCTATCTGGCCAGGGACGATCTGGCCATGGTGATCCAGCCCATGGTCATCTCAAGACTAGACTACTGTAACGCTCTTTATATTGGTCTACCTTTGTCCGCGATCTGGAGACCTAAGCTCGCCCAGAACGCTGCTGCCCGACTTCTCACAGGGGCTCCAGTGAGATGTCATATAACAGGGCTGTCCAACTGGCGGCCCGGGGGCCGTATACGGCTCCCAGCCCCTTCCCTACGGCCCCCTAAGCTTTTTAAAAAAAAAAAAAAAAAATAAATTAAATTAAAATATTTTAAAAAATTACCCACTTCCGGGTTTCGGAGCAAGTATCACGAGACTACGGAAGCCACACGGGATTTCTCTCTCAACGCGAAATCTCGCCTGCATTGAGAGCGAAATCCTGTGTGGCTTCCATAGTCTTGCGATACTCCTGTTGCCGAAATCTCGGCTACTTAATCCCTGCGGCCCACGCAGACGTGATTTGTACCTTCCCGGCTGCTGCCTCGCTCGGTCGTCACCTCTGCTCGTGGTCCGGCTGCTCCTGGATCCTGCGCGTTTGGGAAGGTAGGCTAACCTTTATGTTATTATTATGTAATTGTGTATTTGAATGCCCCCCTGCATTTAATGTTAGTAAAATATTATATTTATTTTATAATTAATAATGCAACTAGGAATTGTAAGTAAATTGGAACCCGGGGAAGGGTGGGGTGGGGGCGGAGCTGGGGGCGGGGGCAGACCCTACGGCCCTCCAGGTCATCAGTGACCGGAATTCAGGCCCCTGGGCCAGTAGAAGTTGGACAGCCCTGTCATATAACACCTATCCTACAGCAGCTTCACTGGCTACCGATAGAGCACCGGATCACCTTCAAGGTGATGGTACTAACCTTCAAGGCCTTGTATGGTCCAGGTCCAGTGTATCTGAGGGACCGTCTTCTTCGGCGTCGAGTATTTATGCCACAGCGGAATAGGCAACAGAAATATAGAAGTTTAATTCCCCATCGGCCCAATAAACTCCAGTCTCTGTTCGTGTGAATAATGACACTCTCATTCAATTCACAAGGTAAAAATATAACTTTGTATTGAATTGTATTTAACAATAACAAGCTAAGCATGGAAAAACAACAGCAATCACAGCTACCTTTGTAAACATCCTTTCCTCACAGATATTTAATCCTAACTGTCCTCTTCAACGGACAATTCCCAACTGTCATTCTGTAACTGACAAATCCTCAAGATTCCATTTATCAGTCTTGAGACAGCGCCATCTGGTGTCAAACATGTCACACTGCAGAAAATACATCTTGTGCTGACTCATGAATTGCTATTCAAAATGCAATAATCCTTCATGAGCAACACAAGTACACACATTACTTATAATAACAATATCTTCTTACAAAATACATTTAATTTACAATTAGTCAATGATTTTGTAAACATATCAGCCATATTCTCATCTGACTGGACATACACAGGATTAATAAAACCATCCTGTACTAACTTTCTAACATTTTGGTACCTTACCCCAATATATTTTGTTCTCTGCTTTAATCCTTCAGCATTTGATATTGCTATACAAGATTGAGAATCAGTAAATAAAGATATCTTATCTTCAAAACTTTGGAACTCGTTTACTAGAGCCTTTATCCACTCTAGTTCTGTACAACAGTCAGACAAAGCAGAAAATTCGGCTTCTGCCGTGGATAAACAAACGTGTGACTGTTTACGAGATTTCCATGTCACTTGTATCCCATTAAAACTAATTAGATACCCGAACATGACAAGTTTTGTTCCTTGTCACCAAAACTTGCGTCTGCAAACCCCTTCATACCGCTTTCTTTTGGACAAATTTTTAGCTTTTTGTCACATGTTCCTTTCAAATATCTTAACACTCTTTTTACAGCTTGCCAATCAGTCAACGTTGGTTCATTCACTCTCCTGCTTAGTACATTAGTGGCATAGGCGATGTCAGGCCTAGTCCAATTTGCCAAATACAAGAGGCTCCCAACCACTGATCTATACAATGTTTGATTGTCAAACATTTCACCTCTATCAAGCTTTAAAAAATCTGGTACCATTGGAGTTGCTACTGTTTTACATAGTCAATCTTGTTCTCTCAAGTAACTCAAAAAATTTTGTCTTTTTTTATCTAGACAAATATCTTTTCAGTTCTAGTTACATTTACGCCTAAATATTTCCGGACTTCTCCAAGATCTTTTACAGTCATACTTGAGTTTAGTCCCTTAAAAACTTGTTCCACATCCCTTTCGGATGGTGCTAGTACTAAGAGATCATCGACAAACACCAAAACAAATGTTTGCTTTTTAGACTCTTTTCCTTTCTTATATAGACATGTATCTACACTGCTTCTTTCGAAGCCAAGACCCTTTAACTTCCCAGGTCATCAGTGACCGGAATTCAGGCCCGTGGGCCAGTACACCAGTTGGACAGCCCTGTCATATAACACCTATCCTACAGCAGCTTCACTAAGCTGATAGAGCACCGGATCACCTTCAAGGTGATGGTATAACCTTCAAGGCCTTTTTTCCAGGTCCAGTGTATCTGAGGACCGTATTTATGTCACAGCGGATAGGCAACAGAAATATAGAAGTTTAATTCCCCATCGGCCCAAAAACTCCAGTCTCTGTTCGTGTGAATAATGAACTCTCATTCAATTCACAAGGTAAATATATAACTTTGTATTGAATTGTATTTAACAATAACAAGCTAAGCATGGAAAAACAACAGCAATCAGAGCTACCTTTCTAAACATCCTTTCCTCACAGATATTTAATCCTAACTGTCCTTTTCAACGGACAATTCCCAAGGTTCCATCTGTAACTGACAAATCCTCAAGATTCCATTTATCAGTCTTGAGACAGCGTCATCTGGTGTCAAACATGTCACACTGCAGAAAATACATCTTGTGCTGACTCATGAATTGCTATTCAAAATGCAATAATCCTCCTCCTTGAGCAGCAACACAAGTACACACATTACTTATAATAACAATATCTTCTTACAAAATACATTTAATTTACAATTAGTCAATGATTTTGTAAACATATCAGCCATATTCTCATCTGACTGGACATACACAGGATTAATAAAACCATCCTGTACTAACTTTCTAACATTTTGGTACCTTACCCCAATATATTTTGTTCTCTGCTTTAATCCTTCAGCATTTGATATTGCTATACAAGATTGAGAATCAGTAAATAAAGATATCTTATCTTCAAAACTTTGGAACTCGTTTACTAGAGCCTTTATCCACTCTAGTTCTGTACAACAGTCAGACAAAGCAGAAAATTCGGCTTCTGCCGTGGATAAACAAACGTGTGACTGTTTACGAGATTTCCATGTCACTTGTATCCCATTAAAACTAATTAGATACCCGGAACATGACAAGTTTTGTTCATTGTCACCAAAACTTGTGTCTGCAAACCCCTTCATACCGCTTTCTTTTGGACAAATTTTTAGCTTTTTGTCACATGTTCCTTTCAAATATCTTAACACTCGTTTACAGCTTGCCAATCAGTCAACGTTGGTTCATTCACTCTCCTGCTTAGTACATTAGTGGCATAGGCGATGTCAGGCCTAGTCCAATTTGCCAAATACAAGAGGCTCCCAACCACTGATCTATACAATGTTTGATTGTCAAACATTTTCACCTCTATCAAGCTTTAAAAAATCTGGTACCATTGGAGTTGCTACTGTTTTACAGAGTCAATCTTGTTCTCTCAAGTAACTCAAAAATTTTGTCTTTCTGATCTAGACAAATATCTTTTTCAGTTCTAGTTACATTTACGCCTAAATATTTCCGGACTTCTCCAAGATCTTTTACAGTCATACTTGAGTTTAGTCCCTTAAAACTTGTTCCACATCCCTTTCGGATGGTGCTAGTACTAAGAGATCATCGACAAACACCAAAACAAATGTTTGCTTTTAGACTCTTTTCCTTTCTTATATAGACATGTATCTACACTGCTTCTTTCGAAGCCAAGACCCTTTAACTTTTCGTCTATACACTGGTTCCAGCATCTCGCTGCTTGTTTTAGCCCGTATAACTCTTTCCGTAGTCGATATACACCAGTTGGAGTATCTTTTTCAAAACCAGGTATTGCTCTCATATATACATTGTCAGTCAGCTCTGCGTTTAAATAAGCTGTGGCAATGTCAAAGTGCCTTATAACATACTTTCTTTGCACACCGATGCCTAAAGCAGTCCTAATTGTTTCAGGTCTAATCGTTGGAGCATATACCTCATCATAATTTTGATTGTAAATTTGACCAAAACCTTGTGCAACCAATCTTGCTTTGTACAATAATGAACCATCAACTTGTGTTTTCCTTTTAAATACCCACTTGCAACCAATTACCTTTACATCTTTGGTTACATTTGCTTGTTCTAAAACATTTAAAGAATGAAGTGGATCAAATTCCTTCTTCATTGCTTTTACCCAACAATCACGTTCATTTTTCGGTCTACGCAATGCTTCAGCGTAAGAATTAGGATCTTTCCATTCTATACTTCCTATTTGCGTGACTTGGTACTTGGCTGGTGGAATTCCTTTAGTGATACGTGTGGATCTCCTAGGAATCTCATCCTTAGTCTCCTCCACATCCCTAATCTCCTCTTGACAATGTCCATCAACCTCTGTTACAGATTTGGACACTAAGTCAGAGTTTGTGGCGCAAAAATCATGAAAATTACTTTCTTCAGATTGTTCCTTGCTTTCTTCCACATTTGCCTCATCTAATACCTCTACAACTTCAGATTCATTCTTTACTCTAGAACAGGGGTGCTCAGAATGGTGATCTCGATCACCAGGGTGATCTTCGGGCCTCATCCTGGTGATCTTCAGGCCCCTGACCAGGTTTTTTGCTGTTGGTCCTCTTCACGCGCCCCTGCACGCTGCAGAGAAGCCCTCCGTCGTTGCTCCTCCCTGCTCGCGCCGCTCCAAAAGCTCCAGAGTCCAAGAGGCAGAATGGGCCCCTCTTTTGGATTCCTCCTCCTCCCCTCCGTCCTTCTCCAGCCACTCAGAGTCGTAGGAGACCAAGGGGGCGGCCTGGATGACGAATGCATGGCTGGCCCGCGCGCATGCACAGAAGCGGCCATTCTGCCTCTCGGACTTCTCGTGAGCTCTTGAGGTGGCACGCATGCTCGCGGCGTGGAAATAGGAGCAACGACGGAGGAGGAGGAGAAGGACGCTTGGGTCATTTCCTTACCGCATCTCAAAGGTCGGTCTTTTTACTTTGGGGTGGGTGCTTGATTGTTCTGTGGCATGTCTCTTTGTTTATTTTTAATGTTTAAAAATGGCCTTTTAGCTCCAAAGCCTCTCTGCTTGCTTTGTTCCTTGAGAAATATATGTTGGGGAATATGGAAATGTGGGAGAAATGGGGTGGTTGGATGTATTTTTCCATACCCCTTTGTTTACCTTGCTGACTATTAAATGGCCATGTAGTTCAAAAGCCTCTCTTCTTACTTTCTGGCTGATAATATGTGTGGTAATATGGCAGTGTGGGAGAAATGGGGTGGTTGGATGTATTTTTATGCTCTGTTTTATATTGTTATTAAATTGAAATGTTGATGTTTTATAACTTCATTTTATGTAAACTGCCCCGAGCCTGCTGGAAGGAGTGGTACATAAAAATGAATAATACATATAAATAAATAAGAGAATAGTTATACGTTTTACATTTCTGGGTAGGTGATCTTTGGGACTTAGTTTTTTAATCAGTAGCTCCCATGCTGAAAAAGTGTGAGCACCCCTGCTCTAGAAACACTTGGGGTTATGAACACTTCAGTGTTCGCATGAATTCTATCCCAATGAGTATTATTTTCGAACTTTACAGATCTGAGACTGTGATCTTCTTCCCTGGAGAAGAGCCATTCCAGAATCTATAGCCTTTGTTCCACCTTCATATCCAATAAATTGCATCTTTACCCAATGCTGATCTCTTTTGTCTCTTTGCTGTATAGAATTAAGACATTTGCATGCGCACCAAACACTTGAAAATGATCCACCTTTGGATGTCTTCCATAAAACAAATAGAATGGGATTTCATTTACACTTGAGGTCCATAACCTATTCAGCACGTAATTGGCAGTGTTAGCTGCTTCTGCCCAAAAACCTTTGGACATTTGTGCATCCTCAAGCATTGATTTTACCATGGTTTGAATTACACCTAGGTGTCGCTCCGCAATTCCCTGTTCTTGTGATCCACACGGATTTGTTTTCCTATGCCAAATTCCTTTATCCTTAAAAAATTCTTAAGTCTTTCATTCACAAATTCACCTCCTCTATCAGATTGAACTTGTTTAACAGTCAAATCAGGAAATTGGTTATTCACAAAATTGTACCATTCAATAAATTTTTCATATACCTGAAATTTACCTTTCAGAGGGTAAACGAAGCCAAATCGAGACCTATCATCTACTATTACTAGTAGAAATACATTCCCTCCAATACTCTTTGGAAAAGGTCCAGCTAGATCCATGTGCACTAACTGTAACTTAGTTGTTACTCTATCACTCCTTTTGGCAACAGGATAAGCCTTTAACTTTGTTTTGTTACAGACAGCACACTCTAAATAATTTCTGCATTCTGGTATTCGAATGCCTACTAGCTGTGCAGTCTTTCTAATCATATTATAGTTCATGTGACCAAACTTCCTGTGTAGCATGTGCAGACATCTGTCACCATGCAGAGGTTTCCCTTCCAAACTCTGAATACTATTTGTAGACATTTTATTACTAGCATTCATTCTATAGAAACCATTTTGAAATTTTACTTCCTTATACATACCTGTATTTTTATTACTCATTTTACATAACTCCCCTTCAAACACAATGGATAAACCATGGTCTGCAAGTTGTTTCACCCTAGAACATTGTGTTCTAGCTCAGGAACTAAATAAACATTGTCTAACTTTAGACTAAGTTGACCAATTTCAACTTCTCCCTTTGTTAAAACCTTGCACCTTTGACCATTGGCTAGACTCACACAACTTTGCATAGAACCAGATAAAGGTTCCTTCTCTGCTAACAATTTACTATCCTTAACAAAACTCTTTGCACTCCCAGAGTCAATAATCCAGGGTACCTGAGGAATAAAATCATTGTTACATTGTAAACTCATCAACAGACAGCCTGAATCAGAGTCTTTTCTTGAATTGTTGATCTGTTCTTTCTTGCTCTGTGCTGATTCACTCTTCTTAAACTTGTTCTGATGACATTGTCTAGCTTTGTGTCCTCTTTTATTACAAATGTAACATATGATGTCACACTGGATTGTCTCTTTCCTCTTCATATTGAAGCCTTTGTTGGCCGTCTTCTTCGTTGAAAGTTGCTTGGCATTTCTTCTGTAACAAGCCCAGTTCTCCAATCTAGTCGAAACTAAGTCGAAGTTGATGTCCTCTTCTTTCACAGATTGCATGGAGTCAATGAATGAGTTGTAGCTCTGCCCTAAACTGCTTAGTAGAATTAAGCCTCTCTGATCTTCTGTAAAATTGGTGCCCCTTGCTGCTAAATCATTAAATAGGCTCAGCATTTTACTCAAATGAGTCTCTCTGGCACAATCTTCCATTGATAGAAGCTTCAGTGAAAACAGTTCTCTGATCAATAAAACTTTTGAGCCTCCGGTAGCCTGCTGATACAGCTTTTCAAGCCTTTTCCAGCAGTCAGCGGCTGTTTCTTCCAGAGCTAAATATGTGAGGTTCCTATCGTCAACTGACAGGATGATGGTAGCCCTTGCCTTGCCATCTTTCAACCTTTCTGCATCAGAAATAGGTCTATGTGTTAAGCAGGATAGCAGCTCCTCCTTTGCCAAAACTGCTCGCACTTTGGTAGCCCATATTAAATAATTTGAGCTGCCTCTGAGTTTTTCTAAATGATGCTGTGCTCCAAATAATGCCATCTTTCTTCACACTACAGATGCTCCTGGCAAAAATTCATTTCAGCTTTTTTCTCTAACACTGAGGTAAACAGCGATTTCTGCTGCAATTTCCAGTGTTATTCAAAAACTTTTTCTATGAATTATGGGTTATGTAGTATCTCTGTGCCTCTGCAATTCTGGATTCTGTGTTCTGGGTTCTGGGATCTGGGCCCATAACCTCTTCGGCGTCGAGTATTTATGCCACAGCGGAATAGGCAACAGAAATATAGAAGTTTAATTCCCCATCGGCCCAATAAACTCCAGTCTCTGTTCGTGTGAATAATGACACTCTCATTCAATTCACAAGGTAAAAATATAACTTTGTATTGAATTGTATTTAACAATAGCAAGCTAAGCATGGAAAAACAACAGCAATCACAGCTACCTTTGTAAACATCCTTTCCTCACAGATATTTAATCCCAACTGTCCTCTTCAACGGACAACTCCCAACTGTCATTCTGTAACTGACAAATCCTCAAGATTCCATTTATCAGTCTTGAGACAGCGCCATCTGGTGTCAAACATGTCACACTGCAGAAAATACATCTTGTGCTGACTCATGAATTGCTATTCAAAATGCAATAATCTGACACGTCTTACCCCCTACCAGCCCCAGAGATTGCTCCGTTCAGAGGACTTAAACCTACTGGAAGTACCTAGTTTCAAAACCATTCGTTTAACATTGACTAGACGTAGAGTTTTCTCCGCTGTGGCCCCATCATTATGGAATGCCTTGCCAGCTGAAATTCGTGCCCTTTTGACCTTCCGCAGGGCTTGAAAAACCCATCTGTTCTGACTGGCATTTGAATGTTGAATTTTAAATCTTTTGTAAAATCGCTTAACTGTTATTTTGAGAGTTATATTGTTATGCTGTCTTTTTTACTGTGTTGTGAGCCACACCGAGCCCTCAGGGAGTGGCAGCATATAAGACCAATTTTTTAAAAAAAAAATTAAAAAATTATTTGGCAGTTCTGGAAATATTTAAACAGAAATTAGATGTTCATCTGCCAGGATTGCTTTAGTGGTTATTTATTGTCCTAGTGAGAGGTAGAACAGATGCATGTTTGCTTGGAGTTATATGCTTTCAGCCCCCAAACTCCCAGGGCAGCTTACAAATAGTTAACTTACAAGTTCCCTATCCGGAAATTTAAAATATAAATGACACACAAGGGAAAGAGGATGGGATGCCAGAGCAATGGCAGCTGGAACTTGGAAGAAGGATCTGTCACCAGCCACTGGTCAAAGGCACAATGGAGCTGTTCCTCACTTCTCTTCTCAACCTCCAGACCAAAGCATGGAGGGAGGTTCTTTCACTAGCAGCTGGACCCAAATACCCTTGAGGTCTCTTCCAACTATTATGTTTCTTTCCATGACATTTTTCATTTTACTGCATAATCATCCATTTGGAGATGTACGAGTGTTGAATGAAAAGTAATGCCTCCACCTTCATAACTTCTCAACAGATGGCAGTACTGGTATGCGGCACATACTGACTTGTTCAGTAGACTCTCCTCTACAGTTCCATTTTGGCAGGAAGCCTTAGCAATGAACGGTTGTGTTGTTAAAGTGCAAAGTATGAAACCCTGCGCAGACGTCGGTCAATGCGACTTAAGCAACGTGCGATCATTGAATTCTTGACAGCAGAAGGTGTCCCCTAAAAGAGATTAATCAGGGAATGCAAGCTGTTTATGGTGATTGTGTTGATGTGAGTACCGTGCGTCGTTGGGTGAGTAAGTTTAAAGATGTTGAGGTGGGAACATCTGACTTGCGTGGCAAAGAGTTGGGCGTCCTGTGACAGCAACCACCAAGTTTAACAAGCAAAAAAGTTGACAGATTGATTCAGGATTATCATCGTATCACTCAGAGAGAAATTGCAAGCATAATCGGCATTTCACAAGAACGTGTGGGTCACATTATTGCTTTGCTTGACTATCAGAAGATCTGTGCATGATGGGCACCCAGGATGCTGACGCTGGTTGTGGAAACAGAGTGTCGACGTCTATGACGGCTTCAGAAAACTTGTTCATTGTTGGCAGAAATGTATCCAATTGTCTGGTGATTATGTGGAAAAGTGAATAGTGGTAGTTAAAGAGCACATTCTAAGGATTATTTCTGCGTTTGATTTATTAAAATATTTCCATCCAAACCCAAGTAACAAGGGTGGAGGCATTACTTTTCATTCAACCCTCATATCTTTAGAACCTCACAAAGTGTTTTTGATTTTTACTATTTTGAATTATTTTTTAAAATACATTAATTTCAGTTACAGGGCCAGCAAAGTCCAGGAAGTACTTTCACCATGTGACAGTCTTCGTCTACCATTTAGTGAGACCACCACTAATACTATAATACTAATGACCGCATCACAAAAGGAATGAGCGTATTCCTTGCCATGCTACAGTTGCCATGCGTATCCACCCCTTTATTAATGTATTCCTTATTTATACCTTTGTTATTGAAAAAATAAATAAACTGCAAGTAACATGTGCAAATTTACTGATTTGTAATAATTACTGAGTCCAGGGCTGAATGTCTATAAGGGAGAAAGCAATCTTACTGAGCCAAAGCAGGCCTAGACGTGATTATCACCTTAAAGGGAGGCTGTCTGGAAAAACAGCCTTAAATCCCTTGGGGGGGACGACGACGATGACGACTACGACTAATGTAATAAATAAACACAAAAGTATAGACGATTCCTCCTTGCTATCTATTTTTAAATCATTAACAAATCACTGCATTTTGAGGGAATGTCAAGTCTTGTCTACCAGAAGTAGTCACGCTCCTCTTGTTCTCATGGTCATTTATCCTAGGATGAAAGAGGTGCACAGAGATATCTTGCTCTTGCCTGGAGTTGTTGATTTGCTTTCTCAAGTTACATCAGCCTTTACTCATTTCTTTAGACATGCAAATATGTTTAGAGTTCAAAAGTTATTATCCCAGGATCTCTAATCATCTAAATAGGCATTCGGTTTGATCTGTTGGGTCTTTGACTCTGCTGTCCATAAATTTCTCTGGGCAGCTTCCCTTGGTTTTACACAGTCCTCCTCTTCAATATTTGTGTTTCAAGTGATAAGAGCTTATGCAAGAATGCTGCTTCTTTGTAGTCTTGAAGCAAACAGCTTGTAAAACTGCCACATCCTCCCTGCCCTTGGCAGGCCTTCTGTGCCCCATGGGAAAACAAACTGATCTATCCCTCTGACTCATAATGCTGAAAGAGGAAGGCATGCTCAGGAATAACTAGGAGCAAAGACCGGACAAAAGTTCAAACATGGGTTTTCCCAGCCTGCTGACCACACAACTACTTCAGGTTCGTGGAGCTTCAGTGCCTAAAGGTTGGGTGCTTGTTCCAAGAAGTCTTCTCTTGTTTTGCTTGATAGAACTTGGGGGAATTGCCCTGAAGACCCACCACAGTGAGCAGATGTGCCTGGTGTCCATTGTTTCACATCTAAACTTAGCCGTTCTGGTCCCAGGCTGGGGCCTGCCTAGCAATTGCATTTCCTATTCTGGAAACCTTTACTCCTCATTCTGGATGTTTGTACAAGGACTACTGATGCTTGCTCAGTCTCAAGGTCCAAGACGTTTTGCTGCCTGTGAGGAAGAACAAGATACCCCATAATTTCATTTACAAATGCTGATTGAGTTAGCAATTGTATTGCTTTTCAACACTCGTACTAAAGAGAAAAGGCTATGTTTGGGTCCTTCTACACATGCCCTAAAATGTGGGAGAAACCAGAATAAATGAGGAGAGTAGCTAGATGGTGCTAAACAACGCGTAAGCAAATATAAGTAATATCCACAATAATCAAATCTAATTGCTGGTATATAATACCTCTTGTATTTGTAAATATCAGTCCAATATAAACCTACCGGCGACCATGAACATGGAAATATGGCACCGTACTCACGTATCCTGAATGGTCAAGAAAAGTCCAGGTATTAGTGGTATGGTAAGTCCAACAATATTAAATAGTATCATAGTCCATATGACATAGTCCAAAGCTACGCTCTCGGATCTTTCCTATATAGGATTACAATCTTTGCTTACCTCAACATTTGCAAGGCTTTATGTTGCCACAGGAACACCTTTTGAGGAACTTTGAGTCCTTTGCCTGAATACTAAATTTACTCACGACATACGTGGAACCAGCAGCGCTGGGAAGATTTCCCCTTCCTTACAAACTTTCCTGTATATCCCGGTCTGAACATTTATCACCATATATACCTACCTTGAAAACCCTGGATTGGAACATTTTGGACTTTGGACTATGTCATATGGGCTATGATACTATTTAATAGGTTGCATGTCTGAAAAGCATGTCACAAATATAAAAGTTTGAAAAACTCTGTTTTAAGCCCAGAACAAAATGTAATATTCACATGCTTGCAAATTTCAAAATATTATTTTGATGTTTAATTTGGGCCTTTTAATTCTTGTCTACTTGTGTCCCTGGCTGTTTTATCTGAGTATGTGTTTCCTTGCCAGGATTTTTCAGCCACCTGGACAGCCTAGACTTATACTGAGCAGAACTGCTGTGAGTTTAATGTTACCCAAGTGAGTGGTCAAAGGAAAAGGTACAGCAGGCCAAAAAAAGGGGGAAAGAATAAGAAAAAAAGGAAGTAATGGAGTGCTGTCTGGGGAACATAAAAAGGCTTTTGGTTCATGTTTTGGGCCAAAGAGTAAGGGCAGCGCCCTGGAGACAGGCAGATGAAAGAGAAACCTTCTGGTGTTCGTTTGAAACGGCTTCTTCTGACATCCTAGTTCCTGAGAAAGCCTTGAGCCAAGGGAGGCAAAGGCGAGAGGGGATGCCCTTGTTATCAAGAAAGAAAACAGAGCTGGCTTGATTAATGTGGACAACAAACACTGTTGGGAATGAACGTTGGCAAATTTGGCTGGATTTTTTTTCTTTTTCTTAAAATGGCATATATGTCTATTTCAATCAACTCTATGCTGGTCTTTAGCAGTAGAGGAAAGGTTTCCAGAGAAGAATAGAGTTCAATACAGTACTTTCCTCCAGGCTTGTGATCTAAAAAGATCCAACACAACAGGAAAAGGGCTGTGAGTACTATATACACAAACATTAAAAGAGCCATGTTGGATCAGACCAAAGTCCCATTTCATCTAGCATTCTGTTCCCACAGTATCCAACCACAGACAGACGGGAATAACCAAGACAAGACATGGACACAAACATCACTTCCCATCTGCATGTCCCAGCAACTGGTGGCTAAATCTATTCTGGTTTGAAAATGAATTTCAGCCCCATTTCTAGTCACATGTTGACATTTAACATTTGCTGCCTCCTGAGTCAAATTCCTATTTCCTTCTGCTCTCATAAGTTGAATCTATTATATAAAGGGGTTCCCGTCATGGAACGACCGTCCCAAACAGAGAAACCTTACAACGCAGAAACACCAAACTTGCCAACAGAAATAGGCCCCAAGCAAGGTAGGTTTGTAGCAAAGAAACTCTCCCCCAAGCCTAAAAGATCCCCAAAACAACGAGTAAAAAAACTACATTTCCCAGCATCCTCCGGGGCTGCCAACGACTCTCCCAGCCTCTACATTCTGACAACATGATTGGCTGCCAATAAGGGCGGATTTGCATAACTCCTGTACTGGCCAGCCAACATGAACATTCCGACCCATAATAAACTGTCAGAGGAGGATAAGGCAAAGGGCTGAGGCACAAACACAAACACCCAATTCACTTCCCACAGAAAATTTACACCCCTACAAATCACAGACCATGCCCAAAATTGACAGTAAGGCTTCATTAACTTAATTTCCCTGACTAGGCCTCACTTAATGGAATGCTGTTTACGCTCTGAATTGACAGTAAGGCTTCATTAACTTGATTCTCCCGACTACGCCTCAGCTCATTGGACATTGTGTATGGCCTGAATTGACAGTAAGGCTTCATTAACTTGCTGTTCCTGACTAGGCCTCAGCTCATGGGACATTGTGTATGGCCTGAATTTACAGTAACCTACCTTGGCACACAGAGCCCCTATGACCCACGCTACATTCTACTACAGTTTGGAGGAGGGTGGACCATGGATTATGGGATTTGATGTACCTCCATGGATTATGGGATTTGTACTACTTCAAAACCCATCTTTCCCCACAGACCACTGTGGCCCAGAACCAAGACCGATAAAGACCAAACTTGGCATACAATGCCCCCCATGACCCATACTCCATCCGACTGCAGTTCAGAGGAGGACACACCATGGATAATGGGATTTCAAATACCTCCACTCACTTCCACAGTACCCCACCCACACAAGCATCAACCTCTACATCAACACAGCAGACGGAAAGAAAAAACATTGTGGATACAAGCAATGAAGAACACCAGCAACACCACACACCAACAACTCCCCAGGACTTCAACATCCCACCCACCAGAACAACCCACAACGACACAGCCATGGCCCCAACAACACCATAACTAACAACAATTCCAACCCTTACATACTCAGACTTTCTTGCATCTCCTAAATAGGGCACAGCAATGTGTGCTGGGTACAGCTAGTTTGGTATAAAGAGGTTTTACTTTTTTGTGCAAAATTTGTTTCTATGTGTAGTCTATAGTGGACCCCCTGGTGGTGCAGTGGGTTAAAGATCTAAAAACTTGGCTTTTCCTTTGTGTTTTTTGAGAGTGACCATATATTTCATTACTGGTGCTTCACCTTCAATGTTGTCCTCATTTTGCATTTCCCCCCACCTTATTGAAGGCCTAATTCCATTCCATCCCCTATGAGCTCTTCCTTCATAAATAATACCTTTTTCACTGCTATCTCATCCAGAGTTTTATCATTTTATGTTATGCCAGTGGTTTTCAACCTTTTTTGAGCCGCGGCACATTTTTTACATTTACAAAATCCTGGGGCACACCACCAACCAAAATGACACAAAATGACACTCTAACACAGTAATACATATAGTTAATATGTTTTTAATGTATTTATACACTCAGTGTGAAACCTGGACCTGTTTCGATGAACACAAAATAGATATCCTGGCATTTTCCCTTCTCAAAAACTTCTCCATCACTGTCACTCGCTTGTCTTGCTGTGATCCCAAATTGCCACTGTCTCTTGATGCGCAGCTACAGCACTAACTCTAACTTTGTTTACTTAGCCGTGTCTGAGCGAATCCAAGATGGTGCGACCATAGCACTCTCCCGTCACTTCTTAGGTGATGTGAGAATGCTATGGTTCCATTTCTTAAAGGGACAGATGCGCCTTATAGTTTATATATGAATGAAGTTCGAAAATAATTTCCCACGGCACACCTGATGATCTCTCACGCCACACTAGTGTTCCATGGCACACTGGTTGAAAATCACTGTTTTATGCATTTGGCCCGCCCACTGTGTTTGATTCTTTGTCTTGTTATTTTGCACTGTTTATTCTACTTGAATATCTTATTTATTTCATTGTGATGTTATTTTGTTGATTTGTATTTTTTGCTGTAATGTATCGTCGGGCTTGGCCTCATGTAAGCCGCTCTGAGTCCCCTTTGGGGGAGATGATGGCAGGGTATAAATAAAGTTTATTATTTATTATTATTAAAGAACTGAGCTGCTGAGCTTGTTGACCGGAAGGTCGCAGGTTCGAATCCGGGGAGCAGCGTGAGCTTCTGCTGTCAGCCCCAGCTTTAGCCAACCTAGCAGAACACGTAAATGTGAATAGATCAATAGGTACAGCTCCGGCGGGAAGGTAACGGCGCTCCATGCAGTTATACCAGTCACATGACCTACAGACAGCGCCGGCTCTTTGGCTTAGAAGTGGAGATGAGCCCCACACCCCAGAGTCAGACACGACTGGACTTCATGTCAGGGGAAAACCCTTTACCTTTAACCTATGTGTAGTCTATATCCTGGTTTCAGCTTCAGATACAGAGGCAGTGGGCATACAGATGGTGTGTTGGCTTTGATATTTTTAATGGGATTTTTCTTCTTCTTTCTAGATTGCGAGTATGTGTGCATACAGTACACACAATACTATTTGCTCTGTCTGGTACAGGGATTGGAAGGGTGCATGTTCACCAGCAAGGGAATATCAGTTGCAAGTACAAAGGTGGTGCTGATTTGAGACAATCTGGATGGATTGCGGGCTAGCTATTTCTTCCTCGTAAATGCTTAGGGTTCTCAGTGTTTCCTGAAATGAAATATACCTCTCCTTGGCAATGCATTTTTGTTTCCTTGGAGATAAGGTGGCCACAACCAAGAAACATAATAATTGTTCCCAGGACAGCAGATTCAACTGTGATGAACCGTCCTGAGTTCCCATGGGAGATATATGGTGGGATATAAATAAACTATTATTAGTATTATTATTATTATGCAGCAAGGAAAAGAGGGAAGTTAGCAATAAAATAAAATTATCCTGATGCTTATCCGATGTAATATTGCTAAAGCACTTTAATACTTTAGCTATAACTCCTGCATACAAATTAAACAGTCTCAGCGCCCTTCTTCACATGTCCTATAAAACGGAAGGAATCAGGATAAAAGTGGGGAGGGGTGGCTAAATGTTGTTTCACGAAAATGCCCATTGATTTGCATTAATGGCCAAAAAAACATGTGTTTAAAAGCTGTGCTTAAAACCCAATTTGGACAAAAAATGCCCATAGTCATATGACTATGTATTCCTGCAGTCAAGGAAAACACGTGACTTTGTTCCTATACACTCATGTGGACTGATCCAGCACGTGTATGTATTTTAAAACACCGAAAAGTGGATCAGGGCTGTAAACAAATGTAGCCACGAACAGACAGGTGGCTAAATGGAAGCACAATTGGAAAGAAATTACAATGAGAACTCTGCAAACATTCCTTGATTCTGAGGTTTATAAAATAGCACTTGAATTTACAGGAGGGTGAGGGGAGATAATAAGATATCTGCATGACCGCATATGAGGGCTAACAAATCTTGGAGAGATTTTTTTTTAAGTAAACTTCTGCAGGATGTCCTCCGTTCATCTTGGAGATTTCTAAAATCTGCTACAATAAATGTGTCAGGATGGTGGGAGAGCTTTTACCAGGACTGACAGTTCTGTGTTTGGACCCGCTGTGTGGTACTGCAATTTTTTGCCCCACTTGTTTGACCTGGATTATGACACTGTCTGGAAATGCTCTCAGTAGAAATTGGTTAAAGTCCATTTCTGGCACATTCCTTGAGTCTGAAAGCAACGAGGAGAACTAAGAAGCAATGATAATGATATAATTTTGTATTTTGAAAATTTACTACGAGGCAAGCAATCTGGCAGCAATAAAAGACTGGGCCTTCCCCCAAAATTCTCAAATAGCCACGCTGGAAGGACACAACCTAAGAGCCGGCTGGCACGCATACTTATGTTATGAGGAGAAAAAAACGGAGAAGAACTTCACTCACCATTATGTGCGGGCAGCTTTAATTAGAACCTGGGAGAGGTATAAAAAAAGACTATTTAGACAATTTCCGCTCTGGACATCCCCGATGGAGGCGTTACAGAAAAGAGAACTAGCGGATGGCAGTAAATGGCTGACGTACAAACAACTACTGAACAAAGTCTCTAGCAACAGCTGGAATCTAAAACCTATAAACGAAATAAGAAAAGACTATCCGAGTCTAACTTGGCTCCAATTTCACCAGATAAACGAAAGGTTTAAGATAGACAGTAAGATAGGATTTGTGGAGGATGAGATCTGGGAGCCAATAGTAAAGAAAAAGAAGAGGAACATCAGTTTGTTATATAAAACCCTGCTGAAATGGAATTTGGAAGAGGAGGAGATCAAGGATTGCCATATTAAATGGGCGCAAGACCTGGGACACTCTATTTTGACACATCAGTGGGAGGAGATCTGGTCAAGAAAATTGAAATATATAAAAGCAACTGAGATAACAGAAAACTGGGTGAAGATGCAGTTTCGCTGGCATCTATATCCTGCAAAGATGGCAAACTAGAACAGAAATACATCAAACAGATGCTGGAAGTGCCGAAGAGAAGTTGGAACTTTTATGCATCAGTGGTGGCATTGTAAGAGGGTACATCGCTTCTGGAAAAACATTCATACAGAAACCCAGAAAATATTAAAAATCAAATTCGGACTTGACCCGCAGAACCTCCTATTAGGAATCACAAACAATTCCTTAAACCACAATCAAGACAGGTTACTTTTCACTCTAAGTGCATGTGCTAGAATAACACTAGCTAGACACTGGAAGAAAAGGTCCATACCAAGCCTGGAAGAATGGATTTTAAAAACATGGGACGTGATCCAAATGGACCTTTTGGATCAGAAGCTGAACAACAGGAAAGAGGGGACAGACTGGTCAGACTTCTTAAAATATTTGCAAAAGGAAGGTCGTAAAATACGGATTGACGTAAAGGAAATTTAAGTCGAAGTCTCACAACAGAAGATTCAGTCGGAGATCAAAGGAGATAAAATGGACAATTATAAAGACATTAACCGCGGGAAAAGACTCGGGAAGTCTCACCCCCCTTCCCCCCCCCCCCGGCCCGGTTGTCACCCATCTCTCCCCTCACCCCCTCCCCCTACTCCCCCCTACCTTCCCCCGCTCCTGATCCCATGACTGTATATAAAAAAACCCCCTGCAATAAACACTATTCAAAAAAATATATAATTTTGTATTTTTTGTGTATATCACCATGTATTGTATGGTGATGTATTCTATTGTATATATTGTATATATTGTCTAGATTTGTTGCTAATACATTGGAGCGCCGAAAGACGTCCCCGGTCTAGAAAAAGCCTGTAAACGGCTAAACGATTCAGCGCACGCATCCACGAGATCGTCGGCCGCTGTGAGAGTACTTCGCTTGCTATTGGACATTATTCCTTATGTTTTCTCTTCTTTAAGAAGGTGGACTTTATCATATTATTTGCGAAGGAACTCTCTCATGGGACTCTCTATTCAGAGATATGAATGCTCTTTATGCACTATGATAATGTTGGCGTCTCTTTTACCCATGTAGGGTCTCTATTAGGTTATTTACTTGTGCTCCGAAATATTGCATTGCATGTTGCATTTGTATGTTTGGTGATATACACAAAAAATACAAAATTATATCATTATCATTGCTTCTTAGTTCTCCTCGTTGCTTTCATTCTTTAAAGCAACCCCGCACTATATTTTTTGACACATTCCTTGAGTCTAGCTGTAACATATCATCATCATCAGTTTCTCACTTGTTAAAATGCTCCAGGCGATTTACATAAAAGAATTGCATAAAAACATTACACAATACTGAATAGACTGCATTAAACATTAAAAGCTCTGCTAAAAAGCCAGGTCTTGAGTGCCTGAGCAAAGGGTCGCAAGTCACGCATGGCCCTCAAGTGGGGAGGCAAGGAGTTCCACAAGACAGGGGCAGAGATGGAGAAGGCCCTACGTCTTGTGCTCTCGAGACGTACTTCCCTGGGGGCTGAAACATACAGTAAGTTTAGTTGGAGGAGTCGTGGCGACCACTGGTGGCGAAGAGGGGAGAGGCGGTCTCTGAGATATGCTGGCCCCTGACCATAAAGCGCCTTAAAGGCTTAAAGGCCAACAATTTAAACAGGGCCTGAAATTCCATTGGAGCCAGTGCAAATGTAACAGAGTTGGAGTTATTTGACATTTCAAAGGTGTTTTTGCAAGTAGCCTGGCAGCCGCATTCTGAATAATACAGATCCTCCGAGTAGTTGACAGGGGAAGGCCAACATACAAGGCGCTACAATAATCCAGTCTAGATGTAACCGTCGCATGGATGATTGTAGCCAAGGCTTCCTCTGAAAGGTAAGGTACCAGCTGTCTCGCCTGCCGGAGATGGAAAAAGGCCTGCTTACTAACATTAGCGATCTGGGCCTCCATAGTCAACTGTGAATCCAGGACGACACCCAAGCTCTTAACAGTGGAAGATGGATGAAGGGGGGCACCGTCGAAGTTGGGCAGGGGGGACACCACTTCAGGCGGGCGGCCAGGCCACAAAATCTCAGTCTTAGTAGGATTCACCTTCAACCTACTGGGACGCAGCCATCTCGATACAGCCTCAAGACATAAGGTGAAATTGTCCGGTATTGAGGTGACTCCAGGCTCTAGCCGTAAAAGCAGCTGGGTATCACCCGCATATTGGTGGCACTCCAGACCAAAGCTTCGCACGAGGCTGGCAAGAGGTCTCACGTAGACATTGAAGAGGAGGGGAGAGAAAATTGCTCCCCGAGGCACCCCACATGAGAGGGTGAATCTGTGAGAGGTTCGAGCTAGGTACTCAACACATTGAGACCAGCCTCGAAGAAATGTGTCAAACCAACT
Source organism: Anolis apletophallus (assembly GCA_030556195.1). Lineage (NCBI taxonomy): Eukaryota > Metazoa > Chordata > Lepidosauria > Squamata > Anolidae > Anolis > Anolis apletophallus. The sequence continues at coordinate 98,257,613 of JARBWK010000008.1, forward strand.
GAGGGCCCGACCACGAACTCCCGTCATGGCGAGTCGATGGATCAGCAGGTCATGGTCAACAGTGTTGAATGCAACCATAAGATCCAGGAGTATCAGGCGCGCCGACCCCCCTCTATCAAGCTGACAACGAAGTGCATCAGTAATAGCCACCAGAACCGTCTCTGTCCCATGGCCTGGGCGAAATCCGGACTGAGAAGGATCCAGGCCGGCGGTATCATCCAGAAACTGTTGCAGTTGTCCCCGCGCAGCTCGCTGGATTACCTTGCCCAGGAACGGAAGATTGGAGACAGGGCGATAATTGGACAACATCGCAGGATCCAGGTTTGGTTTCTTCAATAAAGGACAGACTAAAGCTTCTTTTAAATTATCTGGAAAGACCCCAAGCTCAAATGAGCAGTTGATGATTTTCCTTAAGGGATCTTGTAATCCATCCAGACAGCATTTAACCAGCCAAGAGGGGCAGGAGTCAAGAGAGCAGGTGGAGGGCTTTGCCGCAGCCAGGATTTTTGATCGATAAGAGAAGGAGAAGGAAGAACACAAGAGAGATGGGAAGAAGAAAAACTTGGGATATTTCCAAAAAAAATAAATTGAATGCAAAACCACAAAAATGCAGGTAGAATCAAAACAGAAAAGACTGGAAGTTTTGTTATTTCCAAAGTTTTTTTTCCTTACCTGGATAAGCCCTAAACACATTCCAAATGAATTCCTGTCCGCCCTCCTCACTAACGGATTCTGTATCCACACATTCAACAATCCATGGCTAGAAAATATCCCTGCTCCCAGTTTTTTTAAAAAACCCTCTACAAAGCAAATATTTTCATATAAAGGACACCCTTTTTCTAAGCCATTGTATAGAATGAGACTTAAGATTCACAATCCTGATCCAAACCCCAACAGAAACCAAGGGGCCACTGTATTTTACAAAATACTTATATCTATATATATAAAAAGAGACGGTCTGTTTTTGACGCTTATGCACGGGAAAACTATAGGCCCCCCAACCACAAAACCCACCCAACACATTCCCCCAGACCACAGGGAACATTCGTGGCACAAAATCCCCACCTCCCTACCTTTCAACCCCCCCAAAAACCGCCCCCAAAAACCGCCCATTGCATCCCGTTCTGCACTGGCCGCGAGCGCAGGAGAGAGGGAGAGCAATTGCGCAGGCGCACTCAGCCCCCCCCAACACACCAACCCATCCCATCGCCCTCTCTCCTCACTCACCGGGATCTTCGCAGCCACACCGGCGGCGCCCTAACCCCCTCCTCCTCCTCTACCTCCTCGGCCTCCTCGCCTGTCTCCCTGCTCGGGCGCCACCGGGACCACCTGGGAAGCGAGCGAGGAGGCCGCGGGAGAGCCGGCCACAACACCGCCCACACCACCCGTGTCCAGCCGCGGCCCCCGGGTCTGGCAGCCCCTCGAGGACGCCTAAGAGCAAGCGCAGGAGGCAGGAACGGCGCCGCCCGCACGTCCCCTGTCCCGGAGCAGCTCTGGGGCGCCGCACTACACTTCCCAGAAACCTCCGCGGCCGGAAGTAGCCGTGCAGGGCCTTCTGGGAAGTGTAGTCTCGTGAAGGACTTCTCCCCAGGAGAGGCGGAACTTCGAGAGAGAGGGGGGGGGAGAGAGAGAGTGAGAGAGAGTGAGAAAGAGAGGGGGGAGAGAGAGTGAGAGAGAGAGAGGAGAGAGAGAGAGAGAGTGAGAGAGAGAGAGAAAGAGGGAGTGAGAGAGGCAGGAGTGAGAGAGAGAGAGAGAAAGAGGGGGAGTGAGAGAGAAAGAGGGGGAGTGAGAGAGTGAGAGAGAGTGAGAGTGAGGGGGGAGTGATAGAGAGAGGGGGAATGAGAGAGTGTGTGAGAGGGGGGAAATGAGATAGTGAGAGAGAGGGGGATTGTGACAGAGAGGGGGGGAGGGAGAGGGGGGGAGTGAGAGTGAGAGAGAGAGAGAGAGAGAGAGGGAGTGATAGATAGGGATAGAGAGAGAGTGGTAGATAGAGAGAGATTGGGTGATACACACAGAGTGAGTACAGAGAGATAGAGAGACACAGAGAGAGTGAGTGATAGAGAGTGTGACAGAATAATATACAGAGAGAGAGACAGTGATAGATAAGGATAGGGATACATAGAGAGAGAGAGACAGACACAGGAAGTTATAGAGAGAGAGATAGGGAGATAGGGAGAGAGAGAGGGAGAGAGAGAGGGAGAGGGGAGAGAGAGATAGAGATAGAGAGAGAGAGAGACTGAGAGAAACACAGAGAGAGAGAGAGAGATGGCACAGCAACGCGTGCCGGGTTCAGCTAGTGTTCATATATGCGTATTTGTAGATTTAAGTATAACTTTTTTAAAAAGGTAAAAAGTGCATACGTGCATGTTCAGAAGACTTAAAAATCCTAGGGACTGCAGTCCATTCCAATCCAGGTGGCTGCGACAGAACTGAAATTCATGCTAATGAAAGACCTAAGTGCTCTCTTACTGGCTGGCACACTCCCTTATTCGGATTTTATACTTGCCTGTGGCTCACTAAAACAATTTCAGAGTTGGGCATGACAGGGAATTCCCTGGATTAAAAATAATCTGAAGCCTATTCAAGAGAGAACAGGAACATGCTGCTATGTTGATACTATCTGGGATTTAGAGACACACAAACTCTGGAGGTCGTGTAGAAAAGCAAATTGAGAAGTGCTGACTGAGCACTCCTTGTAGAAGCTTTACTTTTTATGGAGGTGTGATGAGAATTCCACACTGGATTCCAGGTATGATTACACCATAGGTGCACAGCATTACAATATTGCCATTTCTGTTTTCTTATGTCTTACGTCGGGAGTTCTCAAACCTTTTCAGCTGCAGAGCCCCTTTTAAAACAAAGGTTTATCATGCAGCCCCAAGGAATGTTTATATATTTGACTTGACCACAGTAGTCCATGCTCTGGTTACATCTCGAATAGACTACTGCAACACTCTCTACGTGGGGTTGCCTCTGAAGACTGCTCGGAAACTGCAATTAGTCCAACGTTCGGCAGCCAGGTTACTAACAGGAGCGGGGTACAGGGAGCATACAACTCCCTTGTTGCGCCAGCTCCATTGGCTGCCAATTAGTTTCCGAGCACAATTCAAAGTGCTGGTTTTAACCTACAAAACCCTATACGGTTCCGGCCCAGTTTACGTGTCCGAACGAATTCTCCCCTATGAACCATCAAGGACATTAAGATCCTCCAGAGAGGGCCTGCTCTCGATCCCACCATCTTCGCAAGCACGTCTGGTGGGGACGCGAGACAGGGCCTTCTCTGTTGAGGCCCCTCGGCTGTGGAACTCCCTCCCAAGTGATGTTAGATCTGCCCCCTCCCTGTTGTCCTTCAGGAGGCGGGTAAAGACTTGGATGTGGAACAAGGCCTTCCCAGAATAAGCTGAGATTGATTTCAATCTGAAATGGGTGACCACTTTTATAGACCGAGCTGAATGTGGTTTTAATGGCAATGTGGTTTTATGTATCTCTGTTTTTATGTATTTTAATATGTTCCTTTAAGATGTTTTAAATTTGTATGGCATTGAATTTTTCTGTAAGCCAGTCTGAGTCCCTCCATGGAGGTGAGAAGGTCAGGGTACAAAATTTTTAAATAAATAAATAAATATTTGTATGCAGATGACGTTCAACTCTGTCACTCCTTTCCACCTGCCGCTAAGGAGGCTGTCCAGGTCCTGAACCAGTGCTTGGCAGCTGTGACAATCTGGATGAGGGCGAAGAAATCCAGACAAGACAGAAGTACTCCTGGTCGTCAACAGGCCAAACAGGGTATAGGGTTACAGCCTATGCTGGACAGAGTTACTCTCTGCCTGAAGTCACAGGTTCACAGCTGGGAGTTCTCCTGGGTTCCTCGCTGAGTCTGGAATGCCAGGTCTCAGCGGTGGCCACGGTAGTGTTCGCACAATTAAAACTTGTGTGCCAGTTGCACTCATACCTTGGGAAGTCAGACTTCACCACAGTAGTCCATGCTCTTGTTACATCTCAAATAGACTACTGCAACACACTCTACGTGGGGTTGCCTTTGAAGACTGTTCAGAAGGCTTAAGTAGTCCAATGGGCAGCAGCCGGATTGCTCACTGGGGCAGCTCACAAGTAACTCTTGTCTGTCTGAGGCAAGTGTGAATCTTGCAGTTGGCCACCTTGATTAGCATTGAGCAGCCTTTCTTCCACCCAGAACATTATATAAACCTCGTTTTCCTAGTTTCCAAAAGACCTCATAACCTCTGAGGATGCCTGCCATGTCAGGAGAGAATGATTCTGGAACATGGCCATGCATCCCAGAAAACTCACAGCAACCTAGTGAGTCCAGCCATGAAAGCCTTTGACAACACAATGTGAGAACCGCAACAACCTTTAACCAGATTTGAGAGCATTGAGTGCACCACATCTAATGCCACAAGCTATATCATATGCAAAACATTCACAAAATTATTGGGGGAAATGTTTAAAGACAAGAGAGTATTTGAAGAGGGAAGTAACAATTGTCAGCAGCAGATCCGACGTTTTGACTACCCACAAGCTACACATGCCCTTGTCGTTTTATGTTACATAGCTTCTTCTAACTCTCTGAAGTTCTTGTTTCCTCCAAGGTCTTTCATCTTGTTATGCTGCCGTGTCATTTCAAAACTTAATGAATGTTTAGATCAAGAGAAGTAGTAGTGCCACTATATCCTGGGCTGGTCAGGCTTCACCTAGAATACTATGTTCAGTTCTATGTGTCATAGTTCAAGAAGGATATTGACAATCTGTACTGTATCCAAAGTAGAACAACTAAGGAGATCAAGGGGCTGGAAACTAGATCTATAATGGCTTAGGGCAGTGTTTTTCAACCTTTTTTGAGCCATGGCACACTTTTTACATTTACAAAATCCTGGGGCACACCACCAACCAAAATGACACAAAATGACACTCTAACACAGTAATACATATAGTTAATATGTTTTAAAATGTATTTATACACTCAGTGTGAAACCTGGGCCTGTTTCGATGAACACAACATAGATATCCTGGCAGGAATGGCAGAAAGACACACACGAAGGTCTTGCTCAACGGATGTCAGTCATGGGAAAACTTCGGCTTGCAACTCCTTGCACAGAGAGCGAAGGAGTTGCGAACCAGGAAGTAGCGAGTTCACGAAGCGCTCCTCTACGGAAAACTTGCGATATTTGATGAAATCACAGAAGTGAGTGCAAAAAACAAAGTGTATCCTCACGATGTTATCCAATGTCAGTTCCGGGATCCGCACAATAACACAGTCAGTTTGCGGACAATTTAAAGAAGCAGAACCATAATCATAGCGACAAGGTAGAAAATCACGTAGATAATCACATATATTCAAGCCACCAGAGGCTGAAGATAAATGTGGCTATGGAATCGAAAGCTGGCATGGGCAAACTTGGACCTTCCAGGTGTTTTGGACTTCAACTCCCACCATTCCTAACAGCCTGAGGCCCTTTCCTGCTTAAGTGGCTGAGGGGGAAAAGGAAAAGGGCCTGAGGCTGCTAGGAATGGTGGGAGTTGGCGTCCAAAACACCTGGAAGGTCCAAGTTTGCCCATGCCAGCTTTTGATTCCATCGCCACATTTATCTTCAGCCTCTGGTGGTTTGAATATATGTGATTATCTACGTGATTTTCTACCTTGTTGCTATGATTATGGTGCTGCTTCTTTAAATTGTCTGCAAACAAACAGTGTTATTTGTGCGGATCCCGGAACTGACATTGGATAACATCGTGAGGATACACTTTGTTTTTTGCACTCACTTTCGTGATTTCATCAAATATCGCAGTTTTCTGTAGAGTGCTCCGTGAACTCGCTACTTCCTGGTTCGCAACTCCTCCGCTCTCTGGCCACCATGCCAAACTACCTTATGTAAGACTTTTGATTTTCTCCACCAGGATTGGGTACTTTGAATATGTTTTTTGCGTATGATTATGTATGATTAATTGTGCATTTTGTACTGTGACGTAGTGGCGCTCCTTTAATAAATGGTATTGCAGATTCCAATTTCCCATGGTACACCTGATTATCGCTCATGGCACACTAGTGTGCCCTGGCACACTGGTTGGGAAACACTGGCTTAGGGACCTGGGTATGTTAGTAATTTTTGAGAATATCATCATTTCTAGTTTTGATCTACTTTCCATCATTGGCTCCAAGATGAATTTTCTTAAATATGTTGCAAAATTTAAATCTTCACTGTTCACCTACTTCATCAATTGCTCTCCCATTCCTCCCTGTGTTTTCTCAGTGTAATTTATTTGATAACATTTATGGTGAAGAAGGAATTTATACAACCAAGCATAGCATGGTGGGTGTGCCTCCTTGCATTTTATGGCATGGTGTCTCTGTCCACAGGGCACTTATTAAAACGGGAAAGTCAGAATTCTAACAAGGTGTAGCGCGTTGGTGTTTAACGCTGAAATAGCCTACCCATTCCAAGCCATTACACTGATAGAATAATTGCATGTTCTGTTTATAGACGGACTTTATTAGCTGAAGGATAGCCAAGCAAAATTGATAGAGGTCTAAGATGAAACCACAGCTTGAGTGTACCACATTAGATGGTTAATACCTGCATCATAATACGAGGGTTGAATGAAAAGTAATGCCTCCACCTTCGTAACTCCTCAATAGATGGCAGTACTGGTATGTGGCAGATACTGGCTTGTTCAGTAGACTCCCCTTTAGAGTTCCATTTTGGTGGGAAGCCTTAGCATTGAATGGTTGTGTTATTAAAGTGCGAAGTATGGAACCCTGAGCAGACGATCGGTCAATGCAACTTAAGGTGGGAACATCTGACTTGCGTGACAAACAAAGAGTTGGATGTCCTGTGACAGCAACCACTGAGTTTCACAAGCAAAAGGTTGACAGATTGATTCAGGACGATTGTCATATCACTCAGAGAGAAATTTCAGGCAAGTTAAAGAGCACATTCTAAGGATTATTTCTGCGTCTGATTTATTAAAATATTCCCATCTAAACCCAAGTAACGAAGGTGGAGGAATTACTTTTCATTTTACCCTCGTAGTTGAGACCACCAAATCATGTATTGTTTCCATGTTTTATTCTATTTGGTCAAATAATGAGTTACCTTTTTGATTGTAGAGCAGGGTTTCCCAACCGCTGTGACACGGCACAATAGTGTGCAGTGACAGAACCTCCTGCTGTGCCGTGAGAAAAGCTCTCTGCCCCCTTCCTTTCCCCCCTCCTCCTGCCGAACTCCTGCTGCTTGGGGGAGGAAGAGGAGGAAGGGCCGGGCGGCAGTGAAGAAAAAGAAGAAGTGGCCAGGGCGCCACCTCCTTCGGCCATTTCCCCAGCCAGCCTCCAATCTGCCATGACTCCCGCCATGACTCTCGCCCCTCGCTCGCTGAAGCCGCGCAGAGGAGGAGCCCCGCCCACTGAAGCCCGTCCACTGTAGCAGCAAATCTGGAGTCCCAAAACTCCCAGGTGTTACCTTTTTTTCTTACAGGTTGCGTAAACGTGCGAGCACAGGAACGAGAGAAAACGCAACAATCGTACTGCAGGTACTGCAGGTACAATGAAGCCAAAGTTTATTTGCACACGTCAGCTGACGGGACCTGCCCACAGAACTAGCTGCCTCAGGGCAAGAGCCCCGAGCAATCTCTAACTATCCCTTATATACACTCTATGGCAGCAGGTCCCGTGCTCCTCCTTTCTTCATCATTATCATTGGTTCACAGCTTTAACACATTTCTATTATCCAATTAAACATCATATTATTTGGCATTACACTCTACTTGCATTCTTATTTGCTAAACAGCATTGCGCAGTATTAATTCTTCATTCTCACAGTATGTTATCTGCTATATGAGCATCCTGTACTGGATTCGCAACATTTCTAAAACGTCCCTCTGTGCCAGCAGGGAGGAACGGTTTCATTTACCCATGCGCAGTTCCTACCAATCAGTAACAATGTAAACAAACGCACGCTGGGGCTAGCTAGACCAATCACGGCCAGTATTATCAGGAAAGGCAGATGATGTTCCCTGGCAAATCACTGTGAGTCAAAGTTGGCTTTGCAGCCCACGAGCTCTGTGTGCATATAAATCACTGTGAGTGCCTTACGTACCAATCAGAGTGCATTATTCTCGTCTTGGCTGCCAGCATGATTTCTGGCAAGCTCTCTCGCTATACTAAGGTCTGTGCTTGTGCATCACTCTCTCCTGACTGTACTTCTGCTAAAAGCGCCAATTCTGCTTTACCACCACTCATGCTCCTCCTCCGTGCAGCTTCAGAGAGCAAGGGGCAGGAGTCATGGCGGAGAGCAGCGCCAGGGACGGGGGCCATGACTCCTGCCCCTCGCTCGCACTGCCCACTCAAAGCTGGAGAAGCTGTGGGAGAGCTGAAGCTGGGGGGAGGGGGCGGGACATGGTGCGGCCTGGCTCCTCCCCCTCCCCCGGCACTCCCAGCAGCTGCTCCCAGCAGGCCACCATCCCCCAGCCGTTCTTTACTGTGTTAGGGTGTCATTTTGTGTCATTTTAGTTTATGGTGTGCCCCCGGATTTTTTTAATGTTAAAAGTGTGCTGCGGCTCAAAAAAAGGTTGGGAAACACTTGTAGAGCACCCCCTATTCTTGGTTTAAATTTCCCTTTAATTTCTCAGCCATTGTAGAAAAGCTCTCTTGTTTCTTTGTTGTCATCACCTTCTGTTTCTCTGCATTAATTATTATAGTAGTTCTGTTTGTCCCTGTGCACAAGAGATTGAAAATTAGCATTCAGGGTTCGTACTCTATTTTTATCCCCCTTTACCTTTGCTTCTGTTCAGTCTTTAATTGCTTGAAGAGGAAAAAATAAACTGCTTATTCCTGAGTTAACTGCTAAAATAGCAATAATTCAAATTTAGGATTCCGACAGCAATACCATTTGGTACAATATATTATAGGTGTGACGCTAATGGTGAATTTGGAGCAGTTCCAGAGCTGAATAAGCGAATAGATAACCCCCATGACGGAACAAGGGTTCAAATCCTCAGCCTTGGAAACCTACTAGATAACCATGGGCAAAAATAAGTCAACCCCACCCTGAATAAATCTTGTGGTCAGGTCACCCTAAACGAGAAACAATTTGAAGGCATATAGTCATAGTGTTTGTTAACTATATTTCAAGATTGTTCTAAATTCCAGTGAAGCAGAGGTTTGATGGTTGCTATGATTTATTTATTGCACTTTCAGACTGCCTAATGTCTAGGGGTTATGGAACCTGGCAGCTGCCCAAGCATACCAAAGTACTGACAGTAGAACTGGTTGCCAGCCCCATCTATGCCCCAAGCCTTTGAAAGTGCAAGACATCTACTCCATAGGTTAGCCACATACAATTTATATGTATGATGAACAGCTGCAGAAAGCAGTAGGAACATGGCGGTGGCTCTTTTCTACTTCAGCTCTTTTCCAGGGAATTAGGTTGGGCCCAGAACACTCTGGACCAAGAGTTAATTGCCAGAACAAGATTCTAGGCCAGTGGTTCTCAACCTGGGGGTCGGGCCCCCTGGAGGGGTCGCGAGGGGGTGTCAGAGGGGTCGTCAAAGACCATCAGAAAACACAGCCTTTTCTGTTGGCCATAGGGGTTCTGTGTGGGAAGTTTGGCCCAATTCTATTGTTGGTGGGGTTCAGAATGCTCTTTGATTGTAGGTGAACTATAAATCCCAGGAACTACACATCCAAATGTCAAGATCTATTTTCCACAAACTCCACCAGAGTTCACATTTGGGCATGTTGATTTTCATGCCAAGTTTGGTCCAGATCCATCATTGTTTTGAGGCCACAGTGCTCTCTGGATGTAGGTGAACTACAACTCCAAAACTCAAGGTCAATGCCCGCCAAACCCTTCCAGTATTTTCCGTTGGTCATGGGAGTTCTGTGTGCCAAGTTTGGTTCAATTTCATCATTGGTGGAGTTAGGAATGCTCTTTGATTGTGGATGAACTTCAATTCCCAGTAACTACAACTCCCAAATGACAAAATCAATCCCTCCCCCCAATCCCACCATTATTCAAATTTGGGTGTATCGGGTATTTGTGCCAAATTTGATCCAGTGAATAAAAATACATCCTGCATATCAGATACTTTCATGATAATTTGTAATGGTAGCAAAATTACATTACACTTCATAACAGTAGCAACAAAAATAATTTTATGATGGGGGGTCACCGTAACATGAGGAACTGTATCAAGGGGTCATGTCATTAGGAAGGTTGAGAACCACTGTTCTAGGCTGAAACACTTATTCCCTCATCCTAGGAGTTTCTTAATAGTGAGGAAATAGTCCTGCTTGAGACAGTCTTCTTTATTGCTGTGAAATCTTCCAGGGAGAGGTCCTGCCCTTTAAAGCTGACTTGACTCAAATTAAGCTCCACCAAGGGCAGCTAACGTGGATAGCAAAAGGTCATGTTTTCTGCAGCGACAATCTACTAGCCACATTCTTGCGCTAATCTTTGCCTTACGCTGCTGTCAGTCTCAGCAAGGTCATAAGGGCTGGAAACCTAACTATGTTGGGATTAGAATAAAAGAATGTATGGGTTGGATAAGTCATAATACAAAGATCCATTGATAGAATCTCCCATGGTTGGTATTTCCTTTCCGCAGATAAACAGCACCTTTAGGGACGTTGGGCAGGATTCCTAAAATTGTCAAGATCCTTTCTTTCAACTCTGGTTTTGCAACGAAAATCACGCCTCACATCTACTGCTAACCCTATGGAGTGGGATCAGTTTCAAAACAACTACTGTGGGCCTTTGGTATCTACTGGGATTTGGTTCTAGAACCTAACCTAGGCCTCCAAAACTCCTTGGATGTTCAAATCCCATTATATCAGCATTTCACAACCTGGGGGTCGGGACCCCTGAGGGGGTTTGTAAGGGGGTGTCAGAGGGTGTAAAGACGACGCAGCCTACATGAGTGCGTCTGCTTCACTGGTTGTTTGAATCTCTGCACCTTCAAACACACTCACTGCCACCAATAAATTGTGAGGAGGCTTGTGTTTTCCAAAGAAGTTATGGAGAGAATTGGTTTAAAACAGGCTTGAAATGTTTATTTTCACAACAGCGTAGTGGTTACAGTATGTTCAGAGCTTATTTGGTTTCACATCCAAAGAGGAAAATCTTATGGTTACTTAAACTACTACAGGGTCCTGTGGTACCAGACTTTAACAACTCCCTTAGTTGCTCTCCACAAGTCTTTACCACAAGGAACACCTCTCTAAAGGCTACAGACAAACTCTGCCTTCTCCAAAGGCTATACACTAGCTCAGGGGTGCTCACACTTTTTCAGCATGGGAGCTACTGATTAAAAAACCAAGTTCCAAAGATCACCTACCCAGAAATGTAAAACGTATAACTATTTTCTTATTTATTTATTTATTTTTATTTATTATTCATTTTTATGTACCGCTCCTTCCAGCAGGCTCGGGGCAGTTTACATAAAATGAAGTTATAAAACATCAACATTTCAATTTTATAACAACAATATAAAACAGAGCATAAAATACATCCAACCACCCCATTTCTCCCACACTGCCATATTACCACACATATTATCAGCCAGAAAGTAAGAAGAGAGGCTTTTGAACTGCAAGGGCATTTAATACTCAGCAAGGTAAACAAAGGGGAATGCAAAAATACATCCAACCACCCCATTTTTCCCACATTTCCATATTCCCCAACATATATTTCTCAAGGAACAAAGCAAGCAGAGAGGCTTTGGAGCTAAAAGGCCATTTTTAAACATTAAAAATAAACAAAGAGACATGCCACAGAACAATCAAGCACCCACCCCAAAGTAAAAAGACCGACCTTTGAGATGCGGTAAGGAAATGACCCCAAAGCGTCCTTCTTCTCCTTCTCCGTCATTGCTCCTATTTCCACGCCGCCAGCATGCATGCTGCCTCCAAGAGCTCATGAGAAGTCCGAGAGGCAGAATGGGCGCTTCTGCACATGCGCGCGGGGCCAGCCATGCATCACATCATCCAGGCCCGCCCCCTTTAGTCTCGTACGACTCTGAGTGGTTGGAGAAGGACGGAGGGAGGAGGAGGAATCCAAAAGAGGGGGCCCACTCTGCCTCTTAGAATCTGCAGCTTTTGGAGGCGGCGCGCGAGCAGGGAGGAGCAACGATGGAGGACTTCTTTGCAGCGTGCAGGGAGGCGTGAAGAGGACAAACTGCAAAAAAAAACCTGGTCAGGGGCCTGAAGATCACCAGGATGAGGCCCAAAGATCACCCTGGTGATCCCGATCACCATTCTGAGCACCCCTGCACTAGCTGCTTCTCCCACAGCTACTTGCCAACTCTGGCTAACAGCTACTCGCCAACTGACATTCTCCAACTGCTGCTGGCTAACTGTCAGAATTTAAAATTTAAAATGCTCTGGTCACATCCCGAATAGATTACTGCAACGCGCTCTACGTGGGGCTGCCTTTGAAGACAGTTCGGAAGTTACAACTAGTCCAACGGGCAGCAGCCAGACTACTAACTGGAGCTACATACAGGGAGCATACCACCCCCCTGTTGTGTCAGCTCCACTGGCTGCCGGTCCAATTCCGGGCTCAATTCAAAGTGCTGGTTTTGACCTTTAAAGCTCTATATGGTTCTGGCCCAGCTTATTTGTCCGAACGCATCTGCCGCTACGTCCCACCTCGTACTTTAAGATCATCTGGGGAGGCCCTGCTCTCGCTCCCGTCGGCTTCTCAGGTGCGGCTGGTGGGGACGAGGGAGAGGGCCTTCTCAGTGGTGGCTCCTCGTCTGTGGAATGCGCTGCCTAGGGACATACGATCAATTCCATCCCTCCTGACATTTAGGAAAAAAGTGAAGGCTTGGATGTGGGGCCAGGCGTTCGCATAGTAGCACAGGACAGCACTTTAGACTAGTTTTTAATGGAAAGCTGGTGAATAGGGCTCAATGCTTTTACGGACAGAACACTGTTTTACATAGGTATGAATGTAATTGTATTTTAATGTATTTTAGTGTCAATGTTTGAGGGCTTTTATACTGTTTTTATACTGTGTTGTTATGAGGGCATCGAATTGTGCCTTTTGGAAGCCGCTCTGAGTCCCCCTCCGGGGGTTGAGAAGAGCGGGGTAAACCGCCGAAATAAATAAATAAATAAATAAATAAATAAATAAATAAAATGTGCACCTGCACAAGCCAGTGTTAGGCTCACTCGAACATTCAATAATCCTGCAGACTGTTCAGGATTTAACCATACAAATAAACACCAATAATCACCAATAACCACAAAACCCACAAATCTCATAACACATACATTCACCTCACTACAGAGGGATTGCCAAAGACCATTTTCTGATGGTCATGAGGGTTCTGTGTGGTAAGTTTGGCTGAATTCTATCGTTGGTGGGGTTCAGAATGCTCCTTGATTGTAGGTGAGCTACAAAACCCAGCAACTACACGTCCCAAATGTCAAGGTCTGTTTTTCCCAAACTCCACCAGTGTTCACATTTTGGCATATTGATTATTCATGCCAAATTTGGTCCAGATCCAACATTGTTTGAGTCCACAGTGCTCTCTGGATGTAGGTGAACTACAAATCCAGAACTCAAGGTCAATGCCCACCAAACCTTTCCAGTATTTTCTGTTGGGTCATGGGGGTTCTGTGTGCCAAATGTGGTTCAATTCCATTGTTGATGAAGTTCATAATGCTCTTTGATTGTAGGTTAACGATTTTATTTTATTTTATTTTTTTCAAATATTTGTACCCCGCCCTTCTCAACCCCCGGAGGGGGACTCAGGGTGGCTTACAGCCAGCAACAAATCAATGCCCCCATATACAACATAATAAATACAATAATTACATACAGATAAGAGCATTAAATCAATTCAAATTAAAATCTGTTTAAAATATTTGGCCTTATCTAAACCAACTTCTGTGATTAGAGACTCCATCAGAAGCTTATCCATAGTCCATTTTCCATAGCGACTGTCATCATTGTCATTGTTAGCATGCTACCCGAAGGCCTGGTCCCACAACCACATTTTCAACTTCTTTCGGAAGGAAAGGAGGGATGTAGATAACCTAATTTCGTTGGGGAGCAGGTTTCACAGACGGGGGGCCACCACCAAGAAGCCCATCCCTCATCCCCGCCAAGTGCATTTGCGACAGAAGCGGGGTCAAGAGTAGGGCCTCCCCAGAAGATCTTAAACTCTGAGGTGTTAAACTTAAACTCCCAGCAACTACAACTCCCAAATGACAATATAATATGCACGTCCACAATCAAATCTCAAGATGAGGCAATCATAACCCTACTTCCATTCTGGTAGGGTGATTTGATTGTGGACGTGTATATTATATTTATGAGCCTTGAAAAAGAACCCCGAAACGGTTTCTGTGTGGCCGCGATATCGGAGCATCCGCCTGCCGTCGGCTCTTGTTTGGTATCTATTTGCACTTAAGAAGAGACAGAGATTTTGTTCTCTCCATTGGCGTCCTGGGCATCTCCCCAAAGGAGCTTTTTGTACTCCTTCGCCAGGATTTCGTGTTTGTGGTCATACCCCTCCCGTTCGAGAACCTAACACCCATCCCGTGGATTTATCCCTCATGTTTGACCTTCAACGTCTAGCCTAATACAGAACTTTGGGACATTATCTACCTCCACGCGGGACTGATTTACGGATTGAATAAGGTTCAAAATAGCGATATATATAGTGCTGCTCTTTGCTGGATATATATTGGATTTCTTTCTTTCTTTAGTGGGAGTTGTAGTTTATCCTGCAGCCAAAGAGCACACTGAACCCCACCGATGATGCATCCAGAGCAAACTTGCCCAACATGACAAACTAAGTACTATGGAGTTTTTTCAGGGTTATAGTTCACCCACAGCCTTATGAATACATTGACTTTTTCAAATAACATGGGCAATGCTAAGCACCCAAACGAGTGTGTGTGTGTGTGTGTGTGTGTGTGTGTGTGTGTGTGTGTGTGCATATCAAGGTTTACCATTAATTTTTTTAAAAAAATCAAACTGTGGATGGTGCAGAATCTGCAAATACAGAGGGTCAACTGTAGGCAATTTTGGACAGAAGGAATAATATGGGTGAAAGAGATTCAATGGCATCCCATGCTGCAGTCTTGATCACACCTCTGCATGTGTGTGGATACTCAATGAACCTGGCATCAAAATACTTAGGCTCACAAACTCTCCTCTCTCCGCTCTGACACTGTCTGAATGAACTGTGGCATACCAACAGCCCTAGATAAGATACAGGCCTGCCATCTATGACCAACGAGGGCTACGAGTTATGGGAAGGGGGATGTTATATTTATACAGCAGCTGACATCCACGTGGAAAGTCAGAGGAGTGATGTCAGGGCAGCCGTGTGCAAGAGTCAGTCCCTGCTGAGGCGTCTCCGAAGGGCATGCCCTGGCAGCAGGCAAGCCAGGGAGGGTCCCAGCAACCTGCTGTTTGCACTTTGTCCGGGGCACACCTCAGCTAATGTGGCAGGCTGCTTGTGAATAGCCTGCGTTGTGTCGCACGCCAAAATGTGCTCTACATGGAACTGATAATGTCTTTTGTGTGCATACTGGGAGGTAAGGATGCTTCTCCTTCTGGCTTCCTGAAACGTACGCAGCAAAGGCAGTTATTGTAAAAAGAGATATTTATTTATTTATCGTGTCAGGAGCGAACCAAACAGTTGTACTGTATTAAACAAACAAACAAACAAAACACAAAGTTTGTAAACTTGGTATTCTATTAAATGTCCTTTGACCAGTAGCTGGCCACTTGGAGTGCCTCTCAGGCCCGGATCATTACCTTTTGCCACCCTAGGCCACAGTTCGGAATTACGGCCCCCCTCCCAATTGGCTGCTGCTGGCACCGCTCCAGTCCTCCTGCTTCTGCTAAGGCATAGCAGAAGCAGGAAAAGCTAGCGCCGTGGCAGCAGCCAAATGGGGCCGCCCGAGGCGGTGCTTAGCTGCTAAGCCCCCCCCGGGCAACCCCCATTGGCTGCCGTCGCTGTGCCAGTCCTCCTGCTTCTGCTAAGGCATAGCAGAAGCAGGAAAAGGTAGCGTGGCGGTGGCAGCCAATCAAGGAAGCCTGAGGCAGTGCTTAGTTGCTAAGTGCCGCCCCGGGCAACCCCCATTGGCTGCTGCCGCCGTGCTAGTGTTTCCTGCTTCTGCTATGCCTTAAGCAGGCGCCCCCCATTGGCTGCCGCCCCCGCGGCTTACGCCCAAAGGCCATGGCCTAGAGTGGCCTTATGGGTAATCCGGGCCTGGTGCCTCTGGTGTTGCCATAAGAAGGTCCTCCATTGTGCATGTGGCAGGACTCAGGTTGCATTGCAGTAGGTGGTTTGTGGTTTGCTCTTCTCCGCACTCGCATGTTGTGGACTCCACTTTGTAGCCCCATTTCTTAAGGTTGGCACTGCATCTTGTGGTGCCAGAGCGCAGTCTGTTCAGTAACTTCCAAGTCGCCCAGTTTTCTGTGTGCCTAGGAGGGAGTCTCTCATATGGTATCAGACATTGATTGAGATTCTGGGTTTGAGCCTGCCACTTTTGGACTCTCGCTTGCTGAGGTGTTCCAGCAAGTGTCTCTGTAGATCTTAGAAAACTATTTCTTGATTTAATTCGTTGGTGTGCTGGCTGATACCCAAACAAGGAATGGGCCGGAGATGTCACTGCCTTGGTCCTTTCACTATTGGTTGCTACTTCCTGGTGGATGTAGGGAGTGCAATACCAGCAGACACCCCGTGATAATGGGCATGCATACTCAGCAGCAGAGTAGTGTAGTCCAAGGGCAGATGTCTTCACAGATACAAAAGAGATACCAAGACACAAATCCTTTGCTCATGACCCAAGGCCAGGGTGGCTGAATTTGACTTGCTGGGTGGTATCAGAAAGCCACACCGAGCTTATGGCTGGTTTTGAATCTGACTCCAAACCCCACTATTTCCAGTGCCATAAATGCCAGCCTTGACACATGGAATAGTAACAAAGGATGCCTCTGAGTATGTGTGTGGGGCCTTCCCTGCTTGCTAAATAGTTGCAGCTGACTGATTGCGGACATCAGCCAGAGAGACCAGAACTTGGTGGCTTCTCTTGCTTCAGAAATGAAGCCTTGTCCAGCTGCAGATCAAGGCGGATATATAAACAAAGGAAATGTGTGCCCCAGAGATACCCCTGAAGCTGCTCGGCACCTATTTGCACACGTGGGTGAGCGAGCACACACACGCCTGCCTTTCGGAGACTCCAACTCTTTTTGAGCTGTAAGGCTGGGATTAATAAAGGGAAAGGATCCCTCCTCCTTAATAGACTGCAGCTGCATAAACATTCCCAGAATTCATCGCCGGCCCAGTCTCCAAGAGCCTCCTCCTTCCCTAACTCTGAGACCAAGACAAATTCCACCCTCCCCCAAATTCAGTGACAGCTGCTCCGGAACTTCCCTCCAACAAGTCTGCAAGCCTGGAGAGGTTGGCTTTCCATTAGGGCATTGTTTTGCTTAAGGTGAGAACCCATGGGAGAAGAAGTGCACGCTGGGAAGGTAGACCTGGGCCTCATGCTCACCAAACCACCACCGGCAAGCTGATTGGGCCACTAGCTCCCCTCGCTCCCCCCCGAAATCTTTCGGGTGGGTTGCAACACTGCTCTTTCTGGCTCTCACAATGCAATGAGCAGGAGTCAGGAAAAGTGTGCACTGCCAGATCTTACACAATGAACAAACAGTAACATCATCCATGAAAGAATGATTTCGGCTTCTCCTAAAGAAGTTTAAGGCAAGAGTAATGAACCACGTGTGCTAATAGGATGTTGAGCACTGTAACAATCACAGAATCATAGAGTCGAGGGAGACCATAAGGGCCATATAGGCCAATCTCCTGCCATGCAGGAAAACACAATCAAAGCACTCCTGATAGATGGCCATCCAGCCTTTGCTTAAAAACCACCCAAGTAGGAGACTCCATCACGCTCCGAGACAGCATATTCTACTGCCGAACAGCTCTTACCAGGCATGTAGCCGGGGGGGGGGGGCTCAGGGGGCTTCAGCCCCCCCAATTCTCAGAGTGGTCCGCGAGAAGGCCTTACTGGTACATTATTTAAACTGTTATGTTTATTCATATCATGAGCTGATCACCATGCTCATTATATCCCACACTAGCTGTACCCGGCACGCGTTGCTGTGCCCTATTTAGGAGATGCGAGAAAGTCTGAGTATGTAAGGGTTGGAATTGATGTTACTTATGGTCTTGGTGGGGTCATGGCTGTGTCGTTGTGGGTTGTTCTGGTGGGTGGGATGTTGAAGTCCTGGGGAGTTGTCGGTGTGTGGTGTTGCTGGCGTTCTGCATAGCTTGTGGATATATAATGTTTTTTGACTTTCCATCTGCTGTGTTGATGTAGAGGTTGATGCTTGTGTGGGTGGGGTACTTTGGAAGTGAATGGAGGTACTTGAAATCCCATCATACATGGTGTGCCCTCCTCTAAACTGCAGTTGGATGGAGTGTGGGTCATGGGGGCACTGTGTGCCAAGTTGGGTCTTTATCGGTCTTGATTCTGGGCCACAGTGGTCTGTGGGGAATGAAGGGTTTGAAAGTACTACAAATCCCATAATCCATGGAGGTACATCAAATCCCATCATCCATGGTCCACCCTCCTCCAAACTGCAGTAGAATGTAGCGTGGGTTATAGGGGCTCTGTGTGCCAAGGTAGGTTACTGTAAATTCAGGCCATATACAATGTCCCATGAGCTGAGGGCTAGTCAGGAAAATCAAGTTAATGAGGCCTTACTGTCCATTCAGGCCATACACAATGTCCCATGAGCTGAGGCCTAGTCGGGAAAATCAAGTTAATGAAGCCTTACTGTCAATTCAGAGCTTAAACAGCATCCCATTAAGTGAGGCCTAGTCAGGGAAATCAAGTTAATGAAGCCTTACTGTCAATTTTGGGCGTGGTTTGTGATTTGTAGGGGTTTAAATTTTCTGTGGGAAGGGCCTTTGCCTTATCCTCCTCTGACAGTTTATTATGGGTCGGAATGTTCATGTTGGCTGGCCAATAGAGGCGTTATGCAAATACTCCCTCACTGGCAACCAATCATGTTGTCAGAATGTAGAGGCCGGGAGATTCGTTGGCGACCGCGGAGGATGCAGGAAAATGTAGTTTTTTTGTATTGTTGTTTCGGGGGCCTTCTAGGTTTTTTGGGGGGGGGAGTTTCTTTGCTAAAAACCTACCTTGCCTGAGGCCTATTTATGTTGCCAAGTTTGGTGTCTCTGCGTTGGATGGTTTCTCTGTCTGTGGCAGTCGTTCGACGACGGGACCTCCTTTATATAATAAGATTCATGGGGTTATTGGGATAACAATACAAAAGGTTTGCTAGGGTAGACCCTCTTCCACCCAGTCTCAGCCTCCCCTGAACCAAACTCAGCCCCCGGAATCAAAATCCTGGCTACGGCCCTGGCTCTTACCATCAGGAAATTCTGCCTAATGTTTAAGTGGAATCTCTTTTCCTGCAATTTGAGTCCGTTCCTCCAAGTCTCCACAGTAGCAGAAAACAAGTTTGCCTCCTGTGACATCCTTTCAGATGTTTAAGAATGGCTATCATGCCTCCTTTCAGCCTTCTTTTTCTCTAGGTTAAACATACTCAATTCGCTAAGTTGCTCCCTGTAGAGTTTGGCTTCCAGTACTTTGGTCATTTTGGTCGCCCTTCTCTGGACACATTCTAGCTTGTTGATATCCTTCTTCAATCATGGTGTCAAGAGGTAGACACAGTACTCCAGATGAGGTCTAGCCAAAGCAGAATAGAGTAGTATTGTTACTTTCCTCAGTGTAGACACTATATTCCTATTGATGCAGGCAAGGCTCACATTGACCTTTTTAGCTGCTGCACTACATGGTTGACTCGTGTTTGGTTTGTGTCTAGTAAGACTCCTAGATCTCTTTTACATGTATAGTATTCCCTCATTTCCATTCCATTCCAGGAAAAGTGAAAATCCGTGACGTAGGGATGCTATACTGCAGGGGTGCTCATTAGGTAGATCGCGATCTACTAGTAGATCACGTAAGGCGTCCTGGTAGATTGCAGGCAGGGTGGGAAGAAGGCTCAGTCCCGCCCCGCAGGCTCCCGACGCTGCCCAGGTGCAGAAGGAGGTTGGACTGGATGGCCCTTGGAGGTCTCCTCCTATTCTAGGAACCCATTATTATTATTATTATTATTATTATTATCAGAGGCTGAATGGCCATCTGTGAGGAATGCTTTGATTGTGTTTTTCCCTTATGGCAGAAGGAGGTTGGACTGGATGGCCCTTGGAGGTCTCCTTCTACTCTAGGAACCTATTGTTGTTGTTACTATTATTATTATTAGTAGTAGTAGTAGTAGCAGAGGCTGAATGAATATTATCATCATTATTATTATGAATAATTTCAGGGGCTTATTATACTCACATTTAGTTGATTTCAGTCTTAAAATATTTTTTATATGGCTCTCATTGAAATAAATTTCCAAATATTTTGCTTTTATGGCTCTCTGAGTAGTGGGTAGGTAGATCATTTTGACTTAGTTGTTTTATAAATAGCTCGCATGCTGAAAAAGTGTGAGCACCCCTGCTATACTGTATGCCTCAGTGTGCTCAAGGCGTAGGACTGCTCACTCCTCTCTCCCCCTCTCTGCTCTCACTCACTCACTCACTCACTCAATCCTTTCACCTTTGAGAACATCATGCGGCTCCTCCATGATGACATGATGGTAACAGTCTTGAACAGCAACTGCTTCCAAAGTGACCCATTTACGATGGGATCAGGTACTGCAAATCTGGCCCTAGTACCAGAGGATGGGAAACTTTGCTCCCTATGTTGTCTGAATGTCCAATCACCATCTACCCAGAATGATCCAAGGGATTCCCTTATGAAACCAGGTTGCAACGCCTGGGTCTTTCAGCCTTGAAAGACGGCGTTTAAGAGGTGACTTGATCGAAGTGTATAAAATCATGCATGGGATAGAAAAGGTGAATAAAGAAAAATTATTTTCTTTGTCACAAAACACTAGGACTAGAGGGCACTCCCTGAAGCTCCAAGGTAGGAAAATTAGGACTAATAAAGGAAATATTTCTTCACCCAGCGGGGCAGTGGGTTATGGCACGCACTGCCTGAAGAGGTTGTGACAGCGGTCAGCCTGAACAACTTCACGGCAGGATTAGACAGAGTCATGGCTACCAAGGGTATCGGTAGTTACGGAAAAGGACATTCACTGAGGTCCGATTCAGCATGGCTCTTCTTATGTTCTTATGTTAAGTTACTTTCCTCTCAACTCAAGGATGGAAAATGGAATGTTGGCGCCAGGCATGTAGCCAGGGGGGGGGGGGTGGCGGCTTGAGGGGCTTCGGCCCCGAAATTCTCAGGGTGGTCCGCGAAAAGGCCTTACTGGTACATTATTTAAACTGTTATGTTTATTCATATCATGATCTGATCACCATGCTCATTATATCCCACATTAATGGGGTTATTGGGATAACAATACAAAAGGTTTGCTAGGGTAGACCCTCTTCCACCCAGTCTCAGCCCCCCGAACCAGATGTCATTTCTGAATTTCTCATTGGCTGATGGCTAACAGCTGACTCTCCCTTCTGCTGATTTTTTTGCCCATTTTTTGAAAGCAGAGCCATTTTTTAAGACTTCCGAAGACTTCAGAATTTCGGAAATACTTCCGAATCAATTTAGAAATTTATCGGAATTTTTTCGGAAGTCTAAATAATCCAAAATGCTATCTATGACTAGATCCAAAACGAGTTTTGAAACTTTTTTGTTGTTGATCAAACAGCTCTACTAGACAGCAATCATACTCAGCTACGAGTAATGATGTTGTTCCCCCTCCAAGTTGTACCCACTTTCAATCTGGAATAATTGGGACACATTTTATAAAATGTTTCCATTTTCACAGTGAAAATGCTTCTTTCCAGCTTTAATGTAATTTTTAAAAAGCGTCAACAGGCACAGTCTCTCCCTCCAGTAAAGGGGCAGCCAGGCCAGCTCTTGGGCTTCTAATGACAGAGCATCCGTCAAGCATCACTGCGGCATGTTCCCAGTGGGTAGATAGAAAGATGTTACTCTGCCTACCTGCCCTCTCTCCCCATACCAGCTAATTGATCCATCTCTCTGATTCCCTTAGCGTGGGAAGAAAGACACCCCCAAGCACTCCCACCTCACATGCCACTCCTTTAAGGGATAAGTCTTGTGTAGCCATTCCTATTCTGGCCCAATTGGAGTCTGAAAGCTGAAGCAGGAACTGACATGCCTCCCAGGCAGAAATTGATGCCTAATCTAGTCCAAGTTTTTGGTGCTGGAAGTTACCTGAATGACTGTGAGTGGCTTAGTAGTATTTAGATGGGAGATCGCAAATGAATATTCCATGCCTAAGAAAATTCTGTTAGTTTCATGAAGGACAAGAGAGTGCGCATGAGCTTCCTCATTAGTCAAGGGTCTCTCATAATAAGATTAACAGGAAAAGAATAACGACACCAAGTGTGGCTAGACCACACCTGGAATATTGTGTCCAATTCTGGGCATTACAACTGAAGAGTGATAGTGACAAGCCGGAATGTGTCCAGAGGAGGGCGACTAAAATGATCAAGAGTCTGGAGAACAAGCCCTATGAGGAGCGGCTTAAAGAGCTGGGCATGTTTAGCCTGAAGAAGAGAAGGCTGAGAGGAGACATGATAGCCATGTATAAATATGTGAGAGGAAGTCATAGGGAGGAGGAAGAAAGGTTGTTTTCTGGTGCCCTGGAGAGTAGGATGCAGAGCAATGGCTTCAAACTACAAGAAAGGAGATACCACCTGAGCATTAGGAAGAACTTCCTGACTGTGGGAGCCATTCAGCAGTGGAACTCTCTGCCCTGGAGTGTGGTGGAAACTCCTTCTTTAGATGCTTTTAAACAGAGGCTGGATGGCCATCTGTCGGAGGTACTTTGAATGCAATTTATTTATTTATATTTATATTTATATTTATATTTATATTTATATTTATATTTATATTTATATTTATATTTATATTTATATTTATATTTATATTTATATTTATATTTATATTTATTTATTAGATTTGTAGACCGCCACTCCCAGAGGCTCGGGGCGGTTTACAGCATGATATGCGAATACATGAGTAAATAACAACAATAAAAACAGTAAAAACACAGTAAAAACAATGTAGAACACAGATGGGGATCATAAATCTTCAAACACTTGCCTAAATAAATGTGTCTTACACGCTCTGCGAAAGCTGTTCAGATTTCGCAGAGCCCGTGTCTCTGGTGGCAGAGCGTTCCACAAAGTTGGGGCGATGATAGAAAAGGCTCTTCGCCTGGTGGATGTCAAATGGAAGGATTTTACACTGGGGATGGTAAGAAGGTTCAAATCTTCTGAGCGTAGTGATCTCGGGGGGTTATATGGAATCAGGTGATCAAGTAGGTACACTGGCCCCAGACCATATAAGGCCTTGAAAGTAAGAACTAACACCTTGAAGGTAATCCGGAATTTGATTGGCAGCCAGTGCAGGTCGCGCAGAGTCGGAGTTATACGGCAGATCGCGGGCTCCCCCGCGAGCAGCCGGGTTGCTGTGTTCTGCACCAGCTTAAGTTTCCGGATCGCAGTCATTTTCCTGCTTCTTGGCAGGGGGTTGGACTGGATGGCCCATGAGGTCTCTTCCAACTCTATGATTCTATGATTCTACCTATCATTGCGCTGCAATGACATAGAAATGGTGCAACACCCCCTTTTGACCTGAAGTGAGTTCTAGAGTGAAGATGGTGTGGCCATCAATGCACGTTCAGTTCAGATTATAATAGTTAAATGTGATGCTAATGGGATTCAGAATAATGCAAGGTGGAACTGATAATATGGATGACATCCAGATCTTTCAACTGCACTCAGAGCAGACAGTTCTTCAAATAGTGCACATGTTCAAATGTGACAGCCCTTCAGACAAGAGAGCCCTACCAATGGGAAACATGGAGAAGGACAACTCCAAGCATGGATTATGCCAGCATAAGCACCCGGTTGTTCTTTGACAGTTTTATGTAAATCAGTAGTTTTATTTAAAAGACAAAAGAAAATATGGCTGTCATCCTGTTAGCAGGGCCGTAGCCAGGATTTTGATTCAGGAGGGGCTGAGTTTGATTCCGGGGGGCTGAGACTGAGTGAGAGAGGGTCTACCCTAGCAAACCTTTTGTATTGTTACCCAATAACCCCATGAATGTGGGATATAATACGCATGGTGATCAGATCATGATATGAATAAACATAACAGTTTAAATAATGTACCAGTAAGGCCTTCTCGCGGACCCTCTTTCGAGAAGACACGCCGAATGGGTCTCGAAGAGAAACGACAACGCAGAAAGAACCGCAACTTGGAAACAACATTACCCAAGGAGACTTTCTGCTGTGCTTTCTGCAACCAGACTTGCCTATCTCAGATTGGCCTTTTCAGTCATCAGTGCGCTTGTAAAAAGCGTGGGATGAGTCCTTCCTGAATCTTCGTTCGCGATGTAATGCCGAGAGAGAAAGAGTAAGGCCTTCTCGCGGACCACCCTGAGAATTTCGGGGGGGCTGAAGCCCCCTAAGCCCCCCGGCTACATGCCTGCCTGTTAGATATTTATATTACTGTAAACCAACTTACAAGTCTGTAAAGCTGAATTGTGACAATTCATTACATCTGTGTTCTCAAGAGGGCAGCAGAGATATAGCCATGTCTTCAGGATCATTGCACACACATCGTGTGTCTATTGTGGAATGAGAAACTTAGTGAGATACCCCAATAGGCATTGCTGCAATTCGCTAAAAGAGTTGTATGCCATGTCGTAAAGTTACATATCCTTGCCTCTGTGGTTTGTACCACATTCCTAGTCTTTTTGGTAGCAAGTTATGGTTCTAAAGAAATCTTTCAATGTAAAGTGGGACTATGGAGATTTGAAAAATTAGAGAAGCCTTCCCCAACCTGGTATCTTGGCATCAAGGTGTTTTAAATGATCCACTGTCATCATCCCGAGTTAGCAAGATCATAGGGAAGGGTATAGGGCCGTAGCCAGGATTTTGGTTCGGGGGGCTGAGACTGGGTGGAAGAGGGTTTACCCTAGCAAACCTTTTGTATTGTTATCCCAATAACCCCATGAAGGTGGGATATAATGAGCATGGTGATCAGATCATGGTATGAATAAACATAACAGTTTAAATAATGTACCAGTAAGGCCTTCTCGCGGACCATCCTGAGAATTTCGGGGGGGGGGGCTGAAGCCCCCTTAGCCCCCCCCCCCCGCCCTGGCTACATGTCTGGAAGGGTAGGTTAGAGCAGTGATTTTCAACCTTTTTTGAGCCGTGGCACATTTTTTACACTTACAAAATCCTGGGGCACACCACCAACCAAAATGACAAAAAATGACACTCTAACACAGTTATACATATAGTTAATATGTTTTTAAATACATTCAGTGTGAAACCTGGGCCTGTTTCGATGAACACAACATAGATATCCTGGCAGGAATGGCAGAAAGACACACATGAAGGTCTTGTTCAACAGCTGGGAGTTATAGTTCACCCGCAATCAAAGAGCACTGTGAACACCACCAATGATGGAATGGAATCAAACTTCCCACACAGAACTCCCATAACCAAGAGAAAATACTATAAGAGTTTGGTAGGTATTGACCTTGAGTTTTGGAGTTGTAGTTCACCTATATCCAGACTCAAACAATGTTGGATCAGGACCAAACCTGGCATGAATACTCAGTATGCCCAAATGTGAACCGAGATGGAGTTTGGGGAAAATAGACCTTGACATTTGGTAGTTACAGTTTCTGGGATTTATAGTTAACACACAATCAAAGAGCATCCTGAACTCTTGCAACAATGGAATTGAACCAAACTTGGCATATTGAACTCTCATTACCAACAGAAAGTACTGAAAGGGTTTGCTTGGGAATTGACCTTGAGTTTGGAATTTGTAGTTCACCTACACCCAGAGAGCACTGTGGACTCAAACAATGTTATGTTATTGTTTGTTTTCTATCCAGAATCACAATGTTGGAAGGAGGCTCACCACTTTAAGGTCCCTAAAACAAGCATGGGAAAACTTCGGCCCTCTGGGTGCTTTGGACTTCAACTCCCACCATTCCTAACAGCCTGAGGCCCTTTCCTGCTTAAGTGGCTGAGGGGGGGGGGAGGAAAATGGCCGGAGGCTGCTAGGAATGGTGGGAGTTGGAGTCCAAAACACCTGAAAGGTCCAAGTTTGCCCATGCCAGCTTTCGACAGAGACCTCTTCCTCCCCCTTCGCGCCCTTTCTTCCCCCTCCTGCTGAACACTTACTTTTTCTTGCCGCTTCTGCCGCCATTTTGATCCGAGGGTGCAGCGTGAGCATGTTCAGGAAGGGAGGGGGAGGGAGACATGGGGTGAGTCTGCACAGTAGCATGAGCAAGCGAGGCAAAGAGAGCAGAGCGAGACTGGGAAAAAGGGAGCCCGAGTGGAGAAGAAAAAGTGTTCAGCAGGAGGGGGAAGAAAAGGTATTGGAGGTTCCAATTTCCCACGGTACACCTGATGATAGCCCACGGTACACCTGATGATAGCTCACGGCACACTAGTGTGCCGCGGCACACTGGTTGGGAAACACTGGGTTAGAGGATGGACTATTCTCTTTCTCTCACACACATCCATTTAAAAAAGAGGAGGAAAGACTGGACTAATTATCCCAGCAGAACAATCCCAACTGCAGGTTGTGCCCACTGGATAAGGATAGAATTGCTATTAAATCCCATATGCATGTCAAATTAATTTATACTGGCATAGTAAATTAATGATTTCTAGTGTTATGCAACTGTACCGCGATCCGTTTTTCGTATCCGAATTTTGGTGGATTCCCAGATCTGTTTCAGAAACATTCTGAAATCTACTAATTAGCAACCAAAAGATCCGGGAAGTTCTGGCCCATTGGCGGCAATGAGGAACTTATGAAGCTCCCCTTTCCGGCATCAGACTTAAGAAACCACCCATTTTGAGATACAGTGTTACCTCACTTATTGCAGAGGTTACGGCCCAGGACCTCCCGCAATAAGTGAAAAACCACAAAGTAGGGACGCTATATTCATTTTAATATTTATAGATTATTTTAGTATTTATACACTATTTTAAGTATTTATAAACTTAAAATAAAGTGAAGGAAAGGAAGGAAGGAAAGGCACTTTAAGGCTGGAGGGAGGGAGGCCTCGGAGAACAGCTCCGGCAAAAACTCACAAAAAAGCAAAAATACAGCGATATATATTTTAAATTAATATTTTTTTTTAAAAAAACTGTGAAACAGCGAGTCCGCTAAAACTGAACCGCGAAGTAGCGAGGGAACACTATAATTTCCCTTCTGCCTTTCAAGGAGACCTGGGTTTAAGGCAAGGGTTTAAGAAAACATGTTTCCTGGGATCCATTCCCTTCTGTATTTTAAGGAGACCTGGGGTTAAGCCAAGGGCTTAAGAAAACACCCTTCCTGGGACCCTTTTCCTTCTGGCAGCTTCCCCACACTCAACGTGTAGCCAAAAGCAGCCATTTTGGCAGCCACTCTTCTGTTGCAGCTGGAAAAGAAATGGCGGCAGAGCCAATGCCGTTACAGGCATCTGAACCAGTCAAACCAGCCGACAGGGGCGGTCTAAGGTTATTTTAAATGGTAGGCGAACATTATTTTGGTGCCCCCCAAAAAAACATTATTTTGCCGCCCCCCATGTAAAACATATATACAATTATAATATCACAATACCATTAGTAGTATTATATTGTATCAATGTATATACAATATATTATACCATACTCATACTATATTATATCATAATTATAGTATACTACATTACAATATAATTATATTATAATATATTGACATTATAATATAATGTAACATTCTATTATATTATTATTATAAAATAATAAAATTATTTATTTAAATAAAATTATCCTCTACTAAATATTTTCATTACTCCTATAAAACTCAAATAACCCAAAATAAAGTTTAAAAAATTATATATTACTATTTTGTACAATACCACTATACTGCAATATTGTTTGTAATATTACATGTAATATAAAATATATCATCATTCTATTGTTATATTGTATTTGTATTATATTGTATGACAATATTAAGCAGAACTGTATAATAATCAACAAGAAATGCAATGTAAATGCATCAAAATCAGAATATATTATCTACCACCCATCTCATAATTCATAGGAGTCTCCCATAAGTCCAAAATTAGGATCCCAATGTAAATGTAAATAGAAAAACAGCCAAAATGTTCAAATGAGGTCGAATACAGGCAGCGCGGCCTGGGCAAACTTGGGCCCTCCCTTCCTCTAGGTGTTTTGGCCTCCAACTCCCACAACTCCTCATAGCCTCAGGCCCCTCAAGTCTAGACAGAAATAGAGCCGAAGAAAGGAAGGAGGGAGAGAAGAGGTCACAGAGGAGGAGGAGGAAAGCCCTTCATTCATTCCTTCACTTACACTTCCTTCACTGATTCTTTTCTCTTTCCCTGCAAACGCGCACACACGGCGGAGACAAAGGGGGAGGGGAAGCACTCCCTGCCTGTCCGATAGGGAGTGCTTTGCTTACAGGCTTCTGCGCAAGGGAACTACTGGGCATGCGCGGAGGTTTTCGCGCATGTGCAGTTGCTCTTGCGCTCAACTTCAGCTCCGGAGCAATTGCGCCTGTGTGAAAACCTCCGCGCATGCCCAGAAGCGGCGTCGGAGCACACAAGGCCAGGGTCAAAAAGCAGGCAGCTGCAGCACTGTCTGAGGAACATCGGCAGGGCCAGGATGGTGCCCCTTGTGGCCAGGATGGCGCCCCCTTCCCAGATGGCGCCCTAGGCGGCCGCCTACTTGGCCTATCTTGTAGGACCGCCCCTGCCAGCCGAAGACCATTTTTGAAAACGGATCCCTACACAACCGTATTGACTTCTTAGTGATAGTTCTAGCTCATTGGAAGATGGAGAAGATGTTTATTTCTTACTCGCTACTCCTAGTGGTTCAAGGTGGGTTACATCGCTAAAACACACATAATCATCATTAACATTATGTACAATACACATATTAGAATGTATTTCTCATTATATATATAATGTGTGTGTGTGTGTGTGTGTGTGTATAAAGAGAGAGAGAAATACATAGAAAAAAAATTAACATATAGTGAACACAGTACAGGAGTTAAAAATTCATGTTTAGTACTGATTTGGTAGATCTACCAGAAGAGATATATCTTCAGATGTGTTTTAAATTCCAACAGCTTGCTTATTTATTTATTTATTTACTTACTTACTTACTTACTTACTTATTTATTTATTTATTTATTGGATTTGTATACCGCCACTCCCAAAGGCTCGGGGCGGTTTACAGCAATGTAAAATACACAAAGGTAACATAGTAACCAGTAAAAACACAGTAAAAGCGAAGTAAAGCACATCATAAGCCTTCAAATGCCTGCCTAAATAAGTACGTCTTACACGCTCTGCGAAAGCTATACAAATTTTGCAGAGCTCGTGTCTCTGGGGGCAGGGCATTCCACAATGTTGGAGCAATAATGGAAAAGGCTCTACGCCTAGTAAAAGTCAGATGGAAGGATTTCGCACTAGGAATGTTCAGGATATTTGAGTCTTCTGAGTGGAGTGATCTCGGAGGGTTATATGGAATCAGGCGATCCCGTAGGTACACTGGCCCCAGACCATATAAGGCCTTGAAAGTAAGAACTAACACCTTGAAAGTGATCCGGGATTCAATAGGCAGCCAGTGCAGGTCCTGCAGAATCGTTGTTATATGGCAGGTCACGGGTTCCCCCGTGAGTAGCCGAGTGGTCAAGGGAAGACCAATGTAGAGAGCGTTACAGTAGTCAAGTCTTGAGATGACCGTGGCTTGGAGTAC
This sequence comes from Anolis apletophallus, assembly GCA_030556195.1. NCBI lineage: Eukaryota > Metazoa > Chordata > Lepidosauria > Squamata > Anolidae > Anolis > Anolis apletophallus. The sequence continues at coordinate 98,287,499 of JARBWK010000008.1, forward strand.
CGTGGCCAGGTCTTTCCGGGACAAATAGGGGGCCAAGTGTTTTGCCTGTCGCAGGTGGAAGAACTCGATTCTGCTGACAGTAGAGATTTGAGTCTCCATTGTCAGCAGGGGGTCCAAATGGACACCGAGGCTTTTTACTGTTGATGACGGGCGTAATGCCTCGCCATCCAGGGTCGGCAGTTAGATTTCCCTATCACCCGGATGACCTAGCCAAAGGATCTCTGTCACGATGCAGGGTCTCGGCCCAGCCCCTTAATCACACACACAGAGACGGTAATCAGCTATTTATTGAATAATAAGAAACAGGTGAAAAGGTAAATTGTCCATAAAAAGTATCAAAAGGTTCGATCAAAAAGGTAGAGAGTCCGTAAGTAAAATCCAAAGGCAAACGTGGCAAAGGCTCCACAAAACTATGCGGATCAAGGACTTGGTCTGTGGCAAAGAACAAGGCGAAGTTCATAAACAATCCCAAGGAACTTCTTGGCAAGGCTCGAGCCGGCAACTTGGCTCCCTGGAACTCCGCTCGCTTCACTCCTCTTAGAATAGAAGTGGCCGAGCTACTGAGGATCCGTTCCCACGGATCCTATACTTAATCCCCTTGGCGAGGCCCCCGACGCTCTAGGCTTCTGCGCCAATCTGTGCTACGGGATCTAGCGCTTCTCTGGCGCTCTAGGCTACGGTGCCAATCCCTCCTGCTGGACTCAATGCTCCGTCTCCTATCAAAGCTCCGTCCTTGCCTCCCAGCACCTGGGTCGCTATCTTCATGAGAGCCGAACTCCCTTTCAGCTTCCATGGGCTCATCCTCTACTGTTTCCCTGATCCTTTCCTGTGACCCGTAACCACCTGGTTTCTCATAATGATCAGAATCATCACTCTCAGGGTCAGCCTGATCTTCCCAGTTAGCATAGTCGTCAGGCCATTCATCATCCCAGGCCAAGCTCTCTGTGGGAGAGGAAGGCCCAGCTAACTCATCAGCCCCTTCCTCCATATCCTCATCAACTGCAGCTGGCCCTAATGCAAGTGGGGACCCCGGTGCTGCCCCCTGCCCTCCAGGCACGAAAGGGAACTGGGTTGCTACAATCTCCATCTTCGCCTTTTAGATACCAAAGTTCTTCTGGCAGGTCACTCCACAATCTTGAAAAGGTCCTCTGGGTGATGGCTGCCAGTCGGATTCTGGCAGGCTGGAGTAGCCACCTCCCAAAGGATCTAAGTGTTTGGGGTGGATTGTATGTGAGAAGGCGATCCTGTAAGTAACCTGGACCCAAACCATGTAGGGCTTTAAAGGTCAAAACCAACACCTTGTACTTTGCCAAGAAACTAATTGGCAGCCAAACTTTAGCGTGGGTGTAATATCCTCACTCCTGGATGTTCCTGTAACTAATCTGGCTGCTGTATTTTGAACCACCTGGAGTTTCCAAACTTGGTACAAAGGTAGCTCAATGTGAAGCTTTTCCCAGAGCTGAATCTTACTTCTCTTGCCAGCAAATTGTTGCTGTAACTAAATACAAATCATGGCAGTCAATGGAGACTACAATATTACTGTCACACTCTATTGGCAGGCACGAACCCAATCCATTTTGCAGGAGATCACAGCACACTACCAGCAGTAAATAAGCCCTATTCAGAGGGTCATCATGTGTCACATATAAAATGTGCACCTCAATCTTGCTCCATATCTATAGATTTAGAAACAGCTTGTGGGAATTCAGATGCTGGGTAGCATTGCATAGATCAGGGCTGTCCAACTGGCGGCCCAGGGGCCATATACGGCTCCCCAGCCCCTTCCCTCCGGCCCCCTAAGCTTTTTAATAAAAAATAAAAATTGAAAAATGAAATAAATAATAATTTTTTTAAAAAAATACCTACTTCTGGGTTTGGAGCAAGTATCGTGAGAATACGCAATCCACACGGGATTTCGCTGTCAACGCGAGATCACGCTGGCGCTGACAGCGAAATCCCGTGTGGATGGCGTATTCTCGCGATACTCTTTGGCTACTATACTACTGGATCGCTGAGGCCCACAGACGTGATTAGGACCTTCTTTGACTCAGTCGGTCGTCGCCTCTCTTGTCGTCCGGGTACTCCTGGATCCTGCGCGTTTGGAAAAGGTAGGCCAAAGCAGGGGGCTCCTCAGGGGGCTCCTCATTCCCTCCCCCCATCTCCCCTCATGTCTTAAAGATAAAATTAAATATATTTAAAGATGAAATAAGGGGAGATAGGGGGAGGGGATATTTAATATTAAATTAAAATAAGGGGAGAGGGGGGAGGATGGAATTAAATATATTTAATATTAAATTAAAATAAGGGGAGAGGGGAGGATGGAATTAAATATATTTAATATCAAATTAAAATAAGGGGAGAGGGGAGGATGGAATTAAATATATTTAATATTAAATTAATATAAGGGGGAGGGGAGGATGGAATTAAATATATTTAATATTAAATTAAAATAAGGGGGAGGGGAGGATGGAATTAAATATATTTAATATTAAATTAAAATAAGGGGAGAGGGGAGGATGGAATTAAATATATTTAATATTAAATTAATATAAGGGGAGAGGGGAGGATGGAATTAAATATATTTAATATTAAATTAAAATAATTTAATATTTTTAATGCATTTTATCTCAGTAAAAGATTATATTTGACTGTATGGATGGAATTAAATATATTTAATTTGAATTCCCACCCTGCATTTTATCTCAGTAAAAGATTCTATTTGACTGTATGCATTTAATATTAAATTTTGAATGCCCACCCTGCATTTTATCTCAGTAAAAGATTATATTTGACTGTATGCATGCAGGGGCGGGGGCGAGGTGGGGGCGGAGCCGGGGAAAGGGCGGAGCTGGGCGGGGAGGGGGCGGAGCCAGGGGCAGGGAGGGGGTGGAGCTAGGGGCGGGGGCAGACCCTACGGCCCCCCAGGTCATCAGTGACCGGAATTCAGGCCCCTGGGCCGGTAGAAGTTGGACAGCCCTGGCATAGATAATGGGTAGGTACACCTAGCAGCAGGGCCGTAGCCAGGATTTTGATTTGGGAGGGGCTGAGTTTGATTCTGGGGGGCTGAGTCTGAAGGAAGGAGGGTCTACCCTAGCAAACCCAATATCCCCATGCATATGGAATATATTGAGCATGGTGATCAGATCATGATATGAATACACATAACAGTTTAAATAATAACCAGTAAGGCCTTCTTGAGGACCACCCTCAAACCCCGGCGACATGCCTGCCTAGCAGTGATGCAGAAAGGGTAGATAACTGAAATGCATAGTCATATCCTTTAGGTTTTTTTTCAAGTCTCCACTCTTCAGATATATTGAACATCCACGGCCAGTCAACTACTTCTGTCTTAGGAATCCCTATTGCATAATGTAGCATCTTGTGCAATGACAATCCTTACTCTCACATTAAAATTGTGTAGGAAGCAATATATTCAAACCATTGGGTGTTTTTAAAATAATTCAGTTAGTTTGAACTTTGATCATTACTGGTTCTTTTAAAAAAATTTAAATCTTATTTGTTTCCATTTATTTATTTGCGCCATTTATTACTATATTGTACTATACCATTATTATCTCGGCATTACTTCGCGAACGAAGATTCTTAGGAAGGACTCATCCCACGCTTTTTACAAGCGCATTGATGACTACAAAGGCCAATCTGAGATAGGCAAGTTCAGTTGCAGAAAGCACAGCGGAAAGTCTCCTTGGGTGATGTTGTTTCCAAGTTGCGGTTCTTTCTGCGTTGTTGTTTCTCTTCGAGACCCATTCGGCGTGTCTTCTCAAAAGAGGCCGCAGCATTGTGGATAGTGCATCTCCATGCCTCCCGATGTGAGGCCAGAGTGGACCATTGTTGGTGATCAATGAGATGTTGTTTTAGGGAGTCCTTATATCTCTTTTTTGGGGCTCCTCTCTTGCGCTGACCCGTGGTGAGTTCACCATAGAGTGGTATCTTTGGGAGGCGGTGGTCCTCCATCCTAGAGATGTGGCCTGCCCAGCGCAGCTGTGTTCTCAATAGCATGGCCTCAATGCTGTGATCCCTGCTTGCTCAAGGACAGCAACATTCGTCACATAGTTGGTCCAGTGTATATTTAGGATTGTACGAAGACAGCGCTGATGAAAATGTTCGAGGAGTCGTAGGTGTTGGCGATAGGTGACCCTTGTTTCAGACCCATAAAGGAGAATAGACAGTACGATAGCTCTGTACACACTGATTTTGGTGCTTTGCCTCAGGTGCTTGTTGCTCCAGACTCTTTTGTGAAGCCTTCCAAATGCCTTTGCTAATCTGTGATCTATCTCTTTATCAATCTTGGTGTCTGAAGAGATGAAGCTTCCCAGGTAGGTGAACTGCTGAACGGACTTAAGCACAGACTTGCCTATGCTGACGTGGGGATGATGGTGTTCTTCCTGTGGTGCGGGCTGGTAGAGGACTTCCGTTTTCTTCAGGCTGACTTCCAGCCCAAACAGCTCTGCAGCTGTTGCAAAACAGGATGTTAGGCACTGCAGAGCTGCTTCTGTGTGGGCGACAAGGGCAGCATCGTCAGCAAAAAGCAGCTCTGTAATACTGTAATACTATTAGTAATATTGCATGTAATATAAAATATATAATTATATCGTATTATTATTAGTAGTATTATATTGTATTACATTATAATATTATCAATATTATATGTATATACAATATATTATATTATATTATTAGTACAGTGCGGGAGACAAGGTGGAACTGTCAACTTAATACACTGTCAAGTTTTTAAAAATGAAAAGTAATAATTGGCACAATATGCCATTTAGAGAAAGGTAGAGTTAAACGAACTACCAAATAGATGACACATCCATGTTGAATGAGCCCAGAAATCACTCCCCCAAAAGAGGGATGGTGGAGGTAGACCTCGTTTTTAAAAAACATTAATAAATCTTTCCACATGCAGTGGTTAATATGTTTGTCTACTGATGTTTGCAAATGAAATTAAAGGACATCTCATTGAAAAAACTCAAGAGTTGATGGTCAGACCTACTGGATTTGCTTTTCCTGCCAAAATTTTTGATTTCCCCTCAAAGAACACATTGTGGCCTTTTGCTTGGGGATGTTCCCATCTCCAATGAGGAAGCCAAACCCACATCTCCTGCTTGCCGTTGCAAACTCATCTACCAGGCTGGTTGCAGAATGTGCTCCCTAAGCATACTTGCTGTTGTAGCATGCCACTCTCTCTTGTCAGAGCGCTCCTTTCTCTTCACCCTTCGAAAGTGCTCGATTCATCTCATCAGTGTCGGCATGGTGTACATCAGGGCTGCCCAACTGGCGGCCCGGGGGGTGCGTATACGGCCCCCCAGCACCTTCCCTACGGCCCCCTAAGCTTTTTAATAAAAAATAAAAAATGAAAAATAAAATAAATAATAACAATAAAAAATACCTACTTCCGGGTTCGGAGCAAGTATCGCGAGAATACGCAATCCACACGGGATTTCGCTATCAACGCGAGAGCACGCCGGCGTTGGCAGCGAAATCCCGTGTGGATTGCATATTCTCGCGATACTCTTCAGCTACTCTACTACTGGATCGCTGAGGCCCACAGACGCGATTAGGACCTTCTTCGACTCAGTCGGTCGTCGCCTCTCTCGTCGTCCGGGTACTCCTGGATCCTGCACGTTTGGAAAAGGTAGGCGAAGCAGGGGCTCCTCAGGGGCTCCTCATTTCCCTCCCCCATCTCCCCTCATGTATTAAATATAAAATTAAATATATTTAAAGATGAAATAAGGGGAGATGGGATACATTAAAATGAGGGGAGGATGGAATTAAATATATTTAATATTAAATAAAAATAAGGGGAGAGGGGAGGATGGAATTAAATATGTTTAATATTAAATAAAAATAAGGGGAGAGGGGAGGATGGAATTAAATATATTTAATATTAAATAAAAATAAGGGGAGAGGGGAGGATGGAATTAAATATATTTAATATTAAATAAAAATAAGGGGAGAGGGGAGGATGGAATTAAATATGTTTAATATTAAATAAAAATAAGGGGAGAGGGGGGGATGGAATTAAATATGTTTAATATTAAATAAAAATAAGGGGAGAGGGGGAGGATGGAATTAAATATGTTTAATATTAAATAAAAATAAGGGGAGAGGGGAGGATGGAATTAAATATATTTAATATCAAATAAAAATAAGGGGAGAGGGAGGATGGAATTAAATATGTTTAATATTAAATAAAAATAAGGGGGAGGGGAGGATGGAATTAAATATATTTAATATTAAATAAAAATAAGGGGAGAGGGGAGGATGGAATTAAATATGTTTAATATTAAATAAAAATAAGGGGAGAGGGAGGATGGAATTAAATATGTTTAAAATTAAATAAAAATAAGGGGAGGGGGGATGGAATTAAATATGTTTAATATTAAATAAAAATAAGGGGAGGGGGATGGAATTAAATATGTTTAATATTAAATAAAAATAAGGGGAGAGGGGAGGATGGAATTAAATATGTTTAATATTAAATAAAAATAAAGGGGGAGGGGAGGATGGAATTAAATATATTTAATATTAAATTAAAATAAGGGGAGAGGGGAGGATGGAATTAAATATGTTTAATATTAAATAAAAATAAGGGGAGAGGGGAGAGGGTGCCGGGGGAGAGGGCGGAGCCGGGGGTGGGGAGGGGGCAGAGCCAGGGGCAGGGGCGGAGCCGGGGGTGGGGGCAGACCCTACGGCCCCCCAGGTCATCAGTGACCGGAATTCAGGCCCCTGGCCCGGTAGAAGTTGGACAGCCCTGGTGTACATTATTGAGCACATTGTATGGAAATCCTGGTATTGCAGAAAAGCCTGAGCATTTCATTGAGGAAAGGAGGTCCTATACGCAAAGATCTTAACCACAGGCTTATGGATTTGGCTGACTGCTTTAAGTGGAATGGCAATCCTTCAGCGCCTGACATTTCCCATTGCTAAAGGGGTTATTTGCCAGCTGGTTCTGCCCATGTTTGGTTTGCAAGGAGATTCAGTGTTCTCTCAGATGGTGCCCAGGAGTTTGTGGTTGTCTGTTACTGTTCTCCTAACCAGTGAATTATGGAGATCTATGCTGTGAGCGCTTTCTGGGACTGTACTTGTTGCAGTGTGTGTGTCTGTGAGAGCCTTCAATAATATCATGTTGTTGTTCCTACTCCCGCTGCTTCTTGATTCGTTCTACATATGGCGCATGTGAAGTTGTTGTCAGTAGCATCATTATGACTGATGGATGTTGCTGCTTGCCTCACTGATCCCACAGGACTTTTAACATTCCTGCTGGAGGAGCACGGAAACTTTGTGGCTTTGTTAACAACCTGCTGAAATGGATGGTAGCCCCTGAAAGCTCATGCAATAATATATTTGGTACCCTTCCATGTTCCCCCCCTTAGGTTGCATCTATACTTATCCAAATAATTTAGTGCTCCAGAGCTACCCTGATGCAGCACGAGAGCATTCCCTGAGCCCTTCCGATTCCAGACAGACCGGTGAAGAACACATTGAGACTGATGGCACTACTAAATCAGCCAGAAGTAGTTTCCTGGCAGAACTTTGTTGGTGACAACTCTTCTGATGAGGTCACAACAGGGCACCTCGCTGTATGACCAGCAGAAGCAACATCATCAGCAAGGCTTTGGCAATGAACAGTTTCTAGCCAGCAACAGAGCATGGTGTTTGTTGGACTTGCAGATACTGGATCTAACCCAGTCCAGCTGTCCACACATCAAAAACACTGGGATCACTCTGGAGCTTCCAGGCTGATCACAGTTCCAGTTCCCTTTGTTCTGGATTAACAGCTGGAAGCAGCAGTTCTGCTGCAAAACCAGCCATCGGTCACGTGGACGTCTCACAACTGTTTTTGGCCAGTGTAGACATGGCCATTGTTGTCTTTCCTGCAGAGCATGGGAAAGTTACTTTTGTGTACCAGAATCCCACTTGTGGAATCTATGCAATTTATTTATTTATGTATTTCAAACATTTGTACTTGTCCTTCTCAACTCCCCCCCCCCCCCGGGGGGGACGACGACGACTCAGGGCAGCTTACATCTGGCACAATTCAATGCCATTACATATAAATAATACATACAGTAATGACATATAAATGATACAGTAAATTAATTTAACAATTAGTTTAAAATAAAAGTGCATTAATGAAAAAATACAATAATAATGGCTGTCTAGCCTTATATAGAAACAAATTCAGCGAGCACAACACAATCGGAAGCCTTTCCATAGTCCATTTTCCATAACATGATCATCATTGCCATTGTCAAATATCTGCCAGCTACCCAAAAGCCTGGTCCCATAACCATGTTTTCAATTTCCTCCTGAAGGTGAGGAGGGATGTTGCGCGCCGGGAATGTGGCGCAGCTGGCTGGGTGTCAGCTGCATCTCTACTGACCAGAAGGTTATGAGTTCGAGGCCTGCCTGGGTCGGGGTGAGCTCTCGACCAATTTGTGTAGCTCGTTGTCGACCTTTGCAACCCGAAAGACACTTGCATCTGTCTAGTAGGAAATTTAGGTACCACTTTGTGGGGAGGCTAAATTTAACAGATTTCTTGAATGTTAAATTGCCTCTATGTCTGTCTATATATGTTGTATGTCAATGGCATTGAGTGTTTGCCTGTATATGTGCATTGTTTTTGTTTTGTTTTGTTTTTTTTAAAAAAAATATTGGAAAAATAACATATTTGAACAGATAATCATTGTCTATTGTAAGCATAGATTTTAGTAAACATAATTTCTGTATTATCTATTCTCATTCTTTACAGAACATTCATAATTACATTTTTTATTTTTCTCCCACCTCCACCCACCCCCTCCCTATCCCTCCCACCACTTCTTCTCTATATATTTATTTTTAACCACGAACACAGCTTTTGAAATCTCTGTACAATCTCTGGACTGGCTTCTTCTTCTATCCATTTCATATCTGTTTCCCATTTCTCTTTAATTTCTTATGTTATGTCTACCTGTGAGTCTTCTTGGTTTATACATGCAATGATATCTGATTGGACTTGTTCAAATAAATAGTTATTCCAATTTTCCAGGTTCCATTTTTTTCATCACTCCATCCCCTTGCTATTACTGCCTTTCCTGCTAGAATCATTGCTTTAAATAACTCTTGGTTCTTTGCAGCAATGTTTTTATTCCCTGTGACTGCCATTAGTATAAATTCCATATTAACTTGAGTTTTTATTTTGAAAAGTTTCCCAATTTTCCTCATTATTTTATTCCAATTTTTTTGCAATTATACAGTCCCACCACTGTATATGTGCATTGTGATTCGCCCTGAGTCCCCTGCAGGGTGAGAAGGGCAGAATATAAATGATGTAAATAATAATAATATAAATAATAATGTTGTTGACCTGATTTTGCTGGAGAGCGGGTTCCACAGGCAGGGGGCCACCACCGAGAAGGCCCTGTACCTCGTCCCCGGCCGGTGTGTTTGCGCCAAAGTCGGGGCCGAGAGCAAGGCCTCCCCAGAAGATCTTAAACTTCGAGGTGGGACATAGAGGGAGATACGTTCGGACAGGCAGGGGCGGTCCGTCCATGTAAGCAAACTACGCGGCCACGTGGGGCGCCATGTTGGATGGGTGCCACCACGTCAGAAGCTGCTGCAGGCAGCAGCAGGGATCGGCGCCGCCCGCGCCGCCATAGCAAACCTCCCTGCTGCTGCCTGCAGCAGCTTCTGAGCATGCGCGGACATTTTCGCGCATGCCCAGAACCTCCGGAGCTGAACTTCAGCTCCGGCAGTTCTGGGCATGCGCAAAAATGTCAGCGCATGCTCAGAAGCTCCTGCAGGCAGCAGGCTAGCAGCAGGGAGGTCTGCTATGGCGGCGCGGTCTTGCGTGGCCCATGCAAGTAGGCAGGGGGCGGAGGCAAAGGGAGAGGGGGCGGAGACAAGGGAGCGCCAAATAATGTTTGCTTACTACATAAAATAACCTTAGACCGCCCCTGCGGACAGGTAAGCTGGGCCAGAGCTGCATAGGGCTTTATAGATCAAAACCAGCACTTTGAATTGTGCTCGGAATTGCTGACTGAGGAATTCTGAAAGTTATTTTGCTAAAAGTAACTTTACCTAAAAGGTAATTTTCTTCAAGCTCTGAGACAAAATGGCTACACCTATGGAAATGCTTGTGATACAGTGAACTCGAATGTAGCAGTAAAGGGCTGCTGTGCTTCCCTTTGGGAAAAAGTCCTAAACTAGTTATGTTTGCTCTTTTTTGCTCAGTTGGTAGTGAGAACAACAGAATTTGGGTTCTCGAATATACTAATTTTCCTGTATTTTTATTTCTTTATGGTTTAAGCTTGTCTACCACCAGTTTAACTCAAAGCAGGCCTCTCTTCATGGCTACTAATGTAAAGCGAGTAATAATGCCAACGATGCTTGTGAGGCTTCTGGTCATATCCCAGACTTTCCTCCTGTTAACTTGGCTGCACGCATATCTAGGGAATTCTAGGTGTCTCCATGGTGTGCTTTGCTCTGCTCCGTACGCCGTGGTTTTGCTAAAGGCTATGCGTGAGCCGTGTGTGCTTCCAGAACAGTTTGCAGTCCAAACTTTGTTCCTCCTGCATATGCTTCTCCAAAAATTGCAAGACTGCCTCCTCCCTTCTTCCCTCCGGGCTTCTCCTAGCCTCAGGAAAATGTTGTGGAATGTAGACACATATTCCGATGCTGGGCACTCATCAATCACTCCTTTCTATACATAGAACTACGTTTCCCTCCTCCTCTTGCTTCCCCCTTTCTCTCTCCCAAGCTGAATTTGCTGCTAAGGTTCCCCCACCCCCACCAACTCCATGGCTTTGCTTTTTCTCTCTCCCTTACTCCATTTTCCTTCAGGTTCACTGTGCTTTCCTTCTTTGTTTTTCTTTCTAAACCCTTCTCCCCCTTCATTTACCCCTTGTTGCATTGCTTTCCTGCTCTATTATTATGCTTTAATTTTTGCAAATGCCCCCCTCCCCACTAAACACACACACGCCCTTCCATCTAACAGCCTCAGCTGTTGGCTCAGTGTGTGTCTCAGCATCTGGACTTGTTTGAAGAGAGGAAATCGCTCCCCCCACCACCACCCCACAAGGGCTTTGTTCTAGAGGCCTTCCCCTCCTGCCCTCTTTCTCTCTGTCGCTAGTTCTCTGTTTTTTCTATCATAGTTGCCTTGGCACTGAGGGGTACAGAGGAAAGTGGAGAAAGTAACTGATGGGGAGAGGCAGGGTCCCTCAATGAAAGAAAGTAGGTACAGATGGGAAGGAAATCTAACAAGAAAGAAAGATAGGTACATTACACTGATTACATCCTGTATAGACTACTGCAATGCGCTCTACATAGGGCTGCCCTTGAAGACTGTTCGGAAGCTTCAGATGGTCCAACACAGTGTTTTTCAACCTTTTTTGAGCCGCGGCACGTTTTTTTACATTTACAAAATCCTGGGGCACACCACCAACCAAAATGACACAAAAGTACACTCTAACACAGTAATACATATAGTTAATATGTTTTTAAATGTATTTATACACTCAGTGTGAAACCTGGGCCTGTTTCGATGAACACAACATATACAGTATATGACTTCCTCTAACATATTTATACATGGCTATCATGTCTAAAATGTGCATCCTTCCAGACAGGCATGTAGCCAGGGGGGGGGGGCTAAGGGGCTTCAGCCCCCCAAAATTCTCAGGGTGGTCCAGGCCTTACTGGTACATTATTTAAACTGGCCTTACTGGTACATTATTTTAAACTGTTATCCACCCAGTCCCAAACCAAACTCAGCCCCCGAATCAAAATCCTGGCTACGGCCCTGCTTCCAGACGTTGTTGAATGAATCCCTCAACAGTCCTAGCCAGCTTAGCCACTGGTGAATGCTGAGTTGTAGTCCCACAACATTTGGAGGGATACATAATTCTCATACTTGTTCTACAGTAGTCTTGTTTTGCAGCAACATTATCAGCTGCAAAATGTTAGCGTGTCCTGGTGGCCCTCACATGTATAGAAAAATCTAAACATTCTCTTCATGATTTGCTTAAAGCAGTGTTTTCCAACCTTTTTTGAGCCGTGGCACATTTTTTTTACATTTACAAAATCCTGGGGCACACCACCAACGAAAAATGTCACTCTAACACAGTAATACATATAGTTAATATGTTTTTAAATGTATTTATACACTCAGTGTGAAACCTGGGCCTGTTTCGATGAACAAAACATATATATGACTTCCTCTCACATATTTATACATGGCTATCATGTCTTCCCTCAGCCTTCTCTTCTTCAGGCTAAACATGCCCAGTTCTTCAAGCCGCTCCTCACAGAGCTTGTTCTTCAGACCTTTGTGAAATTTCACTCTGAGTAAAACTTGCTTCCAGTTAACTATGGATGCCATGAAGCTGTTATAAACAGTTCCTTGGGGAGTGGGGGGAAACTCTAAAAAAAATCCAGTAAAATAGTAAAAAAAAAAACAACATTACCAAGCGGAGAGGCTCAATTTGTTTCTTGGAAACCCGTGAGGGGGCTGCTAGGAGGGGGAGAGTGCCAATTTCCCACGGCACACCTGATGATCGCTCACGGCACACTGGTTGGGAAACACGGACAGCAGCCATGTTGTTAACAGGAGCAGCGCTCAGGGAGCACACAACTCCTTTGTTGCACCAGCTCAACTGGCTGCCAGTCTGCTTCCGGGCACAATTCAAAGTGCTGGCTTTAAGCTATAAAGCCCTAAACAGTTTCGGCCCAACTTATCTGTCCGAACATATCTCTCCTTATGAACCATCTAGGGCTTTAAGATCATCTGGGGAGGCCCTGTTTTCGTTCCCTCCTTCGTCACAGATGAGTTTGGTGGGGACGAGTGACAGGGCCTTCTCAGTGGTGGCCCCTCAGCTGTGGAACGCCCTCCTTAGGGATATCAGATCGGCCCCCTCCCTTTTGACATTCTGTAAAAAAGTCAAACCCCGGCTTTTTGAGCAAACGTTTACAAATGCAGCATAACAAGTATATATAGAATAAGGGAACGATTGGATGATGTGTTTGGACACTGATTTGAATAGGGAGACACTGTTGATATATGTTTCATATGTTTTTATTGGCTCTGTTTGGTATTTCTATATTATATGTTTTTAATTGCAGGTTCGAATCCGGGGAGAGCACGGATGAGCTCCCTCAGTCAGCTCCAGCTGCCCATGCGGGGACATGAGAGAAGCCTCCCACAGGGATGATAAAACATCCAGGTGTCCCCTGGGCAACATCCTTGCAGACGGCCAATTCTCTCACACCAGAAGCGACTTGCATTTTCTCAAGTTGCTCCTGACACAACCAAAAAAAAAGTATTTTATGGTATTTGGGCATCAAATTGTTGCCAACTGTATACCGCCTTGAGTCATCTCCAGGCCGAAAAAAGTGGTATACAAATATGGTGAATAAATAAATAAATAAATAAATAAAGGTCACCTTCTCCAGTCATCTGTACTCGGGCAGGGTATTACGTACCAGCCTTTCTTAGGTTAGGTTAGGATACCCATAGCTGTGTCCCCCAAATTTGTGGGACCATAACTATCATCGGGGCCTAAACATACTAAACGCAGTCGATCCTGTTTGATTTTGGATCTTGGAATCTAATCAAGTCTCTGGCAGCGGATGTTGGGGACAACAAAGTCACGTTCCCCAAAACCTTTTTCTCATTATTCTAGGCCAGGGGTGCTCAGAATGGTGATCGGGATCACCAGGGTGATCTTCGGGCCTCATCCTGGTGATCTTCAGACTCCTGACCAGGTTTTTTGCTGTTGGTCCTCTTCACGCACCCCTGCACGCTGCAAAGAAGTCCTCCGTCGTTGCTCCTCCCTGCTCGCGCGCCGCCTCCAAAAGCTGCAGAGTCCAAGAGGCAGACTGGGCCCCCTCTTTTGGATTCCTCCTCCTCCCTCCGTCCTTCTCCAGCCACTCGGAGTTTGAGGAGACCAAAGGGGGCGGGCCTGGATGACGCGATGCATGGCTGGCCCCGCGCGCATGCGCAGAAGCGCCCATTCTGCCTCTCGGACTTCTCGTGAGCTCTTGGAGGCAGCACGCATGCTGGCAGCGTGGAAATAGGAGCAACAACGGAGGAGGAGAAGAAGGATGCTTTGGGGTCATTTCCATACCACATCTCAAAGGTTGGTCTTTTTACTTTGGGGTGGGTGCTTGATTGTTCTGTGGCATGTCTCTTTGTTTATTTTTAATGTTTAAAAATGGCCTTTTAGCTCCAAAGCCTCTCTGCTTGCTTTGTTCCTTGAGAAATATATGTTGGGGAATATGGAAATGTGGGAGAAATGGGGTGGTTGGATGTATTTTTCCATGCCCCTTTGTTTACCTTGCTGAGTATTAAATGGCCTTGCAGTTCAAAAGCCTCTCTTCTTACTTTCTGGCTGATAATATGTGTGGTAATATGGCAGTGTGGTAGAAATGGGGTGGTTGGATGTATTTTTATGCTCTGTTTTATATTGTTGTTATTAAATTGAAATGTTGATGTTTATAACTTCATTTTATGTACACTGCCCCGGGCCTGCTGGAAGGAGCGGTACATAAAAATGAATAATAAATATAAATAAATAAATAAGAAAATAGTTATACGTTTTACATTTCTGGGTAGGTGATCTTTGGGACTTGGTTTTTTAATCAGTAGCTCCCATGCTGAAAAAGTGTGAGCACCCCTGTTCTAGGCAATCTCCTCCATTAGAATACAGAACTCTGTATGTTCTGCAGCAGTGTCCATGACCCCTAAACTACATTGCTATTCTTAGGTATGATGGAGGACACTGTCTCATAGTCAGAATTGAAGTATAATTCAGTGTATAGTTTTCTATTTGGAATAGGGTGAAGTGTGGTGGAAGACAGGGAATGCATTTTACTACCGTCACAGTCCGAAAATATATCTTGTATCAGCCCTTGGAGCCAATTCCTGAGTGGAATACATTTGTGGTTGAGATACCATGTATGTGTGTATATGTGCCTTCACGTCGCATGTCATCTTATGGCAAATCTATGAATTTCATAAGGTTTTCTGAGGCAAGGAATATTTGGAGGACATTTGCCAGTTTATTCCACTGAAATGTAGCCTACAGCACCAGGAATTAGTCTCCATCCAAGTACTATACAGAGCTGATCCTTTTTAATTTCCAATATCTTGTACCTTTAGGGCAGTGTTCCCCAACCTTTTTTGAGCCGCGGCACACTTTTTACGTTGGCAAAATCCTGGGGCACACCACCAACCAAAATGACACAAAATGACACTCTAACACAGTAATACATATAGTTAATATGTTTTTTAATGTATTTATACACTCAGTGTGAAACCTGGGCCTGTTTCGATGAACACAACATAGATATCCTGGCAGAAATGGCAGAAAGACACAAACTTCCCACACAGAACTCCCATAACCAAGAGAAAATACTATTAGAGTTTGGTGGGCACTGACCTTGAGTTTTGGAGTTGTAGTTCACCTATATCCAGAGAGCACTGTGGACTCAAACAAAGTTGGATCAGGACCAAACTTGGCATGAATACTCAATATGCCCAAATATGAACACAGATGGAGTTTGGGGAGAATAGACCTTGACATTTGGGAGTTACAGTTTCTGGAGGGAGGGGGCTTAAAAGACCAGCAGTTTCCCTCTCACTTAGGTTGCCCCTTCCCTCCCCGCCTGGCTTGAATTGGGGTCGTGGGGAGCAGAAGCCTCAGTCACCACCTGCGCATATCCTCGGGGATCAGTGGGGCGGCACGGGTGGGCATCTCGGGGCTGGCGAAGCAGGCAGGAAGGAATGCGGCGGCAGCGGGCGGGGAGCCGGAGGGAGGCCGAGAGTGGTTTCGCGCACATTGGGGAGGAGTGGGAGGAGGGAGGGGTGGGGCCGTTGCTGGACTGAACCACCCGGCATTAGGCCTGGGGGCGGGGAGGCCTGGGGGCTTGGAGAAAGGGAGGCGGGCCTTTCCAATGCATGGAGAGGGAGAGACCAAGTAGACAATTGGTGGGGAGGGGGGTGTTTGTAATTTTGTGCCTTTATCGAGGTAGATTTCTTAGGGTTTTTATACTTCAACACACTAGACTCTCACCGCTCCTGGAGGTTCCAATATCCCACGGCACACCTGATGATCACTCACGGCACACTGGTTGGGAAACACTGCTTTAGGGTATTTAGGATCTTGCTTAGTGCTTAAGCTATCTGATTTCCCCATCCCAATTGTGCCAAAGGCCACATTATCTCCATCCTCTGTATTGACTACAACTGTTTGTTTCCTTCCTGAAAATTTGTCATGGACTGGTTGTCACAAACTGGCACCGGTCAACAGACCATCAGTCTGATCAGCACTGACTTAAACTAAATCTATCTCATGTGTCTGAACATTTTTGTTCTTTATCCTGTGTGTGAAAATTGACAAGCTTGAGCTGACCATCTTTTGCAAGAAATCCTTCTAAACATTTGGATTTTTGTTGACAGTCCGCCTGTCATTTTCCTGTAAATGTCATATCCTTTAAGCCAGTGTTTCCCAACCATTCTCTCCATGCTCCTAGCAGCCCCCTCACAGTTTTCCAAGAAACAAATTGAGCCTTTCCGCTTGGAATTTGTTTTATTTTTTTTACTATTTTACTGGATTTTTCTAGAGTCCCCCCCCACCCCCAAGGAACTGTTTATAACAGCTTCATGACATCCATAGTTAACTGGAAGCAAGATCCACTCAGGGTGAAATTTCACAAAGGTCTGGAGAACAAGCTCTATGAGGAGTGGCTTGAAGAGCTGGGCATGTTTAGCCTGAAGAAGAGAAGGCTGAGAGAAGACATGATAGCCATGTATAAATATGTTAGAGCAGGGCTGTCCAACTTCTACCAGCCCTGGGGGCTGTATGGTCACTGATGACCTGGGGGCTGCCCCCACCCCTCCCCACCCCCGGCTCCGCCCTCTCCCCCGGCGCCCTCTCCCCTCTCCCCTTATTTTGATTTAATATTAAATATATTTACTGTAATTCCATCCTCCTCTCTCCCCTTATTTTTATTTAATATTAAGTATATTTAATTCCATCCTCCCCTCTCCCCTTATTTTAATGTATCCCATCTCCCTTTATTTCATCTTTAAATATATTTAATTTTCTATTTAATACATGAGGGGAGATGGGGGGAGGGAATGAGGAGCCCCTGAGGAGCCCCTACTTCGGCCTACCTTTTCCAAACGCGCAGGATCCAGGAGTACCCGGACGACGAGATTGGCGACGACCGACTGAGTCGAAGAAGGTCCTAATCGTGTCTGTGGGCCTCAGCGATCCAGTAGTAGAGTAGCCGAAGAGTATCGCGAGAATACGCAATCCACACGGGATTTCGCTGTCAACGCCGACGTGATCTCGCGTTGACAGCGAAATCCAGCGTGGATTTGCGTATTCTCGAGATACTTGCTCCGAACCCGGAAGTAGGTATTTTTTAAATGTTTAATTATTTATTATATTTTTAAATTTTTATTTTTTATTAAAAGCTTAGGGGGCGTAGGGAAGGGGCTGGGGGCGTATATGGCCCGCGGGCCGCCAGTTGGACAGCCCTGTGTTAGAGGAAGTCATATATATGTTGTGTTCATTGAAACAGGCCCAGGTTTCACACAGAGTGTATAAATACATTTAAAAACATATTAACTATATGTATTACTGTGTTAGAGTGTCATGTTTGGTTGGTGTTGTGCCCCAGGATTTTGTAAATGTAAAAAATGTGCCGCGGCTCAAAAAAGGTTGAAAAACACTGCTTTAAGCAAATCATGAAGAGAATGTTTAGATTTTTCTATACATGTAAGGGCCACCAGGACACGCTAACATTTTGCAGCTAAGAACATAAGAACATAAGAAGAGCCATGCTGAATCGGACCTCAGCCTATCTAGTCCAGCATTCTGTATCACACAGTGGCCCACCAATTGTACGCGGGGATCTCGAGCAGAAGGGAGGGCAAAACCCTGACCTGCTCCCGACCCCCACAACCAGTACCCAGGGAAATCCTGCCTACCTCAACCAACTCCGAGGTGGCACTTGAATGTCCTTTTCAGTAACTACCGATACACTTGGTATCCATGAATCTGTCTAATCCTGCCTTGAAGTTGTTCAGGCTGACAGCTGTCACAACCTCTTCTGGAAGTGAGTTCCATAACCCAATGACCCTCTGGGTGAAGAAATATTTCCCTTTATTAGTCCTAACTTTCCTACCTTGGAGCTTCAGGAGTGCCCCTAGTCCTAGTGTTTTGTGACAAAGAAAATAATTTTTCTTTATTCACCTTTTCTATCCCATGCATGATTTTATACACTTCAATCAAGTCACCTCTTAAACGCCGTCTTTCAAGGCTGAAAAGACCAAGGCGTTGCAACCTGGTTTCATAAGGGAGCCGCTCCATCCCTTGGATCATTCTTGTTGCCCTTTTCTGTACCTTTTCCAGTTCCGTTATATCCTTCTTAAGGTGCGGAGACCAGAATTGTACACAGTACTCCAAATGTGGCCTTACCATCGATTTGTAGAGAGGTAATACAACATTTGCTGACCTATTTTCGATTCCCTTTCTGATCATGCCTAGCATAGAATTTGCTTTTTCACTGCTGCTGTGCACTGGGTTGACATCTTCATTGAGCTGTCCACCAAAACCCCAAGATCCCTTTCCTGGTTTGTCTCGGAAAGCTTTGACCCCATCAATTTGTAGGTGTAGTTGGGGTTCTTTGCCCCGATGTGCATGACTTTACACTTGTTTAGGTTAAAATGCATTTGCCACTTTGTTGCCCATTCACTCAGCTGATAATGGTACTGCAAAACAAGACTACTGTAGAACAAGTATGAGAATTATGTATCCCTCCAAATGTTGTGGGACTACAACTCAGCATTCACCAGTGGGTAAGCTGGCTAGGACTGTCGAGGGATTCATTCAACAACGTCTGGAAGGATGCACAGCTCCCACTCCTGCTTTACAAGCACTGTGTGCTTCTTTAGTCAGAGTCAGGGACCCTAGTGACTACCAGATGCTATTTTACTACACTTCCCGTGATCTTTGATCATTAGACATACCACACCCAAGAAAATCTGGCGGGCCAGAAGTTCTCCACCTCCTCTCTTGGGGGAAGATTTTCTATTATTAGGATATTAACCATTATGTATGTATTCTGTGTGTACCATTTGGGACAAACACTCATATGTAGATGGGAGGCCACTCACTGCCAGAGCATAAAAATGTTCCTTTTTTTTTAATTACAGGAGGCTGTTCCATGGATCCATTGGATCCAAAAATAAAGTTCTCGGACACAGTAACATCAGTATAATTTTCGTAACTACTGTATTCACTTCCAAGCAAGAAAGAAACACAAAACTGCAGACATTGAAGAGATACAAAACAAACACAACCACAGCATCCCTGCAAATGTCAGCGACCCCCCCAAATCATGAAGGAGTATGGCAGCCAGCTATGGAAATGAGCCAATCCACTCATAGCAATGTGGACGTTTCTTAAGAACGGCTGTCAACAAGCATCTGACAGTTGTCTCCTGTCAAAATTTGAACAAGCTGTGTCATTTAGTTTGTGTTTGACAGCCATTGATAGCAGACTACCGCATGATCTGAGGAGAAATGGGGAAAAAGTGAATTTCGTGTGCTCATTAAGCTTTTTTTTTTTTTTGTGGAAAAAAATCACTCAAACCAAGGCTAAGATTGATAAATACTATGGGGACTCTGCACCATCAATTTCAATGGCAAAAAAGTATTTTACTGAATTTCGTTGTGGCCGTACAAGTACGGAAGATGCCGAACGTTCTGGACGCCCAGTTGAGGTCTCTACACCCGAAACAATTGAAAATATTCACGATAAGGTGTTGAAAAGGACATTCAAGTGCCACCTCAGAGTTGGTTGAGGTAGGCAGGATTTCCCTGGGTACTGGTTGTGGGGGGTTGGGAGCAGGTCAGGGTTTTGCCCTCCCTTCTGCTCAAGATCCCCGTGTACAACTGGTGGGCCACTGTGTGATACAGAATGCTGGACTAGATGGGCTGAGGTCCGATTCAGCATGGCTCTTCTTATGTTCTTATGTTCTTATGGCTGATAAGAGATTGAAAGTGCGAGAGATTGTGGAAGCCATAGGCATCTCACATGGCTCAATGATTTCAATTTTAAATGATCACTTGGGTATGAGAAAGCTTTCTGCAAGATGGGTGCCGCATTTCCTCATAATCGACCATAAAGAGTGACAATTTTGCAGGAGTGTTCAACTGCAATATGGACGAGTTTTTCCACCATTTCGTAACCATGGATGAAAAGTGGATCCACCACAACACACCAGAGAACAAACAGCAGTCAAAACAGTGGGTTTCTTGGGGAGAATCGCCGCCAAAGAAGGCCAAGGTGGGTTTGTCAGCCAATAAAGTCATGGCGACCGTTTTTTTGAGATGCATGCGGTATGATCCACATTGACTACCTTCAAAAGGGTAAAACAATCAATGGCGAATATTATGCCAACTTATTGAGTCAATTTAATGAGGATTTTTTTTAAAAAAAAAAAAAAACGACCAGATTTAGCCAAGATAAAAGTTCTTTTGCACCAGGACAATGCAAGGGTGCACACATTTGCAGTTGTCATGGCAACAATCCATGAATTGGGATACGAATTGCTCCCTCATCCGCCCTATTCTCCGGATTTAGCCCCCGAGTGACTTATTTCTTGTTTCCAAATCTGAAGAAAAGGCTCGGAGGAAATAAATTTGACTCCATCAATGAAATCATCTCACAAACAAATACCTATTTTGATGACCTCGACAAATCTTATTTTTTGGAAGGGATAAAAAATTGGAGAAACGTTAGACAAAGTGTATAGAGCTCGAAGGAGACTATGTTGAAAAATAAAATGTTTTTTTATCCAAAAACCTGTGTTTCATTCAAAAAGTCAGACTTATTGACCCACCCTCATATATCCCAGGAATTCCTGAATCAATGGTTCAAACCCTTTGGTTCAAGCCTTTATCCTCAACATAGAAGACACTCATAATCATCCTTTTTTACTGCACAACTAAGGAAAGCCCCTGTGAAAGACAGATGTGGTAAGCACTAAAGCAGACGTCTTTGGAATATGGGTTCTAGATTCCAGGGGAATGTGCCTATTCCAATGTGCCTTCCCTGAATAAGTAAATAATACCCTGCTGTGATCAATTTCTTGCAAATTGTCCTCATAAGCACTTTAATTACCTGTGGGTCATCTGCCCCACATTATCCTTTAAAACCTTTCCTGTTATATACATTCTACCTCTGTCTCGCATCCCATGTTATTTATTTTAAAATTTTAATATTTTGCATTTGGCCCGCCCAGGATGGTTTTAAATTGTCTGTTATTGCCTTTGTGTAAGTATTTTGATTGTATTGTTGTTTATTATTTGCTGTTATGTTGTTATTATGTGTTATTGGGCTTGGCCTAATGTAACCCTTGGGGAGATGGTGGCGGGGTGTAAATTGCACCGGGAATGTGGCGCAGGCACCAGGAATGTGGCACAGCTGGCTGGGTATCAGCTGCATAAGATCTCTACTGACCAGAAGGTCATGAGTTCGAGGCCTGCCCGGGTCGAGGTGGGCTCTTGACCTATTGTGTAGCCTGTTGTCGACATTTGCAACCTGAAAGACAGTTGCATCTGTCAAGTAGGAAATTAAGGTACTACTTAGTGGGGAAGCTAAATTTAACTGATTTACGAGGCCATTAAAAAAAAGATCTCCAGGAAACAAGCTGCGGAATGAAGGCGTGTGACAGCTCCCCCTGGTGGCCAGGTGTTAAATTGCCTCTGTCTGTCTTCTGTGTTTGTGCGTCTAAATGCAATGTGTACATTGTAATCCGTCCTGAGTCCCCTGCGGGGTGAGAAGGGCGGAATATAAATGAAGTAAAATAAATAAATAAAATAAATATAAATAAAGTTAAATAATAATAATAATAATAATAAGGGGAGGCGACAGAGATTGTTGAAGCCATTTTGCTGGCAAGGAAAGGGGAAGATTACAATGGCAAAAGGACAGCTACAATGGAACTCAGAATTTGGTAACATTTGTTATGACATCATACTGCTTCAGGCAATTTGGAAGTTATAGCCAAAAAAAGCTACTTTTCCCATAAGAGTCTCTGAGTTCACCAGATATGGGTTTGGAAAACAGAACCGGTGTAAATCCCCTTGTGGAGAATGAGGACAACCAGGTCACACTCACTTTTTGGATCTCCTGACAACAATTGTCACATCAGAGGCAAAGGAGAGGGAGCTCTTGGAACTAAAAAGTCAACTCCCTATTCAACAAAGGAACTCCCTACCCATGTTATCGAACAGCTGCCAATCCCCCAGGCCGGCTGTCTGACAACCGGGCAAGCCCCGTGGACCGACCACGGGGCAGAGACCGCGAGGGTTCAGTTAACCTGGCGAGCCCGGAACGACTAGGTCCTCGTAGCCTACCCGCCTCCCGTAGATCCAATTATGCTCACCAATACTGCAAGGTAGAAGCCACGAAATTGTTTATTCTGCTCAGCTGAGAGGATGCGAACTGCAATTCCCTAATTCCCGCAAAGAACGCATGCATGTACATTCAAAACATTGGTTTTTAAAGGTTACAGAACTGTCAAAACAATTGAATTTCCCGCCTGCCCCCTTCTGGGCCAGCTCCGTCGGTGATTGGTCGGAACGTTGAGACCAGCTGATGGGCGGATGTTGACCGGCTCTGGGAGCCTATCGGGCGCTACTCCCATTCGCCATCCTAGCCAATCAGGAGTCTGTGGCCATATATGGAATGTCCGGGAAGGGGAGCTCAGACGGAAATCGCTGTCAATATGGCATATGAATAAAACAAAAGAATCCTGGCCAGGTAAACGACCTGGGGTGACACCTGGGAGTGATGGGATTAATGAGATGGTACGTCATTCTTGAGAAGGAAAAAGGAAGAGGCCTGATGATAGTAATTCACTCAAACCTTTGGGTGACAAAAGGGCCTAATTTTGGGGCACACCTGGGTTCCGAAGCCAGCTGTGACACCCGCTGTGAAGAGCAAACTTTTATTGTCCAAGTTCCAAAGGCTAGTTTAGTTAGACTGGAAATCCGACCGTTAATTCGCCTCAGGACTGATGAAACGTGGGCCAAGACAAGGGCTTAGCTTATCCATAACAAGATTTCTATCAGAAAGCGCATGCAATATGAATATGGTGGTCCACAAAGATTTCGGGAGCAGGGCGCAGTCGCATTTCCTCTTGACAAAACATAGTAAAACACCCTCAAGGCAATCTTTCTTAGATAAGGACAAAGGGGGAAGGGAAGGGTTACAAGGGGTCAAGGGAGACATGGGAACAATATTGTACAGATGCACAGATACAGGGATGAACCTTTATTATGATTTCTGCTTTCCTGATGTCAGCCCAAACACAAACAGATACGGCCCCCTTCTTCATAGGCCAATTCCTTTCTGAAAACTTTTCTTCCTGAGCTCAGAGACGTCCCAAGAGTGAGGGGAGAGGAAAAGAGGAGAATAAAGATAAAGAATGTAAAGAAAAAACAAGTTGGGGGTCCCGAACCCGGGACTCCCGCCCCAACCGGCCTTGGCCCTGCCGCTTGAGCTACCGCATCTTTCCCTTGGACGCAGCTCTCCTCGCAGTCTTAAGGCGCCCGGGAAGCGGGAGGAGAGAAAAAAATATTAAAAATTCAGGAGAAATAGGGAGAAAGTCAGAAAGAGAAATAACCTTATGGACAGACTCCAGCGGGGCTTAGGGAAAGGACGTGTGGGTTTCCACCCAGGAACAGGCGTGCGTGCTGAAGTTGGGACTTGTTCACTCTGAACGACCTGCGGCTTGAGAACTGTTGGCCTCGACAACACCCAGAGCTAATGCTATCATTAACCAGGGTTGGCACTTCAGGTGGCACACTGGGTATCCAAAAATGCAGCAAAATGTTACCTTATTTGTTTTATATTTATTGTCGGTGATGGGATTTGGTTGCCATGAGAGGTTTTCTGCCTCATGTTCTCAAAAAACATGGCTGAATCTTAAATAGGATTCGTAGACAGGTGCCATTTACTTATCTGCCTTAGGACCCTTCCACACAGACATATAACCCAGAATATCAAGGCAAATAATACACAATATCTGCTTTGAACTGGATTATTTTAGTCCAAGCTGCCCTATAATCCAGTTCAATACAGCTATGTGGAAGGGGTCATAGAAACCAAAACATCTTAACCCAGTCCTTTCTCTCTGTAATCAGCCATAGTAGCACTAGGAAACAGAGACATCATGAAACAATCCCCTCCCAAGCCCATGTTAATTGAATTGGTTTCCCTAGGTAGCCTAGGCATGAGAAAAAAGTTATGAAAATCAAATGATTCGTAAGAAATTCGTAAGAAATGCTACTTTCGAGTATTTCTGCATCTGGAACATCAACCAGGAAGTGGACTTTCTTTATAGAACTGGGGCCAGGATTTTCTTAAGTGTCATTATAGGGTCGTAAGGGGGGCACCCTCCTTCTCTCTCACCACCCTCCCGCCTCCCTTGCCAATAAGTATTATGGCAAGGCAAGCCCTAAACTCGCTTCCTTCTTTCGGCTGGAAGCCTGGAAAAATGTAAACAGAGAGGTTTACTCAGAAGTCTGCAAGGAGGGCACTTTGGATGAAGTGCCCTCCTTGTGGATTTACTCCAGTAAACCTCTCTGTTTACATTTTTCCAGGCTTCCTGCCTCTCCTGCCTACCAGGATCTAAAGCATCAAAGAGTATTGGGGTGAGAAACCAGCCAATTTACCAGCTGTTAGGATTTCTGGGAGTTGTAGGCCAAAACCATCTGGAATGCGCATGCGCTGATCCGAACTACTAACGAATTCGTTAGTTTACGTTACATTTTAGAAATTTTGGAATTTTTTGTAAGTCTTTCTATTACTAATAAAAAAAATCCCTCCCCCATTTGATTTTAGAATCACGATTTTTGGGTTCGAAACCATGCCTAGTAGCCACTAGGAATGGTTTCGAACCCAAAAATAGGGAATCGAAAATCTAATGGGGGGGGGGGGGGATTTTTTTTGATTAGTAATAAAAAGACCAAAAAAATTCCAAAAATTTCTAAAATGTAACGTAATTACTAACAAAATTCGTTAGTAGTTCTAAAGTAGGCAAAGCAGGGAAACAGGACTGATACTGTTTTAAGCACAGGCAAATCAAGGGGCAGCATTTCCCTTGATTCCCTTGCAGGGAGATATAATGCATTAATATATTATTATTAATATTATTAAATACCTCTGGTGCAGGCCTTGCTAGAGTTCTCCTCACTCCAGCTTTTTCCCATTCAGTTTTACCATAGCAGTCTAGGGCCTCCGTTTGAACTCTATGGCTTTTCTTGATTCTGAACTCTTCCTTCTCCTCTCCGTGATCTTTTCACTCCTGCTGCCCTTCTCTCAGCAGTTCTTATGTCCTTCTACTCTGTCCTTCTATCTAAACCCCCTTCCTGGGTGTTTAAATCGCTTTTTTCATCAGTCCTCCAGCCCCTCTAGGAGTGCCGATCTGGATCTCTCTATGGTTTCCGGCTCCTTTTCACTTCCTGGAAGAGGCCTTTCACTCTAATTAGGCTTCAAGCATGGAAAGGCCCGATTTGACTGTGAGTTATGTCTGCAAAGCTATTTTGGAGGGGGAAATTTTCCTGTTGGGGGGACATCCGAAATATTTAATAATCTAACGAAATTTTGAGCCCAGGGGGT
Organism: Anolis apletophallus; assembly: GCA_030556195.1. NCBI lineage: Eukaryota > Metazoa > Chordata > Lepidosauria > Squamata > Anolidae > Anolis > Anolis apletophallus. The sequence goes on from JARBWK010000008.1 coordinate 98,313,208, forward strand.
GCGAAAAAGAAAGTCCACTTCCGGGATTGGCCTTGCGATCCGTATAAACTTGAAAGTCCCATACATACGAATCCCTTCCGATTTCTTTTCATTTTCATAACTTTTTTCTCATGCCTAGTAGCCACCCTTCATGGAAGAGGTTTCAGTGTTTGGGGGGGAAAATCCCTTTGAGCTACTAATCCATCAGCCACTTGAGGATTTATTTTTGAGCTGTAGTCCTTAAAGAACAATTGAAACTAACTTTTCCAGTTTGAAGTTTATCAGGCTTTGGACATCCAGATTCAAATTGCAAATCTATTATATAAAGGAGGTCCCGTCGTCGAACGACTAACAGAGACAGAGAAACCATCCAACGCAGAGACACCAAACTTGGCAACATAAATAGGCCTCAGGCAAGGTAGGTTTTTAGCAAAGAAACTTTCCCCCCCAAAACCTAGAAGGCCCCCAAAACAACAATACAAAAAAACCTACATTTCCCAGCATCCTCTGCGGCCGCCAACGAATCTCCCGGCCTCTACATTCTGACATGATTGGTTGCCAGCGAGGGAGTATTTGCATAACGCCTCTATTGGCCAGCCAACATGAACATTCTGACCCATAACAAACTTTCAGAGGAGGATAAGGCAAAGGGCTGAGGCAGTCACCAACACAAACACCCAATTCACTTCCCACAGAAAATTTAAACCCCTACAAATCACAAACCATGCCCAAAATTGACAGTAAGGCTTCATTAACTTGATTTTCCCGACTAGGCCTCAGCTCATGGGACATTGTGTATGGCCTGAATTGACAGTAAGGCCTCATTAACTTGATTTTCCTGACTAGCCCTCAGCTCATGGGACATTGTATATGGCCTGAATTTACAGTAACCTACCTTGGCACACAGAGCCCCTATGACCCACGCTACATTCTACTGCAGTTTGGAGGAGGGTGGACCATGGATGATGGGATTTGATGTACCTCCATGGATTATGGGATTTGTAGTACTTTCAAACCCTTCATTCCCCACAGACCACTGTGTCCAAGAACCAAGACCGATAAAGACCCAACTTGGCACACAGTGCCCCCATGACCCACACTCCATCCAACTGCAGTTTAGAGGAGGGCACACCATGGATGATGGGATTTCAAGTACCTCCACTCACTTCCAAAGTACCCCACCCACACAAGCATCAACCTCTACATCAACACAGCAGACAGAAAGACAAAAAACATTGTATATCCACAAGCTATGCAGAACGCCAGCAACACCACACACCGACAACTCCACAGGACTTCAACATCCCACCCACCAGAACAACCCACAACGACACAGCCATGACCCCACCAAGACCATAAGTAACATCAATTCCAACCCTTACATACTCAGACTTTCTCGCATCACCTAAATAGGGCACAGCAACGTGTGCCGGGTACAGCAAGTATATAATATTTTAAGACTGAATTCAACACAGCCCTATATTCCAGAATATCAAGGCAGAAATTCCACATTATCTGAGTGTGGACTCAGATAAACCAATTCAAAGCAGATCTTGCGGGATTTTCTGCCTTGATATTCTGGGATATATGGCTGTGTGGAAGGGCCCTCACTTGCAGAATTGATTGAGTTTTCTAGAAAGCCAGGAGAGGGTGAAACAGAACTGTTACTATTGGAGCTGTCTTGTGCTTCTTCTATTATATGAAAGGGAAAACCTAATTTTGCTGGACCTAAGCTTTCATAATCCTCAGGCCCTGGCAGCCTTGGCCACAGGGGGGTTGATGGGAACTGTAATACAAAAAAATGACTCCCTCAACTCCAGGAAAGGCGTAAGATCAGTTTGGGGGGAGGGGTCTTATGTGGGCCTGGTGGAGTGTCTGTGGAGAGGCATCCTTAGACAGCTTGGCTGCACGGGGATGCTGGGAGATGTAGTCCAAAAAGTGTGCCCTCCAACTTCAAGATCTTCAAATAAAAAACAACAGTAAGACCAGGAAAGGGGGGGGGCTGTTGGGAGTACCTACGGGGGTGCAATTGTTTTTTTGCTTGGAGTTCTGCTTGGACTCCTTCATCCAGGGAAAAATGCTTGCTGATGGTTGCTGCGGAGCTGCCCAATGTGTTGGGCCCACCTTTTTTGGTGGGAACCGTGTGGGCGGGGTTTGTGGTGGGCGGGGAGGGCGAAGAGGGCAGCGCAGGGGGTGGGGCTTGCTGCAGAGGAGGAGGGGCAGGGCTTGATGCTGCTGCTGGAGCTTCCCCAAGCCGGGTTGGCACCTTGTCCGGCTCCTCCCGTTCACATGCAGCTTGCGCCCAAGTCAGCACTTTTGTGGGCCGCTGGAGGGGCCCGGAGTGGGGCAGAGGCCGTAGCCATGCCTTAGAGGGAGCACACCAAGCCCATGTAGTCGCTCTCCAGCTGGGAGTAAGGTTGTGGGCCAGTGAGGTAGCCGTAGGCGTCTGCTTTGCCGTAGCCTCCATAGCTACCCCACCGAAGAGCCAGATGCAATCATCAAAAGAGCCACACCTGGCTCCCAAGCCATAGGTTCCTGGCCCCTGCTCTAGTGGTTTGAGTGTTGGATTATGACTCTGGAGACCAGATTTCCATTTGCTGCTCAGCCATGAAAACCCACAGGGTGATGTTGGGCAAGTCACACACTCCTTCCCAGAAAACCCTTTAAGGTTTGCCTTAAAGTCACCATAAGTCAGAAACAACATGAAAGCACATAACAACTTTGTCTACAGTGGCATGTTGATCTGTTTCACTTGTTAACATTATATCTGTTCTATATCTATCCAGCCTGTGATTCTACAACATTGAAGTGCTCATGAGTCTGCAGTAGTAATGGCTGGAGACATCCATGTGGGGGTGCGTACTTTGGATGCCAATGTGGGAGACACTATTGCTAGCCCTTACAGGAGGAACAATTGTTTCAACAATGCAAGGTCGCTGAGACAGTAGTTTCCACAGATAACGGTAATTGCAAGTGGCTAAGAATAAGACATTTGCAGCGGTTCATGTTTTAGTATGCATTCCACTATTGCTTGCTACCTGTATTTTGTAAGCCTCACAATGACGTAACTCAGTGTTTCCCAACCAGTGTGCCGTGAGCGATCATCAGGTGTGCCGTGGGAAATTGGCACTCTCCCCCCTCCTAGCAGCCCCCTCACAGGTTTCCAAGAAACAAATTGAGCCTCTCCGCTTGGAAATTTATTTATTTTTTACTATTTTACTGGATTTTTCTAGAGTCCCCCACCCCACCCCCAAGGAACTGTTTATAACAGCTTCATGACATCCATAGTTAACTGGAAGCAAGTTTCACTCAGGGTGAAATTTCACAAAGGTCTGAAGAACAAGCTCTATGAAGAGCGGCTTGAAGAGCTGGGCATGTTTAGCCTGAAGAAGAGAAGGCTGAGGAAAGACATGATAGCCATGTATAAATATGTGAGAGGAAGTCATATATATGTTTTGTTCATCGAAACAGGCCCAGGTTTCACAGTGAGTGTATAAATACATTTAAAAAACATATTAACTATATGTATTGCTGTGTTAGAGTGTCATTTTGTGTCATTTTGGTTGGTGGTGTGCCCCAGGATTTTGTAAATGTAAAAAACGTGCCGCGGCTCAAAAGAGGTTGAAAAACACTGACGTAACTGCTAACGGCAATGAAGGAACTGGGATCTCATTGGGGCTTTCTCTGGGAGGCAAGAATTGAAATCGTCATCCATCCTACAATAAGTCCAATGCACTAAAGATAGCTGCCTTGGCAACAATAGTGGTGGAACCAAGCAACTTTTGGGCTCACCAATGATTGTAATAGGAAGCATTGATCTTCCTTTTTGGTAATCTCATCCCTAAATCTCATTACACATGGAGGAAAGGTCTAACCTCTACATTCTTCTGCACTGAGATATTTGTGTGTGTGGTCATGCATGTACAGTGTTCCTTCACTACTTCGCAGTCCGGTTTATGCAGACTTGCTGTTTGCGGGTTTTTGAAAATATTAATAAAAACTATAAAATATAAAATATTTACTTCCATTGGAGGCCAGGGACCCCGGAAGTGCGGCAGCCTGAGGCGCGGCAGGGAAGGCCTGCCTCCCTGGCCTTTGCAGACCCTGAAAGTGCGGTGGCCTGAGGCATGGCGGGGAAGGCCTGTCTCCCTGGTCTGCTGCTGCCTGCGTGGCGAGGCTCTGCTGGGGTCTACGGAGACTAGGGAGGCAGGCAGGCACCTTCAGGGTGGGCTGGGAGGCAGATAAGGAAGCGCAGGTAAGAAAATAATATAGAAAATAATGTATAAATATTAAAATTAATATAGCGACCCTACTTCGCAGATTTTCACTTATTGCAGGTGGTCCTGGAACAGGACCCCCGCAAAAAGTGAGGGAACACTGTACATCTAAAAGGGTAAAGGTTTTCCCCTGACATTAAGTCCAGTCGTGTCCACTCTGGAGGTCGGTGTTCATCTCCATTTCTAAGCTGAAGAGTCTGTGTTGTCCATAGACACTGCCAAGGTCATGTGGCCATCATGACTTTATGGAGCACCATTCCCTTCCCACCGGAGTGGTACCTATTGATCTTCTTCAAACTGCTAAGTTGGCAGAAGCTGGGGCTGACAGCCAGGGGCGGTCTAAGGTAATTTTAAATGGTAGGCGACCATTCTTTTGGTGCCCCCAAAAAAAAACATTATTTTGCCGCCCCATGTAAAACAAATATACAATTATAATATCACAATACCATTAGTAGTATTATATTGTATCAATGTATATACAATATATTATACCATACTCATACTATATTATATCATAATTATATTATACTACATTACAATATAATTATATTATAATATATTGACATTATAATACAATATAACATTCTATTATATTGTTATTATAAAATAATAAAATTATTTATTTAAATAAAATTATCCTCTACTAAATATTTTCATTACTCCTATAAAACTCAAATAACCCAAAATAAAGTAAAATAAAATATTATATATTACTATTTTGTACAATACCACTATACTGCAATATTGTTTGTAATATTACATGTAATATAAAATATATCATTATTCTATTGTTATATTGTATTTGTATTATACTGTATGACAATATTAAGCAGAACTGTATAATAATCAACAAGAAATGCAATGTAAATGCATCAAAATCAGAATATATTACCTATCACCCGACTCATAATTCATAGGAGTCTCCCATAAGTCCAAAATTAGGATCCCAATGTAAATGTAAATGAAAAAATAGCCAAAATGTTCAAATGAGGTCGAATACAGGCAGCGCGGCCTGGGCAAACTTGGGCCCACCCACCCACCCTCCATCAAAGTGTTTTGGCCTCCAACTCCCACAACTCCTCATAGCCTCAGGCCCCTAAGGTCAAGACAGAAATAGAGCCGAAGAAAGGAAGGAGGGAGAGAAGAGGTCACAGAGGAGGAGGAGGAGGAAAGCCCTTCATTCATTCCTTCACTTACACTTCCTTCACTGATTCTTTTCTCCTTCCTGCAAAACGCAGCGCATGGGCGGAAACAATGGGAGAGGGAAGCACTCCCTGCCTGCCCGATAGGGAGTGCTTTGCTTACAGGCTTCTGCGCAAGGGAGCTACTGGGCATGTGCGGAGTTTTTCGCGCATGTGCAGTTGCTCCTGCGCTCATCTTCAGCTCCAGAGCAACTGCGCCTGCGTGAAAACCTCCGCGCGTGCCCAGAAGCGGCGTCGGAGCGCACAAGGCCGGGGTCAAAAAGCAGGCAGCTGCAGCACTGTCTGAGGAACATCGGCAGGACCAGGATGGCGCCCCATGCGGCCAGGATGGCGCCCCCTTCCCAGATGGCGCCCTAGGCGGCCGCCTACTTGGCCTATCTTGTAGGACCGTCCCTGCTGACAGCGGAAGCTCACACCGCTCCCCGGATTTGAACCTGCGACCTTTCAGTCAACAAGTTTAGCAGCTCAGCGGTTCAACCCACTACGCCACTGGCACAAACATATCACCAAGCTGCATATTTGGGCCAAAAATGTTGCTCATCCCTGCTATCCGTGTGCCGAGCAATGCCTATTTGTAAAAGGGGACTTGTTCTAGGTCCATTCATCAATTTCACTTTGTGTGGTACATCGGATGGCACAAAACAAGAGAGCAAAGATATCTAGTTCTATGGCACATACTCCTTCATCTGACTTATAGTCTCCCTGTCATGGGTTTTATGTCCCATTTTAGTACATTCTAATTTAGTCTGAATGCAATGGAACGGTAGGATCTGCAGTAATCTAAGATAAAAATACGTCCATGTTGCAAGTTCAACATGGCAACCACTAGTTTACACTGGAAGAGCCCAGTTGTGAGCTAAGTTCGGAAATGTGACTTCTTTGGACTACAATTCCCAGATATTCCCAGTTTGTTGAAAGCCCTTAGGCCTGGAGGGGCCCTGTATTTGACAGAGTCTTCAGTTCAGCCGGGCTGAGTGGGCTTTCACATTCTTGCCATGCATTAGCCAGTTAATTAAGCCTCCTTCCTTCTGAGGCTGAGCAGGCAGGTTATTTCAGGCTTAATCGGAGACCGTGGGCTGGAGATTGCTTCTCCCTGGTGTCCAGCCTGTTGCAATTCTTTTATGACCCTCCTTGGTCCTGGAGTTGATAATTTGTTGACACAGCAGCCCCCTGCCCTGATTATTCCTAGGTGACGGGATGGCAGCAAACAGGCTTGTTTTAAGCTCCCCTGGAAATTAGAGCTGGCTGTGGGGCAGAACTGGCCTCTGGCCATTTTGTTATCGGTCACGACCTTTTCCCTGGAGATCCCACATTTCTCTACATATCTATCTGTACTGGCAAGCAGAGCATCATCACATTCTGTAGAGCGGGGGCAAGACATCTTGCTGCTGTTTCATTCAACCATTCCATTCAACTACTCCGGCTACGAGACTAAGGGAACTTACTGGATCTTATCTGGTTATAAAGAAATACACCAGTGTTTTTCAACCTTTTTTGAGCCGCGGCACATTTTTTACATTTACAAAATCCTGGGGCACACCACCAACCAAAATGACACAAAATGACACTCTAACACAGTAATACATATAGTTAATATGTTTTTAAATGTTTTAGACTACTAACTGGAGCTACATACAGGGAGCATACCACCCCCCGTTGTGTCGGCTGCACTGGTTGCCGGTCCAATTCCGGGCTCAATTCAAAGTGCTGGTTTTGACCTTTAAAGCTCTATACGGTTCTGGCCCAGCTTACTTGTCCGAACGCATCTGCCGCTACGTCCCACCTCGTACTTTAAGATCATCCGGGGAGGCCCTGCTCTCGCTCCCGCTGTCTTCCCAGGTGCGGCTGGTGGGGACGAGGGAGAGGGCCTTCTCGGTGGTGGCTCCCCGTCTGTGGAATGCGCTCCCTAGCGACATACGGTCAATTCCATCCCTCCTGACATTTAGGAAAAAAGTGAAAGCCTGGATGTGGGACCAGGCGTTCGCATAGTAGCACAGGACAGCACTTTAGTAGTTTAATGGAAAGTTGGTGAATAGGGCTCAATGCTTTTATGGACGGAACACTGTTTTTAACATAGGTGAATACATAGGATGTGTGAATATAATTGTATTTTAATGTATTTTAGTGTCGAATGCTGGAGGGTTTTATATTGTGTTTTTATACTGCGATTGTGATGTAGGCATCAAATTGTGCCTTTGGAAGCCGCTCTGAGTCCCCCCTCGGGGGTTGAGAAGAGCGGGGTAAAATGCCGTAAATAAATAAATAAATAAATAAATGTATACATTCAGTGTGAAACCTGGGCCTGCTTCGATGAACACAACATAGATATCATGGCAGGAATGGCAGAAAGACACACACGAAGATCTTGCTCAACAGCTGTCAATTTCTCTCTGTGTTCTTATGCATCAATAAGGAAGGAAGGAAGGAAGGAAGGGAGGAAGGAAGGAAGGAAGGAAGGAAGGAAGGAAGGGAAGGAAGAGAGAAGGAAGAATGGAACCAAAGAGCAAAGAAAGGGAGGAAAGAAACAGTTAGAGAGGGAAGAAAGAAAAAGGAAAAGAAGAAGGAAAAGAAAAAGAGGGAAGGAGAGAAAGAGGGAGGGAAGGTTGGGAGTTGTAGGCCAAAACACCTGGAGGGAGGGCCCAAGTTGGCCCACGCCTGCCTTAAGTAAGCAAACCCTGTTAGTTTTTGGCCACTGCTTAAAGGTACCTCAACCCTGTGTCCCGAACGCCACTCGACCCGCCTTGGCTGAGTGTGAGGGAATCATGGGAGTAATAGTTTGACACCATCTTGAGCCTCCCCAAACTACAAATCCCGGGATTCCCCAGCTTTGAGCCCTGGAAGACCAAGGGGTGCCTCACTGCATGAATGCTACAGTGTAGATCCGCCCCAGGCAGCCGGGGGAAGTCCCATCCCAGGATCTCTCTCTCCACATGGCTCTTTCCACCTGACGCAGTCCCCGCCTTTCAGCTCAAACCCTTCCGAGGCCGAGGAAGGAGCGGAGGAAGCCCAAGAAGGCAAGTGGTGAGTCCGGCGGCACAAGGCTTCCCAAAAGGAGGCTGTGTTTGCGGGACTCAAGCAAGGGATCGAGCCCCGGCTAGGGCTTCCTGGTAGGACAGGAGCTCTCTCTCTCTCTCTCTCTCTCTCTCTCTCTCTCTCTCTCTCTTCTATCTCCAATTTTCCATGGCACACCTGATGATCGCTCACGTCACACTAGTGTGCTGCGGAACACCAGTTGGGAAACACTGAAATACACTGTATGAAGATGTCACCCTTTCTCAGCCTCCGGTGAAGACCAAAGTGGTTCTACACCTATTAAAAACCAGTTCCCAAAAAGAAAGGGGTCCACAATTGTGGACTGGCCACCCAGAATGTGCTATAAGGTCTCCTTGCTCTCAAGAATTTATACCCAGAAAACTATTTCCAAGGGTCTCCTTATGAAGTGTGATAGAGGACATGGTTTCAGAGGTATCTTCAGTCAATCATCAGTGAATGAAGTGCCTTCAGTTCAACTGTTGTGATCTCCGGACTGTGTCTGTAAACCAGTGATGTCAGCTACTGCAAAGTCGGAGGGCACATAATATCACCATCTTCTTCTTCTTCTTCTTCTTCTTATTATTATTATTAAAGCTCTGGATCTGGTTATTGCATCTGAGAGAAACTCCTAGAACAAAAAAGGCAGGATAGACATGTACTAAACCAAATAAACAGTGTGTCAATTTTATATTTTTATTTATTTATTATTTGGACTTGTACGCCGCCATTCCCCGAGGGCTCGGAGCGGCTTACAATCAGGTAAAACACACAGAGGCAAAAGCATACATATTAAATTAGCTTAAAAAAGATTTCTGGCCTAGCAATCAAAGGCTAGCCAGAAAAGATGAGTCTTGCAGTCCTTGCGGAAGGAGCTGTTGAGCAAGACTTTCATGTGTGTCTTTCTGCCATTCCTGTTGTGTTAATCGAAACAGGCCCAGGTTTCACGCTGAGTGTATAAATATATTTAAAAACATATTAACTATATGTATTACTGTGTTAGAGTGTCATTTTGGGTCATTTTGGTTGGTGGTGTGCCCCAGGATTTTGTAAATGTAAAAAATGTGCCACGGCTCAAAAAAGGTTGAAAAACACTGGTCTATACCAGGGCTGTCCAACTTCTATCGGGGTCCAGGGCCGGAATAGAGGTCACTGATGACCTCGGGGGCCGCTCGGCCCGCCCAAGCCCTGCCCCCAGGCCCCAGGCCCCCAGGCCCCACCCCCCAGCCCAGGCCCCGCCCTCTCCTAAAGCTGTCATTCTCCTGGGCAGCGCGTCACAGGCCTGGCGTGATGCTGCCCCTGGCACCGCCTACTCCTCCTTTTCATGCGCCCCCCACCCTTCCTAGGGCGGGGGAGCCGCCGGGGCAGAAGGCGGCGCCAGCCTGGTCTATACTAAGCAGCATTTAATGTTTGCCGTGTATGTGTGCTGTGATCTGCCCTGAGTCCCCTTCAGGGTGAGAAGATCGGAATATAAATGAAGTGCTATTTTATTATTATTATTATTGCAGACCACTCGTAGGCTGCAGACCACTAGTTCGGAACCACTGCTTTAGATATTTAGGTAACCTCTTTCTCATTTCCAGTGTACCCAATATGACATACGTATGTCCATATCCAAATCTGTTGCTTCCTTTACGCCAGATGAGAGACATCAGCTTTAAACTTAGTTTCTACACTGCCTCATCTTTGCTGCCCTGGTTACTGGTCCATTATGTTTACTTTCATGTTTATCAATATTTCCTAAATATTAATAGCAAGTAAGAGTTTTTAAATAGAAAAATACACTGGAAAAATGTTTGAGAGTTCTGTCACCTTTTGAAGGTCATGGCTAAAACATGCCTAAATCTATAGGGCCATATGGCTCATACCAATGATCTTGCGATCTCTACTTGGAAGACGTTAGAACCAAGTTCTGTGCCTGTTCAGTTTTCCCCAAAGTTTATTTAATCCTTAATGAAATATTTTGCAGCAATTTTTTTAAATCCCTGTCAGAATTGTAAGAATTAAAACCCGTCAGCCTTAAATGTGGTCATAATTGAAATGTTTTGTTGTTTAGCAATAATATTTATTTAGAGTGTTCAAAGTGATCCATATACATATAATGTTGGAATAATCCTTCCAACATTATTACTGCCATACCGCCAATGGGGGATTGAGGTCAAGAGGGAATGTCTTGCATAGGACAAACCGTTGAGTTAATAACGGAAGGGGACTTTGAATAAGCAATATACTGATTCAAAACAGAGTCTTTTAGCAACATGACTAATGTGGGAGGGCTTGTACATTTCACCAGAACTTGGAAGTAGCAAGTTATAATCAACATGTCAGTAGTTACTTAAGACTTGCATACTCTCATGCACACCACTAAAGTCTGTATAAGAAAGACCCATCTACACGGGCATATAATGCAGTTTGAAACCAACTCAAGAACGGGAAATGTAATGTTGGTGGACAGGAAAAGAGATTTAAAGATGGGCTTAAAGCCAATCTTAAAAACTGTGGCATAGACACCGAGAACTGGGAAGCCCTGGCCCTTGAGCACTTTAACTGGAGGTCAGCTGTGACCAGCAGTGCTGCAGAATTTGAAGAGGCATGAATGGAGGGCGAAAGGGAGAAAAATGCCAAGAGGAAGACACATCAATCCAATTCAGAGCAAGACCACCTTCCACCTGAAAACTGAAGTTCTCGTTGCAGGAGAACATGTGGATCAAGAATATGGCTCCACAGCCACCTACAAACCCACTGCCAAGACACCAGATTTGAGGACCATCATCCTCGAGCTATGAGGGATCGCCTAAGAGAGATACGGCCGTATAGATGGGGCCTCAAAAGCAATGCAGTCAATAGAAATGATGTTATTTTATTAGTGTAACATGTAATGGCTTCCTAAATAATTTTTAAATGGATTTTAGAGGCATTTTAGACTATTTTTTTTCAAGCTTCACCGTGTACATTGCATCATTCCCTTGCTGACACATTCCTTTTAAATAACAGAAAAGCAATGGAAAGACATGGCAAATTAATGGAGTACCCAGTTGAAAAGAGGCATTGTAACATTTGATTTGCCATGATTACTGCTTCTTTGTGGTTACTTTCATCTTTGCCAATAATAGGAAGAGCAAGCGAGAGCTCCTAAAAAGCAAAGTACATTGCAAGATTGCTTGATTTCTCCTCAACCTTTTCAGGATCATGGCTCCTTTGCATATAAAACACATCTAAATGGGTATGCGGCTCATACCCATAACTTGGCAATCTACTTGCAAGGCGTTAGATATGAGCTGCTGTCCGCAACAAATATTGCCACAAAGGGTTTTGGGTGCTAGGTATAAACCCCTTGATGCTGTTAGCATTGCTGCTTTGCTTTAAGGCAGCATCCAATGTAATCTTGATTGGTTCCCCCCCACCTTACCCACTCCCTCCAAAATTACCCTCCAAACATGGTAATTAGCATACATTAGGAAAACATTTTCTCTGCTCAAGACCAGATGGGCTTTTCTTCATTTTGCCCTCTTCCTAGCCACACTTCCATGGCTGAAAACATCTTCTGTTAGCTTCGAAACTGCATTATATGACAGTGCAGACCCAGCCTTAGTTTCAGGCCCGGATTAAGACCTTTTTGCGCCCTAGGCCAGGGCTGTCCAACTGGCGGCCCTGGGGCCGGATCCGGCCCCCCAGCCTGTTGGGCACGGCCCCAGCTATGCCCCCAGCCGCCATTTTTAAATTTTTAAAAAAAATTCTAATTTTTTTTAAAAAATGGCGGCGGGGGGGGGGGGGGAGGCGGGGCAGGGAGGAGGAAGAGAGCTAGCTCCTCCTCCCTGCACCGCCCCCTCCGTCCCTCTCTCCGCGCCGAAAAGGAGGAGTAGGCGGCGCCAAGGGCAGCGCGTCACGCCAGGCCTGTGACGCGCTGCCCTTGGCGCCGCCGTCTGCCCCACCACCGGTGGCTCCCCGCCCTAGGAAGGGCGGGGGCCACCGAAAAGGAGGAGTAGCGGCGCCAAGGGCAGCGCGTCACGCCAGGCCTGTGACGCGCTGCCCGGGAGAATGACACCTTTAGGAGAGGGCGGGGCCTGGGCTGGGGGCGGGGCCTGGGGGCGGGGCCTGGGCTGGGGGCAGGGCCGAGCGGCCCCCGAGGTCATCAGTGACCTCTATTCTGGCCCTGGACCCGGTAGAAGTTGGACAGCCCTGCCCTAGGCCACACTTTGGAATTACGCCCCCTTTCGCGCGCCACCACTCGGGGCCCGCCCCTGGAGGGAGTGACGTTGCTCGGGCTGCACTCCTCCTCCCTCCCTCCTTCTGAGGACACGGCGAGTTGTCCTGCAGGCAGCTGCGCTGTGTGAATGGGGTGCCGCGTGGAAGGGCGCCGCGCAGCTGCCGCTGGGACAACTCGGCATGGCCTCAGAAGGAGGGAGGGAGGAGGAGTGTAGCCCGAGCGACATCACTCCCTCTGGGGGCGGGGCCTGAGTGATGTCGCTCAGGCCCCGCCCCTGGAGGGAGTGATGTCGCTCGGGCTGCACTCCTCCTCCCTCCTTCCTGAGGCCATGCCGAGTTGTCCCGCAGGCAGCAGAAGCTGCGTTGCGTGAATGGGGCGCCGCATGGAAGGGCGCCATGCAGCTGCCACTGGGACAACTCGGCGTGAGTAGAAACCTGGAGGGGACCGTGCCTATCTAACCTGAATAAACACACTGGAACAGTATGATATAAATCATAATAAGTAATATTTGCAACGGTGTTGGCTGTATCACATAAATTACATACTATACAGAATATGAACCATACAAAATACACAAATGTGTTAGTGAATACATGCAACAACACACAAGGCGCACTAACAGAGAGGGTTCCTACCCATGGATGCAAAGTCCAGACCCACAATGTCGAAATAATAATGAAAGTTCAATATAAATTCAAATTCAACTGGGACTGAAGCCAATGATGCAATAGTTAATGGAATATTCCACATGGGGTAAGGACTCAAGTTTGTAAGTCCCCAATGGGATGTAGTGGCCAGAAAGCCGCTACAGAGCGTCAAACCGCTCCGTGAAATGCAAACAGAGATGGTTGCGGCTGCTGAAGTGACCAGCCGCTGCCAGGCGGCAAACTGATCCGGGGAATCCAAACGGGGACAGTCGCGGCTGGGGAGACACCGCCACTATAAACAGGCCGACGAGGGAGTGTTTACCCCAGAATCCCACATCTCGTTTCGCCCCCACGGGTCTTTGTCAAGGCCAGGTGGTAATTGGTAAGTATCGTGTCACATACACATAAAGGCGACAGGCATGCAAAATTTGTTTGCTCTGTCCTCCGACTCTCTGTCCAGATGTGGGATTCCAGGATAAGCACTCCCTCGTCGGCCTGTTTATAGTGGTGGTGTCTCCCCGGCCGCAACCGTCCCTGTTTGGATTCCCCGGATCAGTTCGCCGCCTGGCAGCGGCTAGTCGCTTCAGCAGCCGCAACCGTCTCTATTTGCATTTCACGGAGCGGTTTGATGCTCTGTAGCGGCTTTCTGGCCACTACATCCCATTGGGGACTTACAAACTTGGGTCCTTACCCCATGTGGAATATTCCAACAACTCGGCGTGAGTCATCGCTATTTCTTTATTTTGGCCTTGATCTGGCGCCCCCTTTGGCTTACGCCCATAGACCACGGCCTTGCTTGCCTAATGGATAATCCGGGCCTGCTTAGTTTACCGGTAAGTCCCAGCCATAGTTTAAATCCATCATCCCTTATGAACCTGCTAGGACTTTAAGATCATCCGGGGAGGCCCTGCTCTCGATCCCGCCTGCGTCACAAACACGTTTGGTGGGGATGAGAGACAGGGCCTTCTCAGTGGTGGCCCCTCGGCTATGGAACGCCCTTCCTGGGGGCATCAGATTTTTATTTATTTATTTAAAACTTTTTTACCCCGACTTTCTCACCTCCATAGAGGGACACAGATTGGCCCCCTCCCTCTTAACATTTCGGAAAAGAGTCAAGACTTGGTTGTTTGAACAAGCGTTTCAAAATGCAAGGTTAATGACATAGGAATTGGAATGACTGGACGACGAGATTGGACAATGGTTTTATTCGGAGACGTAATTGATGTAATTGACATAATTGATGAATGTTTTAAATACTAGTGTTATGGTTTTATATTATGTGTTCATGCTTTTAAATGTTTTATGGTGTATTGAGCATCGCATTGTTGCCTCTGTAAACAGTCGTCTGAGGGCTGAGAAGGGCGGTAAACAAATACAGTAAATAAATAAATAAATGTACAGCAGCTCTATACTATACATCTATGGAAATAATGTGTTGGCCATCGCCCCAGCTATAGTAACCTTCCATATAGATTATTGCAATGTGCTGTGTGGAGATTTGCAATTAAAAATGCACTGGAAATTGCACTCCTCATCTCTCAGCGTCCCTTGTTGTTCCTTCTGCATTCCTCAGCGTTCCTGGAGTTCTTTAATGGCCTCATAATTCAGTCAAAATTTGCCTCCCTACATTAATGTGGTACCTTAATCTCCTACTTGACAGATGCAACTGTCTTTCGGGATGCAAAAGTCGACAGCAGGCTACACTTAATGGTCGAGCACCCACCTTGACCCGGGCAGGCCTCGAACTCATGACTTACTGGTCAGACAGATCTTATGCAGCTGACACTTAGCCAGCTGCGCCACATTCCCGGTGCTGCGCCACATTCCCAGTTGATCCAGGATTGGTTCCCAGGTATGAAGTGTGATTGGGCTGTTGGATTATATTACATTTTTGTATACCAGTTGCAATAGCTCACAGTCTATTTCCAAGCATAGTTTAAAATGTTGGCCTCTTTTATGTCCTAGCATCCTTTTCCTTCAATGTACCTGGCTCTCATCTTCATTATCACCTCTATGATGTAGGTTGGGCTGAGAGAATAGTTTGAGTTCACATAGTGAACCATATGGCTCAGTAGGGAATAATCACAGGATGTCTCAAAGCTACACTTGTTAATAGACTCTACAAGGTACTAGCTGGCCCCCCCCCCCCAAATGTGCCACGGGAAGTTGCTGCTAACTATGAGAGAAATAAGGCCAAACACTGTGAAACTGTTTAAAGCTACAGACAATGCGGTCACTGTTGCCCGTTTTTGGTCTAGAACTATTTACCCGCTAGTGCTCCCTCTATTTTAACAGTTTTATACTTTTGACACAAAATATATAAGTAGGGATTAGATCTTGGATCTCTCAAATCTTGTAAACCATTTCAGCTCTAAATGACTTGGAAAGAAACTATAGTTGAATTAAACATGCCTTTAGGGGTGTTAAGTGCCTTGAAATCATCCACCCACCTATGATGACCCCATGCATTTCCTAGAGCAGGGGTGCTCATTAGGTAGATCGCGATCTACAGGTAGATCGCGTAGGGAGTCTTGGTAGATCGCAGGCAGGGCGGGAGGAAGGCTCAGTTCCGCTCCGCAGGCTCCCGACGCCGCCCAAGTGCAGAAGGAGGTTGGACTGGATGGCCCTTGGAGGTCTCCTCCTATTCTAGGAACCTATTGTTATTATTATTATCAGAGGCTGAATGGCCATCTGTGAGGAATGCTTTGATTGTGTTTTTCCCTTATGGCAGAAGGAGGTTGGACTGGATGGCCCTTGGAGGTCTCCTTCTACTCTAGGAACCTATTGCTGTTGTTGTTACTATTATTATTAGTAGTAGTAGTAGTAGTAGTAGCAGCAGCAGCAGAGGCTGAATGAATATTATCATCATTATTATTATGAATAAATTCAGGGGCTTATTATACTCACATTTAGTTGAATTCAGTCTTAAAATACATTATATGAAATAAATGTCCAAATATTTAGCTTTTATAGCTCTCTGAGTAGTGGGTAGGTAGATCATTTTGACTTGGTTGTTTTATAAGTAGCTCGCATGCTGAAAAAGCGTGAGCACCCCTGTCCTAGAGTTTTCTTACACATGAAATATTCAGTTCCTTCCTCTGAAATATAGTTTACAGCGCTAGGTACTTGTTGGCAATCTCCAAATCCATGTACCGGTACTAGCTGACCGTGCTTAGCTACTAAAATCAGGCAGGATCTGAGTCTTTTAGGGTAAATATCTGTATCTAAAGATGCAAATCCGTATCTTTGAGGCTGGTATATAAATGTTGGTCAATAAATACTGAATTGGAATTTTCTTGGTTGCTTTGCAGACCTTGTGGGCATGTTGGGTGGATCAACAGTAACTCTCTGCCTCGGAGTGTGGTGGAAGCACCTACTTTGGAGGCTTTTAAACAGAGGCTGGGTGGCCATCTGTCAGGGGTAGTTTGGTTGTGCTTTTCCTGCATGGCAGAAAGTTGGACTCATTGGCCCATGCGATCTCTTCCAACTCTATGATTCTATACAAGTTGGACAAGGGATACAGAGACAGTTAGATTCTCCAAATTAATTGAAATCATTAGAACTGAGTCAAGGCAAACTGACTGCAAAAATGTATCAATACCAAAAACACTTTATCAAAGGCCCATTCTATACTGCCATATAACCCAGATTGTCAAATCAGATAATCCACATTATCTGCTTTGAACTGAATTATATGAATCTACACTGCCATATAAGCCAGATCAAAGCAGATAATCTAGATCAGGTGTGCTTACACCTTTTCAGCATGTGAGCTACTTATAAAAGAACCAAGTCCAAATGATCTACCTACCCACTACTCAGAGAGCCATAAAAGCAAAATATTTGGAAATTTATTTCGGTGAGAGCCATACCTGTATAATATATTTTAAGACTGAATTCAACTAAATTTATTTATTTATTTATTTATTTATTTATTTATTTATTTATTTATTTGGGCTTGTACAGCGTCATTCCCAGTGGCTCGGGGCGGTTTACAACACAATTCAATAAAACAAACAATGGGCAAAACATACATATAATAGTAAGTAAAACAGCAAAATAAAAACGCAGGTAAAATCACAAGCTAAAATTACAAGCTTTCTAAGGCCTGTGAGTCCCTGAATTTATTCATAATAATAATGATGATAATATTCATTCAGCCTCTGATAATAATAATAATAGTAACAACAACAGGTTCCTAGAGTAGAAGGAGACCTCCAAGGGCCATCCAGTCCAACCTCCTTCTGCCATAAGGGAAAAACACAATCAAAGCATTCCTCACATATGGCCATTCAGCCTCTGATAGTAATAATAATCATAATAATAATCATAATAATATCAATAGGTTCCTAGAATAGGAGGAGACCTCCAAGGGCCATCCAGTCCAACCTCCTTCTGCCATAAGGGAAAAACACAATCAAAGCATTCCTCACAGATTGCCATTCAGCCTCTGATAGTAATAATAATAATAATAATAACAACAACAATGGGTTCCTAGAATAGGAGGAGACCTCCAAGGGCCATCCAGTCCAACCTCCTTCTAAACCTGGGCGGCATCGGGAGCCTGCGGGGCGGGACTGAGTCTTCCTCCCGCCCTGCCTGCGATCTACCAGGACGCCCTACGAGATCTACCAGTAGATCGCGATCTACCTAATGAGCACCCCGATCTAGATTTTATATGACGGTGTAGAATGGGTATAAGTCATGAATCTGGCAGATACTACAAGAGGTAGATCTTTGTGTAAAGCTCTGCCTTCATTTGGCTTTTTTGACTGGGGTGGGGTGGGGGGGTGGGGGTCAGACTATCAACTACTTCTTGCACGTTCACCACCAAAGCCCTCTTCTTGTGCTGTCCTCATTCCACTAGAGTTCAGTTTCCTACAAAATACCTACGTTGGAACAATTATATTTGGGAGGGGGTACATTTCCCAGAATCTGATGGGTATTCTATAAGTTATCATTAAAAAACCCCTAATATTTAACTGGAATAGGCTTTGAAGGTACTTTGTGGTGGCTTCAGTCCCATACCACCCAACTGTCCTGATTTACCATGGTCACGAACATCCCTAGTTAATGGAAAGCCTCTTCTGATCAAAGCTTGCCAAGAAAAACCCATGATCTGGTTGTTTTAGGGCAGGGGTGCTCATTAGGTAGATCGCGATTCACTGGTAGATTGCGTAGGGCAAGGGTGCTCACACTTTTTCAGCATGCGAGCTACTTATAAAACAACCAAGTCAAAATGATCTACCTCCCCACTACCCAGAGAGACCAAAGAGCCACTCCTGATCTACATACATTTTTAGGGGCACTTAAGACGTGGCTTTTCAGAAGAGCCTATGATTGTTAGTAACAAGCAGTGACTATGTAACCTGTTTATTTTAATTGTGTAAGTTGCCCAGAGCACCTTTGGTGGAGGGCGACTCATAAGAAATAAAGTTAGTTAGTTAAAAGCAAAATATTTGGAAATTTATTTCAGTGAGAGCCATATAATATATTTTAAGACTGAATTCAACTAAATGTGAGTATAAGAAGCCCCTGAATTTATTCATAATAATAATGATGATAATATTCATTCAGCCTCTGCTGCTACTACTACTACTACTAATAGTAACAACAACAATAGGTTCCTAGTGTAGAAGGAGACCTCCAAGGCCATCCAGACCAACCTCCTTCTGCACCTCGGCGGTGTCGGGAGCCTGCGGGGCGAGACTGAGCCTTCCTCCCGTCCTGCCTGCGATCTACCAGGACACCCTACGCCTACGTGATCTACCAGTAGATCGTGATCTACCTAATGGGCACCCCTGGCGTAGGGCGTCCTGGTAGATCACAGGCAGGGTGGGAGGAAAGCTCAGTCCCGACCCGCAGGCTCCCGACGTCGCTCAGGTGGAGGAGGAGGTTGGACTGGATGGCCCTTGGAGGTCTCCTCCTATTCTAGGAACCCATTGTTGTTGTTGTTATTATCATCAGAGGCTGAATGGTCATCTGTGAGGAGTGCCTTGATTGTGTTTTTCCCTTATGGCAGAAGGAGGTTGGACTGGATGGCCCTTGGAGGTCTCCTTCTACTCTAGGAACCTGTTGTTGTTGTTACTATTATTATTATCAGTAGTAGTAGTAGTAGCAGAGGCTGAATTAATATTATCATCAATATTATTATGAATAAATTCAGGGGCTGACATTTCCTGACATTTCGGAGGAAGGTCAAGACCTGGCTATTTGACCGGGCATTTGCAAATGAAGTATGATTATCAAATAGAGACCTAAGGAACGACGACGATGCAATTGGAAATCGACTTAATAATGAGACGCTGATATTGTGTTTTTAACGTTAAATGTTAAATTGTATATGTTGAAATTGTATTGATAATTGTTGATTTGTTTGTCTTGAGCAGTTCCTGCTATTTGTACACCGCATCGAGTCGCCTTCGGGCTGAGAGGCGGTCTAGAAGCAAAGTAAATAAAATAAATAAATAAATAAATAAATACTATACTCACATTTAGTTGAATTCAGTCTTAAAATATATTATATGGCTCTCACTGAAATAAATTTCCAAATATTTTACTTTTATGGCTCTCTGAGTAGTGGGTAGGTAGAGCATTTTGACTCGGTTGCTTTATAAGTAGCTTGCATGCTGAAAAAGTGTGAGCACCCCTGTTTTAGGGTCATCATAAATTGAAAATGACTTGAAGGCACACAACAACAACAGGGACGCAGCAAAGGCCTGAAAATTGCCCATCAACAGTTCATACCTAGACAACAGGGACTGAGCAGACGCATAAACATCAAGACAACAACCTTCCACATAGAAGTTGAGATATATTGGACTTTTAGTTAATGTTACTAATTCTTTCTAAATTTGCATCTATACACCTATATAAACATATGTTAATTTTATGCAAATCAGTATTCTTTTCTTTTCTGATGATGGATTTCCTCTTTTGTTGGTACTGTCTGAGTGGCCTCCCTGCCTGTGGTTTTTAAAACACAATTGAGATTGGGACTGGGATATCTCAGGAATGACCTCCTGCCAAATGCACTGCTTGTGAATATCACTGGGCCGCTCGGATCTTCCTTATCATTCTGCCATTGATGAAACAACAGAGAAAGGATTTTCTTTTTTGCCTAGCAATGTGAAACATTTTGGGGGGGGGGGGGAAGCGGAGAAGACTGAAAAAAACACACCCTCTTTTCTTGTCTTTCCTCCCGCAAAGCCTTTCTTGTTCCGAAAAATTAGGAAAATATTATGGAACATTCTGTTTGAGAATTATTAATTCAATGTTTATGACAATATATGAATATACTTCCAAAATTATTTCTCAAAATGATGTAACAGGAAGTATTTTCTGGAACACTGTGAACAGTATCAAGTCGTTGCCAATCCTGGCCTTGGTTTCTTTTCTCAGTTCTTTTTCTGGGAATGAATGCTGTTTGGAAGATGAGAGGAAAACATAATTTCCTTTGTTTTACCAGTGTTGATGGCTCCATATTGGTCTTGGCCTGCTTCTCATAAACTGGCTGAACCAGAGGCTCCTTACATTTCTGAACCCTGCAGCTCTATGCATAACAAAATATAAACAAATTGGAAACGCAGTTTGTAATTAATGGACTGTACTCTTTAATACACCACGCATGCTACTTTTATGCCAATCCAAAGTATGAGCAAATTCAAAGTGGAACATGCACTATTTTAAGTAAAAATTTAGATGAAGATCCGCAACTTGAGTTCCATGAGGACTGTTTTGATTTGTTTTCAGGGGAACTACTTTGTGAAATGCTTTACTTTGGTTGATAGAGCTCAGCTGTCGAAATCCTGTGCTATTTGAGGATGTGTGTGCAAAGTTCCTCTTAACCCATATCACTTTTCCATCTATAGTAGACACCATTGTCCTACCAGTGTTTTTATATCCTGAATTTACTCCAGTAAGGCTTGTTTGTTTTTTAAAGTCAGGTGCGACTTGAGAAACTGCAAGTCGCTTCTGGTGACAGAGAATTGGCTGCCTGCAAGGACGTTGCCCAGGGGGTGCCTAGATGTTTTGATGTTTTACCATCCTTGTGGGAGGCTTCCCTCATATCCCTGCATGGGGAGCTGGAGCTGATAGAGGGAGCTTATCTGCGCTCTTCCCGGATTTGAACCTCCGACCTGTCAGTTTTCAGTCCGGCCGGCACAAAGATTTAACCCATTACACCATCAGGGACTCCTCTCCAGTAAGGTGAAGATGGCATTTACAACTTTCTGGTACTAATGACTTTGTCCTCACCACAACCCTGTGAGATGGACCAGATTAATAAAGCTTTATAATAAAGCTTTATTTGCACCAGGAATGTGGTGCAGCTGGCTGAGTGTCAGCTGCATAAGATCTCTACTGACCAGAAGGTCATGAGTTCGAGGCCTGCCCGGGTCGGGGTGAGCTCTCGACCAATTTGTGTAGCTTGTTGTTGACCTTTGCAACCCGAAAGACAGTTGCATCTGTCAAGTAGGAAATTTAGGTACCACTTTGTGGGGAGGCTAAATTTAACTGATTTCTGGAATGTTAAATTGCCTCTATGTCTGTCTATATATGTTGTATGCCAATGGCATTGAATGTTTGCCTCTATATGTGCATTATGACCCGCCCTGAGTCCCCTGCAGGGTGAGAAGGCCGGAATATAAATGATGTAAATAAATAAATAAATATCCCACCACCATCTCCCCAAAGGGACTTGGGGCGGCTCACAGAAAGTATTCGATAGTGCAACAAAATACAAATGCCACAAAATACAAAAAAGTTTTTTTTTAAAAAATGCAATAAACAGAAATAAAACCCCAATTTAAAAGATACTATAAAACCCAGCTAACTACAAAAATAGCGGCTGTGTATAATATCAATCCCCATAAAGTACAGAAGTGAAGCAACTCACTAAGCCCTCGAATAAAGTGATTAAGGCCATAATCCCTAAACAAGATCAAAAGCTTATTTTAAAAGCCATGTTTTTAGGTGTTTCCAGAAAACTTGGAGGGGGGGTACCCTAATCTCTTTAGGGAGGGCATCCCAAAGCCAGGGAGCCATCACTGACAGGGCCCTCTCTCTTGTCCCCACCAACTGCGTTTTGAGACGGAGGTGGGATCGAGAGGAGTACCTCCCGAGCAGATTTTAGGACCTGTGCCCGTTCATAGAAGGAATTATGGTCTTGAAGATACGTTGGACCCGAACCGTATAGGGCTTTGTAGGTAATTACCTGTACTTTTAATTGGGCCTCGAAACTTGTTGGCAGCCAGTGAAACTGCTTTAATAGGGGCTTTGTATGCTCCCTATAATCCACCCCAGTTAGTAATCTGGCTGCTGAGCTCTGGACTAATTGCAATTTCCAAGCCATTTTCCATGGCAGCCCCATGTGGAGTGCACTGCAGTAGTCCATTCTAGATGTGACTAAGGCGTAGGCCACAGTGGCCAAGTCAGGCTTTTTGAGGTATGGTCACAGCTGGTGCACAAGTTTTAACTGAGCAAAGGCTCTCCAAGCCACCTCTGACACCTGAGCTTCAGGCATCAGCGCTGAATCCAGGAGGATCCCCAGACTGTGGACCTGTTTCTTCAGGGGGATTGTAACCTTGTCAAACACAGATTGCCACCCTATACCCTGATCAGGAGGACTTCTGTCTTGTCTGGATTAAGCCTCAGTTTGTTGGCCCTCATCCAGTCCATCACAGATTAAAGGCACTGGTCCAGGATCCGGGGTGCTTCCTTGGAATGAGGTGGAAAAGAGTAGTAGAGTTGTGTGTCATCTGCGTAGAGATAGCACCCAGCGTTTTTATGTCAATGTTACTTGTAAATAGCATGAGGTAAAGAATTGAACCTTGCAGAACTCTACAGGTCAATGGCCAGGAGTCTGAGCATGTGTCCCCGAACATCACCATCTGGGTACAATCCTATAGGAAGGAGCGGAGCCAATGCAGAGCAGTGTCC
This sequence comes from Anolis apletophallus, assembly GCA_030556195.1. Taxonomy (NCBI): domain Eukaryota; kingdom Metazoa; phylum Chordata; class Lepidosauria; order Squamata; family Anolidae; genus Anolis; species Anolis apletophallus. The sequence continues at coordinate 98,336,489 of JARBWK010000008.1, forward strand.
CCAAGACTCATTCCAGAGAGCTGACCCAGAGGATACCATGGTCAATGGTATTGAAAGCCACTGAGAGATCCAAGACAACCAGCAGGGACGAACTCCCCCATCTAGCTCTCTGTGGAGGTCATCTACCAAGGTGACCAAAACTGTCCCCACTCCATGGCCTGACCTGAAACCAGATGGTGAGGGATAAGAAAATTGACTTCGGGAAGCAACTGAGAATTTTTATGCCCTGGATCTCCAAGCTCCCAGTCTAAAACTCTAACCACTACACCACACCGACCCTCTATAGCAGGGGTGCTCACACTTTTTCAGCATGGGAGCTACTGATTAAAAAACCAAGTCCCAAAGATCACCTACCCAGAAATGTAAAATGTTTAACTATTTTCTTATTTATTTATTTATATTTATTATTCATTTTTATGTACCGCTCCTTCCAGCAGGCTCGGGGCAGTTTACATAAAATGAAGTTATAAAACATCAACATTTCAATTTAATAACAATATAAAACAGAGCATAAAAATACATCCAACCACCCCATTTCTCCCACACTGCCATATTACCACTCATATTATCAGCCAGAAAGTAAGAAGAGAGGCTTTTGAACTGCAAGGCCATTTAATACTCAGCAAGGTAAACAAAGGGGCATGCAAAAATACATCCAACCACCCTATTTCTCCTACATTTCCATATTCCCCAACATATATTTCTCAAGGAACAAAGCAAGCAGAGAGGCTTTGGAGCTAAAAGGCCATTTTTAAACATTAAAAATAAACAAAGAGAAATGCCACAGAACAATCAAGCACCCACCCCAAAGTAAAAAGACCGACCTTTGAGATGCGGTAAGGAAATGACCCCAAAGTGTCCTTCTTCTCCTCCTCCGTCATTGCTCCTATTTCCACGCCGTCAACATGCGTGCCGCCTCCAAGAGCTCACGAGAAGTCCGAGAGGCAGAATGGGCGCTTCTGCGCATGTGCGCGGGGCCAGCCATGCATCACGTCATCCAGGCCCGCCCCCTTTGGTCTCCTACGACTCTGAGTGGCTGGAGGACAGAGGGAGGAGGAGGAATCCAAAAGAGGGGACCCATTCTGCCTCTTGGACTCTGGAGCTTTTGGAAGCGGCGCGCGAGCAGGGAGCAGGGAGGAGCAACGACGGAGGACTTCTTTGCAGCGTGCAGGGGCGCGTGAAGAGGACCAACTGCAAAAAACCTGGTCAGGGGCCTCAAGATCACCAGGATGAGGCCCAAAGATCACCCTGGTGATCCCGATCACCATTCTGAGCACCCCTGCTCTACAGAATAATTCCTCCTCCACCATTATGTTCTATTGATGGAAAGGCCTTTAGGAAACATTTTATTCCACCTGTGCACAGAATTAATTGGTACCAGGTCATATTTGCTGGATGTGTGCAAGGATTAAAGCCCAGTTTTCTTGCGTCAGAGATTAATGACAAGGGAAGAAAGGACCTCTAGAGCCAGCCATTGTCACCTTGACATCTTCAAAGGGTGCACCTACAACATAGAATAAATACACTTATCTGCCATGGTTCAATGCTATGGAATCATGGAAGGTGTAATTTTACAGAGGCTTTAGCTTTCTCTGCTGAAGAGTGTTGGTACCTCACCAAACTACAACCTTTATGATTCCAAACTGCATTAATTTAACAGTGTAGGTGCACCCTGGGTGTGTCTGACCATAATTCCCATAATCCCTGTGCCAGCCTGAGGAGGATGGAAGTTCTAGTCTAACAATCAGGTTATATGACATAGGGGCCCAGTAATTCCCCCCACCCCCCAATGTGCCACCATATTTGAGACCCACTGACTATGGCTCAGAGGCCAGCAGTAGTCCATGGGACATCACTTTGAGAAACATTGCAGTTGACCATGAATTTTGAGAGTCTGCGGATTTTCTGCACTCAGAAGTTTCCATAAAACAAACAGAGGAATATCTTCCTGTAAACCAGGGGTCCTCAAACTTGTTAAGCAGACTCTTGGGGAGGCTAGTGGGCAATTACCGGCCCTCCAGGTGTTTTGGACTTCAACTCCCAGAAATCCTAGCCAGTTTACCAGCTGTTAGGATTTCTGGGAGTTGAAGTCCAAAACACCTGGAGGACCGGTAATTGCCCACCCCTAGGCTAGACTGTAGTTTGAAAAGAGCATGAACAAATTCCTATGCAGAGTGCACATATCTTATTTGTAGTTCAAAATTTTTTAAAGAAAAATACAATATTAAAATGAAGAACATTTTAACCAAGATAAACTTATTAGTATTTCAATGGGAAGTGTGGCCCTAAGTCTAAAGTTTAGGGCAACAGCTGAGTAAATGACCTTGGATTATCCACAGACCTTAGTTTGGATAATCCTACTGCAAACCATAATGCTGGATTTGCAGACACTTACTCCCAGCCAATGAAAAGTTACGATACATTGGGTGATGAAGGATTCAGTGTTTTTAGAACAGGGAGAATGCTCAGGATGCATTGGGTCATATTTACTTCTACTCAGGGATGTCCTCCTTAGGGGGTGGGGGGAAAGATCCATAAGTTTGAAACACTTCTCCTATACCACACACAAGGTCATTAATAAACTAACCCTCCCATGATCCCTGTCCCAGTTTTGCACTTAAAACATAATTATCTTAATGTGTACTTCAGCAGAGATTAGAAATTTTACCTTAATTTTAGATTATACATCCCAGAATCCCACAAACAGGAATATTGTATTTGTAGTGCAAAAATGAATGAAAGAAAAAAAATTAAAACGAAGAACATTTTTAACCAACATAAACTTATCAGTATTTTAATGAGAAGTGTAAGCCTTTCTTTGGCTAATGAGATAGTCAAGTTAATTAGGAATGTTCTTGTTGTGTGCCTTCAAATCATTTCAGACTTAGGGCGACCCTAAGTCCAAAATTTAGGGTGAGAGCAGAATAAATTACCTTGGAGGGCTACATCCACCCCATGGGCCTTAGTTTGGGAACCCCTGCTTCCTGTGTTGAGTGGACAGCTCAGGGAGCTATAGAAAACAAGAAGCACAATTCAAAGTGCTGACTTTAGCCCTAATGGTTCCGCCCCAGCTAACCTGACCAAATGCATCTCCCTCTATGAACCATCGCGGAGATTAAGGCCCTGCTCTCGGTCTCACCTACTGCGCAAGTGCAGTTGGTGGGGACAAGAGACAGGGCCTTCTCAGTGGTGGCTCCTCAGCTCTAGAACTCTCTCTCCAGTGAGATTAGATCAGCACCCTCCCTCTTGGCCTTCAGAAAGAAAACAAAGACATGGTTATGGAACCAAGCCTTTGATCAGTAAAGTAACGCAGTACAAGAAATAAATATGGAATATGTGCAATTGATATTTGGAATGGCTCTGGTCTACAAGTTGGGATCATGTGATTTTAATGTTTATATCAGGTGGTTTTAATTTTTATGTCCTTGTGACTAAATGTTTTATCTTATGTGTAACTGTCTTATTGATTTTAATGCATAGTTATATATTTTGTTTAGATTTACGATTTTGTTTTATATGTATGCGAGGCATTGAATTTTGCCATTATTTGTTGTAAACCGCTTTGAGTCCCCCCTGAGGTGAGAAAAACAGAATATAAATACAGTAAATGAAGAATAAATAAATAAACAACGCTAATAATTCCTTCAGCCTTGTCATTAAATCAATGAATTATGTAGCCAGGTGAATGTCCTCATGAAGCTTCTAGAAATAGAGAAGGCAAACAGCCCACCTGAAGGAAGGACCAAGTTGACCCTCTTCCAGTGCTTGGCTTGATGCTATGACACCTGTCCCTTCCCTTTCAAAGGCAGGCGTTGATGCACCCCTCTGGCATTACTTCGCGAACGAAGATTCTTAGGAAAGACTCATCCCACACTTTCTACTAGCGCGTTGTTGACTAAGGAGGTTGGATGTGTCCTTCGAGCCTGTGCAATTGATTTTTCTGGTGGAGCGCAGTGTGTACAGAACTGGCTTCACCCTTTAAACCAACGATTCGTCTGCCGGGCCTAGCAAGCTTAGGACGGTGGCAGCGAGGTCCTCAGGTCGTAGGTTTGGTTTGAGTTTCCTTCTCTAGATCAGTGCTGTCCAACTTCTAACCGGCCAAGGGCCGGACTTGAGGTCACTGATGACCTGGGGGGCCGTTCGGCCCCGCCCCCAGCCCCTCCCCCAGCCCCGCCCCCGGCCCGCCCCCTGGGCGCGCGGGGAGAGAGAGAGAGAGAGAGATGCCAGTCAGCTGACTGGCTCTCTCTCTCTCTCTCTCCTTCCCAGCGCGCGCCCGGCGCCTGGGCGCGGGAGAGAGAGAGAGATGCCAGCCAGCTGACTGGCTTCTCTCTCTCTCTCTCCTTCCAGCGCGCGCGCCGCGGCCCCGATCCCGAGCGCCGGCGCGGGGAGGGGAAGGAGGAGGGATGAAGGAGGAAGAAAGCAGCCAGCTGACTTCCTCCTCCTTCGCCCCTCCTCCTCCCCCGCGGACGCGCCGCGGCTCCAATCGTGAGCCGCGGTGCGGGGAGGGAGGAAGGGCGAAGGAGGAGGAGCCAGCGGACTTCCCCCTCCCTGCCCCGCCTCCCCCCCCCCGGCCGCCATTTAAAAAAAAAAATTTTTTTACATTTAAAAATGGCGGCTGAGGGCATAGGTGGGGCCGTGTCCAACAGGCTACGGGGCCGGATCCGGCCCCGGGGCCGCCAGTTGGACAGCCCTGCTCTAGATGGTTGACCTTACAGGGTTAGACGAGCACCATCTGCCCAGGCTTGAAATTAGAGTTTTCCTTCTCCTAGGATGGTTGCCAAAAGGCTAGAGAGCCCATCCTACCCATTGACGTTCTTTGTCAGACCCTTTGGTTGTGACCTATCTGGCATGGGAGGCCCTACCGATGGCTATGCCACCGCCAGCATAGCTCACAACTTCATTAGGGTACGCAAGCCTCTCCCCCGCGACAAGGGGGCGCCAATGGAGAGGCAATTGATGCACCCACTGCAGTAACTAATGGTGTCATGTTGGGTGCCAACCGCACTGGAAGACACCATCACATTGTGTGCTTTTGATACGATATTGGTGGTATCAAATAGTGTTGCCACTGCCAAAGTGCTCTTTTGATATGAGGATGGTATCCAATGTAGTTGGCACCCACCCCCTAGTGATGTCCCTGCAGAAGTGCTTTTTGGATAATGGGATGGTGGTGTGTCTTCACACTACAGTAGTGAACCCTAAGGCTGAATGCATCTAAAACGATGGTTCACAACCCTTTTTTGACCAGGGACCACTTTGACCAGGGACCACTCTCCAACATGAGTCCCAAAAGGGTTGTGAATCAGTTTTTGGTCAACTTTAGATTCGGTTTGGGGTGCTGATTCAGAAAACTGCATTGGATGGACCACATCAGTTCTAGTTTCTGATACAGAACATATGCCAGTGGCAGGCGGCACAAAAGGAGTGGAAATAAAAAATAATAATAAAGAGGAAGGAGGTTCACAGACCAGATTGCGGTCCACAGCCCACAGGTTAAGAACTACTGATCTAAAACATGAATTAAAACAAAATTCAAAATCTCTAGGTCCTTCAAAGCAATGCTATGGTTACTCCTTTGGAGGCTGGCCAAGTTCCTTCAGAAGAGGTTTGCCGTGGTCTTCCTCTGATGCTAAAGGAGTGTAAGACTTATCCAAGGTTCACCCAATGTATGTGTGTCTGAGCAGAGACTCGAACCTTCCTCTCCCAGAGTCCTACATGTGTTAGCTTTCATTTCCCTGTGGACTACCTTCAGTAAGCAGAGCCTTTCCCCCATTCTCCTCATTTTGTGGGCCGGGCTTTAGCACAGCTGCTTAGTCACCAACAGCAATAGATCCCACCAGTTGAAAGGTTGGCAGTTTCAAGCCCGGGTTGGGGTGAGCACCTGAACTTCAGCCCAGCTCACTGTTCACCTAAGCAGTTTGAAAACAGTTGTAAGTTGTGAGTAGAGAAATTAGGCACCGCTTAAACGGGGAGGTATTTTATGGCACCATAAAAAGGAAATACAGAAAATGCCAGCAATCAAAGGAAGGAAGAAGTCTGTGATCAAGGGCTGTCATAGAGGATGGAGCAAAACTACATAGGGAACACCGTAAAGTATGAAAATATACAATATATTATGGTTCAATCAGTGGTTAACTCAGAACACATACTGTATGTAGTGGATATCAATCTCCAACATAGAGAATAACATTAAAGGTGCACAATAGCAACAAAATACATATGAAGGTCACAAGGATGTCCAAAATAGGCGTGAAGGGAAAGATGTCCAGGAAGGGGAAAGAAGTCCACAGGATTTTAAGGTAAGTCAATGAGGTAAGTTCATTCCTAGTTCGTAACAGCACCAATGCGCATTAGGGGACACCTTATCCTGTATCCCTTCACAGAAGGGTAGCGCCAATGCGCAGACCTTCACATGAAAATAGCACCAATGCGCATAAGGACAAGCTGTAATCCATGCCAGATACTGTGGCGTTGACGGAAGGGATGTTCCGGTAAGATGTTTAAGAAGACGCTGGGCACGCCGAGTTAACCACTGATTGAACCATAATATATTGTATATTTTCATACTTTACGGTGTTCCCTGTGTAGTCTTGCTTACCATTTTCTACAGCAGTGTTTCCCAACCAGTGTGGCACACTAGTGTGAGCGATCATCAGGTGTGCCGTGGGAAATTGGAACCTCCAATACCCTTTCTTCCCCACCTGCCAAACACTTTTTCTTCTCCACTCGGGCTCCCTTCTTCCCAGCCTCGCTCTGCTTGCTTTGCCTCGCTTTGCTCACGCTGCTGCTTCTGCAGGGAGGGGGAGAAGAAACGTGACCCATGCGGGTACTACTGCGCAGACTCGCCCCACGTCTTCCTCCCTCCCTCCACAGTGCTCTTTGGATATAGGTGAACTACAACTCCAAAACTCAAGGTCAATGCCCACCAAACTCTTATAGTATTTTTCTCTTGGTTATGGGTAGTTCTGTGTGGGAAGTTTGATTCCATTCCATCATTGGTGGAGTTCAGTATTAACTAATGCTCTTTGATTGCGGATTTTGTAAATGAACTATAACTCCCAGCTGTTGAGCAAGACAGTGTTTTCGTGTGTGTCTTTCTGCCATTCCTGCCAGGATATCTATGTTGTGTTCATTGTAGGTGAACTAAACAGGCCCAAGTCTCTTTTTTCAAACTGAGTGTATAAATACATTCAAAATCCCGTATTTTAACTATATGTATTACTGTGTTAGCAGTGTCAGTTTTTTGTGTCATTTTGGTTGGTGATTGTGTGCACCCCAGATTTTGTAAATGTAAAATGTGCACATCGGGCGACTCAAAAAAGGTTGAAAAACACTGTTCTACAGTATATAGTGTGTGTGTGTGTGTATTTCATAGGATGGAGCAACAGCTCCGCCCTGTGCTCGGAATTGAACCCAACCTCCAGGACGCTGAAGTTGGGGAGAATGCCAACATATACCTCTATCTGTTGTCTGTCCTGTTTGGCGGCATTGGATGTTTTCAGTGTATATGTTGTGTGATCAGCCCTGAGTCCCCTTCGGGGTGAGAAGGATGGGATATAAATGCTGTAAAACATGCTGCCTAACCATGACAAATCAAGTGAACCTTGGCGGTCGGTGGGATCTAGAGTTGGCAGCTGTGCCTTGTGTGGAGTCCTAATGTGGATGGACACATTTTTTTCCTCCATTCTTCACACCTCTTCCCAACCGCACCAAGAGTTTAGGAATTTCCTTCTCTTTCTCCTTGGCTCTGGCCAGGAAGCTGCTAAAGAGCTGCAGAGGCCTGGCCAGAGCCAGCTTTGAAGGAGTCAAGGCATAGCTCAGGATGAGGAGGCAAAGTCAAGACACGGCAGCAGCTGCTTCTCCAATCCCCAAAGCCTGCCGTGATGGAAGTTGGAACCGAAGCCTGGGAGGGAATCCAGTTGCTCGCCAACCCCCCCCCCCTCCCCCCAACCTCCACCCTCTGCCTGCTTTTATGCTATTTCATTAAACAGCTCTGGTTGACTCTTTGCAACTGTGAGTCATTTAAAGAAGGGCTTTTTTGTCTGCCCGACTGGACAGCCTTCCCGTCTGCTGCTGCAAAGGAATTTCATATTCCACCGAGCCTTTCCCTCTCCCTCCCCTTTGCTCCAAATAGTTCCAGGTCTGTAACAATTTATTGCACGAACAACCCCACACTCTTGGGTCTAGCTTACACGAATGTAGGGTGGGTGGATGTTGGCAGTGGGGGGAGAGGCATCTACCCTGCCTAGATCAAACCTTTAGGCTTTCCTCCCTTCCCCTGGCAGCTGGGATTCTTAATGTGTTAAGCAGGCTGCTGCTTTTCCTGGGGAAGAAATCTCCATTTCAAAGCCTGTGTGTCAACTTTAAGTGGGAAGGCAAAAATGCCCTATGCATCTCCTTTTGGGGCATTTGGGGCAGGGGGGGGGCGCATAAGAGGAAAATTTTAAATTTTTAAAAATAATCCATTTGACTTTTTGAGATTCCGACAACTTTCTGGAAGAAGGGATAGCAACTAAAATAAAATGTCAACCTAGATCCCAAGCATATGGTTTTGTCGTTCCTGTCCCCCCCTACTCTGAATTGCCAAACAAATAAACAACACAATGAAGGAGTGCTGAGCTCAAAGTTACACACTTAGCTGGAGCCCAGAAAAAGAAGGAAGAGGTGGGTGGGGAGAGAGAAAAGTTTTTCAGGCCTTTGTTGAAATACACACAGAGAGGCAGCCGCCTGATATAAACTGTCTTGACATTAGACGGTCTTGTTTTCCTAGGCTTGCAAAACCAGAAGGATTAAATTAAGAACAAAATGCAGGGCGGTAAGGGGGGGGGAGTAGGGAGTTAAACCCATGGCCCCCACATTCCTTGGCCGAGGAAGTCCATTCCCCACTCCCCCTGGGGTCCACTCTGGAGTGTTCTGTCCACTCGGCTCAGAAAGGTGGGGTGCGTACAAAAGCTTGGGAGTAGTCCCTACTTGTGTGGGGTGGGCGGCCGAAGTAACCTTGCCAAAAAAGAAAAAAAAAAGAAAAAAAAACTAATGAGATCCATCTGGTGGTGCTTTTTCGGAGGGTTCATAAGACAATAGGTTCATAAGACGTTTAGGGAAAACACTGGACACAAACTGCATAGTGGGGAAAGAAAGAAAGAAAGAAAGAAAGAAAGAAAGAAAGAAAGAAAGAGAAGGAAAATGCAATTCTTTCAGAACAACAAATGAGCAAAACCCAGGGCTTGGCTCTGTAGAGATATGTTCCTATATGGACCCTAAGTCTAGCCCAGTTCTGGGATTGTTTCCTAGTTAAGGACCTAATCCTTAACTAGGAAACAAGGAATCCCAGAACTGGGCTAGTTCAGTAAAGAAGGGTAAGAGAGGGAAAACAGTGCTCTTTCTGTGAAGGATAGAGAGCAAGGACAGGCGTCGGGCAGCTTTATAGCTGAAAACTTTGAATTTTAAAGCAGTGTTTGCACTTTTCGTCTGAGACAGAGTTGGGGAAACAGGTCCTTCTCAAAAAATTAGCATATAGTGCTAAAGTTCATTATTTTCCATAATGTAATGATAAAAATTAAACTTTCATATATTTTCAATTCATTGCACACCAACTGAAATATTTCAGGTCTTTTTTTTGTTTTAATACTGATGATTTTGGCATACATATCTCAAAAAATTAGCATATTCCATCCGACCAAATATGCTAATTTTTGAGACAGTATTTTGGGTTTTCAGGAGCTGTATGCCAAAATCATCAGTACAAAACAAAAAAAAGACCTGAAATATTTCAGTTGGTGTGCAATATATGAAAGTTTAATTGTTATCATTACATTATGGAAAACAATGAACTTTAGCACTATATGCTAATTTTTTGAGAAAGACCTGTACATCTTCCAAAATCGCCCAGCGTGCATGAGTAGTGGATTCTGGGCTGTAGCCTTAAAAAAAAATAATTCTTCAGCTCTGGATTTTGGGTTTCAAATTGTGACAGCAGAACACACCTCTACTTAAAAATCCTTAGGCCCCTTCTACGCTGCCATATAAAATCCAGATTATTTGCTTTGAACTGGAATATATGGCTGTGTTGACTCATATAATCCGGATCAAAGCAGATAATATGGACCATCTGCTTTCTTAATATGGTTTATACGGCAGTGTAGAGGGCGCCTTAGACTTGTTTTCGAAAAATCCCATTTGTGGCTGTGGGTAAAATTAACTGGGGACAAGGGAGCAATGTTTGGCTGGAAGGCAGGCAAGATCCAAACACTGGAGAAAACAAGCCAAAGAGTAACCTCCCATTCAATTTTTTAAAGACCAGATGGAACGTGCTCCTCCTTTATCTGGAAGAGCTGGACTGCTTTGATACTGGACACATGTTTGTAGCCTTCCAGGGTCCATCTGGTTTGCTTTAGTCACCCTCTGACTTTTGGCTTTCGACTCCACTCCCTTCTTCTGATCGAAGAGGGTGTGTGCGTGTCTGGGGTGGGGAGGAAACTCGAGTTTGCCTTTTTCACCTTCGTTTGCTTTTATGGCAACCCTCAAAACGTATCAGCCGCAAACGTACCCCCTTCTGTCCCAAACAGCCATATAACCCAGAATGCCAAGGCAGAAAATCCCACAGTATCGGCTTTGAACTGGAATATCTGAGTCCACACTGCCATATATCCCCGTTCAAAGCAGATAATGTGGGATTTTATTCGGCTGTGTGGAAGCGGCCCCAGAAAACTTACAGAAAGGGGAAAAGTCCCTTTTTGCACCATCTCCCCATTGTCGACGTGGATCTAATTTGCAGATCCAAATCCTGCTCCTCTGCAAACATTAGGGAGCAACAAGATTGTCACATAATACATTTTTGCTCAAACAGCAACAACAGTGTGACTTTCACAGTTCCCAACGACACAACTTTTAGAGGAAGCAAAGCTGGGTGGAAATAATGTGAAAAGTTCTCACAACTGCCCTTGAAAAATTGAACTGACTCGAAAATGGGATACACAATTTCTTTGTTTCAGGGTTTTTTGGGTTTTTTTAAAAAAAAATCTATGCCAGCAAAAAAAAATTCATTGTCTTCTTCCTTTAGGCTTGGTCCGTTAAGCAGTTTGTTTTAGCTTTCAGGAAAGGTATTGCTAGAGGTGTGATCATCCCACAAGAATGGGAGGAATTTGGCTAGCTAATTTCTGGTTAGGATCTGAGAGATAGCAGTAAGCCTCTTCATTTAATGCAAAATTGGATCTCTGTGTGTGGCTAATGAGTTCAGATTGAGAGCAAACATTTAAATGTATTTTCTTAATAATTAAAACGGGAAAATTGTTTGGGAAGAAATATCACTTAAAATATTACCATTTTAAAAATAAAGGATGACAAATAATTCTTACATAAAACCCTTCTCTTCTTTTGATATATATATATTTATCTCAGTAAAGCAGCCATCCAAATTATATATTGGATGAAGAAGAGAAGGGTTGTATGTAAGAAATATATATATATATATATATATATATAGAGAGAGAGAGAGAGAGAGAGAGAGAGAGAGAGAGAGAAAGGATGGCTGCTTTACTGATATATATATATATATATAATCTCAAAAGAAGAGAAGGGTTGTATGTAAGAATTATTTGTCATCCTTTTTTTTAAAAAAAAGGTAGTATTTTAAGTGATATTCTTCCAAAACAATTTCCCCGTTTTAATTATTAAGAAAATAATAAAATAATAAAATTTATAATTTTATTATAATAATTAAAAAAAATATAATAAAAATATATAATTTGGATGGCTGCTTTACTGATATATATATATATATATATAGCAGTTAGTGTGATTTAATTTTCTGTGAAAATGTTACAAGCTGCTCTGAGTTACAAGCTCAAGATGTTACAAGCTGCTCTGAGTCCCCTTTGGGCTGAGAAGAGTGGGGTAGAAATATAGTAATATAGTAAATATATATAGTTATAAATAAGTTTACAATTTCACCATCAAACAGGCATACCAAAATCTGCAACAAATCAATGCACTGTTTTAAAAACCTGAAAACGAAAATCCATAGAACAATATTCCCATCTTGTTACTGTATATAACATCTGGGGTGAAGTCGTATAGGGTGATGTCCACATAGGTTTCAACTCTTTCCTTTTAAAGGGAATGTATGAAGAATTCTAGCATTATATGCAGTCCACACGAAAGCCCGTGATTCAGTTCCCTAACACTTTTGGAAACCAATTGCATTTGGGGGGGGGGGGTGTCAGAAAGCGAGGTTGCAAAGAGATGTTAGAGTTGAGTTACTGGTTTGCATGAAACAACCTACTCTTTTACTATTATTTGCAAACTCACAAATCTGTAATTTCTCCATAAAAAGTATTCATTTAAAGTATTTTAAATTAGTATTTCAACGATAAAATGAAAATAAGGGATAAGTGTGCATCCCCCATATACTATGCAAATTAAGGGCCCTTCCAGACAGGCCCTATATCCCAGACTCTCATTCCAGATTTTCTGTTTATCCCAGATTATCTGGCAGTGTGGACTCATATAATCCTGTTTAAAGCAGAAAACATGGGAACAGATTCTGGGATGTAGGGCCTGTCTAGAAGGGTCCTAAGGCAGAAATATAAATTAATTTTTTCCATGCTTTTTCAACAAGGGGGAGGGAAAAGTACAAAATAAGATCTCAGTAACAAATAGCTTTTCTAGATCTTGAAAAACAACATTTTCCTTAAACTTCTTAAATGCCAAGTACTTCCTTTAAAAAAGAAAGACTATAAGAAAAAAGTAAACCCAACTCTTCAGCAAAGGGGTATTGTGGGCTGCTCTGTGAAGTATTGGCATTGCAACTTTAGAGAATTGACATCTCACAAGTTTGATTGTTTTGGGAAGCTGCTGCTGCTGTTTTCGGAGGGGGAAAAAGTCAAATGGATATGCAAAGAACAAATCGGTTTAATAAAGGAAATGTAGTTTTAAAAAGACACCTTTTGTACAAAACGTCTAGGAAACAAAATAGAAATGTACAAATGCGACAGAAAGAAAAAAAGACACTTCTGCGGCTTAAGGCAATGAAAACCTTGGTTGGAGGTAACCATTCTTTAGGAGACGGAAGCACAAGGAGATAGATCCTCACAATCAGGCGTGGGCCCAAAGGTTAGCGACGAGTGGGCTCACACCCCCACCCCCTACTTCCAAAAGTATTTTCATAGATACAGAACATTACTTGCAAACCTTCCAAAAGTAGAGGGAAAAAATGAGAGAGGTGGGCTGGGAGAAGTCCTGTTTGGAATCGTACCAAGAAACTGTAGTCTCCAAAGGGAAGTTGTTGGAGATGTGTTTTTGCAGGGTTGGGAGAGGGAGGGAGGGAAAGAGAGAGTGATTTCAAACCTGGCTCATATGAAAAGTTGAAGCCAAAAAAGTCCTATGAAGGGCCAACCCAAACAGCACGCAGTCCTCTTGGCTCCATATAGAGGGGAGGGGATGGCAGAGTCAAAGGGAAAAAATGTAGTCCCCGAAGGAGGAGGGGGAGAGAAAAAAAAAACCCCATTTTCCTTTCTTTTCGAAGATTTCTTCACCCTTCCTTGGTGTTTTTTCCCTCTCTCTCTCTCTCTCTCTCTCTTAAATAGAAATATATAATTAAATTTACAAATGCTATTTACAATTTTAATTACAAAAATGACACCCTTTAATAGTTAATAAAAACCTAAAGCAAAAAAAAAATATATAAAAAGGTTTAGATTGTGTTTTAATGAAAGGAGATGTTTTTTTAAATATTTCGGATCCTCTCCCTCCTTCTGGGCCTCCGTAGTTTCTCTCCCGATTGTCAGAGGACGTCCCAGCCTGGCAGGACAGAAACCCCTCAATCGCGCCCCCCAAAATTCACAGAGAGACTCCCCAAAGGACAAAGAGCCCCTGGTGCAGCTCCTGAAGGGAAGCACCCTTGATTGTGTTGGTTCAACTGTTTGTGTGAAACTTTCCGAGCTGGCAATGTGGGCTCTCCAGTCCCTCCCTTCTCTCTGTTCAAACGGTAGTCTCTCCATGTTTGCTGTTAGTTAGCCTGGTATAGAATTTCCTCCAGGAGTGAAGGGTTTTTCCTGACCAGATCCAGAAGCCTGAAGTGATGCCCACAATGAGAGTCATCAGGTACTTGATCATGTAGACGGTGAAGTCCGGGGTCATGCGTGGCGTGTACTGGAGTGGGCAGGGGATGGCCAAACTCTTGCAGTTCTGGCTAATCCAGCTCCGCTCCCAGTGCTCGCGGAAGGCCTGCTCGTAGAAGTAGCAGGCAATGACAATGGTCGCCGGGACCGTGTAGAGGACGCTGAAGACCCCGATGCGCACCATGAGGCGCTCCAACTTCTCCGTCTTGGTGCCGCCGTGCTTCATGATGGTGCGGATGCGGAAAAGGGACACAAAGCCTGCTAAGAGGAAGGACGTGCCAATGAAGAGGTAGACAAAGAGCGGGGCCAAAACAAAGCCCCGAAGTGGGTCGATGTTGTTGAGGCCCACGAAGCAGACGCCGCTGAGAAGGTCGCCGTCAATCTGCCCCATGGCCAGGATGGTGATCGTCTTGACCGCAGGCACGGCCCAGGCGGCCAAGTGGAAGTACTGCGAGTTGGCCTCAATGGCTTCGTGGCCCCACTTCATGCCAGCAGCGAGGAACCAAGTGAGGGACAAGATGACCCACCAGATGGAGCTGGCCATACTGAAGAAGTACAGCATCATGAAGAGGATGGTGCAGCCTTCCTTTTTGGTGCCTTGGACCACGGTCCGGTAGCCGTCGTCTTGGAAGCGTTCGTTGCACACCACCCGCTCCTCCAGGACAAATCCCGCAATGTAGGCCACGGAGACCATAGTGTAGCAGCCCGAGAGGAAGATGATGGGCCGCTCCGGGTAGCGGAAGCGCTGCATGTCCACCAGGTAGGTGGTGACGGTGAAGAACGTGGAGGCGCAGCACAGGACGGACCAGATGAGGATCCAGATGCGGGCAAAGCGGATCTCCTCCTGGTTGAAGAACATGTGCCCATCGTTTTTGGCCGGCTCGCAAGGAGCTGCGCAGTCTTTCTCTCCCAGGAACTTGTAGTTGAGGTAAGTGGGGACTTTGAGGACCCGCGGGCAGTGGAACGGGTGGTCCAAGGTGGCGTAGCGCGGCGGGCCGACCGTCCCTTGCCCGGCGATGGGGGTGGCGCTGGTGACCAAAGCCGGCGAGGCCCCTTCCTCGGAGTGGTTCTGCCCCACGCAGATCTGCTCGGTGCCGTGTCGCGGGAAGTTCTCGCACCGTAGCCGTTCGGGCCACTGGAAGCCGAACTTGTTCATGAGGGCTTCGCAACCCTGCCGGGCCCGTTCGCAGATGGAGCGGCACGGCGGGATGGCCTGCTCGAGGACGGTGCAGACGGGGGCGTACATGGAGCAGAGGAAGAACTTGAGCTCGGGCGAGCACTGGACCTTGACCAGCGGGTAGAACTGGTGGACCTCCAAGCCGGCGTCCTCCTGGCTGGTGTGGCCCAGCAAGTTGGGCATGATGGTCTGGTTGTAGGCGATGTCGGTGCACAAGGGGATGGAGATGGGCTGGCAGAAGCCATGGTCGGGGATGGAGATGCCCTTCTCCCCGTGGAATTGGGCCCAGCAGGAGCCAAGCAAGAAGGAGAAGAAGAAGAGAGGGCTGCGGGCCAAGGAGGCGTCGTGGGAGAGGCGCATGGCTCTGCTGATGGCCTCCTCTCCTTCCCTCTCCTCCCCAGGACGAGCTGGGATCTGTCACTCCCTCCGGGGAAAAGTTTCCAGGGACTTTTTCCCCGGGTGGGGTGGAGGGACTGGGGGAGGAGGCAACTCCACTCACCCAGCGGGAACTCTTCCTGGCCGCGCGGCTCTCCCAGCGCCGTCCGCTTCCCTTTGTGTCCTCCCTCCCCAATTAGTCCGATTCAAAGGAGGGCCCCCGGGCTGAGCCCCAGCCTGGCCCGGCCTCCTTCTCTTTCTCCTCCCCGCTTAATCAATCCCAGGCCGGCCCCCTTCTCTCCCAAGCTCCATCAAAGGGACTTTCGGGCTGCCCAAAATCCCCTCTCGCCCAATCGGATTCAAACCCAGGGAGCAGGCCCCCTCCCCCGCCCTCCCCGCCCGGGATTGGACGGGAGGCTCCCCAGGAAAAACAGGCAGGAGCCAATCAGAGGCTAAAGTGCGCTCCCTCGTTCTCTCTCTCTCTCTCTCTTTCTCCCCCCTCCCCTCCTTTCTCTCCCAGCCTGTGGCTGCTTTTTAAAGAGAAGCAATTTACCTCCGATGATTATTATTCACCTCCAGCCATAATTATAATTATTAGCAGGCAGATTACCTTGGCGGCCTGGGCAACAAGGCTCCCTCCCTCTTGCCCCCTTTGCAGGCAAACCCAGGCCCCTGTCTACACTGCCATATACAAATCATAGCCTCCCAGAGTTGGAAGAGACCTCATGGGCCATCCAGTCCAACCCCATTCTGCCAAGAAGCTGGAAAGTTGCATTCAAAGCATATGGCCATCCAGCCTCTGTTGAAAAGCCTCCAAAGAAGGAGCCTCCACCACACTCTGCGGCAGAGAGTTCCACTGCTGAACAGCTCTCACAGTCAGGAAGTTCTTCCTCATGTTCAGATGGAATCTCCTTTCTTGTACACACTTTTTCAGCATGCGAGCTACTTCTAAAACAACCAAGTCAAAATGATCTTCCTACCCCCTACTCAGAGAGCCACAAAAGCAAAATATTTGGAAATTTATTTCAGTGAGAGCCATCTATTGTATAAATGGGTTCACGTCATGTGATGTATACCTCAAACAAAGAAACCATACTCACAAAACACAATACGGCCCTTGCCAACAGTATAAAAATAGGCCTCAAGCAAGGAAACGTTTGTAGCAAAGCAAAACTCCCCCAAAACCTAAAAGGCCCCCAAAACAACGAGTAAAAATAAAACTACATTTACCAGCATCCTCCTGGGCAGCCAAAGACTCACCCAGCCTCTACATTCTGAACAACATGATTGGCTGCCAATAAGGGCGGATTGTGGCATTCAGGTAATATTCCCAGTCCACCTATCTGGTCAAGAGTTAAGTAAGCACTTCAAAGAAGTGCGTCAACGAAAATAATGACATTGCGGCCCAAACCGATATAGACTCTTTGGGTTCTACCGTTTCCCTGAGATGGTTGAGTGGTTTTAAGAAATCCTCCAATTAACCACTTACTTACAACAAGGAAGGTTACACCACCTAAGGAAAATTTTCACTAGAGCCAGGTTTGAGCAATTAGATTCAATGGTGAGATATGGGAGGTTCAAGAAAATTCCTATGAAGAGCGTATCTGTATTTGTGGTGCCCCTGAGATCGAAGATCTAACTCATCTTCTGATCTATTTAATAATCTATCAAATAGAGAGAAAACAACTGCTAGAGATATTTCTTGTGGGGAAAAATCATTGGGACCCTCTAGCAAAAGTCTCACTTCTGCTGGCCGGCTCCAACAAGCTGATAACAGATGCTACTGCTCGTTTTCTCTGTAAAGCCATGAAACTAAGATCTAAATTGTGTTGGAGATGAGGACCTGTGAATTGTTACCACCTCCCTTAGAATCCCTCCTGCTGGGCAAAACAGGGGTTTAATTGATGTAATGGTCTAGAATTCTCCTCAGATTGTTTTTAGAATCATTGCAGCCCGTGTCTGTGTTCTGTGTGTATTTGATATGGCTTCTGGCTAATCAATAAAATTGTTGTTGTTGTATACCTCAAACAAAGAAACCATACAACGCAGAAACACAATACTTGCCAACAGAAATAGGCCTCAAGCAAGGTACGTTTGTAGCAAAGAAACTTTCTAAAAAAAAAACCTAAAAGGCCCCCAAAACAACGAGTAAAAATAAAACTACATTTACCAGCATCCTCCGGGGCAGCCAAAGACTCACCCAGCCTCTACATTCTGAACAACATGATTGGCTGCCAATAAGGGCGGATTTGCATAACTGCTGCACTGGCCAGCCAACATGAACATTCCGATCCATAATAAACTGCCAATCCCCAACACAAACACCCAAATCACTTCCAACCGAAAAATCACAGACCACGCCCAAAATTGACAGTAAGGCTTCATTAACTTGATTTCCCTAACTAGCCCTCACTTACTGGGAAGCTGTTTACGCTCTATATTGACAGTAAGGCTTCATTAACTTTATTATCCCGACTAGGCCTCAGCTCATTGGACATTGTGTATGGCCTGAATTGACAGTAAGGCTTCATTAACTTGCTGTTCCTAACTAGGCCTCAGCTCATGGGACATTGTGTATGGCCTGAATTTACAGTAACCTACCTTGGCACACAGAGCCCTGACCATGCATGATGGGACTTGAAGTACCACCATGGAAAATGGGATTTGTAGTACTTCAAAACCCATCATTCCCCACAGACCACTGTGGCCCAGAACCAAGACCAATAAAGACCCAACTTGGCACACCATGCCCCCCATGACCCACACTCCATCCAACTGCAGTTTAGAGGAGGGCACACCGTGGATGATTGGACTTTCTCGCATCTCCTAAAAAGGGCACAGCAACGCGTGCCGGGTACAGCTAGTCTATATATATAAAGGAAGAGTCGTCATGGAAAGACCGTCCCAAACAGAGAAACCTTACAACGCAGAAACACCAAACTTCCCAACAGAAATAGGCCTCAAGCAAGGTACGTTTGTAGCAAGAAACTCCCCCAAACCTAAAAGGCCCCAAAACAACGAGTTAAAAAAACTACATTTCCCAGCATCCTCCGGGGCTGCCAACGACTCTCCCAGACTCTACATTCTGACAACATGATTGGCTGCCAATAAGAGCGGATTTGCATAACTCCTGTACTGGCCAGCCAACATGAACATTCCGACCTATAATAAATAAACTGTCAGAGGAGGATAAGGCAAAGGGCTGAGGCACAAACACAAACACCCAATTCACTTCCCACAGAAAATTTACACCCCTACAAATCACAGACAACGCCCAAAATTGACAGTGAGGCTTCATTAACTTAATTTCCCTGACTAGGCCTCACTTAATGGAATGCTGTTTACGCTCTGAATTGACAGTAAGGCTTCATTAACTTGATTCTCCCGACTACGCCTCAGCTCACTGGACATTGTGTATGGCCTGAAATGACAGTAAGGCTTCATTAACTTGCTGTTCCTGACTAGGCCTCAGCTCATGGGACATTGTGTATGGCCTGAATTTACAGTAACCTACCTTGGCACACAGAGCCCCTATGACCCACGCTACATTCTACTACAGTTTGGAGGAGGGTGGACCATGGATTATGGGACTTGAAGTACCTCCATGGATAATGGGATTTGTACTACTTCAAAACCCATCATTCCCCACAGACCACTGTGGCCCAGAACCAAGACTAATAAATACCAAACTTGGCACACAATGCCCCCCAAGACCCACACTCCATCCGACTGCAGTTCAGAGGAGGACACACCATGGATAATGGGATTTCAAGTACCTCCACTCACTTCCAAAGTACCCCACCCACACAAGCATCAACCTCTACATCAACACAGCAGACGGAAAGACAAAAAACATTGTATATCCACAAGCTATGCAGAACGCCAGCAACACCACACACCAACAACTCCCCAGGACGTCAACATCCCACCCACCAGAACAACCCACAACGACACAGCCATGGCCCCAACAACACCATAACTAACAACAATTCCAACCCTTACATACTCAGACTTTTTTGCATCCCCTAAATAGGGCACAGCAACGCGTGCCGGGTACACCTAGTATAATATATTTTAGTACTCAATTCAACTAAATGTGAGTATAATAAGCCCCTGAATTTATTCATAATAATATTCATTCAGCCTCTGCTGCTGCTACTACTAGTACTACTAATAGCAACAACAACAACAATGGGTTCCTAGAGTAGGAGGAGACCTCCAAGGGCCCTCCAGTCCAACCTCCTTCTGCCATAAGGGAAAAACACAATCAAAGCATTCCTCACAGATGGCCATTCAGCCTCTGATAACAACAACAACAACAACAATGGGTTCCTAGAGTAGGAGGAGACCTCCAAGGGCCCTCCAGTCCAACCTCCTTCTGCCATAAGGGAAAAACATAATCAAAGCATTCCTCACAGATGGCCATTCAGCCTCTGATAATAATAACAATAACAACAACAACAATGGGTTCCTATAGTAGGAGGAGACCTCCAAGGGCCATCCAGTCCAACCTCCTTCTGTACCTGGGCGGCGTCAGTAGCCTGCGGGGCGGAACTGAGCCTTCCTCCCACCCTGCCTGCGATCTACCAGGACGCCCTACACGATCTACCAGTAGATCTACCTAATGAGCACCCCTGTTGTAGAGTGTTCCCTCACTTATTGCTGGGGTTACGTTCCAGGACCTCCCGCAATAAGTGCAAAACCGTGATGTAGAGACGCTCTATTTATTTTATTTATTTATTTACGTCATTTATATTCCGCCCTTCTCACCCCACAGGAGACTCAGGGTGGATCACAATGCACATATACAGGCAAACATTCAATGCCATTGACATACAACATATATACAGACATAGAGGCAATTCAACATTCTAGAAATCAGTTACATTTAGCCTTCCCATAAAGTGGTACCTAAATTTCCTACTTGACAGATGCAACTGTCTTTCGGGTTGCAAAGGTCGACAACAAGCTACACAAATTGGTCGAGAGCTCACCCCGACCCAGGCAGCCCTCGAACTCATGACCTTCTGGTCAGTAGAGATCTTATGAAGCTTACTCCCAGCCAGCTGGGCCAGATTCCCGGTGCATTTTAATATTTTAATATTTATACATTATTTTTGTAGTTATATCCTATTTTAATATTTAATACTTAACATTCCTGGTGCATTTTAATATTTTAATATTTATACATTATTTTTGTAGTTATATCCTATTTTAATATTTAATACTTAACATTCCTGGTGCATTTTAATATTTTAATATTTATACATTATTTTTGTAGTTATACACTATTTTAAGTCTTAAAATAAAGCGAAGAAAAGGAAGGAAAGGCCCTTCAAGGCTGGAGGGAGGGAGGGAGGACTGAGGAGGGAAAGCGCCTTGGAGAGTGTTGGTGGCAAAACCCCACAAAACAGCAGAAATACCATGATATATATTTTAAATTAACATTTTTTTAATTCCGCGAAACAGCGAGTCTGCAGTAAGTGAACCGCGACGTAGCGAGGGAACACTGTCGTTTGAAGCCATTGTTCCGTTGCGTCCTAGTCTCCAGGGCAGCAGAAAACAAGCTTGCTCCCTCCTCCCTATGGCTTCCCCTCACATATTTATACATGGCCCTCATCATGTCTCCTCTCTGTCTTCTCTTCTTCAGGCTAAACATGCCCAGCTCTTTAAGCCACTCCTCACAGGGCTTGTTCTCCAGATACTTGGTCATTTTAGTCGCCCTCCTCTGGACGCATTCCAGCTTGTCAACATCTCTCTTCAATTGTGGTGCCCAGCATTGGATACAGTATTCCAGGTGTGGTCTGACCAAGGCAGAATAGAGCATGGGTAGCATGACTTCCCTGGATCAGACACTAAACTCCTATTGATGCAGGCCAAAATCCCATTGGCTTTTTTTGCCACTGCATCACATTGTTGGCTCATGTTTAACTTGTTACTCATGAGGACTCCAAGAACTTTTTCACTCGTACTGCTCTCGAGCCATGCATCCTCCATTCTGTATCTTTGCATTTCATTTTTTCTGCCTAAGTGGAGTATCTTACGTCTGTAACTGTTGAAATCCAGAGTATCTGCTTTGAGCTGGATTATATAGCAGAGTAGACCAGGCATGGGCAAACTTGGGCCCTCCAGGTGTTTTGGACTTCAACTCCCACAATTCCTAACAGCCACTTACTTACTTACTTACTTAGGCAACCCCTCGTAATTCGAGGATGATGGTCCTCCAAGTCCGGGTTCGTAGGTGACTGTGGAGCCCTATTCTTGGTCCGCATGTTCTCCCACAGTAAGGACATCGGTTCATAGGTGGAAGGTGGTCCCAGTCATGGTTGGCTTAACGCACCTTCCTCTTGACATGTTTCTCCCTCTCACCCTCCATTTGTGCCTCTTTGAATTCCACAGCACTGCTGGTCACAGCTGACCTCCAGTTAAAGTACTAAAGGGCCAGGGCTTCCCAGTTCTTGGTGTCTATCACAGTTTTTGATGTTGGCTTCAAGCCCATCTTTAAATC
Organism: Anolis apletophallus; assembly: GCA_030556195.1. Classification (NCBI taxonomy): domain Eukaryota; kingdom Metazoa; phylum Chordata; class Lepidosauria; order Squamata; family Anolidae; genus Anolis; species Anolis apletophallus. Next base: position 98,358,666 of record JARBWK010000008.1, read on the forward strand.
TCCTATCTACACTGCCATATAAAATCCAGAGTACTGTATCTGCTTTGAACTGGATTATATGGCAGGGTAGACCAGGCATGGGCAAACCTGGGTCCTCCAGGTGCTGTGGACTTCAACCCCCACAATTCCTAACAGCCACTTACTTACTTAGGCCAGCCCTTGTAATTCGAGGATGATGGTCCTCCAAGTCCAGGTTCGTAGGTGGCTGTTGAGCCCTATTCTTTTTTTAAATTATTTTGTAGATATTTTAAAAACAACTCTTCCAATACATAATTTAATTCCATACTATTAGCAAACGAGGTTTAAGCAAACATGCATGCACAAAGCAATTAAATTCTGCTGAAAAATTACAACCTGAGAAAATGTCATGACCAAAGAACTTTCTATGAGAATCTGCCTGCTTTTTCTAAAGATCTACACAGACAATTTTGTATTATTAATAGTCAGTTTTACAGACGGGAAAGCAAAGGGAAGTTTCGAAACCCATATTATTTGGTTATTAATTTTCCATAGTACAAAACACTTCTCAAGCATCATCATCATCATCATCATCATCATCATCATCATCATCATTATTATTATATGGCAGATCCTGGAACATCTAGGATGTCCCCCCCAAATTCCTCAAATTATTATCCTGCTACATGAGGACCAGCGTGGTCAAATCAGATATGGCAATGCTCTCTCAGAGGCCTTTTTCATAACTAATGGAGTGAAACAAGGTTGTGTTCTTGCACCAACCCTATTTACAATCTTCTTCAGCATGATGCTCCAAAGGGCTATGGCAGACCTCGAAGAAGAAGACGGCGGCATATATATACTCTATCGCAGTGTTTCTCAACCAGTGTGCCGTGGCACACTAGTGTGCCGTGAGTGATCATCAGGTGTGCCGCGAGAAAAGCTCTCTGCCCCCCTTCCTTCCACCCTCCTCCAACCGAACTCCTGCTGCTTGGGGGAGGAGGAGGAAGGGCCGGGCGGTGGCGAAGAAAAAGAAGGGACCTGGGCACCGCCTCCTTCAGCCATTTCCCCAGCCAGCCTCCAATCTGCCATGACTCCCGCCATGACTCTTGCCCCTTGCTTGTTGAAGCCGCGAGGAGGAGGAGCCCCGCCTACTGAAGCCAGTCCACCGCTCATGCTCCTCCTCCTCTGTGAGAGAGCTGAAGCCGGGGGGAGGGGGGCATGACGTAGCCTGGCTCCGCCCCCTCCCCCAGCTTCAGCACTCCCACAGCTTCACCAGCCTTGAGGGGGCAGTGCCAAGCCAGTGATGGCAGAGCCAGCACAATGCTGGCTTGCCCCCTCAAAGCTGGCGAAGCTGTGGGAGAACTGAAGCCGGGGGGAGGGGGCGGGGCATGGCGCGGCCTGGCTCCGCCCCCTCCCCCAGCTTCAGCACTCCCACAGCTTCACCAGCCTTGAGGGGCAGTGCCAAGCCAGTGGTGGCAGAGCCAGCACAATGCTGGCTTGCCCCCTCAAAGCTGGCGAAGCTGTGGGACAACTGAAGCCAGGGGGAGGGGGCGGGGCAGGGCGCAGCCTGGCTCCGCCCCTTCCCCGCTTCAGCACTCCACAGCTTCACCAGCCTTGAGGGGCAGTGCCAAGCCAGTGGTGGCAGAGCCAGCACAATGCTGGCTTGCCCCCTCAAAGCTGGCAAAGCTGTGGGAGAACTGAAGCCAGGGGGAGGGGGCGGGGCATGGTGTGGCCTGGCTCCTCCCCTGACTTCAGCACTCCCAGCAGCTGCTCCCAGCAGCTCACCATCCCCCAGCCATTATTTACTGTGTTAGAGTGTCATTTTGTGTCATTTTGGTTGGTGGTGTGCCCCCGGATTTTTTTAATGTTAAAAGTGTGCCGTGGCTCAAAAAAGGTTGGGAAACACTGCTCTATCGTACTGATGGTAGCTTGTTCAACTTAAGCCATCTGAGGGCTCGCACTAAGGCTCTAAACTATCTAGTCCGTGAGCTCCTTTTTGCTGACGATGCTGCCCTTGTCGCCCACACAGAAGCAGCCCTGCAGCACCTAACATCCTGCTTTGCAACAGCTGCAGAGCTGTTTGGGCTGGAAGTCAGCCTGAAGAAAACGGAAGTTCTCTACCAGCCCGCACCACAGGAAGAACACCATCATCCCCACGTCAGCATAGGCAAATCTGTGCTTGAGTCTACCTGGGAAGCATCATCTCTTCAGACACCAAGATTGATAAAGAGATAAATCACAGATTAGCAAAGGCATTTAGTGCATTTGGAAGGCTTCACAAAAGAGTCTGGAGCAACAAGCACCTGAGGCAAAGCACCAAAATCAGTGTGTACAGAGCTATCGTACTGTCTATTCTCCTCTATGGGTCTGAAACATGGGTCGCCTATCGCCAACACCTACGACTCTTCAAATGCTTTCATCAGCGCTGTCTTCGCACAATCCTAAATATACACTGGACCAACTATGTGACTAATGTTGCTGTCCTTGAGCAAGCAGGGGTCACCAGCATTGAGGCCATGCTATTGAGAACACAGCTGCGCTGGGCAGGGCACATCTCTAGGATGGAGGACCACCGCCTCCCAAAGATACTACTCTATGGTGAACTCGCCACGGGTCAGCGCAAGAGAGGCGCCCCCAAAAAGAGATATAAGGACTCCCTGAAATAACATCTCAGACTTGGCCAGATTGATCACCAACAATGGTCCACCCTGGCCTCACATCGGGAGGCATGGAGATGCACTATCCACAATGCTGCGGCCTCTTTGGAGAAGACACACCGAATGGGTCTCGAAGAGAAACGACAACGCAGAAAGAACCGCAACTTGGCAACCACATCACCCAAGGAGACTTTCTGCTGTGCTTTCTGCAACCGAACTTGCCTATCTCAGATTGGCCTTTTTAGTCATCAACGCACTTGTAAAAAGCGTGGGATGAGTCCTTCCTAAGAATCATAGTTCGTGAAGTAATGCCGAGAAAGAGATTATATGGCAGTGTAGAAGGGGCCTGGGTTTGAGGGTGGAACCACACTGTGGCTGGAACTATACTGCCCTATATCTCAGTATCTAATCCCATTTTATTTTATCCCAGATAATCTGGCTGTGTAGACTCATATAATCCTGTTCAAAGCAAATACTCTGGATTTTATATGGCAGTATAGACAGGGCCTAGGAGAGAGGGAAAGCCAAGGAGAGGGGCAGGCAAAGTTGTCAGCGGAATGTCAACCCATCAAATACAGGCAGTCCCTGATACGAACAAGATAGGTTCTGTAGATTTGTTCTTAAGTTGAATTGGTATGTAAGTCAGAAGAGATACGTGTTTGAAGTATAACTCCAGCCATATATATATGTGTGTGTGTGTGTGTGTTTTGAGTAGCATAGGAAAGGGTTAACACCCTTGTGGGGTTTGTTTTGCCATCTGTGCCCCTGTTCAGAAGATTTCACCTCACTTCTGTCACTGTGATAATTGGATTTGGTACAATTTGGCTTGTTGCTGAAACAAGGATTGGTGAAAAAGCTTCAGCGGAGAAACCTTTCCCCCCATGATAACTCTTTCAGGAGTGAATTTCCCTTCCTATGAATATATTTCTCTCACTTCCTGTTGTGTCACCCCTGTTCTTAACTAGGAGTCATTTGTAAGTTGAATGTTTGTAACTCGGGGACTGCCTGTACAATGAGTCTTTGATATCTTCTAGAGCAGCATTTCTCAACCTGGCAGTCAGGACGCCTGTGGGGTCACAAGGGGGTTTCAGAGGAGTCACCAAAGACTATCAGAAAACATATATTTCTGATGGTCTTGGGAACCCCTTTGGCAGAGAAGGCTGAAGATCTCTCCGCCTATCCTTCTCTTTTTTGTAAATAGATGGCAAATCCTCCCACCGAAAGCCCTCTTCTGCTGTGATTGGCGGGACTCTCAGCTGGCCTCTCAGCCAATGGGGAGGGCTGTTTCTGAGACTCCAAGTTGAGAGGGGAGAGCAGGCATGCTCAGCGCATGACAGCGCCAAGGGAGCGCGCGAGGGTGGAGGGAGGCTCGCACCAGCGAGTCCCTTCAAGGCATGGGTGTTCTGTGTGGGAAGTTTGGCTCAATTCTATTGTTGGTGATTCAGAATGCTCTTTGATTGTAGGTGAACTATAAATCCCAGCAACTACAACTCCCAAATGTTAAGTTCTATTTTCCCCAAATTCCACATTGGGCATATTGAGTGTTTGTGCCAAGTTTTGTCTAGATCTATCATTGTTTGAGTCCATAATGCTCTCTGGATGTAAGTGAACTACAACTCTAAAACTCAAGGTCAATGCCCACCAAACTCTTCCAGTATTTTCCGTTGGCCATGGGAATTCTGCGTGCCAAGTTTGGTTGAATTCCATCATTGGTGGAGTTCAAAATGCTCTTTGATTGTAGGTGAACTATAAATCCCAGAAACTGCAGCTCTCAAATGAAAAGATCAATCTCCCCCATCCCCACCAGTATTCAAATTTGGGCGTATCGGGTATTTGTGCCAAATGTGTTCCAGTGAATGAAAATACAACCTGCCTATCAGATATTTACATTACAATTCATAACAGTAGCAAAATCACAGTTATGAAGTAGCAACGAAAATAATGTTATGGTTGGGGGTCACCGTTGAAGTCCCAACGGTGTAGTAAAATGGTGTGCCTTTTGTAAAATGAGAAAATCAAAGTTTGATTTGGGATTTTTTTCAAGCTATGGGTGGGTCAGTCCATGGATGCAAAATCCATGGTTTTGAAGGGCCAGCTATATGAGAATTCTAATTGTGAACAATGCCAGGAATCAGGATTGGTGGAAATTTTCATCTGTAGGGTAGCATTTCTATGTTGGGGGGGAATGTCCTCATTTATTCAACACCACCAATGCCCCATAGCTATACCTTGGGCGGGATCTTAAACTGCCCTATATCCCAGAATCTGATCCCAGATCATTTGCTTATCCCACACTATCTGACAGTATAGACTCATATAATCCAGTTTAAATCAGATAATCTGGGATCAGATCATGGGATATAGGGCAGCGTAGATTCAGGGCCCTTCCACACAGCCATATAACCCAGAATGTCACAGCAGATAATCCACAATATCTGCTTTGAACTGGATTATCTGAATCCACACTGCCATATAATCCAGTTCATGGTGGATTTCATACAGCTGGGTGGAAGGGGCTTAGGTTTCACTGTAAAAAGGGGAATTAAGAACAGAAGCAAGGGTTAAAAGTCCAATGTAGTGGCTGATCTATATGTGAATACATGCCTGTTTGCTCCCTCATCAACATTTAGCAGAGCCATTAACCTGCTTTATATGGGCCTCTTGAAGCATTAATACTCAAATTCCATGAGCGAGGGGCTTAAATGGGAAATTTATGCTTTTATATTACAACTCCTGGAATGCCCCAGCCAAAAATCATCACTCCAAAGACCTAGGACTTGGGTTTAGTGAAAGTTCTGCTATGCTAGCAGAACAGGAAGCCCTGCTTCAATACGGCAGGTTGGTGGAACTGCTCAGGTACATCGCCCAGGCCTTTTACTAGAAGGAGCAAACTGAGGGCCCATCCAGACAGTTAGCCAGCAATGGGCTAACAGGCCAATGTAGCACAAGAGCGAGACAAACTACGAGGGCAGGTCAATATATCCGTGACTTTTTGAATGAAACACAGGTTTTTTGTTATAAAAATCATTTTATTTTTCAACGTAGTCTCCTTTGAGCTCTATACACTTTGTCCAACATTTCCCCAATTTTTTTTATCCCTTCCAAAAAAAATAAGATTTGTCGAGGTCATCAAAATAGGCATTTGTTTGTGAGATGATTTCATCGTTGGAGTCAAATTTCTTTCCGCCGAGCCATTTCTTCAGGTTTGGAAACAAGAAATAGTCACTTGGGGCTAAATCCAGAGAATAGGGCGGATGAGGGAGCAATTTGTATCCCATGGATTTTTGCCAGGGAAACTGCACATGTGTGCAGCCTTGCATTGTGAGCAAACGCAGCACCCATCTTGCGGAAAGCTTTCTCATACCCAAGTGATGATTTAAAATTGAAACCACTGAGCCATGTGAGATGCCTAAGGCTTCCACAATCTCTCGCACTTTTAATCTCTGATCGGCCGACACCATATCGTGATTTTTTTCAATTGTTTCGGGTGTAGAGACCTCAACTGGGCGTTCAGAACGTTCAGCATCTTCCGTGCTTGTACGGCCACAACAAAATTAAGAAAACCACTTTTTTACCATTGAAATTGATGGTGCAGAGTCCCCATAGTATTTATCAAGCTTAGTCTTGGTTTGAGTGGTTTTTCCCCCCACAAAAAATAATGCTCAATGAGCTCATGAAATTCACTTTTTTTTCCATTTTCTCCTCAAATCATGCGGTAGTCTGCTATCAATGGCTGTCAAACACAAACTAAATGACGCAGCTTGTTCAAATTTTGATGGGAGTCAACTGACAGATGCCTGTTGACAGGAGCAGTATTGCCCTTTCAGTTAAGGGGCGGGAAATTCAAAATGTCATGGACTTATTGACCCGTCCTTGTACACGGTAACGAAAGAGCCTGATTTCCCAGGGACAGCTTAGTTTGTATTGTTGGGGTTGGGGAAGCATTTCCAGGCCTCAAGCTAATATAGGCATTGCAGACGTGGGCCCGCTATCTCCAGAGCGCATTGACAAACATATAAAAACAGCTGCAGGTATTTATTTATGTATGTACATATTTTGTACACTTGTGTTCTCCCTCTGCTGTCTAAAAGCATGGCTCTCCTCTTTATCATACAATCCCATTAAGTCTGAGAGAAAGGCTTGCTCGGGTCATCCATGAATTTCAGGGCACGGTAGGGACTTCAAACTCGATCTCGGTTTGGCTCTCAGATTTCATAGAGAGTGGCGCACAATCACACATTCCATCCGAGCAACGGAAAGTGTCCATATTCCCCATCTGCAGAGCTCTCTGGTATGACAATGAAAGTCTGGTGACCATATTTTCTGCCTTGCAACCTTTGATGACAGAGAAAACCAACAATACCTAATAACATAGGTGGAAAGATCAGTGTCCGAACTTCACAAGGAAACCACAAATGGTGAGGGTTTTTTTTTAAGGGTGGGGGGAGACACATATGGAGATAAATGTTGCAATGCTTCAGAGCTGCGAAAGCTGAATCTGACCTTAGGCCAACAAAGGAGAGGTTGGTAAGCTGGGGTAACACATCATTATAAAAAAAAATTGGAATCTCCAAATTCATAGGCAGTCCGTCTCCAATTCAAGGAGTGTCTCAGATACTTAGCAGAGGTAAAAGAATATTTTGTAACGTGTAACTTTTGTCTTATCTTGTGAGGTTGTTCTTCATTCATGGAGTCTTGTAGCAGAGTAGAGCAGTGTTTCCCAAGCAGTGTGCCATGGCACACTAGTGTGCCGTGAGCAATCATCAGGTGTGCTGTGGGAAATTGGCACTCCCCCCCTCCTAGCAGCCCCCTCAAAGGTTTCCAAGAAACAAATTGAGCCTCTCCGCTTGGAAATGGTTGGTTTTTTTTACTATTTTAATGGATTTTTGAGAGCCCCAGGAACTGTTTATCACAGCTTCATGACATTCATAGTTAACTGGAAGCAAGTTTCACTCAGGGTGAAATTTCACAAAGGTCTGGAGAACAAGCTCTATGAGGAGCGGCTTGAAGAGCTGGACATGTTTAGCCTGAAGAAGAGAAGGCGGAGGGGAGACATGATAGCCATGTATAAATATGTGAGAGGAAGTCATATATATGTTTTGTTCATCGAAACAGGCCCAGGTTTCACACGGAGTGTATAAATATATTTAAAAACATATTAACTATATGTATTACTGTGTTAGAGTGTCATTTTGTGTCATTTTGGTTGGTGGTGTGCCCCAGGATTTTGTAAATGTAAAAAATGTGCTGCGGCTCAAAAAAAGTTGGGAAACACTGGCGTAGAGTACAGTGGCCGCACAAAATCTGCGGTTTTGACTTTTGCAAATTTGATGATTCGCAGATTTGATTTAAAATGTCACCTTTAGAACTCTGTAGGCCCTCCAACATAAAGCTGTGGTCAACATCTTCTAGTATTGCTGGAGGACCTAAATATTTTAGAGACAACAGCTCTCTAGGAACCCAATGTAATTCTGTTTTCAGCTCCCAGAAGATGGGAAGTGCCAGAAGAGCTAGACATCCCAGGAGAGGTGTCGTCTCAGGTATAAAAAAAAATTGCAATTCCTTGTGGTCTGCAATCAAAGACACAGCACTGCACTTTTATCCCATGCCCTGTTCCTTAGTACAAATCGGACTACCACATTCCCTTGTCTTGTTTACAGTTTGGCCATGTCTTAACGGTAGTTGTCACCAGAGGTCATTGGACGTTGTTCTGAGCTTGTTGTTGTTGTTGTTGTGGCTGTGTTCCAGTAGCATTCTCGCCTGACGTTTCGAGTCCCTTCAGGGAGATGGAGACAGGGTACTAGAAAAACATTATTATTATTGTTGTTGTTGTTGTGGCTGTGTTCCAGTAGCATTCTCGCCTGACGTTTCGAGTCCCTTCAGGGAGATGGAGGCAGGGTACTAGAAAAACATTATTATTATTATTGTGGCTGTGTTCCAGTAGCATTCTCACCTGACGTTTCGAGTCCCTTCAGGGAGATGGAGGCAGGGTACAAGAAAAACATTATTATTATTATTATTGTGGCTGTGTTCCAGTAGCATTCTCTCCTGACGTTTCGCCTGCTGAAATTCACAAGCATGTGGACAATTTCAACAGAAAGGAGGAAACAATGAAAATGAACAAAATCTGGTTGCTTGTGTGTGTGTGTGTGTGTGTGTATATATGTGTGTGTGTGTATATATATATACACACACACACACACACACAACAACACACAACAACAACACCAGAATCAAGATATTAAATAAAAAACACCACTCAGAAACAGGAGAATTCCAGACAGCAAATATCCAAATGCCAGTCAACACCTCCCAAACAAAGGATGCCCTAGTCACAACAACCAGGCTACCTCTATGCAGATACCCTCACTGATTGACTTTGCAGCTGAAAGGCTAATCCAGCTTGCTAACTGCCACATTTACACTTGCTTCCAACAGACAAGGATTCTGTCTCCCACCCTGTACATTCCACAGATATATATATACACTCCACTTGCCTCATTTCCAACAGACCTCTGAAGATGCTTGCCATAGATGCAGGCAAAACATCAGGAGAGAATGCTACTGGAACATGGCCATATTGCCCAAAAAACTCACAGCGACACAATAGCAATCCCTTATTCATGGCTTTCTACATCCGCAGGGGTCCTGTGACCCTAATCCCAGCAAATGGGAAGGACTGACTGTAATTTTAACCCATCCAGGAGAGAAAGATACAGGCGACGAAGCAACAAGGAGAGATCAGTATAGGCAGGGACACATGTATGCATAGGGCTAGTTCAATTGTTCATAGGGTTACGTGACTGCCTTGCTGGGATGCAGTAGTTGCAGTGCACTGGTGAACTTTCTGAATGTGAATCTATCCCTGTTATCCTCTCCTATGGTACTTCTCAGCTCCTCCTCGCTTTCGGCCATCATCTACATATCTAAGGTTGTTGATGTTTCTTCCAGCAATTTTAACTCCGGCCTTGGATTCGTCAAGCCCCACACATCGCATGATGTGTTCTGCATACAAGTTGAATAGGTTGGGTGAGAGTATACAACCCTGCCGTATGCCTTTCCCAATCTTGAACCAGTCTGTTGCTCCATGGTCAGTTCTTACTGTTGCTACTTGGTCATAATACAGATTCCTCAGGAGAGGGACAAGGTGATTTGGTATGCCCATACCACCAAGAACTTGCCACGATTTATTATGATCCACACAGTCAAAGGCTTTAGAATAGTCAATAAAACAGAAATAGGTGTTTTTCTGAAACTCCCTGCCTTTCTCCATTATCCAGCGGATCCTGGCAATTTGGTGTCTTGTTCCTCTGCCTTTTCTGAACCCAGCTTGGCAACTCTCGCTCCATGTATTGCGGGAGTTAGGCCCGTAGCCAGGATTTTGATTCGGGGATGGGGTGGGGGTGTGAGTTTGATTCTGAGTGAGAGATGATCTACCCTAGCAAACCTTTTGTATCATTATCCTGATACCCCGATGCATATGGGATATATTGAGCATGGTGATCAGATCATGATATGAATAAACGTAACAGTTTAAACCAGGGGTGCTCACACTTTTTCAGCATGCGAGCTACTTATAAAACAACCAAGTCAAAATGATCTACCTACCCACTACTCAGAGAGCCATAAAAGCAAAATATTTGGAAATTTATTTCAGTGAGAGCCATATAATATATTTTAAGACTGAATTCAACTAAATGTGAGTATAATAAGCCTCTGAATTTATTCATAATAATAATGATGATGATATTCATTCAGCCTCT